>JAQPPZ010002662.1:0-1469568 GCA_028583015.1 Wollemia nobilis
ATATCCTAGGTTTGGCCGAATGAATCTAGATTAATCTATATGAAAATGCAAGTTCAATGAATACAGAAAACAGATTTAAAGACAGAAAAATAGAGATTACAGAATGCAAATGAGGAATACACGATCCGGATGTCGAAGAAGATTCGATGTTGAAGCGGTCTGGATCGTACGAGATTCGACAGAATCGTCTGCAATCAGACAAGATCGTCGAGATCGACGAATTCATAAATTGTCGAGAGACACTGCAAAATCGAAAACAGATGCAAAATACAAAAAGTGCACGGTGCTAAGAGAGGGAAATGATATAAAATGGCAGCAATGTTATCAAACTGAAACTTAAACACGGAGACAGAAATGAATCGTGCTAATTAGATGATAATTAGGATTTAATTATGCACTTAATCTAAATGGGTGAACTCCAAATGCAAAATAACATAAAACACTGAATAGACTATCTAATTTGCAGAATAAAATGACGAGAGAAAAGGTTGAGAAATGCAAACTTCGAGCGCGATTGCCTTAATACGGTTGCAGTCGAGATCGTCTCGCATCAGTACGAAATCGCCTCGAATTCGACGGGTTCGCCTCCGATCTGAACAGGTTCGTCGGCGACGATAGGTGTTGGCTCCGGCTGAAAAACAGTGATGTACCTGCAACAAAATTGATATGGAACTAGTGCAAATGAAGAATAGGGATGATTTAACGTGAATGGAGTTAACTTGCAGAGAATTTCGGCCAGGGGGTGGGAAGGGAAAATCCTAGAGACTAAATAGGCTTAGGGGAGTAGTTAGGAGGTTGGAGATCATCCCAATTTGGGAGATCTCCAACGGGGAAGGTCCCAACGGCGCGAGACACGCTTACGCAGATTGGAGACCCGTTGGAGCAGATTCCAACTTTGCAAAATCAGTTTTGCGACAAGATCGTACGGACGTCCTAGTCCGGGACGAAATCGTCAAATGCAGGGCGATATCGTCTGATCGGCGACGATATCGTCAAACGGTCAAAACAACCTCTAAAAATGGCACGGAAAAAGGGGAAACGGATTTCCCGGCGGTTAACGGGCGGTTTGGGAGGTTAAATTTGAATTTTAAATTATTTACTAAGGTGAATGTAATTATTGTAATTTCACTGCGCCAATTTTAGGGTGCTACATTTTGCCCCCTCTTTAGCGAATTTTCCGAAGAAAATGCGTTAAAGATGAGTTCTTCTCGATCTACGAGAAAGCAAAAATTATTCCCATTTTTAGGCGACGATTCTTGGTCGAATCGTGCGACAGCTTACTATGGTGCCCCCTCAGTGTTTTTACCCAAATCGAACGTTTGAGGTAAAAAGCGAAAAAGCAAAAAATTATTTTTGAATAAAATTAAGAAAAATAGGGTAAAACCCTAATTCATTTTCTTGTTCATTTTACGGGTTTTGGAGCTCCGAAGCAAAAATGGTGGAGACGACGCACGGATCGACGGGAGGTCGGTGCGGTCTACGGGTAAGAGTCTAGACTGATCTAGGATGCTTTAATTTAACTTTACATGCTTTGTAGGTAATTTTTAGATGATTTTTGAGCATCGCGGCCATTTTTGGGCCGTCGACGTCGTCGGGGCGAAATCGTCCCGATTTCGACGAAATCGTCTCAATTTCGGCAATTTCGCGAGGCGAAATTGTCGAAAGGGGACGATTTCATCAAATTAGGGACGATTTCGAACTGCGAAATCGGAGACGATTATGCTCAAATTTGGGACGATATCGTCCAATAGTGGGCGATATCATCAATTGCACAAAATTGAATTTTTAACTTGCATTATTGATTACTTGAATTATTGATTAATGATTGTTTATTGTTTTGTTGTTTATGTTTGCAGAGAGGATTACTAAAGAGCAGGGAGTGGAAATACGGAGGGTTGAGAGATGACTTGGCCGCGCTCACACGGGCGAGGGGATCGGTGGCACGGGCCGGCTTACTGCATGTGGCGGAAATGCCACAAGTTTCTACGAGACATGGGGCTGCTGACGGCCCTAGCGAGAGAGGTGGTATCCAGGGCTCTTCATGTTTTCGGCTACCTACGGGGAGATGACTCCCACTTTGGAGGATGTATGGAGGATTATGAGAATCCCCATACAAGGACGGCTCATTACTCCTACGGCCAATCAGGGCCGTGCTATGGGACGGTTGTGCGGTGACCCGAGCTTCGCCCTAGAGAAGGGCGGAGTTAACATCGAGGCACTACGCCAGATGCCTAGGGCATCTACACTCACACGGGTTCTAGCTGGAGTAGTTGGTGGACTTCTGCTGTGCCACCAGAGCGGGTGCAGGGTGCCATGGATGCTCGTAGATGTGATCTACGATATGAGAGACCACGGGTACAGGTTCTCATGGGGCAGTTTTGTTCTATGCCGATTGTATAGGATCCTGTATGGGGTCGTGTACAAGGGCGGTCGATGTCTAGTTATGACATCGCTACTACAGGTTTGGTGCTGGGAGCACATTGCGGTGCGGAGGCCGGTAGGGCTTCCTCTGATAGGGGTTGACGGGGAGAGGCCCCGAGTCTTCTACTGGTGGCTCCGGAGAGGGGCACAGTGATGGATCGACCTGTCGATGTCCCGGAGGCTATTAGATGACTTAGTCCCGGACCAGATCACCTGGAGGCCATGGAGGGAGCATCCGGGGTGGCTAGAGGATGGACAGGAGTTGGCTCGCATTAGGCAAGTTTGCTAGCTGAGGATGGAGAGGGGAGAGGTGGAGCTCCACAGGTACGACCGAGTTTTGAGGTAGTTCGGTCTACGGCGGGGGATCCCATCCCTCAGAGATTACGAGTTTTCTCGGACTATCCAGGATAACACTACGGTTAGCGAGGCTCCTAAAATGTAGTGGTTCTGGAGCTAGGACACGAGATGATGCCCCCATCCAGCCAGTGGATGGGGATGACGCGGGAGTAGCCGATGGCTACGATGCAGTACGTAGGCATCCGCCCTCCTCGGATGATGAGGGCACAGGGTCCGATCCATGTGGTTGTGCGTCGGATAGGGAGGCGGTGCCAGGCGGTGATGGAGGCAGCCCGGGGTCACGAGGGAGAGAGGCGAGGAGGCCACAGGCACAGGAGCGGCCACGGTAGAGAGAGAGGGAGAGGAAGGAGGTGAGACCCCCATCTCCATAGAGGCCACCATCGCCTGATAAGGGCAAGGGTGTGGACACGGGAGAGAGTAGCGAGATGGCTACTCTTCGGGTGGAGAGAGATCATCTGAGGCTCAGGTGCAGACGCTACAGGATGCGGCTGCACGACATCGGGTGAGGTGTCACGGCTACGGGATGAGATTGCATGCCTCGGGGCACGGGGCGGAGGGGCGAGCTACAGGGAGTTGACACGGGCTATCGCCCGGTGACATTTTACCGGACATTATACTTCCGTGGTGCAGAGGCGGATAGACTACCCACCGGCTAACATCGTAGATCCGATCGGGATCGGGTCATCGAGGACCACATCCCGATCGAGGACGAGGACTACACAGACGGCGATGGGGCCACCTCGTCCACCTTAGGGCGGGGGAGGAGATGAGGTAGAGAGCTCGAGGGGCTCTCGAGGCTAGAGGGTGGGATTGACATTGTATTATATTTATTTTTGTTGATAGAGGATTGAGTATGCCGAGGTACAGTTGTGGCATACCAATCAGTTTTGATGATGTACATATATTTGTGATATATATAGATGAGATATTTTTGATCATATGACTTGTCTTATGTATTTTTATGATGCTTTTAATGTTTTGATTGATTGATTTGATAATTGGATGTAATTATGTCATTGGAGATATTATAATTTGAATGTCATGCGTGTAATATTTTTAAATGAAATAATCTGATGTAACAAATTGATTTGTTGTAATGAAATGTAAAAATAAAAAGAGACTTCTAACAATAATTTCAAAGGACATTGTCGCTATTATAGACCATTTCATGGAGTCGTTGCTCACTCGGTCGTCAAGCTAGTCCCATTTATAGAAATATTGTTAAAAAGTAAAAGAGTGCTTAAGAAATTGTCTTAAGACTTTGGTGCAATAGTGCAAATGATGATGATGATGATGGTTTGTTTTCAGATTTTCATAAAAAATATTTGTGCATGAAATAATGTTTTAAAATGATTTTTGCTAGGCATAAATTCCTAAGTGTGATAAATTTTTTGGATAATTCTTTAGGAATTATACCATCATTACAAAATTGAAGGTTGACATAATGACATGAAATAATGAAAATGTGTTTGCTTTTGAAAAGCATAATTTGTGTAACATAATGAATTAAGTCATATGGTTTTCATGATTTTTAATAAATGGGGAATAAAATTGTTACAATGGTTTGCGCTAGGCATAGAATATGTAGGTATAGACTTATACCATCATCGCGAAAATCCAAAAAAGATAGTTTTATTGCATGGTTGATTTTTGATGAACAGAAAATATGAAAATGAGGACTTGCGCTAGGCATAAAATTCCAATTTTGGTTTTGAAACTATACCATCGTCGCGAAAGTCAACCGGATATATATGTATATGTTTTGATTGTATATTTTGAAAGAAATTTTTGATTTTTCTATTATATAGTTGTCTTTGTGGTAAACAACTGTACTTGATTTATTCCAAACAAGTTGCAAAAATAATATTTCAAATTATTTTGAAGACAAAAGTTAGATTTATAAGGAATCCCATGTGCATATGTGAATTCATTTCCGATCTTGATTTATCATAATGATACACAAAATCTCTCAAATACAAATGTGTGTGCAATTGCATTGTTCATTTACCGAGTTTTGAGCAAGATAATATGATACAAGTGATTTGAAGAAACCAAATAAGTGTTCATTAACCATGATGTAGATGCATATAACCATACTAGGCTACTATGTAGGTCGGATTATCAAGAGCTAGCTAATCCATAAGCGAGACATAGGTCTATACAAAAGAAGGTCGCTAATGTGACGGACATATCACCACGCTAGGAGTTACCCAAGGCCAAGCGGGTTGGGCACAAACCACTGTTATGGGGCTTACCTCACGATTTTCGAATAATTGAGAATTCCGAGGATTCAAGCTCATCAACCCTTCTTTTCTTTTCAAAGGGTAGGGAAAGGGATTTTATTGCTTTCTTGCTTTCTTTTGAACTTTGCTTATTTTTCTTTTTGTATTTCTTTTGCTTGATAATGCTTGGAACATTGTTGAAATAACATTTTTCTTTTCTCTTTTCTTTTTCTTGAACTTTTCTTTTCTTTTTCTTTGCTAGGGATACTTGCTCGGATTAGCTGTAGAGCAAGGGATTTTTATTTCGGGTAGGGGTGAGCTTGTCCTTTTGCCAATTCTCAAAGATTCTAGACCATGTGCATGATAGGATAGCGGGGAAACTTTTCGCTCAAGAAATCAGTTCTACTATGTAGCAAAACATGGAAATTACAAATATAATCATTTTATTGTGAAAAGATGTGCTTGGTTTAAGTAAATAACAAGATCAATTCTCTATGCTCAAACTTTATTTAATTGAATTTTGTGAACTTTGATATAAGAGAGATTAGTAATCATGCCAGATAAAATCAAGATATTTATTTGTTGTGAGTGTGCAAGTGAGGGATTCAAAATAAATGCTAATTTATCCAAAAATAATTTGAAACATATAACTGCAATAATTGTAAGAAAATATATATAAACACTTTTGAGAAAGTTTTGAGAATGTTGACTCTCTCTTTCTTCTTTATTTTATTTTGGTTTCGAAAGAGTCAAGCATATAGTTGTTATTATATTTTTATCATTATTTTGATTTTTGGTTTTATTTTTGATTTTGAGCAAAAAAAATTTAACAAGTGCTTTAAATAAATGCAATAGATAGTTTTGAAGATTTTGGATGATTATGAATATTTTTGATGTTTTTGGATTTTTATAAATTTGAAAGAAATATAATTTTTTTTTGAAAACAAATATATACAAGGATGAAGAATGACCAAATTTATGCATAGTAACGTTTAAGATGCAAAATATTCATGGGTTCTTTAAGTTCTTTACCATCTAAGGTAGATAATTTATATGCTCCTGATTCAAATTTAGCAGTAATAATGTATGGTCCAAGCCAATTGGGCTCGAATTTACCTTTAAGTTCCTTAGTTGCATTTGTATTTTTTTTATTTTCTTTTAAAACAAGGTCACCGATCTCAAAGGAGCGATGACGAACTTTTTTAGCATATGATCTTTTAAGCTTGTTTTGGTAAGCACGGAGATGCTCCAAAGCATTGATGCATTTTTCATCTAGGAGTTCCAGTTGTGAGTCCGCCGGACACGATATTCATCTCCTACTTCGGTATCTTGAAGTAGCAGAGCCAAAGAAGGAACTTCCAATTCAAATGGAAAAACTGCTTTAGCACCATACACCAAAACAAATGGTGAAGTTTCAGTGGGGGTTCGAACACTAGTTCGATAGGCCCACAAAGTTGGATATAATTGAATGTGCCAGTCGCGGCCAGTTTTATTGACTAATATTTTGAAAATTTTGATTAAGGTTTTGTTAGATGCTTACCTTGACCATTACCACGAGGATAATAGGGAGTGGACCGGCGATGTTGAATCTTATATTTTTGACATAATTTTTTAACATCTTTATTTTTGAAACAAGTTCCATTATCGAGAGATGAGATTGGCGGGAATTCCGAACCTGCAAATGATTTGATTAAAAATAAATTTAGAAACTTGTGTGCCGGTGCGGGAAGCTAAAGGCATAGCTTCGACCCACTTCATGAAATACTCAGTGGCGGTTATGATGAACTTATGTCCATCAGATGACACAAGATTGATTTTGCCAATAATATCCAAGCCCCATTTAGAAAAGGGCCAAGGAGATGAAATAGCCTACAGCTCTTGTGCGGGCGCATGGACAAGGTCAGCATGTTTTTGACACTTGTCGCAATGGCGCACATACTCATGTGCATCCGTTTCCATGGTAGGCCAAAAGTATCCTATCCGAAGGAGCTTTTTAGCAATAACACTACCACTAAAGTGTCCTCCACAAGATCCATCATGGGCTTCACTCAAGGCTGATTTAGACTCTTCTAAGTTTAAACATCTTAATAGGATACCTTCAAAAGATCTCCTATATAAAGTATTGCCAATTATTACGAATCGACTTGCTCGTCGACGTAATAACCGACTTGGTTTCTATTAGAATTGGCAGGGAAAGTCCCATTTTGAAGAAAATCAAATATGTCTGTATACCAAGGTTCGGGAGTAGTTTCATTGATTAGAAACACATCCAAAGGCTCTAAGCATGACTTATTTGAGGCGGGTTCCTGGAGTCGACGAATAATGATAGTGGCATATTCGTCATCTAACTCCAAGGGCAGGAGAGATGCAGTTGCGGCCATAGCATCAGTTGCACGGTTGCTAGTTCGAGGAATAGCTTCCAAGGTGACTTGATCAAATAAAGACATTAATTGTAAAACATAGGCCTTATATGGGCGCAGTTTATCATCTCGGGTTTGATAAACTTCATTAATTTGGTTTATAACCAGTTGGGAATCACCAAAAACTAAAAGGTGTTTAATTTTTAGCGCTAGGGCAGCTCGTAATCCAAGGATTAGAGCTTCATACTCAACAATATTGTTGGTGCAAGCAAATGTCAATTTGAAGGACAGAGGAATAAGATGTTTTTGCGGAGATATTAAAATAATACCCGCACCAGCCCCACTCATGCATCGGGCTCCATCAAAGTATAAGGACCATTGTTCGGTATGGTATGCCTCTAATTGAAGGCATTCATCTGGAAACTCGATGATGAGGGGATGGGTAGACTCTAAGGGTGCAGCAGCTAATTGATCTGCTATGATTTGACCCTTAACAGACTTTTGTCCTATGAATGTGAGATCAAACTCGCTTAGAGCAAGAACCCACTTGGTTGTGCGACCCGATAAATAAGGTCGACTCATGAGATACCTTAAGGGATCATATTTAGCAATGACATAAGTTTTTTGACTAAGCATATAATGTCGTAATTTTTGCGTAGCAAACACGACTGCTAGACATAGTTTTTCCAACACTGTGTAGCGGGTTTCATAACTGATGAAGGTTCGGCTAATATAATAATTAGCACGTTCTCGCTTTTCATCATCAAGTTGGGCTAACATAGCCCCTAAGGCAGAATATGAAGCTGAAATATATAGGAGAAATGGGCGATCGGATTTAGGTGGTGAAAGCACGGGTGGATTAAGGAGGTATTGTTTGAGAAGTTCAAAAGCTTCTCTACATTACGTATCCCAATTAAAGGGGACATCCTTCTTAAGGAGTTTAAGAAAGGGACCGGTTTTATCCGCCGACTTATCGATGAAGCGACGGATGGCTTGAAGCTTACCTTGTAAACTTCGTAACTCAGATATATTAGTCGGTGCGGGCATATCAGTGATGGCCGCAATCTTGAGAGGGTCGATTTCAATACCACGTAAAGAAACTAAAACCCCTAATAGTTTGTCGGATTTAACTCCGAATATGCATTTTCTGGATTTAATCGAATGAGATATTCTCGTAATCGATTAAAGACTTTCCTTAAATCATCTAAATGATTATTTTCAATAATAGAGCGAGCTATAATATCATCCACATAATCATGTAGGATATCATGCATCATATCATGAAAAATGTAGGTCATAGCTCGTTGATAAGTTGCACCGGCGTTCTTTAAGCCAAATGGCATCACTTTCCAACAAAAGGTACCCCAGGGGGTAATAAAGGCTGTTTTAGCCTGGTCTTCAGGAGCTATCTGAATTTGATTATAACCGGAGAATCCATCCATTAAGGACATCATCCCACTTTCGGCAGTGAAGTCAATGATTTGGTCCATGTTTGGAAGAGGAAAGTCATCTTTAGGGCATGCGGCGTTAATATCTCTAAAATCTGTGCAAACCCTAACTTTGGTAGCTTCTTTCTTGGTGATTGGAACTACATTTGAGATCCATTCAGCATAATCAATAGCTTGTATAAAGATAACATTCAGGAGTTTTTCTAACTCCCCTTTGACTAGCAGAGCCACTTTGGGATGCATTTTTCTAAGTTTTTGTTTAACGGGTTTAGCATCCGGATGGACCACTAGATGATGCATGACTACGGAAGGGTCTAGACCTGGCATATCTTCGTATGTCCAAGCGAAGACATCTTCATACTCTTTAAGGAATGCAATGTATTGTTCTTGTTTTTCTTGGCTTAATTCTGATCCAATATTGATTATGTGAGGATTATCCTCAGTTCCAATATTAATTTTAATGACGTTTTCTACCTCCATGTGTAGATCTCTTTCAAAATTAGGTGGGGCGGGTGAAACGCCCAATTCTTGTAATTCTTGTAAGGTTAATTTAGATAATTCATTTTGAGGATTAGTGGCCTCAAGTTGGGCTATAGTTGGTATAGAACCATCAAAATAAAATCCATTGTGTAACATCTCTTCAACGAGAGACATCATGGAAGATATCTCCTTCCAACTCTTCATCGGGGTCGACAATCATTTCGGGGTATGCTATGGACAGCATGTTGCATGAAAACGACTGATTTTTAAGAGGCAAATCAACATGCCTATCCAAATAATCTTGATAGCATATGAGATGATCATCATCCTCAAAAGGAAAGGGTTGACCCTTACTAGGAAATAGGCCCACACCACAGCGGGCAGGCCACGGTTCTACCTCGAAAGGTTCTTTCATGCCATTTTGGGAAGGTCCCAAGCCTTTCCCTTCATATCCCATTTTAAGCATCATGGGTTTAGCTTTAATATAATCATTGGTAAAATAACACCGAGCATATCCTTCATGATGAGTTTTGATATTCGAAGGGATTCTTCCCCAGTCATATCCTTTATAAATGAAGGCACAACTCCCGACTTGGTAAGTACTTCCCATAGGTTGTGGGAGGCCCAAAGTACGAGGAGATGGCGGTAAGTTATTTAAAAGGTTTGAATCTTGCATGAAAGCATTCATTTTTTCTGATATTAAGGTTGTAGATAAATATGGTAAGAGTTCATCAGAAAGGGCATAAGATGTAGAAGGCTTATTACCTATATCTTTAGATGTGGAAGGTATGATAGATGTGTCTATAGGTTTTGAATTTATAGGGATAGAACTTGAAGGATTGGTTGTAGATTTAAGATCTTTTTGAGGTTCTAAAATGATTTGTTTAGAGGGTTGTTGGTCTATATAGGAGGATGAAATTAATGGAGGGGAAATAGGTGAAGTTATGGGTTTATGTTTCACAGTTTTAGATGAAAAATAAGAACTAGGATGTGTGGATGACGGAGCGAGGGCAAAATTGCACTCCAACGGGTTTTGCCAAAGCACACATATCAAAAGGTCTAGGGTCACCATGGATAGTGACCAACTGATTTTTAAACTCAAATTTAACACATTGGTGTAAAGTTGATGGGACCGCTCGCATGGCGTTGATCCAAGGGCGACCCAAAAGTATATTGTACGATGCTGGGCAATGTACAATAAACACGGTTGTTTCTAGGGTTCTAGGGCCAACTTGCAATGGGAGGGTAATAACTCCACACGTTTCTTGTGTTTCGTCATTAAAAGCTTTGATAATCATATCAGTTTTCTTCATTTCATCACTTCTAAAGCCAAATCGTTGGTAGAAGTCAAAGGTGCAAATGTTTAGAGATGAGCCATTATCAATCAAAACTCTTTTGATGGCTACATCTCCAATTAAAGCAGTAATGTATAAGGGATTGTCCTTATGTAAACTGTGTTGTGGGATATCTTTATCCCGGAAGTCAATACAATCAATCTCTCGAGTGATGATAGTATTGGCCATAGCTTCGAGTTGAATGTTTTGAGGTACCATCATTTGGCTCAATGTAAGCATCAACTCATCCCTATGGGTGGGAGAGGATCTTAATAAATCTAAGAGGGAAATTATGGCCGTAGTATTGGACAATTGCTCATTAATATTGTAAGGGGGTTTAGATTGAATAGTAGGAACATGATTCCCTTTATTGGGGTTTTTCAAAACGAATGGAGCTGATCCATCGTTCTGGTTTGGTTCTTGTTGAGAGTTTTGAGCTTGTTGTCGAGTAACGACTCCAATGGTACCTACAATGTTATAGTGAAGACGTTGAACTGGTCTCGGTTGAGCATTAATGGCTTCTTCATTAGAAAGGAATATATTAGAAGAAGGTCGAGTAGTGACTCTTCTAGGAAATGGTTCTTATGGAACCATAGCATCTGTGACGGGTTGAATAGGATCTGATTCATTTTCAGAACTATTCGATTGGTTTGAAGTAATGTCTAGTTCACTTTCACTATCTGATTCTATATCACTAGAATCAGAAGTTTGAAAATTATGTAAGGGCCTGGTCGTAACCCGGGATAAGGTCGTGTCAAATATTTGAGGATCCTGAATAGGTAATTGTCCGCTAATGGTTCCTACATATCGGGTAGGAGGGGGAACATTATGATGTTCGATTTGATTGGCTACCTCTTTACCATGTCTTGGTAAAGGGTGTTGAAATATGTCTAGAGTTTGATTGGCATTTTGATTTTGATTTTGGGGAATGGTCTTTTGAGTATTATTAGGAGGGTTTTGTTTAGGTTGGAAGGCTTGCACTTCCATTTCATTATTGTCAATCAAATCTTGTATTTTATGTTTCAACCTTTTACAAGCGTTGGTAGAATGTCCGGGTCCTCTATGGAAATCACAGTGCAAGTCAGCTCTGTATCCGGGTATAGTTGGGTCAGGTTCCCGGATAGCTGGTAATTGGATCAAACCTCTTTCGAGTAATTGAGGTAAAATAGTTGATAAGGGTTGGTTTAATCTAGTGAATTCTCGAGGAGGCTTGTCAGGAGGTTTCAATATGAATTTTTTTGTTGTCTTCGTTGCATTGATATTAGCAACGTTTCTGCTGTCAGTGACTCCGTCACCGACAACTTGTTTGTTTTTATATTGATTTCTGGATGTTTTCTCATCATCCTTCTTCCTAAGTTGGCCTCTCCTAATGAGGGCATCTTCTACTCTTCGAGCTAAATCTATAGCTTGATCGAAGGTAGTTAAAGTAGCGATTGATAGCTCATAAGATATTTGTTCTTGTAAATTGTTGATGAAAATGTCCAACATTTCCCTATAAGGCAGCACAAAGTGCGGTTTTCCTGTCAATTGCCTCCATCTAGCTAAGAAATCGGCAAAGCATTCATCCTTGTCTTGTTTTAAATTGTATAGGTCTTTAATAGTTACATGCCTCTCGATGTAGGCACTAAATTGATGGACAAATGATTCCGTTGTTTCTTCGAAGTTTCTCAAAGAATGAGTGGGCAATTGATAGTACCACTCTAATGCCATTCCACCTAAACTTTTGGGGAACATTTTTAGTAATAGCAAGTCGTCATGCGATATGTCGTGACATGCTATCCTAAACATGCGAAGATGCTCTATGGGATCTTCGGTTCCTTTATATATAGGCGGGATGGGCATGGGAAAATGCTTAGGGTATGGTTGAGCTACAACTATGGGATCCAAAGGTTGACTACGAGATCTCTCGATAATTATACGAGGGACGGTAGGGATCTATCTGGTCCATACGTGAAGCTAATTGTTTCACCATGGCTTCCAGATTACTAGTTTGCCCCCATATTGGTTCGGTAGGGCATTGACATGAGTGTTATGGGCGTATGATGGAGGAACATGAAGATTAGATGCCATGTTACTTGTTGTGTAAAGTATTGGTAGGAAAAGTATTATGGAGGAATTTTGAAGTTGGATTATGTTGTATTCCGGATTGTTGAAAGTTTGTATTTGGCTTTGTTTTAGGTTTTTGTTTACTTGAAGCATATTGCTCAATAGTTTGGCGGAATAAAGTAGTGAAGGAAGGTTTCTTTTGTGTGGGAGTGATTTTAGGTTGAATAACGAGGTTCCTTAGGAGGTTGGGTAACTTTGTTGTTTTGACATGTTTTGAGCCATAGTGACCATATCCGTATTGGATGGCCCAGCCTTGTCACTTTCTTGATCAATGAAAGACAAGGGATTAGTGCGCATATTGCACATATATTCCATGGCTGCTTGAGTGTTACTGATTTGCCCTTTATCAAGGTGAATTGCCACATTAAGGTCATCAATGTTATCCATGAGAAATTTCTTGAAATGCTCTGCATTGTCAAAGGCAATAGTTCCATTTGGAGCTACTCTAGGGGATGAGGATCCATCCTCTTTAACACTTCCTTCTTGTTCCTTATCTTCACCTAAGTCTTCGTCGATTGACCTAGAGTTTCTCCTTCCGGATTTGTATCTCCAAGAAGGACATTTGGGTCTTTAGTTGTATCTTGTAACCAATCTTCTCCTTCTCCTAAAGTTTCTTTACCATTCCTAAGTTTAGGCATGGTGCTAAGTTTTGATTTCAGCAAATATATATTTATTTTTATATATATATATATATATATATATATATATATATATGCAACAAATTAAGAGGTATATATTTACTATATACCTACTACAATATTTGAAAATGAAATGTTTAAGTTTTTGCTAAGTTTTTGATTTTTTAGTTTTTTATTTTTTTTGAAATAATATAATAAAGACAGCAAATAACACAATAAATGCAAGAAATAATACTGAAGTAATAATCTAGTTTTCTATAAACAATTTATGAATATCATTAATAGGTTCGAGTTGTTCGGGAGTCATGAAGTGTTCTTCTTCAAATTGAAAGTTTTCTTTTAAAAATTTGATGAAAAGAGCTATAGTGATGTTATGCTATTTCAGATCTTTGGTTGATAAAAGTAAAGCTCGTGGCAATACTCTCGATATAACATAGCTCGCGGAACTCTATTCCATCTTTCCCTATCTGTAAGAACAACCTCTTGGTCTTCTACACAACCTAGGAAGTGGTGCACAATGGCTGCGTTCTCGAGGTATTCCTCGAAGGTGAACAACTATGAAGATACTAAAGCTCTCCTATAGGCTAACCATCTATGGCAGGCTCTCTGAAGTTCATGATAAAAAACTAATTGATGAGGATCCAGGATTCTATCTAGGACTAGCCTCTTGATTTGCTTAAGTTGTGTGGACCTAGATGAGATGAGACTAAGTCTTCTATCAAGTTCGTTCCACGGGAATTGATTTCTACTTGTTTCAGGCACACTAAGGACAGAATTGACTTCTATGGCTGCCAATTGATTTTCTACGTTTATAGTAACCGCTAACCTTTTCTTAGGAGCTACCATCTAAACATGTTTTCAAACTTAAATGTTTTAAAATGCATCTATGTTTTAGTTGTTCTATATATGTTTTTGTTTTTGTTTTTGTTTTTCAAAAGGTTATGATGCATTCACGTCGGGTTCACCAAAATGTATCGCTCCAAATTTTTCGCATCCCTACCTTCAGGCTATTGGATCCGTGCCTGGAAGGAGGATGGGAAAAGGATGTCGTGGTACCTCGGACTGAGAGGACTTTGCGAAGGTCCCGCCTCTCAAGGGAGGTGTATTTTGATGATTTTTCGATGGATGGTGGGTTCACCGGGAAACATTTAATGGCAGCTTCCACGCCTAGGTTTTGGAATGTGTTTAAATGTGTTCATTTTTAACCTTAAGCATTCATATCCTAGGTTTGGCCGAATGAATCTAGATTAATCTATATGAAAATGCAAGTTCAATGAATACAGAAAATAGATTTAAAGACAGAAAATAGAGAGATTACAGAATGCAAATGAGGAATACCTGATCCGGATGTCTGAAGAAGATTCTGATGTTGAAGCAGTCTGGATCGTCTGAGATTCGACAGAATCATCTGCAATCAGACAAGATCGTCTGAGATCTGACGAATTCGTCAGACGAATTCATCAGAGACCTACAAAACCGAAAATAGATGCAAAATACAAAAAGTACTACAGTGCTAACGAGAGGAAATGATATAAAATGGTAGCAATGTTATCAAGCTGAAACTTAAACACGAGAGACGAGAAATGAATCGTGCTAATTAGATGATAATTAGGATTTAATTATGCACTTAATCTAAATGGGTGAACTCCAAATGCAAAATAATATAAAACATTGAATAGATTATCTAATTTGCGAGAATAAAATGACGAGAGAAAAGGTTGAGAAATGCAAACTTCGAGACGTGATTGCCTTAATACGGACTGCAGTCGAGATCGTCTCGCATCAGTACGAAATCGCCTCGAATTCGACAGGTTCGCCTCCGATCTGAACAGGTTCGTCGGCGACGATAGGTGCTGGCTCCGGCTGAAAAACAGTGATGTACCTACAACAAAATTGATATGGAACTAGTGCAAATGGAGAATAGGGATGATTTAACGTGAATGGAGTTAACTTGCAGAGAATTTCGGCCTGGGGTTGGGAAGGGAAAATCTTAGAGACTAAATAGGCTTAGGGGAGTAGTTAGGAGGTTGGAGATCATCCCAATTTGGGAGATCTCCAACGGGGAAGGGTCCCAACGGCGCGAGACACGCTTACGCCCAGATTGGAGACCCGTTGGAGCAGATTCCAACTTTGCAAAATCAGTTTTGCGACAAGATCGTACGGACGTCCTAGTCCAGACGAAATCGTCAAATGCAGGGCGATATCGTACGATCGGCGACGATATCGTCAAGCGGTCAAAACAACCTCTAAAAATGGCACGAAAAAGGGGAAACGGATTTCTCGGCGGTTAACGGGCGGTTTGGGAGGTTAAATTTGAATTTTAAATTATTTACTAAGGTGAATGTAATTATTGTAATTTCTTTGCGCCAATTTTAGGGTACAATGCATTATATAAGGTGCTAACATATGGTTAGCAAGAATTAAGGTAGGATAAGAGGAAACAAATTAAAATTGTAGTCTAAATATCCTTGCTGCCTAAATATGTCATCCGATGTGTCATCCACATTGTTGTCCTCTATGCTGACTAGGATGTCATCCAATGGGGTAAAAGGTAAGGATAGAATAACCATTTTTTAACTTCCAACATTCTCCCCCTTAAAGTTGAGAGGACTTACTATACAGTCTCTTAGCTTTATATATTGATCTTTAGCCATGCCTTTGGTGAAGATGTCTACAATGTCGTCCAAAGTGCTATAATATTTAATCTCAACGATCTGCTGCTCCACCATATCTCGGATGAAGTGATACTTCATATCAAAATGCTTTTATCTGCTATGGTGGATTGGATTGTATGCCAACTGAATGACACTCATGTTATCACAATACAGTTGAGTTGGACCACTTTGAATTTCTCCAATATCTTCAAGGATTTTTCTCAACCATAGGGCTTGAGTACTAGCATATGTGATGGCTATATACTCAGCCTCAGTAGATGAAAATGCTACAATAGTCTGCTTCTTGGAACTCCATGTAATTATTCCTGATCCTAGACTAAAACAGTTCCCTGATGTAGATTTCCTATCATTTATATTGCTTCCCCAATCACTGTCACTGAAGCCAACTAATTTAACATAATCACATTTGTGGTAATGGATTCCAAAATCCAATGTACCCTTTACATATCTTAAGATTCTTTTAGTTGCTTGTAAATGTATCTCATATGGAATTTCCATAAAACTTAAAACTAGAGAAATAACATATTGAATATTAGGTCTTGTGTTGGTGAGAAACATCAAACTCCCAACCATGCTCCTGTAAGTGGTCATGTCCACCTTTGGTGCTCTGTCATCCTTGCTCAATTGGATTCCATGTCTAGTTAGAGTGGCAACTGATTTTCACTGCTCCATGGCAAATTTCATGATCATGTCTCGAGTATACTTGTGTTGACATATGAAGATCTCTCTAATTGATTGATGAACTTCCATGCCTAGGAAGTATTGCATTAAACCAAGATCTTTCATCTTCATCATGGATTTTTTAAACTCCATATTCATTTTAGTGTTACTACCCATAAATATTAGATCATCCACATACAAAAAAACTATGAGAATGTCTACACCATGCTTTAGGTAGTAAAGAGTCGGTTCACTTTTGCTTCTAGTGAATCCATACTCATTGAAATAGCCATCAATGCATGAGTACCAAGATCTTGGTCCTTGCTTGAGGCCATAAAGTGCTTTTTTCAATTTACAAACAAGGTTCTCCTTACCTTGTTCTTGAGAGCCTTGAGGTTGTTGAACATAAACATCCCCAGTCAAGTACCCATTCAGAAAAGCACTTTTCACATCCATGTGCTAAATGTTCCATCCTTTGTGGGTAGCTAAGGAAAGAACAGATCTAATTGTTTCCTATCTTGCAACAGGAGCAAAGATTTCCTCATAGTCAATGCCAAATTTTTGAGTAAAACCTTTTGCTACAAGGCTCTCCTTGTGCCTCTCAATTCTTCCATCAACATTGAATTTGGTCTTGTAGACCCATTTATATCCAACACATTTGTTTCCTTTGGGAAACTTTGCTAGCTCCTATGTATCATTATTTTTTATATAGGTTATTTCCTCTTTCATGGCTTCTTGCCATACATTCTGAGTACAAGCCTTCTCATAGCTAGATGGTTCTAGTTGTGCATTAGTTAATAAAGCATAATTAACTACATCTCCCTTAGGATCTTGGGAGTCATCATCCCCATACATATGCATATTTTCAAGTTTCTGCAAAATTGAATTCATTTCACTAGCTTGGATTCTAGTGTTTCTGGAAATTTTGATCCAACATTTGAAAAGATGGATGATGTAGTAATGTTATTTTTCCTCTTAATGGAGAATCAATGTCCATCGGTGAAGAACTTACTGATCATTGTGGAGAAGGACTTGGAGTGGCGGTTGATGTACTTGATGTAGTACTCCTTCTTGATCTTGGAGGAGGTGTGCCTTTGTTAGTCTTGGGAGGCACCTGCTAATTTGTGAAGAACTTACATCTTGGGATTAATCATCTACAAAAATTATTTGATGACCCCATTCTCCCCCTTCATCAAAAATTACATCCTTGGAAAGTAAAATTTTATGTGTCTTTGGATTTTAGAGTCTATATGCTTTGGTAGACTCACAATACCCTACAAAAATACAAGCTTAACTTTTGGGATCAAGCTTCTTCCTTTTCTCATAAGGAATGTGTGCATATGTTAAAGAACCAAAAACTTTGAAATGCTTTACATTTGGTTTCTTTCCATACCACCCCTCATAAGGAGTGATTCCATCTAAACTAGAAGTCGAAATCCTATTTAGAATGTATATGATGAGCACCAAAAATGCTCATTTTATATACACGGTTAAGGAGAATTATCACTGGTTCAATTAGCATATGAGATGTATTTTATATAACTTATGCATATAATTGATAGAAAATCCGGTATTATGCTTGATTGGTGTTTTTAGTGGGAAATGTGTATAAATGCAGGTTTTATTACTAATATGGTGTTTTCCAGTCTACATCCACTTGGACCTGGCATACTTCTGCTTTTAGAGACTAAGGCAAGAGAGCAAGTGCCTTCCTCTTCAAGGAAGGTGCCCAAAAGAAGTAGGTGCCTTCCTCTTCAAGGAAGGTGCCAAGAGAAGTAGGCGCCTTCCTCTTCAAGGAAGGCACCCAACAGAAGTAGGCGCCTTCCTTATAAGGAAGGCGCCCAACAGAAGTAGGCGCCTTCCTTATAAGGAAGGCGCCCAACAAAAGTAGGCGCCTTCCTCATAAAGAAGGCGCCTCCATGCCTTCATACTTTGCAAGATTTACCAAGTCAACTTTGACTGGTTGACCAAGGACTATGGAGGAGGTTGCACGTGAAGACAAAGGAGATCTATTTTAATCATGCATTTATTAAATAGAATAAAGTGTTTGTTATTATTATCAACCGATTGGCCGGTTGACCTTGTAAAGCTCTTAAAGCATATTATTATTTTTAGGATGCATTAGTTTAGGATTTGTTGTTACGTACACCTAAGGATGTTTATATTTATCCTTCTAGTGAACGAACATACTTTAAAATAGAAGAATAAAATATGTGTAGAATCAATTGTAACTAAATCACATCACGTGATTAAAATAGACTGATTTGTTATTGTAATGAGATCTGGATGCGCTTTATATAAAGACGCAGGCCAGATGAACAAGAGGAGATGAATGATTAATTTTACATAGAACTTATTTTATTTTATTGTTTAATTAATTAAGAGTGCAACTCCTCTTATTCGAGCAAGCTCTACGTAGCTAGCCGGGCGGACTATCTACGGGAGCTTGGGCCCACTCCCTACAGTAGTCCTCCCCTATTTAATTTGTGCATTTGCTTTCTGTAGATTAGTTTACTACTTTATTTAATTTCAGTTGTGTGTGTTTATTTCCTCGCATTTTATTTCCACATTTTATTTCCAGCACTTTACTTTTTGTTTATAATTTATTTATTTCATTTCCTGCACTTAGTTTATTTGGTTTGGCTGGAATCCAATTACACAAACCTCCCCACCAAACTAAATAAGGTACAACCAGATTTGTTCCCCAACACTATAGGCATATACTGTGCGTGACACTCATAAGTTTACGGACTTACCGGATTGATAATTTATGGAAGAGAAATGAATGTTTTTCGGGACGTGAATTTCTGCTCACCATTTTGGCGTCGTTGTCGGGGAGTGTCTAAACTGTAGTGTTCTAATTTACAGGTCAGATAAAAAGTCTATTTAAAATTACCTGTAGATATTTTACCTGAGAAGTGTGAGTCCACCGTGGGCCTTTTTATAAGGCCAAAAATAGTTGTCGGCATAGTCAGAGCTAAATTCCATTGGCAACTATTTGCATTTTATAGCTTCTCAGGTAAACGTGGGAATGAACCTGATGTACCAAATTAAGTGTAGAAGTAGGAATAAAACGTGTTGTTGAAAAAAATTAGAAAAATCTGGCATTGAAGGATTTCCATCATATTTTCAATGGTTCCAAGAAATCAAAATAAATAAGCACAACCCAAGTCTGATTGAAAATTTTTAGGGACGTGTTTTTATATAGAAACCATTGAAAAATTGTGCCTCTAGAAGCTTGGTTTTAAATTAAAAATTTTTACAGGCTTGAAATTTTTGCAACGTATTGGTAAATGTTTTTTATGATGAAATTAATAATGCAGGGAAAATGACAGAGCATAATTTAAAGAGAACGCCTTGTTATGGAGTATGCTCTTCACTTGCGCTTAAGGCGACCTGGTGAATCAAAAACTAGCATGTGTTTTTAACAGACTGCTATGCCATGTTTTCTTCAGGTTGCTAGCTCACGGATAGTCATTGGCTGGCCTGCACACTTTGCCATTACGTTGAAAGAAGTTTGGTTGCGAGGCCATGAAGGAAAATACTCTTCTCATGCTACAACATATCAGACTAGTTGAAAAAAAAAAGATTTCGAGAAGACTAGTTCAGATGTAGGCATGGGGGAGACCCCACCTTCATCAATGCCGCCAACAACACAATGAACGCTATTTATAGTGTTCGTGAAAAAAAAAGAAAAAGAGAAAAAATAAATCATCTGCTGAAAAGGCTCCAAGTTAATGAGCAAATCAAAAATAGAGTTTTATTTTGTTGCTTGTTGAAAGAGAGTATCCTCTTTCCCGAGGACCAACTTGGTCCAGAAGGGAAATGAGAAATCTCCAACCGGTAGCTAAATAAAATAGGGAAAGAGCTTGGAGGAGATCAGATTTCAAATGTCTGCACAAAGGCCACATGGTGCTTGAGCACAAAAAAAAAAAATGTGTGAATGGAGCTCAAGGTGGCTAGAAAAATAATAGCACATAAATCTCATCGAGGCATTTTATGAAGGCGTCACACTTGAACACCCGACACATGTTGTAGATTATGGAAAATATTTGTTTTTATCCTCACTTTGAGAAATAGAGGATCGTAGGGCCACTCTAACTCCACCTGCGATGTAAATAATTCAAAGTGGGAGATTATTCAGATGCACATGTGTCAGGATTGTGTAAAGATTACTTAATTGAAAAAGTGATGCGTTTAGGGGCACACGATGAGAAAATAGTGCATGAAGATTAATCCCTGCAATGCATACGGAGAGTCCAATACTTTGGATATGCATTAGAGCAGGATTAACATTTTTTTTATGTGCTAATTGAGGAGGAGCTTGGTGTTTCAAAAATGTGAGTTGTTGGTTGTCATAAAATCCTTTCATAATGGTACATGGAATGTAACTTTCACACAGTAGGCTGCGTAGTTACCTGACTCACACGGCCTCCACTTTTGAATGCACAGTGCCAACATTACAGTTTTTATGGTAGCATTCTCATTCTATTAAAATATGTGAAAAAAATATACAAAAGAGAGGCAGAGTCTCACTATGGTGGAAGATAACATCAACTTTGAGAGGATCTGAAACCATGGAGAAATCTGCTTTTCACAAAAAGTGTGAGGGCAAAGATGTTTCAGTACATGGCACATTTTGCCAAATTCTTAGGATGGATCATTGACAAACCTCCAGATGTGAAAATCACCAGCTCAAATGGTTGAAGTTGACATTATGTTCTTTGATGCAGATGATGAAAAAAATGATAATCCAAGATCTATTCTGGTCAAGGCAGAATAGACCAAAAAAAAAAAACAGAGAAAAAAAAATTAGTTAGAATTTTATTTTAATGCCTTTAGTTTAGATTTTTCTTTTATGTTTTGCAGGACAACGTGAAGTGCGAAGTAGAAAAATAAGGAGGTGTCTGTGAAGATCTCATGAATTGAGATTCATACATGGAGTTCGTAATAACACTATACGAACTATCTCGTGTACCTGATCGTGTAGCATCCAATCTAGCAGGTGAAAGCTAGCAGAGTTTTACCTTGGCAACATTAGCACTTGAAGGCAGACTAAGTAACCCTGATCAAGCGAAAGGCTTCCAGCCCAAGGTGCTTGTGGAACTTTGGGAATGTTTTGCTAGAAGGTGCGTGACTCGTTACAGCTTAGATGATGAGCAGAGTCAAAGATGCTACACCACGTACAAAGTAGAGTGCCGAGACAATGTTCAAGTAACGGTCAACGAGCTCTATTAACAATCGCCTCACATTTGCGAGAGTGGATCAGACATCGGCATGGGGGAGACCCCATACCATACCAGTAGCTTGGACGAATGTTCAATCATTCGTTGAAAAAAAAAAAGAAAAAAAAAAAAAAGAAAAGAAAAGAAAAAAAGAGAAAAAAAGAGAGGAGGATACGTGAAAAAAAAAAAAAAAAAAAAAAAATAAAATAAAGTGAAAGACGCCTTGATCATCAATAAGGTGCCTTCCGCATGAAGAAGGTGCCATACAATGGAGGCGCCTTCCGCATCAGGAAGGCGCCATACAATGGAGGCGCCTTCCGCATAAGGAAGGCACCATACAATGAAGGCGCCTTCCACATCAGGAAGGCACCATACATTGGAGGCGCCTTCCATATCAGGAAGGCACCATACATTGGAGGCGCCTTCCACATCAGGAAGGCACCATACATTGGAGGCACCTTCCACATCAAGAAGGTGCCATACATTGGAGCACCTCAAGAAGACCATACATTGGAGGCACCTTTTGCAATAAGAAGGCACCATACATTGGAGGCACCTTCCACATCAAGAAGGTGCCATACATTGAAGGTGCCTTCCACAACAAGCAGGCTCCTTCCACAACAAGCAGGTGCCTTCCACAGCAAGCATGCGCCTTGACATCTAGGGTGCCTTGATCCATTTCCCGCACCTAGGTGGTTCGATGGCACAAAAAAAAAAATTATGCGAATCCTCCCAATGAAAAATAAAATGCATAGAACATGTCCTGCTTAGCATAAAAATTTCTTTCTTATTGCTTTGCAGGAAACCATGAACCGAATTGCAAGCTGTAGGCATCCTGAGAGCCAGGGCCTAATAGGCACGGAGTCATGACTCCTATTTTACTACTTTCATGTGTGCAGGTAATCGTGCCCGATGAGTGCAATCTGAAGGCATCCTAAGAGCTAGGTCCTCAGGCACAGGCCATGATTCTTGTTTTCCAAGTTTTTGTAGGTGTAGTTTTGCAGTACACAACCATGAGCATGATCTATAGGTGGAGCCGGCTTAAACTAGGCCTAACAGATGTGACATTTTGTGCCCTGCAATTAGGAGTGCGGCGAAGCGGAAAAGGCACTTACTTCCCACTAGGAAGAGAGTGCCTACAATCAGTCCAATACAATAGTGCCTTTTTCCACCTGGAGGAAGGCACCAATAAGCAATTTTCTTCTCCCTTGGATGGAGGTTCCTGTTGTTCAGTGTGGGACCTGATGTTTGGAGGGCTGTAGACCTATTGCACAGAGGGACCTGACACTGGTGACAAGGGCATCACCAATTTAAGTGGGGGAAGATGCGGGTGAACCAGAACCTCCCGTAATAAAAAATAAAAAAAAAAAAAAAAGGGAGTTCGAAAGGCTATTGTCACGAGGACGTGACAATTTTTAGACATGGGGGGAAAGACGCCTTATTGTCGGCACCTAACTTACTCCTATAAAAAAAAAAGGGGAGTTCGGAAGGTTGTTGTCATGAGGACGTGACAATTTTTAGACATGGGGGGAAAGACGCCTTATTGTCGATGCCTAACTTACTCCTATGAAAAAAAAAACCCTTTTGTTGAAATAGCTCCACGATGAAATGCAAATCAGAAGCAAAGTTTTATTTTTGCTGCCCATTGGAAGAGAGTATCCTCTTTCCCGAGGACCAGCCTGGTCCCGAAGGGAAATGAGAAACCTCCAACTAGTAGCTAAATAAAATGGGGGAGGAGTTTGAAAAAAAATAGATGTCAAATATATGTTTCCTTCGGAATCAACGCATGGTAAGTAGGCACCTTCCTCTTCAAGGAAGGTGCCAGAAGAAGGTAGGCGCCTTCCTCTTCCAAGAAGGCACCAAGAAAATATAAGCGCCTTCCTCTTCCAGGAAGGCGCCAATAGAAGGCCAACGCCTTCCTCTTCCAGGAAGGCACCAAAAAAATATAAGCGCCTTCCTCTCCACGGAAGGCGCCAATAGGAAGGCAGAAGCCTTCTTACCAGGAAGGCACCAAAAGAATGCAAGCACCTTCCTCTCATCAGAAGGCACCCACAGGAAGGCACCCATAGGAAGGCGCCATAGGAAGGCGCCCACAGGAAGGCACCATAGGAAGGCACCGATAGGAAGGTGCCACTAGAAGGCAAGCGCCTTCCTCATAGGGAAGGTGCCCCTGTTCTTCGCCCGTTGACTAGACAAGCACGACGTGGGCAACAAAGATTGGTGCAGTTCCAACTCTACATCATGTAGGTTAATTTGGGGATCGCACCAACGTATGAGAACATCCTACCAATGCCAACACATACAACACATACATCTCAACAATGCACCTGACAGATGCCATGAATGATGAAAGAAATATTGTTTTTCCTCACTCCAAAAAACAAAGGAATGCAGTGTTGTTCCAATTATGCATGCAAAAGAAATAATTCAGAGGGGAGATCATTTTGGATGCACACGTGTCAGGTATAAATTTTAATATTCATCCTGTAAATGCATTCGGAGAGAGATACGTCAATGCAGGATTAAAATATTTTTTGTGCTATTGAGAAAAAGTTGGGTATTTCAAAGTTTAGAGTCACCAGCTCAGTTGTTGTGGATTGACTCTGTTCTTTGATGCAGAGGATGAAAAAAAAAATCGAAAAAAAGAAAGAAAAAAAAAAAAAAGGGAGAGAGTCAAGATCTGTTATGTTCATGGCAGAACAGATAAAGATACATATAAATAAATAAATAAAATCTCCAGGAGCACCAACGTGAAGACGTCTCACACCACCAGCATCATATATATCAGATTCTACGAAATTCACCCGGGTATGTACTGATTTTCTTGTTAATTATGTGTATAGTTATTTTAAAATCATTTCTATGCTAATACCAGTCGACGCCTCCATAGTTTTTCAAAATCTCCCATTAGAATTCAAACACATGATGTGCCTTGAAAAAAAATATAATTGAAAAAAAAGGAGAGGCTATGGCATCTACATGAATAAATTTGGCATCATTTTCATTGCTGCCTCCTGACAATGGTAGTCATCTTGAGTGAACACATATAAATGATGCTACTCTCTACCACAAAGGAGGTTCTGGAGATGCCAAATATGTTTCAGATGTGGGTAAAAGTAGTAGTTGGTGATTGCACTTGTTTTAAACAAATTTGGTCTCACCAAATCTGACTAATGTGCAACACTGGAAAATGCCAGCATTAGTGCAGTGGTAATTTGCCCTAAACAGTGTGGTCACGATTTAACTATTTATCCGCAATGATTAGTCAGGATGTGTTTCTGACTTCTGCTGGTGCCGCATCGCTCTATGGATGAAGAATAGCAACACTCAATGAAAAAAACACAGTGCTGAATAAAAAAATAGTACTAAGAAAAAAATAGTAGTGCTGAATGGAAAAAATAGCAGCACTCAGTGGCAGAGAAACAGAGATGCTGAAGGCCATTAAAATAAAAAAAAAGAGGAAAAAAATATATATCCCAGGGGTTGTTGTCACGAAGACATGACAAACTTTTTGGCATGGTCAGCCTGCGAGAGGGATAACTTCACCTTTTGGTGCCACGAGGGCGTGGCACATGTTAGGCATGGGGGGATGATGAGCACCAGAAATGCTCATTTTATATACACGGTTAAGGAGAATTATCACTGGTTCAATTAGCATATGAGATGTATTTTATATAACTTATGCATATAATTGATAGAAAATCCGGTATTATGCTTGATTGGTGTTTTTAGTGGGAAATGTGTATAAATGCAGGTTTTATTACTAATATGGTGTTTTCCAGTCTACATCCACTTGGACCCGGCATACTTTTGCTTACAGAGACTAAGGCAAGAGAGCAAGTGCCTTCCTCTTCAAGGAAGGTGCCCAGCAGAAGTAGGCGCCTTCCTCTTCAAGGAAGGTGCCAAGCAGAAGTAGGCGCCTTCCTCTTCAAGGAAGGCGCCCAGCAGAAGTAGGTGCCTTCCTTATAAGGAAGGCGCCCAACAGAAGTAGGCGCCTTCCTTATAAGGAAGGCGCCCAACAAAAGTAGGCGCCTTCCTTATAAGGAAGGCGCCTCCATGCCTTCATACTTTGCAAGATTTACCAAGTCAACTTTGATTGGTTGACCAAGGACTATGGAGGAGGTTGCACGTGAAGACAAAGGAGATCTATTTTAATCATGCATTTATTAAATAGAATAAAGTGTTTGTTATTATTATCAACCGATTGGCCGGTTGACCTTGTAAAGCTCTTAAAGCATATTATTATTTTTAGGATGCATTAGTTTAGGATTTGTTGTTACGTACACCTAAGGATGTTTATATTTATCCTTCTGGTGAACGAACATACTTTAAAATAGAAGAATAAAATATGTGTAGAATCAATTGTAACTAAATCACATCACGTGATTAAAATAGACTGATTTGTTATTGTAATGAGATCCGGCTACGCTTTATATAAAGACGCAAGCTAGATGAACAAGAGGAGATGAATGATTAATTTTACACAGAACTTATTTTATTTTATTGTTTAATTAATTAAGAGTGCAACTCCTCTTATTCGAGCAAGCTCTACGTAGCTAGCCGGGCGGACTATCTGCGGGAGCTTGGGCCCACTCCCTGTAGTAGTCCTCCCCTGTTTAATTTGTGCATTTGCTTTCTGTAGATTAGTTTACTGCTTTATTTAATTTCAGTTGTGTGTGTTTATTTCCTCGCATTTTATTTCCAGCACTTTACTTTTTGTTTATAATTTATTTATTTCATTTCCCGCACTTAGTTTATTTGGTTTGGCTGGAATCCAATTACACAAACCTCCCCACCAAACTAAATAAGGTACAACCAGATTTGTTCCCCAACACTATAGGCATATACTGTGCGTGACACTCATAAGTTTATGGACTTACCGGATTGATAATTTATGGAAGAGAAATGAATGTTTTTCGGGACGTGAATTTCTGCTCACCAGTATACACTGGTTCTTACAGCATCAACCCAATACATATTAGTTAGATGCTTAGTCTGAAGCATCATTCTTACCATCTCTACTATGGTATGATTCTTTCTCTCTACCACACCATTCTATTGTGGGGTATAGGCAGTGGTGAATTGCCTTTTGATCCCACTTTCTTTACAATATTTCAAATATTCTTTTGAGGAGTACTCGCCTCCTTGGTCTATCCTACGATATTTTACATAAAACTCACTTTGTTTCTCTACATTTTTTCTAAAATCTATGAAGCAATCAAAAGCTTTATCTTTATGTTTCAAGAAATAAATCCAGCACATTCTAGAGAAATCATCTATGAAAGTGAGAAAATAGGAATTGTTTCCGATACTCTTTGTCTGCATTGGACCACAGATGTCCAAATGCACTAATTGAAGTGGATAGCTGGCTCTCCATGCTTGTCCTTTTGGAAACTTAGACCTTGAGTGCTTTCCCAAAGTACATCCTTCACAAACCTCCTTTTGTTCATTGATTTTGGGAAGTCCTGCCACCATAGCTTGAGAAGTTAGCAACTTCAAGCTGGATGAATTAATATGACCATATCACAAGTGCCAAAGCACACTTGGATTAGCTATAGGTACATTTGCAAGTTGAGCTCCCCTTGACTATCCAAAATTGAGGGAAAATAATCTATTCTTGGTCATTGGTGCTTGTGTTATGACACAATTACAATTGTTTTTATCAAGAATGATACATTTTCCTTCATCAAAAACAAGTTTGTAATTATTCTCCATCATTTGCCCAATGCTTGGCATATTGTGTTGAAGATTTAGAATGTAGTAGATGTCCTTCACTTTATTTATGCCTTCTTTCATTGGAACCTCCATGGCTCCAATGCCTTTAACTTGCAAATCTTTATCATCCCCTAACTTGATTCGAGATTTGTAAGTGGAATCCATTATAGCAAAGAGTTCTTCTTTGCCACTCATATGGTTGGAGCAACTAGTATCCAAAATCCATGTATCATTTAGATTTTCTTCTGATTTTCCATAAGAAAGAAAAAAATTAGAAGTTTCATCTTCTTCACCATAATTTCCATATTGAATGTTGCTGCCTTGAGAATATTTTGACCAATATTCATGAGCAAAGTGACTTGGTTTACCATAGTTGAAACAAACCTTTTTGGACTTGTCACTTCCTCACCCTTGATTTCCACTTCATCCTATATTTCCACCTCTATTTTGGTTTCCACCTCTGTTATGATTGCCTCCTTTATTGGAATTGCCTCCTATGTTCCTTTTGCCTATGCCTCTTCCTCTTCTCTAACCTCTACCTTGACCTCTTCCACGTCCTCTTACAGTATTTTCATTGGATGTGAAGGCTTTATCATCACCTCCATAGTTGGTTGAAGGAGATTCCTGTAATCTCTCTTCATGTGACATTAATGACCCGATTAATGCATCAAATATTAAAGTGGAAAGATCTTTTGACTCTTCTATGATTATGGCTATATGATTCCATCTTTGTGGAAGTGTTCACAACACTTTCATTACAATTGTTTTAGGCTTAATTTCCTCACCAAGAGTAACCATTTTATCAACTACTGCCTTGAATATGACACAATAGTCACCTATTTTTTCATCTTCTTTTATTTTGAGATTTTCAAAATCTCATTTCAGATTTTGAAGCCTCACTTGCTTCACTTGATAACTTCCCTAGAATCCATCTTTCAAAGATTTCCATGCAGCTTGTGCAGTTGTACAAGCGAATATTATAGGGAATATACACTTCTCCAATGCTGCTTGGAGATGATAAAAAGTAAAAGAGTTCCTCTTTTTTCATTCTTTTCTTCTTTTCTTATCTGTGACACTTAACATTACCCAATTTGAGGGTTTTGTGTAACCATCTTCCACTATGTCCCACAAACCTTTTCCTATGAGTAAGGTCTTCATTTTGATAGACCAGTACTCGTAATCATATCCGTTGAATTCTGGAATAGGTAAATTGTTATGTGAGGCCATAGCTGCTATAAACTAAAAAAAACAAAACACTCTCTTTATTTCTCTGTTACAATAAAGCACTCTGATTTTTGAAGAAGGAAGAAAGAAGAAGAAAAAGAAATTACAAATTGAGGTCAAGTCTGGATTGATTCACCCTTTCACTGATAGCTTGATCTTCTTGTTGTGGTGCTGCT
The DNA here is from genome assembly GCA_028583015.1 of Wollemia nobilis. Taxonomy (NCBI): domain Eukaryota; kingdom Viridiplantae; phylum Streptophyta; class Pinopsida; order Araucariales; family Araucariaceae; genus Wollemia; species Wollemia nobilis. The sequence goes on from JAQPPZ010002662.1 coordinate 29,042, forward strand.
ATCACTTGATTCATGAAATTGTCTGCTACCTATTCTTTATCATCACTGATCAAGATTATCTCTGGAGATTTAGGTTCTAGAATTTCAATGGAGTCATTATTGCTGAATTGTGGATTTACTAGTGCTATTACTGTGTTCTGCAACTGACAAAATATAGTATGTAGCCCATAAGTTTGCACTTTTTCATCAAAAATTTCAGCATTTTCTCTTACCAAAAGAGTACATATGGCATGATAAAACCCACTTGATCTTATCATCTATGTGCCTTTACAATTTCAAGTTTTCTTTTGCCTCTCTTACAAAGAAATTTTAAGCCTCTCGGGCTTGTTACAAAAGGAAATTTTTCCAGTTTTTAAATGCTTTTGGGCTATTACAACATATTTTTTCCACCACAATATTGATTCCTTGAATTAGGTGTAATGCTCCCTCTTTTACAAAAAAATGCCTCTTAGGCAATGTTCTCAAACAAAAATTATAGTTTACTTTCAAAAAAATAATTTTTAAAAAGCTATTATAATAACTTGTCATCTAATAATAAAAAAATTTGCTTTCCTTTAAAAAATTAAAAAAAAGCAATATATTTTTAATTATTAAATAACTTTTAAAAAAATAATGAAATAAACTTTTTAAAAAAAATTGCTTTCATCCGTGAGTCATACTCGCAACCTATGGAGATAAACTAAGCCAATTTGACTATACCAACTTTAGCATTTCCAAGGCATTCTCATGCCTTAAATAATTCCTCGATGCGACCACTCAAATGCTAAACACCTCAACACAAAAAAAAATGTTGTTGGGATTCGAACCCATGATCATTCAAATGCCAAACACCTCCTTTGCCACTTGAGCTACAAGACGGGTTTGGTATTAACAAGGACTAGATTCTACTTAAACCACATGACAAGTTTGGCAATTAAAAATAAATAAAATTCTTTTATCCCACATTCACTGGGAATAGGCACTGAGAGGTGTATATTACCTTGGGTGTGCACAATGCTTGGTGATTGCCTTCAGTTAATTGGTCCTTGCTCATTTTACCATGTTGCATTTGAATCACTCCTTACCACGTTACCTTCCAATCCCTCCTTGCCATGTCGCATTCATGACCAGCCAAACTGCCACACTGTCCTCTACTTAGTAGTCACCACGTGTCGTCTTGTAGTCATCCACGTCAACTGATCTGCCATGCTATTTTTTGCTCAGTCAATGCCATCTGTCCTTCACTCAGTGGTTGCCATGTGTCCTTCTATGTTTAGTCATTCAAGTCTCTCAAGTTTCGAGCCTACGGGTCCTCCTGGTCTGCCTCAAGTTTTGAGTCTATGAGCCTTCCTGGTCTACCTCGAGTTTCGAGCCTACGGGTCCTCCTAGTCCACCTCAGGTTTTGAGCCACATCAGATATAGGTCCTCAATGGCTTCGAACAAACCCTCCTCATTGGCCTAGAATAGATCATCACCTTGAAATTGAGCCACCTCACACCTCGAAAGTTGAGCCAGATTAGTCAGATTTGTCTCCTTGAAAACCATGCCTTCATTGGACCCTATCTGCTTGGCTCCCAAAATGCTACGCTCTGATACCAGGTGTAAATTCCAAATGCTCATTAAATTAATCAAAGAAAAATACAATGCATTATATAAGGTGCTAACATATGGTTAGCGATAATTAAGGTAGGAGAAGAGAAAATAAATTAAAATTGTAATCTAAATATCCTTGCCACCCAAATATGTCGTCCAATGTGTCATCCACTGTGCTGACTAGGATGTCATCCAATGGGGTAAGAGGTAAGGATAGAATAACCTTTTTTTAACTTCCAATAATTTTATAGGACAATTAGGGTTTATCATTCCCTATATTTTATCAATTAGATCCTTTTGTTAATGCTCAAAAATATTAGTAAGGTTTTGTTAATGTTAAAATTAAAGTATTAAATGATCCTTTGGGTCAATTAATATCTTCTAGGAAATCCTAACGGGTGGGTTGTGACATACTCTCCCCCTTGGATTAAACACATTCCTTTGTGTTTCTCATTAGTTCCTAGCTTAGTTATTGCAGAAACTCCATAAAACTAGCATTATGTCCTTACAAAACAATTAAAACCATCATCCTTTTTCTCATTTATAGTGTCTTGTCCCTGATGGTAAGCAACATCTTCCATCCATGAGAGTACCTAGACTTGCAAGAATATAAACTATCAATACTACCATGTTCTTAAAATAATAAAACATCCATAATTCATCAACAATAAGTATTGAAAATATTATCAATACATAATTTTTCATCATAAAATCAAAGCATCAAAACATCTATCATTGTATAGTATTTGATAATAGAGTACTGCATCAATAGAAATATAGGATATTTTCATATAGATAACACAAAATTATGTTTTAATAATAAATTAGACTCTATATGTATAATTAAATGCTTCAAAAACTCTCACAAAGGAGTATCACACTATGCCTTGATAGCTCCTTTTTATGAGTTAACCTTATATACATAGGTTTCATCAAAGACAAAGACATAATTTCATTTCTCTTAAAGATATCCATATATCTTAAAATCACCTTGTCAAACTTGTTTACCACCAACAATGCATCATCCTTGATATCCCTTGGTAAACATCTTTAATCAGCCTATTGAAATATTCATATCTCAAGAGACACAAATGTCAAGTGCAATCCTCAAAAGAGCCTAAGGTACACCACTTGAGACCCACAAAATATGGAGGGTTCGCCTAGATCTTCCACTTTGATTCACAAGTGGCTCAAAAATGGGAGGAGAAGAACTTGAACAGATGTAATATTTGAGTAACAAAATCCATTAGCAATAGCAATGATCATCTTTACTATGATTACGATGTCATATTGATGTCCATGATCACACTTACCCCCTATAAGGTGCCATTCAAAAGGTTTTAACATTCTTAGCTCACAATGTAAGGTGCTATTTTATACAAGTTATCATTCACAACATACTATCATCCACTGATTGTTTCTATGACCATACTTACTCCATGTAAGGTGTCATACCATTCATAATATCATTTCACTGATAGTACCTATGATCACACTTACTCCATGGAAGGTTTCATATCAGTCATACTATCATTCACTAATAGTACCTATGATCACACTTACTCCATGTAAATGTGCCATACCAATCATTAGTATATGATTTCTTCTATTTAAGAGAGGATCCCACATTCTTATTTAAGAGTAAATTTTCTATATATACCTCCTAAGAGTTTTCCAATATTAACTAGATTTTTCATGTCTAATATTTCTCATTCATGTTAACTAGAATAAGATTTTATTTCATTAAGTTCGTTGGATTACACATAGATGCATCCCAAAATATCTCTTCTCTGAGGATTCCTTACTTGAGAACTAATCACTGTAGATGACACTCAAGTGGTAGGTATGCCTAGTAGAATATTTAGTCTAATATTACTTGCTTAAGACCTTCTAAAATCTACCTACTATTTGGAACCTTCTGAGCCACCACTCAGAACAAGAAGATTCTAGCATGGGGATCATCTGGTCCAACTCCTAATGAAATCTAATCAAGAGTATTACTCTTAAGAAAAAAATTCTTGTTTAGATAGGTTACTAATCTAAACCAAGCATTGTATAAATATCTTCATTGTATTTTATAACAAGGATACATATTTACATAAGCAAAAACCCCCTTGGGTTACAATTATCATCCTTATAATGTACAATTGGTGGATTTCAGCCATTTTTGTAGCCCTCAAGGCTACTACCTTTCAGTCCTATCACTATTCTATGCTAGACCTAAGCCCTCAGTTGGAGATGGTGGTGGGGAAACTATTCTAGATCCTACCTAACATCTACCTCGGGTTTTTGTTTGAGCTACTCGTGTGGTTATCCCTCACCTAAATTGTGCTCTAGCCACTAGAAGAGATGGAACGATCAGTCCATGGCTTACCAGTGCATCAAAAAAGATGTCAAGAATGCAACACTATATTCATACCTTGTATGATGTAGTTACGCATTTTCTATATACAAAGTTTCCTTTTTTGTGGCCCTCTAATTATTTATTTGTGCTTCCACTAATCTGATGATATCCTTCTTTGATATGGTTGCATCTCTTTCAACCTCTAACCTCATTCGTTCTTGGACCCATAATTCTTCTTGAGTTTGCCCTCTTTGCACTAGTTTTTTAGGAAGATCTAATTTAACAATAGTCTCGATTGTTCCTTCAATTATTCTACCAGCTTCCTGCATAACCACATATTTTTATATGACTACATTGTCTTATTAGCTTGTTATGCCACCACTAGAATCCATTTCCTTTCTTTAGAGAGTATGTAACAACAAATTGGAAAGCACTAGGAGTATGATCATAATAATTACTATGGGGCTTGTTCCTATTGTGCCCATAAATAACAATGCTAACCCTATCATAAGTGCTATCATATTACACTCCATGGGTAGAACTCTTGATTTTTGAATGCTTAAGAAATAAAGCATCTTTGGTTCTCCCAAATTTTCAGCTAGTTGTTAGTTTATGGTACATTTAGTTTGATCAAAAATCTAATTGGAAGTACCCTGATTAATCAAATTCTATTCAAAATCCACCATCTATTATGTCTTGATTGATGTGTATGTACTATATTTTTGATCCTATCTTAGTTCCTCTTTAGTTTCCAAGGTAATAATTTTGCCTGCCAAAACACTTGTGGTCATATCTTGTCTTTACGGGTGTCCCATTAATGCGACCTCAGGATGTCTTATCATTTCCCTTTCAAAGACTCCATTGAATGAGTGTGTTTTTACCTATGCATATTACTTTTAGAAGTTGCGATCATTATTGTATTGCTGCCAGCTATCTAGGTTGCATTTTCACGTATGCAGGATACGATCGTAAAACCTTGATCATGGTTATTTATTTGATAATAGTTCAAGTTTATGTTAAGTTGAGTTTAGTCATCAACTCATATCATCACTTGGTGCAGTTTATAGTCCTTCCTACCTTATGTAAGAAATTATATCTAAGAATTCATATTTACTAAGTCATTTAAACTAGATGTATGCTTGTTTTATGCAAGAGGTTCTATGAGTTACTTGATTTCTAAGGTAACTCCTATCTTCCAAGAAGTCTTCCTATGATCTCATAATCTCCAAAATCTACTCTTCTACTAGCTCTATAAACTTTCCTAACTAGGTTTGGCACACCTATAGTCATTCTCTATAACAAGGTTACTTCAAACCTTTTAAAATTAGTTTGTTTCCCTTTTTTTAATATACAATAGAGGGTTCTTTGTGCTTCAACCAACTATTGAAATTTTATGCCCTAGTTTACCTGTGTGGATAATAATACCACATGCATTGTGTAGAGGGTAGTCCCCTATTTAAATAGCATAGAGCACCTTATTATACTTGACCGCCACCCTGGTGGTCGGGTGGCATACTTCTCTATGGAGTTGGGAAACTTGGGGAGGTTGGTGAAGTCTCATTTGATAGTGATAATTGGGATATCAAAGCTATTTGGTGGGGTCTCAATATGATTTGCACCAAAATTTCATGTAATCTTTTTTTTGGGTGATATTTGGGTGATTTCCATGCTTAAATATGAAGTTTCCCCATCCTTTCTCTCCTTCGTCATATTGAGGTATCATGCCAAAAGAAGGTTCTAGTGATATTTTAACTGTTTCCATGTTCAATTATGTTGAGTTTACAATGATTCCACCATTTCCTACACCATAGTATCTGGTTGAAAACCATGAGTATATTGTAATATTGATCAAAAATACAAATAAAGAAAATAATCTTTTATAGATCTCATGATCTCATCCAGACTCTTGCCCCATCATAATGTAGTATTACCATTTGCAATTTCGAAGAAGGTCCTATCTTCATATTTCTCAAAGCTTACTCTATGGATTATCTCTCCATATGTAAATTTCAATACCTAAAATTCTTAGGAAACTTTATAGCTAACATAGCTAAGTTTATGATCAAGGGGTTATTTTAGAAAATCTCCAAGTGGTTATCTTAAAGATGAATACTCAAGTAGGTCCAAGGTTGCACTTCACAAAAATTGATGTGGTCAGTGTCTATCCTATAGATAGGAGTGACCAATCCTCCTATTAAGACTAGTGGGTAATAAAAAATACCCCACTTTTGGAAATTCTTCTATATATTTCAAGAGGAATGCCTATTTCCCTTCTAGCTTAAGCTAGATTTATGTTAGGTCTCTTTCAACCCATACATTAGGTGTATGCATTGAATACTAAACGTCCTATCATACAGATAGAAAAATCAATTATTTACAATGCTTAACTTTCTCCCCATATCATACAATGGGATTTAAGGGGGTATTCACACAAACCCTCATAAACACTCCAATGTCTACCTTTCTACATTGTTCTATTCAATTTTAAATCTCCACGATATTAGAAAAAATCTAAGATTTTTCCCCACTTGATCATTCTTGAGTTCGTTCTCTACATAATACTTTAGTAAGGAAGAGACTTATCTCCATACCACAAATGTCAAGTATCTTTTTTGAACGATCTCTTGGGTACTCCACAAGTTGTGGGAGGTTCCCTCACTCTTCCATTCTGATTCACTAGTGAATATAGGTATGGGAGAAGAGTTTTGCACATTAGTAGCTTCTAAGCACTTATTCTTCCCTTACTATGCATTTATTAGTTTAGATTTCATCAAGACCAGTTATAGGTTTACAAACAAAGCCCATCTCTTTTCTAGCCTAGACCTATCATAAAAGTCCATTGACTAGCCTTGGATCTGATACCAATTGTAACAACCCCAAATCAGCCAAACCTGAGATAGAATTTTTTTTTGGTACATATCTAACATGTCAAGTTTACAACCAAGTATATTTGAATTAACAACAAGCAGGATAGCAAAAAAACTAATAGAATTACGACATGGTCAGTGTCAACTCTTGTGATAGAAGTGAACAACTTCTATCTAACCTTACATCCCATCATGATATGCATGATCTCTTTGGTTTAATTGTTTATATCTCTATTTTCATTAGGAAGTCTAGTTGCTTAACCAATTGAATGTAATTCCAATATTACTTCCTAATTCTATTATTTGCAATGGAATACCATGCATGTATTATTTAAACAATACATAAAGATTGCTTTACTCACATCAAGACTTTCACTTGATTCAAAGTATAAACCATTACATCATAATAAAATATCCATTTATTGGAAAAGCAAAGGCATCATTCATTATTAGATCTAATAACCTTAAGTGCAATTATAAACCATTCTCACTTATGGAACATTGCTTGATATAAAAAGCATGCATCATATAACCCTCTAATGACCATTTTATAAGAATGTAAATGCATCATATTTTTAAAAAGGTAAATGATATTTAAATTCCAACTTATGCAGTATCCATGATCTATCTTAATCACAATAGAAGCAAGTATAACATCCATGCATAACAACAATTGTAAACCACAAAATAGAGTTACACAACATATATCCTGGGAACCCTCACAAGGAATAAACCCAACCTCCAAAATATGTTTCTCCTCTCATTTCATAAACTTAAGATATCATAAGTAAAAGTATAGAAAGACATCCCATGGAACCTTTTCTAAATCAAATACACAATTAAAGGAATCAATTTGTTCTTTTTTTTAGATCATGATGCAAATAAATAAATTTTGCATCCCCTTTCTCTAAGACATCAACACAATACATAAGGATTTCACAAACTCTTATATCTACATTTTTATGAATGATCATCGGATTCATATTAAGGAGAGAACTCAACCTTTACCAGAGAGGGAACCCCATAATTCCCTTGGGAATGAATTTCCACTTCCATCCCCTAAGATTGATACACAATCAATCCATTATTAGTATTACATGCTAAGTGTCCACATTAAACATAAGATTTCTCAAGTATGGAACTTGCACTCATTCTTCGACCCTAAATATCATTAGGTCATATATTCCAATATAGTACATAAATTATCTAAGGTTTTACCATATATGGAGAGATCCCATATTCTCTCCAAGATTAGTTCCCATATCTAATCTTCCCACATTCATTCATATTTCACAATTTAGGCAATTTCCACCATATTATCGTTTGATAAAAATCATACTATAGTTCTCATAATCCATTGACATGATCATCCTATGGTTATCATATTTTGATCATCAATTTGTTTCATGATCTATCCATAGGATTATATTAGAGCCTCTATAATTTTACCTCAATTTGCAACATATTATTACAACAAGATTGCACTATAGTTTTTACAAATTTGGTCCCAAGTAATCTATCAAACGAGATTATACTATAGTTTTTGTAAATTTTGACACAAATTTGTCCCATAAATTTTATCACAAATCTATCGCGTAATCTATCACACAATATTACACTATAGTCTCTTTCAGATTTGGCACAATTTTTCTCTTACTATACTTTTCCTCTTATCCATAAGATCATATTATGGAATTTGACCAAGTCATATTGTAATCTATCCAACAAGATTACACAAAATTAGACCAAAATTTGTATCTATCAAACATGATTACCTCTCCTTTTTCTTGTAACCTATCACACAAGATTACCCTTCCTTCTATAATAATATTTCCATAAATTCTAGACTATAATTAATTCTAATATTCTTTCCAAGATTAATTGTACAAAATACCCAATACTTTCATTATGGACTCAGGCGAATCTATCCACTAGTTTGTACTTGGGCTATAACACATTCCATAATATTTCCCAAGATTAATTGTACAAAATACCCAATACTCTCATTATAGACTTATGCAAATCTATCCACAAAATTATTCCTAAATTTGATCTAGGGTTCATCTATTTATTTCATAAGGTTTATATCTTCGAATTTGGATATAAAAACCTTACTCAAGCATCTGAACTATTATGAATAGGCCCATTATTTTGGTATAATCATTGTCAAACTTTGTGTATAGTATTTCTTAATACAATTAACTTAACAATTTAATTAAGATAATACTTGAATTGAACCAAGAATCGTTTGGTTAAACCAATTTTATAGATCATCCATTTTTATATGGGACCATTTATACACAATAGCATGTTCACCTTTTTAATAAAAATTTTTCTATCATATCTGCATTGTGAATCTGACACGGTTGGTCAAGCCAATAACCATTCATAGCTGATAACCACTCATGGTTGTGTTTTAATTCAACATATCTAGCTAGTCGATATATGGACTAAAATTAGCAATGATTTAAGTTTCTATAGTGAGGCACCTACATATGGCTTGTAATTGCCAACTCGGTGGCCACCGTGACCATCGATGGTGGTCACATACTTAAATAATGTGATATTCACTTTTAGAGCATCCCATACCTCTGATAGGAGCGATGTGGGATGACTTTTCCCATGGTGATGTAGAAAAATGGGGTAGACTAGTTACATCATCCATTTGCAATCATCCATGTGACTTTACTATGCTAACTGATTTGTGACACAATCCTAGATCTAGTTGAGTGTGATTACACACAAGTCAAGGGAGTAATAACATCCAGTGGTGACAAGGAGGTTTCATGTTCACCATGGTGTAGACATGTTACTAAGGGAGGCGAATCCATTTAAAATCCATTATAGAGTTCCTACGAATCCCATGTGGGATATGGAAAAGAGGATTTGGGTGTCTTTTCACTCCTATTCTTACCTTCAACACATGAACACATCACTAGAAGCAACATCAAGGTGGATTTCCCCTACAATAGAAGATAAGATTAATCCATACCTTAGGTATCCCTTAGTTTATGAACGGTGTTGAGAGGTGGAGTATTAAAAAGTGAGGCAGAGTGACTCGCAAAGCTACCAGTCACTGACGCAGAGCCTTACAGAGGCCTCACCTAGCACCGAATAAGCACATCCCAATGTATGAAGAGAAAAGGGATAAGATTTATCCTTTCAAGTTTGATCCCTCCCCTAAAGTGAGATTCACTAATAACTAGCAGGAAATTTTATAGAAGCTTTGTTACCAGTTAGGGTTTAAATGCCATGGAGAAAATGGTCTTCACCATTAGCTTCTATCCTGACTATGCACACCAGGGATAGGGGATTGATAACAAGGGAAAAAACTTCCTTAAAAGTGTCAGGTTTAACTATATTTATAAATGGAATTCTAATCCTTACCAAAAATTGAATCTAACACTACAATGTGATAGAAATCCGTCACCATGGTTATTGGATTTCAAAAATATATTGGGTAATTCTACCACATACACGATCCTGAGTGCTTAGACAGGGTTTAAAATCACTCCCATGTTCTAAAGGGAGTAACCATCTACTGGTGGTTAGGAATACTTTGTCGAAGGTGGTGTTTAACAAGCTACATGTTTGCCTTTGATTACTTGGAGCCTGAACTAAAGTCAAGTTTTTCTAAGGTCGAACCAATCCCATTTTTCCATTAAAACAAATTATTACCAGAAGAGAGGATCTTCAAACTTTAGCATAAGAGTCTTATGTGAATACAGATCTAAATGCCTTAACCCAATATTAAATATAGTTAGCACATCTTTATTAGAGAGCGATGGATTCAAATCTAAGTATCTAACTCAAATATAAATATAGCAATGACAACAATTTAAAAAATCAAGGTACATATTTATTAAAGAGAAAATGCAATATTGAAGGTAGGTTCCAACCTGTAGGCAAATGAATTTCCATGGAACGACTTCAAACCTTTCACCATGGAATCCCTCTAAGGTCTACCAAGCTTTCCCTATGACTTCTTGGCCAAATACCTTTAGTTAAGAAGCTTAGTACTCTCCCAAAGCCTTTTAGTTTTAGATCTACCAAAGTAGAGAGCATACTCCCTAAAGCCAACATTTCCTCTGCCATTCCATTGCTTGTCTCCCATTTTATAATTTTTTCCAGCTCCTCTTCCTTCATGTGCAAGGAGGTGATTTATTATTAAAATATTAAAAGGAGACTTTTTGGAGTCAACCTAGATAGTGATATTCCTTTTTATTATTTAAAAATTAGGGGAAGGGACAAGAGGAGATAATATGGGAGTACCTTGCTCATTTTGGGCCTTCCCTTTTTCCTAGGGCCACTTACAAGGTCAGCCTTATCACTATTTGGAAGTAGTCATGTGGAATGGAGAATAGTTCATCCACTATTAATATATACATTTTTTTTATTATTAAATCATGACCTTGCTCTTTTTGGGCCCATTTAAAATTGGATAAATTTTGTGGACACCTAATTGTAATAAATTAGGTTTATTCTACTAAGTCATTTTTGTAAAAGATAGTTTCCCCAAATTATTTTCTTCACAAAAGCCCTATTTTAATTTCTCCAAAACCTTACCAAAATCTTAATTGTATTCCAAAAATCTTCAAATTAACATGGTAGAGTGTAGTTAGTTTTATTTAGGGATTTTATAGGATAATTAGGGTTTACCATTCCCTAGATTTTATCAATTAAATCCTTTTATTAATGCTCGACAACATTAGTAAGGTTTGGTTAATGTTAAAATTCAAGTATTAATTGATACTTTGGATCAATTAGTATCTTCTAGGAAGTCCCAATGGTTGGGCTGCGACATTGATCTAGTTTTCTTATAATATTGATATTTTCCTGTATTTCTAAACATTCACTAAAAGCATCATAATAATTTTCTGAATTGCATGAATTTGGAATATCAATATTGCATGTAGAATGAAATATTATTTTTAGATATAATTCAATTGATTCACTTGTATCAATATCTACTTTCCTTTTTAGAGTTTCAACCAACTTTTTTTGCTTTTGAATTCCATGTTTATGAAGTTTAAGTGAAAACAATGCCATATAAATTATACTACCTATGTCAATAGATATCGTAATATCATTCTTAGAATTATTAATTGCTTCAACAAGTTTTGAATGTAAATAGTGTTCAAATATCTCAAAACTTATATCCATAGCTTTTCTATAGATGAATTGTAATTCCATATCTTACCCTTAGAATTTTCAATCAATTTTTCAATGTCATATTAAATAACTTTTAGTCTTTCCTTTGTGATTATGAACTCCATATTTCCTTCCACAATGATCAAAGTAATTCCTTTGAAGTAGTAAACCATATATCTCCCAAGTTAAGAAATAACTCAAATATAAAATTTACAAATTTACAAATTCTTTAAACTTTTGATATAGAAATCCTTTAAACTCCCTAATATATTAAATTTACAAAATTTAAAAAACTTCTAAAAATTTATTTTTTTTCAAATTCAAAGATAACTTCAAAATAAATCTTCTAATTTAAATTTTTCTAAATATCTTCAAATGTTAAAACTTTGGAAAATTAAATCAAGTAAATTATTTAAAGTACAAAACCTTATCAGTCCATACTTTAATTAAAAAAATCAGATAATAATTTCGATTTTATAAACTTATATCTCCCAAAATACTTATAACTCTTTTTAGATTTTACTCCAACTAATTAGTTTATAATTTCCTTATAACTCCTTGTAGATTAACTTCAACTTATAATTTCCTTATAACTCTTTAACTCCAATTAAAGCATTTAAGGTATTTAAAGGTAATAATTCTAACCTTGTTTATCACCTTAGTCGACTTGCATTTTAATATTTCTCCACTTGCTCATTGGATGCATTAATGGTTTATCACCTTAGTTAATTTTCTCATCTTGCTTATTGGATGTGCTAACAGCTTTGCACTCAAATTTAAATAGCCCCTTTTCAAATGTATCAAATTTAACCATGATTCCACGTGTAGCTCTACATGTTATCCAAATGTTAGTAGAGAACAATACTCCTATTTTCTTTTTGTGTTAATAGCAATTGAGTATCCACCTTTAGGATATGTTTCTTCAACTAAATGTAGTAAATGTTCTTTCCCCAATGCTTGACGTTAATTTTTACATGCATTACACAAACGTTAATCTCCTCACAACATTGTTCTCTTCACATTTGTTTCCTCATATTCGAAGAAGAAAAAATCTTGGTCTCTTCACTACATTGTTCCCCTTATGTTGGTCTCCTTGTCGAATGCTCTAGACAGTGAGCCTGTGGTGACTGCTTTGTGAAGAAGAATTGAATGCTCTCGAAAATGAGCATATGGTAACTAATTTGGTATATATTATTTTCTTCCACATCCTTTTGAATAGTGTTGAGCTGTAATGGCACTAAAATTAAGCTATCATCTTCTAGAGAAGCTTTGGCAATGCTCTCTTTTTTTTATCTTTAATATGCTAAAGACATTGTATAATATTTTTCTTATGTTATCTCTAATTTTTTGGAGGCACTATATAATGCTTTCCTTCTAATGTCTCTAATCTGTTGGAGACATTGAATAATGTTGAGGTACACAATTTCTTTCTAATGCTTGTTTTCTAATATCATAATGCATTGATATTGATAATGCTTTGTTAGCCTCCTTAATAGATGCTTCGTCTTATCTCTCTATTCTATCCTTGTCGGAAAGCAACTTGATAATGATCAATAATTCAACTAGTGGGCTTGACTTTGTCCATCTTCTATTAGAGATAATGCTTCATTCGTCTCTTTCTTTGCTTAGCAACTTAACTCCTATCCTATTTTGTTTATTCTTTAGGATAGTGTTGCTTACTCCTTAACAAGCTTTCTCAATTGATAATCTTAGAAAAATGCTAGTATACCTAGTCAATCTTCTTTTGATGATAATGGCACTTAGGACAGTGCACAAATACATGTCTAGTTTGATCTAGTCTTCTCCTTATGATGCTTTCTAACTTTTGGTGTAGAAATGGAATTTTAAACTGATAGCTTAATCTTTAATATATTTTTGGTCCTTCTCGAATCAAAGGCCAATACTATGTATTTTTCATAGTCAGTCTTGCTTTAACTAGAATTATTTCTCTATGACTGTATTACTCAGTACTTTCTCTATACTTTGCTTCTCAAATCCTATAGGAAGCTTCTAAAGTATTAACTGCTCCTCTATCTATTTGGAAGTGGAAATGCTTTTCTATATCTGTAGGAAGCTTCTCAACCTCTATAATCTATCTTCAATTTCTTAGGTCATACCTACCAATGTCAAGGTGACTATGAATATCCTTGAATGATCAAATTTTCTCTTGAATTGGTTCTTTCCAATATTCAATAGTGATTCTCCTCTTTTCTCTAGAGAATCCAAAGTATTATCAGAGTGACTTTGTATATTCCTGTATTTCCAACTATCTTCTAAGTTAACTTTCAAACATTCAATATCCAAATTTCTTTTGAGTTGGCTCTTTCTATAAATATAGTTGAGTCTTAGTCCTCACTGGTTTTCCTTCAAGCAAGTGGAAATACCGTAGCATTCAAAATTAGGATTACTAATCCTTGTCCTCTCAATTTCTACTCAAATAGACCTTTATAAAATAGAGTTCAAGTCTGCACTACCTTCAAAGAGGACAAACTCTAATTTACCTTTATAAAAAATGAACAAAGTTAAATAATGGTGGCTAATAAAAAAACTCTATCAAAAATTGGCAAATTTAAGTAGTGGCTTTGATACCATTGTTGGTTTTTTAAGCCTTACTACCACAAAAATATCACATATCCCAATATAAAGAAGCCACAATATTAAAGGTCAAAATATCAATAATGAAGAGTAGAATAATATATGAGCAATTTAATATGTATATCAAGGCCTATATAATATTGAAAATAACATTCATTTATATAATCAAATATGAATGTAAATGGCCTAAGTCATTCATGAACTATGCATGAAGAAAATTTACAATATTAATTGCTCAAAATCTATATACAAGATTCATTATCAATCCTTATCTCACACCTCTTGGTATGTATTTTTTTGTGTTACATTGTATAGATATATATCTCCATAATATAGATATGGTAATGTGACTCTTCACATACTTGACAATTACTTTCCATATGACAGCTCCCATGACCTTTGGCTTATTATCTTTCCACTTCCAGACTAGACTCTTCACTCTCTTCTTACATGCACACCTAATACAAGACACTTGTGCACATCTTCACTTTACATATTTGGATATTTACAAGATACTTGTGCACATTCTCTTAGTACACTCTTGCACTCTAAATTACATCACATTTGTGCATTTACTACACATTTCACTCTTACATGACACCTATGTATTTTCTACACATTGACACTTACATGAAAGGGGAAATATAAATAACCCTATTAAACTATAGAATCAACCCTAATCTATTACATATTTATAATTATACCATGTGAGTACATTTACATGTACCAAATAATGTAATATTCCTCAACAAATAGTGCATACAAGTGGCTTAAGTCATTTAATTTAGTAGGTTACTTTGTGGGTTGCACCCTAAATGAAGCCACCCTTCGGGCTTCGGTGAAATTTGCTTGGGATCCTGATGGAGTCAAGCTTGAGTTCATTCAAAACCTGATCAAATATTATGTTTTGTTTTGCTTTGTAGAATGGGCACACACTAAGGTGATTTATGAACATGGGCCTTGGTTCATGAGGAGTTCCCTCATAGTTTTATCCCCATGGTCCTATGATTTTTTAGTTTTAGAAGAGTGAACCACCAAGGTCCTGGTATGTGTCATGTTTGTTGGCCTTCCCTCCCCCTCTGTCCTTTTTAAATAATATAGCGGTGGCATTAGGTCACGTTATCCTGGTTGAACTGAATAAGTTTTTTTGCATGCATCCCTAAAAGAGAGTTTGTGTTGAAGTGGATCTAGCCAGAGACCTCAAGGATTCCATCAAGATTCAGGTTGATGAAAATATTATTTACCAATGAGTTGTGTATTTTAACCTACCAAATGGTTGTTTTTGGTGTTAAGAATCTAACTATAAGGTCAAGAATTATCCTTTCCTACCCCATAATAAGAGTAAATTGACCCCCAAGATAGCTAGTTTGACCCCCTCCAGTCCAATAAGGGTGGTTGGACCACTGTTGAATGGTGTAAAAAGGCTTCCAAGGCTTATAGCCAAATCCAAAAACTATGAAAAGCATCATGCTAGATCTAAAGCCTATAGAGAAGGCAAAATATAAAGTAATTACCAATCCTCCACTGGCAAAAATGATCAATAAATAGGAGTGGAAGAAATTATTAGTAAAAAGGAATCTTGGCCAAAAGGCTCTAAAGTCTCGATGAAGCAAAAATCCGAAGGCAATGAAATGTTGGCAATTTTGGGTACTTTGGGTACATTGCATTTGCTCAAGTGAATAAGTTGTCATTGATGTCAAGAAGCTTTCGAAGGAATTTGGTTTTATGTCAAATAATTTGTTTTGATGAAGGTTACAACATGACAGTTTCAAAGGTCTTTTGCAAACCCAAAGCTGACAGGTTCGAAAGAAAGTAAGCTGGAAAAGTGTCGTGATATCATGACATGTTGCATTTTCATGACTTAAGCAGGAGAGAGAGATTTTTAGAAAAGTGTCATGATATCGCGACATGTCGCATTTTCACGACTTAAGCAGTAGAAAGAAAGCAAGTTAGAAAAGTGTCGTGATATCACAACATGTCGTAGTTTCGCGACTCAAAGAGGAAAGAGAATGTACGGAGTCAGAAATGTCACGATTTCATGACATATTGCAAGGTAGGTTGTACGAACGAAAAAATGTCATGATTTCATGACATGTTGCAAGAGAGAGAGTCCAAAAGAAAAAGTGTCACGATTTCGCGACATAATGCAGAAGAGAGAGTCCGTAGTGTGAATTGTCACGATTTCGTGACAAGTTCGAAGAGAGAGAATGTAACATGAAAACTGTCATGATTTCATGACATGTAGCAAAGGAAATGTTTCGAAGTAAGAAATATCATGATTTCGTGACAGGTTGAAGAGAAAGCGTACGAATGCAGAAAGTGTCACAATTTCACAATAGATTGAGATGGCAGCATACGGTTGGAGAAAGTGTCACGATTTCACGACAAAAATAGAAAGCAGGTCTTCAACAGGAGAAGAGTCATGATTTCATGATAGAAGCAAAATGAAAGAGCATGGAAGAAGCGTCGCTATTTCATGACAAATTCAAGGAGGAAGAGATCAAAGGTGAAAGTGTCGTGATTTTGCGACATGTTTCGTTTTCGCGGGCATAAGGCAGAGAAAAGCACAAGGTAGTGAAAGTGTCATGATTTCGCGACATGTTCCATTTTCACGGGCGTAAGGTAGAGAAAAGCACAAGGCAACGAAAGTGTCATGATTTTGTGACATGTATTTTCGTGGAAAAAGCTTCAGAAGAATTACAAAGGCAGTGAAGCCGAAAAAGTCAAATTTTAGCCGACGAAGTTTAGGGCTTGTAGCCGACGAAGATTAGGGTTTGCATTTGTCATAATAGCCGACTAAGATTAAAGTTTTCTTCATGAAAATTTTTTTATAAAAGGAGGGCTGTTTGGAGAGTTGAACTGTGAAGAGATGTATGGTCGAAGTGCGATGTTTGTAGGTATTTCGTAGAGCAAGAAGTTCGATCGTCGAGAGCAGAGTGCAAAATTCCATCATAGTGTGCAGAGTGCATTTTGTCGAATTCATTATGAGTGTGAAAGGTCGCAAAGGAAGAAGAGTGTGCACAGATAGTGCAAGGGTTGAAGTTCGTCCAAGTGCGGTTGTGTTTGCATAGAGAGAGTAGAGGGTGTAGAGAGAAAACAGGCAAAGACGAACGTAGAATGCTACTGTATGAGGACAGAGGTGCACTGGTGCTTTGAGAAGAACCTAAGGATAGATTTGGTTGCTGAGCTATTGTGGATGTGATCATAGAAGGTAGAGGTCTCTTAGGCTAAGCATTAAGGACAGGAGGTCTTCGATGGAAAGGAGTTCCACGTGCTAGCAAGAGGTAGAGACAGTTGATCTTCTGAGGGATCATTTCCAGAGTAGAGGGGAAGGTATCTCCTTTGAGCAAAGGCTCATAAATTTTTATTGGAAGAAGGTATCTCCTTTGAGCAGAGGCTCATAAAATATGATTGGGGGAAGGTATCTCCTTTGGGCTGAGGCTCATAAACATTGTAATTGGGAAGTATTCCCAAAGATCTTTGAGATAAATTTTAGAGAAAAGTTTTTGTGGACGTAGCCCAACCATTTTGGGTGAACCACGTTAAAAATGGGTCTTCAATGTGTGATGTTATTTTTCTTGTTTAATGTTGTGTTGATGCCACTGCTATCTAAAGTTAAAATTATTAATTGGTTAAGTTTTATACTGTTCACCCCCTCTCTCAGTATAAGCTTGTGTTCTTCAATTGGTATCAGAGCGGGTCCCTCCAGAAAGAGCCTAACAACTTGGAGAAGGATCTATCAAAGGAACATACAGATTCAAAAAGAGATGAAGAGGTTGAGTTCGATCTCAAAGGTGAATTCTTCTTGGCTTTAGGAAAGCTTGAGAAATTAAGGGAAGAAAATTCTATTCTCAAGCATCAATGTCAGGAAGAAGAGATAGCAAGATCAGAATTGTCTCAAAGATTTATAGACTTCAAAATTCTAACTGAAGAAGGGAAGAAGGTTGAACAGGTTCTGACAGAGGCTTTAAAAGGAAAGGAAGCTGATTGCAAGAAACCAAAAGAAGAGGTTATCTCTCTTAGAGTGAAGTTGGAACAGTTGGATCTTAGACAGAATACTCCGTGTGAAAAGCAAAAGAAGGATGGTATCACCATTCATGAAATAGGGTCTTCGAGCAAGATCAATCTTCATCCTAAAGAGCGGTGGATTCCAGTTGGTCACAAGAAGAACAATCATCCAAGGCATCAAAACAAGTTACATAATACTTTACATGGCTATTGTTTTTCCTGTAAGAATTTTGGTCACAAAGCTATGCATTGCAATAAGTCCTTGAATAGCCATAGTAAGGAAAATTTTAACTCTTTTGCACCTCCTATGAATAAAAATTTCATGTGTTACAAGTGCAAGAATTTTGGGCATATAGCAAGGATGTGCAGTTTGGATAGATCTAGCCTTGAGTTCACTAAAAAGAGAAATGAGATCAAATCTAAGTCAATGATAGTTCAAACTGCTTTTCATGCTCAAGAAAAAGTAGAAAAATGGTATCTTGATAGTGGTTGTTCAAAACATATGACTGGTGAAAAGGAAAAGTTTTTGGTCTTAAAAGAAACAAACAGAGGAACAATCAGTTTTGGAGATAACAGGTCAGCCAAAATCTATGGTAAAGGGACTTAGTTTGGATTGGAAATCCAATATAGAAAATGTGCTTTATGTAGAAGGCCTAAGACATAATCTTCTAAGTGTGAGTCAACTTTGTCATCAAGGGCACATAGTATCTTTCTTTTCAGATAGATGTGAGATAAGTAAAGAAAAGAATGGAAAAATCATTGCAAGTGCTATAAGGACTCCAAACAATATTTACATGCTAAGTGAGATAAAAAAGGAAAAGTGTTTTCTAACTCAAGAAGATGAGAGTTGGTTATGGCATAAAATATTGGGACATTTGAGCTTTGATAATCTTGTCAATATTAGTAACAAGGAAGCAGTTAGAGACTTGCCCAAAATAAAAAGGCCCCATAAAATTGTTTGCGGTCCTTGTCAACATGGAAAATAGACTAGAACCAGTTTCAAATCAAAAGGGTATACTTCTTCAAAACCATTGGATCTTATTCATACTGATTTATGTGGCCCTACTAGAACTCAGAGCATTCAGGGAGAAAGCTACTTCATGTTGTTTATAGATGATTATTCTAGAATGACTTGGGTTACTTTTCTCAAAGAAAAATCTGAAGCTTTTGAAAAATTTAAAGCTTTCAAAGAAATGATTGAAAATGAGACCGAAAAGAGAATCAAATTCTTAAGATCAGATAGAGGAGGAGAGTTCACTTCAAATGAATTTGTGGAATACTACGAGTGACAAGGAATCAAAAGAGAATATTCAGCAGCAAGAACTCCTCAACAAAATGGAGTAGTTGAAAGGAAAAATAGAACTATTGAAAATATGGCCAGAGCTATGTTAAATGAGTCAAAACTTTCGGATGGTTTTTGGAAAGAGGCGATCAAGTACAATAGTCTACATTATCACCAGGGCCCAACTTAGAGTCAATCATCATAAAACTCCTTATGAGTTGTGGAAAGGAAGACCAACTACAGTAAAATACTTCAAAGTGTTTGGGAGTAAGTGCTTCATCATAAGGGAAGATCAAAATTTGGGTAAGTTTGATCCTAGGTGTGATGAGGGAATCTTTCTTGGATATTCTAGCAAAAGCAAGGCCTATAGATGCTTCAACAAAAGAACGCATACAGTCATAGAGAGAATAAATGTAACAGTTGATGAAAAGACAAGGATAAGAGAACCAGTCAAGGAACTCAGTGATGAAATTTGTCAAGAAGAATTTAGAGAGGTTTCAGATGAAGAAGAGGAAAGACAACAACTGCTTCCCAAAACTCCCTCAGGATATGTTCAGAAACATCATCCCAAATATTTGATCATTGGTGATCCAAACAGCAGACAAACAAGAAGAAGAGTCATTCCTTCACATGATTATACAATTGTTTCATTATTATCTCAGATTGAGCCAAAATATTTCAGTGAAGCATGTGCAGATAAATTTTGGGTAAAAGCAATGGATGAAGAGCTAAATCAAATAGAGAAAAGTGAAACTTGGGATTTGGTTCCAAGACCTAAGGACAAGAATGTCATTGGCACAAAATGGATATTCAAAAATAAACTCAATGAGGATGGAAATATTGTCAGAAAAAAAGCTCAAAGAAAAGAGCATGGAAGAAGCGTTGTGATTTCATGACAAATTCAAGGAGGAAGAGCTCAAAGGCGAAAGCGTCGCGATTTCGTGACATGTTTCATTTTCGTAGGCGTAAGGCAGAGAAAAGCACAAGGCAGTGAAAGTGTCGTGATTTCGTGACATGTTCCATTTTCATGGGAGTAAGGCAGAGAAAAGCACAAGGCAACGAAAGTGTCACGATTCGTGACATGTATTTTTGTGGTAGAAGCTTCAGAAGAATTACAGAGGCAGTGAAGCCGACAAAGTCAAATTTTAGCCGATGAAGATTAGGGTTTGCATTTGTCATAACAGTCGACTAAGATTAAAGTTTTCTTCATGAAAATTTTGTTATAAAAGGAGGGCTATTTTGAGAGTTGAACTATGAAGAGATGTATGGTCGAAGTGCGACGTTCGCAGGTATTGCGCAGAGCAAGAAGTTCGATCGTCGAGAGCAGAGTGCAAAATTCCATCATAGTGTGTAGAGTGCATTTCTTCAAATTAATTCTGAGTGTGAAAGGTCACAAAGGAAGAAGAGTGTGCACAGACAGTGCAAGGGTTGAAGTTCGTCCAAGTGCGGCTGTGTTTGCACAGAGAGAGCAGAGGGCGTAGAGAGCAAATAGGCAAAGACAAATGCAGAGTGCTACTGTATGAGGATAGAGGTGCACTGGTGCTTTGAGAAGAACCTAAGGATAGATTTGGTTGTTGAGCTGCTATGGATGTGATCATAGAAAGCAGAGGTCTCTTAGGCTAAGCATTAAGGACAGGAGGTCTTCGATGGAAAGGAGTTCCACGTGCTGGCAAGAGGTAGAGACAGTTGATCTTCTGAGGGATCATTTCCAGAGCAGAGGGGAAGGTATCTCCTTTGAGCAAAGGATCATAAATTTTGATTAGAAGAAGGTATCTCCTTTGAGTAGAGGCTCATAAAATCTGATTGGGGGAAGGTATCTCCTTTGGGTTGAGGCTCATAAACATTGTAATTGGGAAGTATTCCCAAATATATTTGAGATAACTTTTAGAGAAAAGTTTTTGTGGATGTAGCCCAACCATTTTGGGTGAACCATATTAAAAATGGGTCTTCAATGTGTGATGCTTTCTGTCTTGATTAATGTTGTGTTGATGCCACTGCTATCTAAAGTTAAAATTATTAATTGGTTAAGTCTTATACTATTCACCCCCCCTCTCAGTATAATCTTGTGTTCTTCAATTGGTATCAGAGTGGGTCTCTCTAGAAAGAGCCTAATAGCTTGGAGAAGGATCTATCAGAGGAACATACAGATTCAAAAAGAGATGAAGAGGTTGAGTTCGATCTCAAAGGTGAATTCTTCTTGGCTTTAGGAAAGCTTGAGAAATTCAGGGAAGAAAATTTTGTTCTCAAGCATCAATGTCAGGAAGAAGAGATAGCAAGATCAGAATTGTCTCAAAGATTTATAGACTTCAAAATTCTAGCTGAAGAAGGGAAGAAGGTTGAACAGGTTTTGACAGAGGCTTTAAAAGGAAAGGAAGCTGATTACGAGAAACTAAAAGAAGAGGTTATGTCTATTAGAGTGAAGTTGGAATAGTTGGATCTCAGATAGAATACTCCGTGTGAAAAGGAAAAGAAGGATGGTATCACCATTCATGAAATAGGGTCTTCGAGCAAGATCAATCTTCATCCTGAAGAGCGGTGGATTCCAGTTGGTCACAAGAAGAACAATCATCCAAGGCATCAAAACAGGTTACATAATACTTTCCATGGCTATTGTTTTTCCTATAAGAATTTTGGTCACAAAGCTATGCATTGCAATAAGTCCTTGAATAGCCATAGTAAGGAAAATGTTAACTCTTTTGCACCTCTTATGAATAAAAATGTCATGTGTTACAAGTGCAAGAATTTTGGGCATATAGCAAGGATGTGCAGTTTGGATAGATCTAGCCTTGAGTTCACTAAAAAGAGAAATGAGATCAAATCTAAGTCAATGATAGTTCAAACTACTTTTCATGCTCAAGACAAAGTAGAAAAATGGTATCTTAATAGTGGTTGTTCAAAACATATGACTCGTGAAAAGGAAAAGTTTTTGGTCTTAAAAGAAACAAACAGAGGAATAGTCAGTTTTGGAGATAACAAGTCAGCCAAAATCTGTGGTAAAGGGACTCTTAGTTTGGATGGGAAATCCAAAACATAAAATGTGCTTTATGTAGAAGGCCTAAGACATAATCTTCTAAGTGTGAGTCAACTTTGTGATCAAGGGCACATAGTATCTTTCTTTTCAGATAGATGTGAGATAAGTAAAGAAAATAATGGAAAACTCATTGCGAGTGCTACAAGGACTCCAAACAATCTTTACATGCTAACTGAGATAAAAAAGGAAAAGTGTTTTCTAACTCAAGAATATGAGAGTTGGTTATGGCATAAAAGATTGGGGCATTTGAGCTTTGATAATCTTGTCAATATTAGTAACAAGGAAGCAATTAGAGACTTGCCCAAAATAAAAAGGCCCCATAACATTGTTTGCGGTCCTTGTCAACATGGAAAACAGACCAGAACTAGTTTCAAATCAAAAGGGTATAATTCTTCAAAACCATTGGATCTTATTCATACTGATTTATGTGGCCCTACCAAAACTCAGAGCATTCAGGGAGAAAGCTACTTCATGTTGTTTATAGATGATTATTCTAGAATGACTTGGGTTACTTTGAAAGCTTTTGAAAAATTTAAAGCTTTCAAAGAAATGATTGAAAATGAGACTAGAAAGAGAATCAAATTCTTAAGATCAGATAGAGGAGGAGATTTCACTTCAAATGAATTTGTGGAATACTATGAGCGACAAGGAATCAAAAGAGAATATTCAATAGCAAGAACTCCTCAACAAAATGGAGTAGTTGAAAGGAAAAACAGAACTATTGAAAATATGGCCAAAGCTATGTTAAATGAGTCAAAAATTTTAGATGGTTTTTTGAAAGAGGCAGTCAGTACATCAGTCTACATTATCACCAGGGCCCAACTTAGAGTCAATCATCTAAAAAATCCTTATGAGTTGTGGAAAGGAAGACCAACTACAGTAAAATACTTCAAAGTGTTTGGGAGTAAATGCTTCATCAGAAGGGAAGATCAGAATTTTGGTAAGTTTGATCCTAGGTGTGATGAGGGAATCTTTCTTGGATATTCTAGCAGAAGCAAGGCCTACAGATGCTTCAACAAAAGAACGCATACAGACGTAGAGAGCATAAATGTAACAGCTTGATGAAAAGACAAGGATAAGAGAACCACTCAAGGAACTCGATGATGAAATTTGTCAAGAATAATTCAGAGAGGTTTCAGATGAAGAAGAGGAAAGACAACAAGCTGCTTCCCAAAACTCCCTCACGATATGTTCGAAACATCATCCCAAATATTTGATCATTGGTGATCCAAACAGCGGGCAAACAAGAAGAAGAGTCATTCCTTCACACGATTCTACAAATGTTTCATTATTATCTCAGATTGAGCCAAAATATTTCAGTGAAGCATGTGCAGATAAATTTTGGGTAAAAGCAATGGATGAAGAGCTAAATCAAATAGAGAAAAGTGAAACTTGGGATTTGGTTCCAAGACCAACAACTGCTTCCCAAAACTCCCTCACGATATGTTCAGAAACATCATCCCAAATATTTGATCATTGGTGATCCAAACAACAGGCAAACAAGAAGAAGAGTCATTCCTTCACACGATTCTACAAATGTTTCATTATTATCTCAGATTGAGCCAAAATATTTCAATGAAGCATGTGCAGATAAATTTTGGGTAAAAGCAATGGATGAAGAGCTAAATCAAATAGAGAAAAGTGAAACTTGGGATTTGGTTCCAAGACCTAAGGACAAGAATGTCATTGGCACAAAATGGATATTCAAAAATAAACTCAATGAGGATGGAAATATTGTCGAAAACAAAGCTAGGTTAGTCTGCAAAGGTTATGCTCAAGTAGAAGGTGTTGATTTCGAAGAGACGTTCGCTCCTGTTGCTCATCTTGAAGCTATCAGAATGTTTTTGGCTCTTTCAAGCTTCAAATCATTCAAGGTATATCAAATGGATGTAAAGTCAGCTTTTCTAAATGGGGTGTTGGTAGAAGTCTACATAGAACAGCCAAAAGGAGTGTCTCTCTCAGAACAGTTAGACTACGTGTGTAAACTAAAAAATACCTTGTATGGGTTAAAGCAAGCATCGAGGGCTTGGTACTCAAGACTTGATAGTTATCTTCATGAGCAAGGCTTCAAGAAAGGCATGGCAGATAGCAATTTGTATATTAAGAATGAAGATGATATGTTGATTATGGTTGTCTATGTTGATGATATTATTTTTGGGGGAAATAATACTCAGATGTGCAAAGTTTTTGCTAACACCATGCGAAGGAATTTGAGATGTCTATGATTGGAGAGACTGTCATTCTTTTTAGGTCTTCGAATTGCTCAATCAAAAGATGATGTATTTCTCTCTCAAGGAAAGTATATCAAAGAAATGTTGAAGAAATTTGGGATGATGGACAGCAAACCAGTATGTACTCCAATGATTACAGGGTGCAAGATGAGTAAAGATGATGAATCTCCAATGGTAGATCAGAGGTTGTACAGATCAATGATTGGCAGTTTATTATATGTTACAGCTACCAGACCAAATATCATGCAGGTAGTTGAGTTAGTAGCAAGATTTCAGGCAGCTCCAAAATATTCTAATGTTATAGCAGTTAAGAGGATATTTAGATATCTGAAGGGCACTATGGACTTTGGGCTTTGGTAGCCCAAAGGTGATGATTTCACCCTCACAGCTTATATAGATGCAGATTGGGCAGGCAGTATTAATGACAGGAAAAGCACGAGTGGTGGAGCATTCTTTCTGGGAAAGATTTTGGTTTCTTGGCTGAGTAAGAAACAACCTTCAGTTTCCTTATCTACAGCAGAGGCTGAATACATAGCAAGAGGTGGTTGGGTGTACACAGGTTTTATGGATGAAAACCACCTTGGAGGATTTCAAAGTCAAGCATGAATAACCCATCTCCATATTTTGTGATAATACAAGTGCCATAAGTATTTCCAAAAATCTAGTAATGCACTCAAGGACAAAGCATATTTCCATCAAGTATCACTTTCTAAGGGAGAAAGTGCAAGACAAGCAGGTCAAGCTAGAGTATGTGTCTACTAAAGAGCAAATTGCAGATATCTTCACCAAACCTCTTCCAAGAGATACGTTTGAGTATCTAAGGGAGAAATTGGGAGTTGTACTCCCACCCTAGAATTAATCACCTCATCAGGAGGTGGGGGAGGGACTAAGCCAAGAAGCTCCTTCTTAGTCCCGAGCCCCAAAGGTGGCCCTTTGCCATTGATGACAAAGGGGGAGAGATATGAGTAAGGGGGAGAGCTTTAAAGTGAAGAAGAAAAATTCAAAGGAAGGAGCAAAACTTCAAAGGAAGATTCTCAGTTGTAGGCATAGTTTGTCAGTTGTTAGCATAGTTGGTTTTAGTTTTGGCTCTTGAGAAGTGTTTTCAGTAAAGGTTTGCCATCAATGGCAAAGGGGGAGATTGTTGGTAATTTTGGGTACTTTGGGTACATTGCATTTGCTCAAGTGAATAAGTTGTCATTGATGTCAAGAAGATTTCAAAGGAATTTGGTTTGATGTTAAATAATTTGTTTTGATGAAGGTTACGGCATGACAGTTTCAAAGGTCTTTTGCAAACCCAAAGCTGACAGGTTCGAAAGAAAGTAAGTTGGAAAAGTGTCGCGATATCGCGACATGTTGCATTTTCACGACTTAATCAGGAGAGAGAAAGCTTTTTAGAAAAGTGTCGCGACATCGCGACATGTCGTATTTTTACGAATTAAGGAGAAAGAAAGAAAGTTAGAAAAGTGTCGCGATATCGCGACATGTCGCAGTTTCGTGACTCAAAGAGGAGAGAGAATGTACGGAGTTAGAAATGTCGTGATTTCGCGACATATTGCAAGGTAGGTTGTATGGACGAAAAAATGTTGCTATTTCGCGACATGTTGCAGGAGAGAGAGTCCGAAAGAAAAAGTGTCACGATTTCGCGACATAATGCAGAAGAGAGAGTCCATAGTGTGAATTGTCACGATTTCATGACAAGTTCAAAGAGAGAGAATGTAACACGAAAACTGTCACGATTTCGTGACATGCAGCAAAGGAAAGGTTTCGAAGTAAGAAATGTCATGATTTCACGATAGGTTGAAGAGAAAGCGTACGGATGTAGAAAGTGTCACGATTTCATGACAGATTGAGATGGCAGCATACGGTTGGAGAAAGTGTCACGATTTTGCAACAGAAACAGAAAGCAGGTCTTCAATAGGAGATGAGTCACGATTTCATGACAGAAGCAAAACAAAAGAAGAAGAAGCGTCGTGATTTCATGACAAATTCAAGGAGGAAGAGCTCAAAGGTGAAAGCGTCGCGATTTCGTGACATGTTCCATTTTCACGGGCGTAAGGCAGAGAAAAGCACAAGGCAACAAAAGTGTCATGATTTTGTGACATGTTTCATTTTTGCAGGCGTAAGGCAGAGAAAAACACAAGGCAGTGAAAGTGTCACGATTTCACGACATGTATTTTCGTGACAGAAGCTTCAGAAGAATTACAGAGGTAGTGAAGCCGACAAAGTCAAATTTCAGCCGACGAAGATTAGGGTTTGCATTTGTCATAACAGCCGACTAAGATTAAAGTTTTCTTCATGAAAATTTTGTTATAAAAGGAGGGTTGTTTGGAGAGTTGAACTGTGAAGAGATGTATGGTCGAAGTGCGACGTTCGTAGGTATTGCGTAGAGCAAGAAGTTCGATCGTCGAGAGAAGAGTGTGAAATTCCATCATAGTGTGTAGAGTGCATTTCGTCGAATTCATTCTGAGTGTGAAAGGTCACAAAGGAAGAAGAGTGTGCGCAAGCAGTGCAAGGGTTGAAGTTCGTCCAAGTGCGACTGTGTTTGCACAGAGAGAGCAGAGGGCGTAGAGAGCAAACAGGCAAAGACAAACATAGAGTGCTGTTGTATGAGGACAGAGGTGCACTGGTGCTTTGAGAAGAACTTAAGGACAGATTTGGTTGCTGAGCTGCTGTGGACGTGATCATAGAAGGCAGAGGTCTCTTAGGCTAAGCATTGAAGACAGGAGGTCTTCGATGGAAAGGAGTTCCACGTGCTGGCAAGAGGTAGAGACAGTTGATCTTCTGAGGGATCATTTCCAGAGCAGAGAGGAACGTATCTCCTTTGAGCAGAGGCTCATAAATTCTGATTAGAAGAAGGTATCTCCTTTGAGCAGAGGCTCATAAAATATGATTGGGGGAAGGTATATCCTTTGGGCCGAGGCTCATAAACATTGTAATTGGGAAGTATTCCCAAAGATCTTTGAGATAACTTTTAGAAGAAAAGTTTTTATGGACGTAGCCCAACCATTTTGGGTGAACCACATTAAAAATGGGTCTTCAATGTGTGATGCTATCTGTCTTGTTTAATGTTGTGTTGATGCCACTGCTATCTAAAGTTAAAATTATTAATTGGTTAAGTCTTATACTGTTCACCCCCCCTCTTAGTATAAGCTTGTGTTCTTCATGAAAAAGGTCACTCAACCTGTTTTCCAAATAGGTTCCCCTCCCTCTCAATCTCCACCAACAAGCTCCTAATGCTCCCGCAGTCTGTGCCAAGAGATGGAGGTAGTAGATTTTTTGTCCAAAAAAAGGTTTGCACCTCTCAAAATTGTAGTTGTAGAGCTACAAACCTAATCAAGAGTCTAACAATTTTAGGGCTTTGATGTATTTTAACAATGAAGATATGTCGTTAGATGAAAAGTTTGAGATCTAATGACAACCAAGCACCAACAATTTTTCGGCTCTTGGTCTTCTATTTTTTCGTTTTAGATATTCTAATTTTTATATTTCTTTGTAGTTTTCATTTATTCCCAGAACCTTGTTTTTTTGTGGGTTGAGTTTTTGGTATGGTTTTTGTAGAGTGTGCTTCCATACCATCCGCTTTTTTTAGTAAACAATGTAACCGTATTATTCTTTTTTAAGATAATATAATTTCATTTTTAACCAAACAAATGTTCAAAAATATTATTAAATTGTTAAACCTCATATGGTTAAAAATTTGGGCTATTAATGGGATCAACCAAATTTTAATATTTCTAAATGATGTTGAGCTTTAGAATATTTTTGAATATGTAAGGAATTGCTCCTATCCATGTCATTTTATCTCTTTAATTCAATCAAACAAATATATTGTTTTATCTAAATTCAATAGTATTGTTACCTTGTTCAACCTAAGAATGAGGCTTTCATTAAAACAATACCAATGCTAAAAAATAATCTTCATACAAAAACATTAAATCCATATAAAATATAAATATATAATTCTAATTAACTTTTATAACGAGAGGAAAATGTTAACTATAAATTCAAAATATAAAAGTAATATTTTTTATTGGAACCAACCATTATATTAAATAAGAGAGGTTACATTTAAAAAAAGAGCTAAAGAGATCACAGCTTGAAAAAATAATTATATCATTAAAAAAATAAATTACCAAATTGAAAAAAAAAAATTAACTTCAACAAAGTTAAATGCAATCAATGTATAATTTATAAAGCCTCACTTTCAACGAGCAGGAGGAAAATTATATTTACAATCCATCTCTAGGTTGGTTAAAAACATTTCAAACCGTGCAACCCATACTGAAAATAGATGACAACAAATGAGCCATAACAAGGTTGGCTGAAAATATGAATGAAAGAATGCATTTTCTGGAAGTTATTTTCTCAAAGTGCACAAGATGTTTACAACTGCTTAGTAAACTCGTACTTCTAATCCTGTTTATGCAAGAATGTACCCATCAAGTGAATGTTACAACTGCAAAGCTGAAAAATACAGCCAACTGAAAATATTAGTATTGTCTTCCATACTTTGCAAGGAGATGGAAGCCATTGTTTACGTACATGTCAACTATCAGCATTCCTTAGGCTTTTGCCAGAAGGTGGCCTGTCTTTTAACTGAAAGACATCATACATGTAGTATATGTGCCAAATACTGCAAAAAGGAATCTAAAAACTAAATTGACCATATCAATCTCCTTTTGCGGAACATTTTGAGAACTTTTAAAAGTTTTAAGGTGAATCATTGCTGGGAAATAAAATGCAAGCAATGTACAGACTGAGCTCCCCACCAAATAAACAGTGATGTTGAATCCAGGAACAGATTACGCAAGTAGTGCATGCATAACAACAAAACCTGCAAAAAGAATTTTAAAACGATATGTTTTGCATCAGTTTCATCTCAAACATTAAATAAACAGTATTCATAATGACAGGATATGTTAATAAAAGGATCATGCAAAAACCCACCTTCACAAAAATTATAGGTCAATCATTTAGAAGATTGAGTGTAACTATATCTTGAGCTTCATTGCCATTTGCAAGGTAGCCTATCTGAACAAAACTGACATAGAACATTGTAATGATGAAAAAGGAACAAACCAATACTCTTCCAAAATTTTCTTTTGCATCAATTTCATCTCAAACATTAAATAAACAGTATGCATAATGACAGGATATTTTAATAAACGGATCATGCAAAAGCCCACCTTCGCAAAAATTATAGGTCAATCATTTAGAATATTGAGTGTAACTATATCTTGAGCTTCATTGCCATTTGCAAGGTAGCCTATCTGAACAAAACCGACATAGAACATTGTAATGATGAAAAACGAACAAGCCAATACTCTTCCAAAATTTTCTTTTGCATCAATTTCATCTCAAACATTAAATAAACAGTATGCATAATGACAGGATATGTTGATAAAAGAATCATGCAAAAGCCCACCTTCAGAAATTATAGGTCAATCATTTAGAATATTGAGTGTAACTATATCTTGAGCTTCATTGCCATTTGCAAGGTAGCCTATCTGAACAAAACCAACATAGAACATTGTAATGATGAAAAAGGAACAAGCCAATATTCTGTCAAAACTTTCTTTTGCATCAATTTCATCTCAAACAATAAATAAACAGTATGCATAATGACAGGATATGTTAATAAAAGGATCATGCAAATACCCACCTTCACAGAATTTATAGGTCAATCATGCATAATGACATGATATGTTAATAAAAGGATCATGCAAAGGCCCACCTTCACAGGTCAGTCATTTAAAAGATTGAATGTAATATATCTTGAGCTATTATTGCCATTTGAAAGATAGCCTATCAGAACAAAACGAACATAGAACATTGTAATGATGAAAAAGGCCAAAATTTTGTATTTCTACTATTGAAGCTTCAAGTGAATGTCTCACGGCCAAACACAACAGCAACAAAAGGCAATACCTGCCAGCCGTTGAAGGCATATTTGTCTGAGATGAATTAAAATTACAACTCGATGATTATTGTTATTGCAAAAGATTGCACACATCTGCAAAAACAGAGGTGTCAATGGTGTCTATGTATGGACCCGACCTAATGCAATTCCAGTGGAACTAAATAAAATCTAGGCCAAAAATTAATTTTCGCAGCTAAAACCATAGAAGTCAAATATTGACCTGTAAAAATAAAGTAAGCCACAGACCTTCACAGTAAAAACTCTCTGTGCTATATTATGTCCAATGTTTCCACAGATACACTTATTCCATGGCTTCCACTAAATTTCTTATATTAAAATGTTTAAATTTCTTAACTACTCACTTTCCTTGCATTTCCCTTTGCACACAACCTGATATAATCATTATACACTTTATTTTATTGTATTCTCTAATTTCAAGAATTAAGCTTCTCATTGTATAAAATCTCTTAGTTACAACCTGCATATAATCCTTGTATGCTTTATTTTGTTTTATTTTTCTAATTTAATTAAGTTTATCACTGTATAATTTTTTTTAGTTAGGAAGTCATTTAAAGGTATTATTAGATTACCTGCAATGATACCATAACCATCTACACCATAGAATACCATAATTGTAAAAACTTTTCTTTATAGAAACCCCTCCACCCAATTCATGCTCTGCAATCAAGTCAATTAAAGTTTATAATGTTCTTTGTGACATTAAACAAAAGGAAATAGTTTTACTTTTCAAAGAAAAAGAGAAATATGTACCTAGAGCAACTTGGTTAATTGATTGTAAGAATGAGTATTGTGCTCAAGGAATCCATTAAGTTTGCATAAGGTGTCAACCTAGATATACCAAAATCAGTTAGAAGGGTTGTCACATTTGTATTTAGAAGCACATTGACAGGTTTCAAATGACAATGAATAGTTGGATAAGAAAATTATAATTGAGATATTCCATGCCATAGGCTACTTATTGATCTAGTTAAAGGAAATAATTGCAATAGGCCTCATAATGTGTCTATTCCTTAAAATCTATGAAGAATGAAAAAGATCCAAATTCTCCTTGTTATGCTACACGATATTAAATTACTAATTATTGTAACATACCTAGAGCAAAGCAATGACCTTATAATTATTATTATTACTATTTTTAAGCAAAAAACCCCTTGCAGTACTACCTTGGTCTAAGAGACCACGACCAAGGGGTTCTACACCGTCAAAGTCACCCGGGAGTCGCACCCGACCTTGCTCGCACCAACATTATCAATTGGATTTTGGATACCCAATTCAACTTTTTGGTAGGGTGGAGATTCGAACCTGAGACCTTCCTTGGAGAATTGCCCTCTCCTCTCCAACTCACCTACAACACCTGGGTAAAGCAATGATCTTATTAATCAACTAATTTCAACTTTATTTCTAAATTTTTCTATGATCATTTAATAATGAGTTATAATAGATATAATTGTGAAAATACATACCTTGTAAATGTTTTCTAATACCTTTGGTATTAATTAATATGTAGAAGTTTGGCTATCAGACATCCCTACTTCTGTTCTAGCATTATGATCACGTACCAAATCTGATATTGTACGTGTCAAATTTGAATTCGTTGAAGCACTTGCCATGAAATATGTTCTTAGACTCTCCAAAGTCCTTCTTAAATCTCTCATAGTGGGTCGTTCTTGAGGAGATTCATTTGTACAAAGCAAACCAACATGTATGAAAGAAACAAGGCATTTATATTGTTCACTATTTACATTACTCATCATCCTGCTATCAACAATATCTGCTAGCATATTGGGAAAAGCTAACCTCACCCACTTTTGTAAGTTTAGATCTCCCACAAATATGGGATCGATTGGTTTTTTCCTTGTAACCATCTCTAATAATAAAATCCCATAACTATAAACATCTCCCTTTGTAGAAACATTTTCACCCAATCCATACTCTGCAATCAAGTTATCTAGAGTTAGGAATATTCCTAACAATATTTAGAAAATAAAATAAAATTTATTGTTAAAAAATGTTCACCTGGGGCAATGT
This sequence comes from Wollemia nobilis, assembly GCA_028583015.1. Taxonomy (NCBI): domain Eukaryota; kingdom Viridiplantae; phylum Streptophyta; class Pinopsida; order Araucariales; family Araucariaceae; genus Wollemia; species Wollemia nobilis. Next base: position 62,092 of record JAQPPZ010002662.1, read on the forward strand.
AGCCAATTGATCCTCTAAGGGCAAGTGATGTGCTCATGGAATCCATGGAGTTTGGAAAACTTATTAGCCTAGATATACCAAAATCAGTCACACGTGCTGTCATATCCTCATCCAAGAGCACATTGCTAGGTTTTAAATCACAATGCACAACTTGGATAGAACAATCATAGTGTAAATATTCCATAGCATGGGCTACATCTATGGCAATGTTCAAGCATTCACTCATTCCCAAGTCACAAACATCCTCCTCATCATTGTTAGGATATAAATGCTTTTCCACACTTCCTTTAGATGCAAATTGGAGAACCAAACCTTTGAATTCAAGGTATGAGTATGCACTTATGATTCTAACAAGATTGCGGTGTCGAACCCTTCCCAAAATTTTACATTCTGTTTTAAAGTTGTTCTGCCCTCTTTCATTTTGCAAGTTGAGAACCTTGATAGCAACTATCTTGCCATCCCTTAAGACTCCTTTATAAACTGAACCAAAGTTACCTGATCCGAGTAAATTTCTTTCATCAAATCCATTTGTTGCAACAATAAGATCTTGATATGTAAACTTTGGATACCCCAATCTTGCAATCCTAAAGTTTGAGAAATCAAACTGTTTCTTGAAAAAATATTTATTCCATAGTATTCCCAAAGTTAAAGAGCATAATATAAATACAATGATTCCAGCACATGACAATGTTGTTATAAGAAATAAATGCTTTCCTTTCCCTTGCTTTGAACATGCATGTAGATAGTATTTTTTGGGACCACAAAGGTTGGGGTTTCCCATGAGTAAGATAGTAACATTACTATCCACAAACAACCATTTTTTTGGAATCTGGCCTGTCAAATTATTGAAGCAAATATTCACATAGCAAAGCTCTTTTAACTGTCCAAGTGATTGGGGTATTGTACCTGATAGAAAATTGTAGGAGAGGTCAATATTTTGCAAATTTTGTAATTTACCAAGTGCATCTGGTATTAGACCTTCAAATATATTATTGGAGAGGTTGAGATGCTCTAGGGCTATACAATTCCCAAGTGCCCCTGGAATCTCCCCATCAAGATGATTGTTAGAAATATCTATTGCTTGAGCATTCACAATTTTACTTATCTCTCTAGGCAATGGTCCCTGCAAGAGATTCCTTGATAGATTGAGATAGAATTGAAGATTTTGAAGACTTTTCATAACCTCTCCAAGTATTCTTCCACTTAGATCATTATAAGAGAAATCAAGAAGCTCCAAATTTGGAATACTCTTTAAAGAAATTGGTATCTCTCCTGAGAATTGATTGTGATGAAGTAAAAGCCTTCTCAACTGTTGAAGTCTACCTAAAGAATTTGGAATTCTTCCAGATAGATTATTCCAACTAACATCTAGCAATCCTAATCCTTGTATCTCATCAATCTCATTTAGGATGGTTCCATAAAGGTTGTTGTTGCTCAAATCCAATCTTTCCAACTTGTGGAGTCTTCCAATTTCAGATGGAATGTGGCCACTTAAAAGATTGTGGCTAAAGCTCAAGAAGGTTAAGTTAATAATATTGCCAATCTCTTTGGGTATGCTTCCACCTATCTTGTTGTGTGATAAGTTTAAGTAAGATAACTTAGAAGAAAGGTGGTCTATGGATGAAGGCAAAACTCCAATGAGATGATTTTGAGCAATATGTAGGCTCTCAAGGTGGGAGCAATTTGTAAGTGCAATAAGAAAATCCAATGAGTTGTTGCTACCACTAACAAGGTGATTGGTATGTAAGTATAAATGTTTAAGCAACAACAACTTACCTAACTCCATAGGCACCATTCCAGTTAGCAAATTGTTAGCTAAGTGAAGATCCTCGAGTTTAGAATAATTTCCTATGAAAGAGGGGATGACACCTGACAACTGATTTGTGTGGAGGATAAGAAATTCCAGGTAGGTCATCCTACCCAATTCAAAAGGAATGGGGCCTGACAACTGATTCATATGGAGGTGAAGAAGTTGCAAGTGGGTTAGCCTACCTAATTCAGCAGGAATGGGACCTATGAGATTATTTGTTGATAATGATAAGTTAGTCAAAGATGAAAGGTTTCCTATGGAGGATGGGATGGTGCCTGACAACTGATTTGTGTGGACGTAAAGAACTTGCAGGTGGGTCAACCTACCCAATTCAATAGGACAGGGGCCTGTGAGATTATTTATTCCCAATTCTAGGTAAATCAAGGATGAAATATTTCCTATAGATGATGGGATGGTGCTTGACAAATGATTTGTGTGGAGGAAAAGAAGTTGTAGGTGGGTTAACCTACCCAACTCAGTAGGAATTGGGCCTATAAGATTATTGTCTTCCAAACCCAACTCAACCAAGGTAGAGAGGTTTCCTAGAGAAGAAGGAATCATACCCATGAGATTGTTTTGTCCTAAGGCAAGAGACTCTAATCGTGACAAGTGGCCTAGCTCAAGTGAAATACTCCCTTGGAGTTTGTTGTGGGAGATGGCGCCGGATAATTGATTTTGAAAGAGGTGAAGATGTTGTAGGTGGTTCAATCTTCCCAATTCAGTAGGAATGAGACCTATGAGATTATTTATTGACAATTCTAAGTCATTCAAAGATGAAAGGTTTCCTATGGAGGAGGGGATGGTGCCTGAAAAATTATTTGTGTCGAGGTAAAGAGCTTGTAGATGGGCCAGCCTACCCAATTCAATAGGAATGGGGCCTATGAGATTATTGGTTGACAATGATAATTCTGTCAAGGATGAAAGGTTTCCTATGGATGTGGGGATGGCACTTGACAACTGATTTACGTGGAGGTAAAGAATTTGTAAGTGGGCCAACCTACCCATTTCAGTAGGAATGTGACCGACGAGATTATTTATTAACAATTCTAAGTCAGTCAAGGATGAAAGGTTTCCTATGGAGGAAGGGATGGTGCCTGACAACTGATTTGTATGGAGATAAAGAAGTTGCAGGTGGGTCAATCTACCCAATTCAGGAGGAATGGGGCCTGTGAGATTATTTTCTTCCAAACCCAACACAACCAAGGCAAAAAGGTTTCCCAAAGAAGAAGGAATCCTACCCATGAGAGTGTTTCTTCCTAAGGAAAAAAACTCTAATCCTGTCAAGTGTCCTAGCTCAAGTGGAATACTCCCTTGCAATTTGTTGTCGCTGAGATCCAACGCAACTAAACTGCCACAATTGCTAAGATTGGCTGGAATGCTTCCTTCTAAGTCATTCTCATACAATAGGAGTTCCTTGGCATTGGTAAGCTGACCTAGTTGAGGTGGAATATGGCCGTGAATGAGGTTGTTGGACATATCTAGCGACTCAAGAGCAGACAGATTTCCAACAAGGGGAGAAAGAGTACCAACTAAACCCATGGATGAAATATTCAGCTTGATAACCCTTTGCAAAGGAAAAGAGCAGGTGATACCTGTCCAATTGCAGAGAGGAAGAGATGGAGTCCAGTTGGCCAAGGAATTGTTGGGATCAAAAGTGATGGCACGCTTCAATCCCAACAGCGCTTGTTGATCAGAAGCATTCCATGGAGCCGAGTCAGAGTGCGCAGGAGGGGAAAGGCAGAGCAGCGTCGTAATGACTAGTGACCAGAGCAACAACCATAAACTTTCCATCTTTTCAAACCCAAACACAATCTCTGAGTGAGTGAATAGAGAACAAGGAATCGAGATGTAATTGCAAAGGCATATGGCCACCTGCATTTATAGATGAAAATAATTAATTATTAAATAAATAAGAATTAGTGGTAGCAAAACTGAGTTGGATTTGTGGTGGGAAAATGGTAGAAGAAAGGTCTACTAACACCTTGTCTTATTGTCAGACAAGAAAAACGTAAACGTAAACGTAAAAGACGATATTTATTTATTTCCAGCTCCAACAATTATAAATTATTTGGTTTAGATTATTCCACACGCATGAAACTTATTGCGCACTTAGAACAAAAATGAAAAGCAGAAAGGTTGACAACAGGATTAGTTATAGTCAGTCTATGTCTGCTTGACTTTTCTTTTGGGAAGCCATTTGTGCGTTCCCACTTTCCTCGGAAATATCTGATTTCTAGTTTTGACAAATTATTTTCGCAAACAAAAATTTGAGCCTTCTTTTTCTCTACCGTGAATTCTCCGGACCCGTGTTATTCGCAGACAAAAAATTAAAATCACGCAACAATTCCGTCGTTTCCCACTTGTTCCGCGATTGACGGGACCTAGAAATATCGTGGAAAAAAGAAAGTTGGCAGAACTCACTTTAAATCTGTGGTGCAAAAATGGAAAGAAGAAAGGTTATGGATAGTCAGTCTATGCCCGCTTGACCACGCTGGTTGAGAAGAGGATTATGTATAGTCAGTCTATGCCTGCTTGACCACGCTGGTTGAGAAGAGGATTATGTATAGTTAGTCTATGCCTGCTTGACCACGCTGGTTGAAGAGGGGATTATGTATAGTTAGTCTATGCCTGCTTGACCACGTTGGTTGATGACAGGATTATGTATAGTTAGTCTATGCCTGCTTGACCACGTTGGTTGATGACAGGATTATGTATAGTTAGTCTATGCCTGCTTGACCACGCTGGTTGAAGAGGGGATTATGTATAGTTAGTCTAGGCCTGCTTGACCACGTTGGTTGATGACAGGATTATGTATAGTTAGTCTATGCCTGCTTGACCATGTTGGTTGATGACAGGATTATGTATAGTTAGTCTATGCCTGCTTGACCACGTTGGTTGATGAGAGGATTATGTATAGTTAGTCTATGCATGCTTGACCACGCTGGAGAGGAGTATGTATAGTCAATCAGTCTATGTATAGTCAGTCTATGCCCCCTTGATCACGCTGGAAAGGATTATGTACAGTTAGTCTATGCCTGCTTGACCACGCTGGAAAGGAGTATGTATAGTCAATCAGTCTTTGTATAGTCAGTCTATGCCCCCTTGACCACGCTGCTTGAAATATTGCAAATATAGCAAACCCACTAATATTTTAGAATTTTAGTTTTAGTTTTACTTTTGGAGGCCACTTTCTCCGACTGAATGATTCGGAAATACAGCAAACCCACTAATAATTTAGATTTCACGTTTTCCTTTGTTTGACAAATTGTTTTGTTTTGTTTGATAAATTGTTGTCGCAAACATAAATTTGACGTTTATTTTTATGTGGCAATTCTCGTATTACATCCTTTGATCCGTTTTTTTAGCAAACTAAAATTTAAAATCATTCAATAATTCCGCGATTGACGGGAGTTGAACTTCCGGAATTTTTGGAAAATAATAAACAGTCCAAATGGCACAACAGGTAGGAAAAAGTATCAAAGATTAAAATTAAAAATTTTAAATGTTTTTTTATAGTAATGTGAAATATATTAATTATGTATTAATTTGAACATTAAGTATATATATTAGATTACAAAAATGTTAATGTTTTGGTACAATAATTGTAGATGATTAAAGATGCCAGACAACAACATATCTTACAAAAGAAAATTGTGCACCTACCTTGTAAGAAAAAGTTAGGGGACCTATCTCTTTAATATGGTCTTTACGTCTACTCACCATCAATTATCTTTACACTCAAATTGAAGCTTTACACTCAAATTGAAGGTCGTGTGAATACATGGTGTTCATTGAAAGGTTAAGAGAATACAATAAAAATAAAATTCTAAATTCTAAATTCTAACCCTCTATATTTTTCAATATTTTACTCGAAAAATGGTTTTCTATGTAATAATTTGCTTAATTTTGAAGGGATATTACAGGGATAGTGCCTTTAGGGGTTTTGGCTCACTTTGGACTCATATGTGCACTCTATTTTTTTTTTGCATGTAATTAGCACATTTTAACACTTTAAACATTTTTACAAGTAAATTCTTTTCGAGCTATATGGAGTAAACAATTTTCTTTTCTTTAGGCCAAAACTTTTGGGGCACATCTAGGTAAGTATCACGCATGTTTCCCTCTACTTTTATAAGTTTTTATTGTCTTTGCAATTTTTTACTAGTTGTTTAAAAAAAAATGTATTTTTGTATAGATAGTTGGAACAAGATTGTCAAATTTTTTGTTTTCGCCCCTAGAATATACATTTTGTTGCTTTGACTATTGCATATTGCTCTTTTTCATTTATTTTCTTAAGAACTCAAGATTAGATTTCTCTTATAGTCTCACTTGTGGTCCTTAGGAAGGGGTAATATATATTTGTAAAAAACAAACAATAACAAATTTGTAGATGTTGGAAATTCATGTCCTCCTATATATGGGACAAGAGTGAACTAACTTTGCTACTCCTTTGGTAGGATGACAATGAGCCATGTTGGCCGATGGTTTTGGTTATTTTTCTTCACCTAGTTATTATCTTTTTGTCAACTTTTTGATCATTTATGCTTGTTAAATTTTTCAAAAACCTAAAATAAGGATAAAGTCACAATTAAGGAACATCTTTACATGTATCTCCTAAAGCATTCATTATAAAAATAAAGAGTGCTAAGATCACTACTTTAAGTGGGGATTGCTATCATTGATTAAATTTTAGGGTTTTCGATGTATGATTATGATATTAGCATGTTTTATATCTAGGATTAAGACAATGCATTGTTTGGGTTGACAATTGTGACTTGTTGGCTCTAAAGTGAGTGTAACTCAATCATCGACCTTAAAAGGAAAATAATAATTTTCTTTTGCTATAAATACCCATTTCATCTCCTTATTTTCTCACCATACATTTAGCCACTACAACCATTTACATGTTCTTTCTAACATTGCTCTCAAATATTTTTACCTTTATTGCTACTACGACATGGGATATTTTTGCTCTCTCTCCCTCTCATCCTTGTACGTACAACCAAAGCCAGTGACTATTGGTTCTTTGCTTTTCACAAAGAAGGGTGAGGTACTTCACTAAGATTTGTAGTCAAAGATCAAGAATTGTAGTTGATGGACCAATTTTTGAGGTATTTCAAATCCTCTACATTCATTCTAGCTGTGACATCCTCTTTTTATCATGATGACATTAATAGAAGTGAGTCCTCTATTATACTTATTTTATAAATGGTATGACCCTTGGTGCCCTAGGTATCAAGTAATTTATTTCACCATATTAGGACTTAACCTAGCATATGCTTTATGTAGTGTAGCCAAATACTTTTTCAACATTTGAAATTATAAATTGTCTAATTTCTAAGCTTGAAGAGCTTCTTTAAACTCATGATTCTTTTTTTGAACCATCATTCATGTAATTTCTCTCTCCCAGAGCCTAAGGAAGTAATTTCAGGTTTAAAATTGTTTAAGGTTTGCCTATTATTTGAAGCCAAAAACTTTTATCTAGTCTAGCTTGGTATTCTTAAAATTTGGGCTTGTAAAGCTAGCGGCTATAACTTTTTTGTTAGCAACATGCTCCAAAATCTTTGACATAGTGCAAAATCTTATGGAGCAGATAATATTCATTCTAGAAAAAGGAAAGCCAAAATATTCTAAGTGATGATGTTAGCTAGGCTCCAAAATATTTCGATCTAGTGAAAAGCTTATAAAGAGCACAAAGAGCTAGCTAGAGCATGAGCCAAAGGGAGCAATATCCTGAACTAGATATTCTTATAAATAATGATGATGTTAGCATCTAAAAGGTTTTACATGCTTACAAATAAAAATTGCTTTAAGAAGAAAGTATCCAACACCCTTGAAAAGGGTAGTTTGGCCAATGTGGTAGTTGTCAAAGCAGGAAAGTGATAACCACTCTACCAAAGCATAACTAACTACAAGTGGGCTAACAAAGAATGGACCAAATGTGCTAAAGATGTTGAGTGGTGTTAGCTCATACCGGATCATACAAAATTAGTTTTTCTTATGACTATACATAGTAGTTAGCTTCATTTTAGCTCAATGAAAACTATAATTAGAGGAATAGTCCTAATTTTAAAGGGTTAGATGTTAATGCTATTCTAATACAATCAAGGGTTGTTTTACCTACCTCAATTAAAGTGTGAATAATTATTCATTATGTTGATATTTACACTTTTAGCATTTTTATTTGTGCTTTAGTGGAAGTAACTTTTGTTAGGCTTGAATTTGTCTAGATTAGCTCAATTGATAATTAAAGTAAGACCTATTAGGCTTGAATTTTTTTAGTGTATTTCTACTAAATTTCTTAGAATGTTGAATGTTGTAACATTTAAGTTTTGTGTATTTTTTGCATAGTTTTAATTGAATGGCCTATTAATTGTAGTTGATGGTCTATGCTCATTCAATTAAAAAAATGTTTTTAATTTAACTTCTATAACATTTGATCAACATATTTAACCCTTCCTTTCTCGTAACCCTACCTCTTTTCTCTCTTTTGTCTTTTGCATAGTAAGATTTAAACAATGAATCGACCCTCTCCAAAGTTTGAGTTAGAAGTAATTTTAGGTCATCCAATCTTGAACTTGTCTAGGTTACACATTCTATACCTAGGTGGATTGAGCAATCAAAAAATTTAGCATGCCTGATGGGACAAATCCAATCCAATTTTCCCCACAAAGAAGCATTAGTGGGATGGATCACTCAATTTTTGTCTTCATCAGAAGTAAAAAATTTAAAAGGATATCAAGGCAAATACCCACTATGTCATCAAGAGTTTTGGTACTAAGAAATATTTTGGATGATCAAGATTACGATGAATATCTTTGTATTTTAAGAAAAAAATTCATCCACCTGGTGAATCTACAATTGAAGAACCCAAAACCAATTGACAACTTTGTCGAAAGAATATAGACCTAGAATATTATGATCACAATATCAGAGGACAAGAAGCTTAAATAACCCCTATATTTTGTTGAGTTAACAACTTTTATATCACTTATAAAAGTAATATTTATCATCAATCTAGGTCTTAATTTTTCTAGAGTCTTACTCCTCGACAAGCCATATCTTTAGAACCACCTACTAAATCCCAACCTAGGACCATGGATGAACAAATATTCCCAAGTTAGAATTGCATGAAACCTCTTAATCTATAAAATATTTATGATATCCCACAGGTTGCACTTAACTATTTGCCCTCATACGATGATAGCAAGGAAACTGTATTTAAACACTACCAAGATATAACAATCCTAACTACCATGCATAATATCATCCATGAAGATGCAATAGTGAGGTTATTAGTCGTATACTTCAGAGGGAAGTTACTGGCTTGGTACCACTATTTAGAAGAAAACAACATCAACACATGGGCCAAACTATCTAAAGCTTTCATTTTAGAGTTCAATGATGTAGGGAATTCCTATTCACTCCTCATGTAGTTCACTTTCATACAGAGGCTTCCTAAGAAGAACATCATAGATTTTAAAATTTGGTTTAGCAAGACATGGAGGAGAATTCCCTAGGAGGTGAGACATTCTAAGTCCAAGGCTTATATCTACTACCTCTGGGATTTTTTCAAACCTAAGCTTATAGATTCAACAATCTAGTAAGAAGAGATTTATCTAGATCTTTCAATTTATTATGGTAGAAAAATATGCCCTCATATCAATCGATAAGCTCCATCTAAATGTTGTAGTGCCATACCTTTTAGAAATTACTCAACACAATCAAAAAGCATTTATTTTGGCTCCCTCAATGCCTTCACTAGATATTCTACCTACACCCAAGCAGTATCCTCAACTTGTCACTCCAATTATAAAAATGTATTTATTGCTTACTCCTAAGCCAAAAAAATCAATAGAGATGTAGGAGCTAAAAGTAGTTATCAAGCACTTAACAAACAAAGATCACTATGATTGAGTGAACAAAATGCTAAAGAAGATTTGAAGGATATCAGTAGAGAGGATACCCTTATGTCACTAAAGACCAAGGGGATTCAACCAACAATGTAGTCAAAAAGAAAAATGTTATGGTCAAAATATAGGAGGGAGAGAAATTCATAGCACGAGAAGACTATTAGTGTCTGGCTTGTAATAATTCCCATAATGTTGGCACCTGCATAGTCTATCGGCATCAATGTCAATTGGTTGGAACTCAAAAAGCCAAAATAGAGTCAAAAGGGCTAGTAGACATGCTTATAGACATAGACCATAATTTCTTGGATGAGAAACATACAAGCTCTAAAATATGTCACAATTGACCAAATCCAAAAATAGACCTCTCCTAGTGGATCCTTGAAAGGTTGATAGTATGAAGGGTACAAATCAACTACAAAAATAGTTGATCAAGGAATAACCTAAGGAGCAACCAAAGTTGTAATTATGTAAGGATGATCAAGAATATACCAGATAACAAGTGCTAAAAAAACTACATTTTCCTTTAGTTACCAAAAGGTAAAGGAAAAATGCCATGAAAAAATACCAAAAGAGGTTTAAGGAGCCAATTTGATAGGAAGAAAAGCTATCAAAGGCCTCTAAGTATAAAATTGTAGAATATTTGAAGAAGACTCCTTAAAGGGTTAGTATGTATGATGCATTGTTGATTCCTAAAAAAATCAATTTTCTAAGAGCAACCTTAAAAAACACATCGCCAAGCAGATTTTATTGCATGGGTCTAAACCTTGCTTAATATTAATATACCCAAAGGATGGGAAATAATAGACCTCCTCCATTCTATATGTATTTATGCGTGGAAGGATGGGTTGTGTACAATTGCATGGTGGACTTTAAAGTTACCACAATAGTTATGCCCAAAGTCGTATATGATGCAATGGGCATGGATTACATCTAGACAAGTTTTGACATGCTACAACTAGATGGAACTCTAATCTAGATAGTTGGAGTGGTCAAATATATTTCTATGGTGTTGCATAAGAGTCTAAAAATTACTATGATCTAGGAAATGATAGTGATTGATCTTCCTCTTTTCTTTGGATTATTATTATCAAGATAGTTCATAACAAACCTTGGAGGGTACCTATCTATGGATTACATACACATTGTGTTCTTCACAAAGAAATAAAGGTTAAGATCTATGTGGATAAGCCTATCCCATACCATGTAGAAATGCTTAAGGAAGATAAGTTCAATCTAATTGAAGAGGATCCATAATGCCTTGTGGAGTTTATAAAAGATTTGAAAAATGTAGATGAGTTCTCTTTGATTGATTTTAATGTAGTAATTTACACTAACTAGGGAAATTATTACACATAAGAGTCAAACAATCATAAGGATTTGGATATTGTAAATTAGGTTTTCTAAAAATAGACATATGAGTGCATAAGAATTTTGGATCACTTTGGTCTAAACATTGTTGATTTTGATAAACGGGAAATATTTCAAATACCTGAAATGAAAAAGTGTGTCAAACATTATACCATACTATAAAAAAATGACATTTAGAATAAATCTAATATTTAAATTAAATCCAGGTTGTCAAATATATATTAGCTATGGAATGCAACACTATTAAAACAAGTTATAGATCAAGGTGCTCACATAATTTAAATTATTGGGAAAGCGTGTGAATTAATATTAAGTGTCTTCACATGCATTAATGCAATTGTGTGCTTCTCATTTTTATAAAATTTGTGAGAATAACTATGGTCTAGGGATTCCAAGAAGATTGTTGACTACTTGGGAGATTTTTTTGACCCAGTCTTGACATTCAAGGTGAAGCATCTAAGATACTCAGGAGAGTTGAAGGTTGAAAAATTTCAATGGGCCACCTAGCTTCATATGCCTAGGACTCCTTCTTGGGATATTTCATGCCTAGGAGAGAACATCCTTGTCCAAATTTGGTTCAAGCAGTAGTTGAACACTATAATGCAAAGTCTAGAACTATAATAAATGTTGTTGACTAGATATGTTTCTCCCTTAAGCCAAAAAAATTTATAGCAACTTTTTCTAGGAAAATTACCCCTTTTGCACCAAAGGCATTCGATAAAAAAATCCAACTTGCCTATTATACTACTAAAATAAGGACCTATCTAAATAAGTAGTTAACTAACATTGTAAAAAGTCTTCCTAAAAGTTTAATTTCCTTGGCCAATTTTCAAGTGCATGCATAAGAAAAATTTTGTATGTTAGATATTATTTTTGGTATAGATTTAGATAAACATGTGCATGAATATCATGTGGTCATGGCCTATGCAATAACCAACCCCCAAATCCCATATATTTTGATTGGTATCTATTCCTTAGCACTCAAATTTATGAGACATTAGTTGATTTTAATCAGGCAATAAATTATCAGTAACCAACAAAAAAAAGCATCAATCATCTTACATCACAAATATTAAGTAATAAAAAATGTGTTTGTCTCAAAATTGGGGCATTAATGTTAGTTCTTGATGCATTCATCATTTAATAAATGTATTAAGAAGGGATAAATGTAGACACCTAATTTGAGTGTATTGTCAAAGCCTCCTAACTTATCAACATCTTTGTAAGCTAGTATTAGAAAAGAAACCAAACACAAATAAATTGAAAGAGAGAATGCTTATTTCCTTATAAAATGAGGAGAGAACATGCCATTTTAAATTCAAGGAATTATATAAAGCCTAAAATGAGTTAAATGTACTTTAAGTCATTAATACAAAACTAAAGCATAAATTAGACTAAGTCAACAAGTGATTTTATTAATATGCTTAAGTCTATAGTCTAGATGACCATTATGAACTAAATAACTTTAAAATCCTCCCGTAATAATTGTTCTAAAAACCATACCAAGTTTATCTCTGAATTTTATAAATTTATCTAGGCCAAGAGACTTGGTGAAAATTTCTATAGTCTAGTCTTGATTTGGGCAATATTCTAGCTCAATTTCTCCATATTCTCTAATTTGTTGAATGAAGTGGCAATGCAAATCAATATGTTTTGTTTGTTCATGGAAGAAGAGGTTATTTACTAGCTTGAGAACTCCTTGGTTATCACAAAGTAGTATCATAAGCTCATCTTGATGGACTTGCAAATTTGTAAGCATTCTTCTAAGCCACTTTTATTGCTGCTCTATTTTTAGTTTTTATAGAGGAAAGAGAAATTGAATGTTGTTTCTTGTTGAACTAAGAAACTGCCCCTATGCCAAGGCTAAATACATAACCCATTGTAAACTTCCTGTCATCCATGGATCCTACCCAATATGAGTTAAATAACCATACAACTGAAATTCTTTGCTTTTCCCATGTAAATTTCTAAAATCCAATGTTCCCTTGACATACCATAGCACCCTCTTTGGTTTTTTCTAGTGTTCTATTTTTAGAGTTTGAATAAATCGAGAGATATAGCTAACTGCATAGCTCAAGTCAGATCTAGTGGTGGTAAGATAGATCAATGTGCCCACTAGTTTCATGTAGACTAATTTATCAATTTCTTTGAATTAGTCTTGGCTAAAATTTTCAGCCCTTTATCCATAGGTGTAGATGATATTTTACCTACCATCATGAACTTGTCTAACAAAATTGCGTTATATTTTATTTGTGAAACAAAAATATGTTTGTCTGTTATCCAATCTTCTACACCTAATTAGTAATGTAGAAGGCCTAAATTTGTCATATCAAAGGCTAAACATAACTTTGATTTTACCTTTGTAATTACTCCTACCTTACTACCAGTGATGATAATGTCATAAATATATATCACTAGAATCACCACATGACCATTATCATATTTTTTGTAGAGATTGGGGTCAAAAGGACACATTTTTGAATCCTTGTTCTTCAAAATAACTATCAATTTTGATGTGTCATACCCTAGGAGCTTGCTTCAACCCATAAAAAGCTTTCTTCAATCTACATACAAAATGTTCCTTCCATGGAACTTGAAATCACTATGGTTGGTACATGTATACATCTTCCTCCAATCCACCATTGAGGAAGGCACTCCTCACATTCGTTTGTAGTTTCTAGTCAAACTATGTCGCTTGTTAGATTTTTGAATAGGTTAACTCACATAAAGCTTATTCCAGGATCAAGAATAAATCAAACCAATTCTACTAATCAGAAATAAAAACGAAACACAATATTAGAATTACAACAATATCTCACAAATTTAACTCAGATGCACACAATATCATAAGAATACATGAATGATTCTAGATTAATTACATTGCATGAAGCTTTACCTCCAATATATCATTTTACATGACTTTTCAGTACTTTGATTATTGTTCTCCTCAAGTATCTAGGTAATGCAACCTTTCATATTTCTCTCAAAGATAAACCTCTCATATTGCCACATATCATGTGACTCTTCATTCTCTATCTTTACACCTTGTACTTTCTCTATTATTGACACACATTATACAAATATAAATCATCTACCAAACAAATATTACAAGGGGGCTAAATAATGTAATATCTCCAGCACCCCCTTGTATTACATTATTTTGTAGAAAGGTTTTTTGCCTTCAATATTTGATTCTTCTTCAATATTCATTCTTCAACTTTGACTTTGTTATGGTTGGATTTATATAATCTTTATTATATATTATTTTATAAACTATTTGTGTCTACTTTTGGATCAATGTATCTGAGTCACCTAAGGATCTCTATCTCTGGATCACTATCTTTGGGTCACTGCCTTTGGGTTATTTCCACTGGATCACTACCTCAGGGTCATTGCCTCTCTAGAACTTTACCTCTAGGTCATAATAAGATCATCATATATGTAGGATCATCACTGCAGATGCTTTCTATCTTTGTAGAGAAATTTATACTAATGGTCTCTTTCTTGCTAAGGACCAACAAATCATTTATCAATGACCTCTTTGCTCGGGTCTTATTTCTCTCTATTAGCTATGGGGCTTCTTTCCACAAGTCTCCTAAATTTATTTTTATTTTCAATATAAAGGTATGTCTTCAATACCTAACTCAATCTTATAGATTGCCTTCTATTTTGAATATATTATTGGAATAGGTAAACTCAATCTATCTTATCAAGGTCAATATCTTAATACCATGAAATATACTTAATTGTAACTTAAATCAATCCCTGTGTGACAAAATATCTCATCCTTAAAGCAATCGAAGATTAAAATCTTTTCTATCTATTTTAGGAATCTTCTCAACTTTTGAAGATAAAATTTTCACTGTAGCAATATCTTAGATAACTTTCTCTAGTATGAACTTGAAAATTCTAAATAAATCTTAAATAATTTGAAGCAGAAAGATAATAATCAACTTTCTTCTTGAGTTGGTTCTCTAAAATACGAATCTTAAATCTTCACTAGTTTTTCTTCAACTTAGTGGAAATATCCTTAGCAAACTTTGATCATACTTGGTTTCCTTTTGCAGTGTCATGACCCTCCCTAGTTGACTTTATGGCACAAAGGAACAATGTATTAACCTATGGTGTGGTGATACTTAGTTTGAACAATTGTACCAACTATATGATGTTTAGTTGATTTGTGAAGGGCATGTTATTGCTAATATATTGCCAAGTGTGCAGGATCCGGTATACTCGTGGGTGGAGAAGGCAGAAGCATCCACCAGAAATGAGGGTGCCTAAGATCAGGGGAAATGATGATTAAGGTACTCGGAGGTAACATGGATAGATACCTTCATATAGGCATGCATTGTCGGAAGGGATAATCGTCGATGGTTGATCGCCTTGAGCCTTAGTTGATAGCCTAGTAGCTATCATAAAATCTCTGGCTGAGATAGGTGACAGGGTCGATGGAAAGATTCCCTCTTTGTTGCTTTATAAATTTGTTTGCTCTTTGTTGCATAGTGGTTGGAGTAGCATAATGTTGGAACTGCTATAGAAAAACAACTGCCAAATATATGTGGATGCATAAAACTAATTGTTTTGTTAAAGAAAATATAGAGCATCATTTTCATAGAGAAAAGCATATTAAATTTGAATGTTAAATAAAGATTCATTCAAAAGGATCAATGAAGTTTGATTAAATAATTGATTTAATTAAGCTCATTAGTAAACCTCATTTTATTTAATAGATGAGAGTTTTTTTTAGTTAATTAAAGGTATTCATTTTAATGCTAATAGAGAAGTCATTGAAAGACTTTAATTAATTAAAAAAAAAAAAAACATATATCCATTTAAGAAATAAGATGTCTTTTATTTTAATGAAAAACAATTATGAAATTGTATAAATAAAAGAGGTATCTTAATGGTGATAATTATCAATAAAGGATATATATTTAAAATAAAGGAGATATGTTAAAAGAATACCATCCTTCTAAAATATAAAAAGGGATAATATAAAATATGTAAATATCTCGTTCCCTTATAGCTCGTAAGCTATGAAATAATCTAGGGTGGCTGATAGGCTTCCAAATATGGAAACCATCGGATGAAGGGTTCCTTGCCGCCAGAGAAAGGGATGGAGAATGGAAGGAGAGGAGGGCTCGAGGTTCGAGATGGGCCACCTGGAGGAGAAGAAGCTCGTATGGTGTGAGAAGGAGAAAAGAAAAGAAGAGAGAGGACGATAGAGGAGGATGAAGGAGCGGAGGGAGAGAACGCAGACCAGGGACAGGAAAGGTGAGGAACGCACTATGAGTGAAGGAGAAGTGACCTAGACTCCATTGATCCCCATTTCATAATAGCATTGAGGTTGGAGTATTAGAATTTAACCTACCTTTTTTTAGTGCATGCTTTGTATGGTGAAAATTGGTGTTTTAGAAACCATAAATTGCTTGGTTGAAAGCTCTTACTTTTTGCTCTATTGATGTTTTTTAGAAACCATAAATTGCTTGGTTGAAAGCTTTTTATTTTTAAGTGTGTGTTTGAGAGCATCTATCAAGCTAACATATGTGTGTTTGGGAGAGCGTATGTCCAAGCTAACAGTGTGTGTGTGTGTTTGGGAGAGCGTATGTCCTAAAGTGTGTGTTTTTAGAGAGCATCTATCCAAGCTAACATTGTGTGTGTGTTTGGGAGAGCTGTATCTAAGTGTGTGTGTTTTAGAGAGCATCTATCCAAGCTAATATTGTGTGTGTGTTTGGGAGAGCATCTATCCAAGCTAAACATTATGGGTGTGTGTTTGGGAGAGTGTCTGTCCAAGCTAAGCATTGAGTGTGTGTTTGGGAGAGCATCTATCCAAGCTAGATGCAATGTGTGTTTGGGAGAGTGTCTATCCAAGCTAAGCATTGTGTGTGTGTTTGGGAGAGCATCTATCCAAGTTAAACGCTATGTGTTTTAAGAGACGCTTGTGTAAGCTCAGGTGTTATGCTTTTAGGGAACCACCTGGGTATGCTTAGAGACTCTGTTAAGTGTTTCAAAGTTATGAGTTAGACCTTCACATACAGGGAAGAAGGGACATTGTGTTTGGGAGCATCGTCTATGGAAACCACCATGCTTTGGAAGAAGGGCATTTAATTAAATAGGAAACCTTTGATTTTAATGATTATTAAAGGGCATTTAATTAAATAGGAAACCTTTGATTTTAATGATTATTAAAGGGCATTTAATTAAATAGGAAACCTTTGATTTTAATGATTATTAAAGGGCATTTAATTAAATAGGAAACCTTTGATTTTAATGATTATTAAAGGGCATTTAATTAAATAGGAAACCTTTGATTTTAATGATTATTAAAGGGCATTTAATTAAATAGGAAACCTTTGATTTTAATGATTATTAAAGGGCATTTAATTAAATAGGAAACCTTTGATTTTAATGATTATTAAAGGGCATTTGATTAAATAGGAAAACCTTTGATTTTAATGATTATCTTAGGGTTTTAATTTAAAAGGAAACCTTTGATTTTTGATGATTATCTTAGGGCTTTTAAAATTAAAAGGGATGTGGATTTGTTCCTTAGATTGAAGTTATGGGGCTTTGATTTAAGGAATGAATGAATTGTTTGTTTAAATATTAAAAGGGGTGTGATTTTAATGCTTTAAATAGTAAATGATTTAATTGGATTTTGTGAATGGAAAAAGATGTGGATTTATTCTTTAGATTGAAGTTATGGGGCTTTGATTTAGGGAATGAAAATAAAAGGATTGTTTTAGAGGTTAAAGGTATGGGACTTTATCGCTTTAAAGCATGAATGAATCTGATTAAGTTAGGCCTTGTTCTAAGTAGCACATGTTGGATGACTCTCTAAAGGAATTTGAGAGGTGAAGATAAAAGTAAAGGATCTTTTATGATATCCATTATGCATTAGATGGTTGGAAACTTATTTAGATTTTGTATAGTTGCAATTTGGCAAAGTAAATGAGTAGATGCATTTAAAGGTATGCCTATCCTGAACCATGAGTACCCTGATCCCCTACTACCCTCAAAGAATCAATGGGAAGCAAGGAGAAGCAAGGAGTTCAATGGAAGTGAGGTATAGGTAATTGTATTTTATGTTGCTTTACTATGCTCAAATAGATTAGAATTGATTGGGGAGATATCCCCAATATAGATGTTGTAATATTCCTTAGAGTAAGAAGGAATTAATGTGCAAATTCTGATGCAATAATTGTTCATTGGATTAAAGAAGGTATTTTTACTTTATGGTTGTAATTGTTTATGTTATGTAGATGATTCTCTTTTAAAGTTAATCTTGCTTGTGTTCTAGATGCTTGGTGATTGTTTTCTGGTAATGTGGTATCTAGTTGTATCATTGTTTGGATTGCTTGATGTTAGAAATCTAAGTGTAGAGTTCTAGGGTGAACTCAGAGGTGACCTAAGGGAATTGAGAACTCCCTTAGGGTGAACATAGGAGACCTAAGGGAATTGAGACCCCCTTAGGGAGATAAAGGACTAGGTTGTGGAGAGACTACATCTGAGTTAAGATAGCTCATCATGGAGATGAGATAGATAGCTTAACTCGTAATACTCATAGCATGCCTACACATGATGATTTGTGTATGGCATGGAGATGCGTGTATACCTTCGATGGATGGAGGGTGATAAGTCTAGCTCATCGAGAATGATGGGAAAGATAGACTTATTTGTAGTAACACATGATACGCCTACATAGATGGACTTGTGTTAGGGTACCTCATGAGATGTAGCTTTCAGGAAAACTTAGGAGATCGAGACTTTAGGAAAATAGTGGTTTGGTTAGGGGTTCATGAAGAGTTCATGTACCTCTCTCCATAGTAAAAAAAAATATTTTTCTATTTTTGTATTTTTTTGTTTGTTTATTTTTTGGGTCATTACATTTGGTATCAGAGCTCTAGGTACGAGGGTATAGAGCTTCTATGTGTGCTAAGGGAAATCATATGAATCCACTGAAGGCTTGCTTAAAGTAAAGGCTAAAGTTGGGATGATCTAGGATACCCTATTTGCTAGGATCTGATGGGATTTAACCCCAAGAGAGCGAGGATGTTAGGATACCTTAGTATGGGCTTTGGTATCAGTGACACACCCTAGCCTGGGATATTACCCTAGTTATATTGGTTAATGCATATAGCAAGAGAACTCTGTAATATGGCTTGAATTAGAGTTACAACTTAAGATGAAACTGTAATCTAATCCTCTTTCTTGGATGGAATCAGGTTGAGATGCCACCTAAGACCAGAAGAGGGAGGCCTATACCTAGAAAAACTCGACAAAGTGATGTCGAAGAGGAAAACCAGGAGGGGGAACCAACAAACCCCAATAGGGAGGTAGAAGACCTCATTGCTACGGTCATTGCTATGCAGGATCAGATAAGATAGTTGTTAGAGATGGTTATGAATCAAAATTTGCAAGTTCATGGTTCAGAGACCGGTCTAGAAAGTGGACTAACTATAGAACAAGTACAAGCCAGAGCCTTAGCAGAAAAGGAAATAACTAGGGACATGAAAAACATCAGTATCTCTAAGTTTTATGGAGAGGGTGATGGTGATGCAGTGGAAGCATGGCTGAGAGAAGTAGAGGTTCACTTTATGGTAAAAGGTTACTCATCAAGAACCCAAACACTTTGGGCTACAATTAACCTGGAAGGGGCTGCTCTGGAGTGGTGGGAAACCCACTATGAGGAAACTAATATTGAACCCATTGATACCCCATGGGAAGAATTTATAAATATATTTAAGAAGAGATTCCTAACGGAGCATTTTTATGCCTTAAAGTTTGAAGAATTTGTTGGTCTTAGACAAGGAACCAACATAGTAGAGGTGTACTACAAGAAGCTGGTAAGGTTGTTCAAATATGTGCCTATTTATAATGAGAAAATGTGGGTTCACAAGTTCATTCTTGGATTGGAATCTAGGTTAAAGCATGATGTGGAAATGCAGGAGCCTAAATCACTACAAAAGGCATATGACCTAGCAAAGAAAGTAGAGTCACACTTATATTATAAATATGACACTCTGCTCGAGCAAGCTCGGTAGGAGTTAAAGAAGAGGAATAGTGTTGGGTTTGTAAAATGGGAGTCTGATCAAGAGCGAAAGGCTAAGAACCCCCAAAATCCTGAGAAGAAATCTTATGGAGATCAGAAGAAGTTCAAGAAGAACTTTTGTAAGAAGGATAACAAACCCAACAACATGAAACCTCAACCACAGAAGTCATAGGCTCCAATTCCAATAGTTAAGAATGGGAATGAGAAACCTAAAAAATAGCAAGGACCCAAGGAAGGGTGCTACAATTTTTAAGGATCTCATTACTACAATCAGTGTCCATATCGAGCAGGGACTAGCACCGCTAATGTGAAAGGGAAGGAACCAGAACATCGGATTTATGCCACAACCGAGAAGCAGAAGCTAGAGGGACAAGCCACCCCATTACTGGTGAAAGGTAAGGTTTTTAATAAACCAGTAAACATTTTGATAGATAGTGGAGCCACTGATAGTTTTATTTCATCTAGTCTAGCAAGGACTGTGTCGAAAAGGCCTGGATATTTGGCTCAAGGGTGGAAGGTTGAGTACGGTTCTGGATAGACCTACTCGGTGAACCAATGCTATCCTATGGTAGAAATCACTCTATCAAGTGGAACTACGGATGGTTGTTTGTATGTAGCTCCCTTACACGCCTTTGATGTGATCCTAGGGATGGATTGGTTGTAGGCTCATAAAGCCTTGGTCAATTTTCAAGACCGATGGATTGAGTATTTAGAAGAAGGCAAAAGGAGAATGAGAGTTCATAGTGAGCAAGGGGTATTTGAACCATAGATGTTGTCCGCTATGCAAGTGAAAAAGGCCCTAAAGAAAGGAGGAATAGTGTATGTGGTAAAACTTAATGAAGTGGAAGACCATGAGAAAGGAGAAATACTAAGACAACACCCGATCCTACAAGATTTTTAGGATGTGTTTCCAGAAGACCTATCGGGGCTACCTCCTGCATGGGAATTTGATTTCACAATTGAACTTATGATGGGAGCCGAACCTATTCATAGATCCTCGTATAGGATGAATCCTACTAAAATGTGAGAACTGAAGGTTCAATTGCAAGGATTATTGGAGAAGGGTTTGATAAAACCAAGTGTGTCACCATGGGGTGCACCAATTTTGTTCATGAAAAAGGATGGTTCGCTATGATTGTGTATTGACTACAGGATGTTAAATAAAGCTACAATCAAGAATCGGTATCCTTTACCTAGGATTGAAGATTTATTTGATCAACTAAAATATGCCAAGGTGTTTACTAAGATCGATTTAAGGTCAGGGTATCACCAGTTAAGGATCCATGAGGAAGACACTCACAAGATGACATTTAAGACTAGGTATGGGCATTATGAGTTTATTGTTCTACCCTTTGGACTTACTAATGCCCCAACTGCTTTCATGAACCTAATGAACAGTGTGTTCCAAAGA
This sequence comes from Wollemia nobilis, assembly GCA_028583015.1. NCBI lineage: Eukaryota > Viridiplantae > Streptophyta > Pinopsida > Araucariales > Araucariaceae > Wollemia > Wollemia nobilis. The sequence goes on from JAQPPZ010002662.1 coordinate 83,646, forward strand.
TATTTGGACTAGTTTGTCCTAGTATTCCTTGATGATATCCTTATATATTCTCGAGATAAAGAGGAGCATGATAAACATCTTAGGATTGTGTTGGAATTGTTAAGGAAGAATCAAATTTATGGAAATATGATGAAGAGTGAGTTCTATGCCCCAGAGGTACGATATCTTGGACACATTATATCAGAAAAAGGGATCATTATGGATCCAAAAAATATAGAGGCTATTCTGAATTGGCCACCCCCTACTAATGTCACTGAAGTGCAAAGTTTTATGGGGTTAATAAGCTATTATAGACGTTATATAAAGGACTACTCCAAGATTGTTGGACCCATAACAAACCTTCAGAAGAAGGGGAAATAATTCAAATGGTCAAAAAAGTGTGAGGCTACCTTCGAACTACTAAAGCATAAGCTTACTACGACACCAATATTGAAGGTTCTCGATCCCTAGGGAGACTTTTTAGTGTGCATTGATGCATCGATAGAAGGGTTGGGTGGGGTGCTCTCACAAGAAGATTCAGTAGTGGCATATACTTCAAGGAAGCTCAAAAAGCATGAAGTTAATTATGCTATGCATGATTTAGAGCTAGCTGTAGTGGTGCATGCTTTAAAATTTTGGTACCACTACTTAGTGGGGAGACCCTTTGAATTGAAAATCGATCATCAAAGTCTATGGTATATATTCACCCAACCAATACTCAATGCAAGACAGAGAAGATGGGTGGAATTTCTCATTGAGTATGATTTTGAGATTGAGTACATAAAGGGAAAAGAGAATAAGGTAGTGGATGCTTTAAGTAGAAGGAAATATATAGCAGCCATAACTAGAATTCACATGGACCTGATGGATCGAGTGAGATAGGAGCAATCTCAGGATGAGTATTGCCAAGGAATTCGAGTCAATATGGATAGATATCCTAAAGAAAATAAGGAATTTAGTGTGAAATATGACTTTATGTGTTATAAGGGAAGAGTCATCATACCAAATATGGGCAATCTGAGGAACTTGATAATGCAAGAAGCTCATAGATCTCCTTATTCTACTCATCCAGGAGGAGCCAAAATGTGAGAAAACATGAAAAGAACCTTATTTTGGGTAGGTATGAAGAAGGACATCATGGATTTTGTTGCTCGATGCCTCGAATGTCAGAAATTCAAGGTGGAATGCCAGCATCCTATAGGAAAACTATATCTGCATGATATACCTACGCAGAAATGGTAGGTTATATCTATGGATTTTATAGTAGGTTTACCCAAAACTCGGTACCAACATGATGCCATATTTGTAGTGGTCAAAAAATTAACTAAGGTTACCCACTTCATACCAGGAAATACCAAGGATGATGCTCAGGTGGTGGCTAGAAGATTCATCAAAGAGGTATTCCGATTGCATGGATTTCCTGAGGTAATCATCTCAGATAGAGACTCCAAATTCACTTCTAAATTTTGGAAGTCCCTTCATAGTGCGGTTGGCACGAAATTGAATATGAGTTCAGCATACCACCCTAAAACGGATGGCCAAATAGAGTGGGTAAACCAAGTTTTGGAAGACATGCTTCGCATGTACTGCATGGATCACAAATCTCATTGGGAAGATTGTCTACCTTTGGTAGAGTTTGCCTACAATAATGGACATCACTCCTCGCTAGGAATGGCACCTTTCGATGCCTTGTATGGGTGAAAGTGTAGAACACCATTGTCTTGGGACAACCTAGAGGATCGAGTTGAGATTGGTCCAAAAATGGTCAGGGTAATGGAAGAGCAGTTAAAGGAAATTAGGCAAAGGCTTAAAGAAGTTGTGGATAGGCAGAAGAGTTATGCAGATCTAAAAAGGACTCCCAGAGAGTATTCTATTGGAGATAAGGTGTTCTTAAGGGTTAAGCCAAAGAAGAGTGCTATCAAATCCATGAAGTTGGATCCACGCTTTGTGGGACCCTTTGAGATCATGAAAAATATCAACTCGATTGCATACCGACTTGCATTACCACCTAATCTATCCAAAATCCATGACACCTTCCACATATCCTTGCTTAGAAAGTATGTTGCTAACCCTGAACATGTGTGGGATGTTTCTAATTTGTAGATGGTAAACCTGAAGGCCATTGAAGTACTACCGATGAAGATTCTTGAGTTTCATTCCAAGTCTCTACGGAATCGGACTCTCAAACAATGTAAGGTCCAGTGGGACCAGTTCTCTAAGAAAAATGCCACTTGGGAGAAAGTGGAGGTTATGCAAAAATATTTTCCCTTTCTATTTGAAACTTTGTGATGTAATAACTTTTATTTTTAGTGTTGTTAAAACAAAGAAAAACTAGAAACACCGAGGACGATGTTTAATTCTAGTGGGGGAGGATGTCATGACCCTCCCTAGTTGAATTTATGGCACAAAGGAATAATGTATTAACCTATGGTGTGGTGATACTTAGTTTGAACAATTGTACCAACTATATGATGTTTAGTTGATTTGTGAAGGGCATGTTATTGCTAATATATTTCCAAGTGTGCAGGATCCATATACTCATGGGTGGAGAAGGCAGAAGCATCCACCAAAAATGAGGGTGCCTAAGATCAGGGGAAATTATGATTAAGGTACTCGGAGGTAACATGGATAGATACCTTCATATAGGCATGCATTATTAGAAGGGATAATCATCGATGGTTGATCACCTTGAGCCTTAGTTGATAGCCTAGTAGCTATCGTAAAATCTCTGGCTGAGATAGGTGACAGGGTCGATGGAAAGATTCCCTCTTTGTTGCTTTATAAATTTGTTTGCTCTTTGTTGCATAGTGGTTGGAGTAGCATAATGTTGGAACTGCTATAGAAAAACAACTGCCAAATATATGTGGATGCATAAAACTAATTGTTTTGTTAAAGAAAATATAGAGCATCATTTTCATAGAGAAAAGCATATTAAATTTGAATGTTAAATAAAGATTCATTCAAAAGGATCAATGAAGTTTGATTAAATAATTGATTTAATTAAGCTCATTAGTAAACCTCATTTTATTTAATAGATGAGAGTTTTTTTTAGTTAATTAAAGGTATTCATTTTAATGCTAATAGAGAAGTCATTGAAAGACTTTAATTAATTAAAAAAAAAAAACATATATCCATTTAAGAAATAAGATGTCTTTTATTTTAATGAAAAACAATTATGAAATTGTATAAATAAAAGAGGTATCTTAATGGTGATAATTATCAATAAAGGATATATATTTAAAATAAAGGAGATATGTTAAAAGAATACCATCCTTCTAAAATATAAAAAAGGATAATATAAAATATGTAAATATCTCATTCCCTTATAGCTCGTAAGCTATGAAATAATCTAGGGTGGATGATAGGCTTCCAAATATGGAAACCATCAGACGAAGGGTTCCTTACCGCCAGAGAAAGGGATGGAGAATGGAAGGAGAGGAGGGCTCGAGGTTCGAGATGGGCCACCTAGAGGAGAAGAAGCTCGTATGGTGTGAGAAGGAGAAAAGAAAAGAAGAGAGAGGATGGAGGAGGATGAAGGAGCAGAGGGAGAGAACACAGACCAGGGACAAGAAAGGTGAGGAATGCACTGTGAGTGAAGGAGAAGTGACCTAGACTCCACTGATCCCCATTTCACAATAGCATTGAGGTTGGAGTATTAGAATTTAACCTACCTTTTTTTAGTGCATGCTTTGTATGGTGAAAATTGGTGTTTTAGAAACCATAAATTGCTTGGTTGAAAGCTCTACGTTTCTCTATTGATTTTTTAACCCCTTTTTTTATAAGACGTTGATGTTTTTAGAAACCATAAATTGTTTGGTTGAAAGCTAAGCATCGGGTGTGTGTTTGGGAGAGCGTCTATCCAATGTTATTTTGGAGAGCGTCTATCCAAGCTAACGTTGTGTGTGTGTTTGGGAGAGCGTCTATCCTAATTTGGGTGTTTACATTTTTAGAGAGTGTATATCCAAGCTAACATTATGTGTGTGTTTGGGAGAGCGTCTATCCAAGCTAACCATTGGTGTGTTTTAGAGAGCGTTTCAACATAATCTTGGGTGTGTGTTTGGGAGAGCGTATTCCAAGCTAAACATTGTGGGTGTGTGTTTGGGAGAGTGTCTATCCAAGCTAAGCATCGAGTGTGTGTTTGGGAGAGCGTCTATCCAAGCTAGACATAGTGTGTGTTTGGGAGAGTGTCTATCCAAGCTAAGCACTGTGTGTGTGTTTGGGAGAGCATCTGTCCAAGTTAAATGCTATGTGTTTTAAGAGACGCCTATGTAAGCTCAGGTGTTATGCTTTTAGGGAACCACCTAGGTATGCTTAGAGACTCTGTTAAGTGTTTCAAAGTTATGAGTTAGACCTCCACATACAAGGAAGAAGGGACGTTGTGTTTGGGAGCATGTCTATGGAAACCACCATGCTTTGGAAGAAGGGCATTTAATTAAATAGGAAACCTTTGATTTTAATGATTATTAAAGGGCATTTAATTAAATAGGAAACCTTTGATTTTAATGATTATTAAAGGGCATTTAATTAAATAGGAAACCTTTGATTTTAATGATTATTAAAGGGCATTTAATTAAATAGGAAACCTTTTGATTTTAATGATTATTAAAGGGCATTTAATTAAATAGGAAACCTTTATTTTAATGATTATTAAAGGCATTTAATTAAATAGGAAACCTTTGATTTTAATGATTATTAAAGGGCATTTAATTAAATAGGAAACCTTTGATTTTAATGATTATTAAAGGGCATTTAATTAAATAGGAAACCTTTGTTTTAATGATTATTAAAGGGCATTTAATTAAATAGGAAACCTTTGATTTTAATGATTATTAAAGGGCATTTGATTAAATAGGAAACCTTTGATTTTAATGATTATTAAAGGGCATTTGATTAAATAGGAAACCTTTGATTTTAATGATTATTAAAGGGCATTTGATTAAATAGGAAAACCTTTGATTTTAATGATTATCTTAGGGTTTTAATTTAAAAGGAAACCTTTGATTTTTGATGATTATATTAGGGCTTTTAAAATTAAAAGGGATGTGGATTTGTTCCTTAGATTGAAGTTATGGGGCTTTGATTTAAGGAATGAATGAATTGTTTGTTTAAAGATTAAAAGGGGTGTGATTTTAATGCTTTAAACAATAAATGATTTAATTGGATTTTGTGAATGGAAAAAGATGTGGATTTATTCTTTAGATTGAAGTTATGGGGCTTTGATTTAGGGAATGAAAAGAAAAGGATTGTTTTAGAGGTTAAAGGTATGGGACTTTATCACTTTAAAGCATGAATGAATCTGATTAAGTTAGGCCTTGTTCTAAGTAGCACATGTTGGATGACTCTCTAAAGGAATTTGAGAGGTGAAGATAAAAGTAAAGGATCTTTTATGATATCCATTATGCATTAGATGGTTGGAAACTTATTTAGATTTTGTATAGTTGCAATTTGGCAAAGTAAATGAGTAGATGCATTTAAAGGTATGCCTATCCTGAACCATGAGTACCCTGATCCCCTACTACCCTCAAAGAATCAATGGGAAGCAAGGAGAAGCAAGGAGTTCAATGGAAGTGAGGTATAGGTAATTGTATTTTATGTTGCTTTACTATGCTCAAATAGATTAGAATTGTGGGGAGATATCCCCAATATAGATGTTGTAATATTCCTTAGAGTAAGAAGGAATTAATGTGCAAATTTTGATGCAATAACTGTTCATTGGATTAAAGAAGGTATTTTTACTTTATGGTTGTAATTGTTTATGTTATGTAGATGATTCTCTTTTAAATTTAATCTTGCTTGTGTTCTAGATGCTTGGTGATTATTTTCTGGTAATGTGGTATCTAGTTGTATCATTGTTTGGATTGCTTGATGTTAGAAATCTAAGTGTAGAGTTCTAGGGTGAACTCAGAGGTGACCTAAGGGAATTGAGAACTCCCTTAGGGTGAACATAGGAGACCTAAGGGAATTGAGACCCCCTTAGGGAGATAAAGGACTAGGTTGTGGAGAGACTACATCTGAGTTAAGATAGCTCATCGTGGAGACGAGATAGATAGCTTAACTCGCAATACTCATAGCATGCCTACACATGATGATTTGTGTATGGCATGGAGATGCGTGTATACCTTCGATGGATGGAGGGTGATAAGTCTAGCTCATCGAGAATGATGGGAAAGATAGACTTATTTGTAGTAACACATGATACGCCTACACAGATGGACTTGTGTTAGGGTACCTCGTGAGATGTAGCTTTCAGGAAAACTTAGGAGATCGAGACTTTAGGAAAATAGTGGTTTGGTTAGGGGTTCATGAAGAGTTCATGTACCTCTCTCCATAGTAAAAAAAAAAATTTTTTCTATTTTTGTATTTTTTTGTTTGTTTATTTTTTGGGTCGTTACATGTAGAAACCATACAACATTTCTTTTATCTTATCTCATTCATTCATGTTTATCCTTCCACAATCCATTTTTAATTTACAGTATTTCTTTTCTTTTTGTAGATAAAATATTTGTGAATGATTATGTCCTCGAAAAATTTTACAACTACGAAGATTTCAACATCTCTCTATATTATGTCCATATCTACCACAATGATTGCATCTATTTTGTGTTACAAAATTCATTTTTATATCATGTCCTTCATTATTACTGATTCTATCAGTATTTGTCATATATTTGATGTCATTGCTTCCTATCACAAAAATAATTCTTGATTCCTTGTTTGTTTGTCTTGTATATATAAGACCTTCACATTTTGGTCTTATTATTGGTACAATTGGATCTTTCATTTCTTGTTCATGTTTTCCAAAACTTGTATCTTTATATCCCACTTTATTTAAAAACTTTGAACCAATCCCTTTATTATACTTTTTAAAATAACCAAAAATATCATCAGACTGATCTTTATCAATATCAACACAACTCTGAGCATCACTATCTCTATCATAATTTTAATCTATTTCATCAACAATTTTGATAGCATAAGATTTTTCTGAATAACCACAAATTATATTCAAATAATTCGTATCACATGTACAACCTTTTTTTTTATAACATATTATTCTATCTTTCTCATCAATTCTAAGTCACAATTATCATTGCTTTCATCACAATATTTTTTTTTTCATCTTGATAAGAATCATGATTTGCATCTTTTTCTTTTTTATGAAGATCACTAGTATCATAACATGCATTTATCATCAATGTTCTTAATTCTATAGTATAACAACATGAATCTATCAAGCCTTCGCTCCTTCCTCTTTCTTGCTTAGATGCTTCAAAATCCCATTCTCCCTATTTTTTAAAAGTGAAAGAAGATATGGTGTTATGCTACCATGGCCCCTTTCACTTCGTTCACAATTGTAAACAAGTCTATCAATTGTACCACCCGAGTGCATTATTGGGCTCATGCGTGGCCCTCATTCCTTCCATTGATTAATTGTTGTGCAGGCCACATTTTAGATGAACATGATACCTTTCAAAAAGAAGTAGAATATCTTTCCTAGCAAAACATAAGACTAAATATTGAAGTAGAAGGAAGTGATGATAGTTGTAGGTATAGGACTAGTGAAGCAGTGATGGGGTCAAAGAAATCTATTCGTTCTTCACTAAAGAATCTCTATCAATAGGATGGAGGCTAGAATCTAACTATAATATCTTGAGAAGAGCATTGAATGGCTCAAGGTATTGATCATCTTGGTTCACCTTTTTTCTTTACATATTTACTCGATATGGATTTCGAGCCATAGACCTTAATTTATACTACAAATTTATCCGAGGTGCACACCGTATGTTGAAGTAGTTCCACCAATGGAAAATTAAAAAATATTTTTAAAATTATTATTTGAAAAAAACATTAATACAAATTATTGAAGTAATATTTTAAACCCATCAACGACACTAGATAGAAACTTAAAGGAAAAATATCATTCATCTTCTTTCTCTACTTTCAAATGAGCATGTCATTGGATGGCGATGATTTTCCCAATACTATGCAAACAACCTAGTTTGTTGGCTCTGACACCATTGTTAGATTTCTAAATAGGTTAACTCATAAAAAGCTTATTCTAGGATTGTTAGATTTCTAAATAGGTTAACTCATAAAAAGCTTATTCTAGGATCAAGAATAAATCAAACTAATTATACTAATAAAAAATAACAATGAAACACAATATTGGAATTACAACAATATCTCATAAATATAACTTAGATGCACAAAATATCATAAAAATACATGAATGAATCCAAATTAATTATATTGCATGAAAATTTACCTCCAATATATCGTTTTACATGACTTTGCAGTACTATGATTGTTGCTCAAATTCTACCTTTCATATTCCTCTCATAAAGACAAAGCTCTCATCTTTCCACATATCATGTGACTCTTAATTATCTATATTGACACCTTGAACTTTCTCTGATATTGATACATACATTATACAAATATAAATATACCAAACTAATATTACAAAGGGGCCAAATACTATAATATCTCTAGCACTACCATGGTTAGAACCAAGAAAATTGTACCCATTTTTTAAATAAGAGCAAATGTCTTCTCATATTCAATCCCTTCCTTTTGATGAAAGCCATTTGCAACCAAACTTTCTTTATGCTTATCAACCATCCCATATGCCTTATACTTGAATTTATAGACCCATTTCCAACCAATGGGTTTCTTCCTTGGAGGTAGCTCTATGAGAACCCATTTTGATTATTTATCAAAATATCATGTTTGACTTGCATAGCTACTTTCCATTATGGGTTGCCTTTGGATTCATCATAATCTTGAGGCTCAAAACAATTTTTAAGATTATTCATCATGATGCATGAGCATCCAGTGGTGTAAGGGTAATCTTGCATCATCAAAAACAAATTGGGCTAAAGTGAGGATGGAGATTTACTAAATATAGTCTAGGATTAGAGATTATAGTTCCAACTTGTAGTTTTCTAGTAGGTTTTCTTTGTAATAGAATCAACCCCATGGTCGTAAATGTGTACTTTTTTTATTCTATATTTTCCATTTTAATAAAATAATATTAGATATGGGGTTTATTATAAAATTTTCAATGATTTTGAGTATTGTGTGAGTGTTGGGTGGAGTAGCCCTTCACCAAATTGTATCATAGCAGTAGTTCCTAGGTGTGTGAATAGATCGTTGAATGTGAGGCAGTTTGCACTATGATTTTGGGTTGTGGGTTGTGATAAAAGTGATCAAAATTCCTCAAAAAATAATCTATGGTGGTGGAAGAAATATTGTGGTACCATAAAATAATTCCCTACATAGAAAAGTTCAAGAACTGCAAGAAGAGCTACATAGAGGGTTTCAGCCAAGAAGATAAGAGGAAAGTTAAGATGAAGTTGAAGAAGAAGCCCAATTCAAATAAGAACAAGATGTAATAGAGCTTAAGAAAGTTAGATTATTTAGGGCCATATCCAAGATTGGAAAATGACCAAAGATTTATGTTTTTGTATTTTTTGGGAATATTAACGTAGAAGATTTTATCAATTGGATCAATTATATGGAGGAGTATTTTGAGTATGAGGAGATGGAAGATCCTGAGAGGGTCAAATTTGCAAAGACCAAGTTGAAGGGTCACACTAATATCATGTGGAAGGAAGTACAACTAGATAGAAATAAAAGAGGAAAAAAAAGAATAACTAGATGGTATCGGATGGTGGAAAACTTGAAGAGGCAGTTCATTCCAGTTGATTATGAGTTAGATTTACTAAAAAAAATGCAAGGTTTGAGGCAGGCAGTTTAGTCTGTCAAAGAGTATACAAAGGAATTCTACAAGGTCATGATCATAACAGGCCATTCTGAGGCCAACAAGGAGAAGGTAGCCCATTATATAAATGGATTGAAGCCAAGTATTCAAGAGGAGCTAAGTTTGGTTAGAATGACTACCATAGAATATGCTTATTAGTTTACCCTAAAGGTAGAAGAAAAGCTTAATAGAAGATTTGAAAGCAAGCAAAGAGAAAGAGGTTGTGGTGGAATAATTGGAAAAATACCATATGGATGATGAAATGAAGACCAAAATAAGAATGGAGAAGCTAGCAACAGTTAAATTTAGAAAGGAGATAATGCCTAACACCCCTGTGAGCAAAATAATGATGACCAAAGAGGAAGAGGAAGGTTTGGACAAGGACCTGGAAGGGGAGGATTTTGTGAAACCTATTTCCAATGTGGAGAAGGACACCAAGCATATGAGTGTCCACAACATCAAGGAAGGACAAATAAGAGACCTTAAGGTAATGCATGAGTTGGTTATGTAGATAAAGATGCTAAATTTGAGCATTTTGAAGATGTAGAAAGAGGAGAAGTTCTTGTCTCAAGAAGAGTCTTGTTAAATGAGGAGAAATAACAAGTCTAGAGCAAGATTTTATTTCTCATAAGGTGCAAATGTCAAGGTAAATTTTGTAATGTTATCATTGATAATGGTATCACTAATAATCTAGTTTTAGAGGAGGTGGTTAACAAATTACAGTTGGAGAGAAGGGGACATTTGCATCCTTATCGGATTGCATGGCTACAAAAAGACCATAGAGCTTTGGTTAATGAGCAATGTTTATTGAAGTTCAAAATTGTGAATTATCATGATGAGGTACTATGTGACATCATGCTTATGGATGCTTATCACATGCTATAGGGGAGGTCATGGCAATTTGATTGATGTGCAGTACATGACGGACATGCCAATACTTATTCTTTAACAAAGGATGGAGTTTGCCACAAGTTGAAGCCCTTGAAGGAGGTGGAATAAAAGGTATGTAGTAGTGCAATAATTTGTTTAGTTAATGGTAGAAAATTTTTGGATGGTATGAAGCATGAGCATATAAGCTATGCATTTATTCCTAGAGTTAATGAAGAAAAATGTGAAGATATACCAATAGAAGTCTCAGATATGCTGGTAGAATTCTAATATATTGTATCATATAATGTACCTGGAGGTTTACCACCCATAAGGAGGATTAGTCACCAAATGGATTTGATACCAGGAGCTAGTTTACCAAATAAGATAGCCCATAGAATGACTCTTGCAAAGAATAAGGAGCTAAAAAACTAAGTTCAAGAACTATTAAAAAAAGGGGTGATTCGAGAGATTTTGAGTCCATGTGAAGTACCTGTAGTACTAGCACAAAATAAATATGGATAATGGAGAATGTGTACAGACTCTCAAGTTATTAACAAGATTATAATCAAATACATATTTCCATTGCCAAGGATGGACGATCTTATGGATTGTTTGAGTGGATCCGAGAACTTCACAAATATTGACTTGAAGAGTGGGTATCATTAGATAAATATTAGAGAAGTAGATGAGTGGAAGACAAACTTCAAGACTAAAGAGGGCTTGTACGAGTGGTTAGTCATGCCATTTGGGCTAACCAATGCACCAAACACATTTATATGGTTTATGAATGAGGTATTGAAAGAATTTTTGGAAAACTTTGTTATTGTTTATTTGGACGATATTTTGATTTTCAGTAAGACATTAGAAGAGCACCTAATGCATATTTGAAGAGTTTTTGAGAAGCTAATGGAGGAGAAGTTGTTGATTAATTTAAATAAATGTAGTTTTGTGAAGATAGAGTTGGTGTATTTGGGATTTTTTATCTCAGCTGAAGGTATTAAAATGGACCCAAAAAAATTTAGGGCTATCATTGAATGACCTACACAAAGGATTATTACAGAGGTAAGATCATTCCATGGTCTAGCAACTTTTTATAGAAATTTTATTAAAAAATTTAGTAGTATTTGTGCACCCCTAATAGAGACAATGAGAGGGGATAGAAAGGAGTTTAAGTGGACTATAGGAGAAACCAAAAGTTTTGATATTTTGAAGAAGAAAGTCATAGAGCAGCATGTTTTACCACTTCTATATTTCAATAAGGTATTTCAGGTAGATTATTGTAACCACCAAAAAGGCTCACACCTAATGTAAAATATTGCAAGAATTGACAAAAACAATACAAGATGCATACACAAAAAAGAAATTGACAACGAAATGATCAATAAAAGATGCTTTATTCCATTATATTTCAATGCCAAAAGTTACAAGTACATCCCTCTTAGGGATAATCATCTTGATACAATTGTTATAATAGGACGTGTTTTTATTTCCCTCTCAAGGGTAGGTGTGATTTCAAAGTGCCCTTCAGGATGACACAAACTGCTCTAGGGTGGAGTAGACCCTCTTCTTCGCATTGAGGAAGGAAATGGATGGTTGTAGCTCCTTTGAAACCTATTTCCTATATTCAAGAAACAACACAAGAATTTCAAAAGCATAGGAAGCCTCTCATGATGAGGCCCTTTAAAGACAAATAGCATGAGAATAGCATAATGACATAAAATCAAGAAAATGCATAAACTATGCTAAACATGTGCAAATCCTATCAAGATTGATGGAAATATATGAACAAGAAATACAACTATCAATCTATGGAATCAATTACTTGAAATGAAACATTATAACATGAAAAGAAGCCATTAATGTCTAAACTACTATAATGAGAACAAGTTAGTAAAAACACTAATTATGCTGGTCAAAAGTCTCTAAAATCCTAACTAAACCATTAAAATGCTAAATGTGATCTAATTAAGAATACTAGAAATAAAACAATAAATAGATCTGTCACCTGTTGTAAACCGTAGCTCTGATGAGCGGTCTAAACTGTAAACCATGACTAAAAGCCATGGTGAGAAACCAAGTGGTTTACCCTCCAAATTCAAGGGTTGTGGGCTTGACCTCCTTGTCCAATTAATGTTCAAGGGTCACCTTCGGTGTCCTTTGATAGGTTTGGTGGTTGAATCGTTGAATAGGTCCTTCGTTTACCCAAATTAGCATTTTTTGGTTCTCCTAGGTCCTTAGGGCATCCATGGCCTAATTCATCATGATGTTTGACAAATTGACAATGGGGATGGCAACAAGGCTCTCTCTATGCACTCAATTGAGTCCATAATTTGATAGGCCTTCGTTGCTATAAAATATAATGCTCGCTTGATAATTTTTCCTAATTCTTAGGGGTACTTATAGGATGTTCCAGGGCTAGGGGTGGCTTCATGGAGAAGCCAATATCAAGAACGGGTGGTTAGGACAGTTGGATTGGAAACTTCCATCCTCTAACCACCTTCTTCTAGAACAAATGGTCGTTCAAATCGTTTGGCTCAGACAAATGCCAATTGAACTTCAGTTAAGACCGTAGGTTACAGCTATGGTCCAGACTGTAAACCGTATGTCTCAGTTGTGGTTTAGCCTATAGACCGTAGGTCTGGGATGTGGTTCAGACTTATTAGGCCAAGGAGCCCAACTTGAGTGGTTAGAACCGTTGCTCTATCTTGGATTCTATAAAAGATATTCCATATGATCTTGTAGCATGTCCATATGAGTAGTCACCATCGACATGACATGTTTTAGGTGTCTATAGATGCCCCTTTTGATATGTGTTGTGAGATCGAACAATGTTGAGCAAAATTAGACCTCATAAAATGATGTCGAAGCTTCTATGATGATCATTAGTCAGATCAACATTAGATACCCCAGGTCCTACAAAAGGACGTGCATCTTGGAATCATTGCTTCCAACTCTTTGGAGGCTTAAACTTGAAAGAGTTTGCACTCGTCATTAGACATTCAAGTAGCTTTGGCACTACAATAGCAGTTAGGCCTATATAACCGAAAGTATGAGAGTTAAAAATAAATTATCATATTTGCTATTTTATCCAAGAAAATGGGTAAGCTTATGATAGTTGTTGATAATAATTCGCAAGGATGAATGCAATTTTGACAAGATCAAGGGATCTACAATATCAGGGATCTTTTGCTAATTTTTATTATGATTTGATATTATGACTACCCCCTCAAGTGACGATTCAATGAGGGTAATGATAATTATTAAAGCGACGAGGTCACTTGACCACAATGAATAATCTGAACAAATTTAGATTTGAGCATTTTAATGCCTTGGCTAGGCCTAGTTCATCTTCTAATTGCAACTGTTAATAGTATTTGCACATTTCTATCCCATGGAGCATTCAAGCTGCAATAGCCATCTTAGAGAATCAAAATAATACAAATCCAATTAGTTTTGTGTTGAATCAAATTATCGATGATTTTCTGAAAAGATGTCATAGGATAAATGACATGAAACATCTCATTCCCATGGAGCAGTCCGGCTACGAAGGCCTTTTTAGGGATTGAAAAGAAGCATATCAGATCTACGATGAAAAAAATTTCCCCAAATATCCTTATGGTAATTTACTCATCTTACTAGATTGCATGGATCACAAATCGCTACAACCGCCAAGTGTATAGGGTAAATTACTAAATACGAGGCACATTTGGTTTTTAATTATTTGATTTTTTATTTATTGATTGATCCTAGTGCTTTGAAGATCACCAAATTTGCAATATTGATTGCTCTTTTTGAAATTTGACTTGTTAGGATTCATTAATTTGTCATTTTAGACCTTCCCACGATGGGGTTTGAGTGCATTTATTGCTAGTTGCGAACGGGTATGGTCTGCGGTTGAAGTTTTCAAATTTTGGGAACCGTAGGTTGGACTTGTGGGCAGAAAACCCTAATTTTAGGATCGCATGTGTCAGTTGCGGTCCGTCGAAATTAAGAGTACTTATAAATAGCCTTTCCCATTTGAATGTTTCATTATTTTCTTGAAATAAGTGATAGCTCTGAGAGGTAGAAGACATTCCTTGATCTAGAATGCTGCCTAAAACTTGACCAAACCTCACACCTATACCACGATGGTGGATCCTGGACAACCATTGACTAGCAAAGGCCACAAAGTGGGCAAGGTAACTCAAAACCGAGTCCTCACAATCAATACCAACTAAAATAAACCACATTAATTAATGGGTTAATGAATTTCATTAAACAGTTGGTAATGAACCTCACATTAGATTAGGTTAGTTTAGTTTTTAATTTTTTTGGTCAGCAAGGCTAGAAAGGGACCCAAAATGGGTATCCCTCCTATACCACAACTGGCAGCTGTGGTTGGAATTCAAATTCCAACGATCAAATTTTGACCACATGCAGACCTCAGGGTTGACCCACGGTTCGCTGACTTTAGAAAAATTATCAAATTTTTAATTTTTCTAAGGTTTAATAGGCAATTAATATCATTTAATGCAATTCTAACTTGCCTAATTGATTTTTTTTTTTTCTGAATGCTTTGTGACATGTTTTTGTCTTTTTTATCAGTTTTTAAATATTTTTAACATTTTAAAGGATATTTTTTATCTATTTTTGCTTGTTTTAGTTCGATTTTATCTTATACAATGCTTTTATTTTAGAGGTTGACCTCTAAAGCTCATGAGCCAGGCATTCTAAAGACTCTCCGTAGACAACTCACTCCTAGAGAGTGAATGTGGTTTGGAGCCGTCGGCTTTGGCTACGTTCTAGATCTACCCACTATTAGGGTAGATCAGGCCTACCTAACTGCATTGGCCCAACATTGGAATGTGTGGTCTAACATTTTTCACCTACCTATGGGAGAGATGACCGTCACTCTCAAGGAAATTTATTAGATATTTAGGATCCCTATTGATGGCGAGGCCATCACCTCTTCCTCCTCCCAGAGCAAGAGGGAAGTCTTTGATTCTATCTTTGGCATCCGAAGCCAGGAGGCTCAGTGCATGATCAACCATGGAGGATTCCATATCAGATACTGGTAGGGCCAATGCATCTTCTCCATGAGAGAGGTGATATTTATGCACCTGATGGCACAGATTTTTCTTCCAGACTCCTCAGGCATGAGTATTCCCTAGAACCTCCTAGTCAGTGTCATGAGAGTTGTTTAGAGCTCCACTTCTCAGCCACTACTTCTAGCCTAGGGGAGCACACTATTATGCCAACTCTACCGAGAGCTATACCAGATCACTAATCAGAGCCAATGTGACATCAATTGCAGTTTGCTGCTATAGATCTAGGGCTGGCAACATATCATGATTGAGTGTCTTGTAGATCTACCCCTTGATATTACTATGATTAATTATCAACATTAGTGCTACACCGCATGTTGGCCTTGGGAGGAGGAGGTATTATGAATTAGGACTCATTCTAGTGATGTAGATCATTACATTGCATGATTTGTAGTGCTCAGACCAGACGATATTGAGTGGCACTCCTACATGGATTGCCTAGACTGGCCAGAGGTAGGCGAGCGACTATGACAGGCTCACTGAGATAGGTGGATACTCAGTCACAAAGCCAAGATTAAGGAGTACCATTTCTACTCTCATGTCTTGTAGTAGTTTAGCCTAGTGTAGGACATACCAGATAATTTTTTTGTATATAGGTGTCTAGTCTTAGAGACGCACCTACCATGGATCTAGCTTACAACACTTGGAGACGAGGCTAACGATTTCTAGAAGGCTATAGATGATAGGGTGAGGACCACCCATACATATGACACATGGTGGTTCCTATTACAGTGGCAGGGATAAGGGCCTCTAGGTAGGGTGGATGACCAAGAAAAGATAGAGGTCAAGCCAGACAGGCGTAGGGTGCACCAACAGACTGAGGGTGTATGAGGCGCAGAGGCCACCATAGAGGAGGCTTCATAGATAGAGGCTAAGGAGGAGGTTTAGGGGTCCGAGGAGGGTGAGGTGTCTCCTAATAGAAAGGTAGGACAACTCCTTACTCAGATTGTAGACCTATAGAGTCAGGTTGGGATGTTGTAGACTCATCAACTACAGCGAGATACTTCTATCGTCCTTCTAGAGGCAAAGCTATCTCACAGGTATAGGTAGCTAGTGGAGGCTTAGGAGAAAATCATGAGTCTAATAGTGAGAGCTACAACAATAGAGACTCAAGTCCATGATCTCACTAGTGCACGTGATGTGGCACTAGCGCAGTGGGGTAAGGCTATCACAAAGTGTGACTTACTGAGGGCATAGAGGGGGGTCCTTCATCCTCCCAGGCTATTATGGGACCTCCAACTGCACCACTATTATTGTTACTAGGTAGTCATGACTCGATGTCAGATATTTGGTGCTTGTAGGCCCTCATGGAGGAGGGCAATGATAGACATACAGGCAAGATCACCCGCATAGACCAGTTATAGGGTTACATTAGGTTGATTGGTGGGAAAGTCCTAGAGGATTCACATGCTATGGTATCTCAGAGGACCAAGTCTAGGACTATAGGACAGTCCACAGTGAGCTCCAACCTACGAACTCATAGGATAGAGAGGACACATAGGTCCTCTAGCATACATGGAGGCATATCCCATACCAGGGCCAAGGATACGGGTGTGACCTCTAGTCATAGGTCTAGCCGCATAGACATACTGATATCTTGTGTGATAGGACTCTTTGGATTAGGTGGCACATAAGGCCCTCAACAGGATGTACAATAGGCACCAGAGATGACTGTAGATCAGGCTCCAGATCATAGGGCTGAGGGAGACGACAAGAGTTCCAGCTCAGGAGGAATAGGCTAGAGCTAGGGCTTTACCATATTTAGGCTACATTTTTGCATATGTATTATTTTTTGGTGTAAGGTCTAGGACCTACATGATTGTAACCTATAGGTATTTTGTACTCCTAATGTACTCTTTTGGAAACATATATATATATATATATATATATATATATATGATATTTGATCATTTATGACTCATTATGTGTACTTGTGTATATTTAATTTTTTGTTTATGTTATGCACATGGATGCAATGCTTATGTTAATTTGATTTTATATGATGTGATGTATGGATGACATGCACTAGATAGCTATTTAATTTATGATGATGATGATATGTAGTGATCTAGATGCTTAGATGTGTGATGTATGATGATAGATGCATATGAATGCAATATTTATTTAAATGCATATTTGATTTTGCTTTATTGCATGCATTTAATTTATGATGATGTCATGATATGCTAATGCAATGTATGTAATGCATTATTTACATGATGGTAATCTAATGTAAATGAACCTCTATGCTTTAATCACTTAAAACATAAGGAATGAATGCAACATGTTTTTATCAATATAATGGACGACACCACATAATGTATAAAAATCGTGAATGTAATTGGAAATCCTTATAATAAGAATTTGATCAATTAATCACCCATATATGAAATGCAATGATATGTGGTTTATGATGCAAATGATGTAATGTGTCATTCTATTTTCTTTTGCAAGTTTTAAAAATATGCACAATATAGTTAGTGGTCGTCTAAATATTATTTCTAATATCCATCCGGTATCTATCCTATATCTTGATTGTGCTCTATATAATGATGTATCATGGACTCGATACTTTGCAGTTTGATGATTTTATATGGTTTGTGATACTTGATATTTTGTTGCTATTAGAGAGATTTTTGAGGTTTTCCATGAGACTCAAACACCCTAGTAGACTTATCAAAAGTTGTATACTAACCATACTAGACTTCTGAGATATAAGGCTTTCGCTAGGATATGTCCTAACTGTTCATTATCTTTGTGTGTGCACATGAGTATATTAAGATAAGACATGAGCATTCCCCGATGTCAGATGAGATTATTTCAGCCCATTGCTAAGATAAGGGTTCCACAAATGTCTTATCTAATCCCAAGTTTAGATTTTAGTTGGACTAAGCCACTAGGCAATGTAGGACACCTAAATCTAGCTCTTCCACATTCAAACATTGGTCTGACCATGAGTGAGATGCAAGTGTATCATACATATCGTCATGCATAAGGTATAGTAGTTTCAATAATTCTAGGGATTTAGGCTCCTTCCTTTCTATCCTTTAATTTTTGGGATACTTGTTCATATGTGGTGAAGCAAGGGATTCAATTCCATGTTCACTCTGAATTGTCTCTGGATCTTCATTTGATCTCTCTTCCAACTAGATTTATGATCTTCATTTGATATCCACTTGAACTTTGAATTATGATCTTCATTTTATATTCACTTTGAACTTGATTTGAGCTTGTTTTCTAATCTTCATTTGATCTTCATTTTTTGGCATTTACATATGATAATTTTCTTCAAAAACTTTCCTTTAGGGGATTTACTTTGGAAAACTGTTTCTGGTATATTGATTTAGGATATCAATCTTGTGATATCAATATGGGATATCAGTCTGGGAAGTCGGTCTATGATATCAATATAGGGTATCAATCTTGAGGATTTATGTTGGATATCACTCTAGAATATTGCTCATTTTATCATAAGAAAGGGATTATAAATAGGGAACTAACCTATCATTTTTCCAACTGCCAACATTTACCATACCGTCCGCACAAAGGGATAAGCAAGAATAACTCTTTTTGCCTCAGGATACCCAGTCCTACTTCGTGACTTTCATCTTCCCCTAGTCCTTATTAGGATTGCTTAATTTATTTATTAGTTATAGGATTCTGATATGCTAAGGACTATACTAACTGAAACTCAGCTACAAAATCAAAGAAAGCTTTCTACCAACTCTTGATAAGACCTCTAGGTATGGTTGAATGATTGAAAAACCCTAGTATATTCTCCATAGAAACAAAATGGGTTGTGTTGAAAAACACAATTACTCACATGCATGATGGATTTATGACAAATGCAGATATGCATTATTTAGACACAAACATGGCGGCGTTTGTAATACTGACAAACATATGTTGCATTCATTCCTTATGTTTTAAGTTATTAAAGCATACAGGTTCATTTTAGGGCGTTCGAATACTAGTCCTATAAGCCCATAATGCAAGGGGCAACTGGATATGCCAGTCTTTGTGGTTTTCTTGGACCGTCTTTTTCAATATGGCCACCACTGTCTTATTTGAAGCTTCAACCTACCCATTTTCTTGCGGATAGTATGGAGTCACAAAACTGTGTTTGATTCTATATTTAGATGTCAAAGCTCTCACAATTTTTTTCTTAAAGGACGTTCCATTATTCGATATTATTTTGGATAGAATTCCAAAATGACTTATGATATGCTCTAGTATAAACTCTACTATACGAGATCCAGTTGTCATTGTTAAGGGTATTGCTTCCACCCACTTTATAAAATAATCAATAGCTGTGATTATAAATGTAAGTCAGCCCGATGACGAAGGAGAGATCTTGCCTATAAGATCTAGTCCCCACTAATCAAATGGCCAAGTTGCTTGGATGGGATGTAAAGCCTACAATGGCAAGTGCGTAAGATTAGCATGATGCTGAAATTTGATGCATTTCTTGACATACACATTGCACTCCTTATCCATAGTGGGCCAATAGTAGCCCATTCAAAGGATGCGCTTGATGATGGCCATGCCGCTAAAATGGCCACCACATGTACCGTCATGAGCTTGTGAAATTGCCCATGATGCCTCTTGGGGATCTAAGCAACGAAGGAGAACTCCATCGTAGCCTTGTTGGTACAATATGTCTCCTATTAAGACATATTTAGTTGCTTTATTTTTAAATGTGCATTTCATGACATGCGATAATCCCTCTAGGATTACACCGAGCTTCAAGAAGTCATGTATTTGCGACATCCAATTTTGATAAGCCTTAGCTTCAACTGCTAAGATGACTTGCTCCCTCTGCATATTTACTTTTGAAAATGTAGACTGGGAAACAAACTTATGGTGAAATGTGGTACCACTCCCTATCAGACTCTGAGAGGTTAATGATCCTCAGGGTGCCTTCTTTAGAAAGTCTTTAGCTCTGCAAAACCATTCGGCTTTTTGTTCTATGCTAATCATATTGACTGACATTCTATTGTCAAAGGCTTCATGTTCTGTAGTTGGGTACAAAAGTGTTTTAACATGAATGGTAGTGAAATCAGCAGACAGATTCTGAGGGATTAAGGATCCCAAAGAAGCCATGGTGTCTGTGAACCTATTTGATGATTGAGGAATTACCTTGATGTTGTACCATTCTAATTTAGCCAGATATATTGCAACAAGATCCTTGTAAGCTTTCAATATAGGACATCAACACTGGAAGAGTCCCTTAACTTGATTTACTATGATCAAGGAGTCGCCAAAGATGTTTAATATTTTAATATTCATGGCGACAGCTGTGTGGAGGTACAATAGTAGGCCTTCGTACTCAAAATTGTTGTTGGTGCATGGAAAGTCTAGTTTAAACAAAAAGGGCATAGGAGATCCTTACGGTATGAAAAATAATATTCCTGCACCACCCCCTTGCTCACACTTTGAACCATCGAAGAACAAAGTCATATCAGCATTGTTCTCTAGTTCTTCAAGTTTGAGGGCTTCAGATATGACAAAGAATGCATCATCCGAATGCTCTATGGTTAGAGGCCTACTATTTGATAGTGGTGCCTTAGCTAATTGATCCACTATGAATTGTCCCTTGATGGAATTTTGGCTTATGAATTCTAGATTGAATTTTGTCAGTAGCATGATCCACTTTGTAGTACGTCTATTATGATACATCTTACTCATCATGTACTACAAAGGATTTTATTTGGATATAACATATGTCATATGACTTAACATATAGTGTCGCAATTTCTTTGTAGCGAACACTACTGCTAAACATAGTTTCTCCACATATGCATACCCGATCTCATAGCTCATCAAGGTTCGACTGATATAATATATGGCCTATTCTTTGCCTTGCACATTCTTTTTGGCTAACATGGTTCCCAGTGCAAAGTAAGATGCCTATATATATAGTAGAAAAGGTACCGCTAGCCTTGGTGGAGCTAGCACTGGGGGTGACACTAGGTATTGCTTTATTTCAGTGAAAGTTGCTTGACAGTTCTTGTACCAGTAGAATGGGACCCCCTTATGTAGCAGTCGATTCATGGGTCAAAATTTATCTGATAATGAGCGATGAATCGCTTTATTGATGCTACCTTGCCCTGAAGGCTTCTTAACTCTTTAATATTTGTGAGAGGACGCATTTGCAAGATAGCCTTGACCTTTTTTGGGTCAACTTCGATGCCTCATTTAGAGACGATGAATCCTAGTAGTTTTCCAGAAGTTACATCAAATACACACTTCTTAGTATTCAACCTGACATTGTGCTCTATTAGACGATCGAAGACCTTCCTTAAGACCTCTACATGCTCTTATCATAGTAATGACTTGGCAAACAAGTCATCGATATAATATTCTATAATTTTATGCATATAGTCATGAAAAATGCATGTCATGGCCTGCTGGTATGTGGCACCAGCATTTTTGAGGCCAAATGGCATAACTTTATAACAAAACATTCCCCGTGGTGTTATAAACGTAGTTTTGTGCAAGTATTTAGGTTTAATCCAAATTTTATTGTAAAAAAAAAAAACCATCCATTAAGGAGATCATTTTGTGACCTGTAGTTGCATCTACGAGAGCATCAATATTGGGCAACAAAAATGAATCTTTGGGTGTTGCCTTATTTAGGTCTCTAAATTTTGTGTAGATACGGATTCTTGCATCAGGTTTTCCCACGGGTACCATCTTGGACACCCATTCTAGATATTCGGTGGAGATTACAAATTCTACATCCAATAGCTTTTGTAGCTCATATTTCACCATTAAGGCTACCGTTGGATGCATCTTTATAATATTTTACTTGACCGGATTCTTCGTCAGATATAGTGAAAGGTTATGCGTAACCAATTTTGGGTCTAGACCTGGCATATCCTTATACGTAAAAACAAATAGATTTGGTCTCTCTTTCAGCAGAGGGATGAGGGTGGCCTGCTCATATGGAGTGATACTCTCTCCAAATTTAACCTTCTTTGCATTGGTGGGATCATTATTGATATCCACCTCAAAGGTTTCCTCAATTAAAATATGTGATCCCTTCTCAAGCTGATGAGGCACAGGAATAAAATGGATGTCATCAACTGGGTTGAAAGGTTTCGCATTGGAAGTATTTTTGGTATGATAGACATCGTATGCACAACTTGGTGCAAATTGAAATGGTTGTAACATTTCTTCGTTAGGAAAGAAATCTTCAGACTCAACGGGTTAATCAACATGATCCCAGTTGATAGCATCTTTGTTAAGATACAACGGTTTGTACAAATCTGCTAGATTGTGGAGTGGAGTGGTCAAATCAATGGAGACCATGTTTATGGAATGGAATTTATCTCCAGGACCACACATACCAACTTCTACATAATCGATGTAGTCCTCATACCCACAATCTGGCTCTAATGGCATAGGTACAAAGGGGTCTTCTCTATGAAGACTATGAACTACTAGATCCTCCCTATGCATTGGCTACAAAATAGGATTATTTGACTCATGGAGTTCCATGTAGGTCAGTAGAAGGAGATTAACCAACCAATAAATTTGATCTAGGTTTAATCTTCTTGCTCTCATACGAGGACACAAATGTAACTAACGATAGACCTCATCTATGTCAATGGGTTTATGATGATAACACAAATAAGGAGGACCAAGGTAGGCCCTCTCTAACTCATCTTCTTCGTCACTGTCAGACAACCAGAACCCATCATTCACTCCTACTCCTATGGGGTGCTCTAGCAAGTGCAGCCCCATGAATATGACTTCTTGATTGTTGTCATCACTATCTAGAAAAATTGGATAATTATACTGCAAGTGTGACATTGCCAAGAAATCTAGCTCTACTTCTTCCCCCAAATGATCAAATTTGGGAAGGATCTCTTCGGTAACATGTACGGACTCTATAAGTAGTAGGTGATGTGTATACGAAGGCCTTAAATATCCCCCTCAGCTTCCTCCTTAGATTGATCATCATTTGAGGATTCGCTATCGGCATCATAACTTGGTCCACTTATCTCGGAGGTAGACTCCTCTCCATCATTGCTATAAATATCTCCTGACTCAAGATCACCTAAAACTATGGGGTTATGCCCCTGCACACCTATGTCATCGGTTGCACTATGGATTTGATGACCCAGGTTTCCTCTAGGGTTCTGATTTGTATTAGTCTACTCTAGGAGCCCTTCATGATGTTATTCAAGTGGCTCAGTAGTGACGACAAATACCATCAGGTTAGTCCTCAAAAAGTTAAAAATATTAGGATGATATGGGTTAAAGTCCACATCATCCCCCAGACTTAGGTACAAGTGATCTAAGGATGCTACAAGTAAGTCATCTTGTCCTTGTATCTATAACCCCAGTCCAAACCTATTAGTCGCTAGCTGATAACGTGGCTCAAACAGAGTTCTACACCCTTTTTCAAACAGACCAAGTTCATACCCATGCCAGTGATACAACTCATAAATACGCATGGAGTACTTTGGGTTGGATAAATAATGAACATTTACAGTGAAATTTTTGTCATTATCTTCATCCATAGGCTCTCATGTTGGAAGCTAATCTAGCCTAGCATATATGAAGTTAGTATGATTAGGTGGATCTCCCAATGGAACCATTAATCCAACCAGATAATGATGAGTGGGTGGTCGACCCATCTCTTGCACAGTCTCTAGAATAGGTTCAAAGTTCACATTCTGCATAGTTTACTCGCCTAATCCAATGTTGGCTAGATGTACCATCACCCATGGTGCGGATGACCCTATTGACGATGCAGGCGAGGCAGGCTGAGGTACCTCCTCGGCTATGTCTTGGGATTCCTCCACTTCCATGGGGATGGGAGCCTCCTTAGAGATTGGTTCAGACGTTTACTTCTCTTTTTTGTCCATATTTACCTTTAAATTCCTGTCATCCCGAAGCATCACTGATGCAGTCAGTTTCAACGAAGTAGCAGTAGTGCGCTCAGATATGTGTGACACAAATATCGATGGTTGGGCACGTACTGTTGGTTTAGCTCCTAGATTTTTAATTGGTGACGTGGGCCAGATGTCCAGGTGCATTGATGGGAGTATGAAACCCCCAAGAAAATATTCTAGACTCATGAAGTTAAAAGTGTATTCGTCTGATGACACTATGTGAACCCGTCTCTCATACCAATATTTTACACATTGGTGTAATATAGAGGGAACACAATGCATTTTACGAATCCAAGGTCTCCTAAGTAGGATGTTGTATTGCATGGCCCCCTCGATCACATGACACATTATAGAGATGGTCTTTAGGCCTACCTGCATAGGTAGGAAAATTATGCAAACCGTCGAGCATAAGGTGTTGTTAAATTCTCTCAACATGAAGGTGGTGGGAACAATGTGTGATTTTGGTAGCTTCAAATGATTCAATGCCTTGGTCATTATTATGTTGATTTATGAACCAATGTCAATCAAGACCCTCTTGAATGGTATGTGATTAATGCGCACAATGATATGTAACGACGAGTCAGTCGTATTTGTAGGAACCACCTTAATTTCATGATCATAAAACTGGATCATGGGCTCCTGGCACTTCTATACATGTCCCATGAAATTGGTAAATGCCTGCGCATCCTAAGACTATACTTCGATGTACCTTAAAATATCCATTAGAGTCTCCCTATGCCTAGGAGACTTCTATATCATTTTATATATAGACAACTTTGTGGGATCTATCTGCAGGTTTTGGACTAACCTGCTCCATATGGTCACCATCGGTCTCGTTGGTGGGCTTGGAATATTCTGTGTCGGTCGTTGATTCGGCATGGCTTGTATTCTTATGAGAGCATGAGGTTGATTCGGCTACTAATATCTCCTGTGTCTTGTAACAACATTCACCATACCTACAAACCCTTGGGTAGGCAGTTCGATGCGCACTTGGTTAACCTAGCCAACATTGTTGCGTGGTGCCTCAAGGTTTGGTAGCGGATTTTTGTAAATTCCCATGTTCTGGTTATGGTTATGCATAAGGGGTCGGCCCCGAAATCTATTTATAAATTGAAGGTGAATTGTCTTGGAATCTCGACGAAAAATGGAGAAGTATACATGGTGAATTCCAATTATTTTTCTCCAAAAAATTTTAACAAACCATGGCGAATTGCAATTATTTTTCTCCAAAAAAAAATTTTCAAACCGTGGTAATTTTTCTATTTTTGGGGCCATGAATATCGGTTTTGCAAAATCTAAAAAAGTACGACATACTTAAAAGCTTTAGGTCGATATGAAAGACATCAGGTCGACATGATGACAAATGGAATGTCGATCGGTTGTAGTCATGATGATCGGTTACAAGCATACCGATCGGTTGTAGCCATGACGATCGATTGCATAGCCATGATGATCGATTGTAGTCATGATGATCAATTGCATCATGATGATCGGTTGCAACCATGATCGATTGTAGCCATGCATCGATTGTAGCATGACAATCATTACAACCATGATGATCGATTGCAGCCATACGATCATTCCATGATTTACATCAATTTTACCATCAATCGATTGCAACCATATCGATCGATTGTAGACATGATGATCGGATGTAGCCATGATGATCGATTGTAACCATGACGATTAGTTATAGTCATGATGATCGATTGCAACCATGATGATTGATTGTAGCCATGATGATTGGTTGCAGCCATGTCGATCGATTGTAGCCATGATGATCGATTACAACCATGATGATCTATTGTAGCCATGATGATCGATTGTAGCCATTAATATTATACCATGCGATCGATTTTAGCCATTCATCAATTAACCATGATGATTGATTGTAACCATGATGATCGGTTGTAGCCATGTCGATGTGTTACAATAGTCGAGTTCCCATCGATAGCAGTGGTGCTCTATGCCACGTGTCATCCATCCATTAAATGATTGCATGTAGAGGCCACGTGTCATCCATCCATTAAATGATTGCATGTAGAAAAGTCTATATAAAGGGAATTAACAATAATTTTTCTCTCATTTTAACGCTTTCTTAACCATTTTTCTCTCATTTTAACGCTTTCTTACACCTTTTCCTCTCGTTTTAACGCGATCTGAACCCTCTTCCTCCATTTTTATCTTGGTTTTTACAATTTACCTTAATTTTTAAGCAGTTTTTAACCATTTTTCTCTCGTTTGAAACCTTTTCCATTGTATCTTCTTATCCATACCCGTACACCCTATGGCATCCCCTACAACCCCTGGAATGTTTAAAGTTAATTATAAGAACCTGGTTTACCCCTTGATTTCAGAAATTTTATCAACACCGGGTTACGACATGTCTTGGGTCACGGACTCTGGTCTTCGGGGTCTTGTTTCAATGCCCCATTTTGATACGGACGTTAAACTAGTGAAGAGGATCATTGCAACTTATGATATGGATTCGGGCAAGGTAAATCTTGTCATCGACAACAAAAACATCATTCTTTCTTTCTCAACCATTGATGTCGCCAGATTGACAACATTGCCCCACGCTGGTGTTGAGCTTTATCACTTCCAAATACCAGTTAACTGATGATGACAAACTCTACTTGGAGACCAACTTCAAAGTGCAATCGAAATATTTTCAAGGTATAACTATTTTTTTATTTAATTGATTTTAAATTCTTATCAGTGATTGAACGTACAATTACTAATTTTAGTTTTTTTGTAGTTAATTCCACCAAGTCCAGAAGGGGTTTGACCGTACCGATGATTGAAAATAAATTTCTTCGAGCATGTTGTGAATTCTTCCTTGCTAGACTTGTTCTGCAAGGAAGGCCGACAGAAATTCTGATGTGGGCCTTAGCGTATTTGGTCCATTGTATAGGACACCAAAAATTTGACTGGTGCACCTATGTCTCAAATCGGATCAGATTGGAAATAGAGAACGTGAAAACCCACGCTTCACCCTCATCGACAGTTAGCACATGTAATTATATTATTGTTTTTTTTATGAATATTTTCATAATTTGTAGAACACTCCAATACCAACATCTTGGCACTCAATCCTTGTCAATTTAGCCATGACAGAACAACAGGTTCAGGTAATTTTTTTAATATTTAAGTAATTTTTATTATTTTTCCATTGTTTATCTTTTTGTAATTTTGACATTTTATACCAAACATAGAAAAGGGCATCCTCTTCCTCTTCAAAGCGGGATGTTGTTGTCAGAGGTTATAATCCAGAGGAATCAGGAGACTCCAAAACACCTACAGAGGAAGCAACACCACTGATAAGGAAAATATCATCAAGGAAACGTAGAAGATCTATTTCTCCTATTTGTCGATGATCTCCACATGTTGTTGCACGTCCATTGCCAATGGGCGTAGTTACGCATGAGGTTTCATCTTCTGGGAGTAAGTTTTAATTACTATCGAAACAAATTTTTTACAATATTTTTACTATTTTTAATTAATTTTGTTTTTTTTTTCAGATGTACAACATGACCACATTCCATTTGTAGCAGCATCTATGCAAGATGTTTTTTCTTCTACCGGTAAGTGTTATAACAATGTTTGCAACCAATTTTCATAATGTAATTTTATAACTAGTTTTTATTTTCTACCTTCACAAAAATTTTAACTAATTTTTATTTTTATGTTTTAAGGTCCCTCGCAACAATGTCGTCAACAAAATCAACAAATGTCGCCCCCTCCTCCACAACGCCCAACTCAAATGCGAGGTCAATGCTTCCCAGTTGGAAAACACTTTCTTCCATCTAGGCCACAGAGAGAAGCAACACAACAAATTTTAGAGAGAGAAGCATCAAAGACTTTTTCTAGTTTCGATCGTATATCTGTTAATAATTTTACTTTTAAGGATATACCGAAAGCTTCTAGTACTGGGTTGGCTGATGTTCCACTTGATAAAGATTACTTTTTGCAAGATAACATACACACTCAATTTCAACTATCAGAATTGGTTCAAGACAAAGTAAATGAAGGTGCAGAATGTTCAAGCAAATCTCCTCCAAGGGAAAGAAGCACCCGTCAGGCTCCTCCTCGACAAGAGGATGATATAATAAATTTTTTAGAAAAATATTTGGTTTCTGATAACGTTGAATCTACAATTAAATATTTGCTACTTCTAGATATAACAGAAATGAAAAAATGGGAGTATCGGGCTAAGGTGTTGATAAAGGAAATTAATGCCCGATACAATAATTTTTCAAAAAGAGAAAGAAAATTTTCTATTGTTGAAAATGAACCAGAAAATATGGAGGCTCTGCTACAGCAAGTAAAATCTGGCATGTTGAAGTTGAATACATCATACACAGATGAAATTTTAAAGTTTATAATGAACAGATTGGAGAATATAAACGGTGAGGCCCAAGCTTATTACAATGAATGGGCAAATGATAAGAAAAAGGTTGTTGTTGTTGTAGCTGCAAAGAATGTTGTTGAGGTTTGACTCAATCGCTTTTGTGTTCAAAAATTTGTTGTTCTCTTTTTTAAAATGTAATTATCTTTTCATGTTGATTAAATTTTTTCCCTTTTGCAGGTAAAGTATGAAAATCTCAAG
This sequence comes from Wollemia nobilis, assembly GCA_028583015.1. Taxonomy (NCBI): domain Eukaryota; kingdom Viridiplantae; phylum Streptophyta; class Pinopsida; order Araucariales; family Araucariaceae; genus Wollemia; species Wollemia nobilis. The sequence goes on from JAQPPZ010002662.1 coordinate 112,857, forward strand.
AAGCAGGTTCAAAACCTGCAAGACTATCTCAAGATGGCAAAGGAGTTCTTAAACGCTTCCATGGCAATGAAAAAAAGAGCACAAGAATCAGTTCGACAAAATAACATTTTGCGGAAAATCATTATCCGCAATGGATTGGATCCTGATGTTCTGCTTAAGGAGAAGGGTAAAGAAGTTCAAGGACCAACATCTGAAGATGTTGGCAAAGAAGAAAAAACCCTTCTCGATGGAATGCAAAATGTTGAGATGATCCTTGTCAATTCTGGAGCAATTGATAGTACTATTACCCAGCCCGAGAAAAGAGTTATCGAAATGCAGGATGTGGTAATCATGGAAGTAGTGGATGTGGAAAAAGGAGTTGAACAAGGGAAAGATGAGGGAGGGGCCATTGCTATGGAGACTATGGAAGCCAATGAGAAGGTAAAATTAGTGGAGGAAGGGGGAAAATATTCTGAGGGGAAAAATGAATTTTAAAAACAATTTTAAGACATTTCATATGTTTTCATTGGAAAACAAGATACTTGCTTTTATTATTTTACTATTACACTATTTACATTTATAATTGTGTGTTATTTTCATCTCTTAAGTATTATGGTGTTTCAACTTTCAAATATGCTTGAGTTTACATAGAATATATGCATAGGTATAGATTTACATGTTATTCAATGTTATTCATGTTGTGATATAAAAATGAGTTTTGTCTTGTGGATTTTGCTATGTTGTTTTTATATTTCAATATTCAAATGAGTTTGAATTTTTAGTTTATTCAAAGTCATTCTTGTTGTTGTATAGAAATGTGTTTTGTCTTTTTTATTATGCTATATTGTTTCATATTGTTGCATGTGTTTAAATTTTAGTTTATTCATATTCATTCTTGTTGTAGTATAAAAGTGAGTAATTTCATTTCTATTTTGTGATATTGTTTTTATATTTCAAGTGAATATGGTCATTTGTATTATAGTTGTATATATCTATGCATGGGTTTCCATGTCGATCGGTTGCAGCCATGTCGATCAGTATATCGATCGACTATAGACATGTCGATCGTTGACATTGATCATCGCAAACATTCATCTATAACATGTACATCTAGACATGTCGATCAGCTGTAGACATATCGATCGATTATAGGCAAGACGATCGACTGTAGATATACCGATCGATTGCAAACATGTCGATCGATTGTAGACATGTCGATCGATTGTAGGTATAGCGTTGCATCTATGCCACGTGTCAACCATCTATGAAATGATTGCATTCAGAGGCCACGTGTCAACCCTCTATGAAATGATTGCATGCAGAGGCCACGTGTCACCCATCCAGAAGTTGATTGTATGTAGAGAATTCTATATAAAGGGATTATCAATCATTTTTTCATCTATTCTATCATAGTCTTAATCATTTTCTTCCCTTTTTAACGCATTATTACCCATTTTCCTCTCATTTTAATGCATTCTTAACCATTTTCCTCTAGATTTATCTTAGTTTTAACCTTTTACCATAAGTTTTAAGCCAATTTTAACCCTTTTCCTCCATTTTGAATCCTTTTCTATCAAGTGTCGCATGCCATTCTCTATGTCTTCTTATCCATACCCGTACACCCTATGGCATCCCCTACAACCCCTGGAATGTTTAAAGTTAATTATAAGAACCTGGTTTACCCCTTGATTTCAAAAATTTTATCAACACCAAGTTACGACATGTCTTGGGTCATGGAATCTGGTCTTCGAGGTCTTGTTTCAATGCCCCATTTTGATACGGACATTAAACTAGTGGAGAGGATCATTGCAACTTATAATATGGATTCGAGTAAGGTAAATCTTATCATCGACAACAAAAACATCATTCTTTCTTTCACAGTCATAGATGTCGCCAGATTGACAGCATTGCCCCACGTTGGTGTTGAGCCTATCACTTCCAAATACCAATTAACTAATGAAGACAAACTCTACTTGGAGACCAACTTCAATGTGCAGTTGGAATCTTTTCAAGGTATAACTATTTTTTTATTTAATTGAATTTAAATTCTAGTCACTAGTGTATTACTGATTTTGTTTTTTTTGTAGTTACGTCCACCAAGTCTAGAAGGGGTTTGACCGTACTGGCGATTGAAAATAAATTTCTTTGGGCATGGTGTGAATTCTTCCTTGCCAGACTCGTTCTGCAAGGAAGGCCGACAAAAATTTTGATGTGGGCCTTAGCGTATTTGGTCCATTGTTTTTCACACCAAAAATTTGATTGGTCCACCTATGTCTCACATCGGATCAGATTGGAAATAGAGAACGTGATAACCCATGCTTCACCCTCATCGACAGTTAGCACATGTAATTATATTATTGCTTTTTTTATGAATCTTTTTACAATTTGTAGAACACTCCAGTACCAACATCATGGCACTCAATCCTGGACAATGCAACCATGAGAGAACAACAGGTTCAGGTAATTTTTTAATCAATATTTAAATAATTTTTTTATTTTTCCATTATTTGTCTTTTTGTAATTTTGACATTTTATATATACACAAAAAAGGCATCATCTTTCTCTTCAAAGCGGGGTGTTGTTGTCAGAGGTTATAATCAAGAGGAATCAGGAGACTCCAAAACACCTACGAAGGAAACAACACTACCTGTATGGAGAAGATCAACAAGGAAACCTAGAACATCTAGTTCTCCTGATATTTGACAACCCCCACCTGGGGCTGCATTACGTCCACTGCCAACGGGAAAATATTCTGGAGCAAGAAATTGAATTTTAAAATTTGATATTTTGAAAGACAATTTTATGACATTTCATATGTTTTCGTATGAAAACAAGATACTTGCTTTTATTATTTTACTTTTAAGAAATACACTTTTATAATTGTGTGTTATTTTCATCTTTTAAGTATTATGGTGTTTCAAATATGCTATGTTGTTTTTATATTTCAAATTTTAAATGAGTTTACGAATGATATATCTATGCATGTGTTTAAATTTGAGTTTATTTATATTCATTCTTGTTCTTGTATAGAAAAGTGTTTTTTCTTTTTTAATATGCTATATTGTTTTCATATTCAATGTTAGTTTACGATGGAGATATTTATGTAAGAGTTAAATTTCAATTTCCCTATATTATGCTATGTTGTTTTTATATTTCAATTTTCAAATGAGTTTACGAATGATATATCTATGCATGTGTTTAAATTTCAGTTTATTCATATTCATTCCTGTTGTAGTATAAAAGTGAGTATTTTCATTTCTATTAAGCTATATTGTTTTTATTTTTCAAGTGAGTTTACGAAGGATATATCTATGAATGGGTTTCAATTTTTAGTGCATTCATACTCATAGTTAGTCATTATAGTTGTATAAAAATGAATATGGTAATTTGGATATATCTATGAATGGGTTTAAATTTTTATTTTCCATATCTAGAGTAATATACTACATGCATTTTTCATACATATGTACATAAATTTTTAATATGCATACACGGTTTACTCAATGACAAAGCATAAATCATAAAAAATCACTATATTTTGTCATATCATACAACTAATGATACTAATGATACATACATACATTTAAATTCAAAGGAAAAATAACTATTTTTTGTCAACATATACATTTAGTTCAATAACATAGCATCATTACGTATACATGGTTTTCAAATTTTCAACTTACTCAAAGCTATAGCATACATCATAAATTTTGAAAACATAGACAATCCATAACATTAAAAAGCAAACATGCATAATCATTGAAAATTGAATTATTATATGATTTTACAACAAATCAAATACAAAAAATCTTTGATAATATGAAATATTTCAAATCCGGAAAATCATTGTTAATATGAATTTATTCAAATCACTAAAATTTTACAAAATGATTTCAAATCCGAAAAAATCTTAGATTATATGAATTTGTCATATAATCATTGCAATTTTTACATTTCTGGAAGGTAATACAAAGCTTTATCAACTTCTCCACAAGAACTGAGAATCTGTGAATTCTGCGTTTCCATAATCTCATCATCACTCCTAGCTGAATCATTTTCATCATTATCAACCATATTAGAGAGACCTCTTCTTTCTGCTAGGGACTTCCAATATGTCAACGCTCTATCATAGGGAAAGTTACCCACCTCGTACGATGACACATACATTCTCAAACAATTTTCCAAATTTCTATCCAACCTATTACGAACTTTTGATTTAACAAAAGTTAATGCACTGAAAACCCTTTCGTCTTCAACAGATCCCAAAATCATTGTCTGACATAATTCATATAAAACAAAGTATTCACTCATAGTATCTTGCAAGACACTACTTCGATACAATTTTTGCCAGAAACGCATGATTGAACCAGTCTCATGTGGATTTTTGAATTGTGCAATTTGATTATCCATTGTTATTCCAAAATTGGTTGACTGATGTCTCAAAAGATCTTTGTTTAGAATACCATTGATTTCAATGCCATTTATTTCCACACTTTTAGAGAAATGTTTCATAAGATTACCCATATATTTTACAAACAACTCACTTCTACTACTTTGGTCACCACAAGGATTCCAGAAATTAGGATTAACAATAGCCATGGCCTCAAGTGTCTCATCTCTCTTAAAACGATCTCTTATTTCACTTGTTAATGCATTTGCAATTCTTTTCAATTTATTCTTAGTGTTATCCAAAACCTCATCGAATCCGGAATGGGTAACGGGCACTTGTTCAACATCATCTGTCAGAGTATTTAATCACTTTTCAAAATGATATACAAGAATCAACTTTCCATGGATAGCAATACAAATATTATCGTTGATGTTGAACTTTAAAAAGTTGTTCGGTTCATTGACATTAATTAACGTATTCCAACTATCAAACTTGGGATCCTCAAAATATTTTTTGGATAAATAAATCCTGTCAATAACCATACATATTTGTTTTCTCATCCTCATGAAATCGACAATATAAATTGCCCTTTCCTGTGCAAGTTTAATCATAGTATTCATTTCTTGTAACATTGGTAGAATACCACATAATGTGAGAAGAGTTTCCAAGTCAATCATACGAAAAAGCAAATATTTTGCCTTGTCAACATCTCTACGATGTGCATACATAAACCCAACCAAGGATTGATATTCTGAAAATACCCTTTTTGCAGGAAGAAACAGTGAAATCCACCTGGTTTCCACATCTTTTAACATTTTTCTGCCTTCAGTTACACCTAGAGAAAACTGTTGAAACTCTGCAAACCTTTTTGGACTGCATGAAAAGTATGAGTGTATATCATGGATGAGTTCTTCCACTCTAGCTACATTATCAAAATTGCTCACAATTTTGTATGCAAGATTCATTCGATGAGCCATGCAATGAATAGGAATCACATATGGGGCAATGGAAGTCTGAAGCCTAACACAAAGACCATTCCTTTGTCCTTGCATTGTAGCCGCACCATCAGCTCCAACACAAATTAACTTTGTGGCAATTTCCTTTTCATCCATTCCGACAATATCCTTTAAACTGGTTACAACAACATTATAAATATTTTTCGCATTACAATTTTCAATCATCTTATGTAGTGCTAGTAAATGAGGTTGTCTCAAATGATTTTTGAATGTGTAAACATGTATGCAAATCCAAGATGTGTTGTCAACAAGCTGTTACCTCATCAATGGAAAGTGAAATAAATTTGGCTTGTTTCACATTCTCTCTCAGGTCTTCCTTCTCAACCAGTGATAGACATTTTGCCATTTCCCAACCACTTCGATCTGACCAATGTGAACTGGTAAGGTTTTGTACATTGGCTAGTTGAAGTATTTCCTTAAAATCAGCAAAATCAGACATGGGTCGACCTTTTTTTAGAATATTGTATACAATAGCAAACTGCAATTTCTTTGAGGCTAATAAAGTATTATTAACTTTTTGAAATTGTGCCTCGATTGTTCCACCCTTCTCAATGAGAGTTTGTTTTTGTTTCATTGCTTTATCATATTCAAGAGCATATCTCACATGCACACATTCTGTTGCATCCTTCCACCTATGAATTATGTTAATTGTTCCATCACTTCATATTTCTTTGATGTAAACTTTTCCACAATGTTTTTCTATTGTGTCTTTCTTATTTTGTAATAAATGATCCTTTCCCAGCTTCCATGTACAAATAATACATTTACACACATTCAGTTTCTCATCTCGCTCAATAAAGGGGTATAATCATGCCCATTCATTTTTAAAATCCCTTCCAATAGTCCATTCGCTTATCTTTTGACGTTTAGATTTTTGACTAGAAGATTCCCCAGAGGTCTGAATTTTAATTGTACTGCATTTTTCATTTTTGGTTGATGTGTCTGAATTTAAAATCTCCTGAAGTGGTTTTTGAATGTCGTTATTAGGAAAATTATCATGTGGTCCCATCTCATCTTCTAGAATATCTTCGAGTGAATGCACATCAGGGTCGACAATGTTAACTGCATTCAATGTTTGGTGTTCTCTATCATTTTTTGTTGTAAAAAAGGTACTATTTTAAAGAATTAACAGAATACAATTTTACAAAGCATTTAAAAAGAGGTAGATAAGTAGAAAACCATTTATCTATTAATAGAGAAAGGTTTTACATTTAAGAAGAACAAAAATTTTAGAAAACTGATGGTAAAAGGTGTCTGTACCTGCAATTTGTGTAGAGTCTGTAGAGATTGATGTCTCATTGCATTTTGGTGTAAAATATTTTAGAATTATCTTTTTACAAGAAGATTGGCCTCCCTTCTTTCCATCTTCAGTAGGTGACATTGTATCTGTAAAGAAAAACCTTTAGATGTTAGGAAATGTATATGAATTTGAAGGAAAATAGTAGACATCCCTCAAGACGAACATATGATCCTAACACACAACATGACAGGGAATACTTATCGACCAGAGTTGCAGATAGTGCTTCTACACTATGTATGAAACATACTCTAAGAGACAAGAAGTAGTCTCTAACAAAAGAAATGCTCCTGACACACAACCAGATGACATTGATAGTTGTCTACCACTGTTGCGTATAGTTCACCTACAATGCCTATGAAACTGTAGAAAAAGAGATTTGGACAAAAGAACAATGGAATAAGAATACTCTACCAATTTTTAGTCATGAATCCTCTACAACCGATACACTTTTATCGATAAACACTTCCCTACAACCGATCAACTTATACCGATCGACAGTCACTACAAGCAACAGAATGTCGACCACACATCCCTACAACCGATAGAGTTATACCGACAACACTACAACCAACAACCTAACACCGATCGACATGACCCTACAACCAATAGACTAATATCGATCGACACATCTACAACCGACCTACCAAGGCCGATCGACACCTCTACAATCGATAGACGAATGTCGATCGACACCTCTACAATCGATCGACTAAAGATGATCGAGATGGTTCTACAATCGATAGACCAATGTCGATCGACACCTCTACAACCGATAGGCAAATGCCAATCGACAAACTCTACAACCGATCGACTTATACCAAAGACACCTCTACAACCAACCTTATCGACAAACATGACTCTACAACCGATCATCTTATATCAAACATCTACAATCGATCAACTTATCACCTCAATATCACATACTCTACAATCGATCAGCTTATACCGATAGACACGATCTACAACCGATCAACTTATACCAATAGACATGGCTCTACAATCGATCTCCTCTACAACCGATCAACTTCTACCAACAACTCTACAACCATCGCTTATTCACCAACATAGCTCTACAACCGATTCGACTTATGTCGATAGACATGGCTCTACAACCGATCGACTTATACCGACATGCTCTACAACCGATCGTCTTGCATCGATCGACACTCATCTGCAATCGATCGGTTTATTTTGATAGTCATGGCTCTGCAACCGATCGTCTTGCGTCGATCGACACTCCTCTGCAACCTTCTCAAGTTTTTCGTTGTTTCAGAGCTATTTTTGAGTTAGAGTATTTTTGATGTATGTTTATCGGTACCTAGTATAGTATATATACGCGTAGTATATGAGGCGATTTGGGCGGGAAAAATAAAATCATTTATAATTTGAAGGCGATTTGGGTGGAAAATATAAAATCATTTATAATTTGAAGGCGAATTGGGTGGGAAAATCAAAATCATATGTAATTTGAGGTCGACGAATTAAAATAAAGTTAGGTTCCTGATTATCAACGACGGGCGAATTTACCCCAAAAAAATTTCATCCCGTAAATTTTGGGCGAATGGGCCCCAGTGAAATGATCCAAAATTAGCCTTTTCAAAATTTTAAAAATCCTAAATAGAGCCAATTTGTGATATTTCGTGCTTGTGCATAACCTTGGTTCTAGTTTTCAGGCACTTGTGAATTACTTGGTATTACAAGCTCGCCATTTTCAATCATGTTTTGCACAATATGCTTGAAGGACCAACATACCTCGATGTCGTGGCCCTTCGCTCGCTGGTAGATGCAAAATAAGTCATCCTGATATCCCTTCGACTTGGGTTGTTTCGGATCAATTAGCTTAACCTCGGGCAGTCTGATCACCTTAGCCTCGCATAATTGGTGGAATATTGAAGTCAATGATTCCGTTAGAGGCATGAATTGGAGAGGTAGGCATTGTTATTTTTTTTGCCCTTATAGTTATTATTGTGCTTTTTGTACTATGTAGGAGGAGGCTGGGCCTGATAATTATGCTTTTGCTGCCCTTTATCCTCTCTCTGAAGGTTTAGCACTACCTGGTTGACGTGGGCCTACTTGCCCTTTTGCTTTGTGGAGCTTTTCTTAGGCCCCTCTTTCCTATTCTTAAGCTTCAAATTTCCTTTTTGCAACTTGATGTCTTCGATTACCTTGGCTTACGCCAAAGCCTCCTCGAATTTTGGATACTGATATTGCTGCAATTGCAATAGTAGTGAGATGTGCTTGGCACAACTCCTAGTGAACATTCAGGTTAATTCCATAGCAAGAATAGGGAATGGTAGCTTTACCATCAATATTCTCCACCTCTTTTTGTATTTTTTAATCGACTCATCATCGCATTGTGCTAGTGTAGCCAGGTCAAAAAGGTTAGCCTATTTCTTGATGCCAAAATAAGAGCGTTCAATAAAAGCATCAGCCAGTTGCTCAAAACTAGTAATTTTGTACCTCTTTTGCTGATTGAACCACTCTCGGGCTGAGCTTGAAAGGGTCATATCAAATGTGTGCAAAAGCAAGGAATTATTGCTAGCAATTTGTTAACAGACATCCAAAAATCCCGTGACATGCTTCTGTGCATCTTCGTCACCTTTAAATTTGTCTAACCTAGGCATAACGAAATGCTCAGGGTAAGCTAGAGCAGGTATCGAGGGTTCCAAAGGCTCATTATGAATCTTTCTTAAAGTTGGCTTTTTAAGTGCCACACCTTACCTCTCAATCACTTTTACCTTATCAGCTAGGACTTTATAAACCTCTGAGGATAAGAAGTCCTCATCCCTAAGATGATGCGAGGATGGTCTAGGAGGTACATTCTTCCTCTGTCAAGGTGGAGGTCGTTGCTACTCCTCCTCCTCGACTAGGGATTCTTCAAGATATTCTTGATTGTTTCCTAATCCTTCTTCATATTTTTGTCGTCCCTCATGTTTGCATGGTGGTGGTTGTTCTCTTTGTTGGGCACTAATATGAGTATGAGCATCTCTACGCTCCTGCTATGCATCAGCTTGTGAAAAATCCTTTCTCTGAGTGTGCTCTCTATTCTTGACACAATTATATAGACCAGCCCTAGCTAGCCTATCCTCCTACTTTATGCACTCCTTTTGGGCAAGGATGCGTTCTTCATGTAGGCATTGCTCATATAGTCTTTTTCTGATGAGCCTCTATGATTGAATATTCTCCTCTTCAATGTGTTGCCTCTCTAGGCGAGCATCCTCCAATTGATCTTGGAGGAGCTATCATCGCTGCTCAGATACTAGTCTATGTGATCTATAAAGTTCATTGTTCATGACAAGCCTCTAGTATGCATGCTCTGTGTGAGCGACCTTATGGGTTATGTACCCATCTGACTAATTTGTGACATTTTTGCCCTTGTTTGTAAATACAACATGGGCGTCCTATTGAACTTTGTGCTTTGTGCCACCATGCATGGATGGTGGATGTGTCACATGAGGGTGCTTAGAATCCCCTCCATATTATCTAGCAGTCCTAATAGAACCTCCACTATGCTCACTCGAAGCATGGGTGGGTGGACCCAAAGGCTTATAGCCTAGCTTCTTAATAATGCTACCTAATCCATTTAACTATCTAGATCTCCACCACTCGTGTGGTGGTATACCATTCGATCCCACATTAGCCATATCAATAGTGATATTTTGATGTTCACCATGTGTGGGAATCTGCACAGGCCCATGCTTAGCGACGACCCTGTCTGCATGCCCCTGAATGAGCAGGTCTTGATCATGTCTGTACTTTGAAGGTGGAGCCACAGATTCTCCTATAGACCTATGATGTAGGGGTACCAATTTTGATCCCTATATAACATACTATTCAACCGATCTTGTGGATGCATGTGTAATGTGATCTTGGTAATGGCTTCTAAGTGGAACACCCTCATGCTAAGAAGCTCCATACTCTATTTAGTGTCTAGAGGAATGCACATAAGCTCCTCTATTGGGGGTATGCTCAATAGGTTCCCCCCTTATCGAATTATCTCCTCTAATGCTCACCGAATGACATTCGAGAAGCGCATGTGGGCGAGGATTTCACATATGCTGATGTGAATATTTTGGGGCTTGGTCATGGGATTTAGGCTTGTGCCTTTGCCGATCACCCCGTATCTCCACCATGGTGCACCTAGTGTCTAGATTTATTCTTTATTAAGCAAACAAGGTATACAATGGTGTTTATCTCGTATTAATTTTTAAAAGTGAGCCCTAGACTGTTTGATGTTGTTTCAATAATTTGGTGTATCAATGTAGAACTCCTTATAGTGTTTTGAAAAGCATTGAATGATATTCTCAGTTTAAACTGGATTTCACCTATATGCTCGTAGCTCAAAAACCTGGATGTGACTTCCAGGCTGCGTAAATCCCCTGTGTGTGGTGATGAAATTCCACACCCAAACAAGGAGCATAGGTCCTCCCAGATCCTCACCTATTTTCTCCCAGTTAGCGTTATACCCTTCGAAGAGAATACATGTAAATTTTTTAGGGTACGAAAGGTTCTTGGATCCAGTATTGGTCTAGTAACAAAGGGTACATAGGATTTGGGCCAACAAATGGAAATCACCTCCACCGTCATTGAACCCTACTAATGGTTGGATGTCAAGTCCAACTCACTAGTGTTTAAGTGATACATGGTGTGTGTGGTTCGTTTTATTGTACATAAAAGAAATGCATCATATAGAACTCATGCTCATTTTCTATATGCTATGCAAATGAAATAACATTTCAAATTTAGAAAATGCAAGCTATTCTAGATGCTCTTTTAGACAATGCATATTACGATGACAATGGCCACTACTTGGGCCTCACACATGCACACCAAAAAAACAAGTTTTATCAAGCACGTTGGATTCTAGGGAGGATTGCAATCAGATATCCGTTGTTCCTAGTAGCACCTTTCTACAAATGCATATTTGAAATGAACTATGACATGATTGATTTCCCTTTTTTAGTTTGCTTTTCCTAGTTGCATTCGAAAACAAGAATTTTGTAAAAACATAGAGAAGTAAAAAGAAACAGAGAGTGGAAAATAGGATCTACCTCAGGTCTCGAGTTGGTTTACACTACTTTTTGTTATCTGTGTTGTTAGGTGTAAATCATAGGTCTGATTTGTGGTTCAGACTGTAAATCGTGTGTTTAACCTATGGTTCAATTGTTGGCCTATAGTTGATAACTGTGATCTATACCTACAATCTCAAAAATCAAGAAACAATAGTTATATCTCATGAATTGTAGAGTTCCACCATGATCGCCTTTTGTAACCACCAAAAAGGCTCACACTTAATGTATCATATTGCAATAATTGACAAAAACAATACAAGATGCATACAAGAACAAGAAATTGACAACAAAATGATCAATAAAAGATGCTTTATTCCATTATATTTCAATGTCAAAATCAAATTACAAGTACATACCTCTTAGGGATAATCATCTTGATACAATTGTTACAATAGGATGTGTTTTTATTTCCCTCTCAAGGGTAGGTGTGATTTCAAAGTGCCCATCAGGATGACACGAGCTGCTCCAGGATGGAGTAGACCCTCTTCTTCATGTTGAGGAAGGAAATGGATGGTTTTATCTCCTTTAAAACATGTTTCCTATGATCAAGAAACAACACAAGAATGTCAAAAGCATAGGAAGCCTCTCATGATGAGGCCCTTTAAAGACAAATAGCATGAGAATAGCATAATGACATAAAATCAATAAAATGCATAAACTATGCTAAACATGTGCAAATCCTATCAAGATTGATGGAAATATATGAACAAGAAATACAACTATCAATCTATGTAACCAATTACTTGAAATGAAACATTATAACATGAAAATAAGCCATTAATGTCTAAACTACTATAATGAGAACAAGTTAGTAAAAACACTAATTATGCTGGTCAAAAGTCTCTAAAATCCTAACTAAACCATTAAAATGCTAAATGTGATCTAATTAAGCATACTAGAAATGAAACAGTAAAGAGATTTGTCACTTGTTGCAAATCGTAGCTTTGATGAGCGGTCTGCACTATAAACCATGGCTGAAAGCCGTGGTGAGAAACCAAGTGGTTTTCCCTCCAAATTCAAGGGATGTGGGCTTGAACTCCTTGTCCAATTGATGTTCAAGGGTTGCCTTTTATTTCCTTTAATATTTTTAGCGATTGAATCGTTGAATAGGGCCTCCGTTTGTCCAAATTAGCATTTATTGGCTCTCCTAGGTCCTTAGGGCATCCATGGCCTAATTCATCATGATGTTTGAAAAATTTACAATGGGGATGGCAACAAGGCTCTCTCTATGCACTCAATTGAGTCCAAAATTTGACAAGGCTTCGCTGCTCTAAACTCCAATGTTTGCTTGATAATTTGCCCTAATTCTCAAGGGTACTTATAGGATGTCCCAGGGCTAGGGGTGGCTTCATGGAGAAGCCAAGATCAAGAAGGGGTGGTTAGGATAGTTGGATTGGAAGCTTATATCATCTAACCATCTTTTTCTAGAATAAATGGTCGTTTAAACTTATTTGGCTTGGATTAAGGCCAACTGAACTTCAGTTAATATCACAAGTTACAACTGCGGTCCAGACTATAAACCGCAGGTCTCAACCACGGTTCAGCCTATAGACCGTAGGTTTGGGCTATGGTTCAGACTGACTAAGCTAAGGAGCCCAACTTGAATGGTTAGAACCACTACTCTATCTTAGAGTCTATCCAAGATATTCCATATGGTCTTGTAGCATGTCCATATGAGTAGTCGCCATCGACATGACGCGTTTTAGGTGTCTACAATTATGATGCTTTTGGTAAAACCATAGGAGCTATTTTGAATCAAGAAGATAAGCTCATTGCCTATTTTAGTGAGAAGCTTAATGATACCAGGAAAAAGTATTATGTCTACGATCAAGATTTTTATGCCATAGTTTAGGCTTTGAAGAAATGGAGACACTATTTATTGCAAAAATATTTTGTTCTATATACTAATCATCAAGCTTTGTAGTATATTAATATTCAAGGAAATTTAAATCAAATGCACTTAAAATGGGTTGATTTTTTGTAGAGTTATACTTTTTTATTGAAGCACAGGAGTGGAAAGTCAAATAGATTTGCAGATACTTTACATAGAAGGTAAAATTTGTTAATAGAGATGAAGGTGGAGGTTTTTGAGTTTGACGAACTCAAGAGCTTGTACCCTGAAGATCTGGATTTTTTAAAAAATTGGAGAGATTGCTTGGAACCTATTACTTTGGATAGAATGAAAAGGCTAGATTTCTTAATCCAAGATGAAATGTTATTTAGATGAAACCAGTTGTGCATTCCAAGGAGTTATATGGGAGAGAACCTGATCAAGGAGAAGCATAGTGGAGGGTTGGCTGGACACTTTGGTAGAGATAAGACCATTTCCCTTGTTAGTGATGAATATTATTTGGCATAGTTATGACATGATGTGAAAAATTTTGTACAAATTTGTAGAGTATGCCAGATGGCCAAAGGTGTAAGATAGAACATCGGGCTATATCAGCCATTACCTGTACAAGAGAAACCATGGGAATATATTAGCATAGATGTTTTCCTGGCTTACAAATGACACATAGAGGACATGAATCAATATTTGTGGTGGTTGAAGGGTTTTCTAAGATGGCACATTTTATTCCCTACCAAAAAAATAATGATGCAGTTCACATTGCAAAGTTATTTTTTAAAGAGGTGGTACAACTACATGGTCTACCAAAGAGTATAGTTTTAAACATAGATACAAAATTTGTTGTTTATTTCTAGAGGACCTTATGGAATAATTTGAAGATATATTTGAAGTTTAGTTTTGCACAACATCTCCAGATTTATGGATAAACAGAGGTGGTGAATAAGAGTTTGGGAAACCTACTGAGATTCTTAGTAGGAGATTAGACCAAGGGATGGGATTTGATTTTACGATAGGCATACCTACAACAATTCTATCAACAGGAGTACTAGTAAATACCCATTCTATATTGTATATGGGATCATCCGAAGGAATGCTTCTGAGTTAAGGAAGATGGGCAAAGGAGAAAGGAATAGTGCTAAAGTCAAGGACTTTACAGAGCACCTGAAGAACTTGAATGAAAATTTAAGGGAGCATATTAATAATATGAATACTCATTACAAGGTAAAGGTAGACCATAAGCAGAGGTTTAAGGAATTCTAGGTTGGAGATGAAGTTATGGTTCACCTAAGAAAAAAATATTTCCTGTTAAAACATATAACAAGTTAAAAATGAAGAAGTTTGGACCATGCAATATCATAAATAAACATTATTTAGAAATTGAATATGATGTGGAATTACCAAGTGGACTTAACATATCACCTGTATTAAAAAAATTTTACTTGATAGAGCATCATGAAGGAGACAATGAGGATGGACCAGTAGAACAGTGGAATTTTCCAACATCTACTCTAGGGATAGAAGAGATAGACAAAATATTGGATAGTCGTATGGGCATAAATACAAGAAATAGGGATTACAAATAGTATATGGTTAAGTTAAAATGAATGCCTATTGAAGATTCATCATGGTTATTTAAGGCAAAGGTTGACCGTCTTGGTTTTCCTCCAATACTAAAGAAGTGAAGGTCACTTCTCAGTTTACCCTAGCTGTTTTATGTAGTGCATCCAATGGTGTGAGGGTAGTCTTGCATCACCAAAAAAAAATTGGGCTAAAGGGGGGATAGATATTTACTAAATGCAGTCTAGTATTAGGGTTCATGGCTCCAACTTGTAATTTTCCAGTAGGTTTTCTTTATATTAGAATCAACCTTGTGGTCGTAATTGTGTACTTTTATGATCTTGTATTTTCTATTCCAATAAAATAATATCAGATATAGGGTTTATTCTAAATTTTTCTATGATTTTGATTATTGTGTGAGTGTTGGGTGGAGTAGCCTTTCATCACATCAAAGAATAATTCAATGTACTAGATGTCTTACCTCTTTTTGGTCTACCTTCCTGAATTATACCAACCAACTCATCATAATGAGCATCATAATTATAATTCACTAAACCAGATGCCCTATATCCTTTTGGTCTACCTTCCTGGTTCATACCAATTAGCTCATCCCAATGAGCATCATTATAGATGTTGTACCACCATTTTGGTATTTTATTGCTCTCGTATGGTTGCAAAACATTATTGGTTTCTTGTTGATTTTAAATATTTCTAGAATTTTCTTTGTTGGAAAATTCATGGGAGTCATGCTAAGAGGTGAGTCCTACCTCTTGTTGAATTGCCCCATCCACTAAACCTATTTTTTAGCCATATCCTCTTAATTTTTGGTAACTCTCATATTTTGAAATAGCCTTGCATTTTCATCAGCTACAACATCATGTCTAAGATATATTGTGTTACTCTCTACATCAACCAACCTATAAAATTTATGGTTGTCACTAATAGCTTTTGAGCATCCTTTTCTGGCATTTTGCATCAATTTTGGTTAGGAACCCATGCATATACTATTGAACCAAAATAATTGAGATGACTTACTTGAGTTTTTCATCAAGACCATGCTTCTTTTAGAGTATTCTTGTGTAACACTTTTGTTGGAGATCAGTTGAGAAGATACACTAATGTGTGTATGTTTTCCATCCAATTTCTGTAAGAAACAACCTTATTTTCTAACATACATGTTAGAGAATATATTACATTATTTAGTACATGCTAATGTACCACCTTTGGTACATTACTAGAGTAGGATTTTACTTTAGAGTAAAGTTAAGTAGTTACTTCAGCATGTAATAAATGCACAAGTGTCAGAATGTGCAATAATGTAAATGTGCATTTAGTCCAGATGTACATAAGTCATAGGATAGATTTAAAGGTAGAGTAAGGGCCAAGGAACCTATCTTCCTATATAAATGCCTTATAGTGAGTGAAAGAGAGAGGAGAGTATATAGAGAGTGCATAGTATAAATTGTTAGTATGGTACAATATAGTCCCTTCAAAAAATAGTTTATGGAGTATTCATGTCCTCCATTATACTGCATTGTCCTATTTTTTGTGAGATCTCATTAATGGTATATTTCTAAGTTATTGCAAATGTTTATTTCTTTATTTTCTTACATATTATAGTGTCATTATCATATATATATCATAGCTTGCTTATCCTACATCTTGTGGTTGCATTTCCTATATCATAAACTCATCATAAGCTAATAGTAGTATCAGAGCACATGGTAGATCAAATAGAAAATAGTGAGAGTGACAAGTGAGATTGAGAGAAATTCAAAAATCTCTTTAATAAAAATTTTGAGATTGCATTTGGCTAGATTATTTCCATAGGGTTGTAGAAAAACTCGTGAAGACTAGAACTCAGCAAGGATTTCACTAGATTGATAAATCCACTAGTGACGATTGATTGTATCTAGATTTAGAACTTCTTCCATTATAGTCCTAATACTTTGTTGCAGGAAAAATGAGATTCAAAGAAATTTTGGAAGCTTCCTACAAAAGAGCTAGGAAGAATATCTTCTTTAGAATAAATCCAATACTAGAAGCAACAACTAAAATATTGAAGATTTGGAGGCCTGAAGAAAAGTTCCCATTTCTAGAGATTATAGACCTACACAGTGCAAAAGAAGAAAATGTCCTAGGAACCTTGTTCCAAATTCAAGGAAAATAAGAAGAGTCCAAGTGAATATAGGATATTGGTGATCTCCAATGTAGATTGAAGACTTCAACCTAAAGAATTTGAAGATACCCTTAGAAGGTCCAGTTAAAGAACTCCCAATTCTATAAAATTAGAGGTTGATGATATCCATAAAAGACTAAATATCTATAGAATTACAAAATATAGAAAGAGGTCAGAGTAGCCATACTATAGATTGAAGAGACTATTAGGAAACGAACCAAATTGTATTATTGTCGGGTGAGTTTAAATAACACAGTAGCACAAACGGACTTCCTGGATTAGCCCGGAATGGGCGCATCTCAACAGGATGCCGCTGCAACTAAAATAACTAGTTGCTAAGTTAATTTAACAAATTAACAAAATATTAAAGTACGCTAACATCCCCCCTTATTACATCATTTTGCAATACAAAGAGAGCTGCGAAACAATTCAAATTTGACATGTGCAAGTGCCTTAGTGAAAATGTCTACAACTTGAGCATCGGTGGGAATGTGTTGAAGCTGAATTCGATGCTTTGGAACTTCATCTCGAATGAAATGACATTGTGTGTCAATGTGCTTTGTTCTTTCATGATGAACTGGATTCTTGACGAGATTCAGAACACCCTGATTGTCGCAAAACAAGTGTATTGGAGATTTTGATGGATGGCCCATACTTGTCAGAATGCGACGCAACCATATCACTTCGCACACAGCTTCACGTGCAACGTGATACTCTACCTCTGTTGATGAAATAGCAACCACCTGTTGCTTCTTGTTGTGCCAAGAGACAGGACCATATCCTAGATGAAAAATGTATCCAAAAGTTGACTTGCGATCATCAAATGATCTGGAATAGTCAGAGTCTATGTATCCTTGCAAGAAGAATTTGTCATTTTTCTTGTATTCTAGGCCATATTATATTGTGCCATAGACATAGTGAAGAACACATTTTTTTGCTTTCCAATGAGTGGTCTTAGGCTCTTGCATGAACCTCGAAAGATAGTTGACAACAAATACGAGATCTAGCCTAGTATTGGTCAGATATATGAGACTCCCAATCAACTGTCGATAGAGAGTACCATCTACCTGAGGTGAATCATCATATCATGATAACTGAAGTCCCGTCTCCATCGGAGTTGCCATTGGCTTGCAATCAGTCATGCGATATTTTTCTATCAATGTCTTGGCATATTTTTTCTGAGACACTTTGATGGAGTGCTCCTTCTGGTTGAATTCCAGACCAAGACAGTAATGGAGAAGTCCAAGATCTGTCATCTCAAAAGATTTACACAAGTTTCTTTTGACAGTAGAGATCATATTTTTTGAACTCCCTGTAATGAGCAGATCATCAACATAGAGTACAAGCAACACTATCTCAGAACCTTGTTTCTTGAAATAGAGGTTTACATCTAACGGAAATCTCTTAAATCCATGCTGCATAAGGTGATTGTCCATTTTTATATACCAAGCTCGAGGAGCTTGTTTCAGACCATATAAGGATTTGACCAATTTGCAAACCTTCTGCTCTTGGCCTTCCACTTCAAATCCTTCCGGCTGAGTCATGTAGACTTCTTCTTGGAGATCACCATTTAGAAAGGCACTTTTGACATCCATCCGGTGAACTTTCCACCCATATTGTGCTGCCATAGCACACATAACTCGAATTGTGGTCATCCGAGCGGTAGGTGCAAAAGTTTCCTCGTAGTCAATGCCTTCCTTTTGAGCATAGCCCTTTGCAACAAGATGGGCCTTATGCTTATCAATTGTTCCATCTGCCTTGTACTTGAATTTATATACCCATTTGCAGCCAATGGGTTTCTTTCCATGCGACAGATCAACAAGCTTCCAAGTTTTATTTTTCATCAAAGACTCATACTCTGTATCCATAGCGGCCTTCCACTGAGGCTCACTAAGAGCATCTTGCACTGATGCAGGTTCAAGATCGTCTATGGTAGACATGAACGCCCTATCATCATCAATATCCATATCCTCTACTTCTGTACATGGAGTTATAGAAAGTTCCTCAAAATATTGACAAAGATCATCAACCTCACTAGTTTCTTTGGCTTCTTTTTCCTTTTGAGCCATACTACGTGTACGAGGTCTATCCAAGTTCAAATTTTGAGGAGTGGATAAATTTGCGTCTCTGATTGTATTTGTACACCATTTTGGATTCTTCTTTGATGGTGTTGAAGAAGATGTATAAGGACCTCCTATCTGTGTTGACGAAGGAATCTTCTCTTCCTTAGATTCCACAAGATCTAGATGTACTTTAGATGTGCTCTGTGATGTGAAAGCTTCATCAAAGACAACATCTCTGCTGACATGAATTTTCTTGGTCAAAGGATCTATCAAACGATATCCTTTAGAGTGCTCATCATAACCAAGAAAAATACATCTCAGTGTTTTCTCATCTAGCTTCTTTCTTTTCTCTTTTGGTATGTGCATGAAAGCGTGACATCCGAAAATATGTAGATGAGATATGGAGGGCTTTTGACCACTCCATGCTTCCTATGGAGTAATTCCTTTTAGGGCATTTTTGGGTGCCCTATTCAACAGATATACTAAAGTGGTGACAGCTTTTGCCCAATATTGTTGCCCAAGAGTAGCTCCTGTGAGCATACAACGAACCATTTCCATGATAGAACGGTTCCTTCTCTTAGAAAATCCATTTTGTTGAGGAGTATAGGCAGTTGTTAACTGTCTCTTGATTCCATGCTTATATAAGAATGCAAAAAATTCTTTAGAGGTAAACTCTCCCCCTCGATCTGAGCAGAGGGTTTTAATAGAATCTCCTGACTCCTTCTCAACGGATTTCTTAAACTGCTGGAAGAATGTGAAAGCTTCAGATTTTAGTTGGAGAAAGAAAACCCACATCTTTTGTGAGTAGTCATCTACGAATAACTGAAAGTACCTCTTCCCTCCACAACTGTTGGGTGTGAAAGGACCGCACAGATCGGTGTGAATTAACTCTAGAGGTTTTTGTGCTCTTGTTGAGCTCTTCTCAAATGGTACTCTATTCTACTTTCCTGCCAAGCAGTCAGAGCACACTGGAAATGTGGCAGAAATGGAAGGAAGACCCTTTACCATCTCATACTTACTGAGCTCAAGTAAGTAGCCAGAACTAAGATGCCCATATCTCTTGTGCCATAGGGAAGTTGCCTCCTTGGTAGAGATAGTCATGGCAACATGTGGAGTAGAGATAGCATCTAGGGCAAATAAGCCGTGCTTATATGAAGCTGTTGCAATCTGCTTACCCTTCCTGGTAATAGTACAACACTTCTTGCCATTCTCAACATGAAATTTGACAACCATATTTCTATCCAAGATTTGTGTGACTGATAACAAATTATTAGCCAATCCCGGAACATAGAGGACTTTGTCAATCTAACACTTGCCATCAGGAAGAGTGACTGAAACTATACCCTCTCCCTGAACCCTATAGGTTTTATCATCAACAATGGTGATAGGTTTGCCCTCTTTGGCCATGAATGATTCAAACCACGATCTGTCGCCAGTCATATGTTTGCTAGCTCTAGAATTGACATACCAAACAGGATCCCTCTGTGTGGAATCTGTGGTAGTCATGAGCACCTTGTGTGCCCATTTAGAATCTGAGTCAGATTCTTCAACAGCAACATTCACCTGGGGTTGCTTGTTTTTATTTTGTGGTTTGTTTTGGCCTCTCTGTTTGTTCTTATGCCAACACCTATTGGTGTCATGGTTGTCTTTCTCACAGATCTTGCACCACCTCTTCTTATGTTGAGGTTTTTTTCCTTTTCTTTTCATATCCTGTTGAGAATTTCCTCCTTTCTGAAAGTTGCCTCTTTTTTGCCCATTACCTTTCTTCCTAGAACCTTGCCTATTGGTGTATAGGGCTGTATTGGAAGAATCATCCTTGTGAAGTTGGCGTGCCTCCTGTTGTTGAAGCAGATTGACCAACTCGATGTAGGTAATTTGTCGTTGAGACACCTGGATGGAGGTGATCAACATATCAAATGAAGAAGGCAAAGCTCTCATCACAATTGAAGTGAGAAGCTTTTCATCCACAGGATCTCCAAAAGAATTCAATTTCTCTTTCAATTCAGACACTCTGCACAGAAAGAGTTCAACTGTTTCACCCTATCTCAAACTCAGGTTATGAAGTTGTTGTTGAAGATGAAGAATGGTGGAATAATTCTTTCCCTCATAGATGGTTTTAAGGGCATCCCATGCCTCTTTACCACTTGCTTTGTCAGCTATATTAGGTTGCACTTCATCTAAAATAGTAAACAAAATGAGCACCTTTGCTCGATTGTCTTTCTTGTCAAAAGCTATCTGATCAGTAGTAGGAGCTATGGATCCTGATGCTGGTGAAGGCCTAGGTGTTACTCCAGTAACAATATCCCATAAATATTCCATTTGGAGAATTGTCTTCATCTTATGTTTCCATGGTGTATAATTTGGACCTTTCAATAACTGATGAGGATCAGTCATCAACTTTGCAACAACGGCCATAGTGAAGGTTCCTTATAACACCAATTGGTCCCCCTTTCGATATACCTTTTGCTAGGCCGTTATACCATACAAAATACCCGCCCTTACGTGAGGGAAACTATAGGTATTTAGAAAAATCAACAAAAATCACCCGCCCTTACATGAGGGAGACTATAGGTGAGTTTTAGAGATCATACGTACGTGGAACATAAGCAGTACTGAAATGGAATCGCCTTGTTGATGGAACCTACCATAGAAGATTCTTCTCATGCGTGGGGTGTAACTTCCCCTAAACACTATGAAGAATACTTCGTCAGGATTTACGCCTAAACACAAGAGCGATTAAGGGTAGTGGATGGAGTAAAAAAATGCAAAAATGGCAAACTTATATCTCCCAGATGATTTATAGAGAACAAGCTCAGACGTCATTGTGGAAGCTATATTAGGCAGCGGATACAGTAGCGCAATCACGACAGCTTTACCTGTAAGTGCTGGCCAGAGGTATCACAAATACCGAACGCTGCAGTG
Source organism: Wollemia nobilis (assembly GCA_028583015.1). Classification (NCBI taxonomy): domain Eukaryota; kingdom Viridiplantae; phylum Streptophyta; class Pinopsida; order Araucariales; family Araucariaceae; genus Wollemia; species Wollemia nobilis. Next base: position 135,184 of record JAQPPZ010002662.1, read on the forward strand.
CAATAAATTGCACGGATGGGTTTTAATTATTCCGGGGACTTAGGGAGTGTATTTGATTTTTTTTTTTTTAACTTTTAATGAAGTAGTGCAAAAATGAAATATGCAACATACAACATAAAAAGTGCCCACAAGAATTAACCCTCCAGGTGTCGGACACAGCCGAAAATGCACCTTTACAATAATGCCAAAAATTTGCTTTTTTTAGAAAATTACTCACATTCCCCCTTTGATTTTTTGAAAAAAATATCCCCCCTAAAAAAAAATTCTCTTTAACAAAGCATTTTAATAATTATTATGTATTTAAAGTTAAAATAAATAATTTTAATTTATATAGTTTTAAAAACTTATGAAAAAATAAATTAAAATTAAATTTTAATTTATAAAGCTTTAAAACTATAGAAAATAAATTAAAATTAAAATTTTAACTAAAAAATAATAATTAAAAAAAAACTTTGAGAAGAAAATTTTACCTTTGAAAGGGGGGAGTCGGCGGGATTTGAACCCTCGACCTGCAGGCTCCCAGAGCCTTACCGCACGGCTCACGACCACGTGAGCCAGCGGGCTGATCCGAAAGGATCAAGGGGCCCCCTCGTATTTGAGGAGGGTCCTCAGTCTGCTGCCCGAGCATGGCCGCCTGGCCGCAGCTTCCTCCTCCGCAGCGGACTCCTCTGCAAATCACGGCCATAGCGTGCTCTCCGCTGCTGCTTGGTCACGGCTATCATGCACAGTCACGCGCACGTTTGCAGTTGTTTTTTTTTTTTTTATAAATTCGACGGCCCCGTCCGCGGGGGGGGGAGCGCGGCGCGTCCGCGTGCAGCGCTGCGCTATATCAAGCAGAGGGGGGATGCGCGTGCGGCACGTTCACGTGCAGCGCTGCGCTGAGTCCAGCGGGGGGAGGGACGCTCGCGCACGGGGCACGTTCGCATCGCGGATGGGGGGCCTCCCCTCCCTCAGTCGCGCGTGGATGCGCGACGACTGTCGCGCGTGGATGCACGACGACTGTCGCGCGTCTGCGTGCGACAAATTTTTTTTTTTTTTAATTCAAGAGAGGGTGGGCGGGGGCGCGGTGCCTTCCGCGATTTTTTTTTTTTTTTTAAAGTAATCACGCGACGGCGTGATTAAAAAAACATCACGTTCCACCTGGCAATCCCAAAAAAAAATTCTCCGCCTGGCAATCCCCTGCGCTTCTCTGCTTCCGCTTCCAGCTTTCTCTCACTCTCACCCTTCACTGCAAAAAAAATTGCCGTAGCAATCTGGCTCTGATGCCATGTTAGGAAACGAACCAAATTGTATTATTGCCGGGTGAGTTTAAATAACACAGTAGCACAAACGGACTTCCTGGATTAGCCCGGAATGGGCGCATCTCAACAGGATGCCGCTGCAACTAAAATAACTAGTTGCTAAGTTAATTTAACAAATTAACAAAATATTAAAGTACACTAACAGAGACTCTGGAAAAGAGTACAGGAAAATATTGGATGTTGGTGATCTCCATTGAAAACTGCAAAAAATAATTTGAGAAGCTAAAATACCTATAAGAGGTTCCATTGAAGAACTTCCAATCTTGGAAGAGATAGAGGACTAGCAAAATTCCATTCCTGAAGCAGCAAAATTTAGATATTCGAGAGAAATATCTCATTGCCAACACTTCCACAGTATAAGGTTGAATAAAAAGTCTCATTAGGAAGACCAGAGAAGATACAATATTGAAGACCTTGGAGAGGTCTCAAGGATAAACAAGGAGAAGGTTTGGTGAGCCTTATTAAAAGGGATTTAAAGAATGACATTAAAGGATATACTAGAAGAAATTATTGTATAAATTTACCACCAAGGAGAAGTTGGTACAATTGTTACCATCCAAAAACAAGCCCAAGGGAGAAGGATTTGGCAATAAGCTTGCCAAATTTGAAGGAGATTGGTGAAGACCTCAATACTTTTAGATTCTTGAGAAGTAGGCCTAGATTGAAGTCAAAATTTGACAAGGAAATTGAAGGAGATAGAATCTAAACATTACTACCAAACTTGAGAGGTTTGAAGATTGCCTTTGAAGGTTAAAAAGCTCATTTGAAGCAAGGATGTCTACTGAATTGATAGCATAACACTGAAGGGTTCTTGAAGAAAAACTCAGCTATAGTTTGGAAGAATTCCTTACCAAATTTTTGGAGAGGTTGAATACTTCACAATCTAAATTTTTTAGATTTATGAACAGCAAAGAAAGCAACAACTAGGGTAGTATCAATAGTTGCTACATTCCATATTTCCAGTATACATCCTAAAGGAGAGTTGAATCCACCAAACTACAAATTCAAGCAACAAGTTAGATGAGGTACAAAGCTATAAATAGGTGAGCTAAAGAACCATTTTGGATTGTCAATAAGAGCTACGATTCGATCAAATAAAAGGTAACAATAAGTTGAATCTAATCACCTTTCAATCCTTCATGTATAGAGTTCATTAAGGTAAGCAACTTGGATGCAAAAGGTTCATTAGTTGAACTTTGAATTTTTGGTTTATTAAAGATTCGTTAAGCACCATATTAGAATTTAAAAAGTTGCAAAGATAAGGTTGCATATTATAGTCTTCAAGAGAGTGTAGAATAAATTTTCTTTTAAGGTTTATACCTGCACATTAAAATAGGACATTAGATATATTTGATAGAAAGGAAAATATCATCTTCCTATTAACTAGTTGAAATGAGAAGACTTTACTAATTAGTAAAATTTGCAGATATTATAGTTCTTTAAGAGTTATTACCAGTGCATCTTACAAGTTACTTTGAAGGAGAAATAAGGTGAGATTACTATTGCACTATTTTAGTTATTCGTAACTACATTAAACTTAATACTCTTAAATATTATTGTGTGCATTAGTTTTTAAGTTAGAGTGAAAACCAAAGTGCACAAATCAACATTTATCATAATTTCTAGAGACACTAGTTGGTGCATAAAACCTACAAATTATTGTGGTCTAAAGAAGCCACCAAATGGGGTTATATTCCTCCAAGGAATGGAGAAGAAAAGCAGCCATAAAAACTAGGAAAAGGAGCTACAAAATAAGACTAGGAGAGTCTCACATTACAGGTGCAATACAGAAGCCATCATAGGTTTATTATAGGGTTATACAAGCACCAAATTTGTCTCTATTATTACATCAAGAGGAGACAAAAATAAAGTGTCTTAAGGATACTCTATGTAGCCTATCATCCTAACTACAAGAAACCACCATTGGTAAAGGAGAAGCACAACCAAAGTGCTCAAAGAGGATCCATCCTAAAGGGCTCAACATTCAACATCAACACTATCAAAGTGCTTGAAGAGGATCCATTACAAAGGGGCTCAATATCCATCATTTACAAATAATAAGCACTAGAAAATGTGCTTAATAAATGAGCCATCCAAAGGGTTCAATATTTGTCAATTGGTGCTTGAGTGAAAAGCCACTCATTAGGCTCAAAATCTAGCTCGTCAACGTGTTAGAGGATACCATCATCTAGCACATAAGGTGACAACAACCTACAACGTATTAGGACTACATAAGAAACAATAATCTATAGCATATATATAAAAATAAGGGCCTATGTAAGGTAAATATTATCTACATAAATTCATAGTGCTAAAGATAGCATATTACAAGGATAAGGAGCAAGGTATAAGATAGAAACAAGGTGCATTATCAAGCTCCAACCTAGATGAACCCCTAGCCAAGAGGAAGAACCATAAGACCTCCATTACAATGCTCTAGAATATTCATAGTTGAAGGCAACTATGTTGGAAAACATCATCCATCTTCATTGGAGAAAAGGATGAGCCATCTCATGATTTACCATCACAAAGGGGGTAAGGAAAGCAATAGTTGGCAAGAATACATTGATAAGCTTTATGAAAATGGTATGTTAAAGGAGAGAGTTCATGCAAAGAAGGCTCAAACACTTATCTTAACAAGAAGGGAATATTGTGCCACCTAGCACAAAGGTGTAAGATAATATTTAACCCTAACGTTTACACTCAAGGAAGAAGAGCTCTCAAAGGAAGAAGAGCTCTCAACTAAGTAACACTCTCATATTCAAACCATCACTTAAATAAAGTATCTTGAGTGCTCACCTACATTTTCAATGCTCAATAATTTCTATCCATGTGTCATATTACCTAACCAATCCTACATCAATGTTCCACCACCTAAGGAGGATATCAATTCTTGGTAAATGCTTATGCCACTTGGAGACTATATCAAGAACATAGATGCATACTTATAGGTGCCCAAATTAGAGCGTGTAAGCATATTTTCAGGAATTATTAAGTAAGCGAGGAATTAAGGCATGGTTGAGAGTATATTCAAGGTGGAAGGCATGAGGTCAAGGAGTCAAAGGAATAGTAAATACTCTGCCACTATCATACGTCCGCCATCAAGGAAGTACAAGACTAATTTCTCAAGGAAATACAACATTATAAGGAAAGGTTTTACATTGATTACCATTTCTTTCATTGAATGAGTAATAAGGGATAAATCATAAGGTTGACTTTATTTATCATTTATACTAGAGAAACAATCAACCTTAATACATTTGAAAGCAAATCAAAGGAGATCATATCAATAGTATTTCAAATCACTTTAGTGGAATATTTGCAATTAAACACCATAGGAGATATAAGGGTTTCTACTTGGAAAATCAACATTATTATTGCAAATATTATTAATTTCTAATATTCCAAAATTAGGGAGATATAAGGTATACTACATAAAACATAGATTATTGGAATTTAGAAATATTAAACTATTGGATATTAAGGGATATAAAAGGAATTTTATTATTTACTTAAAGGAGTTGGAATTAATTACTTATACTTGTCTCATACTCATAATAAAGGGACAAAAGGAATTCAGCCATAGAACTTCATTAAATTGATAAGTGCATAGTTCATAGGAGAAATAAGGTGAAATAAAAGTTGATTATGGTCATTCACAAATCATTACAAAATCAACTCAAGACTGAAATAATACTTGCTAAGAACTTTATCAAAGTTATCATATTCATTAGGGAGACATAAGGATATTATAAAATCCAAGTCTTGAAAATACTATCAATGTAGTTCACACACTTAATCAACTAGGGAGTCATAAGGTAGACAATTTCAAGGTTTCTTGAAATACAAAACTTCTTTCAAGATTATTCTACATAGTGATTTGGAAAATTAATTTTTTTTGCAAAATCAATTCTCAAAACACTAGGGAGCCATAAGGAATTCTACTAAGAAACTTTTGGACATTTTGAGTCAAAAGTTGTCATTGATGTCAAGGAACGAAGTTTCATTGATGTCAAGGAATAATATATTGTTGATGTCAAAAGGTCAAGAGGAACAATGCAAAGGTTAATGGCAAAAGAGCTTCATAGTATTTTTAATATTATGTGGAAGCATATGAAGGCGGTTTTTTATTAAAACCATGGATAAGCAAAATAAAAGGTTTTTCATAAAAACCCAAGGAAGCTTTTTGATGGATAAGCAAAATAAAAAGTTTTCATAAAAATCCAAGGAAGCATTTTGAAAAGCTAAAGGAGGTTTTAATATTTATCTTATAAAATATTAAAATTCAAATTGAATTTTAATTTTATAAATAAATATTATTTATACAAAATGGTAAAATCAAAAAGACTTTAATAAAGCCAAAGGGGTTTAAAAAATTAATTTATAAAATTTAAATTCTGAAGAATTTAAATAATTTATAAATTAATGAGTTAAAAATCGAAGCATCGACGTCTAAAGTTTGAAATAAAATCGAAGCCAATGGGGTAAAATTTGATATAAAAATAGTATGCCTTAGAGGCATTTAATCATCCTTTTACTCGAATTTGAAAATGTGCAATCGTGTGTTAAGAGAACATGTGCAAAGAAAGAGAAAAAAACTTTGTTTTTAAGTTCCAGGGGAGAAGACACAAAATCGACAAACGCCAAAATTTTATAGCCATCCAGGAAAAGTGGTCTAGTGGTAAGTGAATAGAGTCTAGAGTGCTTGGGCATGGAGTGACCCAAGATCAATTCACGACGATAGTGTGTTTTGTTGGTTTTAGCGTCAAAGTAAAGGCGCATGATTTTTGCTTAGGCAAATCTAGAGGAGGTTTATAGAGCATGTGGTGCTTTTTACTCCTCAAGAAAGCACCTAGCTTACGCGGTGGTTGGATCTACGGTTAGGGCATGGGTTGAGGCTGCATCGTGAGTTCAAGCCCCACCAAGGAAAAGCTAATAAATTTTGAATATAATTTTTATAATTCTAAGGTTTGACATGAGGTCTTAGGGAGTTAATAGGGTTTTTTAAAAAGGTTTTTAAATTAATCATTATTTTTGATAAATTGGAGGAATAAGGAGTTAGATTTATTATTGAATTAAGTATTTGTGTTACATGGGTGTATTGGAAATTTAAAGTGTTGAAAGGACTTCTTGTCATTGAGTTATTTTGAAAAGGAGATTGTTGTTGGCAATTTTGGGTACTTTGGGTACATTGCCTTTGCTCAAGTGTATAGGTTGTCATTGATGTCAAGAATTTTTTGAAGGAATTTGATTTGATGTCAAATAATTTGTTTTGATGAAGGTTACGGCATGACAGTTTCAAAGGACTTTTGCAAACCCCATGTTGACAGAGAAAAAGGCAAGTGGAAAAATTGTCACGATTTCGCGACATGTTAGAAGAGAGAGAAGAAGCAGGGAAAACTATCGTGATTTTGCGACATGTTGGAAGAGAGAAGAAGCAGGAAAAACTGTCACGATTTCGTGACATGTTGGCAGAGAAAAAGGCAAGTGGAAAAACTATCGCGATTTTGCGACATGTTGGCAAAGAAAGAGAGCAAGGTGGAAAGTGTCACGATTTCGCGACATGTCGCATTTTCGTGACTTGAAAAGAGCAAGAAGGCAGAGAAGGAAAAGTGTCGCGATTTTGCGACATATTGCAAGGAAGGTTGTACGGATGAAAAAGTGTCACGATTTCGTGACATAATGCAGAAGAGAGAGTCCACAGTGTGAACTATCGTGATTTCGTGACAAGTTCAAAGAGAGATAAAGTAACACGAAAAGTGTCACGATTTCGTGACATGCTACAGAGTTCGAAGTGAGAACTGTCATGATTTCGTGACATGCTACAGAGTTCGAAGTGAGAACCGTCACGATTTCGTGACATGCTGCAAATGAAAATGTTCCAAGTGAGAACTATCATGATTTCGTGACATGCAACAAAGGAAAGGTTTTGAAGTGAGAACTATCACGATTTCGTGATAGGTTGTGGAGAAAACATACGGATGAAGAAAGTGTCACGATTTCACGACAGGATGAAGGGAAAGCGTACGGATGCAGAAAGTGTCGTGATTTCACGACAGGTAGAAAAGAAAGTAGACGAAAGCAGAAGTGTCGTGATTTCATGAAAAAAATAGAAAGTAGGGTTTCAATAGTAGAAGTGTCATGATTTTGTGACAGAAATAGAAAGCAAGGCTTCAACAGTAGAAGTGTCATGATTTCATGATAGAAACAGAAAGCAGGTCTTCAATAGGAGAAGTGTCACGATTTCACGATAAAAGCAGAGGAAGGTTATGAAGATAGAAGTGTCACGATTTCACGATAGAAGTGAAGATGAAGTCTGTAGAGGCATAAGTGTCATGATTTCACAAAGAACGAAAAGAGAAGGACATTGCAACAAAAGCAGAAAGGAGGTCGATGAAGGGAGAAGTGTCACGATATCGCGACATAAGCAAAGCTGATGCTGTCAAAGATAGAAGTGTCATGATATCATGACAAGAACTTAGTTGAAGTCGACAAAGGCTGAAGTGTCGCGATATCATGACAAAATCCAAAAGAAAGTGTATGGTTGCAAAGGTATCACGATATCATGACATGTTGTAGTTTCACGGCAAAAGTTACAAAAGAGTCACAAAAGCATTTAAAGCCGACAAAGTTAAATGTGAGCCGACGAAGATTAGGGTTTGCAGTCGATGACATGATCTTGAAAGTGTTATTATAAAATGCAAGTTGTTTTGAAGAGTTGGAAGAAATGTGGTTGTGATATTCACGCATGGAGTGCAGAGTGAGAAGTTTGATTGCTGAGAGCAGAGTGCAAAATTTGATCAAAGTGTGCAGAGAGAGCAGAAGGCACAGAGAGCACAAAGGGCAAAGACGAATGCAGAGTGCTGCTGTATGAGGACAGAGGTGCATTGGTTCTATGAGAAGAACCTAAGGATAGTTGGTTGTTGAGCTGCTGTGGACATGATCATAGAAGGCAGAGGTCTCTTAGGCTAAGCATTGAGGACAGGAGGTCTTTGATGGAAAGGAGTTCCACGTGCTAGCAAGAGGTAGAGGCAGTTGATCTTTTTTTAGAGCAGAAGGGAAGGTATCTCCTTTGAGCAGAGGCTCATAAATTCTGATTTGGGGAAGGTATCTCCTTTGGGCCGAGGCTCATAAACATTGTAATTGGGAAGGATTCCCAAAGAAATTTGAGATAACTTTTAGAAAAAAGTTTTGTGGACGTAGCCCAGCCATTCTGGGTGAACCACGTTAAAAATGGGTCTTCAATGTGTGATGTTTTCTATCTTGATTAATGTTGTGTTAATGCCACTGCTATCTAAAGTTAAAATATTAAATTGGTTAAGTCTTATACTGTTCACCCCCCCTCTCAGTATAAGTCCACGTTCTTCAATTGGTATCAGAGCGGGTCACTCCAGAAAGAGCCTTACAGCTTGGAGAAGGATCTATCAGAGGAACATATAGATTCAGAAAGAGATGAAGAGGTTGAGTTTGATCTCAAAGGTGAATTCTTCTTGGCTTTAAGAAAGCTTGAAAAATTCAGGGAAGAGAATTTTGTTCTCAAGCATCAATGTTAAGAAGAAGAGATAGCAAGATCAAAATTGTCTCAAAGTGTTGTAGACTTCAAAATTCTAGCTGAAGAAGGGAAGAAGGTTGAACAGGTTCTGACAGAGGCTCTCAAAGGAAAGGAAGTTGATTGCGAGAAACTAGAAGAAGAGGTTATGTCTCTTAGAGTGAAGTTGGAAGAGTTGGCTCTCAGACAGAATACTTCGTGTGAAAAGCAAAAGAAGGATGGTATCACCATTCATGAAACAGGGTCTTCGAGCAAGATCAATCTTCATCCTGAAGAGCGGTGGATTCCAGTTGGTCACACGAAGAACAATCATCCAAGACATCAAAACAGGTTACATAATACTTTCCATGGCTATTGTTTTTCCTACAAGAAATTTGGTCACATAGCTATGCATTGCAATAAGTCTTTGAATAGCCATAGTAAGGAAAATGTTAACTCTTTTGCACCTCTTATGAATAAAAATATCATGTGTTACAAGTGCAAGAATTTTGGGCATATAGCAAGGATGTGCAGTTTGGATAGATCTAGCCTTGAGTTCACTAAAAAGAAAAATGAGATCAAATCTAAGTCAATGATAGTTCAAACTGCTTTTCATGCTCAAGACAAAGTAGAAAAATGGTATCTTGATAGTGGTTGTTCAAAACATATGACTGGTGAAAAGGAAAAGTTTTTGGTCTTAAAAGAAACAAACAGAGGAACAGTTAGTTTTGGAGATAACAGGTCAGCTAAAATCTGTGGTAAAGGGACTCTTAGTTTGGATGGGAAATCCAAAACAAAAAATGTGCTTTATGTAGAAGGCCTAAGACATAATCTTCTTAGTGTGAGTCAACTTTGTGATCAAGGGCACATAGTATCTTTCTTTTTAGATAGATGTGAGATAAGTAAAGAAAAAAATGGAAAACTCATTGCTAGTGCTACAAGGACTCCAAACAATATTTACATGCTAAGTGAGATAAAAAAGGAAAAGTGTTTTCTAACTCAAGAAGATGAGAGTTGGTTATGGCATAAAATATTGGGGTATTTGAGCTTTGATAATCTTGTCAATATTAGTAACAAGGAAGCGGTTAGAGACTTGCCCAAAATAAAAAGGCCCCATAACATCATTTGCGGTCCTTGTCAACATGGAAAATAGACTAGAACTAGTTTCAAATCAAAAGGGTATACATCTTCAAAACCATTGGATCTTATTCATACTGATTTATGTGGCCCTACCAGAACTCAGAGCATTCAGGGAGAAAGCTACTTCATGTTGTTTATAGATGATTATTCTAGAATGACTTGGGTTACTTTTCTCAAAGAAAAATCTGAAGCTTTTGAAAAATTTAAAGCTTTTAAAGAAATGATTGAAAATGAGACCGACAAGAGAATCAAATGCTTAAGATCGGATAGAGGAGGAGAGTTCACTTCAAATGAATTTGTGGAATACTATGAGCAACAAGGAATCAAAAGAGAATATTCAGCAACAAGAACTCCTCAACAAAATGGAGTAGTTGAAAGGAAAAATAGAACTATTGAAAATATGGCTAGAGCAATGTTAAATGAGTCAAAACTTTCAGATGGATTTTGGAAAGAGGCAGTCAATAAAATAGTCTACATCATCACCAGGGCCCAACTTAGAGTCAATCATCATAAAACTCCTTATGAGTTATGGAAAGGAAGACCAGCTACAGTAAAACACTTCAAAGTGTTTGGGAGTAAGTGCTTCATCAGAAGGGAAGATCAGAATTTGGGTAAGTTTGATCCTAGGTGTGATGAGGGAATATTTCTTGGATATTCCAGTAGAAGCAAGGCCTGTAGATGCTTCAAAAAAAGAACTCATACAATTGTAGAGAGCATAAATGTAACAGTTGATGAAAAGACAGGGATAAGAGAACCAGTCAAGGAACTCAGTGATGAAATTTGTCAAGAAGAATTCGAGAGAGGTTTCATATGAAGAAGAGGAAAGACAACAAGCTGCTTCCCAAAACTCCTTCACGGTATGTTCGAAAACATCATCCCAAATATTTGATCATTGGTGATCCAAATAGCGGGAAAACAAGAAGAAGAGTCATTCCTTCACATGATTCTCCAAATGTTTCATTATTATCTCAGATTGAGCCAAAAGATTTTAGTGAAGCATGTGCAGATAAGTTTTGGGTAAAAGAAATGGATGAAGAGCTAAATAAAATAGAGAAAAGTGAAACTTGGGAATTGGTTCCAAGACCTAAGGACAAGAATGTCATTGGCACAAAATGGATATTCAAAAATAAACTCAATGAGGATGGAAATATTGTTAGAAACAAAGCTAGGTTAGTCTGTAAAGGTTATGCTCAAGTAGAAGGTGTTGATTTCGAAGAGACGTTTGTGCCTATTGCTCGTCTTGAAGCTATCAGAATGTTTTTGGCCCTTTCAAGCTTCAAATCATTCAAGGTATATCAAATGGATGTAAAGTCAGCTTTTCTAAATGGGGTGTTGGTAGAAGAAGTCTACATAGAACAGCCAGAAGGAGTGTCTCTCTCAGAACAGTCAGACTATGTGTGTAAGCTGAAAAAGGCCTTGTATGGGTTAAAGCAAGCACCTAGGGCTTGGTACTCAAGACTTGACGGGTATCTTCATGAGAAAGGCTTCAGGAAAGGCATGGCAGATAGCAATTTATATATTAAGGATGAAGATGATGATATGTTGATTATGGTTGTCTATGTTGATGATATTATTTTTGGGGGAAATAATACTCAGATGTGCAAAGTTTTTGCTAACACCATGCAGAAGGAATTTGAGATGTCTATGATTGGAGAGTTGTCATTCTTTTTAGGTCTTTAGATTGTTCTCTCTCAAGGAAAGTATATCAAAGAAATGTTGAAAAATTTTGGGATGATGGACAGCAAACTAGTGTGTACTCCAATGATTATAGGGTGCAAGATGAGTAAAGATGATGAATCTCCAGTGGCAGATCAGAGGTTGTACAGATCTATGATTGGCAGTTTACTATATAGTACAGCTACCAGACCAGATATCATGCAGGCAGTTGGGTTAGTAGCAAGATTTCAAGCAGCTCCAAAATATTCTCATGTTATAGCGGTTAAGAGGATATTCAGATATTTGAAGGGCACTATGGACTTTGGGCTTTGGTATCCCAAAGGTGATGATTTCACCCTCACAGCTTATACAGATGTAGATTGGGTAGGCGGTATTGATGACAGGAAAAGCACTAGTGGTGGAGCATTCTTTATGGGAAAGAGTTTGGTTTCTTGGCTAAGTAAGAAACAACCTTCGATTTCCTTATCTACAGCAGAGGCTGAATACATAGTAGCAGTGGCTGGGTGTACACAGGTTTTATGGATGAAAACCACCTTGGAGGATTTCAAAGTCAAGCATGAACAACCCATCTCCATTCTTTGTGATAATACAAGTGCCATAAGTATTTCCAAAAATTCAGTAATGCACTCAAGGACAAAGCATATTTCCATCAAGTATCATTTTCTAAGGGAGAAAGTGCAAGACAAGCAGGTCAAGGTAGAGTATGTGTCTACTAAAGAGCAGATTGCCAGATATCTTCACCAAACCTCTTCTAAGAGATACATTTGAGTATCTAAGGGAGAAATTGGGAGTTGTACTCCCACCCTAGAATTAATCACCTCATCAGGAGGTGGGGGGAGGGACTAAGCTAAGAGGCTCATTCTCAATCCCGAGCCCCAAATGTGACCCTTTGCCATTGATGACAAAGGGGGAGAGATATGAGTAAGGGGGGGAGCTTCAAAGTGAAGAGGAGAGCTTCAAGTCAGGGGGAGAAAAACTTCAAAGGAAGATTCTCAGTTGCTAGCACAGTTGGTTTCAATTTTGGGTCTTAAGAAGTGTTTTCAGTAAAGGTTTGCCATCAATGACAAAGGGGGAGATTGTTGGCAATTTTGGGTACTTTGGGTACATTGCCTTTGCTCAAGTGTATAGGTTGTCATTGATGTCAAGAAGTTTTTGAAGGAATTTGATTTGATGTCAAATAATTTGTTTTGATGAAGGTTACGACATGACAGTTTCAAAGGACTTTTACAAACCCCATGTTGATAGAGAAAAATGCAAGTGGAAAAATTGTCATGATTTCACGACATGTTAGAAGAGAGAGAAGAAGCAGGGAAAACTGTCACGATTTCACGACATGTTGGAAGAGAGAGAAGAAGCAAGAAAAACTATCATGATTTCATGACATGTTGGCAGAGAAAAAGGCAAGTGGAAAAACTGTCGCGATTTTGTGACATGTTGGCAGAAGAAGAGAGCAAGGTGGAAAGTGTCGCGATTTCGCGACATGTCGCATTTTCATGACTTGAAAAGAGTAGGAAGGCAGAGAAGGAAAAGTGTCACGATTTCATGACATATTGCAAGGAAGGTTGTACAGATGAAAAAGTGTCACGATTTCACGACATAATGTAGAAGAGAGAGTCCGCGGTGTGAACTGTCATGATTTCGCGACATGAGAGAAAGTAACACGAAAAGTGTCATGATTTCGCGACATGCTACAGAGTTCGAAGTGAGAACTGTCATGATTTCATGACATGCTACAGAGTTCGAAGTGAGAACCGTCATGATTTTGCGACATGCTGCAGATGAAAATGTTCCAAGTGAGAACTATCATGATTTTGTGACATGCAACAAAGGAAAGGTTTTGAAGTGAGAACTGTCACGATTTCGCGACAGGTTGTGGAGAAAATGTACGGATGAAGAAAGTGTCACGATTTTGTGATAGGATGAAGGGAAAGCATACGGATGCAAAAAGTGTCATGATTTCATGACAGGTAGAAAAGAAAGTAGACAGAAGCAGAAGTGTCATGATTTCATGACAAAAATAGAAAGCAGGGTTTCAATAGCAGAAGTGTCATGATTTCGTGATAGAAATGGAAAGCAGGGCTTCAACAGTAGAAGTGTCACGATTTCACGACAGAAATAGAAAGTAGGTCTTCAATAGGAGAAGTGTCATGATTTCATGACAAAAGTAGAGAGGAAGGTTATGAAGATAGAAGTGTCACGATTTCACGACAGAAGTGAAGACGAAGTTTGCAAAGGCAGAACTGTCGCGATTTTATGACAAAAATGAAGACGAAGTCTGTAGAGGCAGAAGTGTCATGATTTCATGACAAAATCAAAAAGGAGGTCGACGAAGGGAGAAGTTTTGCGATATCATGACATAAGCAAAGCTGATGTTGTCAAAGACAGAAGTGTCACGATATCACGACAAGAACTTAGTTGAAGTCGACAAAGGCTGAAGTGTCACGATATTGCGATAAAAGCAAAAAGAAAGTGTATGGTTGCAAAGGTGTCGTGATATCACGACATGTTGTAGTTTTGCGAAAAAAGTTACAGAAGAGTCACAGAAGCATTTGAGGATAGAGGTACATTGGTTCTATGAGAAGAACCTGAGGATAGTTGGTTGTTGAGCTACTATGGACATGATCATAGAAGGTAGAGGTCTCTTAGGCTAAGCATTGAGGACAAGAGGTCTTCGGTGGAAAGGAGTTCCACATTCTGGCAAGAGGTAGAGGCAGTTGATCTTCTGAGGGATCATTTCCAGAGCATAGGGGAAGGTATCTCCTTTGAGCAGAGGCTCATAAATTCTTATTTGGGGAAGGTATATCCTTTGGGCCGAGGCTCATAAACATTGTAATTGGGAAGGATTTCCAAAGAATTTTGAGATAACTTTTAGAGAAAAGTTTTGTGGACGTAGCCCAACCATTCTGGGTGAACCACATTAAAAATGGGTCTTCAATGTGTGATGTTTTCTATCTTGATTAATGTTGTGTTAATGCCACTGCTATCTAAAGTTAAAATATTAAATTGGTTAAGTCTTATACTATTCACCCCCCCTCTCCGTATAAGTCCACATTCTTCAATTGCATTGATATTATTCTTGGTATTGAATATTATTTTAATTGGGAAATTATAAGGTGTATTTGGTCAATTATTTTTGTATATGTTGATGGATGCTTTCTTAAATATGGAGTGATAAGGTGTATGTGTGTTTCGATATTTGCATTGTATCTTTGAAAGAGTTTAGTGTCTTCTAACTCCTTTGAGCTTGGCATAGAAGTGTTTGTGGTTGTGGCAGATATTAGAGGTTCCTTAATCATGAAGAAAAAGGTATGAGCACATTCTTCTATAGTTGAGTTGATTGGTTGGTTTTTTGGAAAATAAGTTTGGATTGAAAAGGACTTAATTAGGGTTTCCTTATTAAGTGTGTTGAGTTAATGCTTCAAGATTTTTTGGAATAAAGAGTTGTTTAAACCTTGTTTGATAAGCATTATTTTTTAAGCTATTGGTTGAGTTAAGAACTTGAACTAGGGTTTGAAAATAACATAAGTATCTTTGTTATGTGAGAGTGTTTGATAAAGCATTGTTGGAAATATTTTGAGTGGGTTTTTATATACTTGGACTAGGGCTTGTAAGGAAGGATTGTTTCATTGAGTGATTGGTTGAGTAGAGTTGGTTGATCCTAGTCAAGTGGATGTGTGAAGTGATTGTTCAAGTTCCATAAAATAAACTATTATATATTCTAAATTTATTTACAAAAGTGATCGAGCATTGAGGTGAATAAGAAGTATATTGAGTCTCTAACAATTATCCTTATGTTTTTGAATGATGAACACAAGTTTATACTGAGAGGGGGGTGAATAGTATAAGACCACTTTTTACTTTTCTTTTCAATTCAATATTATGTAGTGTATAGATAGCAATATCAATAACATTAATCAAAGCAATGCACAAAACACCATACACAATAGAGACACATATTTTAACGTGGTTCACCCAATGTGGGCTACCTCCACAGAGAAAATATTTCTTCTAAATATTTCTCAAATAATCCTTTGGGAATACTTTCCAATTACAATGTTTATGTACATTTTTCCAAAGGATATGTTGATCCCCTAAATCTCAAGTTCATGGATCTCTTCCACAGGAGAACTCTTTCCCCTTCAGCTCTATCTAGTGATCTTCTAGAAGACTCTGTCTCTCTATTGCACTGACTGGTGGATCTCTCTCCACTTGAAGACTATTGGAAATTTGAGTTAATTTGAGGCATTTTGTGTTGTCATTGATGTCACATAGATCACATTTGGTTTTGGTGGCCAGAATATTTCATAAATAAGCATTTATGATATTTTGGAAAGTATGGCTATTTATAGGGTTTTTATGAAAACCAATGTAGGCAAAATAAAAGGTTTTATTTAAAACCATGGTGGGATTATGTGGAAAGGGCTTTTCTTAAAAGCCAAGGTGGAACTTTGTTTCATCGAAAAATGACCTCCGATGATGAAGATATTAAAGTTTAAAGTTTAAGTTTAAATTAATGGAGGGTCAACCTATGTGCAATTAATGGAGGTTGGCATATATATATGTGTGTGTGTGTGTGTGTAAAGGTTTCAATTTATTTTGGAAAGTGGGCATATTATATATCGTCGGAAATATTATTTGGAGGGCTATTTGAATAACTTATTTAGAATGAGACATAAGGTGTGTGTAAAGAGATATTTCTGATTTTGCAAAGGGGTTCTAAAATTGAAGTTTGCCTTGTTTTTTTTAAAGAGGAGTAATTCTTTCATGAGGTGACAAGGTATGCAATAATGTGATTTATTTTATTTTATGGTATAAGTGGTTTTGGGAGTGAAAATGTTATGCAATGTTTTGATTTATTTTATTTTATGGCACAAGCACTTTTAGGAGAGATAAGGAAGTTGTGCAATTAAAGGCCTTGGTGATGATTATTAAAAAGTGGAGTAATGTTTATTATTTTGTGATCTACTAACCCTTGTGAATATTGGCAAAATAATTTTGTGATTGTGGTAGATTTACAAAGAGGTTTTTTCATCTTCATAAAATGTATGGGCACATTATCCTATTGACTGTTTATGGTGGTTGATTTCTGAAATATCATTGGAGAGAAAATGATTGATTGTGGTTTCCTTTTTGAAAGTGATTGGTTTAATGCTTCAAGGTTTTCTAGTTTGAGAGTTGAGGTTAAACCTTGTTTTATAAAAAATTTTATTGAAGCCCATTGGTTGTGAAAGAACTTGAGTTAGAAAAGAACATGAGTATCATTTTTATGTGAGATTTGTGGATGAGCATTGTTGGAAACATTTGATTTGATTGATACATACTTGGACTAGGTTTGTGTGAGAAAGTGTTGTCCCTTGTGATGATTGGTTGAGTTGAGTTGATTGAGCCTAGTCAAGTGATGTGTGAAGTTATTGTTCAAGTTCTATGAAACAAACTATTCCATAATTCTATGTTGATTTGAGATTAAGGTTAAAACATATTGAGTCTCTAACAATTCTATTTATGGTTCTATAAGACTTGAGTTTAGTTGAGATTGACTTGAATTGAGTTGAGGTTGATTTGAGTTGAGAATGAGATTAGAACATGTTGAGTCTCTAATAATTCTCTTTATGCTTCTATGAGTTGATTTGAATTGATTTGAGATTAGAACATATTGAGTCTCTAACAATTCTCGTTATGCTTCTACGAAGTTAATTTGAGTTGAGATTACCATTCATTGTTGAGTTCATTTTGAGTACTACTTGAGCATGATTGATTGAAAATTTGATAAGGCCTTTGGGACAAATTTGAGGACAGTTTTGGGACAGCTTTGTGGATAGCTTTGTGGAAATATTTGTAGAGCAGATTTGGGCAAGTTCTTGGTGAGCTTGCTAGAGCAAATTTGGGCAAGTTCTTGGTGAGATTGCTAGAGCATATTTGGGTAAGTTCTTGGTGAGCTTGCTAGAGCATATTTGGGCAAGTTCTTAGTGAGCTTGCTAGAGTAGAATTGGGCAAGTTATTTGTGAGCTTGCTAGAGCATAATTGGGCAAGTTCTTGGTGAGCTTGCTTGAGCATATTTGACAAGTTCTGTGCGAGCTTGTTAAGCAGGTTTTGTGTGAGCCTATTATGTAGGTTCTATGTAAGCCTATTGATCATGTTCTTAGTGAGACTATTGATAGAGCTTTGGAGGTGACAGAGTACAGAGGATAGAGTCTTAGTGGATAGAGATCCAACAACCAAAATAGTTGAAGATAGATCTGAGTGAGGAGTCTTCAAGTGGAGATAGGTCCATAAATTAGTGCAGCAGAGAGATATAGTCTTCTAGAAGATCACATAGCCAAAGCAGAAGGGAAAAGAGTTCTCCTATGGAAGAGATCCATGAACTTGAGATTATGGGATCAACATCTCCTTTGGACAGAGATCCATAAACATTGTAATTGGGAGTGATTCCCAAATAGATTGATTGAGAAAGTTTTAGTAAAATATTTTCTCTGTAGAGTACCTCACATTGGGGGAACCACATTAAATTGTGGTGTCTTTATTGTGTATGGTTTCTGTACATTACTTTGATTACTGCTATTGATACTACTATCTTTACACAACATAATATTGAATTGGAAGAAAAAGTAAAATGTGGTCTTATATTGTTCACCCCCCCTCTTAGGATAAGCTTATGTTGTTCAAAGACTCCTCACTTCGAAGATTTGTCTTCAATTTTCCTGGCTACTGGATCTCTATCCATTGAGATTTTGTCCTCTATACTTTGTCACCTCCAAATCTTTATCAATAGGTTCACTCATAACCTGCTAAAATATTCTCAACAGGTCCACTCAAAACCTGCTCAAATCTACTCAACTGTTCACTCAGAACCTGCTTAAATATGCTCAACAGGTCCACTCGAAACCTGCTCAAATGTGCTCAATAGGTCCACTCAAAACCTTCTCAAATCTGCTCAACAGGTCCACTCAGAACTTGCTCAACAAGCTCACTCATAACTTGTCCCAAATTTGCTCATCAAGTCCTCTCGAGGACTTGCTCAAATCTGCATTGCAAGCTTCCACAAAGCTTACACAAAATCAGTCCACAAGCCTTCTCAAATACTTACCTCAAATCAGCTTAACAAGTCCATATAGAACTTGTTCAATCTCATAGAATCATAAAGAGAATTGTTAGAGACTCAATATGTTCTACACTCAATGCTTAATCACTTTCTCAACTCAATCTCATAGAAGCATAAAGAGAATTGTTAGAGACTCAATATGTTCTATTCTCAAAGCTCAATATCAACTCAAATAAATCTCATAGAAGCATAAAGAGAATTGTTAGAGACTCAATATGTTCTATTCTCAAAGCTCAATCTCAACTCAAATCAATCTCATATAAGCATAAAGAGAATTTTTAGAGACTCAATATATTCTATACTCAAAGCTCAATATCAACTCAAATCAAAATATAGAATAGTTTGTTTCATGGAACTTGAACAACCACATACATCCACTTGACTAGGCTTAATCAACTCTACTCAACCAATCACCTCAAGGAACAACCCTTTCTCACAAATGCTAGTCCAAGCATGTATCAACCAACTCAAAAAATTTCCAACAATGCTTAACCACAAATCTCACATAACAATGATACTCATGTTCTTCTTTAACTCAAGTTCAAGTTCTTTGCATAACTAATTAGCTTCAACAAAAATGCTTATAAAATAAATTTTAATCACAAATCTCAATTCAGAAAACCTTGAAGCATTAAACCAAACACTTTAGAAAAGGAAACCACAGTCAATCCTTTTCTCTTCAATGATATTTTCATAAATCATTCAACTAATCAAGTCAATGGAGAATATTGCCCATACCTTTTTGATGCCAAGGAGTTGTCCACAAAATATGTCAAAATAAACACACTTTCAAATATTTCCTTTTCAATCACAAAGATGTTAGAGGACTTGAGTAATATCACAACAATAAAAATAATATCCCAATAATACCTTATTACTCCTACTCAATAAAATTCACCATGTCCTCTCATGAAAGAAATAATCCCCTTTGAAAAACAATAAATCAAAATCACTTTTGAACTCCTTTACAAAAATAGAAATATCTCTTTACACACACCTTATTTCTCCTTATCAACAAGTTAATAAAATAGCCCTTGAAAAATTATTTCCAATGATATATAATATCCTACCCTTCCAAAAATAAAACCATCAAAAATATCTCAATTTTCTAGGGCATAACATAACCCTTATTTATCCCTTAAGGCTATTTAATCAAAACTAAAATATAAAAATTAACTTGCCTTGCCTCTTGGAGGGATTTGATCCCCCTACGTCTTCCTTCCCAATGCCTTAACCGCATCCAAGCCATCGTTGGGCCACACACCCACACGTTCCTAAGAAGGCATGAACTACATCAAAAACCTCACGAAACTATGCCTTTCAAAATAATTAAAATGCACTTCGAGTGCTTTGATCTTGCAAGCAAACTCCAAGCGAATCGAACGTGGGACCTCTTATGTCTAGCCAAGCTAATGCATCACTAGGCCAAGATGGCCTATGTGCTCCACAAGTCAAACGTTTCTTGCTTCAACCCTTTTGTAATTCGTAAATTCTTTTAAAACATGAGCCTTAATTCGCATGCACTCCAAATGAATTAGCAAGGATAAAATTGATTATTTTAGGGCATTATATATAATGCCTTTGTCTTCCATGCAATCACGTCAGTGCATTGATTTAATTCGATGTCGGCTTGGTTGATTAATTTATAATATATTTAAATTTAAATTTAAATATTATAAATTAAATTAGACCAACCTTAGGTTTTAGTTTAATTAAACCTTGGAGCCTTGTCTTAATTCACAACCTTGGTGTAACGAATATTATTTATAAAATTTAAATTCCTTGTGAATTTAAATAATTTATAAATAATTATTAAACCTCCTTTTTAACCTTGGCAATAACCCATCTTAAGATTTTACGAACCAATTGCTTAACTTGTGATCCCAATAATATTAAAATATTATGGAGCCTTTTTCCTTTTACTTTTGCACTGTTGAAGCTTTTTCTTGGATGATAGTGACAACCTTGGACGAATTTATTTCTTGTCGAATTCCTTGATATGAGTGATAACTCTATCAGGTGACATCAATGACAAATTTGACTTAGAGGACTCAAAATGTCCAACAATCTCCCCCTTTGTCATTTATGGCAACCCATATCCTTTTACTGAAACCTAACCTTATTTTTTATCCCCCCCAGACTTTTCTCCCCTTGGCTCAATTCTCTCTCAAATATCAAATCTCTCCCCATATCAAATCTATTTCCCAATATACACAAATCTCTCCCCATTTGACATCAATAGCAAAGGGTCATCTTTGGGGAATGGGGCTAAGAATGAGCCTCTTAGCTTAGCCCCTCCACCACATCCACATGAGGTGGTTAATTCTGGAGTGGGAGTATTTCTACTCCCTATAAGCACTGTTCTTTACCTTTATCTTTATCTATTCTTTTTTGAGTTTTCTAAATCCTCTGATAGTTTCTTTATCTCTTCATAGCCATTATCTTCTAAATAATCCTTTATTTTTTTGCCTTTGTCCATATCATTTCCTTATTTTGGCTTGTCTTCTATAGGATCACTCACTTCATCTTCTAATTCCATTTCTAGATTTTCATCTGGTCTATCAAGTGCATCTTCAAAATCATCATCACTAAAACTATAAGAATCCCTTGTGCAATCATCTTCAAGATGTCCAAATCTATCACATCTAAAACACTTGAGAATAACTGGAGTCTTTCTCTTAACTTGTTCTTTATCTTCAACCATAAATAAGACTTCATCTCTATCATTGTCTGAAAACTAACATCACTATCATTTGAGTACTTACTTGAATTATCCGCATAGTAGCTTCTCTTTTGCCTTTGGAAGAATTTCTTCCTTTGTCTATTTTTTCCATCCTTGATTTTCTTTTGGTACCTATATTTTTTTGATTCCCTATACCTTTGATCCTGTTTTTCTTCATCATTGTTGCTCTTTGGCTCTTTGCACTCTATTGCATAATATACATACTTTCCACAGTTAAAACACTTAACACATATTATATATATGGTTCTTTTGGAACCTTTATCTCTTTTGCCATAATTTGCTTCTTCATCACTGGAAGACTCACTGCTTGATTTTGTCTTCTTACCCTTTTCTTTTTGTCCACTTTGAATGTAGCTTCTTTCGAAGGAATAGGATACTTTGTTCTTATCTCAAAAGTAGTAAGCATGCCAAGCAAAGAATTCCTTGTCAAATAATCACTATAAATTGATGTTTCTATAGCAAAAACATTTTCACTATACCTTGTTGGAAGATTTCTCAATATCTTATCACAAGCATCAGATTCATCAACCTTCATTCCAAGACGTTTCATCTCATGTATAAGTTCATCAACCTTGTTGAGATAGTCATGAATATTTTCATCATCCCGCATTCTTAGGTTCTCAAATTCTCCTTTGAGATTTTTGATCTTAGCTTTTCTGACACTTTTATCTCCTTCATATATGGTATGCAATAGTTCCCACTTATCTTTTATTGTTTTATAATCCATAACCTTCATAGATTTTGATCTATGCAACCCTTTTATAATTGTATTCATAGCTCTTTAATTTGCATGCATTAGAAGCTTACCTTCCTTATCTGTAGGAGGATTGGCTGCTGAATCATATCCAAATTCCACTCATCCAAAACTTCATTGCCAAGTGTCGTAAGGTGAAATTTCATCATCACACACCAATATAAGAAGTCACTTTCATCAAATACTGGTACTGCATTATTAAAGGGCCCATATTTTTTATCCTTTTGATCCATTGTGTTCTTAGACAGCTTTTACTTCAAGCTGTCAAAATCTTCTGAAGGGACTTGCTCTGATACCATTTGAAGAACACAAGCCTATATAAGATGGGGGGTGAATAGTATAAGACCACTTTTTACTTTTATTTTTAATTCAATATTATGTAGTGTATAGATAGCAATATCAAAAGTAGTAATCAAAGTGATGCACAAAACACCATACACAATAGAGACACAAGTTTTAACATGGTTCACCCAATGTGGGCTACCTCCACAGAGAAAATATTTCTTCTAAATATTTCTCAAATAATCCTTTGGGAATCCTTCCCAATTACAATTTTTATGGACCTCTATCCAAAGGAGATGTTGATCCCCTAAATATCAATTTCGTGGATCTCTTCCATAGGAGAACTCTTTTGCCTTCAGCTTTGGCTAGTGATATTCTAGAATACTCTATCTCTCTACTGCACTAACTGGTGGATCTCTCTCCACTTGAAGACTTCTCACTCAGAAGATCTATCTTCATTTGTCCCGACTATTGGATATCTATCCACTGAGACTCTATCCTCTATACTCTATCACCTCCAAATCTCTATCAATAGGTTCACTCAGAACCTTCTCAAATATGATCAACATGTCCACTCAAAACCTACTCAAATCTGCTCAATAAGTTCACTCAAAACCTACTCAAATCTTCTTAACAGGTCCACTTAAAACCTGCTCAAATCTACTCAATAGGTCCACTCAAAACCTACTCAAATTTACTCAATAGGTCCACTCAGAACCTGCTCAAATTTGCTCAACAAGATCACTCAGAACTTGTCCAAATATTCTCAACAAGTCCTCTTTAGGACTTTTTCAAATCGGCATTGCAAGCTTACACAAAATCATTCCACAAGCCTTCTCAAAGACTTACCTCAAATCAGCTTAACAAGTTCACACAGAACTTGTTCAATCTTATAAAATCATAAAGAGAGTTGTTAGAGACTCAATATGTTCTACACTCAATGCTTAATCACTTTCTCAACTCAATCTCATAGAAGCATAAAGAGAATTATTAGAGACTCAATATGTTCTATTCTCAAATCTCAATCTCAACTTAAATCAATCTCATAGAAGCATAAAGAGAATTTTTAGAGACTCAATATGTTCTATTCTCAAAGCTCAATCTCACCTCAAATCAATCTCATAGAAGTATAAAGAGAATTGTTAGACTCAATATGTTCTATACTCAAACCTCAATTTCAACTCAAATCATAATATAGAATAGTTTGTTTCATGGAACTTGAACAACCACATGCATCCACTTGACTAGGCTTAATCAACTCTACTCAACCAATCACCTCAAGGAACAACCCTTTCTCACAAATCCTAGTCCAAGCATGTATCAACAAACTCAAAATGTTTCCAACAATGCTCAACCACAAATATAACATAACAATGATACTCATGTTCTTCTCTAACTCAATTTCAAGTTCTTTGCATAACCAAGGCTTCAACAACAATGCTTATAAAACAAATTTTAATCACAACTCTCAATCCAAAAAACCTTGAAGCATTAAACCAACCACTTTCAAAAAGGAAACCATAATCAATCCTTTTCTCTCCAATGATATTTTTAGAAATCAATCACCCAATCAAGTCAATGGAGAATACCTTTTTTATGCCAAGGAGTTGTCCACAAAATATGTCAAATTCAACACACTTTCAAATATTTCCTTTTCAATCACAAAGAGGTTAGAGGACTTATCACAACAATAAAAATAATATCCCAATAACACCTTATTACTCCTACTCAATAAAATCCACCATGTCCTCTCATGAAATAAATAATCCCCTTTGAAAAATAATAAATCAAACTCACTTTTGAACTCCTTTACAAAAATAGAAATATCGCTTTACACACACCTTATTTCTCCTTATAAAAAAGTTAATCAAATACCCCTTGAAAATTCTTTCCAATGATATATAATATGCTACCCTTCCAAAAATAAAACCATAAAAATATCTCAATTTTCTAGGGCATATCATAACCCTTATTTCTCCCTTAAGGCTATTTAATAAAAATAAAAAATATAAAACATAACTTGCCTTACCTCTCGGAGGGATTGGATCTCCCGACGTATTCCTTCCCAATGCCTTAACCGTGGCCAAGCCTTTGTTGGGCCACGTTCCCACATGTTCCTAAGAAGGCACGAACAACATCAACAACCTCATGAAACTCGCCTTTCGAAATAATCAAAATGCACTTCAAGCGTTTTGATATTGCAAGCAACCTCCAAGAGAATCAAAGGCGGGACCCCCTATGTCTCGCTAAGCCAACGCACCGCTAGGCCAAGCTATCCTATATGCTCCACAAGTCAAACATTCCCTACTTCAACCCTTTCGCAATTCATAAATTCTTTTAAAACACAAGCCTTAATTTGCATGCACTCCAAAAAAATTAGCAAGGATAAAATTGATTAATGCTTTTTAGGGCATTATATATAATGCCTTTGTCTTCCATGCAATCACGTCAGCGCATCGATTTAATTCGACGTCGGCTTGGTTGATTAATTTATAATATATTTAAATTTAAATATTATAAATTAAATTAGACCAACCTTAGGTTTTAGTTTAATTAAACCTTGGAACCTTGTCTTAATGCACAACCTTGGTGTAACGAATATTATTTATAAAATTTAAATTCCTTGTGAATTTAAATAATTTATAAATAATTATTAAAACTCCTTTTTAAGGCAATAACCCATCTTGAGCTTTTATGAACCAATCACTTAACCTATGCTCCCAATAATATTAAAATATTATGGAGCCTTTTTCCTTTCACTTTTGCACTGTTGAAGCTTTTTCTTGGATGATAGTGACAACCTTGGACGACTTTATTTCTTGCCGAATTCCTTGATATGAGTGATAACTCTATCAGGTGATATCAATGACAACTTTGAACTAGAGGACTCAAAATGTCCAACACTGAAAGAGTGATTGAAAGTGATTGAGCATTCAGTTGAATTTGAAGCATATTAAGTCTCTAACAATTATATGTATGTTTCTAAGAGAGTGAAAGTAATTGAGCATTATGATGAGTGTAGAACATATTGAGTTTCTAAAAAATCTCATTATGTTTCTATGAGATTGGACAAGTTCTTGTGTGGACTTGTTGAGCATATTTGAGGTAAGTCTTTGAGAAGACTTGTGGATAAAATTAGTGTGAGCTTTTGTGGAAGCTTACAATACAGATTGAGAAAAAATTTGGATAATTTCTTGAGAGAACTTATTGAGAATATTGGACAAGTTCTAGAGAGGACTTGAGGACAAATTAGTGTGAGATTTTGTGGAATATTACAAGGCAAATTTGAGATAAGTCTTTGAGAAGACTTGAGAGAAGAGTTGTGTTGGTCACAACTCCGCCTAGTCATATAAAATGCGCCCTAGACCCGGCCAACATTGAAAGGTTGAGATAAAGAGAAGTCTCCCGGGAAAATCTCTAGAGAGGGATGGCTCCCAAACTAATCTAAACTGATTTCAAGGTTTAGGGTTAGAAATAATAGAAAGAGATGGAAATATGGCCGAAGATGACAGTTGATAGGGAGAATAACCTTAGATAGCAAATAACCTTGAACTAAATCTTGAAGATAAGCAGCAACTAATTCTTAGAATGCACATACAGAAATTGGATCAAACATTGACCATAAGTTTGCCTTCAATTATACTTCAAATGTTCAAATGAAAACATAGCTAAATTTAGAACAAGAGAATTCAACTTATATTTTAGCACTAAAACTAAGCATAAATGAATTACACAGAAAGCATCACATGAACATCAGTTTGGATCACCAACTGAAAAGACTCTAAGAACAGAGCAAAATGCGTTTAGGATTTTTGCTTAAATTTTTTCAAAAAGGTCCTCCTCTCTTTTCTTGAGATGTAAATTACTATTTATAGATGTCTTCCCTCTCCCTTTCGAATCACAGCATTTAAAACATAAAAAATATTTTGAAGAGGAGATCCATAAAATATGCACTTGAAAAGAGAAACAATCCCCCTAAATATGCCTCGGAGAAATCACATTCCCTATTTTTATGGATCAAGTTTTGAAAATCGAACAAAAACAAGGGACCATATTTCTTCATTAAATGACTATTCTCGGGGCATGCTTGAAGTGTAAGGAGATCATGAACAAGAGCTTTTAATACCGGAGGCATCTTTAATTTTGGTGGCTTCAAAAACTGCATGATAAACCGTTCTCCCATCTTGCGCACATAGGTAAGCAGCGAAACATTTAATTTTGGAGCCTCTTTGACCTCGATCTCAAAACCAATTGGAGAGATTTTAAAACATTACTTCATTTGATCCTCATTTTCCTCTTCTCCTTACATTCTCCTATGCAATATGAAGAAAAATGCGGACAGAACTTTATTGGGCCTTTGTTGTCGCTTCTGTCGTGAAAATATGACATATCGTGAAATCGTGACATTTTTTCCTTGCTACTTTCTCCTGTTGCTACCAGTCGTGAAAATGCGACGTGTCACAAAATCACGATAATATTCTCTCACTTTGCCCTTTCGTCACCTTTAGTCATGAAAATGCGACGTGTCATGAAATCGTGACATCTTCTCTCGCTTTGCCCTTCCGTCGCCTTTAGTCGCGAAAACATGACGTGTCGCGAAATCATGACATCTTCTATCGTTTGGATTTCGTCTTCATGCACTTCCACGAAAATGTGACAAGTCACGAAATCATGACATCCTGCCTTCGTTTTGTTCCTTTGCTGCTCCTTATTGTGAAAATGTGACAAGTCACGATTTTGCGATATTTCGTACTTGGCACTGTCCTTTCCACTTTCTGACCGCGAAAATAAGACAGGGCACAAAAATGTGACATGTCACAATTTCGTGAAATTTTTCTCCCGCTTTGTACTTTTCTGCTTTCTCCCCGCAAAAACGTGACATGTCATTATTTCATGACATTTTTCTCCCACCTTGTACTTTTCTGCTTTCTCCCCGTGAAAACGCGACATGTCACGATTTTGTGACATTTTTCTCCCGCCTTGTACTTTTTTGCTTTCTCCCCACAAAAAAGTGACATGTCACGATTTCGCAACAATTTTTCTCCCACCTTGTACTATTTTGCTTTCTCCTCGTGAAAACGCAACATGTCACGATTTCAAGACATTTTTCTCTTGCCTTGTACTTTTTTGCTTTCTTCCTGTGAAAACGTGACATGTCACAATTTCGTGACAATTTTTTTTCTCCTTCATTGTCGCCTCTATTGAGAGAATTTGACGTGTCATGAAATCATGACATTCTGTATCATTTTGCTCCTTCCTTGTTTTCCTACCACGAAAACATGACAGATCGCGATATCGCAACATTTTTTTTGTCTATCCTTGGTGCTCCCCTTTGCTGCTGTATTGCGCAAAAATGTGACATGTTGCATATCACTTTGCTTTCTTGCCACTGTCTACCACAAAAATGCGACAGATCACAAAAATATGACATGTCACGATGTCGCAACAACTTTGCCTTTACTGCTCCCTTTTGCTACTTCCAAGCGCAAAACTGTGACAGGTCGCAAAAATGTGACATGTCACAATTTCATGACATTTTTCTATGCTTAGCTTCTTTCTGCATTGGACACCGCAAAACCACAACAGGTCGTGAGAATGCGACATGTCGTGATATCGCGACATTTTTAACTTACTTTGCTTTGGCACAAAACTTGTAGAGATTTTTTTTTTTACTAATTATCCCTTTCGAGGTGCTTGGAGTGACAAACAGAGGAGTGAGTATCTCTACAATTCGTGCATTATTTTGCATGAACAACAACAAAAAAAAATGTGGCAAAAATGCCAACATTCTTGGTAGCTCTCGGGGTATATAGTTCTGCTGTATGCATGAACCCCATGCCTTTATCCATTGGGCAACAAATTCAAGAAGCTGGAGGAGCAGAAGCAGTGAGTGCTTGTTGATTTTGGATGTTCCTACAGGATGCTGCAACAAGCTCTTGCTGGTGCTCGAGACTTAAAATAGGACTTTCAACAGAAATTTGAGGAATAGCATAACTTCCCTTCTTCCTTTAACTTACTGCATTTTTCCTAGGGTAATCACCAGGTGCTATGAAAGGGTCTCCATGGCAGTGGTGAGAAGCACTTGGGTTGCAAAAATAGGAATTAATGGGGTGATGACCGATAGATGTGCAGGTCATGGAATGGGAATGGTGAATGATGGAATGGTGGAAGATGGAGGAGTAGAAGCGGTAGATACAGCAACTGAAAACAGATAATGAAATGGAAGGAGATGGGAAGAAGAAAGTGGTGGGAACTATGGAGAAGTGGTCAAAAGATAAAGGATTGGAAGAAAGGGGAAGTGAAGAAATGGGAACATCAGAGAGGGGAGTAGAAACAACAATAGTGGCTTGATTATGTACAGTGGAAGGAGTGAGAGAGGAAGGGAATGAAAATAAGGAAGTGGAAGAAAGAAGTAGATGGAAGCCACTACCTGCTAGGAAGGAAAAGAAAAAGAGAGAGAAATAGACATACCTACGGGCTCATGTGCAAAAGGAGCCGAAGTTGATGAATTCTGTACAAAGGGGGACTCCTACAAGTGGTGCTTTTTTTTTTTCTTTTTCTTTTCCTTTTTTTTTTTTGTACAAGGTAACACTGTGTTTTCACATCATGAAATGTAGGCTTTCAAATGAAATCCGTTCACTAAGATAGGAAGTGAATTACCTTCCAAGTCCTCAAGATAAAATGAATTTGCTACACTTGTACTAGCAATCCGGAATGGACCCTCCCACAGAGCATCAAATTTCTTGTGCATCCCTGGCTTGGCATTTTTTTCGTTCCACTTTAAGACTAAATCACCCACTTTGAATGTGCGGTCGGTAGAACATTTGTGAAACCATTTTGAAACTGCCTGTGAATGCTTAGCAAACTTATCATAGGCCAAAGAACGTTGCTCTTCCAACTGCAACAACTGAGCCAATCGTATGTTCATAGGATCCATATTTTCTTCATCATCCGGGAATTCCTTCAATTACTGCAAGGCAAGAAGTTCTAAACGAATAGGCAATCTTGCCTCTTTCCCATATAC
This sequence comes from Wollemia nobilis, assembly GCA_028583015.1. Lineage (NCBI taxonomy): Eukaryota > Viridiplantae > Streptophyta > Pinopsida > Araucariales > Araucariaceae > Wollemia > Wollemia nobilis. The sequence goes on from JAQPPZ010002662.1 coordinate 164,732, forward strand.
CAAGGCATATGTTGAATTCTTGATAGACTTCTTGATCAAAATTCTATCTGCCCATAAGTCCTGATTTAGCAAAAGGTGCCAAGATCTCTTATTATCCCCCAAGGATCTCTTTAAAATCTGCAACAAGTTCTTGTTTGTAGATTCCACCAAGCCATTCCCTTGAGGGTAATAATTAGAGGATGTCTTCAGAAAAATATCGTACTTGTTTGCAAATTCTCCTAGCTTGGATCCAATGAATGGAGTTCCGTTGTCTATGATAATGGCATCAGGAATGCCAAAACGCGTGATCAGTCCTTCAATGAAAGTGATTACCACATCTTGATTTACAGCCGTGGTTGGAATGGCCTGAGACCATATTGTAAAATAATTAGTAGCCATCAAGATGTACTTGTGTCCAGCTGAAGAGTTTGGATAAATGATCCCAATAAAGTCTAGCCCCCACTACTAAAAATGTGCTTCTACTTGAATTGGATGTAGGTGCAATGGTGCATTTCTGATCCATCCTATATGCCTTTGGCATTTGTCACAAGCTTGAGCAATCTTAAAAGTATCTGCAAACAAATTTGGCCAATAGTAACCAGCCCGAATAATATTTAAGGCCATAGGCCTACCAGCGTAATGTCCTCCTGACATGCCAGAATGAAACTCCTCCAAGAATCTAGCTTTCCCTAATGCACCTTAGGATAACTCCATCAATGTTTTTGAATAACAATCGCTCGGGAAACAATACATACCTAAAAGCTTGTAGGTGAAACCTTCTCCGTTGTGAAGCATTTAATTGTGGGGGACATCTACACATTGAAAAATACTTAACAAGGTTTTCTGCCCAATCTTGGCCTTGTGCAAAGATGTTCACTAGATTCCTTTCTTCAGCAGGGTCATTCTCTTGATGATCAACTATCTCAGAGGCCACAGTTTTTGCTAATTGCTGGCATAAAGCCTTACCCCACACCAACTTGGTTGGATGGATCTCAACATCAAACTGTTGAATTTTGGTGATCCAACTAGAATGCTTATCGTCCATCTTGCCCTGAATGATGAAGTTCCTTACATCGGAGTGGATGACGTAGATGATCGTCTTGCTCTGAGATACGAAGTTCCTAAACTTTTTGAGAGACTTCATGATGGCATAGACCTGCTTCTCAATGAAATTGTATTTCTCCTCATGGGGTAAGATAACCTGGCTAAGGAAAACAATGGGTCTTTCATCCCCATCATCTCCTTTCTGTGTAAGCACTGCAGCATAGATTTTGTCCTCTCCAACTACGTACAGAATGAAGTCCTTAGAATAATATGGATTGATCAACATAGGGGCTTGTGCAATTCTATATTTAATCTCCCGAAATGCATCCTTCCTTTGAGTTGTCCACTTGAACTCTGCATCTTTCTTTAATAGCTCAGTCATGGGCTTGACTACTCGGGAAAAGTTAGAAATAATTTTTTTGACAAATTTGATTTGCCTAAAGAAATATTGCAACTCTTTCTTATTGGTAGGGAGCGATAGTTTCTTCAAAGCTTCAGCTCTCGATGGATCAATCGTCAAACCATTCTCTGAGATGACATGTCCCAAGAGCTTACTTTCCTTTACTATGAAAATGGACTTCTTTGGGTTGATGGAAATACCAAACTCCCGACATTTCTCAAATATTTGCCTCAAATGAGAACAATGTTCTTCTCATTTGTGCAAAAATCAGTCATATCATCGAGATATATGACAATGATCTTATTCAAAAGCTCCCCAAATGTGATGTCCATGACCATTTGAAATGTAGCCCCAGCATTGGACAATTCGAAGGGCATGCGCTGATAGGCAAAGGTACCCCACTTTGTTGTGAACGTGGTTTTGTGATGATCCTCATCCCTGACCCAAATTTGATTGTATCCAGATAATCCATCTAGCAATGAAAAGCACTGAGCCCCAGCAACAATGTGAAGGATCTGATCAATGTGAGGCATTGGATAGTGATCCTTCAAGGATGCTCAGTTCAAGTTTTGAAAATCCACACACAGACATATATCTTTGTTTTTCTTATGGACCGAAACCAAATTAGCAACCCAAGTCGAGTGCTTAATCGGATATATAATATTGTCCTACAACATCTTCACAAGTTCGGCCTTCATGAGGGCTTCAATATTTGGGTTCATCGCTCTCTGCTTCTGCCTGAAGGGTTTGACTCCTCTTCCAGCTTGATAGTGTGCTGAATGATCTCTTTATTGTATCCCCTCAAATCCTTGTAGCTTCAGGCCACGATGTCAGAAAAATCTTGACACAATTGTCTGATCTCTTGTAATTCAACGAAAGTAGAATCAATCCCAATTTTGATGACCTTATCAGCCTCCAACTGAAGCTCCATGTATTCTTTCTCTTCAACCTCAATCTGATGCTTCTTGGACCGATCATTCTAATCAAACAAGATTTCTAGAGTAATGAGGCCTTTAGGAATGTGGTTATTCCGCAATTGAATCAGGCCTTTATTTTCTTCATGCTCCAAGGTCCTTCCCTTGATGGTGGCAGCTTCTTGAACCAAAAATTTAACAATTTGCTCATCGCTATCGAAGACTTGCCAAAAGGTGTCCTTGTCTGGGACAGAGGGCCTATACACCATTCTCACTGTTTTTTGCCTTCTCACCACCTGCTTGATTGGTGAAAATTTTTCTCCCAAGGAAGCCAGCAGGTCAGCATGTCCATTTTGTTCTCGTGGAACTAAATGCATGCTGAGAGCAGAGAATGATTCGAACAGGTCCTAGACCTTGTTGTGATAGTTCTTGAGATAGTGGTGCTTGGACACACACTTATTGGTCATCTGATTGACAATCGGCTCGAATTCACCAAATATTTACAACTGTCATGCTCCAAGTTTCTCAGCCTTCTTGAGGCCTAGGCATAAAGCCTCATATTCTACTGCATTATTTGTGTAGCTCCAGGTCAAATGATATGAATAGGATCGTTGAATCCTAGAAGGTAATACTAGAACAATCCTAGCTCCAGCGCCATTTCTACATCGTGCTCCATCAAAATAGAGCTTCTATAGTTGGTATTGACTTTCATCATTATTTTCTTTAGCCTTTTTAGGCTTAAAAATGGAGTAACACCCCAAGTCAGTTTCCATCATGGCGTTGAAATTGGCCATGGAAAATTCATTTTCTGGGTGGACCTCTTCCAAAGCTTCTTCCATTAATTCAAGCTCGCCAAATTCTTCAGACATCATGTGCACAAAATTTGCTAACCTGTCTATTTCATCTATTCTCTCCACATAAAATGTGGAAGGCTTCTCATTGAAAATTTTCACCTTTTTACCTTTATGGATCACCTCCAAATGAGTAAAATCCAAAGAAAGGTAACCCCCGAGTTTAGCCGTGAACTCTCGGGAGAGACACATACCAAAACATGGCTCTAGGTCCACTACTATGATCTCCTGGATCACAGTAATCTGAGGCATGGCATGTAGGGAGATAGGAACATCCTTAATTACACCCACCATATTTACTGAGGTACCATCTAGTTGCAAAACTCCCATGCTAGTCCTTGTATATTCCATGCCTATGACATCACATACTACCTTAGGCATGACAGTAGTAGCTGCTTCTGAGTCAATGAGGCAATTATGCACCACATGTCCCTCCATTCTCAATGAAAGATAAAAAGGTGGTGGTCTATTTTTTTGGTGACTAAAGAGGTCAGAGTTTGAGGCATAACTACTTGTGTTGGAGCCTTTCCATTACTTTGTGTGATCTTCAGGGATTCTTGTAAGATATTCACCTGTCCAAGCAGCTGCAAGGTGTCATACATACTTACCTTGGCTGGTATCCTTTTGAGTTCTTTGACGATGTTGTACTCCATTGAAATTGGCTCTCTCCCTCCACTAGCAGATTCAAATCTATTTCTATATTGTTGGGTGGCCTCCACTCACTGTCGTTTAGTCAACGATGGATACCGCAATGTCTCTCTAGATTGTTCTTTTGTTTCTACTTGCGGCTGGGAGGTAGAAGCCTTAGCTTGCAACCTCTCTTTTGCTTGTGGTGGAAGAAAATCCTTTGCCAAAATAGGTGGGTCTTATTGTGGGCCTGGAGGATCATGAGTCTTTGTAGGTATTTGTTGCTTTGTTTCTTGCATAGGAGACACTTTCAATGGCTCCATCTTAGCTGGATCTACCACCATTGGTTTCTTGTTGCTGCGTGTCAAGACTGCCATGTATTCCTCAAGAGACATCGCAGAATTATGATCCACCTCTCGAATCATGTTTATACGGCTCCCTGTAAGAACTTGCAAATAATTTTTGTGGACCATGCAAGTGGACTCATCATGTGGTTCGTTGCATGAAGAACACCAGTAAGATGGCTCATGTGAAACTTCAGAGGGGCCAGCCTCTTCACTTACTAGGATCGTTGAGTTCCTCTCAAGTACTTTCTCTATAACCTTGCTAGGAGCAACTTGCTCTCTAGTTACCGTCGAAATAAATCTTCATGGCTAAAAGTTCCTTTCCACCTCTCTCCACTCCATAGATGTCATCTTGTTAGTGAGGGCTCTCATGGCCGACTAAATTTCTTGCAAAATAGCCAATTGAGGATCTGGGCTTGAGGACACAGGCGGTGCCGGTAGAGGTAATGGAACTGGTGGAGAAGGTAATGTAGGAGTTGGAACTAGAGAGGTTAACTATGGAATGGGAATCATAGTTATTGAATTGTGAGATAATTCCATGAAGATGAAGGGTACATGGATGGAGCAGTGTAAGATGTGGAGGCTGCACCTGTAGGCTGGTATTGTAGAAGCTAGGGAAAAATGGGCATGGTAATTTTTGGCGGCAATTTCCCAATGGCAATCAAATCGACCTCAGCCTTTTGTGCCTAGGAATATAGTGCAAGAAATGTTTGAACGTTGGACATCCTAATGTTCATACTAATATCTGAGTGGAAAGCCCTAAGATAGTAAAATGTCGCTTAGTCATTAGTAGGGCGGAGACCATCAGGAACTCTCTGCCAAGTTCGGGCAAACCTAATGTTGAAATATACTATCTCCTCTTGAGGATGCCTCTTGATATTAGTAAATTGATGCAACAAAGAAAATGGGTCCGCTTGCTCATTGAACCCTTTGATTAGCATCTTTGCTAATTGATCCCATGAATTTATGGAGTTGGGAGACAAGGATCTATACCAACACAATAACTTACCACGGAGTGATAGCACGAGCAATTTTATCATGACATCTTCATCTATGATATTATGAATTGTAGCCAAGGATGCCACATCTGACACATGCTCATACATGGTCTTTCCAGTCCCATCGTATGTAGGCAAAGCCTTTAATGCTACAGCAGGAACTAGATTTTGAAAAGGCAGATCCAACGCTCTCGAATGGTTCCATGTAGGAAATTGACATGGAGGAGGTTTTTGACCAGCCATTTGCATCGCTCAATTTGGATGTACTAGAAAAATCATAGAAATACTGGGAGGAGTCGGAGATGGCACAAACTGACCCGCCGCCTGCGAAGAGATAGAAAATGATGGGCTCACAGGACTTACCAATCTTGAGCGCTCCCTCTAGTTTTGAACATCGATCTTAAAGAATTCGACTGGGTCTTTCGATTATTTGGCTCTTGATCTCACGATCATGAAGTAAATATTTTCACCAGCTTCATGATTGGAGATTTCTAGGTACTATACAGTCACCCCCAGTAGAGTCACTAGAACTTACAATCTTCGCTTTGAGGTTAATACAGTTCATCAAAATCTTGATTCCTTTGGGTGTCAAAATATGGGACTTGTGTGTCCCACCGGGCATGCCAAAAATTGTTGGTCACGAATCTTCCTAGTCATATAAAATGTGCCCTAGACTTGACCAACATTGAAAGGTCGAGAGAAAGAGAAGTCTCCTAGGCCAATCTCCAGAGAGGGTTGGCTCCCAAACTAATCTAAATTGATTTCAAGGTTTAGGGTTAGAAATAATAGAAAGAGATGGAAATATGGCCGAAGCCGATAGTTGATAGGGAGAACAACCTTAGATAGCAAATAACCTCAAACTAAATCTCAAAGATAAGCAACAACTGATTCTTAGAATGCACATACAAAAATTGGATCAAACATTGACCATAAGTTTGCCTTCAATTATACTTCAAATGTTCAAATGAAAACATAGCCAAATTTAGAACATCAAAATTCAACTTATATTTTAGCACTAAAACTAAGCAGAAGTGAATTACATAGAAAGCATCACATGAACATCAGTTTGGATCACCAACTCAAAAGACTCTAAGAATAGAGCAAAATGCGTTTAGGATTTATGCTTCAATTTTTGCAAAAAGGTCCTCCTCTCTTTTCTTGAGATGTACATTAGTATTTATAGAGGTCTTCCCTCTCCCTTTCGAATCACAACATTTAAAACATAAAACAGATTTTGAAGAGGAGATCCACAAAATATGCACTTGAAAAGAGAAACAATCCCCCTAAATCTGCCTTGGAGAAATCACATTCCCTATTTTTATGGATCAAGTTTTGAAAATCGAACGAAAACAAGGGACCATATTTCATCATTAAATGACTATTCTCAAGGTATTCTTGAAGTGTAAGGAGATCACGAACAAAAGCTTTTAATATCGAAGGCATATTTAATTTTGGTGGCTTCGAAAACTGCATGATAAACCGTTCTCCCATCTTGCGCACATAGGTAAGTAGCGAAACATTTAATTTTGGAGCCTCTTTGACCTCGATCTCAAAACCAATTGGAGAGGTTTTAAAACATTACTTCGTTTGATCCTCATTTTCCTCTTCTCCTTATGTTCTCCTATGCAATATGAAGAAAAATGCGGACAAAAATTTATTGGGCCTTTGTTGTCGCTTTTGTCGCGAAAATGCGACATGTTGTGAAATCGTGACATTTTTCCCTTGTTGCTTTCTCTTGTTGCTACCAGTCACGAAAATGCAACGTGTCACGAAATCATGACAATCTTCTCTCACTTTGCCCTTTCGTCACCTTTAGTCGTGAAAACACGATGTGTCACGAAATTGCGACATCTTCTCTCGCTTTGCCCTTTCGTCGCCTTTAGTCACGAAAACGTGACATTTCACAAAATCACGACATCTTCTCTCGCTTGGCTTTCGTCTTCATGCACTTCTGTAAAAACATGACAAGTCATGAAATCATGACATCCTGCCTTCGTTTTGTTCCTTCACTGCTCCTTGTCATGAAAATGTGACAAGTGGCAATTTCGTGACATTTCGTACTTGGCGCTGTCCTTTCTGCTTTCTCATCGTGAAAACAAGATAGGTCGCAAAAATGCGACATGTCACGATTTCATGACATTTTTCTCCCACCTTGTACTTTCCTGCTTTCTCCCAGCGAAAACGTGACATGTCACAATTTCACGACATTTTTCTCCTACCTTGTACTTTTTTTCTTTCTCCCCGCGAAAAACGCAACATGTCGCAATTTCGTGACATTTTTCTCCTGCCTTGTACTTCTCTACTTTCTCCTCATGAAAACGTGAAATTTCATGATTTCGCAAAAAATTTTCTCCCGCCTTGTACTTTTTTGCTTTCTTCTCGCAAAATGCGACATGTCACGATTTTGCGATATTTTTCTCCCGCCTTGTACTTTTCTGCTTTCTCCCTGTGAAAATGTGAAATGTCATGATTTCATGACAATTTTTCTCCCACCTTGTACTTTTCTACTTTCTCCTCGCGAAACGCGACATGTCGTGATTTTGTGACATTTTTCTCCCGCCTTGTACTTTTTTGTTTTCTCCCCGCAAAAATGCGACATGTCACGATTTCACGATAATTTTTTGTCTTCTCCTTCGTTGCCGCCTCTGTTGCGAGAATTCGATGTGTCGCAAAATCACGACATTCTGTATCATTTTGCTCCTTCCTCGTTTTCCTTTCGCGAAAACATGATAGGTCGCGATATCGTGACATTTTTTCCTATCGTTGGCGCTCCCCTTTGCTGCTGTATTGTGCGAAAATGTGACATGCCGCCTATCACTTTGCTTTCTTGCCACTATTTGCCACAAAAATGTGACAGATCATGAAAATGCAACATGTCGCGATGTTGTGACAACTTTGCCTTTACTGCTCCTTTTTGCTGCTTTCAAGCGCGAAACTGTGATAGGTCACGAAAATGCGACATATCACGATTTCGTGACATTTTTCTGTGCTTAGCTTCTTTCTGCATCGGACTTCGCGAAACCGCAATAGGTCACGAGAATGCGACATGTCGCAATATCGCAAAATTTTTAACTTACTTTTCTTTGGCATAAAACTTGTAGAGATTTTTTATTTTTACTAATTATCCCTTCCAAGGTTCTTGGAGGGACAAACAGAGGAGTGAGTATCTCTACAATTTGTGCATTATTTTGCATGAACAACAACAAAAATAAAATGTGGCAAAAATGCCAACAAGTTGATTGATTTATTTTTTCAAACCTTGATTTAAGGTTTGGGGTAGATCCAGTAGAGTTGATTTGAGATTGATTCAAGCTTTGACTTAAGGCTTGAGGATAGATATTGAGGATAGATTTGTGCTAGACCAAACGACTATGTTTAGTACAGATTTGAGGACAAAGTTTGGTACAAATTTGAGGACAGGTTTGTGCCATATTGAGGACAAATTTGTGCTAGATGGATGAACTATGTTTAGTACAGAGTTGAGATAGAGCTTTGGACATGATAGAATACAGAGGATGACAGTCTCCAGTGGTTAGAGATCCATTAGACAAGGTTGTGAGGACAGGTATCTTTAGTGGATAGAGATCCATTAGCTAAAGCAATGGAGGCAATAGTTCTTCTAGAATATCACCAACCAAAGCAAGAGGAGAAAGGAGTTCTCCTATGGATAGAGATCCACAAACTTGATTTAGGGGATTGGTGTCTCCTTTGTATAGAGGTCCATAAACATTGTAATAGGGAAAGGATTCCCAAGAGATTGATTGAGAAAATTTTAGTGAAATATTTCCTTCGTGGAGTAGTGCACATTGGGTGAACCACGTAAATTATGGTGTCTCTATTGTGTGTGAAAATTTTTGCATTGCTTTTATTACTACTATTAATATTGCTATCTATACATTGCATAATATTGATTGAGAAAAAAAATTAAAAAGTGATCTTATACTGTTCACCCCCCCTCTCAATATAATTTTGTGTTCTTCAACTGGTATCAGAGCAGGTTCCTTCGGAAGAGTTTAACAACTTGAAGGAAAATTGTTTAAGAACACAATGGATTATAAGAATGTGTCCTCAGATAATTTAGCAATAATATTTTATGGAAGTGGTTATATATATTGGAGTATGAGAATGAAGATTTACCTTATGGCACTTGGCAATAAAATTTTGGAAGCAATTGAAAATGAATAAGATACTTTAATTGATCCACCTACATATAAGGAATGTAGGCTCCTAGACCATTACAATTCAAAAGCAATGAATGCACTTTTGAGATGTTTGCATAGAACAGAGTCCATAAAATTTATGCATTGTCAAAATGCAAAATAAATGTGGGATAAGTTGCAAAGTATATATGAGGGAGATAAAAGTGTCAAAAAGGTAAAGATAAGAAATCTCAAAGTACAATTTGAAGGATTAAGAATGAAGGATGAGGAAAATATTAGTACCTATATACCTATTTATAAATTAATGAGTTAAAAATTGAAGCACCGATGTCTAAATTTTGAAAGAAAATAGAAGCACCAACATTTAAGGTTGAGGGTGAAAATCAATATAAAAACAATATGCCTTAGAGGCATTTAATCATCCTTTTGCTTGAATTTGAAAATGTGCAATCGTGTGTTAAGAGAATGTGTGCGAAGAAAGAGAAAAAAACTTTGTTTTAAGCGCCAGCAAATAAGACACAAAATTGAAGAACGCCAAAATTCTATAGCCATCCTAGCAACATGGCCTAGTGGCAAGTGGACATAGGCTAGAGTGCTTGGGCGTGGAGTGACCCGAGATCGATTCACAGTGGCAACGTGTTTTTTTGGTTGTAGCGTCGAAGATAAAAGTGCATGATTTTTTCTTAGGCAAATCTAGAGGAGCTTTATAGAGCACGTGGTGCTCCTTATTTACCAATCGAGTGCTTAGCTCGCACGATGGTTGGAGCTACAACTAGGGCACGAGTTGAGGTTGCGTCGTGAGTTCAAGTCCCACCAAGGAAAAGCTAATAAATTTTGAATATAATTTTTATGATGCTAATGTTTGACATGAGGTCTTAGGGAGTTAAAAGGGTTTTTTAAAAAGGTTTTTTAATTAATCATTATGTTTGGTAAATTGGAGGAATAAGGAGTTAGCTTTATTATTGAATAAAGTATTTGTGTCACATTGGTGTATTGGAAATTTAAAGTGTTGAAAGGACTTCTTTACATTGAGTTATTTTGAAAAGGAGATTGCATTGATATTATTCTTGGTATTGAATATTATTTTAATTGGGATATTATAAGGTGTATTTGGTCAATTATTTTTGTATATGTTGATGGATGCTTTCTTTAAGATGGAGTGATAAGGTGTATGTGTGTTTTGATATTTGCATTGTATTGTTGAGAGAGTTTAATGTCTTCTAACTCCTTTGAGCTTGGCAAAGAATTTTTTGTGATTGTGGCAGATTTTAGAGGTTCCTTCATCATCAAGAAAAAGGTATGAGCACATTCTTCCATAGTTGAGTTGATTGGTTGGTTTTCTGGAAAATAATTTTGGAGTGAAAAGGACTTGATAAGGGTTTCCTTATTAAATTTTTTGAGTTAATGCATCAAGGTTTTTTTGGAATAAAGAGTTTTTGTTGAAACCTTGTTTGATAAGCATTGTTGTTGAAGCTATTGGTTGATTGAAGAACTTGAACTAGGGTTTGAAAATAATATGAGTATCATTGTTATGTGAGAGTGTTTGATAAAGCATTGTTGAAAAATTTTTGAGTGGGTGTTTATATACTTGGACTAGGGCTTGTAAGGAAGGATTATTTCATTGAGTGATTGATTGAGTAGAGTTGGTTGAGCCTATTCAAGTGGATGTGTGAAGTGATTGTTCAAGTTCCATAAAGTAAAATATTCTATATTCTGAATTGATTTGATAAAGTGATTGAGCATTGAGATGAATAAGAAGCATATTGAGTCTCTAACAATTCTCCTTATGTTTCTGAAATAGTGATTGAAAGTGATTGAGCATTGAGTTGAATTTGAAGCATATTGAAAGTGATTGAGCATTGAGTTGAATTTGAAGACTTGAGAGAAGAGTTGATTGATTGATTTGTTCAAACCTTGAGTTAAGTTTTAGGGTAGATCCAACAAAGTTGATTTGAGATTGAGTCAAGCTTTTAGTTAAGGCTTGAGGACAAATATTGAGTATAGATTTGTGCTAGACCGAAGAAATATGTTTAGTACAGATTTGAGGATAGAGTTTGGTGCATATTTGAGGATAGGTTTGTGCCAGAATAGAGATAATGATTGAGGACATATTTGTGCTAGACCGGCGGACTATGTTTAGTACAGAGTTAAGACAGAGCTATGGAGGTGATAAAGTATAGAGGATGATAGTCTCTATTCGATAGAGATCCATTAGCCAGGGCAGTGAGGACAGGTATCTTCAATGGATAGAGATCCATTAGCTAGAGCAGTGGAGGCAACAATTCTTCTAGAAGATCACCAACCAGAGTAAGAGGAGAAAATATTTCTCCTATGGATAGATATCCACAAACTTGATTTAGGGGATTGGTATCTCCTTTGGACAAAGGTCCATAAACATTTTAATAGGGAAATGATTCCCAAGAGATTGATTGAGAAAATTTTAGTGAAATATTTCTCCGTGGAGTATCCCACATTGGGTGAACCACGTAAATTGTGGTGTCTCTATTGTGTGTGATGATTTATTCATTGCTTTGATTAGTGCTATTTATATTGTTATATATACATTGCATAATATTGATCGGGAAATAAAAGTGAAAAGTGGTCTTATATTGTTCACCCCCCTCTCAATATAAGCTTGTGTTCTTCAAAAATATGGATGAGATTGTAAGAAATGCATTCAATGATGAGGAACTACTTCATGAGGTGGAATTTTACTCTCAAAACTTAATATACATATTTGAAGGATACAAGCTTCTGTCCACTAGTGAAAAGGAAAAAATTTCATTATTCCTTAAAGAAGCTAAACAAGGCAAGGTCACAAAATTAATTGGTTATCTTCATGAAGTCTTTTTTAGAACCTGGTGGAATACACAAAAAACTATTATACTCACATCAGAAGAGTGTTTGATGATGTATCTATAACTAATTAATTTTGAACTTGTTCAAAACATAAAATAAACTAGAAATCCTAGTCAACATTATTATGATGATAGACTAACTCATCATGAAGTAGATATTCCTATAGTAACAACATAGAAAATAAGAAGAAGGAAGAGAAAGCATGATAGAAGAAATACTCATTAGGATACAAGCAATAAAAAAGGACCGGACCAAGTTGAAGACCACCTAAAAGACAAAGACAATATGAAGACCAAAGTAGAAGAAGAGGAAGAACCAGATCTAGCAAAAGAGTGCTTGAAAGATAAAGATCCATATTGAAGACTAAAGTCTTAAATACCCAAATAATGTAATACAGGGAGATATTAGAGAATATATTACATTATTGGGTACATGCTAATGTACCACCTTTGGCACATTACTAGAGTAGAGTAAAATTAAGTAGTTACTTCAACATGTAATAAATGCACAAGTTTCAGAATGTGCAATGATGTAAATATGCATGTAGTCCACATGAACATAAGTCATAGGATAGAGTCAAAGGTAGAGTAAGGTCCAAGGAACCTATCTTCCTATACAAAGGCCTTCTAGTGAGTGAAAGAGAGAGAAGAGCATATATAGAGTGCATAGTATAGATTGGTAGTATGGTACAATATAGTCCCTTCAAAAAATGGTGTATGGATTTTGCATTTCCTCCATTATACTACATTGTACTATTTATGTAAGCTTTCATTAATGACATATTTTTGAGTTATTGCAGATGTTTATTTCTTTATTTTCCTACATATTATAGTGTCATTATCATATAGATATCATAGCTTGCTTATCCTGCATCTTGTGGTTACATTTCCTATATCATAAACTCATCAAAAGCTAACAATACACCTAGCCATATCCAAAATGGTATAATTTTATCTCTCTGCCACTCCATTTTGTTGTGGAGTGTAGGGTGTGGTATTTTTCCTTTAAATGCCTTCTTGAGTACAAAAATCAAGAAAATCCTTAGATCATAACTCTCCACCATTATCATATCAAAGGACTTTGGTGCTCTTTCTAAATAGTTTTTCTACCAAATCCTTGAACTTCTTAAACTTATTAAATACACTTGATTTCAACTTCAATAAATACACCTACATATTCCTGGAAAAGTCATCTACAAACAACAAAAAATACCTAGCACCACAGAATTGTGTTGTCTTCATAAACCCACAAATATCAACATGGATTAACTAAAAAACTTCCTTATCTCTCCAAGATTACCATTCTTCAAGTGGAGTTGTGTTTCTTACTAGCCTAACATGCTTCACAATTTCTTGGTGATTTTGTATAACTAGAAGCCATAAACCAAAATTTCTTTAGCCATATAAGAAAGAGATCTCAAATTCAAATACCCATACCTTTGATGCCAAAGTTCACTGCTATTTTGGCCACTCTTGGCCATTAAAGCATACTATTTCACCTCCCTTGCATCAACCAAACTAAAAATTTCATGCTCTTAAATACTTAGAGGAATTATCTTCTTAGTGACCTGTTGAGTGGTATTTTCACCCAATTGTGAAAGTACACTCTTCCTTAGGATTTGGGTTCCAAATCCCCTCTTGCAAAGAAGTTAAACAAACAACTTCTCCAAGGTCTCTGCTATATTAGCATTTTTGTATGTGTATTAGTAATCTCAATAAAAGATATTCATTTTTAAATGCTTGGAACACCTTAGTTATTGCAAGTAACTGTAAACAAGGGGTAATGTTGGTTTATTTTACCATGAAACTTTAGTGATTGTTCATTTAACCAAAATAAGCAAATGTGAGTTGGTCATCATATGACCACGATGTAGTACCTTAATTCTTTTTATCTTGAGGGTTTTAAAATAGATTTTATCTTGCATTAAATCCAAATATGGCTTCTTATCATGAAGATGAATATAGCTTTCAATGTGATCGATAAACTATCCCTCTTTGATAAAATAGGTTTTTCACAAAGAGGCAATAATTTATGGCCTCAAATTAAGGGCTTTAAATGTCACTTTAACTTATCCCTCTTAAATGAAATCAAATTTTCATCAAGATGAACAATTAAGTGCTTTGAATCAATGACCTTCAATGTGATGCTCAAATTACCCCTCTTTCGTAAAATCAGAATTTTCATGAAGAGAGGGCAATTTTAGACTCCAAAAATAGAAATTTGTAAAATGCCATAAAACATAAAACCTTCAATGAAATTGGAATTTTCATGAAGGGAATGTCATCATAGGCGCTCATGAGTGTAAAACAAAACTGAAAAAATAAAATTTGACCTTAAAATAGAAATTTTCTATTTTCGAATTTTTAAAATCTGTAATAAAACAGCAACTACGGTGAATTTTTAAAAATACTAAACAACTGCGAAAATAAAATTTCAAAATGCGTATTGGAAGTCTGAAGTATAACCTACGCAATGGTGAAATTATTTTTGGATTTTGAAATTTTTTTAATGTTTATTTTAATGCCTGAAAATTAAAAAAATGGTTAAAATTTTTGAAAAATAAAATGCAGAAAAATGAAAATGAAATGCAAAAAACTGAAAATAAAATGCATTCAGTATGATGCTATCATATTTCTACAAAATTGAAGATGTGAGGTTTCAATGCATGCAACCTAACCTATTGGACTTGCAAAACAAGCATAATCCCCATAGACTAAGTGCTGGTTCCTAGGGTTTAAAATAAATTTCAGGTTCAAGTATTCACATGAAGCAACCAAGAAAACTTGCATTAACTCCATCTACAAACTCGAAATATGAAAAAGAGAAAATAAATAGACATTAAATCCATAGCATGCAAAGAGAATCTCCTTCTTTCTTGCCCACAAGATGCAAATTTCTGAAAACTCCTGCATTAAAAATGTGTCATTTTACAATAGCAAAATTTTTGGTTTTCCCAAACCAGTCCATTGTGGAAGGAAAATATCCAGAAAAACCCAGTGCCAAGGCCTTGCCTTCATTCCTGCAATCTTCTCTGAAAAGTTTCCAACCCCCATGTGGCCGCCCCCTCATCTGAAATTGGAATTTTCATCAAATATTTTTAAAAAAAGAAACATTTCTAAAAACTTTCCATCTCCTTCTCCGTGGCGCTTGGTTTGCATTTTCCAATTTGATGAAAAACCCTTCACTTCGTATCTCTGGTTTTGTCTTCTAGTTTCAGATTGATTTTCCATTTTCTCATTCTTCCTTTGTTTTTCATGGCTCTTATTGTTTCGTTTGTAACGGACATAGAGACAAATGGCAAAATGGCTTGATAACCGTTACCTCCAATCAATTTCTAGGGTAACGTCTCCCTTTGTCTCTACTTGCTACGACAATGTATAAGCATCATATTAGCTTTAAAATCTCCTCTCAGGTCCTATGCTTTCATGTTGGGTCATATCCTCCTTTAACAAATAATTATAACCATGACTAATCAAAACGCCCCTATGCTCCCTTGCGCAGTATGCATTATATTACCATGTAATAAGGCTTCATTAAAATTTCAACACCTTGTTCATTTAATTAAAATGGGTTGTCCAACATATTTTAATTAAACACCCCTGCTGTATTTAGCCTCTATGCGTGCAATCTCTGTTGACATAGCTGTTAAACTCCCGGTAAAACCTGTTTCGAATCTCTGATGCCGTTACTTGTCGTAGCTCTGTCCATTGCTGCATTACCTGCGGTTGCGACCGTCCTTCTTCAGCGGTTTCATCTCCGTGTGACCTGTCCCACTGTTCGTGGCAGTGACCTGGTCAGCATCTGCAACCTCCGACGGAATCCAAGCGAGCCTCTTATTCCTACACTATGCTCCGTTTGGCATATTTATTGCCAATTTCGTCTAGTCTCTTCACGCAGTCATCCTGGCAATGCTACGTCGTCAAAATGATCGAGTACCGTGACCATCATCCCATTCCTTTCTCGATGCCAACGTCGCTGTGTCGGCTTCATCGGTGCTACTCGGCTCTATCTCACGCTCGGAATACCACTTTTACACTGTCGTGTTTCCCCACAATCGTCGACATCTGGGTCTAATTGAACATGCTCCGTTCGTTGCTCGTCCTGTCCTTTCATCGATGCCTACCATCGTAAAACACCTCTCATCCAAGCTGTGTGTCGTCGAATTGGATGCCCATCGCTTGCTTGCTCCCGTAGTCCACGTTGGGCTTGCGAACAATCCTCCCACATCATCGTTGTCGTCGTCTGATTTCGTTATACGCATATCAATATCTTGGTTATCCCTTTATGAAGCCACCAATGCCGTGTCTGTGCCCTTTCAAACGTTGTCATAACCTGATACCCACCATATGTAAAAAACTTCACTTCCTCGGTGACCTCTGCTACAAAACAGTCCATACTATTGAAGTCCACCATGGTGTCTGCAGGGTACATGTATGCGAGAGTCTACTCATTTACACCGAGTCTTGTTTGTTGCCTTCACCTATAGAGGTTTTGAACACCTCGTCCCTGAGCTCCACCAAATGTTGTTCTATGTCCGGGTAGTTCCTCTTCGAAATCGTTGGTACCGAATTGCTCAATCTTGACTTTGCTATGCATCACCGTATTGTTGGCCCGGGTATCCATCTACCCTGGATTCTTTGATATCCATGGCATATTCTTGGCTATGGGGTCTACATAAGCTCTAGAAACTCTTGATGTTCATGCTGAAACCCTCTGTGCTGCCCTCTTCGGAGCTCCACGTAGCGCCGCCTGCAAGAAAGTAAGCACAAAGTATCATTAATTAAAATATTTAAAATTTCAACACAAAACAATACACTCTAAACTAAACTCCTACCATCGGCACTTATAGTCAGAAGAATCCATTACTTTCAAATGAAAAGAAAGCCATGTGGCTTCTTTTATATTTATAAATTTTCTTTTTATTATCCCTTTTATTTTTTATTTTTGTTTTTATATAATATAATATATATTATATATAATATATTATATTATATACTATATTGAGTAAATACTTCTTATACATATACATGTCCGTCGTGAGATTGAATTTCATTTTTATTTTAAACATTGACATGTACAAACAACTTACTTGAAACCCTCAAATGAAGAAAACATAAAAGGCAACCATAACAAAAAGCTAACAGGAAAAGTGATGACCAAGAGTCTTTGACAGACAAAGTCGTCGATAATAAAATATTGTCGACAATAAAATATCGTCGACAATAAAATATCATCAACAATAAAATATCGTCGACAAGAAAAAGTCATTGACAATAAAATATCGTCGACAAGAAAATATTATTGACAAAAACTAATGATAAACGCAAATTCAAAACAAGTCGAGCATTAGACACTCGAAACCAACATGCAAACACCCAAATACCAAAAATAAAAAGGTGGGTCCCCAATTTTGGGGTACGTTGTGGAGCAGCCACAATATGACCTTATCCACAAAGTAGAAATTGTAATTGTTGAAAATCACTTGCAAGTGGGGGTTATGCTTCATAATTTCACTAACACGAAGTAGATTCTTATCCATTCTTCAAACATAGTGAATATTAAGAAATACCATAAATTTACCTAATAGGATTATCTACACATTATCTTTTCCTTATACCCTATATCCCTCCCCACCACAAAATACCACAAAGTAATTAGATTAGCAACATAACTAATATACCAATATCTCATATTGGTAAAATGATTATATGCACCCAAATCTACATACCAAGTAGATGTTTTCACATTTTCTACTTTAACATGTGTCATAAACACAAAAAGATCTTCATCTTCCTGATGCTTTGCAACATTGTCATGTTTCTTTAACACTTGGTTATTCTTCTCATCATATAATATTTTCCTTCAAAATGTTTTCATATGGCCTATTTTTCCACAATAATGGCACTTAAAAGTCTTATGATTACCTTAAGCATCTATCTTTTTGCCCTCATGATTCTTAGTAAACTTGCCTTTGCCCTTGAAGTTGGCTATCAAATCTATTTTTGAACCCTCATTTCCACTAATACTTCCCAATTGGTTTTTCCACCTATCTTGCTACAAATTTTTGGTTCTCAAATCCTCAAACTTCAAGTTAACATTATTAGAAGTAATATTTATGGTTTCAATAAAATGCTCAAATAAAGCTGGTAAACTCTTTATAGTGATTACCACCACATCTTCTTCTTCCATTTTTTGCCAAATGGTATTCAATTGTTCTCTAAGGTCTTTTATCTTTAGCAAATGATCTTGTAAAGACTCACTTTCATCCATTTTGCTTAAAAATAATATTTTTTTAAGGAATAAGACTCTACCTTTATTTGAAGTTCCATGTAAATCCTTCAGTCGCATCCAAATAGTTACAGCATCACCCTCAATTTGAACTTCAAGAAGTATTTATCAGAAATTGAAATCTTTAATAGCATCACAACACTATTTTGCTCATCAAAATTAGTTTGATCATTTTCAACTATTTTTGGTCATGTTTCTTTGCTCAATACAAGTTGATCGAAACACCTATACTCAAAAATGGCCAACATATGCTATTTCTAGGTACTATAATTCTTCCTAAAAAAAATGGTTACCCTCTAGCATAATGTTAGATAAAGTATCCATTAGAGCACACATAATATAAATCTACAATTGAAATAAAGAATTACAACTAATAAAGTTGTGTTTTTCCTTTCCCAAACTAAATATTACAGAGATAAAATGAAATATTCTTGTTGAAAGACTAATAGATCTATTGAGTAAACTAATATATATGTTGGAAAACAACACATATATGATCTAGATCTATTGGAAAACTCTTAAATTTACTAAAAAATGCTCATATTTATTGGAAATCTCTTAGATCTATAAAGAAATGTACATATATGCTCTAGATTTGCTAGAAAACCCCCATATATGTTAATAAATGCATAGATCTACTAGAAAACTTCCATATCTACTAAGAAATACATGGATTTGTTGGAAAACTCCTAGATTTGCTAATAAATGCTCAAATCTACTCTAGATATTCTAGAAAACTCCTAGATCTGCTATGTAATGCAAAATATACTGGAAAACTCCCAAATCTACAAAAAAATACATAAATCTGTGAAAAAATTCCAGATCTTCTAAGAAATGCATAAATTTGCTAGAAATTCCCAGATCTACTTTTTTCCAAAAGTACCTTTGATTTCTTAGTATGTATCAAAAAGGGGTATCTTGTTCATCACTGATCTATGTAGTCCTTAGGCCTTCTCTTGCTTTAGTTTCCCATACCATGGCTCTAATACCATATTAGAAAAGAAACCAAACACACAAAGAAACCAAGAACACAAAGAACTTGAAAGAGGGAATGCTTATTTCCTTATGAAATGAGGAGAGCACATGTCCTTTTAAAGTCAAGGAATGACATAAACCCTAAAATGACTTAAATGTACTTTAAGTCATTAATACAACACTAAAGCATAAATTAGACTAAGTCAACAAGTGACTTTATTAATATGCCTAAGTCTATAGTCTAGATGACTATTATGAACTAAATAACTCTAGCAACTAGCTAATAAAGCATCCAAATCAAGTTAATTGTCTCAAAGCTCAATTTAGGAGTATTTATTGCTTCCAAAGCAAAAGCACCTAGACTTCAGTGATATCATCAATGATGCTTTTTCCCCCTAGCAATGCTTTTATAAAATTTTAAATTTTCATCATTTCCCACCCAAATTGACTAGCAATAATCATCTTCATATTAGCACTGGGATCATTAGCCCCGTAAGGCTATTACCTCCAACACTACTAACAATTAGACCCCAAAAAGGAAAAATAAGATAATTAGTACCTTCCAAGCCACCCACCAAAAATAGATTTGATCACATCTGTCTGATTTGTAGGCCCAATATTTTCCCTTTCTATCTTCCATCCATTACTTGCATACTAGACCATTTTGAAATCTTACCCTCAAACAATCCCATCAACTTCAATGCAACCACCTTCCAAGGAGCCATGACTTCCTATAAAGCCAACACTTGGGGAGCCCAATTCATATCATCCTTGAAGATAGAAAAACTTTTCCAAATTCATGATCATTATCTTGAGAATATAGTGAAGGTCTACTGATTTGAATGTGGATCTCATGCAATTGTGAATATTTCAATATTCTCCTTCATAAAGGGGACATCGACCTAGTCATCTTGGGGCTATAAGCTTGCTTGGTTTTACTCTCTCCTCTCTTGGATTTATCATATCTTTTTCTTGGTAGCTTTTTAATCATTTGATCATTTCATAATTTGTGTTGTCTATATCAAATTTGCATCTACATGTCATTTTGCTTTATTGCATCCTTAGTTTATATATTTTATAATCAATTAGCTTATCATACTATCACTATCAGGACCCCTACACCTCTTGGTTAGGGATCTTCATTTAATAAATTAAAAAAATCATAAATCTCTTGTCCAAGCACATTCTACTATATCTACAAGCAAAAGCATTATCAAATTGCATGTTCGATGGTGCTATTGCTCTTTGTTTCTTATGCAACAAAAAATAAGTCTACAATCATATAAAGAAAAAGCACTAAAAACTAAAAAATCCTTGGTGGCACTATCGCTCACATAGTGGTGCTTCTGCCATTGAACCCATAATTATTATTTATCATTTTAAAATTATTTTATCTCAACTTTTGAGTAGGAATTTGATGTTGGTCAAGGGAGCCATACACTCTCCTCTAGTCTAGGTAGACCCCTTTAGTTCTAAATAAATTTTTTTATCTATTTTGTAGGTTAGCGAAAGCACCATTAGAAAGCAATAGCACTGGCAATGCTTCTGTCATTGAGGCAAAAACTTAAGTTTTAGCTTCCAATATTATTTTTTTAACACCTTAGATCATAGATTTTTTTGTTACCTATTTTGTATCTATTTTTGTTTTAGTATTTTCTATTTTATCCATTAAAGGAAAAAGGAAAGAAGGAACAATTCACCATTAATATCATTAGAAGACCAACTTTAATCTTGTATATCATTAAAATGAAATCACATATAATCATATTAGGGTTTGGTTGTGACATTATCCTCTAGAACCCTTGCTCTAAAAGGAAATCCTCTTTTCATTTATTATTAAAAGTCAAAAGCATTTAGTTTACAGGACCTTTTTGTTGCATTTGTAGCTAGCATAGGACTAGATTAAGGTTAATATTGTCAAAGAAAATTCTTAGGAGAAATGTAGGTGTTCGCTAACTTGTATCCACTAAACCCTAGATATAGGCTCATAAATAGCCCCAATATTTGAGGTGTGAAAGAGAAAAGATGTTACAAATCCATTAAGTTGGAGGTCCCTTTGTGATAATCCATATTCTCACACATGGCATGGTAAAATTTAAAAGCACCTCATACCATCTTGAAAACTATGTTTGATTTTACAAATCCAAGAAATAATTTTAAAAGCAGCTTCAAGATCATGTTCACAATAAACAAATGGATATAGAATGTACATTATTACAAAAAACTAGATGTTATTAAGCAATCCTTGAAAGATTTATCCTCTTCTTGGCCATTTTGGAGACAACATGATTCCCATCATATTTTGACATTGTACTTCCTTTGTATAACCTCATTTTACAAGACTATAACATGGCCTTATTTTGCAATACATTCAAACACGAGACAAATTCTTGGCCATTTTGAAGAAAGTATGATTCCTGTTAGTTTTTGACACCATCTTGTCTATGGCTTGACTTAATTTTTATCACAAGGAACATCTTTCATAATTGTCTTATTTACTTTTTTTTTGTTTTTTTATTTGTGGAAAACATCCCAAAAGGGATGCCACTTTCGGGTAAGACCCAAGGAGGTAGGGGTATAATTGTATTATTTCCTAATTCTTCAACCTTTTATTGCTTTCTCATCTTAGAAATATTTAGAGTGATTATTCCCTTGTAAATTATTCTCCATAGACTAATAGGTATAGTAACAAAATATTCATAACAATAATTAGCATCATTAAGTATACTTTGCATGCATTGTTGAAGAATTGAAAATTCTCCTTTTTCTGCTTCACTGGAAATATCAATAAGCCAGTTCAAATTATTTGTCATTTCCTCTTGTTTCTATTCTTATGTTAGGACCCTCCTAACATGTCCTAATACTTGTATTTATTTATTTATTATATTCAAAGGGTCACAACCCTTCACTCTTACAACTCTTAGAATAGGTATTTAAATACAATCCAAATATGGTAATAAGGGCATCATCGAAGAATATATTTACTTATTAATTGTGGGTCTTCCTCCAATTTAACAACGATTCTTTTCTTAAACAACGATTCCTTCATTAACTTGCACTCACCATTGTTTTATCACACAACTAGGAAGGACCATACCATCTGGATCAAAGCTATATCAAGGAGCCAAATCACCATCATTTTTCCCACCTCTCACTTCCTTGCGGATCGTGGAAAATAAAATCGAAAGTAGAGAATTTTCCATGCGACTAAAATATTCATCGACGATGTTGTGAAGAGAATTTCGATGAAATAAAATAGATATTACATTATAACCAAGTTTTTATAAACTCCGACATTGAAAAATAAAATAATTACCGGGAAGTCATCATTGATTTCGACGTTTGGAACGAAAAGAAAGAGAATTAAATTTTTTAGGGACTAAAAGTCCCACATTAGCTGTGCTACAACTTTGTAGCGCTTTATAAACACCAAAGTGCACAAGGAAGAACGTGACTTCAGTCACGCCTTCCCTATACCTTGTGCAAACCAACCACTGCCCGATCCTTTCTCAAAATTCGTATCATCTGCCTACTCCTCATGTTCCTGCCTGCCACCCCTACGCCTCAGTCGCCTACTATCATGCTCGTGCTCTTTCAGTACACTCATGCCTACTGTCATGCTCTATCAGTCCCGTAGTCTATTGTCATGCTCTATCAGTCCCGTAGTCTCGCCTACTATTGTGTTTTGTGCTCTGTCAGTCCTACCTGTTGTCGGTTTCGTGCTCTGCCAGTCTCGCCTGCTGACGTGTTTCCTGCCTGCTCTTTGTGTTTCTCGCCTACCGACCACCGTGCACTCTCGGGAACCAAATTTAAAAGTTGATAGGGCATTGCCCACAAAATTTTGACAACTTTTGTAAAAGTTTCTAAAACAACTTATAAATTTTTTAAACAAATTTTTGCTCACCTGGTACCAAGTCATATTGATTGTTACCTACACCAACCGCAATTGCTGAAGGACGACGATCACTGGATTCCATTCATGAGAAACATGAAAGGCTCACTGAAGAAGTTAAACAGGAAAGAGAGGAGAATGTCCGTAACACAAGAGAACTCTTCAAGAAAATATTTGCAATAGATGTTAAACTTGATGCTATCAGTCAAAATCAGGCAACAACACATTTAAATTCAACCAAAAATGGGTCATCAAACTGAGCAATATTAGGAGGTCCACAAAATTCCATTTTACCATAGACGACCAAATTAGACTTCCCAAAATTTGAAGGCGGAGACCCTACAAATTGGATCTACCGAGTAGAGCAATATTTCTCACTAAATCAAATTCCAAAAATGCAAAAAGTGCATATCGCCTCCTTCCACTTGGAAAACGATGCCATCCAATGGTACCAATGGTTCGAGAAAACTAACGGCACTCCTATGTGGTCAACCTTTACACATAATCTATTAGTGCAATTCGACCCTAGCAAGTTTCAAAGCTTTACAGGGGCCCTCACTAAATTATGCCAAACCACTTCGGTAAGTGAATACCAAGCAAAATTTGAAAGGCTAGCTAATCGAACATCCGGATTAGATGCTGCCTTCTTTCAAGAATGTTTTGTCAATGGATTAAAAGAAGAAATTTGAATTGAGGTGCAAATGTATAACCCTACAAACATGTTAGAGACCATCAGCTTGGCAAAATTAGTGAAAGACAAAATCAAGGCACGAAATCGGTTCACAAAACCAACCTTGGGGAAACCATCTGTAGCACCCTAAAATTGGCGTAGTAAAACCTTAATAATTACAATTACTCTAGTAAATAATTTAAATTCAAATTTTAACCTCCCAAACTGCCCGTTAACCACCACTTAATCCATTTCCCCCTTTCCCATGCCATTTTAGAGTTTGTTTTGACCGTTTGACGATATCGTCGCCGATCAGATGATATCGCCCCAGATCTGACAATTTCGTCTTGGCTAGGACGTCCAGACAATCTTGTCCCAAAACTAATTTTGCACAATTAGCTTCTATTCCAACAGGTCTCTAATCCAGGCAGAAGCGTGTCTACGTCGTTAGAGACCCTCCCCCGTTGGAGATCTCCCAAATAGGGATGATCTCCAAAGCCCTCCCCTTAGCACCCCCCTGGCTGAAATTTCCTATAACTCGACTTCATACGCATTTAGACATCCCAAATTTCTATTTGCATTAGTTCTATACAAATTTTATTGCAGGTACCTTAGTGTTTTTTAGTCGGAGCAAGCTTACATCATCGCAGTCGATCCTGTTCAGATCAGAGGTGATCTTGTCGAATTAGATATGATTTCGTACCAATGCAAGACGATTTCAACTACAGTTAACATTGAGGCAATCAGTTCCTGAAGTTTGCATTTCTTCATCTTTCAATCTGCTATTTTATGTTGTAATTAGCTAGTTTATTTGATATTTTATGCTATCTTGCATTTTGGAGTTCACCCATGTAGCTTTAAATGCACAATTAAGTCATCAATTGCCATTAAATCATCATAGTACACTTGTATTTTGTTCATTATTATCATGTTAATGTTATTGTTGTCATTTTACACTGTTTCCCTCTGTTAGCATTGTTGTATTTTCTATGTTTTGCACCTATTTCTCTGTTTGCAGGTCTTTAACGAATTCGTCTGACAAATTTGTTAGATCTCAGATGATCCTGTCTAATCTCAGATGATCCTATCAAATCAGAGGTGATCCTGACTGCTTCAAGAATCAAAATCTTCATCAGACATTCGGATCAGGTATTTTATTTTAACATTTCTTAATTTCTCTATTTTATGTCTTAATTCTATTTTTTTTATTCATTTAATCTGCATCTTCATATAGAATAGCTTAGACACATTTTTGCCAAACCTAGGACTTGAATGCTTAAGGGTAAAACGAACACATCAAACACATTCCCAACCTAGGCATGGAAACTACCACTAAATGTTTCCTGGTGAACCCACCATCCGTCAAAAAATCACCATAATACACCTCCCTTGAGAGGCGGGACCTTCGCAAGGCCTCTCAGTCCGAGGTACCGTGCCATCCTTTTTCCATCCTCCTTCCGGGCATGGATCCTATAGCCTAAAGGTAGGGATGCAAAAAATTTGGAGTGATACATTTTGGTGAACCCGACATGAATGCATTTAA
Organism: Wollemia nobilis; assembly: GCA_028583015.1. Lineage (NCBI taxonomy): Eukaryota > Viridiplantae > Streptophyta > Pinopsida > Araucariales > Araucariaceae > Wollemia > Wollemia nobilis. The sequence goes on from JAQPPZ010002662.1 coordinate 190,276, forward strand.
AACCTTTTGAAAACAAAAATAAATATATATATATATATATATATATATATATATATATATATATATATATATATATATATATATATATATGTATGTATGTATACAAAAAGTAACAAAATCATCAGTTCAAGTTTGCATGTTTTAGATTCAATTCTAAATAGTAGATGCTAAATATTACTTTTAGAAGTACTAAAGAAACCATGAGTTTTTACTCAAATCCATATGAGCCCATCAGTAATGTTGGAAGAATTCAGCCAAATACATTTGTTGATTATGACCAACCTCATCCCTATTCAACACCACCTCCATCACACTTTTCTCATTTTTCATCCTTACCCCAATAGGACAATCCCTTTGCCAATCCTCTTCATAATGATATTATCTATTCTCCCATATATCCATATTATGTCTATCAATCCACATACAATCCTCCACCACCATGTCAATATTCTTCTTTCAATACAACACATCCATTTCAACAAGAAAATACTTATTCTTCCAATTCTACCATGCACTCACCTCATACTTCGCAATCTTCCTGTCATCATTCTACCCATAATAAAGAAAACAGAGGTGAGAAACCATTAGGTCCTTTTATGACTGAACTCCTAAGGCACATATCAAAAACCTCTCGAAAACCTTCATCACGTAAATTTACTAAGCTCAATCAACCAATGGATATAATTCTCAAGTATTTACTTGATACAAATAGGATTGAAATTCCTTCCATAAGACAACTTGATACCACAACAGATTGGTTTAAACCTGAGCTACATTGTGGATATCATAGAGTAGATGGACATATGACACAAAATTGTAAAGATTTAAGATGTGCAATTCAAGATTTGATTGATGATGGTCTTTTTAATATAAAGGAATTACAATCTACAACTGACTATAAATCTTTAGTAAAAAATCAAACTCCTACACAACAAATACCAATAATCAATCAAGACATGGGGATCTCCCAAGAACCCCTACTCAATTATCAACAACAAGAAACCAATCAAATATTGCATGTTAATGTGTCCCATCATGATGATATTATTAATATTGTAAGAAAAAATACAAATGAGCAACCTCAAGTTCAATCAACTCAATCTGATATTCAAGATATGGATTCCTCATTTGACCAACCTTCAAAACTATCTTTGACTCTAGAGAATGATCCAAAATGGAATGTAAGTATAGAAAGCTCATCTTTAAAATCAAAATCTCAATCTGAAATCTACTTTGATAGCCAACAACAAGTGATTCATCCTCAAGCGAAGATATCCCTTTTAGAAATATTACAAATTTATCACAAAGAAATTTTGGTCAAAATACCTAGCCAACAATTTGTTCCTCATCATATTTTCTCTAAAAACATAATTAATGGTGTAAACCCTCTTGAGGTTAACCATATTTCATTCTATGATGAGGATATTCCTTTCTCTACTCCACAAGAAGACTCCTATCTTTACATTATCGGATCTAGTAAAGAAACACTTGTTAGAACTATCATGGAAGATAATGACTTCCCTCTTAATTTATGCACTTATCAATTATTCCAAAAACTCGAATTAAAGGAAGAAGATCTTAATGAATCAAATGTTCTTATAAAATATTTTAACAATGAAATTCAAGAAGCTCAAGGTACTATAATGTTTCCCCTCAATATTGGATCCAAGATCTTGGATACTCTATTTTATGTAGCATATTGCCATTCATATTACAACCTACTTCTCAGAAGTCCTTGGATTCATACGATGAGGGTTGTCCCTTCCACTCTTCACCAATGTTTGAAGTTTGAACTTGCAAATAAAATTGTTACCATACATGGTGACCTAACACCATTTGAAGAATATTTAACGGTTGAAACATCAAGTTATATACATTCTTTATTATCACAATTATCTTCTATCCGTCACTTTTCTTCATTCATATATGATCAACCTTGTTTACCAAATAACATCCATGCATATATTTCACATATGCTCCCTCCATCTTATCAATACTAGGAAGATAGTGATAAGAATGAAGAACTTCCTTATCCTTCTTACATTTTATTTTGTAACATGATCAATTTTACACATATAAAAGTCAAATCTTTTGCTACATTATTCTACATTATAACAAAGATTTTGTTATCACTACCTTTTATTCATCACCTTCTATTCTTACCTTCACCTCAACCAGATTATCCTTCAAAACCTCCTTTGATTTTGAAGCAACCTTAGACATGCTATACTCAAAAAAACCTTGTACAGTGTATATAGATCATCTTGTATATACCACCAATTTCAATTCATAAATTAAAATCAAAATCCTCAAAATCTTCAAAAAAAAAATACTAATGCAACTAAAGACCTTAAAGGTAAATTTGAGCCCAACTGGCTTGGACCATACATTATCACTGCTAAATTTGAATCAGGAGCATACAAATTATCTACCTTAGATGGTAAAGAACTTAAAGAACCCATGAATATTTTGCATCTTAAACGTTACTATGTATAAATTTGGTCATTTCATCCTTGTATATATTTGTTTAAAATATTTTAAAATCAATATCTTGTATTTCTTTCAATTTATAAATTCAAAAATGCCAAAAACATTCATAATTATCAAAATCTTCAAAACTATTTGTTGCATTTATTTATGGTACTTGTTAATTCTTTCAAAAAACGAAAAAATGAAAAAAAAAAATAGCAATATTCTTGACTCTTTCGAAACCAAAACAACATAAAGAAGAAAGAGAGAGTCAACATTCTCAAAGCTTCTCAAAAACAATATTTATTTATATATATCTGCTTACAAATGTTGCAATTATATGTTTCAAATTATTTTGGATAAATTAGCATTTATTTGGAATCTCTCACTTTCACAAACACAAAAATAAATATCTTGATTTTATCTGGCATGATTACTAATCTCTCTTATATCAAAGTCCACAAAATTCAATTAAATAAAGTTTGAGCATAGAGAATTGATCTTGTTATTTACTTAAACCAAGCACATCTTTTTCACAATAAAATGATTATATTTGTAATTTCCATGTTTTGCTACATAGTAGAAGTGGTTTCTTGAGCGAAAAGTTTCCCCTGCTATCCTATCATGCACATGGTCTAGAATCTTTGAGAATTGGCAAAAGGACAAGCTCACCCCTACCCAAAATAAAAATCCCTTGCTTTACAGCTAATCTGAGCAAGTATCCCTAGTATAGAACAAAAGGCAAAGTTCAAAAAAAAGAGAAAAAGAAAAAAATGTTATTTTATATCATTACAACAATGTTTCAAGCATTATCTCAAAAATCAAGCAAAAATACAAAAGAAAGCAATAAAATCCCTTTTCCTACCCTTTGAAAAGAAAAGAAGGGTTGATGAGCTTGAATCCCTGGAATTCTCAATTATTCGAAAACTATGAGGTAAGCCCCATAACAGGTGGTTTGTGCCCAACCTGCTTGGCCTTGGGTAACTCCTAGCGTGGCGATATGTCTGTCATATTAGCAACCTTCTTTTGTACAGACCTATGTCTGCTTATGGATTAGCTAGCTCTTGATAATTCGACTTACATAGTAGTCTAGTATGGTTATATGCATCTACATCATGGTTAATGAACACTTCTTTGGTTCATTCAAATCACTTGTATCATAGTACCTTGCTCAAACTTGTAAATGAACAATGCAATTGCACACACATTTGTATTTGAGAGATTTTGTGTATCATTATGATAAATCAAGATTGGAAATGAACTCACATATGCACATGGGATTCCTTATAAATCTAACTTTTGTCTTTAAGATACTTTGAAATATTTCTTGCAAATTGTTTGAAATAAATTCATTTTCTTCTTTAAAGTACAGTTGTTTAGTATAAAGACAACTACATGCATAATAGAAAAATTAAAATTTCTTTCAAACCACACACACACACACACACACACACACACACACACACACACACACATATATATATATATATATATATATATATATATATATATATATATATATATATTATTGAATTTCGCGACGATGGTATAGTTCTAAAATCAAAATTGAAAATTTATGCCTAGCGCAACTCCTTATCTTCATATTTTCTGTTTATCAAAAATTAAACCATGCACTAAAACTATCTCTTTTTGGATTTTGCGATGATGGTATAAGTCTATACCTACATATTCTATGCCTAGCGCAAACCATGGTAACAATTTTTATTCCCCATTTATTTAAAAATCATGGAAAACATATGACTTAAATCATTCTGCTACACAAATTATGCTTTTCAAAATAATGCACATTATCAATATTTCGTGTCATTATGTCAACATTCAATTTTGCAATGATAGTATAATTCCTAGGGAATTATCCAAAAATTCTATCACACTTAGGAATTTATGCCTAGCAAAAATCATTTTTATGCATACTATTTTTATGAAAATCTGAAAACAAACCATCATCATCATCATTTGCACCATTGCACCAAATTCTTAAGACAATCTCTTAAGGACTCTTTTACCTTTTAACAATATTTCTATACTGGGATTAGCTTGACGACCGAGTGAGCGACGACTCCATGAAATGGTCTATAATAGCGACAATGTCCTTTGAAATTATTGTTAGAAGTCTCTTTTTATCTTTTATCACATCACATCACAAACAACCAATTTGTTACATCAGATTATTTCATTTAAAATCTTACAGCATGACATCAAAATTATAATATTTCAAAATGACATAATTACATGAATCCTCAATCCAATCATCAAATCAATCAATCCAAACATTTAAAAACATCATACAAATACATAAGACACAAGTCATATGATCAAAAACATATCTCATCTCATATATATATCAACAATATATACATCATATCAAAACTGGATTGGTATGCCACAATCTGTACCTCGACATACTCAATCCTCTATCACCAAAAAATAATAAATACTATATATCCATCTGTACAATGTAGTGCATTAGTCTAGCCTCGAGAACCCCTCGAGCTCTTAGCCTCATCTCCTCCCTCGCAATGAGGTGGACGAGGTGGCCCCATCGCAGTATGTGTGGTACTGCGAGTCCTAGTTATCGATCGAGAAGAAGTCCTCGATGACCCAATATTGATAGGGTTAGTAATGTCGACTAGCAACTGTACCCTCTGACCCTCTGGCACCATCTAGAAGTAGATACCCTGGTAAAACGTGGTCTGAGTAATCGACCGTGATAGCTCCTGAGTGCTCACCCCTCCACCTCATGCTCTGAGGTGTGCAATCTCATCTTTGAGTTGTGTCACCTCAGCTCGATGTCATGCAGCCTCCTCCTATAGGGTCTGCACCTATGCCTGGAGACGGATCGTCTTCGCTTGGAGAGTCGTTGTCTCACTGCTCTCCCCAATGTTGACACCCTTTCCCTTGTCAGGTGACGATGGCCTCTCTCTCTATGGAGAAGGGGGTCTCTCTGCCCTCCTCTCCTATTGCAGCATCTCCTGTGCCTATGGCCTCCTCTGCTCTCTCCTGTTGTGACCCTGGGCCACCTCAATAGTCATCTGGCACCACCTCCCTATCCAACGTACAACTACGTGAATCAGACCTTGAGCCCTCATCATCCAAGAAGGGCAGATGCTTGCATACCAGGCATCGCAGCCATCGGCTACCCTTGCGTCGTCCCCATCCACTGGCTGAATGGGGGCATTGTCTGAGTCTTGACTCCAGAAGCGCTGCATATCTGGAGCCCCGCTGACCGTAGTGTTATCCCAGATAGTCTAGGAAAACTCGTAATCCCTAAGAGATGGGATCCCCTACTGTAGACCGAACTGTCGCAAAACTTGGTCATAGCGGTGGAGCTCCACCTCTCCCCTCTCCATCCTCAACCAGCAAACTCACTTGATGCAAGCTAGGTCCTGTCCGTCCTCAGCCCACCCTGGGTGCTCTCGCCATGGCCTCCATGTGATCTGGTCTAGGACAAGGTCATCCAGTAGTCTCCGGGACATTGATAGGTCAATCCGCCACTGTGACCCTCTCTAGAGCCACCAGTAGAAAACTCGGGGCCTCTCCCCATCAATCCCTGTCAAAGGAAGCCCTATCGGCCTCCGCACTGCAATGTGCTCCTAGCACCAAACTTGTAGGAGCGATGTCATAACTAGACATCGATCGCCCTTGTACACGACCCCATGTAGGATCCTGTACAGCCGACATAGCACAAAGTTGCCCCAAGAAAATATGTAACCATGGTCTCGCATGTCGCAGATCACATCTGCTAGCACCCATGGTACCCTGCACCCGCTCTGGTGGCACAGCAGAAGTCCACCCACCACTCTAGCCAAAACCTGTGTGAGTCTAGATTCCCCAGGCATCTAATGCAGTGCCTCGATGTTCACTCTACCCTTCTCCAGGGTGAAGCTCGGGTCACCACACAATTGCATCATAGCATGGCCCTGATTGGCCGCAAGAGTGATCAACCGTCCTTATATAGGGATCCTCAGAATCCTCCATACATCCTCCAATGTGGGAGTCATCTCCCCTGTCGATAGCTGAAAATAGGAAGAACCCGGATACCACCTCTCTACCAGGGCTGTCAGTAGCCCCATGTCTATAGACACTTGTGGCATTTCTGCCATATGCTGTAAGCTGGCCTGTGCTAGCTGATCCCGCTCTGCCTGTGTTAAAGCGGCCAAGTCATCTCTCAACCCCCTGTATTTCCATTCTCTACTCTTTAGCAATCCTCTCTGCAACATAAACAACAAAACAATAACAATCATTAATTAAAAATGCAAGTTACAATAAGTTCAATTTTATACAACTGATGATATCATCCAATATTGGACAATATCGTCCCAAATTTGAGCACAATCGTCTTCGATTTTGCAAGCTGAAATCGTCCCTAATTTGACGAAATCGTCCCCCTTTTGTCGATTTTGCCCTTCGTCGAAATCGGTGAACTTGAGACGATTTCATCCCGATGATGTTGACGGCCCCAAAACGGCCGCGATGCTCAAAAATTCATTTAAAATTCACCTAAAAAGCATGTAAATTCAAATTCAAGCATTCTAAGTTAAGTCTAGACTCTTACCCGTAGCCCGCACCGGACCTCTGTTGATTTGTGCGTCGTCTCCACCATTTTTGCTTGCAGAGCTCTAAAACCAGAACAATGAACAATAAAAATGAATTAGGGTTTTACCCTATTTTTCTTAATTTTATTCAAAACACAATTAAAAACATTTTTCAAATTTTTTTTTTCGCATTTTTACCTCAAACGTTTGATTTGGGTAAAAACACGGAGGGGGCACCATAGTAAGTTGTCGTACGATTCGACCAAGAATCGTTGCCTAAAAATGGGAATAATTTTTTGTTTTCTCGTAGATCGAGAAGAACTCATATTTAATGCATTTTCTTCGTAAAATTCGCTAGAGGGGGCAAAATGTAGCACCCTAAAATTGGCACAGTAAAACCTTAATAATTACAATTACTCTAGTAAATAATTTAAATTCAAATTTTAACCTCCCAAACCGCTCATTAACCGCCGCTTAATCCATTTCCCCCTTTCCCATGCCATTTTTAGAGTTTGTTTTGACCGTTTGATGATATCATCGTCAATCAGATGATATCACCCCAGATCTGACGATTTCGTCTAGGCTAGGATGTCCAGACGATCTTGTCCCAAAACTGATTTTGCATAATTAGCTTCTGTTCCAACGGGTCTCTAATCCAGGCAGAAGCATGTCTGCACCATTAGAGACCCTCCCTCATTGGAGATCTCCCAAATAGGGATGATCTCCAACCTCCTAACCTCCCTCCTAAGCCTATTTAATCCTAAGCCCTCCCCTTAGCACCCCCTGGCTGAAATTCCCTATAACTCAACTTCATACACATTAAGACATCCCAAATTTCTATTTGCATTAGTTCTATACAATTTTTGTTGTAGGTACCTTAGTGTTTTTCAACCGGAGCAAGCTTACATCGTCGCAGATGATCCTGTTCAGATCGGAGGTGATCCTATTGAATTAGGGACGATTTCGTACCAATGCGAGACGATTTCGACTGCAGTCAACATTGAGGCAATCAGTGCCTAAAGTTTGCATTTTTTCATCTTTCAATCTACTGTTTTATGCTATAATTAGCTAGTTTATTTGATATTTTATGTTATCTTGCATTTTGGAGTTCACCCATATAGCTTTAAATGTATAATTAAGTCATCAATTGCCATTAAATCATCGTAGTACACTCATATTTTGTTCATTATTATCATGTTAATGTTATTGTTGTCATTTTACACTGTTTCCCTCTGTTAGCATTATTGTATTTTTTGTGTTTTGCACCTATTTCTCTATTTGCAGATCTCTGACAAATTCGTCTGACGAATTCGTCAGATCTCAGACGATCCTGTCAAATCAGAGGCAATCCTGACTGCTTCAAGAATCAAAATCTTCATCAGACATCCGGATCAGGTATTTTCTTTTAACATTCCTTAATTTCTTTGTTTTTTGTCTTAATTCTATTTTTTGTATTCATTTAATCTGCATCTTCATATAGAATAGCTTAGACGCATTTTGGCCAAACCTAGGACTTGAATGCTTAAGGCTAAAACGAACACATCAAACACATATCAAACCTATGCGTAGAAACTGCCACTAAATGTTTCCTGGTGAACCCACCATCTGTCGAAAAATCACCATAATACACCTCCCTTGAGAGGTGGTACCTTTGCAAGGCCTCTCAATCCAAGGTACCGTGCAATCCTTTTCCCATCCTCCTTCCGAGCATGGATCCTATAGCCTGAAGGTAGGGATGCAAAAAATTTGGAGCGATACACCATCAAACACTTATACCAACCCCAAACCAATGCAAAATGGAAGAACCCAAAACTCCTACACAACCCCCAAAATTAACCCTGCTCTACCAATTAAGTGTCTGAGTTTTTAGGAAATGAAGGAAAGACAAGCTAAGGGTATTTGCTACCATTGCGATGAGAAATTTGACAAAAATCATAAATGTGCCTCACAAAAATTATATATTCTAGATGCCAAAGAGGTGGGAATTCTACTAAAGAGGAACCTGAACTCAAAGTAGAGGTATTATCCAACACACTTGAAAGTGACGAAGAAAATGCACCAAAGGTTTCCTTCAACGCCCTTGCCAACTTTTCTGCCCCTCAAACAATGTGATTTAAAGGGTATTTTAAGAAACAAAACCTTACTGTGCTACTAGATTCTAGTAGCACGCATAATTTTATTGATCCAAAGGTGGCTAAGCAAGCAAATTTTTTTATATACCCTTGCAATAACTTCGAAGTGATGATTGGAAACGGTGGAAAAATTGCATGCAAAGGGAAATGAAAAAATATAAAACTAACTATGGGGGTTTATAACATGAAAGGCAACATGTATGTCCTACCCCTAAGTGGGTGCAACATTGTACTAGGCTTACAATGGTTATGAACCTTGGGCGTAGTCCAATGGGAATTTGATGAAATATCGATGAAGTTCATGGCAAAGAACCAAACCTATATTATCAAAGGCCTAAAATCAAGACCTTCCCAAATCGTCAGCTCGCATAGAATGGAGAAAATTATCCAAAAATTAAACAAAGGAATGGTCACCCAATTATTTTCAATTCAACCTAGTCACAAAGAAGAAGAGACACCAGAGTTATAAAATATTTTAGACCACCATAAGGTGGTATTCAATTAACCAAAAGGACTACCTCCACAACGAAGTCACGATCACACTATTCCACTACTTCCAGGGCATCAACCTCCTAATATTAGACCTTATCGTTATCCATACCTCCAAAATACCAAAATAGAGAAATTAGTACAAGAGCTTCTTAAGGCAGGAGTCATTAGACCTAGCAAAAGCCCTTACTCCTCTCCAATTATTTTAGTTAGAAAAAAGGATGGCTCATGGCTTTTATGTGTCGATTTTCGAGCGCTTAATAAAATGATCATCAAAGATAAATTTCCCATTCCGGTCATAGATGAACTATTAAATGAACTCCATGGGGTAGCTTATTTTTCCAAGTTAGACTTACGGTCAAGCTACCACTAATACGAGTCAACGAAAAGGATATTCCTAAGACTGCCTTTCACACTCACGAAGGGCACTACGAATTCATGGTGATGTCATTTGGCCTTACCAACGCTCCTTCTACATTTCAAAGTTTAATGAATAAGGTATTTCACCCTTTCCTTCATAAATTTATATTAGTTTTCTTTGATGACATTTTGATTTATAGCAAAACATGGGAAGAACATTTGGACCATGTTAGACAAGCGTTCCAAATATTGAAGGAAAATCAACTTTACGCAAAAATATCAAAGTGTTCGTTTGGAAAACAAGAAATTGAATACTTAGGGCATATTGTCTCAAAGGAAGGAGTTATGGTAGATCCTTCCAAAATCAAGGAGGTGAAAAATTGGCCTATTCCAAAACCTTAAAAGGTCTTCGTGGGTTTCTTGGACTAACGGGATATTATAGAAAAATTTTCCAAAATTATGGTAAAATCGCTGCCCCTCTAACAACATTACTTAAGAAAAACTCTTTCAAATGGTCATCTAAAGTGGATGAGGCCTTTATCACCTTGAAAACTGTAATGTGTACCACCCTTGTTCTGGCCATGCCCAACTTTTCTAAATCGTTCGTCATTGAAAGTGATGCTTCAAGAATAGGAATGGGAGTCGTACTCATGCAGGATGAAAGGCCTCTAGATTTTATAAGCAAAGCATTTTCTCCTAAGAATCTAGCTCACTCTATGCATGAAAAAGAGATGTTGGCGATTATACATTCTATTCAACATTGGAGGCCTTACCTTATTGGCCAACATTTCATTATACGCACTGACCATCATAGCTTGAAGTATTTTTTAGAACAAAGGACTAATACCCCGGAACAACAAAAATGGGTTACTAAACTTCTTAGCTATGATTATGAAATTAGATATAAAAAGGGAAAGGACAACATGGCAGCCGATGCACGTTCTAGAAAATTTGAAGATATGCCTCAAGTCCATGCTCTTTCCTCCCTTATTCCTAAATGGGTAGATGAGGTGCATGAAGAATGGGTAATGTTAGTCTCACAATGACACTGAGAGGGGGGGTGAATTAGTGTAGCTCTTTAAAACTTAAATCTTCAACTCTTAAAGCCAAAACAATGAGAACTTAAAACCAAATAAAGAAAATATAACAAGAGAGCATCACACAACACAAGATGTACCAAGGTTCACCGATTTGGCTACTCCTCAAAAATTGACTATTTGGACTCCCATCCAAATCTAGCCTTTGCAAAGAAACAACTTTACAATCAATTTACCAGCACCTACTAGAAGGAGCACCAACCCCTGATTTATCTGCACCAATAGAAAGGAGCACCAACCCCTGATTTATCTGCACCAACAAAAAGGAGCACCAACCCCTAATTTATCCGCACCAACGAAAGGAGCACCAACCCCCGATTTACCGAAGCACCAACTGGAAGGAGCACCAACCCCTGATTTATCTGCACCAACAGAAAGGAGCACCAACCCCTGATTTATCTGCACCAACAGAAAGGAGCACCAACCCCTAATTTATTTGCACCAACATAAAGGAGCACCAACCCTTGATTTACTAGCACTAACTGGAAGGAGCACCAACCCTTGATTTATCTGCACCAATAGAAATGAGCACCAATCCCTGATTTATCTGCACCAATAGAAAGGAGCACCAACCCTTGATTTACCAGCACCAACTGGAAGGAGCACCAACCCGTGATTTATCTACACCAACAAAAAGGAGCATCAACCCCTGATTTACCAGCATCAACTAGAAGGAGCACCAACCCCTGATGCCAAGCACCAACTTGGACTTCAATTCTAAAACTAGAATATTGACATATAAATGCCTTCACTTTTACAAGACCCTGACTGGTCTATTGCTTACTCAACATCACCCACAATTCACACAACACACACTCTTCTCACTCGCCTGTCGCGCACCTCTCGCTCTCTTTGCAAGATAAAATCCCTACAATAAATTCTCTAAGCAGTACTCCTTTTATAACCATCCTTTCTCTTTGTAACTCCAGTTGTAAATCTTTCTTTCATATTCTCATACCCCACTTGTCAATTATAACACCTTCTTTATATAACTCCTTTTGTATATATTTAGAAGGCATTCCATCAAACACTTCACATGCAAAGAATTGACACCATATTCTCCTACCATGACTGATCGTTTTCTCGGTCATGACTATTCATTTTCTCCTTCGATGATTGTTCGTTTTCTCTATGCATGTCTGTTCATTTTCTCCTTGCATGACTGTTCGTTTTCTTTTCCCTTATGCATGCATGCATTTTGGTTTTCGAAATGGCTTTTCGTTTCTATTTTAATAACTGTTCGTTTTCTCCTTCCATGACTGTTCGTTTTCTCCACATGGGTATGCTTCTGCTTCTTTCCACGTGTAACGTCCATCTTAAATGATTTCAAATCATTAAAGATTCCTTATGGGTCCACATCACTATGCAGTCTTCAGTTTCACCATCCTGGTCTTTAGTCGCGAAAATGCGACATGTCGCGATATCGCAACAAATTTATTTTTCTGTCTGCCTACCTTTTTTAAGTCACGAAAATGCGACATGTCGCGATATCGTGACACTTTTGTTTCTCTGCCTACCTACCCTTTTTAAGTCACAATATCGCGACACTTTTGTTTCTCTTCCTGCCTACCCTTTTTAAGTCGTGAAAATGTGACATGTCGCGATATCATGACACTTTTGTTTCTCTGCCTGCCTACCCTTTTTAAGTCACGAAAATGCGAATTGTCACGATATCGTGACACTTTTGTTTCTCTGTCTTCCTGGCCTTTTTGAATCACGAAAATGCGACATGTCGCGATATTGCGACACTTTTTCCTTCTTGCTCTTTCTCCTTGCTTTGGCCCGTGAAACTGCAACATGTCGCGATATCGCGACACTTTTTCTCCTTGCTCTTTCTATTAGCTTTGGCCCGCAAAAATACAACATGTCACGATATCATGAATCTTTTTCTCCTTGCTCTTTCTCTTTGCTTTGGCCCGTGAAAATACATGTCACAAAATCGTGACACTTTTTCTCCTTGCATTTTATCTTTGCTTTGGCCCGCGAAAATACATGTCGCGATATCACAACACTTTTTCTCCTTGCATTTTCTCTTTTCTTTGGCTCACGAAAATACATGTTGCGATATCGTGACACTTTTTCTCCTTGCATTTTCTCTTTGCTTTGGACCGCGAAAATACATGTTGCGATATCGCGACACTTTTTCCTCGATGCGGTGTTTTACTTTTTCTTTGATCTTTAGCATATGGGCCACTTCGGTCTTCTTGGACAACCTGTAACAACATCACCCAAACATCAAAAATAGCCTCATAGGAATTTAACATCACTGTACATACTTTGAATAACCTTTGAACTCCTATCCATTGCATCAATCGATCTATCTGACTGTGTTGACAACAATGACAATACTGTCGTTGCACCTTGCTCAACAATCTCCCCCTTTGGAATTGTTGGCAACACACGTGCAATTTCCTGTAACTCTTATGCAATTTCCTGTAACTCTTCTCCCCCTTTGACAATAATACCAAAGGGCTACTACAAACTCCCCCTACGTACAACACGTTGTTGCTGCAATATATTCTGCCTCTGCTATGGATAAGGAGACTGACTCTTGTTTCTTATTGTGCCACGCGACCAACCTGTCTCCAAGATAGAATGCACCTCCATTGGTACTCTTTCTATCATAAAGTCTTCTTGGATAAGCACTCTAATCTCTACTCATCACATTATAATTCATGTTGTACCTTGATTTTACTTATTTGGTATAGTTTGATCAACACGCAACTCTCAACTGTGCAAAAGTTACTCCCAAATCAAAAGTGATCGACTCTCCAGGCAGCCTACGCATAATTTCTTCAGCCTTTTGACTGCCACCTCCTCCGTGACTGATGAATTTGCCTCGCATCCGTTGTGCAGTTCAATGTCTCTGGTTTCTAATGGCTGCCATGAATGTTTTCATTGTCTGCGCAGGTATTGACAGTGGACCGTTACATCTAGCATTGGAACCTCAATCTACGAGCAGTCATGAACACTCAGTATTCTGCTTCTTGCTAGGGCATATGTCAGGGCTACTCAATGTCTTAGGTGAACGTTCTTCACATGATTTTAGGGAGTATTTCTCCTCGCTGCGATCAAGGGATTCCTCGGGCAATATCTCACATTTCTCAATTAATGCAAGACTTTCTTAGGTGCATGGGCATCTTGTCCTCCTTGGCGCTTCACCACCTGGGTGCTATTCTCTCAACGTATCTGTCTTGCATGTGCCACTTGGCACTCTTGACCAACTGGGTGCTAGTGCCACTATTTGCTTTGACTCTGGCATCTCTTTGATAATGGCTACTTCTTTAGAGAAAATTAATGCTCTCTTATTACCTCCACAAACAACTACATGAACTGAAACACACTTTGAAAACTATACAACTCCCCCTGACTACTTGCCTTTCATCCTCAGATAACCAAACAACATAGGAGCATTAAAATAAAACTTTAAGATTGCTCCCCCTGAGGATGTGCTACCTGGAGCTGCTTGGTGCAATAGACGAGTAGTCTCCTTTAGTCCAAGGAGACACGATTTCCTCTCTTCTTTCTTTCTCCAACCTTTCTTGAACTTGGGCTTGAGTTTTTCAACTGCATCCCTATTTTGACCTTTTCGTGAACTTGAACATTTCTCTTAGGTGGTTTTCTCTTGTGCATCCTTGATGGATGATTATTTTCCTTTCTTTGATGAACATGATTTCTTCCCTGCTTGTGTTGCATTTTTTATGTCTGATGAAATCTATTATCTTGCCTTAAATTAGATACAAAATTTCTTGGACAAAACCTTGCTATGTGCCTATGACCATTACATTTAAAACATTGCACATGGTGTTCAATCGAAAAAACAGATGCATTTCTACCATCATAACTCTTTGATCTATTATTCAATTCATAATAAATTTTCTTGTGACCATAATGGTTGCATCTAAAACAATAGCCATTAAAAGCATTATTATGAATAAAGTGAGAGTGATAGAACCTCTTTTGTTGTGGTTGCTTTGTTGTAGATCTCCTTTGATATTTTCTTCCTTTTGAAGATTTAGCTTCAAGATTTTCTTGCTTTGATCCTTCAGCAGTGGACTTCTTCTTCTCTACAGATTTAGAAGATGAAGGTTGTTCAACTTCACATCCAAGACCAAGCTTACACATGGGGCTTCTTTGTTGCCTTATCATTTTATCTAGCATCTTTGTGCTCTTCTCAAATTTGAGATTTGTATTGGCCTCTTCTAGTTGTTTTCTCAATAAAACAATCTTCTCTTCTTGTTTGTAGCAAACAATCTCTTTCTCATTGATCTATGACCTGAGAGTTTCTTCAATCCTTTTGGACTCTTCTACTTGTAGTTTTAGATCATTAATAACTTTTTTAGATTCCTCTTCACGTTTGATACATACATCGCCTTTATCATCCAGGTGTGACTTCAAGGCTTCTTCTATTTTCTTGGCTTTATGAAGTAAGAAGAGATCTTCAATATTATCCCCATATTCTTCCAACTTCTTGGACGATCTTTTGTTATTTTTCCTTTCTAAACCCAACTCTTCAAGTGCAGCGATCAACTCACCTTCTAGATCTACTTCAACCTCTAGGTTTTCATCACATACTTGTTATTTTTTTGTTTTTTCTTCTTTGAGTGCCATAAAAAGAGCTTCTCCTATTTCCTTTTTAGAATCCTCATTGCAGCTATCTTCTGATGAACTGACATTCTTGGAGATGAAAATTTTCTTCTTGAAGTTGTCTTTTCTGAAATTTGTTTTTTTTTTCCAGTCACTTCTTTCTTGATGTGATCCTTCATCACTTTTGTTCTTCTCATTAAGTGGACATTTAGCTACAAAATGTCCAACGCCTCCATAATTGAAACATTTAAACAATAACTTTCCTTTGTATTTTCCTTTTCCCATTTTTAGTTTTCGAACAAAATTTGCTTCCATTTCATCTGATGTCTCTTCTTCCTCGGATTCTTGTTTTGCTTTCATATTTTTATGGGCTTTAAAAGTAGCTTCTCTGTCTGTGGGTTTAGGTTTTCCTATTCTCATCTCATATGCAGTCAAATAACCATGCATCTCATCCATTCTTAAATAATTTAGATCTTTAGCTTCTTCTATAGCTGAAACTTTAGAATCAAATATTTGGAGAAGAGATCTTAATCCCTTTTTCACGATGATAGAATCTTTGATTTCCTCGTCAAGTCCTCTAATCGCATCAATTACTTCATTAACTCTTAGCATATATGCCTCTATGTTCTCATCGTCATTCATCTTTAATATTTCGAACTGAGCTCGATGTGTTTGTAACTTGGCCTCCTTGATCTTATCGTCTCCTTCATGAATGCTCCTCAGTTTGTCCCATATTTGTTTTGTTGTTTTACAACTCATAATTTTTACTTGTTCACTATCCACTAATCCACACATGATAGCATTCTTTTCTTTTGAGTTATTCTAAAACAGTTTCTTACCGGTAGCATCGGTTAGAGAAGTGGTGGGTATTGTGTATCCATTATCTACTGAATCCCAAATGTCGTATCCCAAAGCACAAAGATATGTCTGCATCCTGAGTCTCCAAAATGTGTAATTAGTTTTGTCCAACGATGGTGCTTTGTTTGATGAGAAGCCTTCACCTTCACCACCTGCCATTGTGTTACTTCCAAGATCACCCTAGCTAGTTAAGCTTGTTCAGGAACTTGGCTCTGATACCAATTATTAGTCTCACAATGACACTAAGAGGGGGGGTGAATCAGTGTAGCTCTTTAAAACTTAAATATTCAACTCTTAAAGCTGAAACAATGAGAACTTAAAACCAAATAAAGCAAATATAACAAGAGAGCATCACACAACACAAGATGTACCAAGGTTCATTGATTTGGCTACTCCTCAAAAATTGACTGTTTGGACTCCCATCCAAATCCAGCCTTTGCAAAGCAACAACTTTACAATCAATTTACCAACACCCACTGGAAGGAGCACCAACCCCTGATTTATCTGCACCAATAGAAAGGAGTACCAACCCTTGATTTATCTGCATCAACAAAAATGAGCACCAACCCTTGATTTACCAGCACCAACTAGAAGGAGCACTAACCCCTAATTTATTTGCACCAATAGAAAGGAGCACCAACCCCTGATTTATCTGCACCAACAGAAAGGAGCACCAACCCCTGATTTACCAGCACCAACTGGAAGGAGCACCAACCCCTGATTTATCTGCACCAACAGAAAGGAGCACCAACCCCTGATTTATCTACACCAATATAAAGGAGCACCAACCCCTGATTTACCAAAGCCAACTGGAAGGAGCACCAACCCCTGATTTATCTGCACCAACATAAAGGAGCACCAACCCTTGATTTACCAGCATCAACTGGAAGGAGCACCAACCCTTGATGCCAAGCACCAACTTGGACTTCAATTCTGAAACTAGAAGATTGACATATAAATGCCTTCACTTTTACAAGACCCTGATTGGTCTATTGCTTACTCAACATCGCCCACAATTCACACAACACACACCCTTCTTGCTCACCTGTCGCGCACCTCTCACTCTCCTCTCGCTCTCTTTGCAAGATAAAATCCCCATGATAAATTCTCTAAGCAGCACTCCTTTTATAACCATCCTTTCTCTTTGTAACTCCAGTTGTAACTCCTTTCATATTCTCATACGCCACTTGTCAATTGTAACACCTTCTTTATGTAACTCCTTTTGTATATATTTAGAAGGCATTTCGTCAAACACTTCACATGCAAAGAATTGACACCATATTCTCCTACCATGACTGTTCGTTTTCTCGGTCATGACTGTTAATTTTCTCCTTCAATGACTGTTCGTTTTCTCTTTGCATGTCTGTTTGTTTTCTCCTTGCATGACTGTTCATTTTCTTTTCCCTTGTGCATGCATGCATTTTGGTTTTCAAAACGGCTTTTCATTTCTATTTTAACAACTGTTCGTTTTCTCCTTCCACGATTGTTCATTTTCTCCACATGGGCATGCGTCCGCTTCTTTCCACATGTAACGTTCATCTTAAATGATTTTAATTTTTTAAATATTCCTTATGGGTCCATGTCACTATGCAGTCTTCAGTTTCACCATATTGGTCTTCAATCGTGAAAATGCGACATGTCGCGATATCGCAACACTTTTGTTTCTCTACCTGCCTGCCCTTTTTAAGTCGTGACAATGCGACATGTTGCGATATCGCGACACTTTTGTTTCTCTGCCTGCCTACCCTTTCTAAGTCGCAAAAATGCGACATGTCGCGATATCGTGACACTTTTGTTTCTCTGCTTGCCTGCCCTTTTAAGTCATGAAAATGCAACATGTCACGATATCACGACACTTTTGTTTCTCTGTTTTCCTGGCCTTTTCGAGTTGCAAAAATGCGACATGTCATGATATCGCGACACTTTTTCCTTCTTGCTCTTTCTCCTTGCTTTGGCCCGCAAAACTACAACATTTTTTCTCCTTGCTCTTTCTCTTAGCTTTGGCCCATGAAAATACATGTCGCGATATCACAAAACTTTTTCTCCTTGCTCTTTCTCTTTGCTTTGGCCCACGAAAATACATGTTGCGATATCGCGACACTTTTTCTCCTTGCATTTTCTCTTTGCTTTGGCCCATGAAAATACAACATGTCGCGATATCGTGACACTTTTTCTCCTTGCAATTTCTCTTTTCTTTGGCCTGCGAAAATACATGTCGCAATATCGCGACACTTTTTCTCCTTGCATTTTCTCTTTGCTTTGGACCGTGAAAATACATGTCGCGATATCGCGACACTTTTTCCTCGATGCGGTGTTTTGTTTTTTCTTTGATCTTTAGCATATGGGCCACTTCGGTCTTCTTGGACAACCTGTAACAACTTCACCCAAACATCAAAAATATCCTCATAAGCATTTAACATCACTATACATACTCTGAATAACCTCTGAACTCCTGTCCACTGCATCAACAGATCTATCTGACTGTGTTGACAACAATGACAATATTGTCACTGCACCTTGCTCAACAGGTAAATGATCCTATTATCCATGCCTTAATTCAACAACTTCAACATAATCCTAGTAGCAAACCTCCATACACTTGGAAGGACAATATATTAAGATACAAAGAAAGTATGGTCCTCACCCCCAATTCAACTTATCGTGAAAAACTTCTTCATGAGTTACATACCTCACCCACTGCAGGCCACTCTGGTTTCTTAAAAACCTATAAAAGAGCCACTACCTCCTTCTATTGGGTAGGAATGAAAAATTACATCAAAAATTTTGTAAAAGAATGTGAAGTTTGCCAAAGACAAAAGGGAGAGACCCTCCCTATTCCAGGATTACTTCAACCTCTTCCTATACCCACCAAAACATGGGCAGATATTTCTATGGACTTTATTGAAGGATTACCAAAATCAGGAGGAAAAACCATTTTTGTAGTCGTTGATCATTTATCTAAATATGCCCATTTTTGTCCCATGGCTCATCTTATACCGCTAGCACTATAGCCCACCTCTTCCTAGATAACATCTTTAAATTACATGGTATGCCATCCACAATTGTTAGTGACCGCGACCCAACTTTCACTAGAACCTTTTGGAAGGAATTGTTCAAATTACAAGGTACTCAACTTCGTATGAGCTTCGCTTACCATCCTGAAACCGATGGCCAAACAGAAGTTGTAAATAAATGCTTGGAAACATACCTTCGATGTTTTGTTTCTACTCAACCACTCCATTGGGTAAAGTGGCTTTCACTAGCGGAATGGTGGTATAACACTTCATACCATACGTCCATCAAAATGACTTCTTATGAAGCATTATATGGCCAAACACCACCATCCCTCACTTCCTATATTCCAAGGACTACAAAAGTCCATGCGGTGGAAATGAAACTCGCTACTTGAGATGACATACTATGTATCCTAAAAGAGAACCTACACACGGCCCAGCATCGCATGAAGCAACAAGCAGATCAACATAGAAGTGAACGTAGTTTCCACGAGGGTGATATGGTTTTCTTATGTCTCCAACCTTACCGTCAATCCTCTCTTAAACAAAAAGGTTCTCAGAAGTTAGCACCCAAATTTTACGGGTCATATAAAGTTCTCCAACGTATTGGGACCATTGCTTACAAAATTGAGCTTCCTCCCTCTTCCAAACTTCACCCCGTATTTCATGTATCTTGCCTTAAGCTCGCAGTTGGAGCCCATATCATGACACAAACCACTCTCCCTGAATTTTTCGAGGATGGAGTACTTCTAGTTGAACCAGAAGCTATCTTGGATCGCCGCTCTCGTCACCTTCATACTCGCGATATCACGAAAGTTTTAATCCATTGGAAAGGTCTACCTTTAGAAGATGCGACGTGGAAAACTCTTCACGATATCCAGCAGCAATTTCCAAATTTCCAGCTTGAGGACAAAGCTCCTTTAAGGGGGGTGGCATGTTAGGACCCTCCTAACATGTCCTAATACTTGTATTTATTTATTAATTATATTCAAAGGGTCACAACCCTTCACTCTTACAACTCTTAGAATAGGTATTTAAATACAATCCAAATATGGTAATAAGGGCATCATCGAAGAATATATTTACTTATTAATTGTGGGTCTTCCTCCAATTTAACAATGATTCTTTTCTTAAACAATGATTCCTTCATTAACTTGCACTCACCATTGTTTTATCGCACAGCTAGGAAGGACCATACCATCTTACCTTTGAGGACTTCATTAGAAAGTGATGCCATATTTATTAACATTCCTATATCATTAGGTAATGTGAAAACACCTTTAGAGTCTTCAACTGCTTCTTCAACCTTTGAACTTATATAATTTCTAAGTATTGAAAATTTTTCATCTTGAGCTTCTCTCATGATTGATTGTAGGATTTTCTTTTCCTTCATTGATGTATCCTTTTGTTCTTCAATTTTTGGTATCATGTATTTAATACAACATTTCAAATTTTACAACATTTCATTAGTTTCTTCTAATGAGTCATCTTGAATGTTTATTTATACATAAGTTTCCTATTTCAATTGTTTTCAACTCATGTATTTTTGTTTCTATTTTTTAATCATTTTTTTTTTTCATTTGATTTTTCTCCATGTCCCTTTGAATTTGACAACCTTATAAGAATGATAAATTTCAAGTTTCTAAAAATTTCCTAAAATCAAATTTGAATTGATTAAAAACTTCACCTTTTAGGCTCCGCGCAACGACCTCGTCACGCATAGGCCGCGTGGATATGGGCCCACCAAGTGTAAAACGTCTCCTGCTTTCCAACACACGCCCAATCAACTCAAAAATCAATTGGACATTTGGCGCCCTCCAACTTGTGTTCTCCACTTAACTGTTACACCGATTTTATGTTGACTGTCCACGTGATGCGAGAGCTCCTGCGCCCTCAGCTGAAAAAAAGGTGAAACGACTCTCTCCAACGGATTTGGTGAGTGGTCTCATTTTGTTCGTCTGTTGACCGAGGCACAGGCAGCGTCCCCAAGTTGGAATGTGGGTCTCTATCGCCTGTCACGCCTAATTGCTCCAAACCCTAAAATGCACTAACTTTGATTGTTAGTGTTGCCGGATACTACTGAATCTGGTGGTGCTCTCTGCGGCTACGACTTTGTCCTGGCATCGGCTCTCATCACAACCCAGCCTCGGGGGTAGTTGCTCCAAAAACCTTCGCTCCTTCCTCTTTCTTGCTTAGACGCTTCAAAATCCCATTCTCCCTATTTTTCAAAGGTGAAAGAAGATATGGCATTCCATCGCCAGGGCCTCTTCCACTACGTTCGCCACTGTAAAGACCATTCATCTTCTTTCTTTCCACCAATGAAAAAAAAAAAGATTTGTAAAAGTAATATTTGAAAAAAAACATCAATATAAATTGTTGGAGTAATATTTCAAACCTATCAATGATACTAAATGAAAACTTAAAGGACAAAGACCATTTATCTTCTTTTTGCTTTCAAATGGGCATGTTGTCGGATGGCGATAATTGTCCCAAAACTATGCAAAAAACCTAGCTCGTTGGCTTTGATATCACTATTAGCTTTCTAAATAGGTTAACTCACCAAAAGCTTATTATGGGATCAAGAATAAATCAAACCAATTCTACTAATCGGAAATAACAATGAAACACAATATTGAAATTACAACAATATCTCACAAATATAACTCAGATGAACATAATATCATAAGAATACATAAATGATTCCAGATTAATTAATGATTCCAGATTAATTACATTGCATGGAGCTTTTCCTCCAATATATCATTTTACATGACTTTTCAGTACTCTCATTGTTGCTCTCCTAAAAAATCCAAGAAATTCAACTTTCATATTCCTCTCATAAAGACAAAGCTCTCATCTTGCCACATATCATGTGACTCTTCATTCTCTATCTTGACACCTTGCACTTTCTCTCATATTGACACATACATTATAAAAATATAAATCATCTACCAAACTAATATTACAAGGGGGTCAAATAATGTAATATCTCCAACATTGCCATGGTTAGAACCAAGCAGATTGTGCCCATTTTTGCAATAGAAGCAAATGTCTCCTCATACTCAATCCCTTCCTTTTGAGCAAAGCCCTTTGCAACCAACCTTGCTTTATGCTTGTCAACCATCCCATCCGCCTTATACTTGAATTTATAGACCCATTTACAGCCAATGGGTTTCTTCCTTGGAGGTAGCTCTATGAGAACCCATGTTTGATTCTTTATCAAAGTCTCATGTTCGGCTTGCATAGCCGCTTCCCATTCTGAGATGCCTTTGGCTTCTTCATAATCTTGAGGCTTAAAACAATTTTGAAGATTATCCATCAAAGCATAATTCACTGTACTAGATGCCTTACCTCTTTTTGGTCTACCTTCCTGAATTATACCAACCAACTCATCACAATGAGCATCATCATTATAATTCACTAAACTAGATGCCCTATCTCCTTTTGGTCTGCCTTCATGGCTCATACCAACCAACTTATCCCAATGAGCATCATTATAGGTGTTGAACCACCATGTTGGTATTTTCTTGCTCTCCTATGGCTACAAAACATTGTTGGTTTCCTGTTGATTTGAAATATTTCTAGCATCTTCTTGGTTGGAAACTTCAATGGAGTCATGCTGAGAGGTGATTCCTACCTCTTGTTGACTTACCCAATCTACTAAACCTATTTTTTTAGCCATATCCTCTTCATTTTTGGCAAGATTTGATTTCTTTATAATAGCCTTTCATTTTCATCAACTACCACATCACGACTAAGATATATTGTGTTAGTCTTTGTATCAACCAACCTATAGGATTTATGGTCATCACTAATACCTTGTGAGTATCCTTTTTTAGCATTTTGCATCAATTTTGGTTCATTTTCCTTTAGAAACCCATGCATATACTACTAAACCAAAAAGTTTGATATGACTTGAGGTTTATATCGAGACCATACTTCTTTTGGAGTATCCTTGTGTACCACTTTTATTGGAGGTCAATTGAGAAGATACACTGATGTGTGTACTGCTTCTACCCAATACTTGTAAGGAACAACCTTATTTTCTAACATACACCTAGTCATATCCAAAATGGTATGATTTTACCTCTCTACCACTCTATTTTGTTGTGGAGTGTAGGGTGTGGTATATTGCCTTTGAATGCCTTCTTGAGTTAAAAAATCAAGAAAATCCTTAGAGAAAAATTCTCCATCATTATCAGATCATAGGACTAGTACTCTTTCTAAATTATTTTTCTACCAAAGCCTTGAACTTATTAAACACATTTGATTTCAACTTAAAAAATACTCTCACATCTTTCTGGAAAAGTCATCTACAAAAAATAAAAAATACCTAGCACCAGAGAATGGTGTTGTCTTCATAGGCCCACAAATGTCAACATGGATTAACTAAAGAAATTCCTTATCTCTCCAAGCATACCATTCTTCAAATGGAGTCTTGTGTTGCTTACTAGCCTAACATGCTCCACAAATTTCTTGTTGATTTTGTATAACTAAAAGGCCATCAACCAAACTTTCTTTAGCCATATAAGAAAGAGATCTCAAATTCAAATTTCCATACCTTTGATGCCAAAGTTCACTTATATTTTGATCACTCTTGGCCATCAAAGCATACTATTTCATCTCCCTTGCATCAACCAGCCTAAAAATCCCATGCTCTTCAATACCAAGAGTGATTGTCTTTTTAATGACCTTATCCGTAAAGTAGCATTTGTAATTGCTAAAAATCACATGTAAATGGGGATTATGCTTCATAATTTCACTAATAGAAAGTAGATTCTTATTTATTCTTGGAACACAGTGAACATTAAGAAATACCATCTCTTTGCCTAACAATATTATCTACACATTACCTTTGCCTTCTACCCTATATCCCTCCACACCATCAAACACCACAGAGTCCTTAGAAGATTCATTAGAAATATAACTAATATACCAATATCTCCTATTGGTAAAATGACGAGATGCACCCTGTAGAGGGGAAAAACTATCCTACCACGTACGATTCTCGGTTGGATCCATTAGAAGCCAAAGTGATCGTAGGGGTGTGTTATATTCTCTACACTCGAGGACACCAAAAGGAACGGGTTCACTAGGAACCATTTTAGGACTCTCTCCAAGTCTGGGGTGGAAATGTTGAATGTGTCAATTAAGAAATCACCTATGTTTGGCCTCTATGTTAAACTATGGAAATAAAAGAACAATGCAAAACACAAGATGCAAGAAGATAATATCTAACCCTAGCATGATTCTTTTATTCAATGATCTCTAAACCCTAGGTTGCAAGCAATCAAATGCTTTTACTTAAACAAGAGCACTTATTTGATCCGATGTTTGATCTAAGCTTTATCTTGAATACAATATATCCAACAACTTTGAATCTACAAAATTACTTCACAAAAACTCTAGAAAATATGGTCAATGTTTTGGGGTCTACTTAGGTTGCTATAAGACTGAGCTTGGAGGCACAACAGTCAAGCCCCATTAGTCCTTTTAGTTGATAATTCGTAAATAAAATGAGCTTTGACCTTTGGAATAAACACAACATAATATGACAACATAGAATAACGAATCAAATGCAAACAAAATGGATGTAATGTGTGAACAAGAATGCAATTTTGAAAACTAGGGTTAGGGAAAAAATAATTGCCCCCAAGCTAATTTGATGTCAAACACAAGCAAAGAAGAATGATAAAAATCAAAAAAGAACACAGAAAGAGGTGAAATAGAATGCCAAGGGTATGTAAAATGAAACCCTAGGATTTTGGGGTAAACTAGTGCCCCAAAATTGAGCTAGATCGAATCCATACCCAATAGGATTCTAAGCGCAGATTCGATAGTAGTGTCAAAACGGGAGTAGAATGCCTGATGGGCAGAAGCAAGGATTTTGTTGAATTAATGCCCTGTAGCAAATGGGGTGTGGATTCACACAAGAGGGTTTAAAATCCAAAAACAAAGGTGGAGACACAACAAAACATAAACTAGAATGAAAATGCGAACTAATGAATGCAAAGAAACAACCTGGTGTTTTCATGGAAGAAGCAAGAGCAAAGATGGAAGACCCCTCCTCCCTTAAGAAGACAATTGTCATCAAGGCTTTCTCCATTTGTCAAATCACAAGGAACACACCAACAATAAAACACTAAAGCACCAAGAGCATCAGAAGACCATAGAACTCTAATTTCACATGAACTCTTTGATAGCTTTATTGGAGGAAGGAACTGGGGTCACTTTTTATTTTTTGAACTTGTAGGAAAAACTTAACCTTGATAAGGCCGACACCCTAAAAGGGTCAACTTAAAATTTAAGATTTTGAAGAAACATCCTAAATTTATCGAATTCGTACCCCATAAATTACTGAGCACGGATTCGATCAAGTTTAAGAAAAACAAGACAAAAACACAAAAATATGGGCCAAACGTGCACCTAGTAAGTTTGAGAACCTCTCAGAGGAACCCAAGGAAAATGACTCATTTGGGTGGGTCAATTTTTCGTGTCTATATTTTACCCCTTCTTTGATGCATTTATGGCCTAATAAATGCATCAAATAAATATGTAGACACCCAAAGGTGAAAAAGATGACAAACAAAAGAAAAAAAGGGTGGTCTATTTAGAAGAAAGGGGTGGTGCACAATAGTATCATTCTAGACACTTTAAATATTTGACACATAAAACAAGGCATTAGGGACACTAATACCTCTCAAGTCAGGGTGCCCCCTCGAGTTGTGGGAGGAATGCACAATTTCTAACGAAACTCAAAATGGTAGAATCAGAAGAAAAGAGAACAAAAAATAATAAAAAATGAAGAAGATAAAATGAGAAGAAAATGGAATAAAAGGTAAAAGGGGGTGAAAACCCTAATTCATTTTCACCGTGCAAGAAAGCAAAAAGAGCTCTAGAAAAAATGAGAAGATGATGCTTCCCACACACCGAGCAGTAGTTGTGAGGGGTGAGGTCAGCGTAGTAGTAGACTAGACATGGGTAAGAGCCATAATCTCAGCTTGCAATTAGGATTAGCTTGAAATTTTATTGATTTTAAGCATATTTTAATTTATTTTGATATTTTTGAGAAAAAATCACCACACAATATCCAAGCACGGATTCAACAATCACCAGCTGATCTGGCTAGTCTGAGCGATGATCAAATACACACTCGTACTGTATAGGGCATGGATTCATGAATCTGTGCCCCAGAGGATACAGGGCACAAATTCAAAGAGGAAAAAAAGAAAAGGAAAGAGAAAAAAAAAAAGAAAAAGGAAAAGGAGAAGAAGAGAAAAAACAAAAGCAGAAAAAGAGGTGCCCTTAGTGAAAAATGTTAGCATTTTGTATTTGGTATTTTATGATCCTTTCTTTTTTATATTTTATTATTATTTTTTTATTGAAATCTTTTTTATTTTATTTTATTTTTATTTTCCTTTTTATGATGATTACTAATTAAAAATTTTATTTTGTTTTTATTGCAGTATGATGTCCTTGAGAGCAGGGAATGGCAGTCGAGTACCCTTGAGGAGGCACTCCAAGAGCTCATGCCAGCAGAGAGATGAACACTAGGTGCAATGGGGCTTCTACACTTGGCATAGATGCCCTAGGTGGAGGCTGACAAACCGCTATTGGCAAAATTGGAAGAGTAGTGGTACTTGGAGTCGTCCATATTTTGATTACCAACAAGGGATATGACCATCATATTGGAGAACGTGTGGTGCATATTGAGGATCCCCATCAAGGGGAGGATTGTTTATAGGGCACGGTTGCCTAGGATGACAACACAAAGATTGACGGGTGACCTATCATATGAGATCCACAAGAGTAGATTCCATGCCGATGACATATTGCAACGATATTAGCTTGGGATACTGACAACCATGCTTTGTGGAGTGGTGGAAAGATTGCTAGTGTGACACATGGGTTGACAACACCTGCCATGGGCACTGGCAGGAGTAGTGGTAGCCATGCGAGACTAGCAGGTGCAGTTTGCATGAGTTCATATATGTTGGCCCTTTTATACAGGATGTTATACAACGTTGTGTATAAACAACATACATGATTGGTATGCATGACTTTGCTTTAGCTATGGTGTTGGAAGCACATAACCATTAGGAGGCTAAAGGTACTGCTAGAACCATTGCCCAACTTGGAGTGACCAGTAGGATACATATGGCCTTGAGACCTAGAGTAGACACAAAGGTCGTATGTAGGTATTCTACCACTAAGAAGATGGGTCATAGATGAGCTAAGATATCACCAGATAATATGGTGGCCATGGCATCTACACCCTGGATGGTATGAGGATGAGAAGGAGCTAGCTCATGTTAAGATGGTTCGATGGATCTCCAAGGAGAAGGACAAGATGGAGCTATATCAGTTTGATCAAATACAATGATAGTTCAAGATTCTCTACGAGATACTGAACATGGGAAACCACGAGTATAAGAGGGTAAGGAGGGATCCATTAGAGGTTGGAGGGGATCTTTATGTGGCTAGGTTCATAGAGTATCTGGACAATCCCCTCTACATCGATCCTAGATTCAACGATGTTGAGGTAGCCCTTAGATATATGAGATGGTATAGGGGTATTATACCCCCAATGATCTCCCCATCAGTACCAATGTAAAGGCACCAAGTCATGGGTTGATGAGTGCAACTGGTGATCCGAGAGGCTAATCAACATGCAATGGAGCGATGAGAGCAGATGTCACAACCTCCTAGGTAGGCTAGGGTACATGTTAGGGTAGATGTGGTGACTACCATGAGGACCACCATAACTCTCTTTGGGACAATGACAGGGGGAGCATTCGTGGGTGCCCTCTTGGTAGGACATGCGAGACCTAGTAGGACTATGAGTCAATGAGACCCAGTGAGGGTGGCGACAGAGCTAACAAATAGGGCAGTCATCGTGTTGGAGGAGATAGATACTCTTTGGGCACAACTGGGCTAGGTCACAATAGAGATATGTGATGAGGATTGATGCAATCTACCTTAGAGGGGAGATGGGTCAGCTAGAGGAGGAGCATCAATAGGACAAGGTTGAAAATATGGCAGTTACAATAATAATCCAGCCAAGCGAGGGGATTTTCCTATTGTAGGAGCAGTTGTAGAGGGTGAAGAAAGAACAGGATAGAGTGGTACAAAGGGAGGCCTTCTACCAGGATCTATACTTCCAGACTGTATGGATGGATTAGAGGATGCAGCCACCAACCTCCCTTTAGTCATAGAGTCAATCATGGTCTCACTCATGGATAGCTACATGATCTCTGAACATGCCCCCACCAGGACCACCACTAGCAGGAGAAGCGTAGGAGACAGGATCACGAAGATAGGGTTGGGATCAGGATGATATGCTAATTTTGGATTGTGGCTTGCATCCCTGGAAGAGGTTCGAGTGTGTCTAGTTTATACTGTGGCACGTCGACCCAGTTGGCATGTATTCTTTGTTTGTCAATTAATATCATGCTGCAGTTTTTATTATGTTATGGTGTAAAAAATGTGTGTGCATTGTGTTAATTTTTGGTTTTATGCATGCTGACGATAAACATAATGAATGTAATGAATGCAACTAAATGAATGAAATGGAATGAATCTAACTAAATGTAAGCATCTAAATGCAAACCTAAATGAGATGCAACATGAAATAGATGTATGGACAGATGGAAAGATAAAGAAAAATGGATGGCAAAGGAGGTGAAAACAAAGCTCCAAAAGGCTAAGCAAAAGAAAAAAAAAGGAGCGAAACCCTATAAATATGTATGCTCGCAAATGATCGAGATGGAGGCTACCCCTCGTGTGTGGCCATGAAGCTATCCTATAATGGTATTATGCTTGCAAAAATATGGACAAGTGTGGAGCGATTCCCCGCTAGGGGTGTAGTGCTTGCTAATGGCCAAAAATAAAATAAAATAAAATAGATATAGCCACTAGGATGTATGCTCCCAAATGGTCGAATGGAGGTTTCTTCTCACTCATGACCATGAAGCTAATCCCATATGGGGTGTGTTGTGTGCGAATGATGTGCCAAAGAGATTACTACCTGATAGAGGTGTGGTGTGTGCAAGAAGGTGTATGGACAAAGCAAATGAAGCAGAACAAGAGATGAGTGTGTGTATATGTATTTAATTTTTAATGGTTAAGAGGTGTGTGTAGTATATTCAGTGGTCGTATGAACACCATAAAGGATATTCATGCAGTATTTATCATATCCCACGAGGATCGCTTATCCATCGAAAGATCAAAAAGGAAAAAGTGTGAAAGCTTAGATGATCATATAGAAGAAGAATGTAAATCCCTATCTTGACAAAAGGATGAAAGGAAAACATACAAAGGATAAGGATATACCAAAGAAAAACTATATCCCTTGACTTGGAGATATATAAGCAATGAAAACTTTCGAGGTCAAGGAATATAAAAAAAGAAGAAATAAGAAGAGATGAAGATGGAATGGGTGAATGCAATGATGGAAATGCATAGTGATCCCTAGGTTAAGGATTTGCTAGGCATAAAAGCCCTAGGTTGAGGATTTTCTAGGCTACAACCTAACTAGGTGTCATCACCTATCATTATCATGAAATTCCCAAGAATCTATATCATAAAGCAGTCATGAAAGTATGAACAAGCAACAATGCAATTGTATGACAAGCAAAATGCAAGGAAGAGAATGTTAGGAAAACATGCAAAATATGATAGGTAGTCATGCAATATGAATCAAGCAAAATAGATGCAAACTAAATGAAAATGAAGATGTAACATCATGCAAAAAAAAATGTTAATTTTTTTGAAAGTTGAATCATATTTATTGGTTCTTAAAATCAGCACAAATTTTGAGTGTGTCACTTATTTTAACAAACATGATGGCAGTGCAAGGATCTGACCCATCAAAGAAAGGACTATAATGGAGGATATCCTCATGATTCTCATAAAGAAAGGGATCATCCATAGTATATTCTCTGGGAGATGTTGCATGAAAAATATTGCAAACTCTTATTATACCATCATTTTTTATGAAAGGGGGAGAGATTCCCAATTTCGCAATGTCTCTATGAGATAAAGGAACGGGGTCCCCTTAAGATCGAGGAGACTCAACATGTGCAACACAAGGGATAAACCTCTAAAATGAGAAGCTATTCCAAAGGATATCCTCATGAGCTATGTCACAAGGGGTATTCCTTTTAGCATACTCCTTTGGGATCACACCTTGCTCATGATGCACCAAAGTTACCATATTGTAAAACAAGATATCTGAGGGATAAGGAGGAGCCTCATCCTCATCACTCAAATTCAAGCTTTGATGATATAAATGTTCAACATAAGTAATAAGGTGATCATCATCATCTAGGGTAAAGGTTGGTTTTTATTAGGGATGTAGCCTACGCCACATATCCCAGGTCAAATATCCACTTCTAAGGGCTTTTGAATACCTTTCTTTCGCGATCCCAAACCTTTGACTATGTATCCCATACTATATGGGATCTGCTTAAGAAGTGGGTAATCATTGGAGGGCAAAATAATTCTCTATGGGAAGAGGGTTGCTACCACAAATATTTTCTTCAAGAGAGACTCTTGCGAAGATAAAGATACACATGCCAATGTGTACTACTTCACCCTTATTATAGGGTAAACCCATAGTCCTTGGTGAAGGTGGTAGCTTGGCAAGATCTAGAAGAGGCTTAGAAATAAAATGATTAACTTGATCCCGTGATGAAACATTGATGAGCGGTTCCTCACTCACTTTTAGATTTTCGAGATGCTTAGTTATGTGAGATGAGGAAATTGAAGGACATAAATTGATATCAGATTGAGCTTGCTCCATCAAAAAATATTCAAATGGGTGAGGATAGCTCGAAATGGTGACCAATTGATTCATAGATTCAGATTTTAAACATTGATGAAAAGTATAAGGGATTGCCCTCATTGTATGAATCTAAAGGCATCCGAGAAGCAAATTAAAAGATGAAGGACAAGACACCACATAGAACAAGGTATCTAATATCTTAGGTCGAACCCTAATGGGAGATATATAACACCCCAAGCTTCTTGGGACTTGTTGTTGAAAGCTTTGATGATGATATCGAATTTAGTTAAATATTCCTTTTTTAATCCAAACTTTTGGAAGAATTAATAAGAGCATAAATTTAGGGAAGAGCCATTATCAATCAAAATCTATTTTATAAATGTTTATCCAATAAATGCAGTGATGTAGAGGGAATAATCCCCTCGTAAATATGAGGAAGCCATATCATCATCAAAGAATGTGATGTGATGTATCCCAAGAGAACTTACAACATTAGCTATAGCACTAGGGAAAATTTCTTGAGGAATAGATTGTTGTCTTAGAAGCTTCAAAAAAGCTTCCCTATGAATAGGAGATGTTTGCAAAATTTCTAAGAGAGAGATCTTGGTTGGGGTACTAGCTAATGTTTTTTGAATGTCAAAGGAGACTGTAGGTTGTGGCTTCAACACTAAAGGTAGGTTTTCTAAAATTGTGCTCCTTTTTTTAGTATTCTTCAAAACTAAGGTGGGTTTTGATGGTGGGTTGGATGAATAACTCGTCTCCTATTGAGAATGTTGAGTCGGTTGGGCTTGCGCTTGTTGCCTTGTAGATAATATTATCATTCCAAACATATTATCATAAGAATTTTGATATGACACTTGACTAGTTGCTTTTTGACCATGCTTAAGGAGGGGATATTGGAACATTCCCATTTCTTGATTAGTTGTGGATGCTTGTTGAGTAAGAGGTTGATTATTTTTTGGAGGATTGGGTCAAGAACCTTCTATAACAAGCTATCCTTCATCAATTAAGTCTTGAACCACATATTTCAACCTCTTACATGAGTTCATCATATGATCCTTCATTCTATGATACTCACAATGTTGACCAATATTATACCAATCAATCATGGTATTAGGTTGTCTTATGGGAGGTAACTCAAAAATATTAGCTTCCAAAAGTTGTTTTAGGACCACATTCATGGGTGTGTTGAGTCTTGTGAAATTTCTTGGTGGGCGTTTTTTAGGCTGGTGAAGCACTATCTTTTATAGGGTGTTAACTACACTATTAACAAACCTACTATCCGTTACCCCATAACCAACTACATGTTTGTTCTTATATTACATTTTTATGGTCCTATCCTCTTTTAATTTAAGCTGGCCTCTTCTGATAAGGGCTTGCTCTAGCCTTCTTGCTAAATCTATCGTTTGATCAAAAGATGTGATAGTTGTAGTTTTCAATTTATAAGATATTTGCTCTTGTAAATTATCAATGAATATCTCAAGCATATCTCGAGGAGGTAAGGTATATCTCAAGCATCCAACTAGACTCCAACAAGATAGAAATTATAAAAAAATTTAATCTTTGGCTTGTTTTAACATGTAGACGTCTTTCATAGTCACATTATTTTCAACATAAGCATTGAATTGTTGAACAAACATTTCAGATATCTCTTCAAAGTTCCTCAAAGAATGATTAGGCAATTGATAATACCACTCTAATGCCATACCACCAAGGCTCTTAGGGAACGTCTTTAGTAACATGTCATCATATATGATATCATGGCATGTTGTCCTGAACATTCTTAAATGCTCAATTGGATCCTCCATTCCCTTATAAATAGATAAAAATGACATCGAAAAATGCTTAGGGTAGGGCCTAGAGGCAAAAATAGGGTATAAGAGCTAATTTCACATCTCTCTATAGTTTTAGGTGAAACTAGGTGGTTGAATAATGTCCACTCTTTTTTTTTTTAATTTACATGGTGGAATCGATAGTCGCCACGAATCCGGGCAAGTTGTCCGACTTTTATGACCGCCACAGTATTTTGTGTTGTCCACCCTGGAAACCACCACACAGTTCTTTGCACAGTCCACCCCTATAACCAGCATGCCATAATCATTTTAAATATTTTACACCTCTAAAAGCACCGAGAAAGGGACAAGCATTCAATTTGATGAGGCTTGAGATTTGAACCTTGGACCTCCATCCCCCTTACGAGATTTGGTTGAACCAATTCGTCTACACCTCGACCCTTAATCATGTTCACTCTTGAAACCAATTGTTTCACCACATTAGTTAAACTTTGCATCTCATGATTGTTGTTGTGCAATGCCCCTAGGTTCCCTAGGGGAGGGGTATAAGTAGGTTATTGAAAGGGAACTTGAAAAACATTAGAAGTATTAATACTATTATGGTATGGGTTATGATATGTGGTATCTTGTTGTAGATGGTAAGTGATATTTGGTGGAATAGAAGCATGAACATTGAAGTGAACAGAATGAGAAGGAAATTGAACATAATTTTGAGATGCACTACTAGTTGGAGGAAATTGTGTAATTCTTCCAACGTTGGTGGTCATAGTAGTAGCATATGTTGGTTTATATAAAGGATTACCATGATGTAAAGATTCAAACAAGGGGTTGTTATGAACATTCCTAGGAGAGACAATAGAAGGAGGAGGTACCTCACCTCTTTCGAGTAGGGCCTCCTCATCCATAACTCTCATCAAATTCTATGGAATTTTATGAAACCCCATAAATGATCAACTATTGTGAATGTGAAGCCTCCACCATGCCCCTCATAGAAATCATAATTAGTATCAGTTTCAACATGTTCTTTCTCTTCTAAATCAAGGTTAGGATTCTCTTTCTCAACTTGATCATCTTCTTAAGGAATTTTATTAGATTCCAAATGCCTTTGTTGATTCCTAAGTAATGGATCCAATAGGAGAAACAAAAGGATAGAGGAGAAACCCTCAGAAAGACACAAATATAATTAGTGGTCTTATTTAAAGTTTTTAAGAAAAAGCACAAAGGAAGAGGCTTCCTATCTTGGCCACTAAGACATGTTTTCACATCACGTTCACCAAATATGTAGAGGGGGAAAGTTGCCCTACCACATATGATTCTCGGCTGGATCCGTTGGAAGCCGAGGTGATCGCGAGGGTGTGTTATATTCTCTACACTCGGGGACACCAAAAAGAATGGGTTCACAAGGAATGATTTTAGGACTTGCTCCAAGTTTGGGGTGGGAATGTTGAATGTGTCAATTAAGCAATCACCTATGTCTGTCCTCTATGTTAAACTATGGAAATGAAAGAACAATGCAAAACGCACAAGATGTAAGAAGATAATGTCTAACCCTAGTATGATTTTTTTATTCAATGATCTCTAAACCGTAGGTTGCAACCAATGAAAACCTTTTACTTAAGCAAGGGCACTTATCTAATCCAATGTTTAATCCAAGCTTTGTCTTGCATCCAGAATATCCAACAACTTTGAATATGAAAAATAGCTTCACAAAAACTCGAGAAAATATGGTTTGCATTTGGGGGCCTGCTTAGGCCGCTATAAGAATGAGATTGGAGGCACAACAGTCAAGACCTTTTGGTCCTTTTAGTTGATCGTTTGTAAATAAAATGAGTTTTGACCTTTAGAACAAACACAATAGAATATGATAGCATAAAACAATGAATCAAATGCAAACAGAATGAATGCAATGTGTGAACAAGAATGTAATTTTGAAAACTAGGGTTTGGGAACATATAATTTCCCCCAAGCTAATCTGATGTGAAACACAAGCAAAGCAAAATGATAACAGTTAGAAAAGGACATAGATAGAGGTGAAATAAAATGTTGAGAGTACACAAAATGAAACCCTAAGTTTTTGGGGCAAACTGATGCCCCAAAATTGAGCTATACCGAATTCACGTCCTATAGGATACTGAGCATGGATTCGACAGCAGTTCCAAAATGGACGTAGAATGCCCAATGGGCGAAAGCAAGGCTTTCACTGAACCTGTGCCCTGTAGCAGATGGGGCACGGTTTCACACATGTGGGTTTGAAACCCAAAAACAAAGGTGAAAATGCAACATAACATAAACTAGAATGAAAATGTGAACTAATGAATGCAAAGAAACAACCTGGTGTTTTCATAGAAGCAAAGAGCAAATATGGAAGAACCCTCCTCCCTAAAGAAGATAAATTTTTGTCAAGGCTTTCTCCATTTTTCAAATCACAAGGAACAAACCAACAACTGAACACCAAAGCACCAAGAGCATCAAAATACCAAAGAACTCTAATTTCACATGAACTCTTTGATAGCTTTATTGGGGGAAGGAACTACGATCACTTTTTCTTTTTTGAACTTGTAGGAAAAATGGGATCCAATACCTTTATTTATAAGGGTTTGGAAGGCTAAAAGGTGAGAAAAATTAAACTTAACCTTGACAAGGCTGACACCCCAAAAAGGCTGACTTAAAATTTAGGTTTTTGAAGAAAAACTCTAATTTTTCGAATCCATGCCCTGTAAATAATCGGGTGCGAATTTGGTCAAGGTCAAGAAAAACAAGGTAAAAACACAAAAAAAGGGTCAAACTTGCTCCTAGTAAGTTTGAGAACCTCTCAAAGGAATCCAAAGAAAAATAAATCATTTGGGTAGGTCAATTTTTCATATCTACACACCCAAATCTATATACCAAGCAAATGTTTTCACATTTCTGTTTTATCATGTGCCATAAACATAAAAAGGTCTTCCTCTTCCTTATGTTCTACAACATTGTCCTACTCCTTTGGCTCTTGGTTATTCTTCTCATCATATAACCTTTTCTTGCAAAACTTTTTCATATGACCTATTTTTCCATAATAATAACACTTACAAGTCTTTTGATTACTTGAAGTGTCTTGCTGCCCTTGCGATTCTTAGCAAACTTGCATTTGCCCTTGAAGTTGGTTGTCAAAGCCATTTTTGAACCTTGGTTATTCTTCTCATCATATAACCTTTTCTTGCAAAACTTTTTCATATGACCTATTTTTCCATAATAATAACACTTACAAGTCTTGTGATTACTTGAAGCATCTGTCTTGCTGCCCTTGCGATTCTTAGCAAACTTGCATTTGCCCTTGAAGTTGGTTGTCAAAGCCATTTTTGAACCCTCATTTCCACTGCTACTTCCAAATTGGTTTTTGCATCTATCTTGCTGCAAGAGCTTCGTGCTCAAATCCTCAAACTTCAAGTCAAAATCATTAGAAGTAATATTTAGGGTTTTAATAAAATTCTCAAATGAAGTTGGTAAACTCTTTACAATGATTACCACCATGTCTTCTTCCATCTTTCATCCAACGACATTCAACCGTTCTCTAAGGTATTTTATATTCAGCAAATGATCT
This sequence comes from Wollemia nobilis, assembly GCA_028583015.1. Taxonomy (NCBI): domain Eukaryota; kingdom Viridiplantae; phylum Streptophyta; class Pinopsida; order Araucariales; family Araucariaceae; genus Wollemia; species Wollemia nobilis. Next base: position 226,993 of record JAQPPZ010002662.1, read on the forward strand.
TGTAAAGACTCACTTTCATCTATTTCGATTGAAAACAATAATTTTTTAAGGAAGAAGGCTCTACCTTTATCTAAATTTTAATGTAAATCCTTAAGTCGCGTCCAAATGGTTGCAGCACCACCCCCAATCTGCACTTCGGGAAGCATTTCATCAGTCACTGAAAGCTTTATTAGCTTCACAACTCTATTTCGCTCATCAAACTTGGTTTGATCATTTTCAGCTATTGTTGGTCATGTTTCTTCGCATAATACAAGTTGATGTAAATAACTGATCAAAAATGGCCAACATACGTTGTTTCTAGGTACTATAATTCTTCCCCAAAAAAAATTGGTTACCCTCTAACATAATGATAAACAAACTTTCAATTAGAACACAAATATAAAATAAAAACCACAATTGAAATAGAGAATTACAGCTAAGAAAGTTATGTTTTTCCTTTCCCAAACTGAAGATTACAAAGAGAAATAAAATATTCTTGTTGAAATACTAATAAATCTGTTGGTAAAAAACACAGATCTACTGAGAAAACTAATAGTTTTACTGAAAAACTACACAGATCTGCTCTATATTTGCTAGAAAACTCCCAAATCTATTGAGAAATGCACAGATCTGCTGGAAAACTCCCAGATCTGCTGAGAAATGCACAGATCTGTTGGAAAACTCCCAGATCTGCTAAGAAATGCATAGATCTGCTGAAAAGCTCCCATATTTGTTGAGAAATGCTCCAATATGCTCTAGATCTACTAGAAAACTCTTAGATCTACTACGTAAGGTACAAATCTGCTGGAAAAATCTCAGATCTGCTGGAAAAATCCTAGATCCGCTAAGAAATGCACAAATCTACTGGAAAACTCCCAAATCTACTTTTTCCCAAAAGCACCTTTGATTTCTTGGTGTGTATCAAAAATTGGTACCTTGTTCATCACTGATATATGCATTCCCTAAGCCTTCACTCACTTCAACTTCCCCTTACCAGAGTTGTGATACCATATTAGAAAAGAAACGAAACACACAAAGAAACCAAGAACACAAAGAACTTGAAAGAGGGAATGCTTATTTCCTTATAAAATGAGCAGAGCACGTCCTTTTAAATTCAAGGAATGGGATAAACCCTAAAATGACTTAAATGTACTTTAAGTCATTAATACAACACTAAAGCATAAATTATACTAAGTCAACAAGTGACTTTATTAATATGCCTAAGTCTATAGTCTAGATGACCATTATGAACTAAATAACTCTAACAACTAGCTAATAAAGCATCCAAATCAAGTCAATTGTCTCAAAGCTCAATTTAGAAGCATTTATTGCTTCAAAAGAAAAAGCACCTAGACTTAAGCAATAGCATCAACAATGCTTCTGCCCCCTAGCAACGCTTTTGAAAAACTTTAAAATTTTCATAATTTCCCACCCAAATTGACCAGAAATAATCATCTTCATATTAGCACTAGGATCATTAGCCCCAAAAGGCTATTGCCTCCAACACTACTGACTATCAAACCCCAAAAAGGAAAAAGAAGACAATTAGTACCTTTCCAAGACACCCACCAAAAATGAATTTGATCAAATCTGCCTGATCTGCAGTCCCATAATTTTCCCTTTCCATCTTCCATACACTATTTGCAAACTAGACCATTTTGAAATCTTGCCCTCAAACAATCCCATCAACTTCAATGCAACCACCTTCCAAGGAACCATGACTTCCTATAAAGCCAACACTTGGGGAGCCCAATTCACATCATCTTTGAAGGTAACAAAACTTTGCCAAATTCATGATCGTTATCTTGGGAAAATAGTGAAGGTCTACTAATTTGAATGCGGATCTCATACAATTGTGAATCTTTCAATCATCTACTTCACAACAAGGGGACATCAATCTAGGCATCTTGGAGCTATAAGCTTGCTTGGTTGTGCTCTCTACCCTATTGGATTTGTCATATCTGTCTTTGTAGCTTTTTAATCATTTGATAATTTCATACTTTGTGTTGTCTATATCACATTTGCATCTACATGTCATTTTACTTTATTGCATCCTTAGTTTATATATTTCATAATCAATTAGCTTGTCATACTATCACTACTAGGACCCTTGTACCTCTTGGTCGGGGATCGTCATTTAATCAATTAAAAAAATCACAAATCTCTTGTCCAAGTGCATTATACTATATCTACAAGCAAAAGCGTTGTCGAATTGCATGTTCGGTGGTGCTATCACTCTTTGTTTCTTATACAACAGAAATTAAGTCCACAATCATGGAAAGCAAAAGCACTGCCAATCGACAAAAGCCTTGGCGACGCTATCTCTCACCCAGTGGCACTTCTGCCATTGAACCCACAGTTTTTATTTATCATTTTGTAATTATTTTATCTCACTTTTTGAGTAAGGGTTTGATGCTGGTCAAGGGAGCCATACACTCTCCTCTAGTCTAGGCAGACCCCTTTATTGCTAACCACATTTGTTTGTCTATTTTGTAGGTTAGCAAAAGCACCACTAGAAAGCAATAGCATTGGCAACGCTTCTGCCATTGAGGCAGAAAATCAAGTTTTAGCTTCCAATATTTTGTTTTTAACATCTTAGATCATAGATTTGTCTGTTGCCTGTTCTGCATCTATTTCTGTTTTAGTATTTTCTTTTTTATCCATTAAAGGAAAAATGAAAGAAGGAACAAGTCACCATTAATATCATTAGAAGACCAACTTTAATCTTGCGTAATCATCAAAACAAAATCATATATAATCACATTAGGGATTGGTTGCAACATTATCCTCTTGAACCCTTACTCTAAAAGGAAATCCTCTTTTCATTTATTATTAAAGGTCAAAAACATTTAGTTTATAGGACCTGTTTGCTGCATTTGTATCTAGAATAAGACTATATTAAGGTTGACATTGTCAAAGGAAAATCTTAGGATAAATGTAGGTGTTCACTAACTTGTATCCACTAAACCCTAGACTTAGGCTCATAAATGACCCTTATCTTTGAGGAGAGAAAGAGGGAATATGCTACAGATCCATTAAGTTGGAGGCCACTTTATGATAATCCGCATTCTCACACATGATATGGTGAAATTTAAAATCACCTCATACCATCTTGAAAACTATGTTTGATTTTACAAATCCAAGAAGCAATTTTAAAAGCAGCTTCAAGATCATGTTCACAATAAACAAATGCTATCTAGAACGTACAATATTGCAAACAACTTCAATATTTGTAATTTCTCATGAAATAGTGCTCATCCTTAAGTGCTTCTGCATAGTATGAGTAGATGTTATTGAGCATTCCTTGATTGAGTCATCCCCTTCTTGGCCATTTTGGAGACAGCATGATTCCCATCAAATTTTGACATTGTACTTCCTTTGTATAACCTCATTTTGCAAGAATCTAGCATGACCTCATTTTGCAATACATTCAAACACGAAACAACTTCTTGGCCATTTTGAAGAAAGTATGATTCCTGTCAGTTTTTGACCCCATCTTGTCTATGGCTTGACCTAATTTGACAAGACATATGAATGCAGAATTAATTGTTGTGATACCACCGAACCAGATTCAAGGAACAGACCAGAGGATAACACACTATATTGCAGAATTCGTTGTGTTATTAGAAGCAACTTTATGTTCTTGAATGTAAATGACAAATAGATAAAAAAAAAAAAAAATATGATGTGGACAAAATCAACAGACAGTAGTAACTAAAATCTGAACTGTATTAAATTGATAGCTCTGCACATGGATGAAACTCTGAAGAAAGACACAAAGGGGTTACATGGGGCATTATCAGTTCACTCCAAATGGGAAAAAGGGAAACAATATCTTGCTTTGTTTAGGAAATCTGCGTACTGAATTCTAGTGGTACATGGAATTAATTGGGTCAAGGTGGCACTGCCAGATGGTTCACATGCAGATTGACAAAACGTTTAGTACATGTAATGCCTTATAATATTTTACAGAAGGATATTCAGTGAGAAAGTAACGAAGCTTTACTAATATTTAGAACACTCAATTCTTCTTGTACAAGCTATTGTGTATGCAAGTATCTTCCATGGAATAAGCAATGAGACAATATTTTTTGTATGGAACAGCAGTAATCATCATAGAGACTAAGGACGACCAATATTTACACTGCAAACCTGTGAAGATAATTAAGTGGCCTCTTTTTCCTACTTCAAAATTGCATACAGAAACCTTTTTTAGCACTTACGGAAATAAGATCCTACTCATTGTTTTAGAATATGCTATTGATATCTTAGGCTTAGGAAGTCATATATACATATTTCTTGGTCTAAAATAAACATGCCATCAGATTCACAATAATTATTTGTATTTAAGTTCTAAAATAAGATTTCTTTCTTAGAATTTTTTGTTTCATTCTATACACCTTCATAATACCACACACTATCTTTTGGTTAAAAACAAAAGTTTAGATTAAGACTAATTCAAAGGAAAACTACTACAATCAATCACTGGAACTACAATTTGTGTCATTATTATAAACCTTTTGATGCTTCACCTACACACACTTATTCATGATAAGATCATCATGTACGCTGTTAAATACACATATGAACAAGCTCCCTCCCTCCCTACCAGTGTTGGAAGAATTGTCACAAAAATAGCAACCATAAATGTGATAGGGAAGGAAAGTCATGCTTTATTAGACAGGTAAAAAAAATGTCAAGAACTTGACCTTACATATTTTCAAGTTTCCACCCTGTAAATTTATTCCTTTCCTAAAAATGTGTGAATCTTTTAAAGCTTGAAAAAAAATTACTTTTCTTCTCACATAAACTCTTAAGCATGAGGGTTGTAGGACTCCAATCTTTTAAAGATATAAGATAATAGGAGTATGGAATAAAGCAATAGGAAATGGCAAAGGTCATGGAGGTATAATGGCATTGATAGAAGAATCATAGGATAGAAGTGAAGAAAGAAGACCCAAATAAACAATATATATGGTTAAAGTGAGAGTGAAAGAACTATTAGAATTGCAGCTTGCTAGTTTGCTCCACAAGCTATATGAAATATGTCGTGGATTGTGAGGACCCATATGCAGCAATAAAGAGACACATTTCAAGTAAGTGTACACTTGGAGAATACTTCTTATAGGATATCTCAGTGCAAGGACAGAAAGCAAACACCACCCTAAACAACAATGAAGACATGTATAGCTACCCGCTATAGCTAGAAAAAGAGAAAAACCAAAAATGGAAAGTTTCTGAAAGCATAAGAGTCATTACTCATTTTTGTGAAGAACTTTCAGCTATACGTAGCATATATGGGCTAATTATTTGTAATGGTGCGAATTAGTGGAAGAAATCTGGAAATCCACATGTAAAACATACAATGGTACAAGATTTGTAGACCATTTCATCTATTCAAAGAATTTACTAAGGAATATAATGAAGTTAGAGGTTGATGATTCCTCAATAATGCTATTCTAGTTTATATAAAATTGTCAATGCAAAGAAAAACAACAAATAGAAAAGGTCCAAATAGTAAACAACAATCCTTACTATGGGGAAATTATTTAATATTCATGGATGTGCTAAAAAAATGAGTACAAAAGGCAAAAGAAAAAAGAGAAAGGAATTAAGAGTTGTTGGAGAATATTACATTATTTGGTACATGCCCACATGGTACCTTCATGGTCCATTTGTAAATAATAGATTAGGGTTGAGTCATAGTTTAGAGTGTGAGTTGAATTTCCCTCTTTATGTCAGTGTGAATGTGCAAAAAATGCACAAGTGTCATGTAAAGTTGTAATGTGCAAGAAATGCACGTGTCATGTAAGTTAGAGTGCAAGTGTAGGTTGAGTAAATGTGCACAAGTGTCTTGTATGTAAGAGTGCAAATATGTAATGTAAATATGTGCACAAGTGTCCTAGATTAGAGAGTGCAAGTAGAAGTGTAAGAGTCATGTAAAGGTGTGCAAGTATTATAGAGTCAAGTGTTCATCAAGTATGCAAGTGGCAAGTAGATAAGCCAAGAGTCATGAGACTTGGCATATGGAGAGCAATAGTCAAGTACTTGAAGAGTCATATTACTAGACAATGCTCCATAGGAAAGAAATTAATTCATTCAAGAATCAAGTTTTGTGAGATCAAGTTGGTAGTACATGAATATTGGAAGTTGTTCTTCATGCATAGTACATGAATGATTCGGGCTATTTACATTTATATTTCAATATATAAATGAATGTTATTTGATTTATTATAAGCCTTGATATACATATTAATTTTCTCATATTATTATCTTGACCTTTATTATATTGTGGTTATTTTATATTGGGACCTATGTGATATAACTTGTGATATTTTGTGGTAGTATAAGGTTTAAAAATCCATCAAGAGCCAAAACTAACAAGTATAATTTAAGAAGTATTAAAAGTGTGTAAAAGATCCAAGGCCTTGGCAAGAAGAAGAAAACAAACAGGTTTCAAACAAATGCATGGTATGACAAAGAATATAAAGCAACAAGGAGAATTTTTGAATGAACCATGTAAAGAAGACGAAAACAACTAAAGAATACAAAACAATTGTGAAAGCAAAAAATGAATATGTCGCTACAGGAAGAAAATAATTAGTTTTATTTAGGGAAGCATGATCGAAAACAAATTTAGAAGGAACTTCAACAAAAGAAGAAACAAACAAAGAATAATAGTAAAGTAGGCTAGTATCAAATGGCATTAGCTCAACCACTTCAATTCCTTGGCTGTCACGTAAGAGTTTTTGACAAATGCCTTCTTGTTGCTACTTTTCTGACGTGTGCTAACTTCATTTTGTTGGTGCAACTTCCTCCTAAAAAACTGATTTTCCTTTCTCCTTGTTCTCTAAATTCCACCTAGGAGCTCTGATGCATGCCCTAGGCTATGCCCTAGCTGTTGTAGGTAATGACTGGCAGGTGCACTCTCCTTGTGTTGCTTCTCCTTGCTGCTCCTTGACTATACATGTGCAAGTGAGCAAATGAGAGCTCCAGGTACCTTTTTATAAGTAGAGGGAGATAGGGGGTCACTTAGCCTACATGTGAAAACTTCCCTTCTACTCCCTTAACATCCACTTCAACTCCCACAACTGAACTACATGCAACTACTCATTCAATGCATCAATTTTAGTTTTCCTTGGTTGTTTGTCTCCTCCTTGTGCATGGTGGGCCCATTGGGAAGGCATGTGCACCCTTCTTTGATTTTCATGTATTTTTCAACCCGGATGACCCAAGCAACCAGATGGCATGTTCTGTTGGTCCAGACAACCCAGGATGCTAGAGGACCTGGTTTCTACTTGGCTTGGATAGCTCAGGGCACCAAACGGAGTGCCTACCCATCCTGACAACCCTTGTTGTCCTTGTTTCTACTCAAACAACCCCCAACTCCTCTATCTACCTACCTTCGTATTAGACATCGAACAATGTGACATCAACTTCTTCGCAAACTTGCATTACAACCAATATTCCTGATTATTGTAGGACCCTACTACTGATGAACTGATTTGTTCATTTCATAGCTCAAGGGCAGTCTAAGAGACAAACGACCTCCTTATATGACTTAGATAGAGTCTAAATGACCCTTCCCTTGTGTCATATGGGAACCTATTGTCACCGTTAGAAGGCTAGGGGGTGGCCTAGACAGCCCAATCTACTGGCTGGACTACCTGTGGGCAATTTTGGGAAGATCGTTCCCCCTAGACGACAGGTAAGTAGGCTAAATGGCCACCCCCTTGGTTGGGATATCTCAGACAACCTGGGGACCTGATGGCCCACCCAGAAAACCCAAGAAAACATGTTCAATTTAGAGGATGACTACAACTGGTACTTGTCCCAATCTTATTCTTTTCGGACTTAGTCATTTTTTGGTCTTCTCTCTATCTTTTGCAAGGACTCCAACTAAGTCTAGTTGCTCTATTTTGCCTTTGTTTGCTCATCTACCACATTGCTAAAACGACCTCATCCTCCAAAGTGATTTCCTTTTCTCTTGCATGTTCTTCCTGCAAAGAATCATTTGGCAATGAATTGACATCACGTAAATGTTGTGCAACTCTTAGCCTCCTTCTCAGGGTTCCCTATCTGGTTCTCTCAAAATCTGAGATCAGACTCACTACTCCATTCATCCTCCTCATTGCTCAGACTTGTTAGGGACACAATACTGCTGACTTCTTCCACTGAATTGCCATCATCTGCACTTCCATTTGGTAATGTTTGTTCTGATGCATTAGTGTCGTGAACAAAATCACACAACACTTTGTGCACATCTTTCCATTCGACTTCTACTAATGTTATGACATTGGTGCTTCCAACAATTCTCTTCTAAAAGTTACTTTTATCGCATGGTTTTCAACATTTCCCAACACTTGCTCATTTTTTGTGCTCCTCCTAGAGTGTCTTATGAACTTGTGTCTTCTCTTGAAAAGCTCCTACCAGTTGCTTGCACATTCTATTATAGCTGCACCATCCCTTGTACACGTTGTCTCCAAACTTTTCTCATTCAACCACTTAGTTGTTCGCTTCTCCTCGTGCAATTATTGCAATTTAGCACACATTCTCTGTTGTGTGCATCCAATGGTTGTTAACAAACTCAACCCTTCAATTTTGCTTCCCTCACTTTGAGGCTAATGTTCTAATGGTTCTTTTCGTCCAACATGCATTTTTGTAATCAGTTGTATGTTCTCGTCATCAACTGACCTCTTTTCGTCGAGCAACCTTTGCTCTTCCTCAACATCATAAAATATGACATGCACATGCTACATCCCACATTCAGTGGATCCAAGCACCAACTCTTCCTGCTTCATTGTTGTCTGCATGTTATCTTCTTGGCTACTTGTAGCTTCCTTATCGTACAACCATGCCAATTGCTCCACAAGTTTGTTTTCTTCAAAGTAACTCATTGTTGTGCCAAAGCTTGCGCCAACACTAGGCAACCTCCATGTCTTACAATGCCATCAACCTCTTCTCATCCAATTTATGAGTGTTGTCAGCCTCTCCTCCAAAATTTCCTAGTAACCAACACGGTTCTGTACCGACACTCAAAATTGGAACTAGAAAATCAACTAACACAACTACCTCCTAGCCATACATCAACTTGAATGGTGTGTGACTCGTTGTTGGCTTATATGCAATCTTGTACGCCCACAATATTCCTAACAAGTTATCCTCCCAGTCAACATCTTCAATTCCACATGTTTTGTACATTATGTAAACCAAAACCTTGTCTGTTGCCTCCTCTTGCCCATTCACCTTGAGGTAATACAAACTTAACGAGTACAATATTTTGATCTTCATCATCAACTTTTGAATAATCTCATTGACAAAGTGTCCTCCATGATCACTTGTGAATTGAAGAGGCACTCTGAACCTTGTAATGATTTGTTCATACAAGAATCGTGCAATGCTCTTCGCAAAGTTATCTGGAAACACCCTTCCCTCCACCCACTTTGTCAGGTATTCAATCACCACCACAATATACTTGTACGGATGTACCTTCTTCTACTAGTCTTCAATGGTCCCACAAAATCTAAACCCCAACGTTTGAACAACTATGGCTGAGATAGAAGCAATAGCATGAAATCCCTCCGCAATGGATTCCCAACTCGTTGGCATATAATGTACGCAGTCATAAACTCCATGACACAATAGAGGGTGAGCCACCATAGCTCTTCCTGAAGCACCTTTCCCATAGTTGCATTTGGCCCCATGTACCCTCTTAACAATCCCTTATGATCCTCCTACATCACTGTGTTCAGTTCCTCATCCATCACGCACCTCCACAAAACCCCGTTTGGTCCAATTTTGTACAAAAATCTAGCAATCAATTGAACGAAATTGACTTGATTATTATCTTCTTTTCTACTGTTGACAACTCCTTTGATAGTTCGTCCTTCAACAAGTATTTTCCTATGTACTTGCATGAAAACATGGTGATTGAAAATGAGTATCCAAAAAATCATCCAATACTCCTCCCTCCATAGGTTCTCCCCAGTGAATCCTTGACAATTGAACGGTCTACTTATTGATTAGGTACAACAATGTCTGATGATCCACATAGAAAGGAAAAAATGTTTGCAAGTAGATAATGTCTAAAATTCTACACCACATACACCATCCGTAGTGCTTCTTGCTCCCTTGTGCTATAATTTTTCTCTACCTTGGACAATAGTCTACTTGAAAAATATATAGGTTGATCCAGCCCATACTGACCCTCTTGCACAAGTCCGCATCCAATTGCAAAGTTGGACACATCCATGTGGACGTGAAACTCCCAAACTAGAAACACCAAAATGGGTGCACAAACCAACTTCACCTTCAACTCCTCGAAGGCCTTTGGTGCTCCTCCATCCACCTAAAAGGAACACCTTTGCGTGTCAACGTGTCTAGCAAGTGTGACATTTGTTCAAAGTTCTTTATGAAGCACCAATAGTACCCGACATGCCCCAAAAATGACTTCAACTAGCTCACATTGTACGAATCCTCCATGCTCATCATAATGCAAATTTTGTCGCCGTCAGTATTCAATTATTCCTTGTACACCATGTGGCCAAACAACTTCTTGTATGGTACCAACAACTTACACTTTTTTGAGTTCAAGGACAATCGAGCATTCATACATAATTGCATGCATTCCTCCAACACCTTCAAATGCCTATCCTTATGATATAGCGATCGGTCATCAAGGAACACTTTGGACTTACCTATAGACATTAAATCATAGATGTACAAAATGATCCTCTAAAATGTGGAAGAGGCATTGCACAAACCAAAGGGCATTCAATTATATGCATAAATGTTGTTCTCAACAATGAGCGTAGTCTTTAGGCAATCCTCAGCATAGCTGAGAAAATCAGTGAATTCCCAATTTTTGTCGATTTTTTGAAATGGAGATGCAATCGGCAAAGAATCAGGAGTCTGCCGATTTTTTTTCCCTTTTTATTTTAGTCTGTGGCCAATTTAGGGTTTTTTTATGCAAGCCCTTTTTTCAGCTATTAATGTTTCATATTCGAAATTTAAAGTTTAAACCCTAAATCTGAAACCGTAGTTTAGGGATTCGGGTTTTTTTTCCTCATCTTTTTAAGTAAATATTGTTGCCTAATAACTATGTATGCAAGCCATTTTTCAGCTATTAATGTTTGAAAATTTGAAGTTTAAACCCTAAACCCTAAGCTAGGCCCTAGGGTTTGGGTTTAGGGTTTGGTTTTTTTAAGTAAATATTGTTGCCTAGTAACTATGTATGAAAGCCCATTTTTCAATTGTTAGTGTTTGAATTTGAAACTTTGAACTTTGAACTTGAAGTTTAAACCCTAAACCCTAGTCTAGGCCCTAGGGTTTTGGCTTTTTTTTCCTCCTCTTTTTAAGTCAATATTGCTGCCTGATAACTATGTATGCAATCCCATTTTTCAACTGTCAATGTTTCAATTTTAAACCCTAAACCCTAGCCTTATAGTTTAGGGTTAAGTTTTTTTCCTTCTTTTCAAGTGATTGTAACTTTGTTGTTACTTGTTTCAATGTGCAAGAATATAAAAAATGAAACCTTTTTTTCCTTGTTGTTACTTGTAACTTTGTATCTTTTCATATCATAAGCAATACAAGATGTGTTTTATCACTTTCATGTGTACTTAAAGCTTGAGCCTTGTATGATGTCTTGACATGAATTATTGCTTTTATTGCAATATTTTATTTGCATAATGTTAATTCATTGTAATATGCATGAAAAAAAAATAAAAAAAAAATCGTTTTCTTCGGTTTTCTTTTTTACCGATTTTTTGCCAAAATCTGATGCACACAACTCTGATGGAATCCTTTGCAAGTCCTTATATATCCATACGAAGACCTTGTACTACAAGGAAATTTTAGAAGTTGTTGCTTTTAAAACTGGGTCCCACTTGTCCCTGCAATGAATCATTCTCTTCTTCATTTTCACCAAGGTTCTCCTGCACCATCTTTGGTCCCTCGTACTTTATGGTGTCGGGTTCTTCCGCAACTCTCACCACATAAAAGGAATGTGTAGACTTTTCATCAATTCACACATAACCAACATTGTACTCCGCAAAGTTTGATGGAAAGTACATCTTCTCTTCCTCGAATTTCATGACCAGTTTCGAACTTTATTTATGCCAACTTCATACACACCACGAAGTCCATCATCCTGGTTTTCATATTTTGTTTTGATCCACATGCAACTTGTATAGAAAACTTCATATTCTTCAATCTGCCAATGTAGTCCACTATCTGAGTGCCCTTCATCTTCTATGCACTCTTCCAACTCCAGCACGCCTTCATCATTTGGTCGCTATCTACTTGTTCGATCTTCATCTAATGATGAGTTGCCAGATTCATCAAACATTGCCAACTCCTTGTTGACGAACTAACTTTTCAAGTTGATCACATGTGTTGGCCCCCCTTAAACGTCAAGCGGTCCTTCTCCCCATTGTGATTACCGTTTACTATGCAGAACCACCCATGTCTCAACAGTACATTGTAGGCTGGTTTTTGCATTACAATGACTACAAAATACTGGATGAACTTTTGATCGACGATTTTTTCTTTCTATGCAGTCGACACCCTTCATATCAATGCCATACTGATCCGTTCCATACAGTTGAAAATTGAGAGATCACAAAAAATGGTGCCCCCATATCTTCCTATGTATTTTCAGGCAACACGTTCACACTCTCGAACGCCCATCCACAATCACTTGCGTCAACTTGTGATTGAGCAACTCTATGTAGATCAATGTTGGTTTCTTCTCGACGTCAATCACCAACACCATCAAGTTAATCTACTGATCCTTTGCAATCTTCCTCACTTCCAGTTGGCATTGTGGCTCCATTGTCTTCCTCGTTCACATCACTTTTCCGACCATTGTGTAAAGCTCTGGTACTACACAAACATTTTCACTGCAACATTTGTGTCCAACACTTGTGTCGTCAACTATTTGGTTGACGTCTCCTCTTTTTCAATGGCAATGGATTCTTTCATTTTCTTCTTGTTGTTGGTGTTTTTCATTTCTTCCTCCCACTGCACACGTGCCTCCTGCTATTTCTCATTCTTGGTATGGTTCGACTACTGCATCATTTTTTTTTGTTTATGCCCAAGTCACTACAAGCATGTGTTTCTCCTTGTCAATCTCTTGGTCCAACTGAGGCTTTTCAATGTCAATAAAATTGTCATTCTACAAGTTATTGGTACTCACCTTCGAACAACTAGCCTTGTTGTGGTTGCTATGTCTGCACCATTTGCAATCATTGTTGTGTTCTCGCTTCCTTCCATTAGTACGTTTGTGCAATTCCATGTAAAGCCATTCTTGACATCTTGTGCACTAGATGATTGGCCTTCTATTAGAGTTGTATTGCAGCCTTCTTTCACCGCCCCTTCCACTAGATCGGTTTACTAATTGCAGTTGTCATATGCCCTAGTGATTGTTCTGGCATTTGCCATTGCTTGCTCCTTGTCTGCTCTTCAAAGTTCTCGGTTTCTCCTCTTTCTCCTCCCGCATCACCATCTTATGGTGCCTCACACTTCACATATTGAACAGATAGTCCACAATCGCATGTCCTGCAATTTCATAAATGCTGCAATACGCTTTCTTCAGACAATTTATATTTGTGTCCTTCAGACTTGTAGTCTGAACAACCAATACCCTTTTCTTTCTTCTTCTCTTCGTTCACATTGTTGATCATACTTTTTAGGTCCTTCCATATTGCTTGGATTGTCACATTGAGATCGTCCCATTCACTATTAAAGTCATCATCCTCGACATGACTCATGCTTCCACTGCCTACTACTACCATCTCCATATCACTTTCTAGGTTCAATGCGTGGCCAAACACTTCTTGGTATGTAGTTGGCGAGACCACTTTCATCTTCTTATATTTGGTAGCAACCCGTCCAAGAACCATTGCTTCTGCAACCCATCAACAAGATTTACTTCCATCTTGTCGATTTGCTCCTTTAGACAACAATTTTGACTTGATATTTTTATCTTTCTTCTACTTCATCAAATAAATCCTGCCAATTATCTCCATGTCATCACGAAGCAATCAAAACTCCTTGCCGAATTCATTCTTGAGACTCACAAAATCCATGAAGGGTTTTTCTCACTTCAAGTGCCAATCAATTGCCACACCACACAATGTTGTTGGAATCAATCACAACCATGCACCCTTGTCAATTACTCCATTCTCCTTCCATATTGTTTCACAAGTACCAATATGGTTTGGGATCCTCTCTTCCGTTTCCTATAAACTTTGGGCACTTTTTCTTGCTCGTTGCTACTGTTGCGGGCCAAACAAGGTTAACTTATTTCCTACTTTTGTCACATGCCCGTGCATTTATTTTATCAACCCAGGGAGCTTTGTAAACTTGCGAAGGGTCTTGAACAAGATTGCTTACAATACCTCTTGAAATGAGTCTGCTAGTTCTACTATTGGGGGGTGTTTCATCGGTCGTCAATCATTCATACACTCCTCAATAATTTACGTAAAAACAATTAAATCTACAAAAAGGAAATATTCACGCATTCCTGGAAATAAACCTATTGCAATACGAGAAATAACAATGCGATAAACAATCTTATAAAAGCGGTAAACTAATCTAGAAAACACAGGAAAAATAGGGGAAGAAATATTGGCTTGGAGTGGGCCCAGGCTCCAGCAGCTTCCTCCCAGCTGAACACACACTTAGAAACTCTTAGAACTGTATTATAATTATCAAAGTATTACAATACTTCTCCTGTATATCTTCCTACATTTACTATCAAAATATTCTATATATCCTCAGAGAGGTCTGCGTGTGTTTATATAGCACACCCGCGAGATCTTCGTTACAAAGAAGTTATAACAGTTGATTCATTCCAGACTAAACTAAGACAGTCTGGTAAATGTGATGGACGTCTGCTAAAATTGGCATTTGTTTCTAACGGTGGCGTGTTCACTGATTGGTTTGTGCTTTGCCTGGCATTGGTAGGACATTCTCATACATCGGTGTGATCCCCAATTTAAGTCTACATGACGTAGAGTTGGAACTGCACCAGTCTCTGTTGTCCACGTCGTGCTTGTCTAGTCAACGGGCGAAGAATAAGGGCGCCTTCCCTATGAGGAGGGTGCCTAAGTATGTCAGGGGCCTTCTCTATGTGGAAGGTACCTTACTGCCGTTGGCGCCTTCCTGGAAGAGGAAGGTGCTTATCTTCTGTTGGCGCCTTCCTGTGAGAGGAATGCGTTTGCCTTCTAGTGGCGCCTTCCTTATGAGATGAAGGCGCTTGCCTTCCTTTGGCACCTTCCTTATGAGAGGAAGGCTCTTCTTTTCCTTTGGTGCCTTCCTGGAAGAGGAAGGCGCTGGCCTTCTATTGGCGCCTTCCTGGGAGAGGAAGGCACTTGTCTTTCCTTGGCACCTTCCTGGAAGAGGAAGGTGCCTACTTACGCTTGGCGCCTTCCTGGAAGAGGAAGGCGCCTACCCTCTCTGCATTGATTCCGAAAGAAACAAAGTGCCAGGTCCATGAAAAGACCTCGATTGATCCAAATCTGACTAAATCAACTGCAATTCCACAAAAACACACTGAAAACACACGAATTAGATAACACGCATAATTTCATCAAATAATTATATAATCATTCATAAACATATGCAATCCTTATTATACGACCGCATAATAATCAAGAAAATGTATACAAAATATGAGCATTTCTAATGCTCATCAGCTACTACAACCATATTTGTTGTTGGTGGCAATCGTTCATTGGTCTCGTCTCTGTTCAACAAACCTTTTGTTGCTGACTAATCATCTTCAAACAATCGTCAACCACTTCCTTATGCACTTACACTTTGTGATCTCCTTCGAAAATACATGAGCATTGACTCTAGTCTTTCAAGCACACTCATGGTTGACTTTGTGCCTGAGTCTCGTACTTCACACCTCTAGACACTCTCCTTGCACTTGTGCTGGAGTCACTAGTTGCTCTGCCTCGTCCTACGCATGCCCCACATTGGTGCTTCACCACTTGAGCAAACATTCTTATTAGTCCAACCTTCGTTTTCACGTTGCGCCTCCACTTGCATGTCATCGTCCATTGTCAAAAACAACTACCTCCTTTCCACTCATTTTTGTTTGAACTACTCTCCTCCCAAGGGTTCTACACATGTTCCACTTCTAGTGCATGTATTTACTTGCTATCAAATTCTGTCGATACTTTAGGAGTTTGCGCACCGCCAACTTCTTCGTCATACAATTCCTCGTCGTCACGTAACTCACAATCACATAACTCGTCATTGTGTGATTCTCCACCGCCGTCACTTAATTCTCTGTCATCATGCAATTCACCGCTGACATGCAACTCTCCACTGCCAACATGCAACTGTCATACGTGCGTTATGCATTCAAAATTTCTCCACACTTCTTGTTGCACAATCCTCTGACTTCTCTTCCTCAAATCTTCGCTCGTCCTTGCGCATCCACTTCTCCCATGTCCTTGTGTCAGGTTATCTGTCATTCACTTCTCTCATTTTAGATGTTTGCACAGTCACTAGTTCAAACTTCAAACGACAATGATGACATATATAACACAATAGTGATATTTTGCAATTGGAGGAATATAGAATAATGAATGACAAGAAAAATCAGAAACACACCATTTCACACCTACGAAAAAATAAGCTTCAGATATGGAAATGAAACAAACAACATAAAATAACATGAAATAGGCTTACACGGCCTTGCACATTCATCTACAACATCAACAATTAACTACATCAACAATTAACTGGAAATATGCTCAGATGGCCATGCACACCCATCTATAACAGCAATGAATCAGTTCATAGACACATGCACAACACAACCATAAGATTTACACACAACAGTCTTCAATGGATGTTCTCTGATTATCTTCAAGTCTGCACATACATGTATCTCTCCAAATGCATATCTGATTTGAATTTGTGAAGGGGTCTATTTATACAATTCCCTAGGAAGGAGGAGTTGCAACCCCAACTAATCTCTAACTAACTACCCCAACACATTACATGACTTCTTGAATTACATATACATTAAATTACCCAAACATTTTTTTTTTGGTTGGATAATAAGGGGTTGTACTCAGGTCCTCCACCCTTGAAAAATTAGAACTCTCTTCTTTAGAGCTTGAGAGTTTACAAATAGATACACTTCTCATATCAATTGAGATGCTATAGCTACAAAATTTAAATCATTTTAAATAAAATGTCTGAATTCTTGATTTTCATTTTCTAGATCTTTTCAATTTTCTATATGAATACAAATATTCCAGAATTTAGCATCCTTCTTGACATTTTCCTATAGCAGCCTTCACAATACCAAAACTTCACCTCTACTATCTATGCCTTGCATCTTAGTAGAGTAATATTTCCAAAACATCGTACTATCATAGTCCTTTTTACCAAATCTGGATTGTTAGTGTCCTTCCTGAAACACAAGTGCAACCACACAAATTTTAATAAATAGTCTAATATGAAAACAAATTATTGTTTGATATTACCAATGGAAAACAAAATTACCCAAACATTTGAATTACATGTACATCTTTATTACATGTTCAACATTTCATCAAACACTTTACGCACGTATTACAAAACAGCTCAAATTTGCAAAACTATATACACAAACAAAATTGTATTTGTGTACTTGACTCCATACGCACTCCATCAGTCTCAAGGTGGCACCACATTAGAACTGGCTCCTAGAGGGCTCGTGAACATTAAAAGCATTGAATTCTATTTTATATTTAAAAATTAGAATGGTGATATTGTTTTTTTGTTATATTGAAGGCCATAAATCGAAGATTAATTATTTCGAGGTTAAACTTGACTTCGGAAAAATGTCGACATAATCTACACATTGAAGGAGATTCTCTAATTGGACATATGCTTTAAAGTGGTTTTAGCCATAATTGATAGCTTAATCCCATCATTTGAGATGTACAAAATTCTTGTAAGGTTTCAAAAAGTGAAAGTATCCCTCTAGCATATGGAAAAGGCAACTCAAATATTGATATTTGTGTGCTAACCTAGGGTCCTCCAAATACAACAAAGATGTGACAATTTTGGATGGTAATTGAGAAGGATAATTCATTCATGTCACAGATGAAGACAAGATTTCTAATAGGGCTTGTGTACAAATTAAATTAAATTTATAATAAATTCTTATATGCTGCACCCCCTTCACTTAGATTTTGTTAAAAAGGCCAATATAAAGAGGGAAAAATATAAAAGACAGCTCAACACGAGGTGCTGAATGGATCTTAAACCCTAATTTAGGTTTTACTAAGAAAAAAGATAAATGGCAAATGAACTTGGGAAATGTCACTATGAGTACCATTGTTGGATTGCATAAGGTGTTGAGGGAGGTTCTACTCCTAGGCAATGACTTGCATAGATATAACGACCTCTAACTGAATAGTGACTGGTTGTAACTGGCTATCAATGGATTTGCACATGATCACAGAAAAGATTTTTGGCAGAGAGGTGGATCTAAGGTGCCAGTGACTATGGGAGGAATCCTAAGAAACCTAAAAGTGGAAGTGAACAGTATGCTTGCAAAGACTATTGCGAGGAATGGGATGGCACTGAATAGTGTTAACAAATGTCGCATGGACACTAAAACAACTAACAACTGGGACGGATGCTTGCAGAGAGTATTGGGAGGAATATTATGGCACTGAATAGTGCTAACAACGGTCTTATGGACATATGGACAACTAGCAACTGAGAGGGATCAAGTCATGAGTAGCAAGGAATGTCTGCATTTGAAGTGCTCACAGGTGATGACTCCACGAGGGGCAAGAACAAATTGGTTGGGATTGGTTAAGAACAATAACAAAAGACACCCAGCTCGAATTGTGTGCAGTACAAAGCATCTTCAGATGAGATATGCATTCTAACATGACTTGACAAAGGATCTCTAAGAGGGATTCGAACCCCCATCTAACCCAAAAAGGAGGTGTGCTTCCAATTACACCAAACTATGACAATTGAAGTTACTTCACATACACCTGATTTGGATTGTTATAATTTCCTAGTGTCCTTACATTATCTGCATGAAAATTCTCCTTTCCATACTGATACTGTTTGAAACATCTTATATATAGCAACTCCAGATAATGAATTGTTACTGGAAAATATACCACTAGAATGTGAAAAACTAAGATAAACAAAGTTACTTCATATGATTATGTTTATTTTTTTAACCGCACAATGATAGTCCATAATGCTTAAACTCCAGACATTACCTTTAGCAACTCCAGATAATGATATGTACAAAAATACAGGAGTAGCTGCATCTTGTGTGATCCGATGTACATGGTCAGATTTAAGAAGTCCTTCGACAACTTCATATGTACCAAAAACCATAATTTGAAAGAAACTATAACAAACCCATGGAATTATAATTTCAAGATTATTTTGCATTTTTATAAAATAATAAACAAACTTAAAAATGTCATCTCACTCTTATGCCCTGCCACACGCATTTTATTGGTTTTACTATATTCTTTCAAAGGAGTCATTGATGCTTCTAAATTATGGCTATGCTTCATGCTGTCACTTGTTAAGTACACATATCTTTCTAAAACATAGATGTCATATACCCCAAATACTGCCTACTCTGGACAAAATATGCCCCAATTGTTCACCTTATTTCAAAAAGAGTGCATTTGACAAATGGCACAAAACTTGAACTGATGAAGTAATGTCCGAACCATATTGAATCATTTTTGTTCTAATTTATCAAATATAAAGATACCTTTAAAACAATTACAAACTTTTTCAAATATAGTCTAATATTATGCATCGAAAGAAAAAATTAGGACTTCCATCCTTTTACCTTTTTCTAAATGTACAGTAAAATTATCAACCATCAATGCACAAGAACAAAACAACTCGTCTAGGCCTTTTTGGAGTTTTTATCAGTTTAATCCATTTCAAGTTTGTCTCCAAGATTTGTAACAGCTTATCAACACAGAAACCAGAAATTGATCTCAGGTGAGAAGCTTGCCTATTTCAAATGCACTATAACTTCTTACTAAACCACAAAGAGCCCCTGTATAAGTTTATCTAATAGGCCAAGTGTGTATTCATAGAATTAGTTAATCTTAGCTCTTAAAACTCATTAGAAGAATGCATGAGTTGAAAAAATCAAAATAAGAACAGATATAGACAACAAACTCTTAATCTTTATGCTCCATTTGTCTTGTTTCATCTTGGCTCTTCTTTCAATAACCACCCATCACTAATATTTCAAAGGTTGTCCAATATATCCAAAAACAATAGAACATCATTAGTTTTGGCCATGGATCTGCCACCTGGGAAGGAATTGGTGTGTCAATGCGCCCTAGACCCGCAGACCAACATTGAAAGGCTGGGAGGAAGGGATGCCTCCCGTGCCGATCTCCGGAGAAGGCCGGATCCTTTCCTAACCTACTTGGGGGGTTTTTAGATAAGGGTGTAGGAAAGAGATTAAAAAGGTAAAGGGAACTGGAAAGAGATTGAAAAAGATAAGAGAACAGGGAAGAGATGTAAATATCATGCGTCTCGGGTGGGGGGAGAACAAGTAGCACGATCGCAAATTTGCATCCGAACCAACAACAATTAAAACAAAACATATAACAGAAACTGCAGCTGTTATTCTACCCTATGTAACCTTTTGTTTTGTATTCCAGATCCAAATAATCACCAATGCTCAAATCCAGGATTCAGAATTCAAACGGACAAAAATATAAATGGACATGGAGCAGAAATACTAGCAGAAGGCAGCATAAAAGACAGAGACAAGAAGCAGAGCCAATGATGCTTTGAATTAATTAGAAGGTGATCCGTCACAGCAGAGTCCTCTAGCAATATGTTCCCCCCCCTTTACAATGAAATAAACTGCCTTTTATAGCAGGAATTTTCCCCCCAGATTACATTTAGGCACGGAATCCCAAACTTGACAAAAGCTGTTAAAAGCGGCCAAAAGTTGCTGAGATTTGACCCTTGCAAGCCAGGAGTGTACTTGCAGCAAGGTCTGTTTAGAAAAAATAACAGCTCCGTAGCGATCTGGTAGGTGGGCAGTCGAATCTGGTTAAAGTTGGTAGATGCGGTACAGTTTGTTCTTCAATGCTCATCTACCCCGTACCTTGACAGCACATCTTCTGTCACATCTTGACACACATCCCAAAACTGCACACTTGTCCATGATCTGAAGTCCGCTGATGAAGGGGGAAATGACGGAAGGCGCTTAAGGAAGACAACGACGACGGACGGGTCTTGACTTGGAAACTTTCTGTCTTCCTTTTTCTTTGTCCGTCCGATGGCGCACAAAAACAGGCGCGACGTCGGGCGGCGCAGCGAAGTCGGGCGGCCAACACTTAGCCAAATATTGCACTTTTCTTCTTCCGAAGTCGGACGACGCAGCGAAGTCGGGCGGCGGCGCAGCGAAGTCGAGCGGCGCAGCGAAGTCGGGCAGCCAACACTTAGCCAACGGTGCAGCGAAGTCGGGCGGCGGCGCAGCGAAGTCGGGCGGCCAACACTTAGCCAAATTTTGCACTTTTCTTCTTCCGAAGTCGGACGGCGCAACGAAGTCGGGCGGCGGCGCAGCGAAGTCGGGCGGCCAACGAAGCAGGTGGCCAACACTTAGCCAAATTTTGCACTCTTCTTCTTTCGAAGTCGGACGGTGTAGCGAAGTCGGGCGGCCAACACTTAGCCAAATTTTTCACTTTTCTTCTTCCAAAGTCGGACAGCGCAGCGAAGTCGGGCGGCGACGCAGCGAAGTCGGGCGGCCAACGAAGTCGGGTGGCCAACACTTAGCCAAATTTTGCACTTTTCTTCTTCCAAAGTCGGACGACGCAGCGAAGTCGGACGGCGGCGCAGCGAAGTCGGGCAGCCAACACTTAGCCAAATTTCTGGCTTGAAATTGAGCTTCCTGGTTCTGCTTCTTGGGGCCATAACTTTTGATTCGCTGACCCAATCGCCTATTATAATATATCGTCGGGAAGCTAGCGAAAATATCTACAACGATAAAATATCCAAATCTCATTTCATCCATTTTACCACATCCGTTTATGGTCCGATTTAACCTAACACCTCCGCATGCCCTTTGCCGCTTTAAAGCTCCATACTTAGGCCGAAATTTATCAAAAAATTTAATGTGGCAAAATTGCCAACATTCTTGGCGGTTCGCGAGGCATTGAGCTCGCCTCAATGTGAGGACCCAGGCCTTTATCCATTGGGCAACGGAGTCATACTCGTTGTTCTCTTGATACTCATTGCTATCAGCAACCTCTTTCTCAAACCCTGAAAAATTAAAAAAACTGCACAAACTAAACTAAGAAAACAACTGAAACTTTACTTATTAGCCGGCCTATTTACATCATTTACACAAAATTTTATGACATGATTGGCATGCCGCCAACACAAATCTAGCTTTGGTTGCCTATCCAGTGAATCTGCAGTGTCTGGACCAGATCTGATTGTATTTCAGTCGATCTTTGAAGTTCGGTTGGCCTCCCAAAGTTTTCCAGGTTGCGAACATGGTGCAACATGGTGGGTTATCATTCATGCTGGTACCCATGAACAATGTGGCAAGGAGATTTGGGACACGGGAGCCCTCTTCGGGTACCGGTTGCGGTGATGGTTGGAGCCAATACCACCACTCTCGAGAGTCCACCGCCTATGAGGAACATATTGCTAGAGGACTCTGCTGTGATGGACCACCTTCTACTTAATTCAAAGCATCCTTGGCTCTGCTTCTTGTCTCTGTCTTTTATGCTGCCTTCTGCTAGTATTTCTGCTTCATGTCCATTTATATTTCTGTCCGTTTGAATTCTGAATACTGGATTTGAGCATTGGTGATTATTTGGATTTTGAATACAAAATAGAAGGATACATAGGATAGAATCGCAGTTGCAATTTCTATTACATGCTTTGTTTTGATGGTTGTTGGTTCGGATGCAAATTTGCGATCGTGCTGCTTGTTCTTCCCCCACCTGAAACATATGATATTTACATCTCTTTCGTGGGAAGGACTTGGTGTGTCAATGCGCCCTAGACTTGCAGACCAACATTGAAATGCCGGGAGGAAGGGAAGCCTCCTATGCCGATATCCGAAGAAGGTCGGATCCTTTCCTAAGCTACTTGGGGGGTTTTAGATAAGGGTGCAAGAAAGAGATTAAAAAGGTGAAGGGAACTGGAAAGAGATTGAAAAGATAAGAGAACAGGAAAGAGATGTAAATATCATATGTTTCAGGTGGGGGAAGAACAAGCAGCACGATCGCAAATTTGCATCCGAACCAACAACCATCAAAACAAAGCATGTAACAGAAATTGCAACTGCGATTCTATCCTATGTATCTTTCTGTTTTGTATTACAGATCCAAATAATCACCAATGCTCAAATCCAGGATTCAGAATTCAAACGGATAGAAATATAAATGGACATGAAGCATAAATACTAGCGGAAGGCAACATAAAAGACAGAGACAAGAAGCGAAGCCAAGGATGCTTTGAATTAAGTAGAAGGTGGTCCGTCACAGCAGAGTCCTCTAGCAATATGTTCCTCACAGGCGGTGGAATCTCTAGAGTGGTGGTATTGGCTCCAACCAACACCTCAACCGGTACCCGAAGAGGGCTTCCGTGTGGCAAATCTCCTTGCCACATTTTTCATGGGTACCGGCATGAATGATAACCCGCCACGTTGCACCATGTTCGCAACCTGGCAAACTTTGGGAGGCCAGCCAGACTTCAAAGATCGACTGAAGTACAATCAGATCTAGTCCGGACACTGTAGATTCGCTGGATAGGCAACCAAAGATAGATTTGTGTTGGCAGCATGCCAATCATGCCGCAAAATTTTGTGTAAATGATGTAAATATGCCGGCTAATAAGTAAAGTTTCAGTTGTTTTCTTAGTTTAGTTTGTGCAGTTTTTTTTAGTGCGCCAAAGGGGGTCATGGGTGCCAAGGGTTTGAGAAAGAGGTTGCTGCCGGCAGTGAGTATCAAGAGGACAGCGAGTATGACTCCGTTGCCCAATGGATAAAGGCCTGGGTCCTCACATTGAGGTGAGCTCAATGCCCCGCGAGCCGCCAAGAATGTTGGCAATTTTGCCACATTAAATTTTTTGATGAATTTAGGCTTTTCAATGTTGGTCTGCGGGTCTAGGGCACATTGACACACCAAGTCCTTCCCAGGTGGCAGATCCGTGGCCAACAATTAGCCTGACTGAGATGTAAGATTGAATGTTATTATGACAATCCCTTTTCATCTTGTAACAGTTGTCAAAGCAAAATTCCAAATTTGGAAACTTGAGAGGTTCTCATGTATTGGACATTGAAATAAGCATGATGGCCAACTGGATCTTAAGCATAACAAAACAGCATATCATGTTGTGAAGGAATAACTAATACTTTCTGAAAGGATGACAATATGCTCTAACAATTAGAAGCAACTGTCACATTGTACGTAATATACTGATACAATTTCTATAGAAAAAGAGGTGGTTCACAAATAGCAATGAATATCTAGACATCAAAGTTACCAACGTACACGAGAAAGGGTGCAAGTACTAGTATGACATTATCAAAATTCAAGGTAGGTTTGTGCATATGCATCATGGTAAAACCAATAATCTGTATAATCAAGTGCACATGCACATCCAACACGGACACATCATGATCAATCATCTCCAAAATTGTTTCCTGCTTAATATTGTCATCTTACAGTACAGTTCCTATGGTTTATGACAAAGGAAATATATGTGCAGATAATAAAAAACCACAGCGTGTAGTCATTAAATAATAAAATTCCATACATATCATCATCACAATATTGTCATAAATTTATAAGGATAATTACCTTGGTAGCAACTATACCACTGAAAATTGTGGGCAGAACATGCCAACAAATTTAGTTACAATGCCAAACCTGCACTTTTTTCCAACAGTGCATGCACGTCATTGTGAAAAACAAGAATGCAAGTGATCAAGTATACAGGAACTCTTTTTAAATGTGTTTCTTCCCATCCAACGTGAATCTATGTCATGATCTGCATAATACTATCTCACTTAACACATCAGCTTTGGATATAATTTCCAGTCTTTTATCAAAAAGAAAATATGCATGCATATAATAGAAAAAGTGGTATCTAGTCATCCAATAATAAAATACCACAGCAATAGGCATTAGATCAAGTGGCTAAAAATGTGGGATCCAATGGGGAGAGATTGGGTACAAATCTCACTAAATGGTATAATACCACTATACGATTCTTTAAAATACCATGGTAACATGGTGACAATGTAATACGGGTGGAGTCCATTTCAATCCCATATAAAAAATAAAAAATAATAATATATAATAATAATAAAATAAAACAAACATCATTACAATAATTGCCATAAAGTTAGGACAGTTACATAATTAACAATCATGCCCTTAAATATGTGTCAAAACATGCCAACAAAATCAATTGCAATGTGTAGAAATGTACAACAACACACTACAATACAATTCCATTACCACTTAGATAAACAAAATATACAATGGGAATAACTTACAAATACAAATGGATACATTGCGCACACAACATGTATCCTACACAACAACATGCACACATACACCCTCAAATATAGCCAGATGGATGGATGATCATGTATTTGGGAAATGTAAGGGGTCTACTTATACTACTCCTGGGAAAGGGGAGGCAGTTGCCAACTTCTGCAACTTCCTCATACCTAACCCTAACTACCCTTACATGACACCTCAAATTACAAGACATCCTAATTACATGACATCTGAATTACATGGCCTCGTAATTATGCACACACTAATAATGTCTGTTAGTCATTTTGTCAAGCACATAGCATACAAACTACAAAATGTCAAAACTTCAATTATTGATTATGCAAACATTTCAATTTGTTTGCCTACAAAATGTGTAGCATAGTGAGATTTTTCCACTTTTGAAGGAACATGAAAGAGTAAATGACAGCAGAAATTAATAGTATTTGACATCCAACATAACTGCGAGTAAATATATGAGAGACAAAGTTATGCCAAACTACACATTGGCATTGTATTCAGGTATAAACAACAATACATCAAAAGCATTCACAGTCTAACTTCTGACAATATGAATGATCCTGGGACTCTATGATTCTACCATGATAAACATCAAATTGTAAGGGTCTCTATGTACTGTCGCAGGCAAGGGAGGTAGTTGCATAACTTGCACAACTCCCTCATACCTGTCCACCAACTTGCCTTACATTACAACTCTAATTATCTCATGTGCACACACTAACAATGTCCTTCCATTTAACACAATATGGAAATATTTTAACAAACATTTAATGCACAAACTATGCAAAATGACAAAACATATTTTAATTTACAATCAAAATTACTTTTGCGTACTCATTTCCGTACACATCCATATATGCATGAGGTGGCACCATGTCAAAAATGGCCCCTACATCTTCCCTTCCCTCTAAATTTGTCAACCTCCTTGTCAACAAGTACTTGTACTCTTGAGGGCTCTGGCTTCACTGCAGCTATGGAGTGGGCTGCACTTGGACAAGTTTGTAGACAACAGTTCTAAGCCCTAGGACTGACTGGCACATCCTCCAATAATTTTGAATGTAATTGAGCAATTTTGTCTAAGTGTTGGCATCAGACGTCTAGTCTGTAAGTCAGACGTCTAGCGTTGTTAGTCACCAGACGTCCAGTTCTGTCAAACGTCTGGGCTGGTAGTCAGACATCTGGACTGGTCGTCAGACGTCTGGTCTGATTGCCAGACATCTAGTCTGATAGCCAGACGTCTGGGCTAGTGGTCTTGTTGCCACATTTTGCACGAGGTGTCATGTTTTCAGTTTTTCTAAGTGATCTGGTCTTTTACTTCCCTCCTCATTTTTCTCCCTTTCTTCATTTCTCCCTTCCTCCCTCTTTCTTGCAGTTTCATTCCTCCTTCTTCCTCCCTCTTCTTCCCCCAGTGAAGTTTCCAGCAAATGTTCCCTAAAAATTTCTAAGTGTCAGGGCGCAACCCGACTTCGCAGCGAAGTCGAAGTGCGCCCTCCAGTTGGAGCGCAGTAGGGAATGCGAAGTGCACAAGCAGTCAGGAACAGGCGAAATTTGACTAAGTGTCAGGGTACAACCCGACTTCGCTGCGAATTCGGGGTGCGCCCTTCTTCCTGGGCGCACTTGGGAAATTAGTGTAGAAAATAAGCTAAGTG
Organism: Wollemia nobilis; assembly: GCA_028583015.1. Lineage (NCBI taxonomy): Eukaryota > Viridiplantae > Streptophyta > Pinopsida > Araucariales > Araucariaceae > Wollemia > Wollemia nobilis. The sequence continues at coordinate 254,201 of JAQPPZ010002662.1, forward strand.
TTGGGGCGCAACCCGACTTCGTAGCGAAGTCGAGGTGTGCCCTCCTCCTGGTGTGCAGTCCGAACATCAGATAAGACAGCAAAGTACCGGTGCGCAACCCGACTTCGCAGCGAAGTCGGGGTGCGCCCTCTGACCGGTGCATAGTTGGGGAAACAAGCCCAAAAAAATGACTAAGGAAAAAAGACCTTCTCAACTGCGCTGTTTTCCACCTGCGCCACCGGATAGCGCTCTGATCCTAGGCGAAGTTGGATAAACTGCCTTTCAAGGCAGGCATGTGTCATTCATCAGCATCCGACAAGTGTCCAACTTCGGGATTTGAGCCAAGACATGACCGGTAAAAGGACAGGCATGGACCACACTATCTATGCCAATTACCACCATTTAAAGTTGATGTGAAGTGCCATCTGCCACAGCTACCCTCATTTCTCGTTGATTTGAAGTTCTACCCAATGCGCTGCCATGTAGCTGTGTAGCTTTCATGGAGACCATGTCGCAAGTATAGTCCTTGTTGACATGAGTCAGCCTCAACAGCTATTCAACCGCTTGTGTCAGCTATTGTCTTGTTTGGGACTTTGTGCCCATGAATGTAATCGGGGGGAACTGGGGCTATAAATAGCCCCCTCATTTTCATTGTAAATGGTGGAAGGGGAATATACTGCTAGGGAACCATTGTAGCTGTGCGTTTGCCTCTAATACAAAGAATATACTTGGCTCTGCTTACTGTCTTTTATCTTGTATGCTGCCTCTCCTTGTCATTTCTGCCTCATGTTTCTTGTATCATTGCTTACTGTTGTACTGAACTCTGGACTCTGGTATTTGGTGATCAAGTATTCCTGGAATGCATAGATAGAGGATACATAGGATGAATGATAGCTGTAGTTTCAATGTGTGTTTTGTATAGGAATGTTGTTAGTAGTGGTGATTGATCGTTGTCGTGCTGCTTATTCCCCCCACCCAACTCCAATCACATTTAGATTCTCTTTCCGTACTTTTATCTCTTTCCCTCCACTCTTATCCTAAAACACTAAAACCCCACAGGAAGCCGGCCTTCTCCGAATATTGGCACGAAAGGCATTCCTTCCTTTCGGCCTTTCAATCTGGTGGGCGAATCTGGGCGCAATAATATCAAATCCTTTCCTCATGGCAGATTTGTAACCAACAAGTCCGACGGCTAGTTAGCAGAGTTAGACGTCTAATTAGCAATTAGTTAGCATATTCGGTTGTAGAAGTAGTTGGGGAAGTTGGGGGAAGTTGGTTGGGATAACCAACTTCCAGCCCTATAAATACCCCCTTTTCAAACATTTGTAGATAATCAAAGATAGACAAAGAGAGCACAAACTTTGTCTGAGATCACCATTGTATGTTGTAATCATGATTGAAGCATAATACAAATACTGTTATTTTGATCCCTATTCTGTGTATGCATTGAGTGTTGAGTTGAGTTACAGGTTGTTGCCATTAATGGAGTTGTTGCAGGTTTGAAGCATTAATGGCTATGTTGTAGGTTTTCGATTGGTGAATTATTGTTATAGGTTTGTTGTTGCATATTGATGAACAGGTGCTGGAGTAGAAGCGGTTATGGCGGTTGAGCGTTCGCTGAGGCTTGACGTCTAGCCGGACGTCTGGTCACTACCATACGGCTAGCTGTCATCCCCTTCACCCAACGTCCAGCTAGAACCTGACGTCTGGCTCCCAGACGTCTAGACTAGATGTCTGACATAGTCCCAGACGTCTGCACCTGTCTATCCAACGTCTGGACCCTTGATAGCCAGATTTTGCCTATCAATTAGATCATTTGTTAACTTGCCTAACCCTGATACTAACTATCATCACCTGTATCGGGAATGTACTCACCCCTGTCTACATTTGGCGTTGTTGCTTAATCAAAAAACCCAGAGAGTCTAGGCAAAGTGATTGAGGGAGTTAGGTGCATGACTGATTTCAAGGAACGAAGCAAAGGGGTAAGACGAAGCACACAACTAGTGAACCTACGAGCAAACGAGGCCCCAAAGGTTTCTCACCCAAAGATAGAAAAAGTATGGAACGTTGAAGACGATGAAAATGCACACATAGAAACCTTGTTGGTGACTGCAGGAAATGAGGAAGAACAAATATTAGAAAGAGCACCCATAGTTGATGATTGGACAGTAACACCCCAACCGACGGGAGAGGAGTGGCCAGAGGATACTGTAGGAGAGAACCTGGTATCAAGGCATCACTGCGGAGGTTCGGGGGTAGGAAGACCGGAGCCATGTTTGGTATATTCACGAAGAAGGTCGCGAAGCAGAGACGAAGGGAGAACGCAGACAAGGCTATTTGGGGAAAATTTTGCACCATCAACAGTTGACAGACAACCGCAAAGAACTCAACACACAACAGTACCTGTATACCAGAATACTATGGTAGGAAATCAGGCTAATAGAACTATACAGCAAAAATGCCCACCTTTCTCAGGTGAAGGGAAAGAAGACCCAACCTGACATGTGGGAACTTGCACTACCATTTGGGGAGCGAATGGGGTGAATCAAGACACACAATGGTTGCAATTTTTTCCAGCAATATTGCGAGGCATGGCGATAGACTGGTACTTGAAAAGACAGAATAGACAAGCATTTGCACAATGGGAAGACCTGAAGAACGCATTCATAGAAGAATTTTGACCAATGCGGGATGACACTGACATAATCACAGAAATTTGTTGCACGAAATAGAGAACATATGAAGATGTTAAGAGCTTCAATAGAAGACTGAAACAACTGACGGAAAAAATGGAAATGACACCTGCCGACGGTATGATTAAGCGGTGGTTTCTGGATGGACTACTTCCAAGATGGAGGAAGAAGATGAAGGCAGTACCATCCTCAACATATGAAGAAGCACTGGAGAAAGCGAAGAACTTTGAAAGTGAAGGGAAGAAGACAACCGCCGAAATTGGAGGTCACTTAAAACATACCGAAGAATCAGATAGTGATGATGAAGACAAGGTGCAGAGCACGATCCACACCTTTCGGAAATAAATGGAGAAGATACTGAAAGAAGTAAAAAATGAAAATCAAAAAGACCGAAAGGAAATTTGGTGCTCGGATTGCAAGAAGGAAGGGCATTCCAATATTGATTGTCCAAAGAAAGCTTACTGTAACATATGTGAAATTGTAGGTCATCTAGTGGTCGAGTGTCCATTCAATATTAAGAACAAATGACATCAAACTTTGGCCATTCAACAAGAAGAATAGCTAAACCCAGGAAGGAATGGACAAGTTGCAACAAGAGGAGGATACAGGAATAACTGGCGAGGAGGAAGACAAGGAGGCTAGAGCCGATTGCAATATGACGCTAAGGGCCGACCAGTTATTCAATGTCGAAACTGTCAAGAATGGAGCCATTTCGTAAAGAATTGCCCCAAGACGCAGAATGCAGGAAACAACAATCATGGAAATAATACCACACAGATGTGCAAATGGTGCAGTCCAGGCAACCATGCGAAAGACAATTTCCCGAACAAGGACAGTTCCAGTGGGACACAGAATATAAACCTGATTGGCATAGGAGAGATGGAGGAACCAAAGAATGAAGTCCTAGCTATAACAAGGGCATAGGCTAGGAAGAGGGAGGAATACCCGAACCCTGCCAAGGAGAAGGCACAATGGGAGGAAGCCCAAGAGATGATAAATATAGAATTAGCCAAGGAAAAAGGAGATCAACTAATTCTGGAGAAAGTGTTGCAACGATCGGAGATCGTGCAGAAGGCAACAATGGAAGGCTTGGTAACGGAGGTACTAAACACGAAGGTGGAAATGAAAGTCACCAACTTGTTTAGCATCGTACCGGAGTTGTATGCTACAATCGAAGAAGTCATCAAGAAGAAGGATGAACCTCGACAGGTAGCAAATATCAAGCATGACCAGTTCATCGATCCAAAAATCTTGATGATTGAAGCAGGGAAGAAGCCAACTATCGTCCAAATAGAAGTTTTGAACCATAAGCTAACTCAGGTAATTGTGGACGGAGGATCGAGTGTGAACGTAATTCCAGAAAAGACATGGCGGATAATTGGGCAACCCGCCTTATGATATCCAACCTTTAAGCTATATGGAGCTGATCAGTATGACATCGAGACATTGGGAATTTTAATGAACCAAAAGATATGCATAGAAGATCAAGACTTTGTGGTAGATTTTGTCATTATTGCTATGCAGAAGTCTACATACGATGCACTTCTAGGACGAGGATGGCTAAGAGCAGCCAAAGTTAACCATAATTGGGAGAAGGAAAGATTATATTTCAAACAAGGGCAACACAAGTATATTATTAATCTAAAGAATCATACGGTGAGTTAGGATATAGCAACTTCAGATGATTTAGGGTCCTCTTCATTAGATGGTGAGGCAGGATATGAACCCGATGAGGAAGGAGTGTTGGAACTTGATAACTGCATGAAGGACGATTATGACCAAGACAAGGGTCTACTACACTGGCAGATGGAAGATTACGAAGTATTCCCTCCCCAATGTCTGTGTATAGAAGCAAAAATAGATACCAAAAGGGATGAGGCGCAAGAACCTAGAAAAGAAAGTAGTAACAAAATAATGACAACAGCAGATAAGGACAAAGACCAGGAGAAGTGGACATTTCCCAAGAATTTTACAGAATTCATGATGGAGAAGCAGTCATCGAGGAGAAACTAGCACACTAGGTGGCGTTTGAAGTATTGAAGGAACACCTAGTAAAAGCACCTATCCTGGTTTACCCTAACTGGGAGAGAGAATTCCATGTCCATGTGGACGCCTCAAACTTTGCGATTGGATGCGCATTAGCACAGGAAGGCCAATTTGGATTGGATCAACCCATATACTTTGCAAGTAGGCTATTGTCAAGAGTCAAAAAGAATTATAGTACAACAGAGCGAGAAGCATTGGGAATGGTGTACTTGGTACAAAATTTTAGACACTATTTATTGGTGAACCCTTTTGCTTTCTACATAGATCACCAGGCTCTGTTATACTTGATCAATAAACCAATGATCTATGGACGAGTAAGTCGATGGCTCGTCACTCTATAGGAATTCGTGTTTAGAGTGGTAGTAAGGCCAAGGAAGAAACACGTAATAGCGGATCAGTTGTCAAGGATTCGCTCAGGCAAACCTACAGAGAGGAATATCGGATGAATTTCTTGATGCACAACTGTTCATGATTAATGCTATACCTGTGTCGTATAAGCATATCGGGGAATATATGTCGACAGGGAAGTTTCCAGAGGAGTTGATGATAGCGAAACAGTGAAAGGTAATTACAAAGTCAACACCCTTCACCTTGATTGTAGGACTACTATATAATATGGGGGAGAATCAGATACTTCGATGATGTATAATGGAAGATGAAGTACAACAGACCCTAAGGGAGACACATGAGGGACTAGTAGGAGGACACATGGGACCATATGCAACAAAAAGGAAAGTGTTGTTGGCAGGTCTGTGGTGGCCCACTATCTTTCACGATGCTAAATAGTTTGTGATAGCATGTGATACATTCCAAAGAATAGGGAAACCATTGAAAAGAGACTTCATGTCACTACATCCATCGCAGCCTCAAGAACTGTTCGAAATATGGGGGTTGGACTTTGTAGGTCCTCTAAAGACAAGTCGAAGGAGGAGATGCCGATACATCATAGTTACAATGGAGTACCTCACAAAATGGGTTGAAGCAAGGGCTTTACCAGACAACTCGGCAAGAAGCACGACTCGCTTTTTGTACGAACAAGTAATTATAAGATTTGGGATACCTCTATAGCTGACAAGTGATAGAGGCGGCTATTTTGTGAATGCAATTATAAATAATCTAACGGAGGAGTTCAGGATCTTCCACTCACTATCAAGTTCGTACTACTCGAGAGCAAACGAGCATGTGGAGGCGACGAATAAGATCCTGGTGTCCATCATGTACAAGACATGTGGAGTAGAGGGAGTCGACTGGGAGGAAAGACTACCAACAGTTTTATGGGTATATAGAAAAAATTTTAAGCCAACCACAAATAACACACCTTTTCAACTGATGTACGAGCAGGAAGGAGTGGTACCAGTTGAATTCCTTATACCAATTTTGAGAGTAGCAGTCGACAACTGGTTGAGTGAAGAAGAAAGCATCCAGGAGCGACTGACAACCTTGGTACAATTCGATGAGAAATGGGTGATGGCTCAGTGGGCAACGGAGGTAGTGCAAAAGAGAAAGAAGTTATGGAATGATAAACACCTTTGGAAGATGGACTTGAAGGCTAGTGGACTAGTTCTAAAATACAACGGTAAGAGAGAACTCAAGCTAGGGAAATTAAAAACCCTGTGGCTTGGACCCTTCCAGGTGGATGAAATACTAGAAAACGGGGCAGTTAGACTAAGGAAATTGGATGGAACATTATGCCCCGAGGTAATCAATGGTTCCAAGTTGAAGGTATACAAGCCACGTGCGGAAGTCAACATGATTAACTCGAAACAAATGGGAACTTCCAGAACAAAAGAAGAAGATTCAGGCACACAACCTTCCAGAAATAACGAGCATGGTAGCGTTGTTCGAGGGGAGGAAACACATAACCTAGATTGGTTGTTTGGGAGTGAGGAAGAGCAATCAATGGAACTCTCAAGTAACAGCGAAGGGGACCGACTCCAAGTCATGACGGAGGTCGCTCAACAAGAGGTTCTAGAAGAAGATGAAGAAGACAAAGTTAGATTGATGCAACGAATGAGAATGGAAACACATTGACTGCAAGAGGAATATGAAACTCTGAGACAGTACAACAATTAGCTATGGTAACAGGTGATCCAGGAGTTGGACACAACCATACATAGGGTAAATGAAAGGCATGAAGATCGCCTAGCAGAGTGGGCAGAGCTGAATCAAGGGGAACTGAGAAACAGTGCAACAGGGAACTCTTTGAAAAACAGTTTATTCTCCTTAGAAGAAGAATAGGAAGCCGTGACAAGTCCAAGGGAACATAGACAGGGAAAATAAAAAGTAACTACTGCACTTTCTATAAGTTCTTCTTCAGCCTCACTAAAAATTGCATTAAATCCATAAGAATCCTCAAGTAGAGAAGTAGCAAACTTTCAGGAAACAAGAGATTCTCTAGAAAGACCCAGGAGATGGGAAGCAAGACAAAGCTTGACTGCTAAATATCACATAAGTAGGAGGGAAGTGGCAGCAATAATATGGAAGGATATAGAAATGGTACCTGAAAAAGCAAGAACTGAAGGGTGGTTGGAAGACTCCAGCAACAACGATAATCTACCGTGGGACCCAAATATCCCACTTGCTAGCCCTAACCCAGACAACAGAAGGCAAAGGGAGGAAGATCGCAGTCAACAAGCGTGTGTCAAATTCCAAGAAACTGCGCAGATAATTGAAGATGATACTTCACTAAGTTTACAAGATGAATACAATGGAGGATTGAATGGGGATGGCATACCCGAAATACCACCGACTCATGCATGGAGAACACCTTATGCTGGAGCCAAGAGACGTCCAAATGAACAGGACGACTACACTAGATTTACGATAGCATAGAAGAGAAGTATGAAGATTGTAGTAGAGGGTTCAAGAACCTTTAGTCTGGCCACTCAATACGATAGGAGATGGAAATGACTCAAGTATCGACTCAGTCTTTTCATAAGAGTATTGGGAGAATTTGGCTTATTGTACCATGCAACGACAATTTGAGCAAAGCATATGGAGACCAAGACTGATGAGAGTCGATAGGATAATGAGGATCTTGCAACAACTAACACCTAAGCCAAGATCACAGCCTATAAACGAGACCCATAGTAGCTTGAGAGGAAGAAATTCCCCTCTCACTACCAATAGGTCAACTAGTTCTCAGTTTGGACCATGAGGCCCATTTGAGAACTTAGTCCAAGTCAACCCATCACTTCGTGCACCTGAGAATAGACCGAGAGGTCCATCTCAGTGAGCTCATAGGAACCGAAGATGTCATCAGGAAATGACTGAGGGATCGATCGAATCTTGGGTAGCTGAGAGTACGATAGCCCAACATTAAGGAGATTCGATCGGATAGAGGCCGAGGACGTGGTAACCAGGTCCATGGAAGGAGATATTGGGACCTTAATCCTAATATAGAGCAAAGGAATCAAGCATGGGCAGTTGCTGGTAATGATCGAGGTCAAGGACGAGGTCAGAGATCTAGATAACCCCATGAGAATGGAGAACACCAAAGGCAGCAACTGACCTGACAGGCAAAAATTGATCAACACAAAAATGGGAGAATAATATATACTTATTTGGATGACTGTATAATACTCTGACATAATGATGGAAGGACTAAACAAATTCCACTAGTGCTTGATTATCTTAAACGACCAAACCAAACTAGCATCCACCAAGAAGGAGTAGCAAAACCTCGGGATAATATTATCAGTCCAGATGGGGAAGAATATCGGATGTCCAGAGAATGATGGGAAAAAATTAGCCTGAGAAATGAACAAGTCAATAATAATGCCAGACGATGGGATAGTAGGAATCAGTCCTTGAAGCCAGCAAAGAAGACAACAAACGAAAGAAATAGAATAACAAGACTGGCGTATTATACCATGAGAAAGAATAAGACAACAACCACAGTCACACTCGAGAACTTCCCCAAGATGAAACAATCACCGAAGACGACAGGCGATGAAAGAGATAAACACTGATAGTGATGATGACTTTAGTAATTTCAAAGAAAATAGCCATCATCAGCAACATTCGACCTCAGATGCATGGGAACTGTGCATTGGCTTGACCATGCGGTTCACCCATCGACGTTAAGTTATAGACGTCGAAGACAATTTTTGAAAAATAAAAAAAATAAATTATAAAAATTCAGAAGTCAACATAAAAAGTCAAAAAGCAGGAAAAAGATGAAATAGGGAAAAATATGAAATAGGGAAGAATACAGAATAAGGACACCTAGATGTCTAGGAAGGCCGACGTGTCGTGCATGCATGCAACCAGGTAGTTGGAGCGGTTGGGAGAAAAACTATATAAGGAGGAGAAGCCTCATTCTTCTCACATCACTCTCAAGTAGCAAGGAGGTGGACGAGAAGAAGTAGAGTGCACGATAGGGGAAGTAGAAGTTGTAGATAGTGTTGTAGATGGCTAGGGCAACAGATGATTACTATTTGATGGCTAACGACAGCTGGAGTAGAAAGAGGAGCAGACGACTGCACCAAACATCTAGCCAACTTGACGGCTAGACTACCCAACAGCTACACCAGACGTCTAGCCTACCAACAACTGTACCAGACGTCTAGCTATACGGATGGCTACACTATTAGACGTCTAGCCAGACTGACGACTGGACTGCTAGATGGTTGTACCAGACATCCAACTAGACTTGAAGGGTTGGACAAGGTAGACAGCTATCGATCCAGACGTCTGCAGGGAAGAGACAGACATAGCATTCGACCACTGTTGAACCAAACTGCTCAGATACCTGATACCTAGGGCCATCCAAGGGGAATATGAGGTCATCATAGCATAAATGTGAAAAGACTTCTGCCTAGAGTGAACTTGAACCAGAATCAGTGGTAGCCAAGCGATTACGACACCAACAAGAGGTTGAATTGAGAAGTCAGCTAAAAAATATGAAATTTGGATAGTCGAGGGAGAGAAGAGAAGTACCAGAAATGGCAACCTACCGAGGGAAGGAGATCCACCCAAGTGGAAAATCACAAATTCCAGTATGGGAGATGACCTGGGTCTGTCCGACAGGAGAATTTTACCAATATTGGTGGGTAGATGTACCTAGGGATCATCCGGTGAAATCCAAGATTAAGGAAGTGGGGGTACATTTTATTTTGCAGGCTCCTCACTTTGATCGGGAGATCTTTAAGGAGTATCTAGTGTAGATGCTGGAGACCTATGATAAGAGAAGGCACAACAGTTTGGTGGAGATAGAGGGTACAACACTAGAAATTGAATTTACTCCCGAAGCTTTCCAGCAAACGTTCGAGCTTTCTTTGAGAGGACAACCAGTGTTGAACAAAAGGGATCCAAAGAAGATGACATAGATGATTATGAGTGTGACAAATATCATAAAGGAATAAGTAGAGAAGGAGTCAAGCAACCACAACTTTGGAATGAAGGATATGAAGTGATAATGAACGTGATCATGTCTAGGCTGTCGGGAGAGCAGCGAAGTTTAGATCTGCCAATTTGGTTGATTATGTATCTACAAGGAGTAGAACGGGGAGAACAATATGATTGGGTAACATATCTGTCCAACCGGATACAAAAATTTCTGCTAAGAACAACAAAGAATTTCTTGATGACGTTCCATGTAATTGGACATATTTTGGATGCGACAACAAGAGCAAAAAATTCTATTCTAGACTTTAAGGCTTACAGGGATGTGCCACCAGAAGCACCATCCATATGTAGGTGGATAGAATCGCTAGCTAGGAAGATTCCAGCAAATAATTCAAGGGTAAAATAGACTTCCCACAAACTGCGTCAGGATAAGATGGTGGCCACGTTAGAAGGGGAGGATAAGGGAGCCACATAGACTCGAGAGTCAGAGGTACAAAAACAAAAACAGGCTCAATCTCCAGATGAACCCAAAAAAAATAAGAAGGGGCGATTCGATGTGCCTCAACAGAATCTCTCCCAAGAAGCATTACGAAAGATATCAAAGAATCTAGAAGTATCTCGTACTCGAGAACTACAACCAATAGAAGAACCTGAGTTTTCCACAATAGCTGCAAGGCAGGATCCGAAAGCTGGAACAAGTTCAGCTAATCCAGTAGGAATAGAGGAGAGGATTGTTTTAGAAGAGAACATAGTATGATGGGTTCAGCTAATGTATCTGAGAAACTAGTGGCAAGACCGACAACATTGGCAGATACGTTGAGCACATTTTCCATTGAGGAGATGTTCGCTACAGTGGAAAAGATAGCAGTAGCCAGGAAAGCTATAGGAATAAGTAGTAGTTCTGGAGTGGAACTTCAGCCAGTAGTTACAGAATAGTGGGAGAAAGGAACAAAAGAGCCCACAAAGGAAACACCAACAAAGATTCTGGGTATAGGTAGCACTAAGGATGGAAAAGAAAAGTCACCGAAATGGGTAGACCTAGAGAAAAACAAAGAACAGGATGAAGAGGATAGTGGAATTGTGGGACAAGCTATAGGAAGCCCATCCATTCACCATCAAGATAAAGGTAAAGCAAAGGCATGGGAGATTGAGCAGATCGATGCTTGGTCCCAGGAGATTCTCCTTAAGTTACCAAATTTTATGGATTCCTTAGATGAAATGGATGAGAATGTAGCACGCTATTTCGAGAAATTGGCACAAGTGATGCAGAGTCTGAGTTTACAATTCAGCAGCGCCTGTATGGGCCAATGGAAGAAATGGCAAGGCATGGTGGAAGAATAACTTGATCGATTGGTTCAGTGGATAGTTCAGGGACCTTGGCGAAGATATATTTCCAAAATTTATGCAAGGCAACCCTGGTCACTACCTACAAGCCGAGTGCAAACAATGGAAGATATAGCCGAATTACCAGATAGAACACCAGTCTTTATTGTGATACTGAATAGATTTATGTTTGCAGCCAAGGCAAGAATCCACCATGGGTTACGGAGCATGGCACACAGGTGGACGTGGTGCCAGAACTATTACCAATGTATACACAGTTGAATTTCCTCGCACACTTGTTGCAGTGGCTGGGTGAGGGAATCAAACACATTAGTACATCTAAGGATATCATGGAGAAAGAAGTTACACAAGATCTGTTGGAAAAGGATAAACTCTTAGCTGAGGGCATGAAACACATGGAAAAAGTTCACGAAGGGATGAAGGAGGTCAATGCAAGTTTACAAACTGAGTTGGTAGACAGGAATCTAAAATTGCAAGCAGTAGTAGAAGAGATATACCAACTCAAGAACCAAAAAGAACTATTGGTTAAGCAAGCAGCCACATTTGTAGTCAGTAGAAGCCAACAGGAGCGCACTTGGGCTCAATAAAAAGAAGAACTGCTGAACAAAAATGCATATTTGGAGGAAGAATTGCGGAGGGCAAAACAACAAACAAATGCACCAACAACTTCTATTTTAGAGGAATCGTTGAAGGATATGTTCTGCAGTCGAGAAGCAGAACTACTAATGAACCTGAAGAAGACTGAAGAGCGAGAAAATACCTTTGAAGTTGAATGGGAAAAATACTATAACTATGCCAAAAGAATTAAGGAGGAACAAGACCAATATCGTCAAAGGCTTCAGGACTATGAACAATCACAACAGGCTGCTACACCAATAGAAGTACAACAAACTGAGGCTGGAACTTCAGCAACAGAGTAGAGAAGGTCGTTGAGGACATCGACTTCTTTGAAGGGGAGGATAGATGTAGACATCATTTCTAAGCGCTAGGACTGACTGGCACATCCTCCAACAATTTTGAATGTAATTGAGCAATTTTGTCTAAGTATTGGCATCAGACGTCCAATCTGTAAGGCAGACATCTAGTGTTGCCAGTCACCATATGTCTAGTTTTATCAAACATCTGGACTGGCCGTTAGACGTTTGGTCTGAATGCCAGACATCTAGTATGATATCCAGACGTCTAGGCTAATGGCTTGACGACTAGTTAGCAGAGTTAGACGTATAATTAGAAATTAGTTAGCAAATTCGATTGTAGAAGTGGTTGGGGAATTTGGGGGAAGTTGGTTGGGATAACCAACTTACAGCCCTAGAAATACCCCCTTTTCAAACATTTGTAGATAATTAGAGACAGACAAAGAGAGCACAGACTTTGTCTGAAATCACCATTGTATGCTGTAATTGTGATTGAAGCATAATAAAAATATTGTTATTCTGATCCCTATTCTGTGTATGCATTGAGTGTTGAGTTGAGTTACAAGTTGCTGCCATTAATGGAGTTGTTGCAGGTTTGAAGCATTAATGGCTATGTTGTAGGTTTTCGACTGGTGAATTATTGTTGCAAGTTTGTTGTTGTGTATTGATGAACAGGTGTTGCAGTAGAAGCAGTTATGGCAGTTGAGCGTTCGCTGAGGCTTGACATCTAGTCGGATGTCTATTCACTACCAGATGGCTACTCGTTAGCCCCTTCACCTGACGTCCAACCATAACCTGATGTCTGGCTCCCGGACATCTAGACCAGACATCTGACATAGTCCTATATGTCTGCACCTATCTATCCAATGTCTGGACCCTTGATAGCCAGTGTTAGCCTATCAATTAGACCATTTGTTACCTTGCATAACCCTGATACTAACTGTCATCACTTGTATCGGGAATGTACTCACCCTTGTCTATAAATTTTAGCTCTTAATCCTTGAACCTACATATTTAGAGCTTCAATATCCTATTTCAATCTCTTGGTATAGGTTAAATATCTTACCCACTGGAAGCCATAATGTTGTGACTTTTGCTCTAACTCTGCAAGCCTAGCTTGCATCTTGACTTTCTCCTTATTTGATTCCTCGAGATTGTGGTGTGCTACTTCTTGAGTTTTGGATTCAAGAGCTTGCTTTCTCACCAAGCATTATGATTTCAAAAGCCTTATCAGTTCATCTTGCTCTTCATGCTTCTTTCTCAACCCCTCTACCTCTTGTTGCATTTGAGATAGTCCTTTTTTATAGAAACTAGTTTTGGACCTCAAAAAAAGAAGTAGAGTATATAGTAGAAAATAAAGTGCAAATGCACTAAATGTATATTAAAATATCAGTCAAATGCTAGTGAAATGAAATGTACATGATAGTGAATTGTCAGTGTAATGCAATTTGATCATGAGTTTTATAAATTGAAATAAACTATAATCTGCAATAAGGGTGTCATGTGTACGTCAAAAGGGGAAGACGGTTAGGTGGTGAGGTGTCCTGGAAGCCATTGTTGGCAATGACCAAGACCAAAGCATATATAGGGACCCTCCCTTCATTTCATAATAATGTGTGTGTACGAGCAGATGTATCCTGTAGAGCATGTACCAAGAGATAGACTATGTGTGCATTGTATTGTTATACGACTTTGTAATGCCATACAACTAACTAATGCAATGGATGATTCATATTCTATCCATGATGTGTATGATTTATGTGCAATATGGTTGCTATTGGTAGTTGTGTATTGGATTTTGTGTCCAGGTATCAAGTTGTTGCAATTAAAGTGTAGAACAAAGTTGTAGTCTAGGACATCGTGAGGATGTTGTCGTACAAGTGGAACTACAGAGGTTGTCATTCCAATGGAGTTGAGTGTTATTCTAATGGATTGCCTATGGCTGTTCTAGTGCAGACCACTACAAGTAGGTTGCTAATTGCTGTACAAACACTTTGTTGATTGTCATACAAATGGTCAAGTTTGATGTCGTTCAAGTGTAGGATGCTTAGCAAAACTACATTGACTACAGTTTTTTTTGGCCTCTAAACCTGTCGTTCTATTATTCCATTGTTGGGAAACTCGCCACAGTGCTACATTTGGTTCGTTGTCATTGCCAAATCAGAGTTGGGTCCAGTTGAAGAAAAAACAACATGCATGGAGTGTGGGAGGATGAATTCATTACTGCAAGGACGTGGATGACAAGGTCACGAAGGAATTTAGGTTTTTGTAATGAGTATGAGGATTGCTCAGCAACGAGGTGTTGAGAAAAATATTGCCAACCAAGTACTGCAGTCTCAGGAAATAGAACTTGAAGAGAAAGAAGTGGAACATGTGTGGAGTCCTCAAGAGGATAATCCAAGTGAATCACACAAGAGGTGGAAAACATTGTTGTTAAGAACAAAATAAATTAAAGGTGAAACATGAGCAAATGAAACTATGATGAACATAGAGGGTGCACGTGGAAATGATGTTTATTGAATGCTAACACCGAAACAAGAATAAGAGAGTTTTTCAAGAGGTGTGGAGGACAAGAGTCAAGCACAAGGGCAAGTTCAAGTGAGTGCTTGAGCAAATAGACTAGAACCAACATACATATACTCGCAAAGGAGGTTGCAAAGTGAAGGTGCACCAAATGCTAGTAGAATATTGTTTGATCGTGAAAAGGTCGAAGGCAAAGAATTGCCAAGAGAACTTCATAGTGAATAAGCACGAAGTGAAGATAATAAACCACCTATGGTAAATATGGCACAAGTTGTAGCAACAACAGGAAAACAAAAGTACCCACCGTTTATTGGTGATAAGAAGACCCAGAACACCATATTGGAACGTGCGTAACTATATGGCGAGAAAATGGAGTTGAGGATGAACAATCCTAGTTAATATTATTTCTAGCAACATTGCAAGGGATTGCAATGGACTGGAAATTGAAGAAACAAAGTATAAGTCCCTTTAATACATGGGAAGAGATGATGAAAGCATTCATTAAGGAATTTAGAAGACTTCGAGATGATATTGAGATCATTAGAGAGATATATGCCACGAAGCAAAAGAAGGATGAGGACATCAAATCCTACAATAGAATATTCAAGGAACTCATGGATGAAGGTTGCACTAGCAGACGAATTGCAAAGAAGATGGTTCCTTGACAGACTACTGCCAAAATAAAAGAAGATAAAGGTAGTTCCAACAACTACCTATGAGGAAGCATATAATAGAGCAATCACGTTAGAAAGTGAGGCTAATAAATGGCAGCTATACTAAGTCACTACAAAGATTCAAATTTGAATAGTGACCACGATGATTTACATGTTGCAATATAGGCCATGAAGAAGGACATAGAAAGAATGGTGTTGTTGGTTAAAAGCAAATATGTTTATTCATCATGCCAAATATATAATTATATCTCTATGGTTACGATGGTTACAAAAAAACCACTTGAAATACAATGTAGGTATACCAGCTTAACCACTAATGCACACTTAGTATATAGTTCTTACTAGATAACAATTATGCCTAACAAAAGCCTACATGAGCTATTATCGAGAAGCTTTATTACATAAAATAATGTAATAATACTTTCCTAACACCCCCCATTACATTATTTGGAGTACAAAGAGAGTTGTGAAACAATTCAAATGTGACACGTGCATGTGCCTTTGTAAAAATATTTGCAACTTGTTTGTCCGTGGGAATGTACTAGAGCTAAATATTGTGCTTCTGAAATTCATCTCGAATGAAGTGACATTGAGCTTCAATGTGCTCATTCTTTCATGGAACACTAGATTCTTGACTAATTTCAAAACACCTTGATTATCGCATTTCAAGTGTATTGTTAGATTTTTATAAAGTCCCATACTTGAGAGAATGCGATGTAGCCATATCGCTTTGCACATAACTCGTGCAATGCAATATTCTGCCTTTATGGATGATAGTGAAACTGCCTGCTACTTCTTACTATGCCACAAGACAGGTCCAGATCCTAGATGAAATATGTATCCAGACATTGACTTCCTATCATCTAGTGATCCTGCATAGTCTAAGTCCGTGTATCCTTTAAGTAATATTTTGCCATTATTCCTATTCCAGGAACATAATGTAATATTCTTTTTGCTACTTTCCAATGAATGACCTTAGGCTCCTGCATTAACCTCGAAAGATAGCTCACAACAAAGCTTATATCTAGCCTAGTATTTGTCAGATATATGAGACTCCAAATCAATTGACAATAGAGAGGTCCAGATACCTGAGATATGTCATATCTAGGCAACTATAACCCTGATACCAATCATGGAAAAAAGAAAATATGTTTATTCATCATGCCAAATATATAATTACATCTCTATGGTTATGGTGGTTACAACTAACCACTTGAAATACAATGTAGGTATAAAAACTTAACCACTAATGCACACTTAGTATATAGTTTTAACTAGATAACAAATATGCCTAGCAAAATCCTACGTCGACTTCTATTATCTAGAAGCTTTATTACATAAAATAATGTAATAATACTTTCCACACAGGTGCATGATGCAAAGGATGAGAAGAAGAAAGAAAGACAAGATATTTGGTGTTCAAATTGTAAGACAAAGGGACATACAAATATTACTTGTTCGAAGAATGCCTACTGCAATATTTGTGAAGTGACAGGACATGCGGTTGGAGATTATCCATTTAATATAAGAAGTTCGAGGCACCAAACGTTGTTGGTGCAGCAGGAAGTGAAGGATGAGAAACCTAGTACATCCAAGAACGGACAAGCAGGGACGAGTGACGAATACAAAAACAACTGCAAATGTGGAAGACAACCACAAGAAAACAATCAACAACAAGGAGGATAGAGTTGATTGCAATATGATTCAAATGGAAGACCTATCATCCAGTGTTGAAGATGCTAAGAGTAGGGTCACTTCACATGTAACTATCAAAACTAGCCAGTCGAAGTTAATTTAAAAAAAAATAACACATTGATGTGTCGTTGGTGTAGACTAGGCAATCACAAGGAGGCAAATTTCTCGAAGAAGGCAAGTTCGAGTAACTTGCAAAATATCAATTTTATTGACATTGAGGAGCCTCCAATGAACCATCAACAAAAGGAAAATAATTTTCTTGTAGTCATAAGGTTCAAGCAAAGAAAGCCAAAAAATACCCTAACCCTGCTATGGAGATAGAGAGATGGTAGGAAGCACACAAGGTAATCGAAGAAGAGATGAGAAAGGCCAAGCAAGAGCGACTCCTAAAAGAGAAATTGAATAATTCGGTCACCATTCTAGAAGAAAAGTCATCGACACAAGAGCTAGTGGTGAAAATACTTAATACGATAGTGGAGGTCAAAGTTTCAAGCCTACTTAGAGCTATACTAGAGTTGTACACGACAGTAGGAGAAATGATGCAATTGAGGAGAGTGATGGAGTTGCAAAGCTAGCAAGAAGAAATTGTAAAGATAAGGGATCAATTCATTGATCCAACTGTATTAATGTTTAATGTTAGCAAAAAGCCAACATTTATTCATATTGAATTGCTAGATCATAAGTTGATGCAAATGATTGTCGATGGGGGTTCAAGTGTCAATATTCTACCTAAGAAGACTTGGCGAGAGATTCGACCACCATTTTTATTGTCTCAAAATTTCATGATATATGGTCGGACCAGTATGGGATTGAGATGAAAAGAGTCTTAATGGTTCGAAAGGTGAAAATTGTTGACCAAGAGTTTGTCATGTATTTTGTTGTGATCACCATGCAATAAATGACATATGATGCATTGTTGGGGAGAGGATGGCTACATATGGCGAAGCTTAATCACAACTAGAAGAAGGATAGCCTCACATTCAAGAAAGGGCAGCATAAGTACATGATTAACTTGAAAAATCAGTCCATGAGTGAAGATCTTACGATGTTCGATGAGTTGGGCAATTCATATTTGTATGATGACAATGGATATGAACTGAATTGAGTTTTGCAATTGGAAGAATGCACAAAATACTAGGAGCAATCAGATCGACAACTTATCCATTGGAAAATGGAGAACTATGAAGTGTTTCTACCAAACTATCTTTGCATTTAGGTGGAGAATGAAGAAGACCATGACCAATGAGGAGGAAGTGTGTTTTGGGTCAACAAAATTAGCAAAAAGGAGAAATCTGCACCAAAATATGAGAAAGAAAAGTGGACATTCCCCCCAAAAAATATAGAATATACTGTTGATGACACGATCAATGAAAAGCCAACACGCTGATAGACGTGATGCTAGCTGCAAGTGAACTAGAGACTATAAAGTATGAGGGACCAAATGGTTTAGATTAATCTCAGCAATGAAGGTGAAGAGAAGATAATCCATTGTGGAGATGAGTGGGACCCAATGTTGAAAGCAACAACTTTCAAAATCTTTTTGCACTATAAGGAAGTCTTCACATGGACCTGTAAATATTTGAAAGAAATACTACCAAAACTATGTGTACATCGGATTTAGTTGATTTTGAGTGCACTACCAATAAGGAGGAGGCCATACAGGATGAATCCTAAGTATGCAGCCTTAGTAAATGCAAAAATTCAAAAAATGCTAGATGTAGGCATAATATTCAAGGTCAAAGTGAGCAAGTGGGTCTCACCGATTGTGATCACCTTGAAGAAGGAAGCAAATCAAATTTGCATGTGTGGACTTTAAAACTCTCAATTCTATGATGATCAAAGATCTCTTACCATTCACTAAATTCAATTTTAAAGGAGGTAGTAGACATGAGTTAATTTTTGGATGGGTTCTCCGACTACAATTAGATAAGCATTTTCGAAGATGATAAGTTGAAGACAACATTTGTGGTAGAGAATGACATTTATGCATACAATAAAATGCCATTTGGTTTGTGTAATGCATCAACCACATTTCAGAGAATCATTTTGTATATATTTGAACAAATATCCACTGGAAAGTTCAAAGTCATCTTGGATGACTGGTCTTTGTATGCAAGGAAGGATGAGCATCTAAAGGCATTAAAAGAGTGCATGAGTCTATGCATGAATGCTCGTTTGGCATTGAACCCCAAGAAGTGCAAGTTTTTGGGACATATAGTGTGTAGAGAAGGGTTGAAGAGGGATCTTGATAAGATTACATCGTAATGAATATGGAGGAACCATACAATGTGAGCTTATTGAAATCCTTTTTGGGTAACTGCCAGGTACTACAAGTTATTTAAAAGGAACTTTGCTTAAGTGTCCCACCCATGAGATGCGTTGACAAGCATGAATGTTCCTTTTCAATGAACAAAGGAACGTCAGAAGGCCTTCATGGAGTTAAAGGCAAAATTGGTTTGTAACCTCATTCTGGTGTTTCTATATTGGGACAAGGAATTTCATGTCTATGTGGATGCGTCCAATTTGGCAATTGGACGTGCATTGGCCTAAGAGAGGTAGTTTGGGCTATATCAACTCATCAACTTTTCTAGTCAATTGCTATCAAGGGCAGAAAAGAACTACAACACAATAGAGAGGGAAGCTCTAGGGATAGTTTATGCAGTACAAAAGTTTAGACATTATTTTTCAACCAACCCTTTTGCTTTTCATATAGATCATCAGGCACTGTTGTATCTAATAAATAAATAGACTATTCATGAGCGAGTTAGTGGGTGGCTCGTCACTTAACAAGAGTTTGTATTTCGGGTGGTGGCGGGACTCAGAAAGAAACATGTGATAGTGGATTAGTTGTCGAGGATTTTCTTGAGGGAAGTTTCCTAATGCCCAATTATTTGCAATCAACGTGATATCATCGTGGTACAAGTTGATCAGTGAATACATGTTGAAGGGAAAGTTTTCGAAGGAGATAATGGCAGCAGAAAGAAAGAAAGTCATTATCAAGTCAGCACCTTTTTAGTTGATTGTAGGCTTGTTGTATAAAATGGGACCTGATGGGATTTTGAGATGTGTGATTGAAAAAGAAGTGAACATAATGCTAAAAGAAGCTCTTAAGGGATTGGCAAGGGCACATAGGGCCTGATGCAATGACAAGAAAGCTACTTTTGGCAAGCTTGTGGTGGCCCACCCTCTATCGCGATGCAAATGAATTTGTTAAGGCATGCCATACATGCCCACAAGATGGGAAACCATTAGGAAGAGACTTTATGCTGTTACACCCATCACAACCATAGGAGTTATTCGAGAATTGAGGTCTTGATTTTATGGGACGCTTGCAAAGAAGCTGAAGAAGAAAGTGTTCGTACATTGTGGTGGCAACTAAGTACTTGATGAAATGGGTAAAGGTAATGGAATTGTTAGATAATTTTGCAAAGGGTATAGCTCGATTTTTGTACAAGCAGGTGATCGCAAGGTTTGGAATACCTTTGCAACTGACAAGTGGTAGAGGAGGCCATTTTGTTAATGAAATTATTAAGTTGACCATGGAATTCAAGATTTTGTATTCATTGTCAAGTCTGTACTATCCTAGGGTGAATGGGCAAGCAGAGGCAACAAACAAAGTCTCGGTTTCCATCATGTACAAGACTTACGAAGTCGAGGGTGCTCATTAGGAGAGATTATCAATAGTTTTATGGGTGTACAAAACTACATTTAAACTAAAAACAAAGCACAAGCCCTTCCAGTTAATGTATGAATAGGAAGCAATAGTGCTAGTGGTGTTCTTGGTACGTAATTTGAGAGTGGCAGTATAGAACCGTCTTGGTGACCAAGAGAACCGAGATGAGAGGCCAACAAAACTAGTCAAATTGGATGAAAAAAGGGTGTTGGATCAATGGGCAACGAACATCACCCAATGTTGAAGGAAGTTGTGGCATAACAAGAACCTACAAAAGATGGAATTGAAGCTAGGTGACTTGGTATTGAGGTACAATGGCAAACAAGAAATCAAAGCTAGAAAGTTGAAGACTTTATGACTTGGACCCTTCCAATTGATCGAGATGATGGATAATAATACAGTAAAATTTCAAAAATTGGATAGGATAGTGATTCCCAAAACAATTAATGGTTCAAGATTGAAACCATATCAAATGAAAGTAGAAGTGAATATGGTTTGTTTTGAGCCAGGGAGAAATGACATGACGAGTGTGGGAAAGCTGGTTGCAAAACCAAATCAATTTTCATAGGAATTTGAAGGAATAGTGGTCCAAGAAGGAGAACCAAGATAAACAAAGCTAGAAGATGGTTTAGAAGAATAAAGGGAGAAAATTGATCTAGGGTTAAGGCAGTTATTTGGGAAAAAGAAGAGGAGAAGCTTGTGATTGAACAAGAGGATTGAAAATTCTTTCCATAGAGAGAAGGCAAATCGGGTGCATGTATGGTTCCCAAATATGGAAGAAAGAAGACTCAAATCACTTATAGAT
This sequence comes from Wollemia nobilis, assembly GCA_028583015.1. Lineage (NCBI taxonomy): Eukaryota > Viridiplantae > Streptophyta > Pinopsida > Araucariales > Araucariaceae > Wollemia > Wollemia nobilis. The sequence goes on from JAQPPZ010002662.1 coordinate 275,896, forward strand.
ACAGATGAGTGGCAAATGGTGTTCATAGGAAGAGAGTGGCCTAGCCATGAATGACAATGAGTAGGAGGAAAGAAGTCATACAACATAATATGATGTCCTACAACAAAGATTATGCCTGGAAACACAATTGTTACAAGAGTATGAAAATATGTGAAGGCGTAATGTGCAGATGAGGACACAAATTGCTCTTTAAATTGGAAGGACGATACAAAATCTTGAAAAAAGAGAAGTAAGGAGGCAAGAAGTGTTGAACAATTTTGAGCAACAACGATTGAGTAGAGAGGAGACAACTAAGATATTATGGAGGGACGTTACTGAAGCACCTACATCTCCAAAAGAAGAAAGGAGAAATTGGAGAACGGACACGAGTAGTAGTTCTTCCACAAGCTCACATGCAAATATCAACACCAATAGTGTTAGTTAAAGTTCACCACCCATAAGGTAAGCCAAAAGGAATATGTCAAGACCTCAACCAACTCCCGAACCATAAGGCAGTAATCAATAGACCCACTCTGAAGATGAAAGGCAAACAAGAAGGCATTTATACGATACGTTAGTAATGGTTGTTGAAGAAGGTTCTAGTAGTTCGCAAGGACTACTAGAAAACATCATATTGGTACCAAAAATAGGCAATTTAGGCACTTTGGGGAAGTCGTCAGGTCTTCTCGGTTGTCTAGGATTGCCCGACCAAGGGAGAATTTTGGTTGGCCTCCCTCCCAATAGTTCACGAGGAAGGATCTACCCTACAACTACCCCTAGGACACATGATCAATAAGAACGCCTGTAAGGACCATTCTCTGTTCATATACAAAACGACCAATTATGAAGTAACCATCATGTTGGCTCGTCAGGACCACCTCTTTGTTCATGTCCAAACTAAAAATGTCGTAATAGACAACTGAGGAACCAACGGAGAGTGTGGATGAACCTCAAATAACCTAGAGGAAGGAATAGGCAATCCCAAGTTAGGGAGGCCCGCCCAAAGGGAAGCGATGAAGAGTGAAACATTCCTAAGATTGGATCATCACAAAGAAGGCAAAGGCAAGACCATAGACAAAAGCAAGAATGAGAAAATGAAGAACCTGATTGGATAAGACACGTACAAAGACAACCATGCAATGTTGGAGAAAGAGGTAGTATGTCTGATTGTACAACCACAATAAGACAGGAGGTTTGTGTGGCACATTGTCATACAAGTCAATGTTGTGACAGTTGTATAGATGAAGCATGTTGTACAAACAAGAAGGATCATACAAATGGGTCTATCATACAATTAGAAATGGTCACATAAATGATGACACTTATATAGTTGACCATTGTACAATTGATGAGCAATGAGAAATAGGTCATACAAATGTAAGGGGTCAAACGACAAATTGGTTAGAAGGTCCTCGACGACAAGAAGAGATAGATCCATCAATAAGACTAGTGATTGAAGTAGCAGTTGCAATCATCGTACGGATGGTGTAGAGCAACTATGTTCAAATGACATGTTTCCTTTTCTGAAAAAAGGATGAAAGATAGAAAAGGAAAATAAAGCATGACAGTTGCATGCACTATGGCAAGGTGGCAGCCAAAAAGCAGTTACACATAGGTGGCAACTACCCCTGCCAATATTACAAATAGATGCAACCAAGGAGGCTTTAACATTGCATTGCTCAATGTCTACAGGAGAGGGAGGATGAAGACTGCATCTACGGAGTGGACGATAAAGGAACAAGTTGAAGAGAAGTGCATAGAAGCGTTGTTGCAAGAGTTGCCAACAAAAAATGCTACTGACGGAGGAAGTAGTTGCCACTGATGGAGAAATTACAAAAATACAGTAACCTAAGACTACGTAGATAGGGAATTATAGAAGCGCAAAAGGGTTTTTGTTGGCAAAATTACAAGAGCAAAACTATACAAACCAAGGGAGGAAGGGAATTGTTGAGGATATTATTGTACCTTAGGCTTAATTATAAGCCTAATTTATTATTATTATTATTTCCTATATCTTGCATTGTAATACATGAGACATAGTATGCCCATGTTGGAAATATATTTTTTATTCTCTTGCATTGTAATACATGAGGCATAGTATACCCATGTTTGAAATATGTTTGTTATTTGTTAGGATGTTTAGTTAGACTGTTAGAGATGTCTTTTGTCTTCTAGCAGTTAGTTGACATCCATGTTTAGCAGATTGTTATCTGTTAGTTACAAGTGGTTGGCCTTGTTTGGCAAATTGTTACAACCACTGTAACCACGTGATTTCATTGTAGCTCTATATATTCTATTGCACTAATGAATAAACCAACTTCATGTTTGGTATTTCCATATTAGTGGTAATCAGAGCCAAAGGATAATTTTTACAAGGAGGGCAAGTTGCCACTTCATTGCTAGGTGTCTAGTTGGGTTTTGCAGCTAGTGCATCAGATCCTAGGTAGGTGCTTGTGTGAAATTGGCTTGAGGCCAGCCACAACATCATTTTTGTGAAGCTTCGGAGGTGGCAGAGGGTAGAATTTACCCTTGCACCGAATACCCTTGACAGATCAAAGGGTAACCAAACTTGCCTTTGCCTTGAGAAAGGCAAGAAATTTTAGTTTGTCTACCTTGAAGATCAATTGAACATATTTGAGGAGCAATTGCAAAGTTTGAGGCCAATTTTTGGCCAAAAGGAGGCATTGGCACTCCTTGCCGAGTGAGCACACTAGAGCTGCCGAAGAAAAGAATTGAACCAATTACCTCTTTGCATGAGAATTGAATAGATATTAAATTGTTTACTAAGTGAAAACAACAAGATATAAAAATTTAAATACTAATATTAATATTGGTTTTAGGCCTTTGGCCTATTTTTGAGCACCTTGCCGAACTCTGCCCTTGCAGCCTATTAACAGCCAACCGGTCGCCAGCCTGGTGGACCTCCAACACCAGCCACCGACCTCCGATGGGCCCTCCAACGGCCATACGGTCGACTTTCGACAACCAGCAACAATCGTCTGCCTGCGAGACCGACAACCGTCGGCGTTGTAAGTTGTTTGGCCGACAGCTTGGATACAGGTGGTCAATCCACCGCAACCAACTCGCAAAGACATCGCCACGTGACCGACCACACTCTGGCCGCTGACTTGGCTGTCATTTGCAATACAGGAGGGAGGCATGCTCACCTTCCTCTTGTCACAGGGCACAACAGGGCCCTCGATCGCAGCTCGCACAGGCATATGCAGTTGCCGAAAATACATCGTAGGCGACGAAACATTGATTTTTTTTAGAAAAATTTAATTTTTCTAAGGTCTAAAGATAGACCAATAAGAAACCCTAAATCACCGTCCAATGCCCGAGCACCACGTGGCATTTGTAGATTGCTCAAGGAAATTGATTTTCGGTGCATTTCGTTTTTCGATGGATGTTTTCTTTTTTTCGGCAGAGACAATGGCTCTCGACGCGACTTTTCTATCCCCAGCATCGTTTTATTATTTCTGGTAGAAATTGATCATTACAGGCAGTTTTTTGGTATTCTCGGTGATCAGCCAAATTTTCTCCATTATCGGGCGATATCAACTGTTTTCGGCATCCTCAGGTGGCTTCCGGCGAGCACGAATTCTCGACAGACAACACATATTCTCAACAGCAGAGAAAAGTCATTTTCTGGCGATAGTAGCGTGTTCTAGCGTTAATATCCACGCTCCCAACGGGTTTCAGAGGCTACCAACGTGTTGTTTACGGTTTTTGACACCCCTTCCCATTTTTCGGTCGTTTCGGTCACCGATAGTTGGTATTTTTACCAGTGGGATATATCCCAAATTGAGGCTACAGAGGGCCTTCACTAGTACAAAAGGTCCCCCGCGCCCTTACTGAGGTGACCATCTTAGCTGCCCACGCGGCCCGGTGCACGGCTTGGCACGACAATTATGGTGAGTCAGACTTGACATGTGGCATACTCCTTGTGGCACTGACCTTGACCATTGCATAGTTGACGTCATGACATATACATGACGGTTCCAAGTTTTGGCAGATGATATTTGGTTTGCTGCGGATTAATGCCACATCGAGCAGGCAGAAGCTCAAAGGAGAGTTTAAATGGGAGAATGCACCCCATATTGAGTCACTGGCCGCACCTGTCGCGCGCACCAGAGCGTCTATTGGCACTGTTTACGAGATAGTGATACAGAGGTTTGTGTCACACATTTGGCTGTTGTTTCCTGACGAACTATTTACCCGTCGTTGACCCTGATAACAGAGTTTGATTTTTTGCCGCGCCTGTTGGCAGACCGTTGTGGCCAAAATTCAAAACCAATTTTTTGCCGCCAAAAACAGTTTTTCCCGCATTTTTCAAAAATTCAAATTCGAATTTTGGCACCAATATCTTGCAAAGGTAAAATTTTTTAATTTTTGCAGTTTTTCAGCAATAATTTTTGTGAAATTCAATCTATTTTGCCTCCATAAGTCAGATTTTTGCAAATTAAAGGGCTAATTTTCTTGTATTTAGTGCTAAATTTTTTAATTGCAAAATTGGTGTAATTTTGTAAAAGCACTATAGTAGCCCCCTTTTGGTAAATTGGAAGGCAATTTTTGTAATTTAGGCAAATTGGGCATTAGGAAACCTTGCAATTTGTTCCTAAGAGCCTAGATAGTTCTTGCAAACACATAATAATCCTCCTAGTCTGGCATATACATGTAATCAAATGGCTGCTGACCTCAAAACAAATATGGAGAACCTTACTGTTGTAGTAGATATTTTGGCAGATAAAGTGAAAGATATTGTTGTTCAATTGACTCTTGGTGATGTCAAAATTTATCACAACAATACCAATAAAGCAAAATGTGAGGTCAAATTGTATGATGAATCAAGGGATCCTGATGTCTTCTCTACTTAGATTTTAGATATGCAAACTTTGTCTGTCTATGTTGAAATTCCTGAAGATGACCAAATTGCCTTTGCCATAGTCAAACTCACAGGCTTAGCAAAAGTTTTGATTGTAGAAAGACAACCATAATGCCGTCATGACTTGGAAAGAATTGATCCAAATTCTGAAAAACACAAATTTTCCACCAAATTACCAAAGTGACCTCACAACCAAGTGGTATAGGTTGAGGCAACCTATAGTATGTTAGTTGTTGACTACATTTTTCAATTCAACAGGCTAAGGGTGTTTCTTGGTGTGAAAGATTCAAAAGAGGATTTGATTAACAACTTCACTCGTGGATTGCAAGATCAATTTTTTTGGGAAATCAAGTTCAATGATTTCCTCACTTTGGATGTGGCATTCAAGCATGCCACTCTCGCAAAGGATAAAGTTGGTGCCTCTTACAAATCTTGACAGGACAACAGTTCCAAAGGTGCGAATCAGCACCAACAAAAGGCAAAGAACACTTCTCATTCTTCTCCTCCCAGTTCTCCTAAAGCACAATCTTCTTCTCACTTATAAGATTCTTCTTCTTCAACATTGTATTGTAATTTTTGTAAAAAGCATGGTCATACCAAGTCTAAATGCTTTACTTTTGAAAGAATGAAGAAGAAAAAGTCCCTAATTGTACAACCTACAAATGAGGAACCACAAGATGGTCCCATTGTGACTATAGGGACAGAAGAAGAATATCCAGCTTTGTGTTGGCAATTTGAGTTATTTTATGTTGTCATTGATGTCACATGGATCACATTGAGTTTTGGTGGCCAAATGATATTTTGGAAAGCATGGATAAATACAGGGTTTTTGTGAAAACCAAGGCAAGCAAAATAAAAGGTTTTATTTAAAACCATGGATGGCAAATTTGAATTGGGTTTTTCTTAAAACCCAAGTTGGCCTTTCGTTTCATCGAAAAAGGTGCCCCGATGATGGAGATATTTAATTTTTAATATTTAGTTTAAATTTTAATTATTTAAAATTTAAATTTAAATTTAAAATTAAATATGCAAGATTTCTACCGACGTCATCAAAAATAATAAGGAGGCTATATAAAGGGGATACCTAAGGTTCATAAACTGAATTGAGCTCGTGAATTAATCGTTGGAAAAAGAATCCGAATAAGAGCTCGTGCGAAAATCCTTTGGAAAGTGGAAGTAACGAATAAGACGAAGGTTGGGTCAAGTCCAAAGTCATCGTGGGCAGAGTGGCGCATTGGCAATTGGATTTTGGCTAAGGTGTGTGGCAGCACAAACGTCAAGGTTTCGAATCCCCTTGACTACGTTCGGAAGGCATTGGAAGAAAAGCGCTCGAAGCGCTTTTGATTTGCGAAAAGGGAGGAAAGGTTTTAAGGCACGTTGTGCCTTTCCCTTTCGAACGAGCGGCTAGCTCGTGTGGCAACCTTAGCCATGGCTAAGGCGCTCGCGGTGTGGGCAAGTCGGGGGTTCGAATCCCCTTGAGGAGGTAAATACGTTTTTGCTCTAATTAATTTTGTTAAGCCCTAAGTTGGAGTTATAAGGTGGTTAGGAATAATTAAAGTTTTTAATTAAACTTTGTTTTTATAAGGGCTGTGATTATTATTTCAAAGGTGGATGAGTTGTTGATTTAATTTGATGTTCATGAAATTGAGAATTAAGATTTAGGAGAAATAAGGAGTTGTTATAAAATAATTTTTGAGAGGTTTATTGATTATTATTTTTGATAAGGGTTTTTATTAAAAAAGGACTTTGGTGGATGTGTTTATTAAGTTGGAGTAAAAAGGTGTAAATTGAGTTATGCTTTATCTTGTGATTATTATTTGAAGTCCACTAACCCTTATTGAGATTGGAAAGGAAAGTTGTGTTTAGTGTGGCAGATTTTGTGGACAACTTCTTGGCATCAAAAAGGTATGGGCACATTCTCCTATTGATTGTTTATGGTGGTTGATTTCTGAAATATCATTGGAGTGAAAAGGATTGATTGTGGTTTCCTTTTCGAAAGTGGTTGGTTGAATGCTTCAAGGTTTTCTGGTTTGAGAGTTGTGTTTAAACCTTGTTTTATAAGCATAGTTGTTGAAGCCCATTGGTTATGTAAAGAACTTGAAAAGAACATGAGTATCATTGTTATGTGAGATTTGTGGTTGAGCATTGTTGGAAACATTTGAGTTGGTTGATACATGCTTGGACTAGGGTTTTGTGAGAAAGAGTTGTCCCTTGTGGTGATTGGTTGAGTTGAGTTGATTGAGCCTAGTCAAGTGATTGTGTGAGGTGATTGTTCAAGTCCCATGAAACAAACTATTCTATAATTCTGATTTGAGTTGAGATTGAGCTTAGAACATATTGAGTCTCTAACAATTCTCTTTATGCTTCTATGAGTTGACTTGAGTTGAGATTGAGTTGAGTTGAGTTGAGATCATTGTGGATCATTGTTGTCATCCATTGTAGAGTGCATTGCCATTCATTGTTGAGTTCATCTTTGAGCCTTGCCTTCATAGATTTGTGGATGAGATTTGAGTACTACTTGAGCATGATTGATTGAGCCTTTGAGAAGGCCTTTGGGATAGATTTTTGGACAGATTTGTGGTAGTTTGTGTATGATTGATTGAGCCTTTGAGAAGGCTTTGTGGATAATTTTGGGATAGATTTGTGGATAGTTTTAGATAGATTTGTGGACAGATTTGGGATAGATTTTGATGAGGTTCTGAGTGAGCCTATGGGTCAAGTTCTTGGTGAGCTTGCTAGAGATTTGGACAAGTTCTTGGTGAGCTTGTTGAGCAGATTTGAGCAAGTTCTTAGTGAGCTTGTTGGAGCAGATTTGAGCAAGTTCTTGGTGAGCTTGCTAGAGCAGATTTGGACAAGTTCTTAGTGAGCTTGTTGGAGCAGATTTGAGCAAGTTCTTGGTGAGCTTGCTAGAGCAGATTTGGACAAGTTCTTAGTGAGCTTGTTGGAGCAGATTTGAGCAAGTTCTTGGTGAGCTTGCTAGAGCAGATTTGGACAAGTTCTTAGTGAGCTTGTTGGAGCAGATTTGAGCAAGTTCTGTGTGAGCTTGTTGAGCAGTTTTGGACAAGTTCTGTGTGAGCTTGTTATGCAGATTTGGACAAGTTCTATGTGAGCTTGTTATTGCCTAGATTTGAGCAGATCAAAGAAATTTGGACAAGTTCTGTGTGAGCTTGTTGAGCAGTTTTGGACAAGTTCTATGTGAGATTGTTATGCATATTTGGACAAGTTCTGTGTGAGCTTGTTATTGCCTAGCTTTGAGCAGATCAAATAAATCATTGTATTGGATAAGGATCCTTATTTTTATGTGAAATATTATAAGGAGATTATCTTGTGGAGTACCCCACATTGGGGGAACCACGTTAAATCTTGTGTCTCAATTGTGTATGGTGACTTGTGCTCTTGCTTACTATTGCTATCTGAGTTATTAATGCACACTGCTATATTTGGTTATTGCAATTAAGGACATTAATTGATATTGGTTTGGAAAGAAAGTAAAAAGTGGTCTTATACTATTCACCCCCCTCTCAATATAAGCTTGTGTTCTTCAATTGGTATCAGAGTGGGTTCCTTCAAAAAAGCTAACAACTTGAGGGTAGATTCTATAAGAACACAGATGGCTTCATAGAATGGATCATCTACAAATAAGGCTCCACTGTTTGATGGTAACAATTATGCTTTCTAGAGCATGAGGATGAAGAACTACTTGATATCACAAGGATATGAGGTATGGAAAATGGTTGAAAAAGAGTATAGGGTTGAAGGTGATCCCGAGGCAGATAAGACTATCAAGAAATTGGTTGAGATCAATGCAAGAGCAATGAATTGTATTTTGAGTGGGCTACGAGAGATAGATTTTGCAAAGGTTATGGTATGTAATTCAGCTAATGAGATGTGGACCAAGTTGCGGAATACTTATGAAGGAGATTCCAAGGTAAAGTTGGCAAAACTACAAACTCATAGAAAAATATTTGAGGAATTGAAAATGGAAGATTCTGAAGATATTGCAAGGTTTTTACTTCGATTTGATGAGATTACTAACACCATGAGAGGTCTAGGATTTGAGATGAAAGAATCAAAAGTTACTCAAAAGGTTTTGAGATCACTTCCCATGAAATATGATGCTAAGGTTTCAGCAATAGAAGAAACAATGGATATCAACAAGCTAACAATGGAAGAATTGCAAGGAACTCTCACAGCTTATGAGATGAGGGTAAGTAAGCATCAGGTTCCAATAAAAGATATTGCATTCAAGGCTTCAAAAAAAGAGAAAGGGAAAGTTTCAGAAACAAGTAGAGGTTCAGATAATGATGAGGAAGCTAACTTCATCAAAAGGAATAAGGACTCAAGGAATTTTAGGGATATAAGGAAAGTCAGATGCTACAAGTGTGGTGATCTTGGTCACTATGCATACAAGTGTCCACATGAAGAAAATAGTGATGATGAAAAATAGGGTCATAGAAGAAAAGAATATGGAAAGCATAAGCATGACAAAGATGACAGATACAAGCAAAACATGTATGAGAAGAATAATTTTTCGTAAGGCAAAGAAATCTTACTACATTGTAGAAGCAAGTGATAGCTCAGATCATAGTGATAGAGACAAATCAGATGATGAAAAGGAAGAACATCTATTCCTAGGAATAGAAGGTGAAAGAGAACAGAACTTTGTGTGTGGTCAAAGAGATCACAGATCATGATATTACAATGGTTTTAGTGATAGTGAAGATGAGATGACACATCAAGGAAATAAGCATGGTCAAAGAAATATTGAGAGTTTATTTGCTATAGAAGATGATAATGATCTAGTAATGAAGACACACTTTGGTAATAAAAAAGAAGAGATAGCCAAAAAAAAAAAAAATCAAAAGCAAAAAAAAAACAAAACTTGAAAACAAGATTTGAACAATCAAAACAAAACACAACAACAAATCAAAAAACTTCAAATCAAAAATGATAGAGGAAAGGATGAATGAAGAACTAAGGAAATAACGAAAGATGACACATTAGATGAAAAGGTTCAAAAAGGAGTGGAAACATATTCTAAGGTTGTATCTTATTTCTAAAAAGAGTCAAGTTCAAAAGGAAAAGAAATACTTGAAGAGGAAAGCAAGGAAGAAACTAAGGAAGAGGATTTAGATACTACAAATAAGGTTCAAGGATGCAATGCACAAGTTGAAAATGATCATAAGGATAATGGTCAAGAAAGGTATGAGGAACCAAGGCATGAACAAAGGGCTTTTCAAGGACATTGTTTTTCTTGTAATGGATTTGGACACAGGGCTATACACTACAGGGTCTATGGATCAAAGAAGTTTGATTTTTCTAGAAGGAACATCAAAGGAAGAAGGTATGGTTTTTAGGGACATTGCTTCTCATGTAACAGGATTGGTCATAGAGCTTCTCAGTGCAAAGGAAATGAGCAACATGGTTTTGGTTTTAGAGCTACACAATTCAGAAGTCATGGTCATAATGGTCATGAAAATAGAACTTCACAATACAGGGTTCGGGAAAGGAATGGATATGGAAATTATTTCAAGAAATATTTCAGGATATGGGCACCATCCAAAGGCTACAATATCAAGTGTTTTAACTGCAATAAATTTGGACATATTGCAAAATGGTGTAGGACTCAATTCCAAACAGGTTCAAGGCAAGAAGGTCAAATAGGTTCAAGGCAAGAAGATCAAGAGAAGGATATCAGAAAAACATGGAAGGAAGTTGATAGAGGAAAGAAACAATGTAATATGGGAGTAAAAGTACTCCCACCCCAAAATTAATCACCTCAAGAGAGAAGGTGGTGAGGGGGCTATGCTTAAGAGTCATATATTTTAGCCCCATAGGTGTCCCTTTTGCCATTGATGTCAAAGGGGGAGATATTTGAGTAAGGGGGAGAGCATTGAGTTAGGGGGAGCAGCCTCCAAAGAGAGCATTGAGTTAGGGGGAGCAACCTCCATAGAGAGTATTGAGTCAGGGGGAGCAACTTTGATTCTTAGAGATGGTTTTTGTAGTGATTGTGGTTTTTGCATTAGAGGTGTTGCCATCAATGACAAAGGGGGATATTGTTGGCAATTTGAGTTATTTTATGTTGTCATTGATGTCACATGGATCATTGATGTCACATGGATCACATTGAGTTTTGGTGGCCAAATGATATTTTGGAAAGCATGGATAAATACAGGGTTTTTGTGAAAACCAAGGCAGGAAAAATAAAAGGTTTTATTTAAAACCATGGATGGCATATTTGAACTAGGTTTTTCTTAAAACCCAAGTTGGCCTTTCGTTTCATCGAAAAAGGTGCCCCGATGATGGAGATATTTAATTTTTAATATTTAGTTTAAATTTTAATTATTTAAAATTAAAATTAAAATTTAAAATTAAATATGCAAGATTTTCATCGACGTCATCAAAAATAATAAGGAGGCTATATAAAGGGGATACCTAAGGTTCATAAACTAATGTGAGCTCATGAATTAATCGTTGGAAAAAGAATCCGAATAAGAGCTCGTGCGAAAATCCTTTGGAAAGCGGAAGCAACGAATAAGACAAAGTGAGGTCAAGTCCAAAGTCATCGTGGGCAGAGTGGCGCATTGGCAGTTGGATTTTGGCTAAGGTGTGTGGCAGCACAAACGTCAAGGTTTTGAATCCCCTTGACTGCGTTTGGAAGGCATTGGAAGAAAAGTGCTCGAAGTGCTTTTGATTTGCGGAAAGGGAGGAAAGGTTTTAAGGCACATTGTGCCTTTCCCTTTCGAACGAGCGGCTAGCTCGTGTGGTAACCTTAGCCGCGGCTAAGGCGCTCGCGGTGTGGGCAAGTCGGGGGTTCGAATCCCCTTGAGGAGGTAAATACGTTTTTGCTCTAATTAATTTTGTTAAGCCCTAAGTTGGAGTTATAAGGTGGTTAGGAATAATTAAAGTTTTTAATTAAACTTTGTTTTTATAAGGGTTGTGATTATTATTTCAAAGGTGGATGAGTTGTTGATTTAATTTGATGTTCATGAAATTGAGAATTAAGATTTAGGAGAAATAAGGAGTTGTTATAAAATAATTTCTGAGAGGTTTATTGATTATTATTTTTGATAAGGGTTTTTATTAAAAAGGACTTTGGTGGATGTGTTTATTAAGTTGGAGTAAAAAGGTGTAAATTGAGTTATGCTTTATCTTGTGATTATTATTTGAAGTCCACTAACCCTTATTGAGATTGGAAAGGAAAGTTGTGTTTAGTGTGGCAGATTTTGTGGACAACTTCTTGGCATCAAAAAGGTATGGGCACATTCTCCTATTGATTGTTTATGGTGGTTGATTTCTGAAATATCATTGGAGTGAAAAGGATTGATTGTGGTTTCCTTTTCAAAAGTGGTTGGTTGAATGCTTCAAGGTTTTATGGTTTGAGAGTTGTGTTTAAACCTTGTTTTATAAGCATAGTTGTTGAAGCCCATTGGTTATGTAAAGAACTTGAAAATAACATGAGTATCATTGTTATGTGAGATTTGTGGTTGAGCATTGTTGGAAACATTTGAGTTGGTTGATACATGCTTGGACTAGGGTTTTGTGAGAAAGAGTTGTCCCTTGTGGTGATTGGTTGAGTTGAGTTGATTGAGCCTAGTCAAGTGATTGTGTGAGGTGATTGTTCAAGTCCCATGAAAAAAACTATTCTATAATTCTGATTTGAGTTGAGATTGAGCTTAGAACATATTGAGTCTCTAACAATTCTCTTTATGCTTCTATGAGTTGACTTGAGTTGAGTTGGTTTTTGTTGAGTTGAGTTGAGATCATTGTGGATCATTGTTGTCATCCATTGTAGAGTGCATTGCCATTCATTGTTGAGTTCATATTTGAGCCTTGCCTTCATAGATTTGTGGATGAGATTTGAGTACTACTTGAGCATGATTGATTGAGCCTTTGAGAAGGCCTTTGGGATAGATTTCTGGACAGATTTATGGTAGTTTGTGTATGATTGATTGAGCCTTTGAGAAGGCTTTGTGGACAGTTTTTGGGATAGATTTGTGGACAGTTTTAGATAGATTTGTGGACATATTTGGGACAGATTTTGATGAGGTTATGAGTGAGCCTATTGAGCAGAGTTGGACAAGTTCTTGGTGAGCTTGTTGAGCAGATTTGGACAAGTTCTTGGTGAGCTTGCTAGAGCAGATTTGAGCAAGTTCTTGGTGAGCTTGCTAGAGCATATTTGAGCAAGTTCTTAGTGAGCTTGTTGGAGCAGATTTGAGCAAGTTCTTGGTGAGCTTGCTAGAGCAGATTTGGACAAGTTCTTAGTGAGCTTGTTGGAGAAGATTTGAGCAAGTTCTTGGTGAGCTTGCTAGAGCAGATTTGGACAAGTTCTTAGTGAGCTTGTTGGAGCAGATTTGAGCAAGTTCTTGGTGAGCTTGCTAGAGCAAATTTGGACAAGTTCTGTGTGAGCTTGTTGAGCAGTTTTGGACAAGTTATGTGTGAGATTGTTATGCAGATTTGGACAAGTTCTATGTGAGCTTGTTATTGCCTAGCTTTGAGCAGATCAAAGAAATTTGGACAAGTTCTATGTGAGCTTGTTGAAAAATTTTGGACAAGTTCTGTGTGAGCTTGTTGAGAAATTTTGGACAAGTTCTATGTGAGCTTGTTATGAATATTTGGACAAGTTTCGTGTGAGCTTGTTATTGCCTAGCTTTGAGTAGATCAAAGAAATCATTGTATTGGATAAGGATCCTTATTTTTGTGTGAAATATTATAAGGATATTATCTTGTGGAGTACCCCACATTGGGGGAACCACGTTAAATCTTGTGTCTCAATTGTGTATGGTGACTTGTGCTCTTGCTTACTATTGCTATCTAAGTTATTAATGCACACTGCTATATTTGGTTATTGCAATTAAGGACATTAATTGATATTGGTTTGGAAAGAAAGTAAAAAGTGGTCTTATACTGTTCACTCCCCCCTCTCAGTATAAGCTTGTGTTCTTCACTTTGAAGGGTAAACTAAACAAAGTTACCCTCATGTCGAATGTTTTTTCTCAAGGGGGTCATGACCATTTGTTTGTCACTAGATCCCACCTTACGCATGATTTTTATGTGGATTGTATCATAGATAACAACTCGCAGAAGAATCTCATCGCGAGGACCGTTGTTGAGAAGTTGAAGCTTCCCACAAAGCCACATACTCAACCTATGCACTTAGGTGGAAGGATGTAGACTCTACATCAAACATCACACACACTTGCACCTCAAATTTCTCTTTTGGTGATAATTTTGTAGAAAAAGTAAGATGTGATGTCACAGATATAGATTGTTGTGGACTATTGCTTGGTAAACCCTATCAATTTGATAGGAATGTAGTGTATCATGCTAAAAATAACACATACACCTTGGAATTGCATGATAAAATATTTTTGATACAAAGCACTACACCCACATCAAATTTGATGCTAAGTTGTATGTAAATTCGAAATCCATTAAGTCGAGCACTTATTTTGGCTCTACTTGCATAAGTCCCACACAAGATAAAGAACAAGCACCATCAAAGACTCATGATAAAGAAGAAGGACAAATTAAACAGTCACAAGAGATCATGGTTAAGGAACCAATCACTCTCACTCATGAGAAAGATACCAACCATTCCATTGGCATCATTTTAGGTACACCTATGAACACACAACCACTTGCTCCATAGAATTTGCCTTTGGATTTGCCCTCTTCCACCATTGCACATATGGAGGAGCAAGCTAAGGTCACAGTTGGTTACAAATCTACCATTAGGAAAGGGTTTTAATATTTTGCACCCTATATTTGCACGATAGATTGAAAGGCCAGGAGGAAGAGATGCATCCCATGCCAATATCCGAAGAAGGTCGGCTCCTATACTACACTACTGGGGGTTTTTAGATAAGAGAGCAGGAAAGAGATTGGTAAAATACAGAAAGAAATGTAAATAGCATGGTTATGGTGGGAAATAACAAGCAACACGATTACTATCTAGTACCCAAACCAAAAACAATAAAAAAAAACTTGTAACAGAAACTAACACTGTTATTCCTTCCTATGTATCCCCCATCTGGTATTCCAGAATAACTTAATTGCCAATGCTTTAATCTAGAATGCAAAAATACAAAAATAAAAAAAATAAATGAGTATAAGTAGAAATACTTGCAGAAGGTAGCATAAAAGAAAGAGACGAATGTTAGAGCCAAAGATGCTTTGTATTGGAAGCAAGTGTTTGTTACAACAAAGATTTCTAGCAATATGTTCCCCCCCTTTTACAATGAAAGTGGACTGCTATTTATAGCAAAAATTTCCCCCCAATTACATAGATGCACGAAACCCAAATATTGCAAAAGTTGTCGATATTTGACCTCTGTTGGCCGTGAGCGTACCTAGAACAAGATTCATCCAAATTTGGTACAGCTTCGGATAGATCTGGTGGTTGAGAAGGCACGTATGTTCAATGCGATAGGTATAGTACAAATTGTAGTTGAATGCTTGCTGTTAATGTTCACCTACCCTGTACTTTGAAGTACACCTAATCTATCCTGTCAGGCTTGAATCTTGAAATACGTGCATGGTCTGCCTGAGTTTGAGGTTCATTGAAATGGAGGTGGGTTGACCAAAGTCGCTCGATAAACACAATGATTCTGGGAGTCACTCTAGAATGGAGCGAACTTGGGATACACCTTGCCTTAGAAAGTTTTGCACTTGGTATTTTCTGCTCGCAATCGCTGAATGGGGAGGGTGACAATGATGATCTCTGGCTGATAGTAGCGGCGGTGGGAGCCACTCAAAAAAAAGGGTGACCAACTTCAACATTCAATTTAATGCCTTAGAAGAATTTGGAGCCTCCTCGTCCAGGGTCACTAAAAAACTACAGTGACATCGAGAATCGCTCCAAAATGGAGCGACTGACATAGACATTTAAAAGATACACTTGCTGAAGTTCACTAGTAATGTAGGTGATGATGGCAGTTACTGTCCGAGTTGAGTGACAATGGGAGTCGCTCCAAAATGGAGCGACCGACTTCTTATCAACACTTAGAAAATTTTTGCTTTATCTTTCACTCTTTGACCACGGTCACTGAAAACCAGAGCGACCATGGGCATCGCTTGGATAGGGGAGTGACCAACATCAACGCCAACAGTTAGACACTTTTTGTGACCTATCCTCCCTGTTGACCATGATCATTGAAAAAAGGAGCGACCGATGTCGACTTCTGGAACTTCAAAAATATTTCAATTTTTTCCCTTGCCACGGTTAGCTAGAACATGTAGCATTGATGACAATCACTGGAAAGGAGGGACGACGATGGAGTTCACTCCAAATTTGAGCGATCGACGTCAACCTTTCATTCCTTAGCATTTTTTCACCTTTCTTCATTTGTTGCCAATGGTCACTGGCAGAAGCTGGCGACGATGAGGGTTGCTCCAAAATGGAGCGACCACGAGAAATTTTACACTTAGACAAATTTTATCATTTTCTCCTCACTCGTCTTGCTGTTTGTTGCTATCGTCAATCATCAGAGAGAGAGGTAGAGCTAGGAATCACTGGAAAGAGAGAGCTACTCCTAGAATCACTCCAAAAGTGAGCAACCAAGGGAGTGCCCCTAGCTTAGAAAACTTTGGACTTTTCCCAAACCCTGCAGAACTTGCTAAACATTTGGAAAATAAACCTAGAGACTGGAAACATGAAATATGCCTGGAAAAAGCTGGAAAGGAAGGAGGAAGGAAGAATCTGATCTAAAAAGTTGCAGCAATGATTTTTCAAAATTTCTACCCCTTGCAAAAATTTGGCAACATTCCTGGCGGCTCATGAGGTATCGAGCTCACCTCGATGCAAGGACCCATGCCTTCATCCTTTGGGTTCAAAGTCACCCCAATCCTTGCTTCTTCTTGTTGCTACCCTTCTTTTGGCTGCTCTATTTCCTATTGCTCTTCCTATTCAACACTATTATCTTCGAACCCTTCCTCTAATTCTTCTTCTTTTGACTCCCCTTCTGACTACTCCTCGCCTTCTTCTTCTTCTTGATCTAGGGGGCAAGGCGGTCGTGGATGCACTCATAAGTAGCCTGAACCTGGATCCAAGCTGCTTCCTAGAAGGGCTCGAGGTCCTTGATATCTTTAAAATTGTATCTGAAGTCTTTGACCTGGAGCATATCGATCGCGTTGAACCTCTCACTCAACTCAGTGAGGCAGGCGCTATTCTTACAGAATAGAGACACCAACTGTGCAACCTACGCCTCAAGAATTGGGTCGGCCCAGTTATCTATCTCGATTGTATCTGCCTGGAAGGCTTCCAATATTGGCTTCAATTCCTCTCTGGGTTGATAGTTTCCATATTTGTTTATAAAATTTGGGAACCCAAGAGATGCAAGGGTTTGGAAAGGGATCAGGCAAATACTTTTATATTTTTCAATATGTCCAACATTCTCATGTCTTTCCTAATATTTTTTGCTTTTTTGAAATATAAATGCAAGGTTACCCTTGCAACAGCCTAATCTAGGGCAATCTGAGACATGGGGACAAATCGGAGGCCCTTGCGCTCATATTATTCTATTTTGATAGCCAAGTTGAGCCATCGCTGAGCTTGGCGTTTGACCTCCTCTACCACAGGCTTACCTTGGGTAGATACTTCTTGTACTTTGGAGATAAATGTGAGGATCGAGAGAGATCTGGTGACATGGATATTGAAACCTTTTAGCAGGCCAACACTGATTTCCTTGACTCGATCTTTTGAAAAGGCTGTGACCTATGTAGCTCTTTCCTTTAGCTGTTGTTGAACTCTCTAGAGTTGGCCCTGTAGTTCAAGGATTTGGGCCTGTGCTTTCTCTTTATCTCTGGCCTACTGCTCTATAGCCTCCTTTTGATCAAATACCTCTTTTTCTAAGGCTGCCAGCCACTCCTTCAACTTTTGAGACTCATTCTAAGCATCTTCCAACTATGCTTGCATTTTCGCCATATCTTCCTCTAG
Organism: Wollemia nobilis; assembly: GCA_028583015.1. Classification (NCBI taxonomy): domain Eukaryota; kingdom Viridiplantae; phylum Streptophyta; class Pinopsida; order Araucariales; family Araucariaceae; genus Wollemia; species Wollemia nobilis. Next base: position 293,697 of record JAQPPZ010002662.1, read on the forward strand.
CCTGATTTTTCATTCTCCACTTCGTAGAAAAGCTTCTTCATCTGGTGATGGTTCACATATAATATATCAAATCTCATATGTATTCTCCATATTTCATTTTCCATGCTGATATTATTCAGGTTCTTGACCTTACGATGGTACTCGTAGTCATCTGGGGTCATATTTTTTCGACGCTTCTTCACCTTGGGAACCCTTTTTATTTGTGGAGTAACATGTTCTCCAGATCAAAATTGGCATACTTCTCTACTTTGACAAGCTCCTCATCCTTTCTCTTCTTCATGTCCTGAAGCCATCTAAAGGAACTTTGCTCAGCTTGGGCCACCATGAGGTGGTGCTCCACCATTCTCAACTGAGGTTCACTAAGATCCATTTCATTGAGGATAGGATAGGCCAAAGGCAAGTCTTGCTAGGGCATATGTTCATCTACGAACAGACGAGGGGAAATGGTACCTGAGGGTTCAATCACCTTTGGAGGCGACTGGGCTTGGGTAGAGGTGGGAGGCTCCTCAAGATGCAAAGATGGGTTTTCAATGAATGCGCCTACTAAATATGAAGGATGAGGAGAATGAGGTGGGTATTCAGCAGTGGCACTCAACTATATTCGACTTAGGGATTCAAAGGCATTAAAATATGAGAAAAATTGGTTGAAAGCCTACTGGGCTTGTTGTATGGAGGAAGAGGGTTGGGGTTCTATGAGGGGAGAGTGAGATACTACAATGGTGATGAAATCAATGGTGGTGGAAGGGGGTGCCGCATACAATGGTTTAGAAGATCGTTGAGAGAAGGGAGAAAGTGTACGTTGATATTCTCACAATGACACTGAGAGGGGGGGGTGAATCAGTGTAGCTATTTAATTCTAATCTACAACTCTTAAAGCTGAAGCAAAGAAAACTTAAAAGCAATAAAATAATTATCACAAGAGAGCACACCACAACACACAATGTAATGAGGTTCACCAATTTGGCTACTCCTCAAGAATGATTGCTTGGACTACGGTCCAAATCCAGCCTTTGTAAAACACCAATTTTACAATCCGTTTACCAGCACCCACTGGAAGGAGCACCAACCCCTGATTTATCTACACCAATAGAAAGGAGCATCAACCCCTATCCAAGCACCAACTTGGATTACAGTTTTGAAAACTATATTAATGACATAAAAATGCCTTCGCTTTTATAAGACCTTGACTGGTCTACAATTTATCAAAACATAGTAAACACTTACGGATCTGCTTGTCGCTCTCTTACATCACTCTTCTAACCCTCTTTCGGTAGCACTTTCACACATTCAGCGACCACCTAATTCTCCATGCAACTGCCCTTTTATAACAATATTTTCATATTGAAACTCCTGGTCTTCTGTGACTTCCACAATCCCGCATGCACCCTATTAATAGACACTTCTGAAAGTAACTCTTTTATCACACAGTAATTTGCACATGCATTCTATTAATAGCTCTGTTTCTTGTGTGGGACTTTTAGTATAACTGCCACTCGACAGTCACACTGCTTTACGGGCCCTATAACTGTCGTTCTGTCTTTAATGCACTGTGCTTATTTTAACTTGCATGAATTCTATCTGTAACTACCCCTTTAACTGTCGTACTAACTTCAGTTGACTCTTCTTATATTGGCTGCATGATTTTCCTCTACAACTGCCCCTGTAATTGTCATTCTACTTCAGTTAACTGTCCGTAATCGTGCTATTGCACCTATCGTGAAATCACGACACTTTTGTATCTTTGTACTCTTCTCGCCTTTTACCCGCGAAAACATGACATGTCACGATATCGTGACATTTTTGCCCCTTTGACCTTTTTTTGGCTGTTGACCGTGAAAGCATGACATGTCACGATATCGTGACACTTTTCGCCTCTTTGTCCTTTTCTCGGCTTGCACTCGTGAAAACATGACATGTCGCGAAATCATGACACTTTTCGCCTCTTTGTCCTTTTCTTGGCTTGCACCTGCGAAAACATGACATGTCGCAAAATCGTGATACTTTTCGCCTCTTTGTCCTTTTCTTAGCTTACACCTGCGAAAACATGACATGTCGCGAAATCGTGACACTTTCCACCTCTTTGTCATTTTCTCGGCTTACACCTGTGAAAACATGACATGTTGCAAAATCATGACACTTTTCGCCTCTTTGTCCTTTTCTCAGCTTGCACTGCGAAAACATGACATGTCACGAAATCGTGACACTTTCTGCCTCTTTGACCTTTTCTTGGCTTGACCTCGTGAAAATAGAACATGTCGCAAAATCGTGACACTTTTGCTTTCGTACTCTCCTTCTTTCCTTTTGTCGTGATATCGTGACACTTTTTCTCCTTGGCGCTTTTCTTCTCATTGGGTCACGAAAACCCGACATGTCGCGATATCGTGACACTTTTTCTCTACGAGCTCTTTCTCTTGAACCTATCGCGAAATCATGACACTTTTTCGTCCATACAATCTTCCTTGCAATATGTCATGAAATCATGACACTTTTTATCTCTTCTCTTTCTCTTCGCTTCAGACCACGAAAATGAAACATGTCGCGAAATCGCGACACCTTTTTCTCTCTCCTCTTTCTCTTCGCTTTGGACCGCAAAAATGAAACATGTCACGAAATCGCGACACCTTTTTCTCTCTCCTCATTTCTTCGCTTTGGACCACGAAAATGAAACATGTCGCAAAATTGTGACATCTTTTTCTCTCTCCTCTTTCTCTTCCAACATGTCGCAAAATCACGACAGTTTTTCTTTCTTCTTCTCTCTCTTCCAACATGTCACGAAATCACGACAGTTTTTCTTTCTTCTTCTCTCTCTTCCAACATGTTGCAAAATCGCAACAATTTTTCTTTCTTCTTCTCTCTCTTCCAACATGTCGCGAAATCATGATAGTTTTTATTTCTTCTTCTCTCTCTTCCAACATGTTGCAAAATCATGATAGTTTTTATTTCTTCTTCTCTCTCTTCCAACATGTCGTGAAATCATGACAATTTTTCTTTCTTCTTCTCTCTCTTCTAACATGTCACAAAATCGCGACAATTTTTCTTGCTTGCACCTTCTCCCCGAACATGTCACAAAATCATGACAGTTTTGCTTGCTTGTGCTTTCTCTCCGAACATGTCACAAAATCGTGACAATTTTGCTTTCTTCCTCTTTCTCTCCAAACATGTCGCGATATCGCGACAGTTTTTCTTTCTGGCCAAACATGTGATATCGCGACAGTTTTCTTACTTGACTTTTTCTTTGATCTTTTGAATGTTGGCCTCTTCTGTCTTCTTGGAAATTCACTGTACATGCTTTGACTGACCTCTGAACTCCTATCCACTGCATCAACCGATCTATCTATCTATGTTGACAACAATGACAATACTGTTTTTGCACCTTGCTCAACAATCTCCCCCTTTGGAATTGTTGGCAACACATGTGCAATTTCCTATAATTCTTCTCCCCTTTTCACAATAATACCAAAGGGCTGCTGCAGACTCCTCCTGAGTCTATGCACAACATTCTCAGACAAACATTGTTATAGTTAGCAAAATTCATGAATATGAGCAAAACTATAAACATAGGCATAAATGCTTCCCCTGAGAATGTGTTCCCGATTGCTAGTCAATTCTTGGGAAACGTGACCACTCTCAACTTACTCCGTAGGTACTTAAAAAATTCTTTGGGCAACGGTTTTGTGAAGATATCTGCTACTTTCTTTGTAGTTGGAACAAAATCCAATTTAACCTCACCTTCCGCAACTTTATCCTTCAAAAAGTGATACCGGATTGCAATATGTTTGGTTCGAGAATGCATAACCGGATTCTTTGAGATGTTAATAGCACTAGTCTTATCACATTTAACTGAAATTGGCTCTTTGAAGTGAATACCAAGATCTTTCAGGGTTTGTCTCATCCATAATATCTGTGTACAGCATGTTGTCGCTATAATTTATTCTGCCTCTGATGTGGATAGAGAGACTGATTCTTGTTTCTTGATGTGCCATGCTACCAGCCTATCTCCAAGATAAAATTCTCCTCCACTGGTACTCTTTATGTCATCTATACATCCTACCCAATCTGCATCTGAATATGCAATAAGAGTGAAGTCCTTACCTTTTGGATACCATAACCCATACTCCATAGTACCCTTGAGGTACCGAAGAATCCTCTTCACAGCTGTCACATGAGTCTCTTTGGGACTAGCTTGAAATTGTGCTACCATGCATACTGCTTGTAAGATATCTGGTCTTGTAGCTATTAAATACAATAGGCTCCCAATCATAGATTTGTACATGGTTTGATCAACATTTGGAGATTTGTCATCCTTGCTCAACTTGCAACCTATTGTCATGGGAGTGCTAATAGGTTTACAATCCTCCATTGTGAATTTTTTTAGCATTTCTTTCACATATTTAACTTGAGAGATAAAAATGCCCTTCTCATTTTGATTAACTTGTAGTCCGAGGAAATACGAAAGTACACCAATCATAGACATCTCAAATTATTTCTTCATTTTATTTGTTGTCTCTACAAGACTCATCCATGCTGCTACCAAATATGATATCATCGACATAAAAAAGTACAATAAGATGGCCATTCTATGTTTTGACATACAAATTGCTGTCCACCATACCTTTCTTGAACCCCTGTTGAATAAGATAGCTATCCAGCATTGCATACCATTCTCTGGGTGCCTATTTCAGACCATACAAAGATTTCTTTAACTTGCAAACAAAATTAGGATTGTCATCGAGTTGGAAACCATCTGGCTGCTCAATATAAACTTCTTCTTCAAGTTTGCCATTCAAAAATGCTGATTTCATGTCCATATGATAAACTTTGAAATTCTTGTGTACAACTAAAGCCAAAAACATTCTAATTGCCTCGAGTCTAGCCACTGGTGCAAAGGTTTCCTCAAAATCAATACCTTCAACTTGAGCATAGCCTTTATAGACCAATATTGCTTTATTTCTGACAACCTTTTCGTCTTCGTTCAATTTGTTTCGAAAAATTCATTTAGTACCGATTATGTTTTTATTTGCAGGCCTTGGTACTAACTCCCAGGTTTTGTTTTTCTCAATCTGATCTAGTTCTTCGTTTATTGCCTTCATCCAAATTTCATCTATGCTTGCTTTAGCAACATTTTTGGTCTCAATGCTAGATAATAGAGAGTAGTTCCTTACTATTGTTCTCCTTGTCTGAATACCAACTGTGGGGTCCCCAATAATTTGCTCTCTGGGATGATTTTTTTGCCAGCTGCCTATTTTGAATTTCTTGTTTTCTTCTACTTCTGAGTCAATACTTAAATCATCTAGGTCAATTTCCTTATTCTCTTATGTTTCCTTTTCTTCATCTCCTTCAATAACTTCTTCATAAATAGGGTAGTTTTCTTCATAGATAATTTTTCGTTCCCTACCTTCATCAACCTTAACATCGGCACTCTCCACAATTTTCTTTAGCCTTTTGTTATAGCATGTGTAGGCTTTGCTTTTTGTCGAATAGCCAAGAAAAATTCCTTCATCATCTCTATCTTCAAACTTTATGGGTTCTATAGTTAAGGCCTTTGATCCATTTGACGATTCTCCTTCGACGAAGCCCAAGCCAAATTTGATGCCTGTACTCCTTTGGCTATTTATAATATTTTCCAGCTTCATAGAGCTTCCTTCAAGTTTGTGATAACAACTCAATTTTTGATTCATCTCTTCTAGATGAATCCTTAAACCAACAATTTCTTCTTCCAGTTTGCTGCATTCATCTATTTTCATGGTTAATTGTACTTCGAGTTCTTCAGACATTTTCTTAAATTTGTCTGTCTGTACTTTCAAACTGTTTATTATGTCATTGGCATCCTCTAGCTTTCTTGAAACCTTTTTATTCTTTTTCCTTTCTATACTCAACTCTTTAAGTGCAGAAACCAACTCACCTTCCAGATATACTTCAGCCTCATCCTTAAGGTTTTTATCACCTTCCTATTTTTCTTCTTCAAATGCCATGAATAGAGCTTCACCCGTTTCTTCTTCAGAATTCTCACCTGAGCTTTCTTCAGAAGAGCTGAAATTCTTGGATATGAAACTTTTCTTCTTGAAGTTGCTTTTTCTAAAATTTGGTTTCTTCTTCCAGTCACCTTTTTCTTGGTGTGACCCTTCATCATTTTTGGTTTTCTCATTCATTGGACATTTAGCTACAAAGTGCTCGATGCCTCCACAGTTGAAGCACTTAAACAGTAACTTTACTTTATATTTTCCTTTTCCCTTTATAAGTTTTCGAACAAAGTTAGCTTCCATTTCATCTGATGTCTCTTCATCCTCAGATTCTTGTTTAGTTTTTATATTTTTGTGTGCTTTGAAAGCAGCTTCTCTATCTGTGGGCTTAGCTTGTCCTGTTCTCATTTCGTATGCAGTCAAAGAACCATGCATCTCATCCATGCTAAAAGTATTGAGATCTTTAGCTTCTTCTATAGCAAAAACTTTAGAATTAAATCTTTTGTGAAGAGTTTTTAGTACCTTTTTCACGATGACCGCATATTCCATTTCCTCGTCGAGTCCTCTAATCGTATTAATGATTCCATTGACTCTTAGCATATAGGCCTATATGTTCTCATCGTCATTCATTATTAATGCTTCAAACTGAGCTCGATGCATTTGTAGCTTGGATTCCTTGATCTTGCCGTCTCCTTCATGAATGCTCTTCAGTTTGTCCCACATGTCTTTTGCCATTTTACAGCTCATGATCCTTATTAGTTCACTGTCCACTAAACCACACATTATAGCATTCTTTGCTTTAGAGTTATTCTCAAATGGTTTCTTACCGGTAGCATCGGTTGGAGGTGTGGCGGGTATTGTGTATCCACTTTCTACTGACTCCCAGATGTCGTATCCCAGAGCACAAAGATATGTCTACATCCTGATTTTCCAAAATGAATAATTAGTTCTATCGAACAATGGAGCTTTATTTGATGAGAATCCTTCACCACTTGCCATTGTGTTCCTTCCTAGATCACCGTAGCTGATTAAGCTTGTTTAGGAACCTTGCTCTGATACTAATTGATATTCTCACAATGACACTGAGAGGGGGGGTGAATCAGTGTAGCTATTTAATTCTAATCTACAACTCTTAAAGCTGAAGCAAAGAGAACTTAAAAGCAGATAAAGCAATTATCATAAGAGAGCACACCACAACACACAATGTAACGAGGTTAACCAATTTGGCTACTCCTCAAGAATGACTGCTTGGACTACGGTCCAAATCCAGCCTTTGCAAAACACCAATTTTATAATCTGTTTACCAGCACCCACTGGAAGGAGCACCAACCCCTGATTTATCTACACCAACAGAAAGGAGCACCAACCCCTATCCAAGCACCAACTTGGATTACAATTTTGAAAACTATATTAATGACATAAAAATGCCTTCACTTTTACAAGACCCTGACTAGTCTACAATTTATCAAAACATAGTAAACACTTACGACTTTGCTTGTTGCTCTCTTACAACACTCTTCTAACCCTCTTTCGACAACACTTTCACACATTCAGCGGCAACCTAATTCTCCACGCAACTGCCCTTTTATAACAATATTTTCATCTTGAAACACCTGTTCTTCTGTGACTTCCACAATCCTGCATGCACCTATTAATAGACACTTCTGAAAGTAACTTCTTTATCACACAGTAATTTGTACATGCATTCTATTTTAATAGCTCTGTTTCTTGTGTGGGACTTTTAGTATAACTGTCGCTCGATGGTTACACTACTTTACGGGCCCTGTAACTGTCGTTCTATCTTTAATGCACTATGCTTATTTTAGCTTGCATGATTTCTATCTATAACTGCCCCTGTAACTATCACACTAACTTCAGTTGACTCTTCTTATATTGGATATATGATTTTCCTCTACAACTGCCCCTGTAACTGTCGTTCTACTTTAGTTAACTATCCATAATCGTGCTGTTGCGACCTATCGTGAAATCGCGACACTTCTGTCTCTTTGTACTCTTCTCGCATTTTACCCGCAAAAACATGACATGTCACGATATCATGACATTTTTGCCCCTTTGACCTTTTCTTGGCTGTTGACCGCAAAAACATGACATGTCGTGATATCGCGACACTTTTTGCCTCTTTGTCCTTTTCTCGGCTTGCACCCGCAAAAACATGACATGTCACAAAATCGTGACACTTTCTGCCTCTTTGTCCTTTTCTCGGCTTGCACCTGCGAAAACATGACATGTCGCAAAATCGTGACACTTTCTACCTCTTTGTCCTTTTCTCGGCTTGCACCTGCGAAAACATGACATGTCGCAAAATCGTGACACTTTCCACCTCTTTGTCCTTTTCTTGGCTTGCACCTGCAAAAACATGACATGTCGCAAAATCACGACACTTTCTACCTCTTTGTCCTTTTCTTGGCTTGACCTCGTGAAAACAAAATATGTCACGAAATCGCAAAACTTTTGCTTCCATACTCTCCTTCTTTCCTTTTGTCGCTATATCGTGACACTTTTTCTCCTTGGCGCTTTTCTTCTCATCGAGTCACGAAAACCCGACATGTCGCGATATCACGACACTTTTTCTCTGCGAGCTCTTTCTCTCGAACCTGTTGCAAAATTGTGACACTTTTTCGTCCGTACAATCTTCCTTGCAATATGTCATGAAATTGTGACACTTTTTCTTTCTCTGCCTTCCTCTTCGCTTCGGACCGCGAAAATGAAACATGTCGCGAAATCGCGACACCTTTTTCTCTCTCCTCTTTCTCTTCGCTTTGGACCGTGAAAATGAAACATGTCACGAAATCGTGACACTTTTTTCTCTCTCCTCATTTCTTCACTTTGGATCATGAAAATGAAACATGTCGTGAAATCGCAACATCTTTTTCTCTCTCTTCTCTCTCTTCCAACATGTCACGAAATCGTGATAGTTTTTCTTTCTTCTTCTCTCTCTTCCAACATGTCACGAAATCGCGACAGTTTTTCTTTCTTCTTCTCTCTCTTCCAACATGTCACGAAATCATGACAATTTTTCTTTCTTCTTCTCTCTCTTCCAACATGTCACGAAATCGTGACAATTTTTCTTTCTTCTTCTCTCTCTTCCAACATGTCGCGAAATCGTGACAGTTTTCCTTTCTTCTTCTCTCTCTTCTAACATGTCGCGAAATTGTGATAGTTTTTCTTGCTTGCGCCTTCTCCCCAAACATGTTGCAAAATCACGACAGTTTTGCTTGCTTGTGCTTTCTCTCCGAACATGTCGCAAAATCACGACATTTTTGCTTTCTTCCTCTTTCTCTCCAAACATGTCGCGATATCGCGATAGTTTTTCTTTTCGGCCAAACATGTCGTGATATCGTGATAGTTTTCTTGTCTTTTTATTTGATCTTTTGAATGTTGGCCTCTTCTGTCTTCTTGGAAATTCACTGTACATGCTTTGACTGACCTTTGAACTCCTATCCACTGCATCAACTGATCTATCTGTCTATGTTGACAACAATGACAATATTGTTTCTGCACCTTGCTCAACATACCTGCAAGCTCAGCTTGAGCTGGCGTGTTGATGACTTGCGTTATCCATGGGTCCACTTCTTCTAGGGTGTCCTATTTGATAATTAAAACTTCCTTGGTGATAACCTCCTTCTACAGAGTGACCACGGTATACTGCATGGCCTCCTTTTTAGGTGTGGCCCTTTTCTCCTTTGAATTTTTAGTCTTTTTTTTTAGGTGTTACGTTGGTGACTGCTCTTGGAAGAGCCTTAGACATTTTAAACTTCAACTTCACCTTTGTCCTCAAAGGCTCCAAAATTTCCTCCGTTGCTTTGGCCAACTTCTTAGACCCTTATGGCTTCTCTAGGGGCGGCTGCACCATTGGTTCTACCGCCTGACTCATTTTCACTTCATTGTTGGACCCTCCTTCTTGCACAAGTGGTTGCTTGGGTGGGGCCTATCCCTTTTGTAGGCAACGAATGCTTCTGGGTATGATATCATGGAACATGATGGATCGCCACGTGGTGACATGATCATCATAGAGTTTTGAAAATTGATGGTCATTGGCCAACAATTTTTTAGACCTTTCTTCTTGGTATGGGCCCTCGTGATCCACCATTGCACTATATTTTCTTCATCCCAACCCAAACCTTTGACTTTTGGTAGCATTCGCCTGTAAGCCTGGGTGTTCATTTTGTGAACATCGTTATTGATAGGGTCGTACTCTACCTCAACAAAGTAGAAATTGTGCCAGGGTGGGAACAACTTCATCTCTTCTATGTGCCACTCCAGGTCACCCCCTGACAGATTATTTCTCTCCCCCATGATCTCTTCCTAGTGCGGGCAGGCATGAAATTTTTTCATCTCTGTGAACTGCTTCACTACATCAAGGGGGTCATACCTCCATCGCTAGGGAAGCTCCACAAGGCCAAAACTTAGGAGGGTAGTTGCTAAGTATTCATTTTTCCCATTTGTATTGACCTTAATATCACCCCAGGTGATTGGGAACTTGAAAATGTGGCCCCATCTTCTACCCTGACCATATTATTGATTTGCATAGTCCATCTGTCGTGTTGCATCCAAGACGAATAGGTATTCTATGTAGAAATACGGCAGGAGGAAGGCTTTTTTGGTGAATCCAAAAACTCTGATAACAAACCCTTGTGTCAATTTGAAAGTGTTTCCTATATTCCCCTTCACAATTTTATCTCTCATTTCATGGGGGGCATGCGAGCAGGTGTCATTGAGGATGGCTAGGACAAGGCCCAAGAATGCCAAATTAAATTTGTAGTATGACATCCTTCTCAATAGGACCTAATTCCATTCATACACTGGGAGCTATACACCATTTTCATCTTTGCACTAAACTAGAATAGTCTTCATTTTGTTGTGCATAGGAACAGAAACAACCAGACCAAAAATGAACACTGCCTGAAGGACTCGGTCCTTACTTATTTCAAGTTTAGAAGGCTCGTATGCAAACCTCACACTATGTAATAAGCCCAGTCAAAGAAAAATGACTTGGTCTCTGGTTGCATGGCGCTAGGATCATAGAATTCCCCATGTAGGATGCACTCTGCAATAACAACCTAGTATGGATGAACTACCACATAATTACTGCAGCCTAAGACCCAAACCAGCATGGAATAGAGGGACTTGCTTTTAAAATTTTCCTAAGGGATTGGCTACGTCGACCAATTTTTGGGTGGCGGTGGCTTGTGCAGCTGAGACTCAAGAAAGTGTCTCATTTTTGGATTATCAGTGAACCTATCTGTTTGCTCGTCCCGATTGACTCTTTTAACTGTATAACTCCTATTCGACGAATGATGAGGCATGAAGGCCATTTGGATAGTCTTATTATAAAGGGAAAATAGAACAGTCTCCTCATGGTCCTAGACTTGTCTAGTGTTGGGCTTGTAATTTTTGGCAATGGCCATAATAAGCTCCAGACAATGGTGCACCGGCAGGCATAAAAACCAATACAGGTGTGAATAATAAGTTACGGTAAAAGGATGTGAAGTTGGAACTTTTTTTGCCACTCCTCTATGGTGCGCTAGAGCTATTCGATGTTGTGAGAGTATTTTCCATCCCTGTATCTTACCAAATTATCTACAGGTGGCGAAGGAGGAATTTGTCTTGCTGGCCTTGATGCCTTCGCTTTCCCCTTGTCCTTATTTTCATTTTTCTATCCACACTTCGGGATGCCTGAAGCTACCTGCTTAGAAGCTTTAGCCTTTTCTCCACTCTCTCTTTTACCCATGGTGATGGAACAATTCAAATTTATGACTGCTGGTTGGTAAATGCTCTAAATTTTTCCTTTGGTGTAGCTTGGAGTTTATCTAGGTTTAACTGATAAGGTGCATTGGGTGATTGAGACTTTATGGATGTGGGTAGAAAGTCGTCATTAATGGTGAGCTCTTGAGTTAAAGGTAGGGTGCACAAAGTGGGTGGGCACGTCGTTATTCTTCGATGGTTGTGTATAAGATCTCCTTTGGGGAGCACAACCTTTCGATTACTAGCCCGGGGTTTGTATTTTACCTTTAATGCAATCTACCTTAAAAATTATGCAAGCACCCATTTTTTAGAATGTGCACCTTGAAGACGTCACCCGTCGCAAGTTCGGCATGTGCCCCAAGGTTCATTGTGCTTGGAAATTGCACCGGAGACAAGGGTCGCTCAAGACTTGGAACGATTCCTAGAATCGTTGAAAAAATGAGCGATTTGGAGCGTCTGGGGTCTTGGCGAGCGGTCAACATCGATTGAGACTTAAAAAAATTTTAAACTTTTTCTCCATTCAATCTTCCATCCGATGGGGTTCACTCAAATTTTGACCGACGATGGTCATTGCTGGCCAAACCTGGTGACCGCGGGAGTCGCTCCAAAATGGAGCGACTTGCATCGACCAAAAATTACATTTTTTTCTTTTTTCTTTTCTTGCACTTCTTGAAACTTGATGGCGTTCACTCAAAAATATCAGTGATTCCTGGAGTCGCTCAAGAAATGAGTGACTTCGGGCAACTCTTTGAAGCTTAGAAATTTTTTTTGGCCCTTATTTCCTTTAACGCTCCTCGTGCCATGACCATGCGATTCCCAAAATTGCTGAATAGAATGAACAATTTTTAGCCTCTTGAGAATTTTGAGCGACCGCTATATTCTATCATTTTTGGATCAATTTTGGCACCTCCGAGAGTCGCTAAATTTTCTTGGGGGATTGGCTGTGTCAACCAATGTTTGGGCGATGATGGCTTGTGCAGTTGAGACTCAAGAAAGCACCTCATTTTCATATTATCAGTGAACCTATCTGTTTGCTCGTCTAGGTTGACTCTTTCAATTGTATAATTCCTATCCGAGGAATGACAAGGCATGAAGGCCATTTGGACAGTCTCTTTATAAAGGGAAAATAGAACGGTCCCGAAATTGCCTCAACACTTAGAAAATTTTTGCGTTATCTTTCACCCGTTGACCACAATCGCCAAAAACCGAAGCAACCGCGGGCATCGCTTGGATAGGGGACTAACCAACATCAACGCCAACACTTAGATACTTTTAGTGACCTGTCCTCCCTGTTGACCACGATCATTGAAAAATGAAGAGACCGACATCAATTGCTAAAAAAAGGAGCGAATGACGTCGACTTCTGGCACTTAGAAAATATTTCAATTTTTTCTCTTGCCACGGTTCGCTGGAACATGTAGCATCGACGAAGATCACTGGAAATGAGGGACGATGGTAGAGTTCACTCTAAATTTGAGCGATCGACGTCAACCTTTCATGCCTTAGCATTTTTTCACCTTTCTTCGTTTGTTGTTGACTGTCGCTAGCGAAAGCTGGCGACGATGGGGAATGACCGCGGGAAATTTTACACTTAGACAAATTTTATAATTTTCTCCCCGCTCATCTTGTTGTTTGTTGTTGTTGTCGATCACCAGAGATAGAGGCAGAGCTAGGAATCACTGGAAAGAGAGAGCGACTCCTAGAATCACTCCAAAAGTGAGCAACCAAGGGACTGCCCTTGACTTAGAAAACTTTGGGTTTTTCCCAAACCCTGCAAAACCTGCTAAACACTTGTAAAATAAATATGGAGATTGGAAACATAAAATATGCCTAGAAAAATATGGAAAGGAAGGAGGAAGAATCTGATCCGCAAAGTTGCAGCAGTGATTTTTCAAAATTTTCAAAATTTCTACCTCTTAGCAAAATGTGGCAATAGTCACTTCCTTCATTCAACATCGACAGAACCTTCAAGGCAAGATAACACAAGACTTGCAGAAGACTAAATGGGAGCAGCAGGGAGCGATGAGCAAGCATCGCAGTCCTCACTCATTTCAAGTTGGAGATAGAGTTTGGCTTCCTTTGGATAAGCGACGCTTTCTAGAGAAACCATATCAGGACCCTCCTTTGGTACCTGAACCTGTCATCAGCCCTACATCAATAGTGGCACCTAACCCTCAACTTCTGCTCATTACAGATAGAGTTTTTGAGATGAAGACTCATCACACTCGATAGGGTTTTTCTACTTCTTACCTTGTCACCCACCGCGGTCACTTTCCACATATGGCTTGCAAGATTCCTCACCATCAGATGGCCTATGACTTTCCACATTTTTTGAGAGCATTGGGGTCCAATGCTTATATGGTTGGGAGGAATTTTGAGGATATTATTATACCTTAGGATTAATTATAAGCCTAAGTTATTATTATTATTATTATTTTCTATTTCTTGCATTGTAATACATGAGGCATAGTATGCCCATGTTGGAAATATGTTTGTTATTTGTTAGGATGTTTAGTTAGACTATTAGAGATATATTTTATCTTCTAGTAGTTAGTTGGCATCCATGTTTAGCATATTGTTATCTATTAGTTACAAGTGGTTGGCCTTGTTTGGCAAATTGTTACAACCAATGTAACCACGTGAATTCATTGTAGCTCTATATATTCTATTGCACTAATGAATAAACCAGCTTCACCTTTGGTATATCCATATTAGGTATTTTCCAATTTGAAGGCATAGGAGGGATAGTATAGTTGCTGTGAAAATAGCATGGACAATGTGAAGGTTGAATGGAAAAAGTGATGCAGATAATGCAAAATATGTGCAAGGGAGGTTGCCATGCAATTGTACGAAGAATCTATCAAGTGAGTCATGTCATACAAATAATTGAAAACCTTATCTTGGAGTTATGTCATTCAAGTTAATCCGGGTCGTACAAGTCAAAAGGTGCCAAACAAATATTGGCGTACGAGTGAGGGTTTGCAACGTGCCATACATGTCAAAGTGGATGGTTGTTGTACAAGTTAAGTATTTGTTGTATAAGTGCAAGGACATGTACAACAGGTGTCGTACAAGTACTGGACGTGTATGACAAGGGCCATAAAAGCAAAATTTGAACGTTGACAAAGTGATTGCAATTGACAATATGCAAAGACCAAGTATCTGTGAAAGGTTTGAATAGGAAAAACAAGAGGAAAGGAGGATTACACCTAGCTAAGGGATGTGGCTAGAATCTTGTATTTGTGAAGAAAGTGTCGTAAGCAGTGTGAGAAGTCTTGCTGAACGTATCTAGGAGAGAGACAAAGAACATAGTTCTAATGCAAAATGAGGTTGAAGCGGGTAGCGTGTTGGACATTCGCAAGAAAAACTCAATCTAACACTCCTGAGGAGCAAAGTGTGGAGGCTTCACATCAGAAGGGGAATGAAAGGATGTTGGTACCATTACAAGAAATTACATGCAACAACCAATGGGAGAATTTTACCATAATTGGTGGAAGGCGAGTGCAATGAACATCCACTGAGAGTTAAATTTAAGAATGCACGTGTGAGTTAAGTGTGGAGGCTTCAAATAATAAGGGGAAGGAAAGTATGCTGGTACAATTACAAGACATTACATGCAACAACCAACAGGAGAGTTTTGCCACAATTGGTGGAAGGCGAGTGCAAAGAACACCCACTGAGAGTTAAATTTAAGAATGCAAGTGTGAGTTGTATACTATAAATTCCAAATTTTGAGAAGGAATTTTTCAAGAGCTATTTGTTGTAGATGTTGCAAACATATAATCCACAGAAAAATGCTAGCAAAGTTAGGATTGGTGACAAGTGGGTGCAGGTGGTGTTTTCACCTAGCCATTTTTGAAGAACATTTGGATTGCCAAGCCATGGATTACCAATCGAAAAGGAGGTCATAGATCCAAACTGGTGGAATGAAATAATTCAAGAGAGAACCAATATTTTTCCAAAGGAAGTAACATAGTTGATGAAGCAGGAAGCTATGGAGTAAGGCAACAACAATTGAAGACAGTGGAATTGCAGTGTGCCATGAATGTAATTATGTCCAAGTTGTTAGGAGAACAACAATGTTCGGAGATGCCCACCTAGCTCATACCATATGTGCAAGGAATCATGGAAGGAGTTGCACATGACTGGGCATCGTATTTGTCACAATGTATTAAGAATTCCTAATGCAGTATTCTAAGAACTTTTCGATGGTGTTTCATGCTATTGCCCTGTTGATGAATGTTGTGGCACAAGAGAAGTTGCAGTTTCCTGAATTGAATCCTCCAAGGGAGATAGTGGAGCATGAGCCAACGATTTTGAGGTGGATCAATGTGATGCCACTTACAAAGTCAAATACTTTGATAAGGACAAAGAAGATATTGAAAAGGGATAAGAACCTACTAGATGATGAAGTGAGGATTCAAAAAATGATGAAAAACAACTGGTGTAAAAAGAAAAGAGGCACAAGAGGTTGGAACAAGAGGCTCAATAAGCTGCAATGGGAGAGCAACAACTTGTAGAAAATGTTGCACAAGAAGAAAGAATTGTGCTGCAGGTGCAAAAATTAGCAGAAGTTGTAGATGTTGATAAAGAAATACAGATGCAGTGGATGTTGTTCAGGTGGAAGTAGTTGGAGAATTACTCGAGTCACTTGATATTTTTGCAGAATTCCAGCAACAATTAGATCCATGTGCATCACCCCCATTGTGAGAGGAGGTACATTTTGAGATTACATCTATGGTAGATGAGCTAGCAAGGGAAGAGACAATGCCAACAAAATTAATGGAGAAAGGGAAGCAACTCACAAGGAAGTTCAAAGTTATAAAGAGAGGAGGTAGCAGCCAAAGAAGAGAACAAATACCAATGGCTGAAGAAAGAACTAATACTGTGGAGCAGCCAATATTGGAAGGCAAGGCAGCAAAGAAACACATCAATCTGAGAGGTGATAGTGAAGAAGATAGAGAGGAGATCTTCACCGAGGAAGATACAGAGGTCGAATTACCACAAGACAAGTGAGCATTTCATGATTGAAGTGCCAAATTTTAGACAACCACAAAAACTAGGAGACCATGTGGATGAACAAGTTGATGTAATTTTTGAAAAAAATGGCGAAAGTGTTTGATAGAGCAATATGGGAATTCAACCTTGGTTGCGTTGGACAATGGAAGAAATGGCAACTAATGAGTTTGTTAAGATGTATGCAAGAATTAATTTCTTGGCATACTGGATTGAGTAGTTAGCTACAAGATTGGAGAAGATCCACCAATCACAAGGACAAGCTAAAAAGCATGAAACAATGAAAAAGGTGAAGGTGGAGGTTAAGGTAGAACTGGTTGCTTTGAAACAAGAGGTTGAGGAGAAGACTAAGACTCAAGAGGAACAAAATGAATTAATTGCACAACTAAAATCCGAGTGTTCAATCAGAGAACAATTGATGGAAGCAAAGAATAAGGAGTTGAAGCACAAAGATCAGTTGATTGTAAAGAAATATGAGCAGAATGTCGAAGTGGTTGAGAAAGCAAGCAAGGAAGCCAGAGACGCATTCGTAAATAGGGAGAAAGAAATATTGACAAAGTTGTCTAAGATGGAACAAAGGGCCAATCATTATGGTATAGATGTAATGTCCCCATCCTAGTCAACATCATGATGCAGTGTACGACTTGCCTACTCACGGGTTCCTGTAGGTAGGAGGAAGTTGTGTGGGGACCCACATGGATAGTTTGGATGATGTCAACACATGTGGAGCTCTTGATTGCTAGTATTCTGGACCATTTTGGGCATCTTTGCAGAGACTTACTATTTTTAGTAAGTCAATTCTCTGGAGGTTTCAGTGGAAGCGGAATGGACAGTAGAGCTTAATGGGTATTCGTTCCTGTATTTTTTTTGGTGGTTGGGTTTTAGGAGAGCAATAATTTTAATGCCTGAATATTTATAAGGTTATATTTAAATATAAAAGCAATTATTTTAATGTTGGGCATATTTTATTGATAAAGGGGGGCCTTATGACCACTTGATTTATAGGTCATATTATAAAGACTTTCTTAAAAGTTATTTTAAATGTGTTTCCTCCCTAGGAAATTGGGATGACCCCCTGAAGGGGTTATTTTGAGTAAAGTGAAAATAAATTATCCCACATTGCTCATGGAAATGGATTGACCAACTTGAAAGAAGAATAAATAGAGCTTGTGAGAGCATTTGAAGACATATTTGGCAATTGTATTCTCTTGGATTCTTTGAAGGAGAGCTTGCATTGTGTAGGAGTTTCTCATTGCTGCTTTGTTGTGTTGAAAACTACAGCAGAGAACACCATTGCTGGGAGTGAAAGATCTCCTTACTTTGGTTAGTTGTATTCTCAATCCTTGGGAGCGACTTTGAGCATAATTGGAGGCATACTTCAGTATCAAATTGATGTTTCTTGTGAGAGTTTGAAGACATTATCAACTGTACATTGTTTGTACTTCAACCCACAAGGAGGCCGTACCATTTTGAGGTGAAATCAGCTTCTGCAAGGGGAAAATTCAACTAGGGTTTGATTGTATTGTAACCATACTTCCTCATATAGCCCAACCACTTCATATAGGATTGAATTTAGTCAAGTTCATGGCATATTGGAAGAGTCCTTGGCATCTGTACAACTTCCCAGCTTGGCCGTACAACTCAGAAAGGGAAGTGGGACATGGGTGTTGAGACGCCTTGTTTTTTGGAGGTTTCCAAGCTTACATTGTCATTGTATCAATAAAGGGTGTTTAAAACTGCCACTAGTTTTATGGAGAAGTTTGTAATTTAAAATTTATGAGCAAAAAAATGAGTTTTCTGTAGTTGATGTGCAATTTCTAGTTTATATCAGACCTTCATATTTTTGGGTATTCTCATTTTAATGCAGTTTCCTTCATTGGGTTTTTTTATCTATATTAGAAGAAGCTTGTGTACAAATTTGGTAGCATCCAAAGTTGTAGAAACAAAGTTAGAAGCATTTCTTTATTTCAGTAGTATGTGTTTCTTTTTTCTTTCATATATTTCAAAATACACAAAACCCAAACCAAAACACCAAACTGGAGTGATAAGTGGTAATCTTAGTTGGGGGTTGTACACTATAATAGAATGGGCTAGGTACCATAATTATGCCAAGAGACTCAAGGATGAGGAGGCATTGAAGCTGCAAATCATCAAGTTAGGAGTACTTGTTCTGACACCTCAACAACAACAGTTGACTCCCCAACAACAGAGCTAGATGTCAACGAAGACGTTGACCATATTAAAGGGTAGGGCAGATGTAGGCATTGGTTTTGGACCTCAAAAAAAGTAGTGTATAGAGTAGAAAATAAAGTGCAAATGCACTAAATGTAAATTCAAATGTGAGTCAAATGCTAGTGAAATGAAATGTAAATGATAGTGAAATGTCAATGTAATGCAATTTGATCATGAGTTTGATAAATTGCAATAAACTATAATGTGCATTAAGGGTGTCATGTGTACGTCTGAAGGGGGAGACGGTTGGGTGGTGAGGTGTCTTGGAAGCCATTGTTGGCAACAACCAAGACCAAAGCATAAATAGGGACCCACCTTTCATTTCATAACAATGTTTCTATGAACAGATGAAATTTGTAGAGCATGTGCTAGGAGAGAGACTATGTGCATTGTATTGTTGTATGAGACTCTATAATGCCATACAACTAAGTAATGCAAATGATGATTCATCTTCTATCCATGATATGTGTATGATTTGTGTGCAATATGGTTGCTATTGGTAGTTGGTAGTTGTGTATTGGGTTCTATGTGCAAGTATCAAGTTGTTGCAATCAAAGTGCAGAACAAGGAAGTTGTAATGCAGGACGTCGTGCTAATGTTTCTATACAAGTGGAACTGAGAAGGTTGTTCTAGTGGAGTTGAGTGTATTGTTCTAGTGGATTGCCTATGGTTGTTCCAGTGTATATGTACAAGTAGGTTGTTGATAGTCGTACAAGCACTCTGCTGATTATCGTACAAATGATCAAGTTTGATGCCTTTCAAGTGTAGGATGTTCAACATAACTACATCGACTGCAGTATTGTTTGGCCTCCAAACCTATCATTATATTCCTCCATCATTGGGAAACTCACAACCACACTATATTCTTTGAAATCCTCCCTCACTCACCAAAGTTGTTCTATTGTTTATCCAAGCATTATTTCTTCTTGTTCGACCTTCATATTCATGTTGTTGGCCATCTTGTGGAATGCCTCCAATCCAATTGTCA
The DNA here is from genome assembly GCA_028583015.1 of Wollemia nobilis. Taxonomy (NCBI): domain Eukaryota; kingdom Viridiplantae; phylum Streptophyta; class Pinopsida; order Araucariales; family Araucariaceae; genus Wollemia; species Wollemia nobilis. The sequence continues at coordinate 313,659 of JAQPPZ010002662.1, forward strand.
AATACTATATCAGATAGGCCAGGTAGTTCAGACTAAAAATCTAGTGCTAACTTTATCTTCTTTACCACCATAGGTGTAGGATAATTGTCAAATTTATCCTCACCTATGTATATCATGGGTGGGTGACGATACAGGTTCTAGTGCTTTTAGGAAACTCTCGCACTCCAAGCATGTTTTGCACACTACTACCTTCACCAAGCTCCCATAGCTAAATTTGGTGTAGCTCATCAAATTTCTTCATCCTCTCTTCGTCCTAGGCCCACCTAATCAATCTACCAGCTCTGCGCCTACCCTCATCTTCCACAATCTCCATTCTTTGAGGGCATTTGTTTAAAACTTTTTGCACACCCTATCTATCATGCCGCTCAACTTCCTAAAGATTTTGTTGGCCTAATCATTAAATTTTATGCCATACACAATAGACTGCATCAAATTTGACACCTTTATAAGTATGTGCTTACTAGCATCACTATCTACCTCCTCATTCTTAGTTGTCCCATGTGGCGATCTCTCCATCTTCTCCAATAGTTTATCCTTTAGTGTTCTTTCCTTTTACCTTCACTTACAATTGCAACTATTCTTTTGGTTTATTTTCTACTACAACCATCTCCCATCACTTTGCTAGATTGGCCCATCTGCAACAAGGTGGGTGCTGATTCAACACCTTTCCCCTTGTCCTTTTGCATTGTGGCCTGCATTGTGGTCTATGTGGTGGCGAATGTGATCTCAATTGGTTCCTCATTATCCAATGAAGGGGAACCACATCACTTTGCTTCCTCCTCATATTGCCATAGTGGGGTGGTGGCAAAACTCTCTTATAAGAATGTAGGTGTGTCCAACACAATGTCCCCCACTTCTACTATCACACCCCTGCCATTTATCTCTAGATCATCTCCAAATTTGGGTTGCCTCTCTATCCCCTTTGCGGATGATGTGTCCATCACATCCAAAGCAACATCCACATCATCTAGCTCAATAGTTTTTGGCTACACTACTTCCTGTGCAACTCTCTCTCTTCCCTATTATGTTGTCTTCATTTTTTGCATAGCTCATAATGGTTGTGGTTGTTGTCCTCCACGTGCAGCCTCATGGTAAGCCTCTCTCTTGGTGCTTTTGGTGATACCTACTTGCACAGTTTGGCTCCTTGAATGCACAAGTATGACGCTAGGTCATCTAGTATTTCTCTACACCACGGCTTGCATAACTTCCCTAGTTGGCACCACAATATAGGTTTGGCCCTAAATATGGGCTCGTTGTCGAAATACAATCCAAAATTTACCTCCACCATGTCTAGGTTGTGTTGACTATGTGTTACCTCGTACTTGAAAAATATTCCTAATTGGTTGATTTCCATCAAATCCACTAACAAATAATAGTTGGGAGAATCCTTTGGGAGGTATTATCCTCACCGTCAAGCTCTACTATTGTGGTTGAGGTTGAGGCTCCAGATTTTGCTCCATATGTTACTGTTGCCTATTTTTCGTTCGCTTTAATTGTTCTATGATGGTAAGAGTTGGTATGCCCTTGCTCCCATTCATGTTAGACTCTTACACTAGCACATCCGTATCATCCCCCTCTTCTTCCTCTTCTCCAAACAACTGCATCGTCTACACCACTGGTGGAGCCTTCCTCTTTTTTACTCCTTGTCCTAGGATGTGTCCTCTTGTTTCTAGTGGGGCCACTATGACACATCAAAAAATGGTAGGAATTCTTGGAACTCTTTGAGGAAGGTCCAAACCCAAAATTTGGACCTTCTCGTAATTGCATCCAAAAATTGTGTGATGGCATGAAGTGCCATCGATTTTTTTTGTGTGTAATATTTATCAAAATATTATTCAAATGTTTAATCACTTGTTAAGCCATAAATGTGGCCTTGCATACCCATATCACACTAAAAGATCCACCATTCTTGGATCTTATTTTCAGTTCATTCCCTTGAAGCCATTTCCTTGTACTTTTTCTCCTTGAGGACATGGATGGGGTTATAAAAAAATCTTACCTAAAAAACCCTCCTCCATGGAGGAAAATTATCTTTGAGTGCTTCTACCTTAGCTCCCTCTTATTTTGTTGGATTTATTTTTATTTTTGACCTTTGTTCTTGGATTTTACTAAAATTCAAGAGGTTTTTTGTTTACCTTTACAAGGCGGTCTTTCAAAATCTTGTCTGGGTCATAACTCCATCTGTCTAGTTCTAATTTTTATTGTAAATTTTGGAGCATGTTCTTCAACAAATCTACCATTTTTTTGGAAGCTTAGAGTTATTGACTTATAACTCAAATGTAAGTTATATAAAACACCTATGTTCACTCTAGCACCTAGGTGCGCATCAACGTAGTCCATCTAATGACAAAACTCCAAGTCGAGCACCTAGTCTATAACATAGTAGGGAAACAAAATTAGCTCTTTGGGGAAGCCATATACCATTATTACAATACCTTCTAGTATGAAGTAGAAATATTTATTTTGTGCTTTATTTTGTAACTAAACCTTTACTTCCTTGGTCAATCAAGGAATTTATATCTTTATGCACAAAAAGAGTAGTGCTAAGGAAAATCTTATTGAAATCTAAAAATGAATTAGATATGTTAAGGGCTGGTGTCCAGTCTACTACTAACAAAAATCTCTCATCCTCGTCTTTCTTTTTAATATTCAAGCTCAAGAATATTTCTTCTTTACAAAATAAGAAAATCTAGGCTAGGTAGGAGGGATATCTAAAAAATTATGCTTGATTAAATTCAATTAATTTCTCATAAATATGAGTGCTAAGGAATAGATCCCAATCAATATAGATGGGATTTGGGGGTTGGTTATTGCATAGGCCATGGCCACTTGATAGTCATGCACATGTTTATCTAAATATATGCCAAAAGGATAGCTAACATAGAAAAAATTTCTTATACATTCACTTGAAAGTTGGCCAAGGAAATCAAACTTTTAGGAAGAATTTTTACAATGTTAGTCAACTACTTATTTATCTAGGTGCGTATTTAGCAGTATAATAGGCAACTTGGCTTTGTTTATCAAATGCCTTGGGAACAAAATGGGGGAATAGTCCCAACAAAAGCTTTTATAAAAAAAATTGGTTTAAGAGAGAAACATATTTGGTCAACAACATTTATTATAGTTCTATACTTTGCATTATAGTGTTCAACTACTACTTGAACCATATTTAGACAAGGATGTTCTCTCCTAGGCATGAACTACCCCATAGTAAGTCCTAGGCATATGAAGCTAGGTTTCCCATTGAATATTTCTCAACCTTCATCTTTCCTGAGTCTCTTAGATGCTTCACCTTGATGGTCAATACTGAGTCAAAAACATCTCCCAAGTAGTAAACAAGCTTCTTGGACTCCCTAGACTCCATAGTTATTCTCACAAAGCTTTTATGAAAAGGTAAAGCACACAACTACTCTTAAATTTTTCTCACAATGGCTTAGTTCTTGAATGCATTTGGTAAGCTTCCCAAAGTTGTTGAGCACCTTTTATAAGCCTTTACTAATAAAAATTCCATAATTGCATTAATGCACATGAGGACACCTCCTATTAATTCACACACTTTTCCAAAATTTTGATTCATGTGAGCACCTTGATCTGTTTCATGTTTTAATATTGTTGCCTTCCATAGCCAATAAATATTTGATAATCTGGATTTTATTTAAACATTATCCTCTATGTTATGCTAAACCAAATTTTAAAATCTATGATGTTCTCCTTAGGATGCCTTTCTATGGAAGTGAACAACATAAGGAGTGAATAAGAATTCCCTACATCATTAAACTCTAAAATGAACGGTTTATATATTTTGGCCCATGTGTTGATGTTGCTTTCTTCTAAAGAGTGGTACCAAGCCAATACCTTCCCTCTGAAATATAAGGCTAATAACCTCACCATTACATCTTCATGGATGATATTATGCATAGTAGCTAGGGTTGTTATATCTTGGAAGTGTTCAAATACAATTTATTCACTACCATAATATGAGCGTAAATATTTAAGTGCAGTCTATGGGATATCATAAAGATTTTATACGTTAAGAGGTTAGATGCAATTCCAGCCTAGGAGGATTTGTTCATCCATGGTCCTAGGTGGGGATTTAGTAGGTGATTCTATAGACATATCTTGTAGAGGAGTAAGACTCTAGATAAAGGAGGCCTAGATTGATGATATATTTTACTTTTCTAAGTGATCTAAATGTTTTTAACTCAACAAACTATAGGGGTTCCTTACACTTCTTGAGCTCTAATCTTGTGATCATAATATTTTGGGTCTATATCCTTTCGACGAAGTTTTCAATTGATATTGGGTTCTTCAAATGTGGAGTCACCATGTGGATGAATTTTTTTCTTAAAAGACAAAGATCTTCATCATAATCTTGATTGTTCAAAAAAATGCTCAGTACCAAAACTCTTGATGACATAGTGGGTATTTGCTTTGATATCCTAAATTTTTTTTTACTTCAAATGAAGACAAAAATTGAGTGATCCATCCCATCGATGCTTCTCTATGGAAAAAAATAGATTGGATTTGTTCCATCGGGCATGCTAAAAATTTTGATTGCTGGCTCCACCTAGGTATAGAATGTACACCCTAGACCAAGGTCAGGTTTGGATAACCTAAAACTACTTCTAACTCAACCTTTGGAGAAGGTCGATTCATTGTATCAATCATATTGTGCAAAAGATAAAAGAGAGAAAAGGAATAAGGTTGAGAGAAAGGAAGTATTAAAGATGTTGATCAAATGCTATTGAAGTTTAGTTAACAACATTGTTTTTAATTGAATGAGTGTAGAACATCTACTACAAGTAATGCCTAATAGATCATTCAATTAAAGCTATGCAAAAAATACATGAAAATCAAATGTTACAACATTCAACATTCTAAGCACTCTAGTAGAAATAATACAAACAACTTCAAGCCTAACATATATTACTTTAATTATCAATTAAACTAAGCCAAACAACTTCAAGCCTAACAAAAATTACTTCCACTAAAGCGTGAATGAAAATGCTAAAAGTGTAAATATCAACATAATGAATAATTCTTCACACTTCAATTGAGGTAGGTCAAACAACCCTTGATTGTATTAGAATAACATTAACATACAACTTATGATAGGAAAACAATGAAACATTTAACCCTTTACAATGAGGAGTATTCCTCTATTTATAGTTTTCATTGAGCTAAAATGAAGCTAACTACTATGTATAATCATAAGCAAAACTAATCTTGTACGATTTGGGATGAGTTGGCAACACTCGACATCTTCAACACATTTGGTCCATTCTCTTTCAACCCAATTGTAATTAGTTATGCTTTGCTAGAGTGGTTGTCACTTTCCTGCTTTGATAACTACCACATTGGTCAAACTACCCTTTTTTTAGGGTGTTGGGCACTTTCTTCTTAAAGCAATTTTGATTTGTAAGCATGTTGGACCTTTTAGATGCTAATGTCATCATTCTTGCTAAGAAGGTCTTGTCTGGGATGCTACTCCCTTTGGCTCATGCTTTGGGTAGCTCTTTGTGCTCTTTACAAGTTTTTTACTAGACCAAAATATTTTGGAGCCTAGCTAACATCATCGCTTAGAATATTTTGGCTTTCTTGCTTCTAGAATGAATACTATCTACTCCATAAGCTTTTGCACTATGTCAAATATTTTGGAGCATGTTGTTGACATCATTGTCAAAAAGTTCTAGTCGCTAGCTTTGTAAGTCTGACTTTTAAGAATACCAAGCTAGTCTAGACAAAAGCTTTTGGCTTCAAAGAATAGGCAAACCTTAAACAATTTTAAGCCTAAAATTGCTTCCTTAGGCTTTAGGAGAAATAATTTACAAGAATGATGGTCTGAAGAAAGAATCACAAGTTCGGAGAAGCTCTTTAAGCTTGGAAAATTAAAGAATTTGCAAGTTCGAATGTTGACAAAGAATTTGGCTACACTACACAAAGCATATGCTAGGTTAAGTCCTAATGTAGTGAAATAAATTGCTTGATACCTAGGGCATCAAGGGTCATACCATTTATAAAATAATCATAATAGAGGACTCACTTCTATTCTATCTTGCTTGCAATGTCATCATGATAAAAAGAGGTCACACCTAGAATGAATGTAGAGGATTTGATATGCCTAATAAATTGGTATATCAACTATGACTCTTGATCTTTGACTTCAAATCTTAGTGAAGTGTCTCACCCTTCTTTGTGAAAAGTAGAGAACCAATAGTCAATGGATTTGGTTGTACGTACAAGGATGAGAGGGAGAGAGAGCAAAAAGGTCTCATGTCATAGTAGCAATAAAGGTAGAAAGCTTTAAGAGCAATGTTAGAAAGAGCATGCAAATGGTTGTAGTGGCTAAATGTATAGTGATAAAATGAGGAGATGAATTGGGTCTTGCAAAAGAAAAGTATAACTTTCCTTTTTAGGTTGACGATTGAGTTACACTCACTTTAGAGCCAAAAAGTCACAATTGTCAACCCAAACAATGCATTGTCTTAATCCTAGACATAAAACATGCAAGGATCATAATCGTACATCGAAAACCCTAAAATTCAATCAATGATTGCAATCCTCAGTTAAAGTAGCGATCTTAGCACTCTTGCTTTTTATAATGAATGTTTTAGGAGACACGTGTAAAGATGTTCCTTAATCATGACTCTATCCTTATTTTAGGGTTTTGAGAAAATTAACAAGCAAAAATGGCCAAAAAGGTGACAAAAAGGTAATAAATAGGTGAAGAAAAAGAACCAAAACCATCAACCAACATGGCTCATCATCATCCTACCCAAGGACTAGCAAAGTTAGTCCACTCTTATCCCATATATAGGAGGACATGACTTTCCACCATCTACAAAGTTGTTATTGTTTGTTTTTTACAAATATATATTACCCCTTCCTAAGGACCACAAGTGAGACTCTAAGAGAAATCTAATCATGAGTTCTTAGGAAAAAAAAAAAAAAAAAGCAATATACAATAGTCAAAGCAACAAATTAATTATTCTATACTAAGAAGCAAAAACAAAAATTTTGTTAGTGTTCATCCTAATGTGTCTATGCAAAGATACAATTTTTTTAAATAAATAGTAGAAAAATGTAAAAATAAAAATTTATAAAATTAGAAGGGAACATACTTGATACTTACCTAGATGTGCTCCAAAAACTTTGGCCAAAAGAAAAGAAACTTGTTTACTCCATGCAACTTGAAAAGAATTTATTTATAAAAATGCTCAAAGTGTTAAAAAATGCTAGTTACATGTAAAATAAAAAAATAGAGTGCACAGATGAGTCCAAAGCAAACCAAAACCCCTAGAGGCACTATCCCTATAATATCCCTACAAAACTAACAAAGTATTACATAGAAAACCATTTTTACAGTAAAACATTAAAAATTATATATAGGAGGTTAAAATTTTGAATTTTGAATTTTGAATTTTATTTTTATTACATACTATTAACCTTCCAATGAACACCATGTATTCACACGACCTTCAATTTGAATGTAAAGATAATTGATGATTAGTAGATGTAGAGACCGTACTAAAGAGATAGATCCCCTAACTTTTCCAATGAACACCATGCATTCACACGACCTTCAATTTGAATGTAAAGATAATTGATGATTAGTAAATGTAGAGACAATACTAGAGAGATAGATCCCCTAACTTTTCCTTACAAAGTAGGTGCACAATTTTCCTCTTTATATCACATTGTTGTCTAACATCTACAATCATCTACCATTATTATACCAAAACATAAACACTTTTGTAATCTAATATATATTTAAAGTTAAAGTTGATACATAGTTAACATACTTCACATTACTATAAAAAAAAAAAAAATCAAATGAAAGCATTAAAATTTAATTCCAATCTTAAAATTTTATTTGTTTTATACTTTTTACTACATGTTGTGCCATTTGGACTCTATTATTTTCCGAAAATTCCGGAAGTTTAAGTCCCGTCAATCCCGGAATTATTGAGTGATTTTAAATTTTAGTTTGCTAAAGAAACGGATCAAAAGATGTAATAGGAGAATTGCCACATAAAAATAACCGTCAAATTTCTGTTGGCGACAACAATTTGTCAAACAAAGGAAAACGTGAAATCTAAAATATTAGTAGGTTTGCTATATTTCCGAATCATTCAGTCGGAGGAAGTGGCCTCAAAAGTAAAAGTAAGCAGCGTAGTCAAGCAGGCATAGACTGACTATACATAATCCTCTCCAGCGTGGTCAAGCAGGCATAGACTGGCTATAAATAATCCTCTCGTCAACCAGCGTGGTCAAGCATGCATAGACTAACTATACATAGACTGACTGACTATACATAGGCTCAAATTTCTGTTTGCGAAAACAATTTGTCAATCAAAACAAAACTAGAAATCTAAAATATGATGTGTTCAGATATTTCCGAGGAAGTGGGAACGCACAAATGGCTTCCCAAAGTAAAAGTAATCCTCTCTTGCTCAAGGAGACATAGACTGAACATTTGATGACAGACAAACATCACACCCTTCCAATGTCAATGAACGTATATCGCTTATTTTTTTTTCCACCATATTTCCAACCAATAGTTGTAACGTCAATTTATTTCTGCCATAGACGTCGAAGAGACGTAGTAGCCTGTAAGTGCGCAATAAGTTTCATGCGTGTGGAATAATCTAAACCAAATAATTTATAATTGTGCGAGCTGGAAATAAATAAATATGTCTTTTATTTTTTATTTTTTCTTCTCTGCCAATAACACGGTGTTCGTCGACCTTTCTTCTTTCCATTTTCCCACCACAAATCCAACTGAGTTTTGCTACCACTAATTCTAATTTATTTATTAATTAATTAGTATCATCTATAAATGCAGGTGGCCTTGCCTTTGCAATTCCATCTCGCTTCCTTGTTCTCTATTCACTCAGAGATTGTGTTTGGGTTTGAAAAAGATCAGATGGCAAGTTTATGGGTATTACTGTTGTCACTAGTCGTTACCACGCTGCTCTGCCTCTCGCCTCCTGCGCACTCTCACTCGCCTCCATGGAATGTTTCTGATCAACAAGCGCTGTTGGGATTGAAGCGTGCCATCACTTTTGATCCCAACAATTCCTTGGCCAACTGGACTCCATCTCTTCCTTTCTGCAATTGGACAGGTATCACCTGCTCTTTTCCTTTGCAAAGGGTTATTAAGCTGAATATCTCATCCATGGGTTTAGTTGGTACTCTTTCTCCCCTTGTTGGAAATCTGTCTGCTCTTGAGTCGCTAGATATCTCCAACAACCTCATTCACGGTCATATTCCGCCTCAACTGGGACAACTTAGCAATGCCAAGGAACTGCTTTTGTATAGGAATGACTTAGAAGGAAGCATTCCAGCCAGTCTTAGCAGTTGTCACAGTTTAGTTCTGTTGGCACTCAGCTACAACAGACTGCAGGGGAGTATTCCACTTGAGCTGGGCCACTTGACAAGATTAGAGTCTCTTTCCTTAGGAGGAAACAGTTTCATGGGTATGATTCCTTCTTTTTTGGGAAACCTCTCTGCCTTGGTTGAGTTGGGTTTGGAAGAAAATAATCTCATAGGCCCCATTCCTGTTGAATTGGGTAGGCTGACCCACCTGCAAGTTCTTTACCTCCATACAAATCAGTTGTCAGGCACCATCCCCTCTTCCATAGGAAACCTTTCATCCTTGATTGACTTAGAATTGTCAATAAATAATCTCATAGGCCCCATTCCTACTGAATTGGGTAGGCTGACCCACCTGCAAGTTCTTTACCTCCATGAAAATCAGTTATCAGGCACCATCCCCTCCTCCATAGGAAACCTTTCATCCTTGACTGACTTAGAATTGGCATTTAATAATCTCATAGGCCCCATTCCTGCTGAATTGGGTAGGCTGACCCATCTGCAAGTTCTTTACCTCCATATAAATCAGTTGTCAGGCACCATCCCCTCCTCCATAGGAAACCTTTCATCCTTGACTAACTTAGAATTGTCAACAAATAATCTCATAGGCCCATTCCTTCTGAATTGGGTAGGTTGGACCTATCTACAAGTTCTTTACCTCCATACAAATCAGTTGTCAAGTGCCATCCCCTCCTCCATAGGAAACATTTCATCCTTGACTGACTTAGAATTGTTAAAAAATAATCTCATAGGCCCCATTCCTACTGAATTGGGTAGGTTAACCCACCTACAATCTCTTTTCCTCCACAAAAATCAGTTGTCAAGTGCCATCCCCTCCTCCATAGGAAATTGTTCCAAACTCGAGCTTCTTCACTTAGCTAACAATTTGCTAAGTGGAATGGTGCCTATGGAGTTAGGTAAGTTGTTGTTGCTTAAAAGAATTTACTTACATAACAATCACCTTGTTAGTGGTAGCAATAACTCATTGGCTTTTCTTATTGCACTTACAAATTGCTCCCACCTTGAGGAACTACATATTGCTCAAAATCATCTCACTGGTGTTTTACCTCCATCCATAGGCCACCTTTCTTCCAAGTTGTCTTACTTGAACTTATCACACAACAAGATAGGTGGAAGCATACCCAAAGAGATTAGCAATCTTATTAACTTAACCTTCTTGAGCTTCAGCGACAATCTTTTAAGTGGCCACATTCCATCTGAAATTGGAAGACTCCATAAGTTGGAAAGATTAGATTTGAGCAACAACAACCTTTATGGAACCATCCCAGATGAGATTGGTGAGATGCAAAGATTAGGATTGCTAGATGTTAGTTGGAATAATCTATCTGGAAGAATTCCAAATTCTCTGGGTAGACTCCAACAACTAAGAAGACTTTTTCTTCATCACAATCAATTCTCAGGAGAGATACCTGCTAGTTTAAAGAGTATTCCAAATTTGGAGCTTCTTGATTTCTCTTACAATGATCTAAGGGGAAGAATACCTAGAGAGGTTATGGCCAGTCTTCAAAATCTTCAATTCTATCTCAATCTATCAAGGAATCTCTTGCAGGGATCATTACCTAAGGAGATAAGTAAAATTGTAAATGCTCAAGCAATAGATATTTCTAGCAATCATCTTGATGGGGAGATTCCAGAGGCACTTGGAAATTGTATAGCCCTAGAGCATCTTAATCTCTCCCATAATATATTTGAAGGTCTAATACCAGATGCACTTGGCAAATTACAAAATCTGCAAAATATTGACCTCTCCTACAATTTTTTGTCAGGTACAATACCCAAGTCACTTGGGCAATTAAAAGAGCTTTGCTATGTGAATGTTTGCTTCAATAATTTGATAGGCCATATTCCAGAAAAAGGGTTGTTTGTTGATAATAATGTTACTATCTTACTCATGGGAAACCCCAACCTTTGTGGTCCCAAAAAATACTTTCTACATGCATGTTCAAAACAAGGGAAAGGAAAGCATTTATTTCTTACCAAAATAATATTGTCAGGTGTTGGAATCATTGTATTTATATTATGCTCTTTAACTTTGGGAATAATGTGGATAAAAAAATTCTCAAGGAAACAATTTGATTTCTCAAACTTTAGGTTTGCAAGATTGGGGTATCCAAAGTTTACATATCAGGATCTTGTTGTTGCAACAAATGGATTTGATGAAAGGAATTTACTTGGATCAGGCAACTTTGGTTCAGTTTATAAAGGAGTCTTAAGGGATGGCAAGATAGTTGCTATCAAGGTTCTCAACTTGCAAAATGAAGGAGGGCAAAACAATTTTAAAACAGAATGTAAAGTTTTGGGAAGGGTTCGACACCGCAATATTATTAGAATCATAAGTGCATGTTCATACCTTGACTTCAAAGGTTTGGTTCTCCAATTTGCATCTAAAGGAAGTTTGGAAAAACATTTATATCCTGAAAATAATGAGGAGGATGTTTGTGACTTGTTGGGATTGAGTGAATGCTTGAACATTACCATAGATGTAGCCCATGCTATGGAATATTTGCATTATGATTGTCCTATCCAAGTTGTGCATTGTGATTTAAAACCTAGCAATGTGCTCTTGGATGAGGACATGACAACACTTGTGACTGATTTTGGTATATCTAGGCTAATAAGTTTTACAAACTCCATGGATTCCTTGAGCACAACACTTGCCCTTAGAGGATCGATTGGCTACATTGCCCCAGGTGAACATTTTTTAACAATAAATTTTAAATTTTTCCTAAATATTGTTAGGAACATTACTAACTCTAAATAACTTGATTGCAGAGTATGGATTGGGTGAAAATATTTCTATAAAGGGAGATGTTTACAATTATGGGATTCTATTATTAGAGATGGTTACAAGAAAAAAACCAACCGATTCCATATTTGTGGAAGACCTAAACTTGCAAAAGTGGGTGAGGTTAGCTTTTCCAAATATGCTAGCAAATATTGTTGATAGCAGGTTGATGAGTAATGTGAATAGTGAACAATATAAATGCCTTGTTTCTTTCATACATGTTGGTTTGCTTTGTACAAATGAATCTCCTCAAGAACGACCCACTATGAGAGATGTAAGAAGGGCTTTGGAGAGTCTAAGAACATCTTTCATGGCAAGTGCTTCAACAAATTCCAATTTGACACGTACTATATCAGATTTGGTACATGATCATAATGCTAGAACAGGAGTAGAAGGGATGTCTGATAGCCAAACTTCTACATATTAGCTAATACCAAAGGTATTACAAAGCATTTACAAGGTATGTATTTTCACACTTATCTTTATTATGACTCATTATTAAATGATCATAAAGAATTTAGAGATAAAGTTGAGACTAGTTGATTAATAAGGTCATTGATTTGCTCTAGGTATGTTACAATAATTAGTAATTTCATATCATGTAGCATAAGGAGGAGAATTTGGATCTTTTTCATTTTTCATAGATTTTAAAGAATAGACACATTATGAGGCCTATTGCAATGATTTCCTTTAACTAGATCAAGAAGTAGCCTATGGCATGGAATATCTCAATTATGATTCTCTTATCAAATTGTCCATTGTCATTTGAAACCTGTCAATGTGCTTCTAAATGCGAACATGACAACCCTTGTAACTGATTTTGGTATATCTAGGTTGACGCCTTATGCAAACTCCATGGATTCCTTGAGCACAACACTCACTCTTAAAGGATCAATTGACTATGTTACTCTAGGTACACATTTCTCTTTTTCTTTGAAAAATAAAACTATTTCCTTTTGCTTAATGTCACAAAGAATATTATGAACTCTAATTGACTTGATTGCAAAGCATGGATTAGATGGAAGGATTTCTATAAAGGAAAATATTTACAGTTATAATATCCTATATTATAATTGATTATAATATCATTACAAGTAATCTAATAATACCTCTGAATGACTTCGTAACTAAAAGATTTTATACAAAAGCTTAATTCTTGAAATTAGGGAAAGAAACAAAATAAAGTGTATAATGATTATATCTAAGCTGTAACTAAGAGATTATATACAATGAGAAGCTTAATCTTGAAATTAGGGAAAGAAACAAAATAAAGTGTATAATGATTATATCTAAGTTTTGTGCAGGGAAATGCAAGGAAAGTGAGCAGCTTAATGGAAGCCATGGAATACGTGTACCCGTGGAAACATTGGACATAATATAGCAGAGATAATTTTTACTGTGAAGGTCTGTGGCCTACTTTATTTTTACAGGTCAATATTTGCCTTCAATGGTGTCAACTGCCAAAATTCATTTTTTCACCTAGATTTTATTTAGTTCCACTGGAAATTGCATTAGGTCGGGTCCATACATTGACATCACTGACACCTTCTGTTTTTTTGCAGATGTCTGCAATCTTTTGCAATAACAATAATCATCAAGTGTAATTTTAATTCATTTCGAACACTGATGCCTTCACAGGCTGGAAGGTATTACCTTTTGTTGCTGGTGTTGTGTTTTGCCGTGAGAGATTCACTTGAAGCTTCAATAAGAGAACTACAGAATTTTGGCAGAGTATTGGCTTGTGCCTTTTTCATCATTACTATGTTCTATGTTGGTTTTGTTCAGATAGGATATCTTGCAAATGGCAATGAAACTCAAGATATAGTTACACTCAATCTTCTAAATGATTGACCTATAATTTCTGTGAAGGTGGGCCTTTGCATGATCCTTTTATTCACATATCCTGTCATTATGCATACTGTTTATTTAATGTTTGAGATGAAATTGATGCAAAACAGCTGGTTTTAAAATTCTTCTTGCAGGCTTTGTTGTTATGCATGCAGTACTTGCATCATCTGTTCCTGGATTCAGCATCTTTGTTTCTTTGGTGGGGAGCTCAGTCTGTACATTGCTTGCATTTTATTTCCCAGCACTGATTCACCTTAAAGCTTTTAAAAGTTCTCTAGATGTTCCACAAAAAGAGATTGATATGGTCATTTTAGTTTTTAGAATCATTTTTGCGGTATTTGGCACATATATTACATGTCTTGAAGTCTTTTATTAGTAAAAAGACAGGCTGCCTTCTGGCAAAAGCCTAAGGAATGCTGATCGTTGACATGTAAGTAAACAATGGCTTCCATCTCCTTGCAAAGCAAGGAAGACAGTACTAATATTTCCAGTTGGCTGTATTTCTCAACTTTGCAGTTGTAACATTCACTTGATCAGTGCATTCTTGCATAAACAGGACTACAGAAGCACGGGTTTACTAAGCAATTGTAAACTGCTTGTGCACTTTCAGAAAATAACTTCCAGAAAATGCATTCTTTCATTGGCTTCAAATTTTGTGTAGATTGAAAGACTTGGCATATTTTCAGCCAACCTAGTTATGGCTCATTTGGTGGCATCTATTTTCAGTATGTGCTGTGCTGCACAACGCTGCACAATGTTTTGGAATGTTTTTAGCCAACCTAGAGATGGATTGTAAATATTCTTTTCTTCCTCAAGAGTGAGGCTTTATGAATTATATATTTGTTGCATTTAACTTTGTTTAACTTATTTATTTGTTTATTTGGCATTTGGTTCTTTATTATTTGTATTTGTATGATATTACTTTTTTTAATATTACTTTTATATTTTGAATTCATAATTAACACTTTTCTGATAGTGTTTAAAAGTTATTATAAATATTAGTTAAAAGCATACATTTATATTTTATATGTATTTATTGTTTTTGTAAGAAGATTATTTTTTAATATTGGTATTTTTTAATAAAGGTTTTATTTTTTAAATAACATAACATTATTATTGATATTAGATAAAATAGTATGTTTTTTTTATTCAATTAAAAAGAAATAAGATATAAGACCATTTTTTTACATATTCATCAACATTCTAAAGCTCAACTTATTATCACATGGAAATATTTAAATTTGGGTGATCCCATTGGGAACCTAATTTTTTAACCACATAAGTTGTTGCAATTTGATAATATTGTTGAATATATATATATATTTTTGTTGAAAGTGACATTATATTATCTTAAAAAGAATAATAAGGTTACACTATTCAATAAAAAAACGAGTGGTATAGAAGCACACTTTGCAAAAACCATGGCAAAAACTCAACCTAAAAACAAACAAGGTTTTGGGAATAAACTAAAAACTACATAGGAATATGAAAATCATAATATTTAAAACAAAAAAAACCAAAATATTAAGAGCCAAAAAACTTGTTGGTGCGTAGCTATCATTAGATCCCAAACATTTCATCTAATGGCATATCTTCATTGTCAAAATATTTCAAAGCCCCAAAATTGTTGAAGGAATCTAGATTAGGTCTATATCTCCCCAACTACATGTTTGAAAGGTGCAACCTTTTTTCGGTAAAAATTCCTTTACCTCCATCTCTTAGCACAGATTGCATGAGTGTCAAGAGCTTGTTGGTGAATATTGAAGGGAGAGAGCCTGCTTGTAAAATAGGTTGAGGAGCCTTGTTCATTGCCTTTAGGGTTTGCTTCACCAAGACTTTAGAGCCTTTTGGTCAAGATTTTTTTTACTAATAATTTCTTCCACTCCTTTTTATTGATAATTTTTGCCAATGGAGGACTGACAACTACTTGCTCTTTCACTTTATCTATAGGCTTCATATTTGGCATGATGCTTTTCATAGTTGCTAGATTTGGCTATGGGGCCTTGGAAGCCTTTTTTCACCTTTCAACAATGGTCCAACCACCCTTATTGAGCTAGAGGGGGGTCAAACTAGCTATCTTGGGGGTCAATTTAATCCTATTACGGGGTAGGAGAGGACAATCCTTGACCTTATGGTCGGATGCTTGACACAAAAAACAAGTATTTGGTAGGTTAAAATATACAACTTAATAAATAATATTTTCACCAACCTGAATCTCGATGGCATACTTGAGGTCTCTGGCTAGATCCACTTCAACACATACTCTCTTTTAGGGATGCATAGGAAAAAAATATATGGTTCAACCAGGATAACATGAACCAATACCACTTTTATACATTTCAAAGCCAAAGGAGGAGAGGAAGGCCAGGAAACTTGAGCCATACCAAGACCTTGGTGGTCTACTTTTCTATAACTAAAAAATTATAAGACCACGAGGATAAAACTAGTGGGGAACTCCTCATGAACCAGGGCCCATGTCCATAAATCACCTTAGCCTGTGCCAATTATACAAAGCAAAACAAAAAATAACCCTTGGTTAGGTTTTGAATTAATTCAAGCTTGACTCTATGAGAAGCCCAAGCAACCCAAGCTCGAAGGGTGGCTTCATTTAGGATGCAACCCACAAAGTAACCTACTAAAGTAAACAACTTAAGCCACTTGCATGCATTATCTATTGAGGAATATTACATTATTTGGTACATACAAATGTACCATCATGGTACCTTCAATGTATAATTGTAAATATGTAATTGATAAGGGTTAGTCTATAGTTTAGGAGTGTGATTTATATTTCCCCTTTCATGTAAGTTTCAATGTGCAAGAAATGTATAAGTGTCATGTAAGAGTGCAATGTGCAAGAAATGCATATGTGTTATGTAAGTTAGAGTGCAAGAGTATATTGAGAGAATGTGCACAAGTGTCTTGTAAGTGTGTAAATATATAAAGTGAGGATGTGCACAAGTATTGTGTATTAGAAGTGCATGTAGAAGAGTCATGTAGAAGTGTGCAAGTGTCATAGAGTCAAGTGTGCATGTAAGAAGAGAGTGAAGAGAGTAGTATGCAAGTGACAAGATAATAAGCCAAAGGTCATGGGAGTTTTCATATTAAGAGAAATATTCAATTATGTGAAGAGTCACATTACCATGTCTATATTATGGAGATAAAGCTCTATACAATATAACACGAGAAAATACATACTAGAAAGTGTGAGATAAATATTGATAATGAAACTTATATACATATTTTGAGCAATTAATATTTTAAGTTTTCTTCATGTATAGTTCATGAATGATTTAGGCCATTTACATTCATATTTGATTATATAAGTGAATGTTATTTCAGTATTAAAAAGACCTTGATATACATATTAAATTGCTCATATATTATTCTACTCTTCATTATTGATATTTTATGGTAATAAGGCTTAGAAATCCAATAGTGGTATCAGAGTTACTATCTAGATCTATCAATTTTTTATACACTTGTATTATTAGCCACCATTATTTAACTATGTCCATTTTTAATAAAGTTAAATTAGAGTCTGTTCACTTTTAAGGTAGTGTAGAATTGAACTCTATTTTATAAAGGTATATTTAAGTGAGAGGACAATGATTAGTCACCCTAAGAATGCTAGGGTCTTTCCACATGGTTGAAGGAAAAATAGTGAGGCTTAGGATTCAACTATATTGACAGAAAGGGCCACCTCAGTGAAGAACACAAGCTTATACTGAGAGGGGGGTGAACAATATAAGATAAAACTTTTCAATCCAAATGATAACAACAATAAAATTAATACAATGATAAATTAATGCACAACTTCCATACACATAAGACACAATGCTATTACATGGAAACACCCTCTCAAGAGAAAACAACGGTAAAATATTGCTTATATTTTTCTTCAATAATTTTCATGGGAACCAACCCACAGGAGACACTAATCCCCTATACAAGTTTGTGGGCACAAATTCACAAGAGACACCAATCCCCTATACAAGTTTGTGGAAACCAATCCACAAGAGACATCAATCCCCTTGCTCAAGTTCATGGGAACCAACCCACATGAGACACCAATCCCCTATACAATTTTGTGGACACATATCCATAGGAGATACCAATCCCTTATATAATTTCATGGACACCAATCCATAGGAGACACCAATCCCCTTGCTCAAGTTCACAGGTACCAACCCACAGGAGAAACCAATCCCCTATACAAGTTTATGGACACCAATCCATAGGAGACACCAATACCCTTGATCAAATCTACTCTGAAATATTCTTACAAATATTACTCAAATCTGCTCCAAAATTTACTCACAAACACTACTCAAATATGCTCCAAAACCTGCTCACAACCACTGCTCAAATCTACTCCAAAACCTGCTCACAAACACTGCTCAAATCTACTCCAAAACCTGCTCATAAATACTACTCAAATATGCTCCAAAACCTACTCACAAACACTACTCAAATCTGCTCCAAAATCTTGCAATAATGGCATCAAGTTCTTCATATTTTCTTGAGTTTGCTTTCTTAAGATAAAATGCCATTTAGATATATTATACCCAGAATTCTTTTAACTTCATGAACATATATAGGATGATATGCACTAGTGTAGAAAGTTTCAAATAGCCAATATGTACTTCACATTCATTTAGTCTATCGCTTCCACATATCTCACATTTATTACATTTTAAAGGTAGCTCAAGTCTAGCATTAGATAACTTACTTGTGTGTTGAATTGGAGATGCTAATACCTTGATTTTATTCCACTATCATGTGCACCTTTTCTTCTTCTTGAAATATTTGAATTGTCCTTCCTTATTAATTGAATGCTTGCGTGAATACATGCACTTAATCATCTTACTCTATTCTTTGAAGCCTTGACTTGTTTCAAATCTATGTCCTCTAAATCTACCTCAAAATGATGATTTTCCTTTTGTATGTGCTTTTCAAATCTACCTTAATAATGATGATCTTCTTTTGAAACTTATAAAATAAAACTTTATAACAACATGACTCCTTATATCTCCCTTTTAAAACTTGCAAAATAAAATTTTATAATAACAATATGAATCCTTATATCTCCCTTTTATAACTTGTAAAATAAAAATTTATAATAACAACATGACTCCTTATATCCCTCTTTTATCCAATTTAATTAAAAAATTTACCCTTACCCAGCACAACAAAAATTACCAAGCCGTAGAGGAGATTCGAGCTTCGGAACTCTAGTAGCGCAACACCCTAATGCAGGCTCGTGACCAACTGATCTAACCCAACAAATGAAACCAAAGAGAAAAATAAAATATATGAATTCTTTGTTGCGCTATCTCAAACAAAAAATGCACAACAAAATAGGAACCGATAAGATTCGAACCTTGAGACTTCTACATCGTAGTGTCCTAATGCGGGCTTAGAAATAGATTGGGCTAACCTAACGATTGAGACCTAGAGAACATAATTTTGTATATGAACTTGCGTGTTGTGTGCCTCCTTTGCGTGATGGTACTGTGCACCTTCGAGATATCTTCGCTAGCTGCATGATTTGATTTTATTTTGCTATTTCAAACCTACATTTTTTTGCCAGCCATGTCCTAAGTACTTTGTGTTCTTCTCAATGCTTTGTCAATTATGTCTTTTCTGCAAACACAACACATGCATTCAATTCCTTGGAACTTCATTGGAATCATTTATCCAAATTATCATCACCTCACAATACCACTCAGTCACTTTATTTCCATGGTGGAAGTCACTCAAGATTATTTTCATCTTCTCCTGTAATGATACCTCCATTCGCATGATCTTCTTCACTGCCTCCGTTTGCATACTCTTCTTCATTGCTTCTGTTTGCAAGATCTCCTTCACTGTCTCCATTTGCAAGGATTCATCAAGGGTGCTACTCACTTGTAGCAATGCCTCCATGCACTCGTATTCCGAATGTCCTCCCTTATCCTCAATTCTCTGCACTATTCTCTTGAAAGGTATTCGAATTTCTTGCTCACCTCAAAATGAATTAATGACATCATATTAATATGATTCCATTTTTTTGTTCATCCAAACCCCATAATGGGAGTGGAGGTCCAAGGTTCAAATCTTGGGTCTCGTCAGACTGAACGCTTGTCCCTTTCCTGGTGCTTTTAGTGGCGTAAAAGGTTTTAAATGATTGTGGCATGGCGGTTATAGGGGTGGACTACACGAAGATATATATGGTGGCTTTTGGGGTGGACATCACAGAATACTATGGTGGCCATAAAAGTTGGACAGTCTGCCTAGATTCGTGGAAGCTATCGATTCTACCATGTTAAAAAAAATATATGTTTCCCTTTTGTCATTTATGCCCAAGGAGATTGGCCCATGCATTTAAACATTAATATGCTTTCACTTTGCTATTTGCGCCCAAGGAGGTCGGCCCACTTTATTTTAAAATTATTTTATATTATAGTATTTAAATCTATGATTTGAATATTATAGTATTTGAATATTTAAAATTTTATTCAAAATATATTTAAATATTTTTATTTAAATATAAACCTTCCACATTAATATTTAAATATTAAAGCATGTAAATCACCTTTGAAGATATCTACCTTGACATCAATGACAACTCAATAATTCTAACAATCTCCCCCTTTATCATTGATGGAAACCCTACAAAGAAATTTTCCTTTACTGAAACAGGATCACAAGCTACTCCCCCTGACAAGCTTCTCCCCCTTACTAAAATTCTCCCCCTTTGACATCAATGGCAAAGGCTCCTCGAGAATGAAAGATAAGAGACTTGACAAAACCCCCTTATTCACTGCTCTTACTGAGACATCAATGATAAGATGGGAGTGAAACTCCCAAATTACTATGCTCATTTTCTTGTTCCATTTTATTTTTTCAAAATTTGGAGCTCATATTCTTTTGAAGAGATTGACTATTATCCTTCTTTCTTGACTTCAAAATTTTAGGAAACATTGTTCTACACCATCTAGCTATATGACCAAATTTATTAAATTTGTAACATATGATATTGTAGTCCATGAGAGGTGCAAATAAATTGAAATTCCTCTTAGTGAGACCAAAATCATTCTTAGCACAAACCCTGCAATTTACAATTTTATGATCAAATTGGTTACATGAGAAACAATAACCATGGAAGAAATATTAAAACCTGTCTGATTGCCTTGGAGGATATTGCCACATGGTTCTCTCATTGTTGTTTCTGTGATGGACTTTGTTCCTTGATGATGCTTTGTTTTCTTCCTCCTTGATGCTTCCACTTCTCAACACATCCACATAGGTCTTATGTTATTCTTTAATAATTTTCTTTGATGCCTATGTTCCTTTTGAGCTCGACTCTCCCTTTTGTTTTCATTAACCTTCTTCAAAACCAAGTCTAGTATTTATAGTCGAATATGTCTATGATTTGATAATGTCATCCACGTTTTCTATACTTTTCTCAAACCTATGTAGCTTATCATTTGATTTTTTCACTTCCTTCCTTAGAGAGACAACCTCATGTTCCAGTTTTTCACATTCCAACTTTTTTGCCTTTAACTCTGTCAACCATACCTTCTTCAATTTGCTTTACCTCTTCAACTTTAACTTTCAAGTTAATGATTTCTTGCAACAACTTTGCCTTTGTATTCTCATCCTCTTATACTTGAGTCTTCAATCTTGAGTTATTTTTCTAAGCTTTTTCAACTCTTCAAGAGCAAAATAAGTGCCTCTTCTATGTCAACTATGGCTTCCTCTTCATTTTCTGGATCTTTTTCTTTTTCTTGGTTTTCAACAACAAGAGCTTCTTATTTCTCCTCTATGGCCAAAAATAGAATTTCTTCTCTTTCACTATTGAAGAGACTTTCATCACTACTTGAAGAACTACTTTCTTCCTCAACATAAAGACTTTTCTTGTACCTTTAAAATATCTTCTCATGTTTGTCTTGAATGTGCATGTTTTTCTTTTCATGATAAAATTTTTGTTCTTTCTTTTTATTGTATTCCTTTTCTTCTTCACTGTTACTACTTCTATCTTGTGGGAAATTAGATGCATAGTGACCAATGTTACCACAATTAAAATATTTCACATAATGCATACCTTTGTGTTTTCTTGGACCCTTTTATTTCTTCACACAAAGTTAGCTTCTTCTCCGTTGCTTGATTCTTCACTTGAATCTAGTTCTTTATTATTTGTCTTCTTTGAAGCTTTAAATACATCCTACTAATTGGATGTTTGATCTTTTTTAGTCCTCATATCATAGGTTGTGAGAATTCAGTGTAGCTCATCCATGCTTAAGGTTTTAAGATCCTTCATTTCTTCAATCATCGAACCCTTTGCATCAAATCTCATAATAAGTGACCTTAAGATTTTTTGAACAATCTTAGAGTCTTCAATACTTTCTCCAAGTCCACAAATGGTGTTGAAAAATTCACCAATGCAAAGTAGATATTTGGAAATATCTTCCTCATATTTCATCTTCAAATCTTCAAACTTCCTCCTATGGGTTTGAAGTTTTGTCATTTTAACCTTGTTGTCTCCTTCATATATTATTTGTAACTTATCCCATAATTATTTATTGTGGTGCATTGCATAACTTTCACAAACTCTAATTCACATAACCCACTTAATATTGCATTTATTGCTTTGGCATTATTTTCATACGGTCTCTTGCCATATTTATCTGTGGGAGAAATTATAGATGGTGTGAACCCATCCTCAATTTATTGCCATATATCGTAGCCACGTGCCATCAAATAGGTTTATATCCTCACACTCCATAAAGTATAGTTAGTCACATTAAACAATGAAGCCCTATTTGATGAAAAACATTCTTGGCAAGCCATGTGTATTCTTGTAAGAACTTCCTTTAAGCGGTTAGGCTTTTATGAAGGAACCTGCTCTAATACCAATTGAATAACAAAATGTTGGACATTTTGAGTCAAAGTTGTCATTGATGTCAAGGAACGAAGTTGTCATTGATGTCAAGGAATAAGCTACCGTTGATGTCAAAAGGTCAAGAGGAACAATGCAAAGGTTAAAGGCAAAAGGGCTTCATAATATTTTTAATATTATGTGGAAGCATAAGTTAGAAGGGTTTTTATTAAAACCAATGGTGAGCAAAAATAAAAGGTTTTTCATAAAAACCCAAGGAAGCTTATTGAAAAGCTAAAGGAGGTTTTAATATTTATTTTATAAAATATTTAAATTCAAATTGAATTTAAATTTTATAAATAAATATTATTTATACAAAGTTGTAAAATGAGAGAAGGCTTTAATAAAGCCAAAGGGATGTAAAAATTAATTTATAAAATTTAAATTCTAAAGAATTTAAATAATTTATAAATTAATAAATTAAAAATCGAAGTGTCGACATTTAAGTTTGAAGAAAAATCGAAGCACCGACGTTTATGTGTGAAGGAGGAAATCGATATAAAAACACTATGCCTTAGAGGTATTTAATCATCCTTTTGCTCGAATGATAATGCGTGCAATCGTGTGTTGAGAACTCGTGCGAAAAAGAGAAGAGAACATTGTTTTGAGTGCCAGTGAATAAGGATAAATCGATGAGCACCAAATTGCAAGAGCCATCTGGGCAGCGTGGCCTAGTGGCAAGTGGACAACGGCTAGAGTGTTTGGGTGCGGAGTGACCTACGATCGAATCATGATGGCAACATTGTTTTGTTGGTTGTGCTTGTGTTGGAAGCGCCAAAGGAAGTGGTGCACATTTTTGCATAGGCGAGTCGGGGAGGGTTATAGAGCACGTGGTGCTCTTTACTCCCCAAGCGAGCGCCTAGCTCGTGTGATGGTTGGAGCCATGGCTAGGGCACTGGTTGAGGCTGCGTCGTGAGATCGAATCCCACCAAGGCAAAGGTAATAAATTTTGAATATAATTTTTATATTGCCTAAGGTTTGACATGAGGTCTTAGGGAGTTAAAAGGGTTGTTTAAAAAGGTTTTTAATTGATCATTATTTTTGGTAAATTGGAGGAATAAGGAGTTAGATTTATTATTGAATAAAGTATTTGTGTCACATTGGTGTATTGGAAATTTAAATTGTTGAGAGGACTTCTTGCCATTGAGTTATTTTTGAAAAGGAGATTGCATTGATATTATTCTTGGTATTGAATATTATTGGGAGATTATAAGGTGTATTTGGTTAATTATTTTTGTATATGTTGATGGATGCTTTCTTTAAGATGGAGTGATAAGGTGTATGTGTGTTTTGATATTTGCATTGTATCTTTGAGAGAGTTTAGTGTCTTCTAACTCCTTTGAGCTTGGCAAAGAGGTGTTTGTGGTTGTGGCAGATTTTAGAGGTTCCTTCATCATCAAGAAAAAGGTATGAGCACATTCTTCCATAGTTGAGTTGATTGGTTGGTTTTCTGGAAAATAAGTTTGGAGTGAAAAGGACTTGATTAGGGTTTCCTTATTGAGTGTGTTGAGTTAATGCTTCAAGGTTTTCTGGAATAAAGAGTTGTTGTTAAAACCTTGTTTTATAAGCATTGTTGTGAAAGCCATTGGTTGAGTGAAGAACTTGAACTAGGGTTTGAGTATCATTGTTATGTGAGAGTTGTTTTATAAGCATTGTTGTTGAAGCCATTGGTTGTGTGAAGAACTTGAACTAGGGTTTGAAAAGAACATGAGTATCATTGTTATGTGAGAGTGGTTGATAAGCATTGTTGGAAACATTTTGAGTAAAGGATCATATGCTTGGACTAGGGTTTGTAAGCAAGGATTGTTTCATTGAGTGATTGGTTGAGTAGAGTTGGTTGAGCCTAGTCAAGTGGATGTGTGAAGTGATTGTTCAAGTTCCATAAAACAAACTATTCTATATTCTAAATTGATTTGAGAAAGTGATTGAGTATTGAGTTGAAGCATATTGAGTCTCTAACAATTCTTTGTATGTTTCTAAAAGAGTGATTGAAAGTGATTGAGCATTGTGATGAGTATAGAGCATATTGAGTCTCTAACAATTCTCTTTATGTTTCTATGAGATTGGACAAGTTCTAGTGTGGACTTGTTGAGCAGATTTGAGGTAAGTCTTTGAGAAGACTTATGGATAGATTTGGGTAAGCTTTTGTGGAAGCTTACAATACAGATTGAGAGAAGATTTGGATAAGTTCTTGTGAGAACTTATTGAGCATATTGGACAAGTTCTAGAGAGGACTTGAGGACAGATTAGTGTGAGATTTTGTGGAAGCTTACAAGGCAGATTTGAGATAAGTCTTTGAGAAGACTTGAGAGCAGAGTTGATTGATTTGTTCAAACCTTGAGTTAAGGTTTGGGGTAGATCCAAAGAGTTGATTTGAGATTGAGTCAAGCTTTGAGTTAAGGCTTGAGGATAGATATTGAGGATAGACTTGTGCTAGACCGAAGGACTATGTTTAGTACAGATTCGAGGATAGAGTTTGGTGCAGATTTGAGGATAGGTTTATGCTAGACTAGAGACAGATATTGAGGATAGATTTGTGCTAGACCGATGGACTATGTTTAGTATAGATTTTAGATAGATCTTTGGAGGTGATAGAGTTGAGGACAGAGATCTCCAGCTAGAGCAGGGAAGACAAGTGTCTTCTATGGATAGAGTTCCATTTGCTAAGGGTAGTGGAGGTAGAGGTCTTCTAGAGGATCACCAACCAGAGCAGAGATTAGGATATTGGTGTCTCCTATGGATAGAGATCCATGAACTTGATTTAGGGGATTGGTGTCTCCTTTGGACAGAGGTCCATAAACATTGTAATAGGGAAAGGATTCCCAAGAGATTGATTGAGAAAATTTTAGTGAAATATTTTCTTCATGGAGTAGCCCACATTGGGTGAACCACGTAAATTATGGTGTCTCTATTGTGTGTGGTGATTTATGCATTGCTTTGATTACTACTATTGATATTGCTATCTATACATTGCATAATATTGATTGGGAAAGAAAAGTAAAAAGTGGTCTTATACTATTCACCCCCTCTCAGTATAAGCTTGTGTTCTTCAATTGGTATCAGAGTGGGTTCCTTCGAAAGAGTTTAACAACTTGAAGGAAAATCTTACAAGAACACAATGGATTCTAAGAATGGATCATCAGATAATACAACACCAATATTTGATGGGAGTGACTATGTATATTGGAGTTTGAGAATGAAGATCTACCTGAAGGCACTTGGCAATGAGATTTGGGAAGTAGTTGAAAATGGATACGACCCCTCAGTTGATCCACCTATAGATAAGGAAGGTAAGCTTCTACAACATTACAATTCAAAAGCAATGAATGCACTTTTGAGAGGTTTGCATAGAACAGAGTCCATAAAAGTTATGCATTGTCAAAATGCAAAAGAAATGTGGGATAAATTGCAAAATATATATGAAGGAGATAAAGGTGTCAAGAAAGCAAAGATACAAAATCTCAAAGGACAATTTGAAGAGTTAAGAATGAAGGATGAGGAAAACATTAGTACTTATCTACTTCGAATTGATGAGGTTGTTAATGCTATGCAAGGACTTGGAATGAAGGTTGATGAATCAGATGTTTGTGATAAGGTCTTAAGATCTCTTCCAAAAAGATTTAGTGAAAATATTTCTGCTATAGAAGAGTCAAAGGATGGTGATTCTTTGACAAGAGATATGTTGCTTGGTATTCTTACAGCTTTTGAGTTAAGAACAAAAGAGCCTATTCCCTAGAAGGAAGCAACCTTCAAAGCAATCAAGAAGACAAAGGGTAAGAAGTCAGAATCAAGCAATGAGTCATCCAATGATGAAGAAGCTAATTATGGTAGAAGGAATAAGGATTCAAGAAGATCTAGAGATATAAAATCTATTAGATGTTTCAATTGTGGAAAGTATGGTCATTATGCAACTGATTGTCAAGAAGCAAAGAATAACAATGATGAAGAAAAATAGGATCACAGGAATAGGGAATCAGAAAGATACAAGCACCAAAAGAAAAGCAAGGATGGACAAAGTAGACAAGGAAAGAAGTTCTTTCAAAGGCAAAAGAGGAGCTACTATGCAGATAAGGCAAGTAAGTACTCAAGTGATAGTGATGCTAGTTTTTCAGATAATGATAGAGATGAAGTCCTATTTATGATTGAAGAAAAAGAAGTCCAGAAAAGGGCACCAATGATTCTCAAGTGTTTTAGATGTGGTAACTTTGGACATCTTGAAGATAGTTGTACAAGGAATGGTTATAGTTTCAGTGATGATGAATATGAGGATGCACTTGAAGGACCAGATGAAAATATTCTAATGGCATTAGAAGAAGGAGAAGGTGATCCTATAGAAGACAAGTCAAAAGAAAATGAAGATATGGACAAAGGCAAACAAATAGAGGAAGAATCAGATAAAGAAGGTTATGATCTCAAGGGAGAACTTATTTATGCTCTTGAAATAGTAAAGAAGGTAAGAAAGCAAAACTCTAAATTAGAATCTCAGTTTCAAGAATGTGATGAAGAGAGAAGAATGCTTATAGAGGATCTAGAAAAATCAAAGGCTAAGACAAAGAAGTTCAAGGATAAGCTAGAAGCAAAGGTCTTAGAATGTGAAAAGTTAGCACAAGAAGTAGTTCTACTAAAGGAAGATTTAGAAAACTCCAAGAGTAAGCTACAAAAGTTTGGAAAGAGTTCAAAGATTGTGGATAAGATGATCAAGATACAAAGAAGGTCAACAAACAAAATAGGTCTTGGTTTTGAACAGGATCAAAAGAAATGGGAAGGGAAGTCAACCTCAAGTTCTGAAGGAACTTCAGAAGAAGAAACTTCAGAAGAAGATAGTGTAAGAGAAAGTGAGACATCTGAGGATGAGTTGGACAACAGAAAGTTCAACAAGAACAGGAACAATGCACAAAGAAGATACAGATGGAACAACAATCAGAATAGGTCAAGAGAGACTAAGAGACCAATGAGGTCAAGACAAGGAAACTTCAATGGAAGATGTTTTTCATGTCACAGGTTTGGGCACATGGCTTCACAGTGCAGGACACATGAAAGATAGGAATATGGGAACAAATAACTTTTCCATGGGTATTGCTACTCATGTAATCAGTTTGGTCACAAGGCAATGAATTGCAGGGTTCATGATAGAAAAGGATATGGCTTCACTAGGAGAAGTCCTAAGACATTTGCACCTCCAAGGAATAATAACATTAAGTGTTATAAGTGCAATAATGATGGACATACAACAAAATGGTGTAGAGCAGACATTCCAGAATCAAGTATGAATAGGAATAGGAAAAGGGATATGGATATGAATAGGAATAGGAACAGAACAAAAGGAATAGGAACATGGATATGAACAAGAACAAGAATAGAACAAAAAAATATGGACATGGATAGGAACATGGACATGGAAAGGAATAATCAGAGGAATCAAAGTAGATAAGAAGAAAAGAGGATAAAGGTAAAGAACAGTGCTTTATGGGAGTAGAAATACTCCCACCCTAGAATTAACCACCTCAAGAGGAGGTGGGGGAGGGGCTAAGCTAAGAGGCTCATTCTTAGCCCCGAGCCCCAAAGGTGACCCTTTGCCATTGATGTCAAAGGGGGAGAGATTTGAGTAAGGGGAGAGATTTGGTATTTGAGTAAAGAGGAGAGATTTGAAAAGAGCATTGAGCCAGGGGGAGCAATGTCCCAGGGGAGCAGAACAAAGAAAAGGTTAAGTTTCTGGTAAAAATAATTTGGGTTGCCATCAATGACAAAGGGGGAGATTGTTGGACATTTTGAGTCAAAGTTGTCATTGATGTCAAGGAACGAAGTTGTCATTGATGTCAAGGAATAAGCTACCATTGATGTCAAAAGGTCAAGAGGAACAATGCAAAGGTTAAAGGCAAAAGGGCTTCATAATATTTTTAATATTATGTGGAAGCATAAGTTAGAAGGGTTTTTATTAAAACCAATGGTGAGCAAAAATAAAAGGTTTTTCATAAAAACCCAAGGAAGCTTATTGAAAAGCTAAAGGAGGTTTTAATATTTATTTTATAAAATATTTAAATTCAAATTGAATTTAAATTTTATAAATAAATATTATTTATACAAAGTTGTAAAATGAGAGAAGGCTTTAATAAAGCCAAAGGGATGTAAAAATTAATTTATAAAATTTAAATTCTAAAGAATTTAAATAATTTATAAATTAATAAGTTAAAAATCGAAGTGTCGACGTTTAAGTTTGAAGAAAAATCGAAGCACCGACGTTTATGTGTGAAGGAGGAAATCGATATAAAAACACTATGCCTTAGAGGTATTTAATCATCCTTTTGCTCGAATGATAATGCGTGCAATCGTGTGTTGAGAACTCGTGTGAAAAAGAGAAGAGAACATTGTTTTGAGCGCCAACGAATAAGGATAAATCGACGAGCACCAAATTGCAAGAGCCATCTGGGCAGCGTGGCCTAGTGGCAAGTGGACAATGGCTAGAGTGTTTGGGCACGGAGTGACCTACGATCGAATCGTGGTGGCAACATTATTTTTTTGGTTGTGCTTGTGTTGGAAGCGCCAAAGGAAGCGGCACATATTTTTGCATAGGCGAGTCGGGGAGCGTTATAGAGCACGTGGTGCTCTTTACTCCCCAAGCGAGCGCCTAGCTCGCATGGCGGTTGGAGCCATGGCTAGGGCGCTGGTTGAGGCTGCGTCGTGAGATCGAATCCCACCAAGGCAAAGGTAATAAATTTTGAATATAATTTTTATATTGCCTAAGGTTTGACATGAGGTCTTAGGGAGTTAAAAGGGTTGTTTAAAAAGGTTTTTAATTGATCATTATTTTTGGTAAATTGGAGGAATAAGGAGTTAGCTTTATTATTGAATAAAGTATTTGTGTCACATTGGTGTATTGGAAATTTAAAGTGTTGAGAGGACTTCTTGCCATTGAGTTATTTTTGAAAAGGAGATTGCATTGATATTATTCTTGGTATTGAATATTATTGGGAGATTATAAGGTGTATTTGGTTAATTATTTTTGTATATGTTGATGGATGCTTTCTTTAAGATGGAGTGATAAGGTGTATGTGTGTTTTGATATTTGCATTGTATCTTTGAGAGAGCTTAGTGTCTTCTAACTCCTTTGAGCTTGGCAAAGAGGTGTTTGTGGTTGTGGCAGATTTTAGAGGTTCCTTCATCATCAAGAAAAAGGTATGAGCACATTCTTCCATAGTTGAGTTGATTGGTTGGTTTTCTGGAAAATAAGTTTGGAGTGAAAAGGACTTGATTAGGGTTTCCTTATTGAGTGTGTTGAGTTAATGCTTCAAGGTTTTCTGGAATAAAGAGTTGTTGTTAAAACCTTGTTTTATAAGCATTGTTGTGAAAGCCATTGGTTGTGTGAAGAACTTGAACTAGGGTTTGAAAAGAACATGAGTATCATTGTTATGTGAGAGTGGTTGATAAGCATTGTTGGAAACATTTTGAGTAAAGGATCATATGCTTGGACTAGGGTTTGTAAGCAAGGATTGTTTCATTGAGTGTTTGGTTGAGTAGAGTTGGTTGAGCCTAGTCAAGTGGATGTGTGAAGTGATTGTTCAAGTTCCATAAAACAAACTATTCTATATTCTGAATTGATTTGAGAAAGTGATTGAGTATTGAGTTGAAGCATATTGAGTCTCTAACAATTCTCTGTATGTTTCTAAAAGAGTGATTGAAAGTGATTGAGCATTGTGATGAGTATAGAGCATATTGAGTCTCTAAAAATTCTCTTTATGTTTCTATGATATTGGACAAGTTCTAGTGTGGACTTGTTGAGCAGATTTGAGGTAAGTCTTTGAGAAGACTTGTGGATAGATTTGGGTAAGCTTTTGTGGAAGCTTACAATACATATTGAGAGAAGACTTGGATAAGTTCTTGTGAGAACTTATTGAGTAGATTGGACAAGTTCTAGAGAGGACTTGAGGATAGATTAGTGTGAGATTTTGTGGAAGCTTACAAGGTAGATTTGAGACAAGTCTTTGAGAAGACTTGAGAGCAGAGTTGATTGATTTGTTCAAACCTTGAGTTAAGGTTTGGGGCAGATCCAATAGAGTTGATTTGAGATTGAGTCAAGCTTTGAGTTAAGGCTTGAGGATAGATATCGAGGATAGACTTGTGCTAGACCGAAGGACTATGTTTAGTACAGATTCGAGGATAGATTTTGGTGCAGATTTGAGGATAGGTTTGTGCCAGACCAGAGATAGATATTGAGGATAGATTTGTGCTAGACCGATGGACTATGTTTAGTATAGATTTTAGATAGATATTTGGAGGTGACAGAGTTGAGGATAGAGATCTCCAGCCAGAGTAGGGAAGACAGGTGTCTTCTATGGATAGAGTTCCATTTGCTAAGGGCAGTGGAGGCAGAGGTCTTCTAGAGGATCACCAACCAGAGCAGATATTAGGAGATTGGTGTCTCCTGTGGATAGAGATCCATGAACTTGATTTAGGGGATTGGTGTCTCCTTTGGACAGAGGTCCATAAACATTGTAATAGGGAAAGGATTCCCAAGAGATTGATTGAGAAAATTTTAGTGAAATATTTTCTCCGTGGAGTAGCCCACATTGGGTGAACCACGTAAATTGTGGTGTCTCTATTGTGTGTGGTGATTTGTGCATTGCTTTGATTACTGCTATTGATATTGCTATCTATACATTGCATAATATTGATTGGGAAAGAAAAGTAAAAAGTGGTCTTATACTGTTCACCCCCCTCTCAGTATAAGCTTGTGTTCTTCATAAAATATTATACTAAGAGGGGGGGTGAACAGTATGAGATAAATATTTTTAATCTAAATGATAACAACAATAATATGAATGCAATAATAAATCAATTTACAATTTCCATGCACATAAGAGACAATGCTTTTACATGGAAATGCCCTCTCGGGAGAAAACCATTACAAAATATTTCTTATATTTTTCCCTCAATAAATTTTATGGGCATCAACCCACAGAAGACACCAATTTCCTATACAAGTTTGTGTACACCAATCCATAGGAGATACCAATATCCTATACATATTTGTAGATACCAATCCATAGGAGAAACCAATACCCTTGCTCAAGTTTGTGGGCACCAACCCATAAGAGACACCAATACCATATATGAGTTCATGGACACCAATCCATAGGAGACACCAATCCCCTATACAATTTCATGGACACAAATCCATAGGATACACCAATCCCCTTTCTGAATTTCATGGGCACCAACCCATAGGAGACACCTATGCCCTATATAAGTTCATAGACACTAATCCACATGAGACACCAATACCCTATACAAGTTCATGGATACCAATCCCCTTGCTCAATTTCATGGGTACCAACCCACAGGAGACACCAATCCCCTATATAAGTCCATGGATACCAATCCACAGGAGACACCAATCCCCTTGATCAATTCGACTCACAAATCTACTTACAAATATGGTCTAAAATTTACTCACAAATACTGCTCAAATCTGCTCCAAAACCTACTCACAAACACTGCTCAAATCTGCTTCAAAAATTGCTCACAAGCATTGTTCAAATTTTCTCTAAAACATACTCATAAACACTGATCAAATCGGCTCCAAAACCTGCTCACAAACACTGCTTAAATCAGCTCCAAACACTGCTCGATTCTACTCCAAAGTCTTGTAATAATGGCATTAAGTTCTTCACCTTTTCTTGAGTTTTCTTGCTTCAACTAAAAGGTAATTTAGACATATTCTACCCAAAATTCTTTTAACTTCATGAACATATATAGGATGATATGCACTAGTGTATAAATCTTCAAATGGCTAATATATTATTCAAATTCATTTAGTATATCGCTTCCACATATCTCACATTTATTACATTTTAAAGGTAGCTCAAGTCTAGCATTAGATAACTTACTTGTGTGTTGAATTGGAGATGCTAATACCTTGCTTTTCTTCCACTATCATGTGCACATTTTCTTCTTCTTGAAATGGTTGAATTGTCCTTCCTTGTTAATTGAATGCTTGGGTGAATATGTGCACTTAATAATATTACTCTATTCTTTGAAGCCTTGACTTGTTTCAAATCTATGCCCTCCAAATCTACCTTAAAATGATGATCTTCATTTTGTATGTGCTTTTCAAATCTGCCTTAATAATGATGATCTTCTTTTGAAACTTATAAAATAAAACTTTATAACAACATGACTCTTTATATCTCCCTTTTAAAACTTGCAAAATAAAATTTTATAATAACAACATGACTCCTTATATCTCCCTTTTATAACTTGTAAAATAAAACTTTATAATAACAACATGACTCCTTATATCTCCCTTTTATAAAATTTAATTATAAACTTTATCCTTACCTTGCACATCAAAACTTAGAAAGTTGTAGAGTATATTCAATCTTCGGACCTCTATTAGTGCAACACCCTAACACGGGCTCATGACCAATTGAGCTAACCCAGTGGATGAAACCAAAGAGCACAATAAAAATATGAATTCTTCTTTGCGCTATCTAGAAAAACAAACACATAGCAAAACAAGCATCAAGGAGATTTGACCCTTGAACCTTCTGCACCACAATACCCTAACACAAGCTTAGAAATTGATTGGGATAATCCAATGGTTGAGACTTAGAGAACATATTTTTTTATATGAACCTGCATGCTGTGTGTCTCCTTTGCATGATGGCATTGTGCACCTATGATACATCTTCGCTAGCTATGCGATTTGATTTCCTTTTGTTGTTTCAAACTTGCATTTTATTTTCAGCCATGTCCTGAGTACTCTGTGCTCTTCTCAATGCTTTGTCATCTCTAATTTTTTTACAAACACATCACATGCATTCAATTCCTTGGAACTTCAAAAAAATCATTTGTTCAAATTATTATCACCTTGCAACACCACTCATTCAGTCTCTTTCCACATTGGAAGTCACTCAATAGTATTTTTGGCTTCTCCTGTAGTGATGCCTCTATCCACACAATCTCCTTTACTGCCTCCGTTCACATGATCTTCTTCACTACCTCTATTTGCAAGTTCTCCTTTACTACCTCCATTTGAAAGGCTTCGTCAAGGGCATTAATCACTTGTAGAGATGCCTCTATGTTCTTATCTCTGGGACGTCCTCCCTTATCCTCAACTCTTTACACTATATTCTCTTGAAAGATATTCGAATTTCTTGCTCACCTCAAAATGAATTAATGACCTCATATTAATATGCTTCCCTTGTCATTTGCACCCAACGAGGTCAGCCCATGCATGTAAAAATTAATATGCTTTCACTTTGTTATATGCACCCAAGGAGGTCAACCCACTTTCTTTTAAAATTCTTTTATATTATAGTATTTAAATCTATGATTTAAATATTATAATATTTGAATATTTAAATTTTTATTCAAAATATATTTAAATATTTTGATTTAAATATAAGCCTTCCACTTTAATATTTAAATATTAAAGCATATAAAATCACCTTTGAAGATATATGCCTTGACATCAATGACAACTCAATAATTCTAACACTCAGAAGAAAGATGGTCATTGATTGTTTGACATCCAACTCATTAGATAGTTGGAAATTTGAGGACATACAAAGTCAGCTTGATAATATTTTGGATTCTCTAGAGAAAAGAGGAGAATCACTATTGAAGATTGAAAAGAACAAACTAAGGAGAAAATTTGGTCATTCAAGGACATTCATAGTCACTCTAACATTGATATTGGGTTCTTTAAAATAGAGGGTAATCGTATTTTGTTCTTAGGTATGACCTAAGACATTGAAGATTGATTTTAAAGATTGAGAAGCTTCCTATAGAGGTAGATAACCATTTCAGCTTCCAAAGAGATAGAGAAATAGTTAAGATTTCAAAATATTCCTACATAATTTGAGAAGTAGAGTACAAAGAGATAGTATTGAGTAGTATAGTCATAGAGAAACAATTCTAGTTAAAGCAAGACTGACTAAGAACAATACATATTCTTGGCCTTTTATTCAATATGAACTGAAAATATATTAAATATTAGGCTATCAGTCTACAAGTCATTTCTACACCAAAAGTTAGAAAGCATCATAAGGAGAATACTAGACCAAACTAGACAAGTATTTGTGCACCATCCTAAGAACCATTATCATCAAAATAATATTGGGGAGATATACTAGCACTATTCAAAGACTATCAATTGAGAAATCTTGCTAAGGAGTAAGAAACACTATACTAAGGAATAAAAAAGAGAGGATAGGAATTAATTTGCTAAGCAAATATAGAGATGGATGAAACACTATCTCTAATAAAAGATGAGCAGAGTCATTCCTGCTAGCTAAATTGTTGAGCATTATCAAGATGCTTTCCTACAAGGAGAGCACAAAGAAATAAGACAAAGCATTAGTTAAGGAGCTAGCAGAGTATTATCAATATTATATTATTAGGAGATTAGAACAAAGTATTAGAAAGATATTGTGTGCCTCAACATTATTCAATATATCTAGCAAATTATAGACAATAGAAGGAAATCATTATACAGTATCTAAAAATTAGAGACAATAGAAGAAAAACATTATACAGTGTCTCTAGCAGATTAAAGACAATTTTTTTTTTTTTTTTATCAAAGCTTCTCTAGAAGAAGAAGATAACTTCATTTTAGCACCATTACAACTCAACACTATTCACAAGAACATATATGAATATAACATATACCAAATTAGTTTCCATAGGCTCACTATCTAGAGAATTTGTTTCCTATTCATAAAGCAGTTACCATAGGATTATTGTCTAGAGAATTTGACAAAGAGACCAATGTAAGGGGAACAAAGTAGTGAAGAGATCAAGGTTTCTTATTCATAGAGAAGAATATGAGGAAACAAATGTGAAGGGATCAACATTCGTGTAATGGATGTCAAAAGTAATGTCAAGCATCGAGGAAAGAACATTGCTTGCATTTAGCTGAAGAAACATATCTTGAAGGTGGATAACTGATTGTTGTTAATGTAGAAAGAAACCAAAAGTAACATTCTCTACTAACATGTTTGGATAACATGTAGAGCTACACATGGAATTAGGGTTTAAAGTTGGTATGTTTGAAAAGGGTTATTTAAAGTTGAGTGTAGAGTTGTAAGCACATCCAATAAGCAATAGGAGAAAGTTGACTAAGGTGATAAACCATTAGCTCATCTAGCAAGCAAGTGGAGAAAGATTAAAATGCAAGTCAACTAAGGTGATAAACAAGATTAGAATTATTACCTTTGAATACCTTAAATGTGTAATATGAGTTAGAGTTATAAGGAGATTATAAGTTTAACTAGTTGAAGTTAATCTAGAAGGAGTTATAAGGATATTATATGTTGAATTTAATCTAGGCATTATAATGAAATTATAAATTAATTAATTGGAGTAAAATCTAGAAAGATTTATAAGTCTTTCAGGGAATATAAGTTTATAAACTTGAAATTATTATTTGAGTTTTTAATTAAATCATGAAGTGATAAGGTTTTCTATTTTAAATAATTTATTTGATTTAATTTTCCAAAGTTTTATTATTTGAATTAATTTAAATTAGAAGATTTATTTTGAAGTTATTTTTGTATTTGAAATAAAATTAAAAAAATAGAAGTTTTTGAAATTTTGCAAATTTAATATATTAGGGAGTTAAAAGGATTTCTACATCAAAAGTTTAGAGAAATTTAAAATTTGCAAATTTCATATTTGAGTTATTTCTTAACTTGGGAGATATAAGGTTTACTACTTCAAAGGAATTACTTTGATCATTATGGAAGGAAATATGGAGTCCATAATCAGAAAGGAAAGACTAGAAGTTATTAAATCTGGCATTGGAAAATTGATTTAAAAATCTAAGGGTAAGCTAGATATGGAATTACAATTCATCTATAGAGAAGTTATGGATCAAAGTTTTGAGACATTTAAATACTATTTACATTCAAAAAAATTTGAAGCAATTAATAATTCTAAGAATGATATTATGATACCTATTAACATAGGTAGTATAATGCATATGGCATTGCTTTCACTTAAAATTAATAAACATGATAATAAAAAGAAAAAAGAGTTGATTGAAACTTTAAAAAGGAAATTAGAGATTGATACAAGTTAATAAATTGAATCATCTCTAAAAACAATGTTTCATTTTATATGCAATATTGATATTCCTATTTTATCCAATTTAGGAAATTATTATGATGCTCTAAGTGAATGCTCAGAAGATACAAGACAATATCTAGATTTTAATAAAACTAGATCAAATAAATCACATGAATCAAAGGGTAAAGATATTCAGCTATTAGAGGTAGAGTGCAAAGAAACAAATTCATATTAACCCAATATCAAGGACAAATAAGGATATCTTCGTGAACAAGATAATAAAGATACAAAGTCAAAAGATTCAAATAATGAAGACAGATGAGAACTCAAATAAGAACTCAAGCAAGAAGTGAAAGACAAATCTTATGTAGAGGTTCATGAACAATGCAAGGTCCCTTGAAGATTGAAGATTGAATATGAAGATCAATATTGAATACTAAAGTCTTCAATAACCAAATAATGTAATACAAGGGGGTGTTGAGGAATATTACATTATTTTGTACATGCAAATGTACCCCCATTGTGCCTTCATGGTAAATTTCCAAATATGTAATAGATTAGACTTGGAGTCTATAGTTTAGGAATGTGATTTATATTTCCCATTTCATGTAAGTGTCAATGTGTAGAAAATGCACAAGTGTCATGTAAGTTAGAGTGCAAGAGTGTATTGAGATAATTTGTACATGTCTTGTAAGTGTGCAAATATGTAAAGTGAGGATGTGCACAAGTGTCTTGTATTAGGAGTGCATGTAGGAGAGTAAGAGTCATGTGGAAGTGTGAAAGTTTCATAGAGTCAATTGTGTATGTAAGAAGAGAGTGAAGAGTCTAGCATGTAAGTGGAAATATGATAGCCAAAGGTCATGGGAGCTATCATATGAAGAACAATAGTCAAGTATATGAAGAGTCACATTTATAATAGTATGATTTAGCCATCATACATAATGAATACTTGTTCTACAATGTTTAAAATTTTAATTTTGATTATCTTTTTAGATGAAATTGTATTGAATCTAATATGGGTTTGATTTTTGTATGGAATCAAAGAATTTTGCTAATATAATGTATTTTTTATTACATAATCTAACACGTTTGGACTATATAAATTTTTACTTGAACAAGTCTCTAAGTATCACCACAACTTCAGTTTTATTCTATACATGGTAATAAAAAGGGTATTTAGTTTTAAGATATTATTATTTTTTGTAAAACAAAATAAAAATGTATAATTGATAATATCCTTTCAATATTTGTTTACACCCACTAAAATTAATTCATGATTTATTATCCACAAACAACTTAGGGTTTTTAAACCAAGAGTAGTATTTGACTAGTTGAACCTATAACAAAGTGCAAGACCAAATTCTAAATTCCATTCCATTTCATTGATTTTACTTTTTGCTAAATAGAATAAAAGTGTTATAGAGTTTGCTCTCCCATAATTTGATTGGTATCCTTATAGTTAAGGTTGGTTTTAATAAAACTAGTCACTAACTCATACATTTTTATGAAAAATTCTGAATCTCTTTTTACTAATGTCGAGCAATTATTTTTTATTATGTTATCCTTTAATAGCTAAATATCTATTCTCTAGAGAAAATTTAACGATAAACATCATAAGAGTTCAAGAAGTTTGACTAATGATGAGAATCCCCTTTTCCTATTTTGTTAGACTTGAATATCCTAATATATGTTATATTTGTTAGGACAAATACACATTACAATCTCCTCTCTATTTATAGAGGAACATGAACCATAATGAACCGATTTCATACTCCATTTTAAATGTCAAGCCAAACCATTTTGTTGTTGTCATTTTTTGACAAAATTACCATATCATTGAACATCCCTCTATTCCTAGTGCATCATATTTACATACCCTAATATTTATTCAATATTAGGAGGATAAAAATAAGTGTCTTTAAACTTATGGTGGTGGTGAGTATGTTAGCCATATTTTTGGAATTTTTTGGCTCTTAATGGTATTAATTTTCAAAGTGTTGTCTATTGTACTCTCAAGAAAAATAGGGTAGATGAGCAGAAGAACAAGGTAATTTTAGATATGGGTAGATGTACATTGCATATCAAATAGATGGAGATAAAATTTTGGGATGAAGCTATAATTTGTGTTGCACATATCATCAACAAGATATTGACTTGGGTATTCCAACATATGATACCTCTTAAGCCCATGTTTCCTAATTTCATATATTTAGACCTATTGCATGGACTTGTAGTCTCAAATATAAGAAAATAATATCAAGGTTAAGATTCACCGATGTATTCATATGGTTTATTATGATACTTCTAAGGCTTATCATAGTTATGACCTAATTAGTTAGGATAGATCGTTTTATATAACATGTTAAATGTTAAGATTCTTCTTTCAACCCCTTTTGGTCCTTTTACTACATG
The DNA here is from genome assembly GCA_028583015.1 of Wollemia nobilis. NCBI lineage: Eukaryota > Viridiplantae > Streptophyta > Pinopsida > Araucariales > Araucariaceae > Wollemia > Wollemia nobilis. The sequence goes on from JAQPPZ010002662.1 coordinate 353,090, forward strand.
ATCCCACCCTTCCTATTGCTTTTTACCCCTTCCAATATTCCAATTGACTCTTCTCCAAATATTATAGATTCACAAGCTATTAGTCTATGTCCTATAGTGGATACTAGTGTTTGGTTGTCACCACTCCAAATTCTCCATCAAAAACTCCTATGAATCTTACTTCATATGAGCTTGACCCCCTAATGCATTGTGAGATGATGTTAATGATATGATAGAGGGTGATTATTGAATGGATTCTTTAAATCCTTCTTCTAATGTTGTTTCTATATAAGATATGCCCAAGCCTTATATAGATCACCCAATACCTAACCCATTATTGCTTAGAAATATCATTGGAAACCCCTCCTTGATCTTTGGTCTTGAATATTGATGATTTTTTATAGTCTCTTAGTTTTCTTTAGACTAAGGGATTTTTTGAGTGGGAAGATGTTTTATTGGAAGAATATGAGTATTTAAAGAAGAACCAGACTTAGATCTTGTTCCTTTACATAAGAACAAGATTGTGGTTGATTTAAAGTGGGTCTACAATATCAAATTCACATCATATGGTTAGATTGAGAAGAAAAAGATATAGCATATTACTAAAAGTATCTCTTAGGAGTGAATTGGTTATTTAGATATATTTTTCTTGTTGCCCAAATGGATTTGATATAAATAATTCCCTATATTGTTGCTTCTTATAGATGGGAATTTCATCAAATGGATGTGAATAGTGATTTTATTTTAGAAACATAGAATGGATTCATAAACTATGATCAACCTTATAATTTATGTGATAGAAGAACAAATACACTCATGAACAAGAATGGAATATTTCGAGGGAAATAATCACCCTCTCAACTACCCATACTTGATGTATAGTTTATATGATATGTCATCAATGACATATTATCCACAACATTCCCATTATTATGTTAATGCTCGATCAAAGTATATATAATATAATTTCTAAAAATTTTAAAATTCACACGTGCAAGAGACTTTATCAAAATATATACACATTGCTCCTCTACTAGATAATATTAGAGTTGTATGGTGTGTTATTAATCATGTTAATAGATAAAATGGTACTAAACCTATGTTTTATGTGTTTATAAATAATTGAATTACAAACAAGATATAAAACTCCTTGGTTGTCACAACTCAAGAAGATTGGTTTCTTTTGAAGGATGCCCATTCTTCACAATATATAGGATAACTATATTGTCTTGTAGACAACTCCTCTTGTAGTGATATATAATATTAATGGAAGAATGAGCAAAAGCATGTTATGTCTAACCTTCCCAAGCAATCAAATTGGATCCTAGAAAGAATACATATGTATAAGTGGATCTCTTATTATCAATGTATACTCCATAGTTTGAATCCATAAAGAAGAATTAATCATTCTTCTTGTACTCTGGCTATACTAATTTACAACTTGAATTTATTAGTTTACCCTCTTTACTATTTTTCAACACCACCCATTGGTTCTTTCATGAATTGTAAAAGATAGCTAACAACATAACTAATATTTGGTCTAGTATATGTCAGACAAATGCAACTTCCAATCAACTAGTGATAGAAATTACCATTCACCTATGAATATTGATCATATTATGATAGTTGCAACCATGTTTCCATTTGAGTATCCATGGTCTTGTAATATTTCATCTAAAAATTCTCAAGGAAAGTCCTAACATATTTCATTTATGACATGAAAATATGGTTCTTAGTTTGCCACACCTACAAGCCAATATAGTAATGCATTAGCTCAATACCAGTTATGCCAAACAAATGCTTTAATGCTTTCTTATTATCTTCAATCAAAATTTCTACACTCCTAATAATCATATCATTGACATATGATCTTGATGCAGGGGCATCTGTGCATAAACGGTTTTGGTTAAAGTAATGACCACCAATTTGTAATTGTCAGCAACATATAAAATGATTCTTGTATTGTAAGTAAAGGGAAAGGAAGAGAGATATACAAAAGAGAGAGGAAGAGGAAGAGAAAGATATAAAGAGGAATAAATAGATAGGCTAACAAATAGAAAGGAGAAATGAGAAGAGGAAGGGGAAGGAAGACATGTAGAGTGAGATAAAAGAAGGTAGATATTTCTAGTTACTTATTTGAATGCATGGGAGACAAAGGAATGAATGGGGAGATGTAATATACAACCAAATAGCACATTGGCAATAAAAATAAGTTTCCACCTTGAATTTATTCTATGTGTGTTTGAATGGTAATTGCATTAAAATTTTGTATGTTGCATAGACTAGTTTTTGTGTATGATTACAGGAGAATTACAGTTTGTGTGAAGATACTATTTGAATTACAATGTTGAATAATTACCGTCCAAGTCAAGATTGATTGTTTGAATCAATTTTTTTATTATTACTAACCATTCAAATGGATATTGCCATGTTCTATAAGTGGAAGTTACCTTGTGATGTACAAGTGGAAGTTGCACCATATCATACACGTGAAAATTATAGTGTCGTATAAGTGAAAATTATATTTTTCCATACAAGTGGAAGGTACATCATGTCATACAAATGAAATTTGTATCGTGTCATACATATGGAAGTTGCACTATGCAAGCATGCTATAAAAGTGGAAGTAGCACCATATTGTACAAGTGAAAATTGCACTTTGTCATACAAGTGAAAATTACATTGTAACATACAAGTGTAACTTATACCATGCTATACAAGTGGAAGTTACACCATGTTGTACAAGTGGAAGTTACAATGTGTTGTATTGGAAGTTGCATTGTGTCGTACAAGTGGAAGTTTCACCAAATTGAAAGCATTGTCATCATATTACATCAATGCACTATATTTTACACTTGCCATCTTGTCATCTAGTGCATGTAAATAAAAAAAGAAACTAAATGTTACATTGTTGGTGTTAGTGAACCATGAATCTTTTGCTGTTAGGGGAGGTTGTTGTTCAGTTGAACCCCTTTATATTGTTTGTATCATTTAATATCAAAGAATAGGTTTTATTTTTAGAGGTCTATAATACATGTCAAAGGAAATATGACATAACAAGAAAAAGGAAGACCACATGATCTAGGATCCCAACCAAAAAACATAACTAAATTACTGAGAGGAATTAATGCTAGGTTGGATGCAATAAAGATTGTACAAATGGGAGGCATTCATTTTGAGGAGGTTAGTGATAATGGAGAGGATACTGGTCACCAAAAGCTTCAATATGAGGAACAAGAAGAAGAACTAGAGCAATGATTTATTTGGGTGATCTCATAAATGGGAAGTATACCAAAGAGGGATACTCCCAATTTTAATGAATGTTTAAATCTAGAAGAATTGATAAACTGGATAATGGACATGGAAATATTCTTTGACTATGAATTGATGGAGGATCAAATTTGCATGCACCTAATTAAAGGGATATGTTTTCATTTGGTGGGATCATGTCCAAAAAAATATGTAGCAAAAAGCAAGGATAAAATTTGAATATCGGATATGTTTGTATAGAAAATAAAATATAATTTTTTACTTATTAATTATCAAATTGGATTCTTTAAAATATTCTAAAACCTTATGCAAAAGGAGTTGGGTGTAAAAGAGTATACTAAATAATTTTATAAAATGACCATAAGAGCTAGTCATCTTGAAGATGGTTAGGAGAAAGTGGAAAGATATATAAATGGACTATGGTTTTCCATAAAGGATGAAATTGGAATTGTTGTCGTATCTAATTATTTTGGTCAGAATAATTGTGCTTTATGAGGAGAAAAACAACAAGGTCATAGTTAAGAGAGTGTGGGTTGGCTCAATGAAGGATCTTTAGGAATTTTTACAAGGTCGACTCCTTGTTAAGATATGATCTCTATGGCACACTTGGACTCAAAAGGGGAAAAGAGATGTGAGGAAAGAAAAATAAACAACTCAACAAAAGAAAAAGTGTGGCAATGCACCAAAATATCTGCTAGGATCCTTCTACACAATAGACCTAAATGCTATGTGCCAATGATGAACTCTTCCTCTACTCAACATAGTTAAGCATAAATAATATTTTCTTTTGTAGGCATGCATAAAGGAGGGTCTCTTTTATATTATAGTATTTAAATCTATGATTTAAATATTATAATATTTTAATATTTAAACTTTTATTCAAAATATATTTAAATATTTTGATTTAAATATAAACCTTCCACTTTAATATTTAAATATTTCATTTAAATATTAAAGCATATAAAATCACCTTTGAAGATATTTGCCTTGACATCAATGACAACTCAATAATTCTAACAATCTCCCCCTTTGTCATTGATGGCAACCCTACAAAGAAACTGTCCTTTATTGAAACATTATCACAAGCTACTCCCATGACAGGCTCCTCCTCCTTACTAAAATTCTCCCCCTTTGACATCAATGGCAAAGGCTTCTTGGGGATGAAAGATAAGACACTTGAAAAACACCTCCTTACTCACTGCTCTTACTAAGACATCAATGATAATATGGGAGTGAAACTCCCAAATTACTATGCTCATTTTCTTGTTCTATTTTCTTTTTCCAAACTTTAGATCTCATATTATTTTGAACATATTGACTATTCTCCTTCTTCCTTGACTTTGAAATTTTAGGGAATATTATTCTACACCTTCTAGACATATGCCTAGAATTATTACATTTGTAACATATGATTTGTAGTCTATGAGAGGTGCGAATGAATTGAAATTCCTCTTGGTGAGACAAAAATAATTCTTAGCACAGACCCTACAATTTATAGCTTTATGACCAAATTGGTTACATGAGAAACAATAAACATGGAAGAAATATTAAAACCTTTCTAATTGCCTTGGAGGATATTACCGCATAGTTCTATCATTTTTGTTTCTATGATGGACTTTATTCCTTGATGATGCTTTGTTTTCTTCCTCCTTGATGCTTCCACTTCTCAACACATCATCATAGGTCTTAGGTTCTTATTTAATCATTTTCTTTGATGCCTATGTTCCTTTTGAGCTTGACTCTCTCTTTTGTTTTATTTGACCTTCTTCAAAACCAAGTCCATTATTTATAGTCAAAGATCTTTGTCCTTTGATAATTTCATCCACGTTTTCTATACTTTTCTCAAGCATATGTAGCTTATAATTTGATTTTTTCACTTCCTTACTTAGAAAGACAACCTCCTATTTCAATTTTTCACATTCCAACTTTTTTGCCTTTAACTGCTCAGCCATACCTTCTTCAATTTGCTTTACCTCTTCAAATTTAACTTTCAAATTAATGAGTTCTTACGATAACTTTACCTTTGTCTTATCATACTATTGTACTTGAGTCTTCAATATCGAGTTATTCTTTCTAATCCTTTTCAACTCTTCAAGAGCAACAACAATTTCCTCTTCTATTTCAACTATGACTTCCTCTTCATTTTTTAGATCTTTTTCTTTTTCTTGGTTTTCAACAAGAGCTTTTTCTTTCTCCTCTATGGCCAGAAATAGGATTTCTTCTCTTTCACTATTGGAGAGACTTTCATCGCTACTGGAATAAATGATTGCTTCCTCAACATAAAGGCTTTTCATATGCCTTTAAAAGATCTTCTTCTCATGCTTGTTTTGATCGTGCCTATTTTTTTTCATGATAAAATTTTATTTCTTTCTTTTTCTTGTATTACTTTTCTTCTTCACTACTACTACTTCTATCTTGTGGGAAATTAGATGCATAGTGACCAATATTACCATAGTTAAAACATTTCACATAATGCATACCTTTGTGTTTTCTTGGACCCTTCTTATTTCTTCACACAAAGTTGGCTTCTTTTTCGCTTCTTGATTCTTCACTTGACTCTGGTTATTTATTTTTTGTCTTCTTCAAATCTTTAAATGTGGTCTCCCATTTGGATGTTTGATATTTTTGAGTCCTCATATCATAGGCTATGAGAATTCTATGTAGCTCATCCATGCTTAAGGTTTTAAGATCCTTCATTTCTTCAATCACTGAAACCTTTGCATCAAATATCATAGGAAGTGACCTTAAGATTTTTTTAACAATATTAGAGTATTCAATACTTTCTTCAAGTCCACGAATGGTTTTGACAACTTATTCAACACAGAGTTGATATTTGGCAATATCTTCATCTTTCATCTTCAAATCTTCAAAATTCCTCCTGTGGGTTTAAAGTTTTGCCATTTTAACCTTGTCATATCCCTCATATTTTCTTTGTAACTTATCCCATAATTCTTATATTGTGGTGCATTGAAAAACTTTCACAAACTCTAATTCACATAACCCACTTAATATTGCATTCATTGCCTTGGTATTATTTTCATATGGTCTCTTACCATATTTATCTATGGGAGGAGTTGTAGATGGTGTGAACCCATCCTCAACTAATTTTCATGTATCATAGCCATGTACCATGAAATATATTTGCATCCGCACACTCTAGAAAGTATAGTCAGTCCCATTAAATAATGGAGCCCTATTTGACTAAAAATATTCTTGGCAAGCCATGTGTGTTCTTGTAAGATCTTCCTTCAAGATGTTAGGCTTTTATGAAGGAACTTGCTCTGATACCAATTGAATAATAGAATCTTATACTAAGAGGGGGGTGAATAGTATAAGATAAAACTTTTCAATCCAAATGATAACAATAATAATATGAATGCAATAATAAATCAATGTACAATTTCCATACACATAAGAGACAATGATTTTTATGTGGAAACACCCTATCAAGAGAAAACCATGGAAAAATATTGCTTATATTTTTCTTCAATAAATTTTATGGATACCAACCCATAGAAGACACCAATACCCTATACAAGTTTTTGGACACCAATCCATAGGAGTCACAAATACCCTATACAAGTTCATGGACACCAATCCATAGGATACACAAATACCCTTGCTCAAGTTCATGGGCACTAACCCATATGAGACACCAATCCCATATACAAGTTCATGGACATCAATCCCCTAAACAAATTCTTCGACACCAATGCATAGAATACACCAATCCCCTTGCTCAAGTTCATGGGTACCAACCCACAGGAGATACCAATCCCCTATATACGTTTGTGGACACCAATCCACATTAGACATCAATTTCATTGCTCAAATATACTCTTAAATCTACTTACAAATATTGCTCAAATTTTCTCCAAAATATTCTTACAAACACTACTCAAATCTACTCCAAAACATGCTCATAAACATTGCTAAAATCTTTTCCAAAACCTGCTCACAAATTCTACTCAAATTTACTCCAAAACCTACTCACAAACACTTCTTAAATCTGCTCCAAACATTGCTCAAATCTGCTCCAAATTCTTGCAATAATGGCATCGATTTCTTCACCTTTTCTTGAGTTTGCTTTCTTCAGCTAAAAGGTAATTTAGACATATTCTACCTAATTTTTTTTTAACTTCATGAACATATATAGGATGATATGCACTAGTGTAGAAATATTCAAATGACCAATATTTTATTCACATTCATTTAGTCTTTCGCTTCCACATATCTCACATTTATTATATTTTAAAGGGATATCAAGTCTAGCATTAGATAACTTACTCGTGTGTTGAATTGGATATGTTAATACCTTGCTTTTCTTCCACTATCATGTATACATTTTCTTCTTCTTGAAATGGCTGAATTGTCCTTCCTTGTTAATTGAATGCTTGGGTGAATATGTGCACTTAATCTCAACTTTTAGACCTATTGCTTTATGTAATGTTCTTCTCAAAATCATTACTAAAATCATGGCAGAAATGTTGAAGCCTCTTTTGTATAAGATTATTTCCCCAGAGAAAGGGGGTTATGTGGAAGGACGTCAAATAGTATATGAGATAGTTCTTGCTCAGGAAGCCATCCATTACATGGATATGCAAAATTCTCCTTCCATGTTCATTCGATTAGACTTATCCAAAGCTTATGACAAAGTGGATTGGAACTTCCTTATCAAATTTTTGAGGTAATTTAGTTTCTCTAAGGATTGTATGGATTGGATTATGGGATGTATCTCTTAAGTTTCCTACTTAGTTCTTATCAATGACAGGCCTTCTCAGTCATTCCCAGCTTCCAGAGGTATTAGGCATCCCATAGTTCCCTTGGTGAAATGGGATACTTTGTCTTCCTAATAGTGAAGGGGAGTTAGGATTCTGGTCTTCTATTAATAACAACAAATCTTTAGCTGCTAAATTATATTGGAGGATGTTGCATAACCCCAATGCTCTTTGGGCAAATAATATCCATGCTAAATATGCTAAGAACAAAAGTCCTGAAGACCTTGTTCGCTATCAACTTCCTACCAAATGTTCTCCTATTTTAGCAATTCTTAATACTGGTGAGGATTTGATAAAGAAAAAATTATTTTGGATCATTCATAATGGTCAACAGGCAAATTTTTGGACAGATTCTTGGGATGGTCACAAGCCTTTGATAACTTAGTTTCCCAATTGGAGGCCTTGGATGGAGGAGCTTCACCAAGCTAATTGGATAAAGGTGGCTAATTACTATCGGTACCATACTGGAAATTCAAAGGTTGGTAGCTATTGGATCCCTATTGAGGACTAGCCTATTCAAATCCCAGAATGGCAAAGACAAGATATCCAAGGCATCCTTCATATGAGATCCCTCTCTTTTTCCTATGAAAAATATTGTTTTGGATGGAAAAACACTACTAAGAGTGAGTATTCAGTTGCTCAAGGTTATTTGACCTTATGCCATAATAATCCCAACCATTATTCTAACATCTTTTCTCGATTGTGGGCTCAAAATATCTAGCCTAAGGTGAGGTTATTTAATTGGCTTTTATTGCATCGTAGGGTGCTTACTAGTGAGCAACTTATGAAGCGTGGTTTTCATGGCCCTTTTAGATGTGAAATGTATGAAGAGAATGTAGAAAATCTCAACCATATTTTTATTGAGTGTACTTTATCCTATGAGCTATGGAGGAGAATGGCCACTTTACTTGGCTTACAATGGTCCAGTTTTTTTACTTTTGAACAAATTTGGAGGGATTGGCCTAATCAAGAGGGTGTTGATCATTTATTAGGCAGTTAGTTTGGATGGGTTCTACCATTCTTCTTTGGAATATTTGGAATGAAAGGAACAACCAAATTTTGAATCAAGATAGGAAGGATATTCCCTATCTTTGGCAAAAGCCCATAGCCAACTTAGTTGAATCAGTCCATCAACTCCTTAATCACCCCAAAAACTCCCACCAAAGATGGGATCAAGTGATGCAACGATTGAAGATTAAATCTTCTAAGGACAACTAACTTAAAGGGAATGTGAGTATTAGTAAGATGGATAGGACTAGAAATTGGAAACCTCCTCCTAAGGATTTTGGAAAATTCAATACTAATGGAGCCTCTAGAGGGAACCCTGGAAAAGCCAATGTGGGAGGAATTGGTAGACTTTCAGATGGCTCCCTGGTTTTTACTTTTGCTGAGAATTTGGGTATTCTTTCCAATAACCTTACTGAGGGGTATGGTATCCTCAAAGGCCTTCATGAGGCTACTAAGGTTGGATGGGAAAAGGTGTTAGTTGAGACTGACTCTCAACTTATGATTAATCTCTTGAAGACTCCTTCTAAGAATCATAAGGTGGATTGGAGAATAAAAAGAATTATTGAGAAGATTCAATTAATCCAGATGGGATTTTTAAAAGTTGATTACAATCATGTGGTTAGAGATCAAAACAAGAGTGCTGATGCTTTAGCTAATTGGGCTTTGGACAAATGTGATCTTACTTGTTATGGCCACCCTCCTATATGGTGGGCTTCTCAAATTAGGGAAGCTCTTCTTTCTATCATTTCTTTGGATGGCTCCAGTTCTGAAGGTACCTAGTTTCTTCTTGCTTTTTTTTTTTTTTGCTTCTCTTTGGTTCATTCAGTTTTTTTTAGTTCCCTAGCTCATTCTATTCTTTATTTTATTTCCTCTGTTGATTCTTGCCTTATTAGTCTTCTGGTCTAGATAGGTCATTGTTATGTTCAATTTTTTTTTTTTTTTTTTTTTTTATTTGTTTTGTTTAGTTTTTTAAGGTGGGTGGGTTCTTTGGTTTTGTTTTTTTTTGTGTTCTTTATGTTGTTTTTTGTTGTTCATGTGTTTTTGTTGTTTTGTTTTTTTTGTTTTTATGTTTTTTGTTATTGTTGTGTTTTTTTCGTTTTTGTTCTTGGGACAGACCTAAATGCACCCTGCACCTTGCTCAACAATGCACCAATATATCTGCTAAGATTCCTCTACACGACAGACCTAAATGCTATGTGCCAATGATGAACTCTTCCACTCCCCAACATAGTTAAGCATAAATGAGATTTGATTTTGTAGGCATGCATAAAAGAGGGTCTACAGGAAGTAATAATCCAAAAAATGACACAGGCCCATCACACATACATATGTCAACAAAATCCAAAGCAGGTAAAGACTACAAGCACACACATATATAGAATAGGTCTACAAGAAGTTATAAATGATTGGTCCAAAAATTGACATAGGACTCCATATATATATGCAAATAGTATAATTATAGAGATTATGTCGAGAGCAAGGGTTTGATTTACCCATAAGCCATTATCCATTTTCATCTTCACCATTGAAATACATTATCCACCAATGCTTATTTCTACCCCATGAATGTATGCTATCCACTAACATAAATCAAATCAACAAATCATTGATATACATTGTCCACTGATGTATATCTCTAACTCATGAAGCATATTGCCTGCTAAATTTTTTCAAATCATCAAATCAAATGAAATACATTAACCACTAATGTATTTTATATCTCATGAAACATATTATATATTTTCTAACATGATTCATCTCAATAAATCAAATAAAATACATTATCCAAGACTAACTTCATCCCTATTATAAAGTCTAAAGGTCCAAGGCCATAATCCATTTTATAAAATTCCAATCCTTTGGCCAATTTTTAAGGACTCCATTTCATATGTTAAAGGCCTATGGTCCCTTATTCAAGGTAAGGAAAATGGCGAGTGATTTAAACGTTATTAAAGGCATAGAAACCTTTATTCAAGGAAAGCAAATTCCAATCCTTTGACTGATTTTGAAAGGCATAGAAACCTTTATTCAAGGTAAGCAAAATGGTGAGTCATTTAAACGTTATTAAAGGCATAGAAACCTTTAACTTAATCCATAGAAACCTTTATTCAAGGTAAGCAAAATGGTGAATCATTTAAACGTTATTAAAGGCATTCAAGGTAAGCAAATTTCAATCCTTTGACCGATTTTGAAAGGCATAGAAACCTTTATTCAAGGTAAGCAAAATGGTGAGTCATTTAAACGCATATAAACCTTTAACTTAATCCATAGAAACCTTTATTCAAGGTAAGCAAAATCATGAGTCATTTAAACGTTATTAAAGGCATAGAAACCTTTAACTTAATCCATAGGAGGTCGAAAGGCATAGAAACCTTTAACTTAATCCATAGGAGGCCGATTCCAAAAAAGAAATCGACAATCGACAATCAACTAAACATTTGTGACGTGTCACGAAATAACTATGCATCGTTAAGGCATAGAAACCTTTAACTTAATCCATAGGAGATTCCAATAAAGAAATCGACAATCAACTAAACATTCATGACGTGTCACATAATAACTCTGCCTCGTTAAGGCATAGAAACCTTTAACTTAATCCATAGGAGGCCAATTCCAACAAAGAAATCGACAATCAACTAAACATTTGTGACGTGTCACGGAGGCCGATTCCAACAAAGAAATCGACAATCAACTAAACATTCGTGACGTGTCACGAAATAACTCCTCTCCTATAACTCTTGCCAGCCCGGAGATTCTATAGTTCGACAATCAACTAAACATTCGTGACAAAATCGACAATCAACTAATTCATTCACGAAATAACTTCTTGCCAGCCAGGAGATTCTATTGTTCAAGGGGGGTCCGCGAAGTAACTCTGCCAGGCAGGAGATAGGGTAGTTCACGGGGCCGCCGAAGACAACAACAGACAATTTGCCACATTATTATCTACCTCAAAGACCTTTTACAGGCCAAAAATTCCCTTTGCTAATGCATGTGGGATTTATGTTTGGGAAGGCCAAATTCCTTCCTGTCGGAACCCACTCGCGCGCGGCGTCGTCACGCGAAGGCGGCGCTAAGGGTGGCTCCAGACAAAATTTTAATATTCTCCTAAATTTCATCTTAGGATATCTTTCAAGCGGCGGTGACGGTTTTAACTACAACAGTTTCGGGGCAAAGAGAAATCGTTTTCACTTAGCAGTCTAGCCAGAAACGCCCAGTTCAAGGTCCAAATGCGTAAACCAGACCAAAATTAAATTCCAACCCAACATGTTAAGCAGGGTTTAACTGTTTCAAGGGGGTATGTACTGCCATCGGAGGGTGCCATTCGTCAGCGGAGATGTATTAATAATGTTTTCACCTAATAATGAACCTGTTGTGTTTGTACGTTTGCGAACAACGTTTAAAACACAGTCTCAGTCACCCTCACACTAACACAGACAATGTTTAACATACATATTCTTATCTGTTCAATATTAGACGTTATCTAAAGACTTGCACTAATGCTTAGCATATTTCAACAATGTTCAAGCGTATTCAACAGGCGCTCATAGCTTGTTTTACATTCACTATTTTCAGTGTAACACTTTGTCAAATACTTTACGCTGTTTTTTTTTTACTACAACCTTATAGCGGATGAAAAAAGGAACTCCCTAAACCCTGCGACGACCACCAGAATTACACATGAATTAAATCAAACATTATTGCCTACCCAAAGGTTGTGGTAGCGACAATAGTCGATGCCCCGCATAGCAACGCCATCAGGCAAACATGGGTCTATAAAAAAAAATACTGTAATGAAAGCTATAGAGATGGTGATAGAATGTGCACAAGTGCACGTCGAAATAAAGCAGTAAGCTTAAAAATATTCTAACACAACGACATCACAAATATCAATGTAAAGCACACAAAATAATGTTGTGTGAAGCGTAACTCGGCAAGCGGGCCTCAACAAACAAAACATTCAGAGGAAAAGGAAATTCTGTGAGGCAGTGGCTCAAGGATTTCATCCATGATTAAATAAATCATCGCTTCCAAGGTAAAGAGCCGCTCCTCGAGCACCTGAAACCAGCAGAACAACTCGCAGTCGAGATACAGCTTAGACCAACCCGGGCTCTTCAGTAGTTAAGCGCCTTAGAAACGAGCGTGGCCGAATTCTTCATTGAAGAAGAGGTCTACTTAAAGGCATACAAAGCAAACTTACAGTCCCCAAAAGCAACTACCCGACCGACTAAAGAAAAGGGTCTTAAAGGGCCTCGACACGGAGGCCTAATCGTCGGGGAGATTCATTACCAAGACTTTCACAAGAGATTTATAATAGTAAGATTCTATTTAAATAAGAATCACAGCCCCATGCACCCCAAACTTATTTTTAATATTTAAAAAAAAAAAAAAAAAAAAAGAACGACGACGACGACTAAAAATTGATAATAGAATAATAAGACTTACAAAAAAGAATTCACTTAAATTATCAAGCAAGATCCAGAGAAGCAAGAGCTAACATAGAGAAAGAACACAAACTAAGTTGGTTGAACTTCTCTTTACCAAACAACAAAATGATATTGGTAATATACAAGAGGGGCCAAAATCCCGTAATGAGACATGATTATCATCTCATGGAATATAAGGGATGCTAATTGTTGGAAATTTGAGCATGTTTTGTTGTTATTGACGTCAAGAGGTTTGATATCCTAAGTTGATGGTATAATGCGAAGAAGGTTTGATGTAAAGCAAGGCAAGGTTATCTCCAAAGCACTTGGGACCATGGGTTCAAAGCACCATGCACCCCAAACTTATTTTTAATCAAAAACTAAAGTAAATCATTTAAAACGGGAGAGTTATGACCTGAAACTCCTCCCCTTCGTAATACTCAATCCCTTCTTTCCTATGAATCTTCCCCTCTCCTCCTCTACGAATTACCCCTTCTGTTCCCCCTCCTGCTCTGCATGATGGCTTTTTTAGTTTTTTTCAAAGCCCTCTCCTCTTTTCCAAGGAAACATGCTCTTTTTTTCTTAGGGGGTAGAGGGGTAGAACTCCAATATGGACAACAGTCCCAATTGGCCTGGTCTCACATATTTTTTCATCAAAATAACCATCCTTCCAAAATGTGTTGTAATCACAATGACACTAAGAGGGGGGGTGAATCAGTGTGTTCTTTAAAAACTTCTAAAACAATTAGATTATAAAACCAGCAGCAGTTTAAAGCAGATAAAAGAGATACTAAATGCATCAAAAAAGCATCACACATAACACAACATTTTAACGAGGTTCACCAATGTGGCTACTCCTCAAAAAGACTGCTTGGACTACCATCCAAATCCAGTCAATGCAAAGCTACAACTTTACATAATCCTTTACCAAGACCAACTGGAAGGAGCACCAACCCCTTAACTTTATCTGCTTCAACAGAATGGAGCACCAACTCCTATTTTACCAGCACCTACTGGAAAGAGGCACCAACCCCTTAATTTGCCAAGACCAACTGGACAAATTGTTTACCAGCACCAACTAGAAAGAGGCACCAACCCCTTAATTTGCCAAGACCAACTGGACTTCAATATTGAATAAAAAAATGTTTGACATATACCTTTGTTATTGCAAGACTCTAACTGGTCTACATCACCTTTGCAATCTCTGTGCACTCTGCTCTCTCTTGCACAATCACTTCACACAGTTTGTTGCACTGCTACAGCCAGACTTTGCAATCAACTTTGCCCTTCGCGCTTCTTTGCACACTCTGCTTTCTCTGCGCACACGCTTCGCACACTCTGTGTCGTTTCACATTCTGATCTCTGCTCAACACGAACTTCACTTTCACAAACACTATGCTCGCATTCGCACTTTATCTTTACACCCCACTTTTCAAACTCGAAGTACCCTTGCTTTTATAGAAGTTTTAGGAACAAACCCTAAAAGAACGTCGGTTGAGAAACCCTAGAATTTGTCAGCTGCCAAACCCTAAAATCCGTCGGCCCAGATTTAACTTTGTCGGCCTCAAACACTTCTTCCACCTTCGTCACTTTCCTGTAGCTTATTTTCGCGAAATAGTAACATGTCGGCCCTTTTAATTTAATTTAATATTTTAATTTAAATTTTAAATAAAATAAAATTTAAACTAAATATTTAAAATTAAATATCTTCATCACCGGAGCATCTTTTTCAACGAAACGAAGAGCCAACTTGGGTTTTAAGAAAAACCCATTTCAAATATGTTATCCATGGTTTTAAATAAAACTTTTTATTTTGACTGCCTTGGTTTTCACAAAAAACCTTTAAAATTTAAACTAAATATTTAAAATTAAATATCTTTATCACCGAGGCATCTTTTTCAACGAAACGAAGAGCCAACTTGGGTTTTAAGAAAAACCCATTTCAAATCTGTTATCCATGGTTTTAAATAAAACTTTTTATTCTAAATCGCCTTGGTTTTCACAAAAAACCTTTCCGCTTCTTGACATCTCGGGTTCGAAGACTTCTTCTTCTCATTCCGAATTATGTTTTCTGCTTTCGTGCATCTATCATTTAAGGACTCATGATCTGACTAACTTCTGAACTTTATCCTCTCGCATCCGAGTGACTTATGAACCGCTCGTCCATTGCATCATTAAATCTAACCGATCGTATTAACAACAATGACAATCCTCCTGCAACACCTTGCTCAACACTGAACTCCTATCCATTGTACTTTGGCTGCACCTTGCTGTTCAATAAACTCTTGTCCATTGCATCAATAAATCTGTTTGACTGTGTTGACAACAATGACAATACTATTTGCTGCACTTTGCTCAACAAAATGTATTGCACACTTACCTCATAAGGAAAGTAAAAAAAGCTCACACATACATTAAAATTATATGTAAATCACCCATGAACCTGCCATATTAATGAAACCATCATTACAATAAAATAATTATTAGTCAAATCCCATTGCTTAATAATATTAAGGGCAACATTAAAGCAAATATTAAATTGCTAGTTTAATGCATTGTAAAAAAAATCATTTTATTTTAACCATTATATCCAAGAAGAAATATTAGAGACTTTCCTTGCTACGTAATTTAGTGCATTCATCAAGGCGGAAGTTAAATTGTAGTCTGCCATCACAAATGGTAAGTCAATTTAATTAAAACCATTGTAAGCATTGCCATTATTCAACTCCTATGTTGATCAATTAATGTCATCGTCAAGGCTATTATCAAAATGATACTTTGACAATGTCCACCTACAAACATGGTTAGCCTTGCAAAACCATAAAATATAGCAACGTTATAGGCATAAATCACAATCAAATATTGCATCATCTCCAAGCATGGCCATAGCATCATCAATGTTAGACAATTAAAACAATAAATCCAATTACATTGTTTCCTCATCAAGGGTCCTACAGGATGGGTTGTGATATTTATTCACTTGTAGCAAGACTTGACATAGTAAGAATGATTCTAGCATTGATAGCTCAAAAAAGGTTTAAAGTCTATCAAATAGATGCTAAGTTTGATTTTCTGAATGGAGTGTTGGAAGAAAAGGTCTCCATAGATCAACCACTAGGATATGACCTGGAAGGACAAAAAGGAAATGTGTACAGCTTGAAGAAAACTTTATATGGACTCAAAGAAGCGCCCAAGGTTTGGTATAGTCACATTGGCTCTTTTTGGAAAATTGATTTCTAGTGCTCATGCGAGCCACTCTCTATATTAAGATAAATGAACAAGGACAAATTATAATATATGTTTGTATGTAGATTATTTAATTTATATTAGCAGTAGTGATGTGTTGTTTGATGAATTTAGAAAAACAATAAAAAGTGAATTTGAAATGATAAATTTAGGTTTGATGAAATATTTCCTTGGAATTAAAGTCTTTCAATCAGATGATTGAATATTCACTTCAAAAAGTAAATATGCAAGATGTTTTAAAGGGATTTATAATGGAGAATAACAAACTAGCATGTACACTAGTTGTAATAGGTTAAAAATAAGAAAACTTGACTATAACAACAATGTAGATTCATCATATTATAAGAGATTGGTTGGAAGTCTCATGTATTTGATGACCAAATAAGAAAAGGAATTCTAAGATATGATGAACCAAAAAATATGAGATCTTCTATATAACGTCAAACAAAACTTGAACTTGTTAGGTATAAAAATAGTGATTTGGATGAAACATTGATAATAGAAAAATCACTTTTGGGTACATATTTCATCTTGGATTTGGTACAATCTTATGGTCTTAAAAATAATAACCCATTGTTACGATTCCAACTGTTAAAACTGAGTTGTCAATCAATATGGATTAGAAGGATTTTAGGTAAATTGAACCAAGTACAAGAATATATAACTAAACTATTATGTTATAATAATTCAACTATAGCACTGTCCAAAGATCCAATATTTCATAGAAGAAGCAAACACATTGATATCAAATTTCAATTAATCATAGAGCTTGTCAAAAATTAAAAAAAAATTAATTGAAATTTTGGAGACCAACGGAAATATAGTAAACATACTTACAAAAACTTAAAAAAAAAAAAACTTTAGAAGATTAAAATTATTTTTGGGTGTCACAATTGGTTTATTAAAACTTGTTGAAATTAACCTAAATTTTTCCTAGTAAAACTATTTTTTTTTAGCTAGCAACATTTTCTAATATACAAAAATTTATAACTCTTCAATTACACATTAATATTTATTTATTTTCCAAGTAGCTAGCAACATTTTTAACCTGCAAGAATGAATAACTCTTCAATTACATATATTAATGTTTAATATCCCCATAAATATTTAATTGTAATGAATGAAAAGTTGTTACAACAGTAGTTTTGCATCCCCTGTTTTGAAATGTCTTTGTTTTGAACATAAAAGCAATGCATCCCCTGTTTTTGAAAAAAAAATGTAACGCTACAACAGCAGTTATCTGAAAAATTTGATATAAAACAAAAATTTTCTCTCTGCAGCAAATAATTGTACTTTTTACTTTCTTTCCATGTTGTTTTCTATCTTCAACCACAAAACTTGCCCTATTCAGTTTCTTAGGATGGTTGGAATCTTTCGACTCCACATTTAATCACAGTATCCAAGTGCTTCTTATCGGCACTGGCTCACATTTTTGATCGCAACGGACAAGGCATAGGCCGCTTCATGGTTTTTGCCTTATCAATATGTGCACTTACACACTTTGCGATTTGCTCTACCAGCTCTCCTCTGTTCCTACACGAAACAACAAAAGGAGAAAAAGGAAAAACGATTTCAGCAATGGGAAACTAATGATGGGAATAGTTCACAGCTACAATCGATGTATATATATTGGGTAGATGAAGTTTTACCCAGTAAACACGATGCCTTTTATATTTGAAGCCTTCCACAGACTCTCCCGCCATTTTTGGAGTGTTTCAGAATTGACTTTTGCAGCCTAAAAGCTAGAGCATACCTTCCATTCTCTTCTTCCATGCAAACTTCGGAGGGGCTAACTCCACAGAAGAGAGGTATGATGGGAGCTCCGGTTTCAAACATCAAAACCAATTCATTCAAGCACCACTCCGACTCTGCGTAATTAGGTGAAAAAATGGCTATATGCACGGAGGCTGTGCGTATGGCATGCTCTATGGATTCAGGTAATGTCTCTCCAACTTGGATGGAATACTTGTCGAGAAAGACCTTTAGTCCCTTGTGTTGGAGATGATGATAAAGAAGGCTCGCTTCTCCTTCCTTCACGTCGCTGCCTCTGTGATTGATGAATACGTCAAACCCACTTGTTGGGGATATAGCGCGAAACAGACGGCTTACTGCACTTCCCATGCCTGCGTTCATTAACCCATCACATTCCTATTAATACTCATCAATACTCTTCACAACCGTCCAGCAACATTTTTATTTTTCAATAGAGTTCCTATAAATGCTCTAAATACTATTAGAATGTAATGGTGAGTAAAAAAAAAAAATCCCATTCATCTTACATGATCATAACCAGGTCCTAAGCATTTGCATTTTGACCATTTTAGTAGATATAAAAAACATAGTTATATACATTACAGTTTGTTATATAGTTATTATAATGTCATTGTAAAAATGGAGAGGTTTTTTTTTGTATGAATAAAAATATATACATTAAGTATACTTAATTAGATAAAATAATAATTTATAATTGATTAAAATTAAATATAATATATTAAATATTTTATTTTTGAGATTTGGGTAATGTGATAAATTTATATGACCGACGATAGCTACTCTTATCAATAGGAAATTTAATACAGAGTCATCACACACCCACCCTTTCACATACTCGCCTACGTCGCAGTTTGAACCTTGGACCTCTCAAAGAAGAGCTAAAGCTTGAACCGTTGCACTGTCCTCCTTGAGACAAAAACTTTGTGGTTAGCGTGATAAACCATTACAACCGATGCATAGGGTTGAGCAATCTCCTCTCAACCAAGACCTCTCGTAAGGCCGAAAGCTGCATTTATCAATAGAGAAATACTACACAACCATTTGGGTATCAATAGGGTGGCGACAAGAGGAATGAAGCCTTGTCGGCCTCTACCAAAACATAGGACATTCCTAACTGTGTCTTGTATCTGTAGGGTGGACACAAGGGGAATGAAACCTGAGTTGGTCTCTACCAACACCCAAGACTTTCACCAACTAAAATACATAAGTAGATTCAATACTTTAAATATAAAAAAAGAGATTGTAGTTTTATAATTTTATTAATAATATATAATAATTTTTTAATATTAAAAATATATATTTAAAAGTTAAGATAGAAATCATCCTAACCTTAGCCACCAAAAACACTTATTCCTTCCTTTTGACTCTATAAAAGCCTTTTATGACTTTAAAGCCCAAGAACCTAAGAGTTAACCATTATTGGTTACAAAACCAAAAGGAGACTTGTATTGAAGCCAAACCTCCTAAATCTTGTGTGTGATGGCTTTCCAAATCAACCAAATGTTAGGTTTGCTCATCAACCTGACCAATTATCTTGTTTTATGTAGCCATGCCAATATGTTATTGAATATCTACCTCCTTCTCAATACTTACCTTAGCCAAAAAGTCCACCATTGTATTTAAACCTTTACCCACATAAGTCAAGATCACATTATCCAATTCACTTTAAAATTGCTTAGTTTGGATGACAAGAACCTTCAACCTCCATGTCTCCAAAGCAAAGTTCCTCATGTAATCCAAAGTTTCTATCAAGATATGAGAATCTAATTTTATGATTATCCTCCTATGACCCTGTCTTACCTCCTAGAGAGAAACAAATTTGATAGCTAAGCCTTTTGTTTCATTGTTTATGGATACTTGACCAACTTCTTGAGCTACTTAAATGTATAATCTCTAAACTGGTTGGTGTTGAAAGAAATTTCGATCTTAATCCATCCCTTGCTTTCAATGGCGAAATTTTATAATTTTAAAAATTCAACAATGATAAATATGTATTGATTCCACAAATCTATTCAAAATCATGCCTTTTCCTCCTTTCTCCACTTTATAAAATAATCCATTTTTCATTACCTAAAATCTTAGCTTTAGTGTCTCCCATATCAAGAAGTCATTACCATCTAAAAAATGATTCACATAATTTAAGTTCACTTGTCTTCTATATTTAGCACTTAAAACTCTTTCTCCACTTTATAAAATAATCCATCTTTCATTACCTAAAATCTTAGCTTTAGTGCTTCCCATATCAAGAAGTCATTACCATCTAAAAAATGATTCACATAATTTAAGTTCACTTGTCCTCTGCTATAAAAATAATAGATAAAAAAAAAATTAAATCTCTTTTAAATTCTATATAACCTATAAAAATTAAAAATAAAATTGTGAAATTCCAACTATATATAACTAATTCTATATTCAATAATCATAATTAAAAGTGAAATATATATTAAAATTTATAAAAGATGATTCAAACTAAATAGTTATTGTCCTCCAGGGTTAGTAGATTGGTAAGTACTTGTCTAACCACGCATTTACCAAGAATACACCTAGGTTCAAACTTCAGGGGTAACCTGTTCGCAAAGGTAGTAATCTGATCTGAATTCTCTTAAGTGCGTGTTAGACCGACAACGATGGTATGAATTGCAAACGGCCTATGATTTTTGAAGAAAAAAAACTAAATAGTTATCATTATAAAAATGTAGATTTGAATATAAACCTTTATCCTTCTTTTAAAAAATAATGGATTCTTTCGACTTGTGTACCGTCCGTACGCTAAAATCTCATATAATGTCATATATACATACGCCTTAAAGCTTTTTGGAAAAAAATTGCACCCTATGAGGAGACCAAACTTTGAAATTCGCGGATTGGACGAAACACAGTGTATTTTGGAAAAGAAAAGCATCCATTGGCAGTGGTTGGTTTCTTAAAAAAAAGTTTAACTACAAAAGAGACCATTATCATCGTATCTCTCTTTTCCACCGGCCAGCAAGAAAGTGTAAATCTTTTAATACAACTTGAAGAATGTCTGCTTCTACAAATGCAGATAGTCCACTGGTGCACGTAACTACAATTAATTCTGTTATGCGTCTTTCCTTTTTATGCCTTACAAATTCTCTAAAACTATATTAAAATAATTCAAATCAGTGGTCCACTGGTGCACGTAACTACAATTAATTCTGTCATGCGTCTTTCCTTTTTATGCCTTACAAATTCTCTAAAACTATATTAAAATAATTCAAATCAGTGGTCCTACGACCTTAATCTAATGTAATTTTCTTATGCAGAATTTCGTTCCACTTCTCCTGGACCCAGGTGCCTTTCGGTATGCAGCGGCCAGTTCATGTAACGTTTTCCACCAATGTCACACAATCATCTTTTTTTTTTTTTCTTCTCTCTCTCTTTCTTGGATGTTCGCCTTTCTTATATGCCTTCCACGTCTGGATGTCCATTATCCACTACGTGCTTTTAAAAACATTTTAGTAAGAAAGAATTAATAATGAAGTGACCAAATTGTCCGTCTTTTTCTGCACTCATCTGTTTTATTCCTTTACATCATTTTTTGGTCCAAAAGAATATCATGGGACCAACTGCTACTTTGAGTAAAAGAAATTGCATGCTATTTTTAGTCCCTTTCCATTCTTTTGTTCATATTGGTTGTTGGTTGTGCCTTCATGTATCAGGTCAATACTAAATCATTTTAAATCATTTTAATAATAGTCCTATCGACCATGAATTTGGCTAAGTACTGTGTAAAGACTATCATCATACTAAATTGATAGTTATTTTTTCATATATTATATGTAACTTTTTTTATCTTATAGTTGATTGTATATAAATTTATATCCATATTAAAAATTGGATTTTTTTGTTTTTTATATCTTTTAATTTATGATGATAATTTAAAAAAATATATATGTCAATTTTGTTATAAACCATTCAGATTTATTTTTAGTTTTAAGAAATATAATTATTTTGTATACATAAATTTGATTATAGTTTTATTTAGAAATATGCATACAACATTAACTTATCATTGACAAGAATAAAATTTATTAGATCCTCATATATTACAATTATGCACAAAATTTTTAACCCATCCTTACTTTGTTTTAAAAACACTCATTTACCCATGTCACGTGCTCATTCATACCTTGGTTCCAATACCATGAACAAAGATACATAGATTTTATTAAAGACTTGACATTCTCATCCTACACAAAGAAAAATCCTACACATTTTATCAATCAACAAAAGTTAATGAATATATAATGAGGATTATAACCCAAACACTAGTTCATTGTCTCTTACATGCTTTATATTAACTTAACAAGGATATCTAGCTATTACAAATTGGAACAATTCACTATGTTGATTGGTAGATGATTGAGACATCTCACCATTGTAGAATACAACGCCTTTATGTTAATTGAGATAACTCACTATGCATCCTAAAACACATCATACCAAGCTTACCAATCAACTAGGAGACATTAGAGAATGATAGCAAAAAAATTGGCATATTAATGTAGCACATAACCTTAATAATAGATATGTGTAGCACTTCATATACACTAATTGTATCAATATGGGAAGATGTGTTTACCATAAGGCTTTCTCATTATTTTGATATTATAATGGAGCCTAAGACATCTTCAAGATTTATGCCACTCCTATGTTATGTTTTGGTGTACATTAGCTATGCATGTCAAAAAAAGCCAAAATTTATAAAAAGGATTGCTCACTTAAAAAATTCATTGTTGCTCCTCAAAGTTATGTTTTCCAATATACAAGGCAAGACAACTTTATTTAGCATAAGTTGAGTCAAATGGCAAGAGAAAATTAAACTTAAGATATGTGTTTTGTTATATGATAAAGTGACAAATGGTGTAATAGATCACCAAGAAGAATTCATAATCCCAAGAAATATGGTGGTTTTATCTTATTTAAAAAATCACATTTTCATATATGTAATGGAATCCATAAATGACCAAAGAAGTACAATAGGACTAAAACATATATATGGTTACAAATAACATTGAAAAAAAAATAAGTGGTTAAAATATGAATTACAAATTACAAAATTTAATAAGGGATGAATGAAATGTCATGTAGCCTAGGCACTTTAAATTATAGGAAACCTTTTATCTAAAATATTTTCTCCAAGAATTCTAAATAAGGTTGAAGCCATGCAAATAAAATGATCTAAAACATCTTTGCTCATGTCAATGCATTCATCAATCTTTATAGAAAGAACGAGTACCTCACCATTGAATTACTACCATCATTTTCATGAGGAATGATGAATACATTATATAATATTAAATGTGGCATTATACGACTAAATGGTATTTTTTTATAAGGTGGTAATATGCTTTGAGGATAAACATAGGCTTCAAAACCTTAAAAAAAGTAGTTATTGTTTTTCTTGTGGTTTAAATATATTTTTATAATTTACTTATTTTTAAATATGTATAATTAGTATCACTTTTTATATAATAAGGCTGATTAAATAATTTGAAATAAATATTTAAACAGGTGGTTTTGCAAATAAATTTTGATAAGATTATTTAAAGATAATGTTATCAAAATTAAAAGTGGTTCAATATTTAGAAATTATGGAAATGATATTGTTATTTGTTATATGAAAGGCTAAAACTAAAATAAATAATTTGAGGTTAAATTTCACTTTTAAAAAATTGACATAATCTACACGTTGAAGAAGACTTGGGACTCTCTAACCTGATAAGAGTAGTAGGGATATTTTAGATGTGATTGGTAATGGTAGATTAATCCTCGCATTTGAATTATTCATAATATTTATAAGGGTTTTAAAAAATAGAATTATTTCTAGGCATAGGGACTCTCTAACCTGATAAGAGTAGTAGGGATATTTTAGATGTGATTGGTAATGGTAGATTAATCCTCGCATTTGAATTATTCATAATATTTATAAGGGTTTAAAAAAATAGAATTATTTCTAGGCATATAGATAAGGCAACTCTTGCCAGCCTAGGACTTTCCAAATACAAAAAAAAATGATGGTAATTCTAGATGGTAACTAACCAACACAACTCATTCACATTAGACATAAGAGAAGATATCTAACAAAATTATGTATAAATTAAATTAAATGTATAGTAAATTTTTATGTGTATAACAATCAAAAACTTATATCTATATACATAATGTGATACCTCATTCCTCTATATTTTTTTAAAAAGGGTAATATAGATGTTCAAATATAAAGGACCTATTATCCATCATTGTTTTGCATGGTCCCATTTCTCAAGTGTGTCACACTGTCACTACAGTTACATTGGAGAAGTCATAGTGGTGGTGGTTGGCCTTAGGAAATATTTTACTATGGATACATACATTCTTTAATTGTTATTCTATGTGGAAAATATTCTTCATATAAGATGATAATTCTTATGAAGAAGAGGAGCTTAATGAAGTGGATGGAAGTCTTGGCATTAAAATTATCCTAAATATTAGTAGAGAGTTGGCACTATTGTTATCAAGTCTATTAATGTACCTGTACAAGATTAGAGTGGATAGCACTCTTGGATCCTAAATAAGTCTAATATTCATTAAAATTTGACATCCTCCAAACCCACTTTGGAAGGTTATGCATCACATAAAATCATAACAAGAGAATGGATTAGGAAAATATTCTTTTAGTGATGGGTGATGACATGCCATTGCTCTCTACTTTGGATCACAAGTAGTTAGGATTCTATACTAACTCGCATTCTTACCAATGGTTGTGATAATTTTACCTTTTTTAGATCACATGCGAGGGAATAAAATAAGACATAAGTTTCACAATAAAATTAAATCTATTTATTTTTATTTTTATTTAGTAATATCTACATATAGTTCTTTAGTGGAAAAAATTAGCCAAATTGGGTAATGATGGTAAATTAGCTTATCCTCACCTTGAAATGGAACAACTATATGTAACCTATAGTTTGATCATTATGTGACTCATGCAAAAATTATTTTGATATTTATTTTTATTTTAACTTTAAAAAATATTTTAGTAGAAAGAATTATGAAGTAATAAAATTATCTATCTTTTTATAGACTCCTCATCTATTTTATTCCGTTATACCATATTTTGGTCTAAAAAGAATAAAGACATGGGAACCATGTGCTACTTTGAAGAAATAAAATTGTGTGTTATTCTTAGTCTCTTTCCATGCATCTATTCATCTACAATGGTTGTAGCTTATATAATAGGCTAATTCTTAACCACTTTAATAGTAGTCCTATCAACCATGAATTTGTCTAAGTATTGCGTATAAAGACCATCATACTAAGTTGATAGTTACTCTTATTTAAGTTTTATAAAACTCATTTAATTTTCTATATCCTTTGATAATTTATTGTAGTTCATTTTAAATAAGTATTTTTATATAAATTTGCATTCATCCTAAAAATTGTATTTTTGGGTTTCTCATATATCTTAACCTATGATAACAATATCTATTTTTATTTAAATTAT
The DNA here is from genome assembly GCA_028583015.1 of Wollemia nobilis. Lineage (NCBI taxonomy): Eukaryota > Viridiplantae > Streptophyta > Pinopsida > Araucariales > Araucariaceae > Wollemia > Wollemia nobilis. Next base: position 379,078 of record JAQPPZ010002662.1, read on the forward strand.
GTGGAATTTTTTCATAAATAATTTGGATTTATTTTTACAGTAGAAATATTAATTTTAGTACAATCTAATATAAAAAATTTGATTGCCCTTTTATTTAAAAATATACATATAATACTAACTTGTCATTAACAATACCAAAATTTATTAGATCCTCATATATTAAGATCACACTCAAAAATCATGATCCTTCATAAGTTGGCTCCAATACTATGAATAGAAATACATATATTTTATTAAGGACCTAGCATTCTCATTCTATACAAAGAAAAACACCTGCACATTTTATCAATCAACAAAATTAAAATGAATACTTAATGAGGATTATGACCCAAAATTTTGGTTCATTACATCTTACATGCTTTATATTAACTTGGAAATAACAAGGACACCTCATTCTATACAAAGAAAAATGCCTATACATTTTATCTATTAGCAAAAGTAAAATGAATACATAATGAGGATTATGACCCAAACACTTGTTCATTACCTCTTACATGCTTTATATTAAATTGGAAATCTCTAATAAAAATGACACGTCACTATTTAAAATTGAAACAATTCACTATGTTGATTGGTAGAAGATTGAGATATCTCACCATTATAGACTACAACACCTTTGTGTTGATTGAGATAGCTCACTATGCATCATAGAACACATTATACCAAGCTTATGTGTAGACTAGGATACATCCGAGAATGAAAACAAAAAAATGACATATTAATGTACCACATAACCCTAAGAGTAGATATATGTAGCACTTCATATACATTCATTGTGTTAATTTGGGAAGATGAGTTTACCATGAGGCTTCCTATTTATTTTGACATTAAAATGGAGCCTAAGACATTTGTCAAGTTGTTATGTTTTGGTATACATTCCTTTATATTTTAGCTATGTGTGTCAAAAAAAATCAAAATTTGTAAAAATATTTGCTCACTTAAAAAAATCATTGTCACTCTTCAAATTTATGTTTTTCCTATTTATAAGACAATGCAACTTGATTTAGCATAAGCTTAGTCAAAGAGCCGAAGAAAATTGAACTTCATATATATATATATATATATATATATATATATATGATAAAGTGATAAATAGTGTAAGATACCACCAAGAAGAATTTATAATCCCAAGAAATATAGCTGCTCTATCTGATTAAAAAATTCAACTATATATATATATATATATATATATATATATATATATATATATATGTGTGTGTGTGTGTGTGTGTGTGTGTAATAGAATCCATAAATGACCAAATAAATCCAATGAGACTAAAACATATATGGTTACAAATAGCATTGACAAAAAAAACAAGTGGTTAAAGTATGTATTACAAATTACAAAATTTAATAAGGGATGAATAAAATGTTATGTAGCCTAGGCGCTTTCAAATGTAGGAATTTTTTTGTCTAAAATGTTCTCTTAAAGGATTCTATATAATGTTTTGGGTAAGCTAGGAAAATAAAATAATGTAAAAGTGCTAGGGATTTGAAGTATGAGTGACTATGAAAAGGATCATAAGAAGTGTAACAATAGTAGAAATGAAAAATATTCTTATGGATAGTACTAGAAATAATGGGTTGATTTTGAATAATAATAACTAATGTCCTATTAAGTTGACACAACTAGAAAGTGGGGGGATCAAGAATGGCAAGGAAAATCTAAATTTGGAATGCTCATAACCAATTACTTGGCAAGAGGAAAGAGCAAATTGGTTGGATATACTACAACCACCAATGTAGAGCCCTAGAAATTTATCATGATAAGGGATTCAAAATCGACTCTACAATAAGCTGGAATAAATGATGCCCCTTGAGATGTGTGAGCCTTTTCCATGAAAAAGAAAAAGAAAAAAACTATAGTATTATAGAGGGGCAAAACTACACACCGCGTACAATTCTCGATTGGATCTACAGAGAGTCGAGGTGATCATGGGACTATTATAACTCTACACTCAAAACAAGGAAAGGGTTCACCAAGAATAATTTTAAGACTCACTCCAAGTCCAATGTGGAAGTGTCTAATATGTGATTTAAGCAAACACCTATGTTTGGCATTTCTAAACTAAACTATGGAAATGAAATAACAATGCAAAACACACAATATGTAAGAAGACAATGACTAAACCTAATATGATTATTTAATTCAATGATTTCTAACCGTAAGTTGCAAGAAATGAAATATTTTTATTTGATAAAGTGACCAAGGGAATGCACAAATAAGACTAAACCTTAGACACAAAACTATATGCATTTTTCTTTTAAATACCTAGAAAGCAATCAAATATTTTTTCCTTTTACTTATAACCTAGTTTTGAGTAGAAATAACAAAAGCAAACAAAACACAACCTAAAAGAGCTACTTAGGGTATTTATCTAATTTTGTGTTTAATCCAAGCTTTATCTTGCATCCAAAATATCCAACGATTTCAAATCTGTAAAACAACTTTACAAAAATCCTATAATATATGGTCAACATTTGGGGTCCTCTTTAGACCACATATGACTAATATTGGAGGTGCAACAATCAAGCCCCCTAGATATTTTTAGCTGATCGTTCAAAAGTAAATGATCTTTGACCTTTGAAACAAACACAATAAAGTATGATAGCATGGAATAGTAAATGAAATGCAAATAAAATGGGCATAATGCTTGAACAAAAATGCAACTTTGAAACCTTGGTTTTGGAAACAAGTGATTGCCCCTATGCTAATGTAATATGAAATGCAAGTAAAACAAAATGATAACAATCAAAATAGGATGCAAACAAAGATGAAACAGTATGCAAAAGATATGTAAATCGAAACCCTAGGATTTGGGGATAAATAACTGACCCAAAATCTAACTAGACCGAATCCACACCCTATAAATTACTAAGAATAAATTCTATAATAGAAATAAAATGAATACAAAGCATCCAATAGGCAAAAGCAAAGTTTTCATCAAATCTGTATCTTGTAGCAGATGGGGTGCAGATTCACATAAGAGGGTGTAAAACCCAAAACAAAGAAGGAAAAGTGACTAAAACACAAAATAGAATGATTAAATAGATAAATGAATACAAAGGAATGACCTGATGAGCTTGTGGAAGAAGCAAAAGCAAAGGTGGAATACCTCTCCTCTTTCAAGAAGATAAGCTATCATCAAGTCTTTCTCCACTTGTAAATCACAAGGAACACACCAAAAACAAAATACCAAAGTACCAAGAGCACCAGAAGATTGCACAAGAAGCCAAAAGAATTCTTATTTTGCATGAAATTTCTTAGATTGCTAACTTTTTTTCTGGAAAAGGGGATCCAATACCTTTATTTATAAAGGGTTTGGAGTGCTAAAAGGTGGTAAAACAAAAATTAACCTTGTTTTAAGTTGATGCTCCAAAAATATTAGCTTAAAATTTAGTTTTTTCAAGAAAACCCTAAATTTGTCGAATTTACACTCCATATTTTACTAGGCATGGATTCGGTCATGGTTAAAAAAAGAAAGGAAAACATAAGAAAAGGAGGTCAAACTTCCTCCTAGGAAGTTTGAGAGACTCCCAAAGAAACCTAAGAAAAACTAACTCATTTGGGTGGGTCAATTTTATGTGTTTACATTTTACCCTCTCTTTGATGCATTTATGGTATAATAAATGTGCAAAGAAATATGTAGACACCTATGGGCCAAAAGGATGACAAGCACAAGAGAAAAGGGGTGGTTAGTTTACAATAAAAGGGTGGTGCAAAAATGGTATCATTTTGGACACTTAGAATATTTTACATGTAAATTAAGGCATTAGGGACATTAATGCCTCTTAGGCCAGGGTGCCCCATCGAGTTTTTGAAGGAATGTAAAATTCCTAAGGAAACTCAAAACAATGGACTTAGAAAAAAAAAGAGCAGTAGATGACAAAAACACACAAAAATAGAAGAAAAAGGAGAGAGAAAAGGAAAAGGGGAATGAAAGGTAAACGAGGTGAAAATCCTAATACATTTTCACTGCATAAGAAAATAGAAGAAAGCTTTGGATAAAATGAGAGAATGACACTTCCCACACATGAAGTGGTAGTTGTGAGGGGTGAGACCGGTACGATAGTAGATCAGGCAAGAGTAAGAGCCAAAATCCCAGCTATAAATTTCATTTTAGTTTATTTTTAACATTTTTTATGATTTTGTTTATATTTTTGAGTGAAAATCATCACACACAACCTCGGCGTACATTTTACAGTCGCTCATAGATTCAATCAGCCCTAGAAATGATTGAATTTGTTTTGTCACATTGTGTGTCATGTAGGGTGCGAAATATAGACAAAAAAAAGAGAAACAAAGAGAGAAAAAGAAAGAATAGGAGAGTATAGGAAAATAGGTTTCTCTTTAGTGTGAAAATTGTATTAGCATGTTTATGTTGATGTTTTTATGATTATGTGATGAAATTAATGAAATTTTATGTTCTTTATTTTTATTGCAGCATGATGTCCTTAAGAGCAAGGAATGGCGATTGAGTACCCTTGAGGAGGTACTGTAGGATTTCACACTAGAAAAGATATGCATATTAGGGATAGTAGGGCTTCTACACTTGGTATAAATATCATGGGTGAAGGCAGACAAAGCACTAATGATAGCATTGATAGAGAGGTGGTACCCAAAATTATACACATTCTAATTATCAATGGGAGAGATGACCATCAAACTAGAGGATGTGTGTTACATATTGAGGATCCCCATCAAGGGTAGGATGTTTTACAGGGTATATGTGCCTCAAATGATAATGCAAATATTGATGGGTGATCCATCACATGAGATCCATAAGAGAATATTCCACATCAATGATATGTCATGATGATACAAGATTGGGATATTGATGAGCATACTTTGTGGAGTGGTGGTAGGACTGCTAGTGTGCAACATGAGTTGGTAACACCTTCCATGGATGTTGATGGGTGTAGTGATAAAGATGTAAGACTAGCATATGTAGTTGGCATGGGGGTCATATGTGTTGGCTTATTTTTATAGGATGTTGTACAACATCATGTACAAATGATATATAGGATTGGTATGCATGATTGTGCTCCTAGTGTGGTGATGGTAGTACATATCCATAAAGTTTCCAAATGCACTACTAGAGCCACTACCTAACCTAGAGTATTTAGTAGGTTACTAATGGTCCCAAGACCTTGAGCATAGATAGAGGTCGTAAGCAAGTATTCTTCCATAAGGGATACGAGTCATAGATGAGATTTAGGATCATCAGATCATATGGTGACTGTAGTATCTACACCTTGGGTGGAATGAAGATGTGGAGGAGCTAGCTCAGATTAGGAGGATTTGATGGATCACAACTGAGGTGAAGCTCTACCAGTTTGATCGAGTGTAGTTATAGTTTAAGACTCTCCAAGAGACACCAAACTTGAGGAACTACTGGTACAAGAGGGTGAGGCGAGATCCATCAGGAGTCTGAGGGGATCCTGATGTGGCTAGGTTCATGAAGGAGGACCTAGATGATCCCCTCTATGTCGATCCTAGAGTGGAATATGTTGGGGTAGCCCTCAAATATATGAGATGTTATATGGGTATTATGCTCCCAACGATCTCCCCACTTGTATCAATGTAGAGGCACCAAGTGATGGGCCAACCAATGTAGCTAGTGCTTTTACAGGTGAATGGATACACAACAGAGCGATGAGAGTAAATCCCACAACCTCTTATGTAAACAAGGGTACATTTCAGGGTATAGGTGGTGACAACCATGGAGACCACCATCACTCTCTTCGATTCAAAGGTGGGAAGGATAGTTGGGGGTGTCCCCATAGTGGCATAGGTAGGATTGATTTGGACTATAGGTTAGAGAGATACCATGCAGACGATGAAGGGGCTACTAGATAGGGTGGCTACCATGTAGGGAGAGATAGACACTCTTCGTGCATAGTTGGACCAGGTCACGATAGAGCAAGACATAGTGAGGGCCAAGGTGAGTTGCCTAAGAGGGGATATGGTATGGCTAGAGCAAGAGCATTAGCTATCCTAGTATAAGTGGATGGTTGTGGAAATGAGAAGCCAACTAGGTGAGGGGATCTGCCTTATAAAGGAGCAGTTGTAGAGGACAGAGGAGAGGTAGGATGTAGCAGTATGAAGGGTTACCATTTACAATATTTTTACTTCCAAGTAGTTCTTATAGATTAGAGGGTCCTTCCACCAACCTCCCTTTAGTTATATATTTGATCACAGTATCGATCATGAAAAACTACTTAGTTTGTGAACATACCTCAACCAGGATCACCACTAGCAGGTAATGCGAAGGAGACATGCTCACAAAGCTTGGTCTAGGATCAGGATGATATGCAAATTTTAGATTGTGGTATGCATCCTTAGGGAGGGTCAAGTATGTTAGGCTTGGACTATGGTGCATAGATCCAACTGACATGTATTCCCTACTATCAACTAATATCATGCTACGATTTTTATTATGTTATGGTGTGAAAATATGTGTGCATTATGTTAATTTTTGTTAAGTGATTTGTTATGTGTGGCAATGAAAAACATAATGAATGCAATGAATGGATGAATGCAACTAAATTAATGAATGACATAAATCTAACTTAATGCAAGCATCTAAATGCAAACCCATATGAAATGCATAGATAAACAGATGGAAAGAATAAAGGAGAGAAATAAGAATAAAATAAACGATGAGAAGAAAGAGATAAAAACAAATCTCCAAAAGACCAAAAAGAGAAAAGCATAAGAAGATAAAAATTAGTGGAACCTTGTAAGGATGTATACTTTCAAATACTGAGATGGAGGTTACCCCTCATGTGTTGCTATGAAACTATCTCGTAAGGGTGTTATGCTCATAGAAATATGGATAAATGTGGAGCGATTACCTGCTATGGGTGTAGTGTTTGCTAATATGGCTAGAGAAAATGAGATTACTGCTAGGATGTATGCCTATAAATGATCGATATGGAGGTTGCACCTCGTGTGTGACCCTGAAGCTTATCCTGTATGGGAAGAAGAATTGAGTGATGTGCCAATGAGTACTACCCGATAAGGGTGTGGTGTGTGCAAGAAGGTGTATGGACAAAGAAAATGGAGCAAAACAAGAGGTGAGGGTGTATGTATGCTGGAAGAAAAACGAAAATAGAGAAAAAAAAAGTGAAGAACAGGGAATAAATAATTGTGGGTGTGTGTATCCTTCTTGAAGTTTCAATGGTTAATAGGTGTTTGTAAGATAGTCAGTGGTTATATGAACACCAAAAATTATATTCGTGCGGTATCTACGCTATCCCACGAGGACCACTTAACCATCAAAAATTAAGAAAGAAGTGTGAAAGTAAGAACGATAAGATAGAAGAGGATTGTATATCCTTGTCTTGACAAAATGAATAAAGGAAAATATGCAAAGGACAAGGATATACAAAGCAGGAACTATATCCCTTGACTTGGAGAGATATAAGCAATGAAAATTTTCAAGGTCAAGGAATATGAAGAAAGAAGAGAGAAGAAGAAGAGAGGAAGGGATGGGTGAATGCAATGATGAAAATACATAGAGATGAGCCCTAGGTTGGGGATTCGCTAGGCATAAAATCTCTAATGTGAGTTCAATGTATGTGAGCTATGATATAATTATATGTCATCACTTGCCATTATCAAGAAATCTCAAAGAATCTATATGATCAAGAAATCATGCAAGTATGATCAAGCAATCATGATATGAAAAGAAAAAATACAAATGGAACAGAATGCTAGGGAAAATCATGCAAAATATGAAAAGCAGTTGTGCATCATGAATAAGCACACTATATGCAATATGCAAACTAAACTATATGAAAATGCAAAGTCATGCATAGTATTTTATATTTAATTGTGTTTGTTTTTTATAGATGCTTTAAGTTCTTAAAGTTGGCACAAATTTTGATTATGTTGCCTATCTTAACAAAAAGGATGGTAGTGCAAGGAACTAACCCATCAAATAAAAGGCTATTATGGAGGATACCTTCATGAATTATATCACAAAGAGGATCATTCACAACATATGATTAGGGAGTTGCTACACAGAAGTTATGGCAAACTCTAACTGTTCCATATTTTTTGATAAAAAGGAGAGAGGCTCCAAGTTTTGCAAGGTATCTATGAGACAGAGGAAAAATATCCCTTTGAGAACCAAAAAACTCGTCATGCTTGATGCGAGGGACTGACCCATAAAAAAAGAAGCTACTCCAAAGGATGTCCTCATGATCCTTATCACCAAGGATATCTCCTCTAGCATACTCCTCTAGGGTCATATTGAACTTAGGATGCACAAAAGTTACCATATTGCAAAACAAAATATTTGAGGGATAAGGGGGGCCCTCATCCTCATCACTCCACTCCAAGACTTGATGATCTAAATATCTAGAATAAGTAATAAGGTGATCATAATTATTAAATAGTAAATGTTGGTTTTTATTAGGGATTTAGCCTATGCCACATCACCTAGGCCAAAGCTCAAATTTTTAAGGCTCTTGAATACTTGTCTATTGTGGCCCTAAACTTTTACCTATATATCCCATACTATATAGGATTTTCTTGGAATGTGGGTAATTATTAGATAGGTAAAAATGGGTTAAAAATTCTCTATAGGAAGAGGATGGCTACCACAAATATTTTCTTTGATGTACGTACCTACGAAGATAAAGGTACATGTGCCAATGTATATAACTTCACCTTTCTTATAGTGTAAACCCATAGTCCTCGGTCAAGGTGGTAGCTTGATGAGATATAGAAGAGGCTCTAAAAGAAAATGATTGACTTGATCCCATAATGAAACATTGATGAGTGGTTCCTCACTCACTTTTAAATTTTCAAGTTGCTTAGTTATTTGAGATGAGGAACTTGAAGAAGAAGAAGAAAAATATACTATAGGACATAAATTGAGACCAAATTGAGCTTACTCAACCATTGAATAATATTCAAATGGGTGAGGATATCCTATAATGGTGATAATTTGATTCTTAAATTTGAACTTCAAACACCAATGAAAATTATAAGGGACAACCCTCATTGCATGAATCCAAGGGCGTTTGAGAAGAAGCATAAAAGATGCAAGGCAAGGTACCACGTAGAGATCTTAAGTCCAACCCTAAGGAGGAGATATATAACACTGCAAGAATCCTGGGACTCATTGTTGAAAGCTTTGATGATGACATTGGATTTTGTTGAATCCTCCTCTTTTAATCCAAATTTTTGGAAGAATTGATAAGTGCATAGATTGAGGGAAGAACCATTATCAATCAGTATTTACTTGAAAAATGTTTCCCCAATAAATGCAGTGATGTAGAGGGAAGAATACCCCTACAAGTCTCAGGAAGGAATATTTTCATCCGAGAATGTGATATGATGTATACCAAAATATCCTACAACATTAACTATATCACTAAAGAAATATCTTGAGGAATAGATTGTTGTTTTAAAAGCTTCAACAAATCTTCCCTATGAATAGGAGAAGTTTGCAAAAGTTCTAAGAAAGATATCTTGGATGGGGTACTAGCTAACTATTGTTGAATGTCGAAGGAGATTTTAAGTTGTGGTTTCAATACTAAGGGTGGGTTTTATACTCTCATGCTCTTTTTTTAGGTATTATTTAAAACGAAGGATGGTTTTGAAGGTTTATTGAAGGTAGAACTCATCTCCCATTGAGAATATTGAGTTGGTTGAATATGTACTTGTTACCTTGTAGTTGTTACTATCATACCAACCATATTATCATAGGGAGGTGGCACATTACAATATGAAACTAGATTAGTTGCTTGTGAACCATGTTTAGGGAGGGTATATTGGAAGATCCCCATGTCTTGGTTTGTTGTAGGTGCTTGTTGAGTAGGAGGTTGATTGTTTGTTGAAGGAATAGGTTGAGAACCTTTTATAACAAGACATCCTTCATCAATTAGGTCCTCAACCACATGTTTCAACCTCTTACATCCATTTTTATGTGGCCCTCCACTCTATTATTATCACAATATTGACAAGGTTTATACCAATTAGTGGTGGTATATGGTTGCCTTAGAACAGGTAACTCAATCATGATTTTCCAAAAGTTAATTGAGGACCGATGAAAGGGATTGGTTGAGTCTTGTAAATTTCCTTGGTGGGGATTTTGGAGGTTTGTCAAGCACCATATTTTATAGGTTGTTAATGATACTATTAATATGCCTACTATATGTTACCCCATAACCAACTAAATGCTTGTTCTTATACTGATTTTTTGTGGTCCTATCTTCTTTTATATTAAGTTGACCTCTTTGAATAAATATTTGTTCTATCCTTCTTGTTAGATCTATTGTTTGGTCAGAAGAGGTGATAGTTTTTGTTCCCAAGAAACCCTAGACATGTTCAAATGATGTAAAAGTGAAGCCACCATTAGACCCCTCATAAGGATCATAGTCAATATTAGTTTCAACATGTTCTTGCTCTTTTACATAAATATTAGGATTCTCCCTATCAATTTGACCACCTTATAAAGGAATTTAATCAGATTTTAGATGCTTTCATTGACTCCTAAGGAATAGAGTCATTAGAAGAAATGAAAGGATAAAGGAGAAAACCAAGGAAAGATACAAAAGAAGATTCTTGAGATGTTTTTAAGAAATTTTCTATTTCTAAGGAAACAAAATTAATGGTCTAATTTAAATTTTGTAAGAGAAAAGTAAAGGGAGAGACTTCATATCTTGGACACTAATATGTGTGTTCACATCAAGTTCACCAAATATGTATAGGATGAAAATTCAACTAGATCCATTAGGAGCAAAGGTGATAACAGGGTTGTTATAACTCTATACTCAAGACAAGAAAAGGGTTCACAAAGAATGGTTTAAGGAATCGCTCAAATTCTGGGGTGGAATTGTTTAATGTGTGATTTAAGCAAACACCTATATTTGGCCTTTGTAAACTAAACTATGGAAATAAAAGAACAATGCAAAACACACAAGATGTAAGAAGACAATGACTAACCCTAATATGATTCTTTAATTCCATGGGTTGTAAGAAATGAAATCTTTTTCTTTGAGCAAGAGATAAAGGGAATGCACAACAAGACTAAACCCTAGATGCAAAACTATATGCTTTTTTATTTTAAATTCCTAGAAAACAATCAAATATTTTCCATTTTACTTATAACCTATATTTTGAGAAAAAATAACAAAGCAAACAACGCATAATGTAAAATATTTACTTGGGGCACTTATATGATCTAGTGTTTGATCTAATATTTATATTGCATATAGAATATTTAATGGCTTCAAATCTACAAAACAACTTCATAAAAATCCTAAAAAATATGGTTAGTGTTTGGGGGCCTACTTAGGCTCCTATATGACTGAGCTTGGAGGTGCAACAATCAAGACTCTAGGTCCTTTTAGCTAACCATTCGAAATGAAATGATCTTTGAACTTTGGACAAAACATAATGAAATATGATAGCATGTAACAGTAAATGAAATGCAAATATAATGGGCACAATGCTTGAACAAGAATGCAAATTTGAAACCTAGGGTTTGGGAACAAGTGATTGCCCCCAAGCTAAGGTAATATGAAATGTAAGCAAAATAAAATGATAGCAATCAAAACATGATGCAAATAGAGATAAAACAATATGTAAATGAAACATAAATTGAAACCCTAGGATTTGGGTATGAATAACTACTCCAAAATCTAACTAGATTGAACCTACACCCTATAAATTATCAAGTGTAGATTTAGTAATAGAAAGAAAATGAATGCAAAGTGCCCAATAGGCGAAAACATAGTTTTGATCAATTTTGTGCCCTATAGCAGATGGGGCATAGATTCGCATACGAGGGTTTAAAACCTAAAACAAAGAAGGAAAAGTTACTAAAATACAAAACGAAATGATTAAAGAGATAAATGAATACCAAGGAATGACCTGATGATCTTGTGGAAGAAGCAAAAGAAAAGGTGAAATACCTCTCCTATTTTAAGAAGGCAAGCTATCATCAAGGCTTTCTCCACTTACAAATCACAAGGAACACACCAACAACAGAACACCAAAGCACCAAGAGCACCAGAAGATTGCACAAGAAGCCAAAATAATTCTTATTTCGCATGAAATTTCTTAGATTGCTAGATTTTTTGGAAGACAAGATCCAATACGTTTATGAGGGTTTGGAGGGCTAAAAGACAGTAAAACAAAAAATAACCTTGATTAAGTTGATGCCCCAAAAGGTTATCTTAAATTTTAGGTTTTTTTACGAAAATCCTAAATTTATCTAATTTGTGCCATGTAATTTACCAAGTCTAGATTCGGTCAAGGTTAATAAAAATATGGAAAAACACAAGAAAAAGGGGCCAAACTTGCTCCTATTAAGTTTGAGAACCTCCTAATGGGACCTAAGGAAAAATGAATCATTTGGGTGGGTCAATTTTTCATGTCTACAATTATATATGTAAAATAAAATTCACAAAATTATCAAATACCATATACCATTATATCAAATTATATTAAATACAATAGTGGTTAAAATATTTACATAGTTATTAAATATTGTTAATAACATGTTTTTTTTGCTAGAGAATAGGGGGTTGTAGTTGAGTCCCCCACTCTTGACAGATCACAACTCTCTCCTTTATAGCTTGATAGTTCAAAAGTAGATTTAATTATCGTCTCAATTGAGTTTCTATAGCTTTATATCTACATCATTTTACATTAAATATCTAGATTTTTTACTTTCATTTTCTAAATATTCTTCAATTTTTTGTATGAAAATAAATATTCTAGAATTCTACATCCTTCTTGAGATTTCCTATAGTAGCCTTCACAATACAAAAGTTCCATCTCTATTGTCTATGCATTGCATCTTAGTAGACTAATATTTCCAAAACATTGTATTATTGTAGTATGCTTTATGAGATCTAGATTGCTAGTTTTCTTCCTAAAGCATAAGTGCAACTACAAAAATTGTAAATAAAGTAAAAATTTTATATGAAAACATATTAATGCTATAAAGTAAAGTAAATATTATTGATGAAAAACATTAAAGTAAATATTAATTATTATTTGAATTAGGTAGTCAACATTTTCTTGTCATTTTTAGCGAAACTTGTTACTTCCTCTAACCAAGCAAAAGAGAATTTAAATTTACGATCCTAAACTAAAATTATTCTATTTCTAAGCCTATTTGCACATTTGTTTCCTTCCCTTAATGTATGTGTAAACCTGATTTATTCAAAATCTATAGCAAGATCTTGTATTTCCATATCATCTCTTGTATGTTCCGTGGAGCCTTTACTTTCCTCAAAATTGTATTTATTACTAAGAGTGAACCACCCTCCATTTATACTTTGTTCCATTTTATTTATTTGTATATTTTTAACCCTTCCAAATCCGTAGAAGCTTTAGCTTCATTATTTGTTTTAAATCCATTGTTGAAAGTGTAATGAGACAAAATATATCCTCTATTATTTCTAATTATTCCTTCTCTTGCTAGTTTTGAATTTCCTTTAGATGCTCCATCAAAATTCAATTTGACCAACTCCACGTATGGTGGTTTTCACTTTATATTTGTAGCCTTATTTTTTTTCTCTTATACCCAATATCATAATTCCATTGTATGACTTGAATCAATCTATCAAGGCTCTTTGCTTCTTAATTAGGGATTGGGTGAGTTGATATGATTAATTTAGATTCCTTAATGGGTGCAAGGTTTCTATTATGGGTAAAGACAACATTTTAATTTGCACAAATAAAATAAAATAAAACACATCCATAATATCTACTATGTGTTTGGACTAAAGCATAATTTATTAAGCATTCGACAACTTATGCAAAAACGTCACAAAGTATATTTTGAAGACGAAGTTGCATCATTAGAGATGGTAAATATAGACTTATAGCAAATGTGATTATAAAAAATAATATAGTGTTTACTTTAAAAATTCAAAGTGAAATGTTGCTCTCCTTCAAAGTTGTAAAAGGTAATTCATATTTATGGCACCTTAGATTTGGTCATTTCAATTTTAATGGTTCAAATTTGTTGTATAAGAAGCACATAATAAAAATATTATTTTTAATAGAGCAATCGAATGATCTACAATACCAATATAGGCAATAATACTTTTCATCATCAAATTCATCTCCAAGAACAAGAACAAGGTCTAGTTCCATTATACAAACATTATAGGAAACAAGGAGCCTATGTGAAATATATGAGGTAACAAGAAATGAAAATAAAGATGAAGATTTTGTTGATTTATTTTCTATATGTGATCTATGTATTTTGAAGATGCAATGAAAAATAGTAAATGGGTAAAAGCTATAGATAGAAATTAAAACTATTGAGAAAAATTAGACATGAGAATCAATAGATCTTCCAATATGAAAGAAAACCATTGGTGTGAAATTGGTATATAAAACAAAAGTTAACACAAATGGTGATGTTGAAAGATATAAAGTAAGGCTAGTTTCAAAAAGGTATTCATAGAAACTAGGAGTTGATTATCATGAAATTTATTCACTTGTAGGAAGGCTTGACATAATAAGAATGATTCTAGCATTGATAGCTCAGAAAATATTAAAATTCCATCAAATAGATGGTAAGATTGCTTTTATAAATGGAGTGTTGGAATAAGAGGTCTACATAGATCAACCACTATGATATAAATTGGAAGGACAAAAAAGAAATAAGTACAAATTGAAAAAATCTTTATATGGACTCAAAGAAACACCCAAGGCTTGCTATAGTCACATTGACTCTTTTTGGAAAATGGATTTCTCAAGTGCTCATGTGAACCACTCTCTATATTAAGACAAATGAAAAAATAATAATAATAATAATATGTTTGTATATCGACAATTTAATTTATAATTAGTAGTAGCAATGTGTTGTTTGATAAATTTAGAAAAACAATGAAGAGTGAGTTTGAAATGATAAATTTAAGTTTGATGAAATATTTCCTTGGAATTAAAGTGTTTCAATAAAATGATGGAATATTCACTTCACAATGTAAATATACAAGATGTTCTAAAGAGATTTAGAATGGAGAATAACAAACCAGCATGTACACTAATTGTAATAGGTTAAAAATTAAGTAAACATGACTATAGTAGCAATGTAGATTCATCATATTATAAGAGATTGGTTGAAAGTCTAATGTATTTTATGATAAAATAGGAAAAGGAATTCTAAGATATGAACCAAAGAACATGGGATCTTATATACAATGTCAAAAAAACTTGAACTTGTTGGGTATACAAATAGTGATTCAGCTGAAAACATTAATAATAGAAAAACAGTTTTGAGTACATATTTCTTCTTGGATATGGTTCAATCTTATGGTCTTATAAAACAGCCCATTGTTACAATTTCAACTGTGAAAACAAAGTATGTTGTTGTCACCTCAATCACATGTAAAGCAATATGGTTTAGAAGAATTTTAGGTAAATTGAACCAAATACAAGAATATATAACTAAGATATTTTGTGATAATAATTCAACTATAGCATTGTCCAAAGATCCAATATTTCATAGAAAAAGCAAAATCATTGATATCAAATTTCACTTCATCATAAAGCTTGTCAAAAATAAAATTTTGTAAACCAAAAGAACAAATAGTAGACATATTTACAAAAGCTCTCAGAAACAAAGACTTTGGAAGATTGACAATTTTTTGGAGACCAAAGGAACAAATAGTAGACATATTTACAAAAGCTCTATAAACGAAGACTTTGGAAGATTGAGAAATTTTTTTGATGTCATAATTAGTTTAAGGTTGTTGGAATTAATCTAGTAAATCTATTTTTTTAGCTAGCAGTATTTTCTAACATGCGGGAATATATATATAGATATATATATATATATATACATATACATACATATACATACATATATATATATATATATATATATACATATACATACACATATATATATATATATATATATATATATATATATATATATACATACATATATATATATATATATATATATACATATATATATATATATATATATATATATATAACATCATTTTTTTACATACAAGAATGAATAACTCTTCAATTACATATATTAATGTTTAATATCTTTAACTGCCCATAAATATTTAAGTAATTCCAATTAATTGTAATGAAAAAAAAGTTGTTGCAACAGTTTTACAGTACTTTTGCATTCCCTGTTTTGAAATGCCTTGTTTTTGGACATAAAAACAAGACAAGCCAAGGAAGTGTGAGAAGAAAAAAATAATAATGTAATGTTACAACAACAGTTATCTGTAAAATTTAATATAAAACAAACATTTTCTGGCTGTAGCAAATAATTGTACTTTTTACTTTCTTTCTATGTTGTTTTCTATCTTCAACCAGAGAACTTGCCCTATTCACCTTCTTAAGATGGTTGAAATCTTTCGACACCACATTTAATCACAGTATCCAAGTGCTTCTTATCAACAACTGGCTCACATTTTTTATCACAATGGACAAGGCATAGGCCCCTTCAGAAAAAGCATAGGCCACTTCATGGTTTTTGCCTTATCAACATGTGCACTTACACACTTTGCAATTTTCTCTACCAGCTCTCCTCTGTTCCTTCACGAAATAACAAAAGAAGAATAAGGAAAAACAATTTCAACAGTGGGAAATTAATGATAGGAATAATTCACAGCTACAATCGATGTATATATATTGGGTAGAAGAAGTTTTACATAGTAAACACGATGCCTTTTATTTTTGAATCCTGCCACAGACTCTCCTGCCATTTTTGGAGTGTTTTAGAATTGACTATTGTAGCCTCCTTATGATTCCAAAAAGCTAGAGCATACCTTCCATTCTCTTCTTCCATGGAAACTTCAGAGGGGCTAACTCCATAGAAGAGAGGTATGATGGGAGCTCTGGTTTCAAACAGTTCATTCAAGCACCACTTGGAATCTGTGTAATTAGGTGAGGTTTACTTGTCAACCTGCCCAATTCTCTTATTCTATGTAGCCATACCACTATGTTATTGAATATCTACCTCCTTCTCAGTACTTACCTTAGTCAGGAATTCCACCATTGTATATAAAACTTTACCCACATAAGTCAAGATCACATCATCCAATTCACTCCAAAATTGCTTAGTTTGGATGACAAGAATCTTAAACCTCCATGTCTACAAAGTAAAGTTCCTCATGTAATCCAAAGTTTCTATCAAGATCTGAGAATCTAATTCTATGATTATCCTCCTGTGACCTTGTCTTACTGCCTAGAGAGAAATAAATTTGATAGCTAAGGCTTTTGCTTCATTGTTTATGGAAACTTGACCAACTTCTTGAGCTACTTAAATGTATAGTCTCTAAACTGGTTGGTGTTGAAACAATTTTCAATCTTAATCCATCCCTTGCTTTCAATGGCTAAATTTTATAATTTTGAAAATTCAACAATGATAGATAGGTATTGATTCCAAAAATATATTCAAATTCATGTCTTCTCCCCTCTCTCTGCTTTATAAAATAATCATCTTTAATTACCCCTTCCATACAAAGAAGTCATTACCATCTAAAAAAATGATTCACATAATTTAAATTCACTTGTCCTAAATATTTGCTACTTAAAACTCTGCTATAAAAATAATAGATAAAAAATAAATAAAATTAAAATCTCTTTTAAATTCTTTATAACATATTAAAATTAAAAATAAAATTATGAAATTCCAACTATATATAACCAATTCTATATTTAATAATCATAATTAAAAGGGTGCTATTGTCATGCATGAGCTTATTCATTCGATCAAGTATAGTGGAAGAGAGACTTTCCTTTTAAAGCTCGACATAAGTAAGGCTTATGAAAAAGTGACGTGGCCATTCTTACAAGAGGTGATGAGGAAGTTTGGATTTAGCGATCGGTGGGTCACCTTTATTTTAGCTTGCATTTCTTTAGTTTGGTGCTCCATTCTAGTGAACGGATCGGTGTCTGGATTTTTTAAGTCTCACTGCGATTTGAGGCAAGGCGATCCGCTTTCCACCTTCCTCTCCTCTTCCTGTCGGCTATCGACGGAAGTCATCCGACGTCCAACACAGCCGATGGAAGGTCGGTTGTGTGACGTCGCGTCTGACCGCGGCTGACAGACCTTACGGTCTGTCCAGCATGCAGTAGCTAACAAGCCTGTAGCGGCCTGTCGTGGCTGACAGACTTGCAACGGGCTGTCAGTCCTACTATGGCTGATAGGCCTACAGTGGCCTGTCATGGCTGACAGACCTACAATGGGTTGTTAGTCCCACTGCGGTTGACTAGCCTGATGCGGATGTCAGGCCTGCTACGGCTGACAGGCCACCAGGCTATGTCAGACCCACCAAGGCTGATTGGTTGGCCGACCAGTCCATCCGCCTACAAAAATTGTAGGCGTGGACGTCGACGTGCCACATAGTCGATAGATCGTCGGCTGTGCCGCGTCTACTGCCAACAACCGACAGCCGGTAGCCTGCACGCAGCCCGAGGCTGCAACTACATTTTTTTTCTTCAGGCACAAAATTTTTAAGTACCGGGTGCAAAAATTGTTGCATGATTGGCTGCCTTGAGAAACATGCCAGTGGAGTTTGGGCAGTCAGACACAGCAAGTGCAGTTTCATTTTTACCGAGGGTAAATTTGTAATTTTTTTTAAAAAAATTTCCTATTCTAAGGTTGCATGTAATTTTTATTTTATTTAATTTAATTTTTAATAACTTAATTAAATTAATTAATCTTTGATTAATTATATTTAATTTTTACTTTAGTTATTTTTAAATTAATAAAATATAAATTGTAAACCTTAGGTTAGTTTACATTTTTTTTAATTTTTGGCCTTAGGAGTATTTTTCAAGGCACAACATTGTAACAAGGAACCTTCAATTTTTCCTTGATTTTTCAAGTGCTTTTCCCTTTTACTTCTGGCTTATACTTGGTCTCACATGGCTTCTAACTTGGCTGCCCAAATGGTAGAACTTGCACATGTTGTAAATGCTTTAGCAGATAAGGCTAATGATACTACCATGGTAGAAGTTCTTGGTAACCTTGCAATGAAGGTAAATGATATTTCTCTCCATAATGCTTCAACTTCTGCTCATGATTCTCCTCTGAGAGTTCGTTGTGAAGTGCCACTTTATGATGGATCCCGGAACCATGAAGTCTTGAATAGTTGGATTCTCGACATGAGTTCTTGGTTTTCTTACACTCAGCTTTCAGATGATGATCTGGTTCCATATGCTAAACTCAAACTTTCTGGTTTAGTTAAAGTACTTGTTGAAATAAAAATAGGTCATGATGAACTCACCTCATGGGATGAGCTTGTAGATTGTCTTAAGACCAATTTTTATCCTTCCAATTATTCTAAGGAATTGGTCATTAAGTGGTTTCGATTTTGGCAAGGTACTAATATGACTATGCAGGAATATATCTTTCAATTCAACAGGTACAGGATCCTTGTGAATGTAGAGGAAGATATTAAAGCTTTGATTCTCAAATTTCAAAGTGGTTTGTTGGAACATTTGTACAGGGAAATTATGTTTGTTTCTATGGATACATTGGATTCAGTTTTCAACCAAGCGCAACTTGTGGAGGACAAGTTTAAGTCGCATTCACAGTCATTCCGTGCACCTGCTACTCAAGTGGTTGCAAACTCATCAAAAGGGAATAATTATTTCTCACAAAAGAAGAATTTTTCTCAAAAGAAGAATGTTTCTTCTCCATCTCCTTCTTCTCCTTCCCATTCTGCTTCTACTCCCTCTTCTTCTTCTTTCAAACCTTCTTCTTCTTCTTCTTCTAAAAAGTTTTGTAACTATTGTAAGAAGAAAGGTCATGAAAAAGATGATTGTTTTAAGCTTAAAAAGAAAATTTTAGTCATTACTACTCAAGAGGAGGATGCTTCCAAAGGTCCCCTTGAGTCAGTAGGAGAAAGTAGAGTATACACAGAATTACGAGGTAAGCTCAATGAAGTTACCTTGGTAAATGTAAGTTCATCAGAGGGCGCTCGTGAAGCTTTGTTCATCACTCGAGCTCATTTGCTCCATAATTTTGCAATAGATTGTATAGTGGATAATGGCTCACAGAAAAATCTAATTACGAGGTCCATTGTCGAGCGTTTGAAGTTACCTATGGAGCCTCATCCTCAACCTTATTCTTTGGGTTGGAAGGATAGTGGAAGAGGCTCAAAAATCACTCACACTTGCACATTAAAATTTGCACTTGGCCCACATTTCATAGATCAAGTCACTTGTGATCCTATGGATTGTTGTGGGATTTTGCTTGGACAACATTTTCAGTATGATAGGAGAGTTGTTTATGATGATTTCAAAAGAACCTACAAACTTCAAAAATATGGTCAAGTTTTTCTCATTAAAATCACCAACACTCCTAACATAATTCTAAGTTCCAAGCAAACAAAAAGAGTAATTAAAAAAGGTGGTGATGTTGCTCTAATTTTCATTTGTTCTCAAAACACTCCTACATCTACATCCATTCCAAAGCAACACTCTTCAATGAATAAAATATTGCAAAGTTACTCACACATATTTTAGGAGCCAAAGTCTCTTCCTCCAAATCGCACAATTAATCACAGCATTGAAATCATTCCTGGTTCTTCACTACCTAATGCTCCCATGTATAGACAATCTATTTTGCAAAATGAAGAAATAAAAAGGCAAATAGAATATTTGTTGTCTAAGGGTTTCATTAAGAAAAGTACTTCTTCTTGTGCCTCACCTATTTTGTTGGTTCTTAAAAAAGATGGCACTTGGAGATTGTGCATTGATTTTCGTGCCTTGAACAAAATCTCTATAAAGAATAGATATCCACTCCCACACATTGATGATTTATTAGATCAGCTCCAAGGAGCTAAGTTCTTTTCAAAAATAGATCTCAAAAGTGGATATCATCAAGTGCGTATCCAAGCTGAGGATACATGGAAGACAACTTTTAAGACGAATATGGGCCTCTTTGAATGGTTGGTCATGCCCTTCGGTCTTACTAATGCTCCTACAACCTTCATGAGGTTGATGAATGATGTATTTCATGATGTACTTGACAAATTTGTAATAATATATCTTGATGATATATTGATATTCTCAAAAACTTGGGAGGAACACCTTAGGCATATCCATCATACCCTTGATCTTCTTGCGAAGAATCAATTATATGCCAATTCTTCCAAGTGTTCTTTTGGCAATACTTTAGTTTCTTACCTTGGTTATGTGATTAGTGAAAGTGGAATTTAGGTAGATCCCACCAAAGTTGATGTTTTACTTAAGTGGTCCCCTCCTACAACTCTCACTAAGTTATGAAGTTTCCTAGGACTTGCAAATTTTTATCGCAAGTTCATTCCTCAATATTCCACCCTTGCAACTCCATTGCATTATCTCACTAAGTCTGAAGTTCCATTTCATTGGGAAAAAAGCCAAGAGATTGCCTTTGAGAAACTCAAAAAGAAACTTTGTACAGCACCTGTGTTAACTTTACCCGATCTCTCTTAACCTTTTGAGATTGAAACGGATGCCTCTAAAGTTACCTTAGGAGCTGTGCTCAAACAGAATGGTCATCCAGTTGCTTATCATTCATAAACTTTTTTTTCTGCTAAGTTGAACTATTCTACATATGACAAAGAGTTGTATGCATTAGTTCAAGCTATAAAGTACTGGAGACATTATCTTTTGGGAAAATATACAGTAGTACACACTGATCATATGCCTCTCAAGTTTTTACAATCTCAAAGTAAAATTGAAGAATCGAGACATATGAAGTGGGCCTCTTACCTCCAACAATTTCACTTGGTGATCAAGTACAAAAAGGGGAAGAGTAATACTGTTGTTGATTGTTTGAGTAGGCCTCCTGCCGCTTTTTCCTTAACAGTTATGTCCACTTCACACTTGGGATTTCAGACTTGGTCTAATCAGTATTCACAAGATCCTGATTTTGGGAAAATATTTGAGCAAGTGAGTAAACCTTCTTCTTCCAATTTGCGTCCTTTCCAAGATTTCTACATCAAAGAAGGACTTCTTTACAAATTGGACAAGGTTTGTGTTCCTTGTGAGCCTAGAGTGTCACTTCTTAAGGAAGCTCATTCTACACTTTATGGTGGTCACTTTGGGAAGCACAAAACACTTAATCACTTGCAAATATTTTTCTATTGGCCTAGAATGCAGAGGGATGTGTTGAGGTTTCTCAAATAGTGTGCAGTTTGTTGTCGCTCAAAACTAGCTAACATGAAGTTTGGCTTAGGCATGCCTTTGCCCATTCCTTCCCGTACTTGGGAAAGCATTTCCATGGATTTGGTTAGCGGTTTTCCTATGACAGTGTGACAACATGATTGTGTGTTCGTGGATGTTGACAGATTTAGTAAGATGGCTAAGTTTATTCCATGCCGCAAGACAAGTTCCGCAGCAGACTTAGCCCAATTTTTCTTTGACAGCATTTGGCGTTCCTTTGGTCTACCTACCAACATTATATTGAATCATGATTCATGCTTTGTGGGTCACTTTTGGCATTCTTTGTGGAAAATTTTGGGAGTTTCCCTTAACTTTTCCACTGCCTATCATCCACAGTCCGATGGGCAGACTGAAGTGGTAAACCGTACCCTTGTGCAAAGTTTACAAATCTATCATCACGCTTCACCAGCAAAGTTTACGAATCTATCATCTCACTCATATTGAACATGCCTACAATAGGGCCCTACATTCTTCCACAGGTCACTCACCTTTTGAGGTTTGTATGGGATTTCAGCCCTTGGCACCCTATGAGTTACCCTTGTCTTTGCCTTCTCCTGTCACTTCACATCTTCAAAAGGAGCAAGACAAGGCACACTCATTTATTCAACACTTGCATAATCTGCAATCAAAGGTGATTGAGATTTTGCAAAAGACACAGACAACCAAAAAAGGCCATGGATCGACATCGAATTCCTCATCCATTTCAGGTTGGTGACAAAGTTTGGTTGCATC
Source organism: Wollemia nobilis (assembly GCA_028583015.1). Lineage (NCBI taxonomy): Eukaryota > Viridiplantae > Streptophyta > Pinopsida > Araucariales > Araucariaceae > Wollemia > Wollemia nobilis. The sequence goes on from JAQPPZ010002662.1 coordinate 401,987, forward strand.
TTGACAAGCGGCGTTTTACTAATAAGACTCATAGTAAAATCAAATCGATTCGCTATGGGCCTTATACTATTCTTCAATAGGTGTTCGAGAATGCTTTTCGCCTTGATCTTCCTATACATTTTGGAATTCATGATGTTGTCAATGTAGATATTTTGAAGTTGTACTTTGACTCTACATTGGAGACAGCACCAGCTGTCAGTCATCCTGTGGACGTGGTTCCTGATTCTCAGTTACCATTGGATTTCGATTAGGTCTATGACACAAAGACTCGACAGACTCTCTAGGGGTCTACCACCTCATATCTTGTGGCTCAGCGAGGACAGCTACCACATCAGGCTCGTTGGATTTCTTTTCATCAGATGTCTCGTGACTTTCCTACTCTTTTGAAAGCATTGGAGGCCAATGCTTCTATTGTGGGGAGGCATGATGAGGATTGATGTTTGATCCCTCATATGACCCCTCTAGTAGTTCCTAGCTAGGTTTGCATAGTTTATTTCTTGCAAATTAATAATCATAAGTGAGTCTCCTTCTCACATGCACTTGTGGGCACTAGTTATCTTCTAGTTGTCATTTAGAGTGTTAGTTAGTAAGTGTGAACTCAAAGTAGGAAGTGTGTACTTCAAGATAGCTAAAATGGATCTTATATTTAGCATTATTCCTTTCCTCTTAACTTAGAAGTTATGTGCATTCTCCCTTGCACTTTTGTAGCTTATGGTTAAGCATATTGGATCAAATCCATGATTTTATGGGTTTGGTTATGTATTTTGGGCCATTAGTGCCTATATAATGAGTTTGTAAATAATATGAAGTTAGTTGGATTTTCAATCCTTTTCATAAACTTAGCTCTTAGTCTTACGAGGGGTCATAGTTGGATAGGAATGATCAGCCCTAAGTGTTGGTTGTAGGGGGTTCTCACATAATTCAAATAAAAAATAAATCTTGTGAGGTTGTACTTATATTTATAATTTGAATTTTAAACCATTATCTTATGTCGAATTGGTTTAATTATCATTAGGGATTAGATATTTACTATAAATAATCCTAACCAGTGATCCATTGTATCAGTAAGTGACATCAATGTGATACATAGTGGGATTCCCACAAGCACCAACCTCTTCTATTATGTTTTTTTTTGTGTATGGCTCTCTTATTTTTCTCCTTTATTCTTTTGCAAATTATTTGTAATTGCTATGCTCTTGAATATTTTTTGAAAGTACAATAAAATTTGACAATACCAAGGACTTAATTTTTAACTATTATATTAATTTTCCATGGAATGTAAAACTTGATCTAAGACTTCAAATTCCATCACATTTGGTTATTAGTTTAAAAATGTGATATCAATATGTTAGGATTTTTTATTTTTTCAAAGGTTTAAAATAACATGGTCAAGTTAAGATATGATACAATTATATAGGTATATAACATAAATATTTGATGGATCTATAACATAAATCCATGAAGAATCGAAGTATCTTTTACTTTAGATGTGTGTTTTGATTGAATGTTTTTAATTAATATTTTTCTATTTTTATTTTGAGAGTGTGCTTATATTTTATCTCCAACTCAACCCAATTCATGACTATTAGTAATAATATCACTATCATAATAAAAATATTAAATAAAAAAACAACTTTATAATTACAATTATCAATTATAATATTCTGATTTATATATTGAAAGAAGTAAATACATTAAGAGAAACTCCAACTTTAAAATAACATTTTTAAAATTTTGAAGTCTCTTTAGTTTTTTTCTTATAGCTAAAATAAATTATAGTCATTAATCAACTAATGAATGTAATGTTTTACAATCAAATAGCTTTCTTAAATAAGAGGTTCAAACCTCATAATATGAAACTTTAAATTTCATATTAAGATATGATATTACAAGAACAAGTTATTCTCTATCCTTAACTCTATCAAATCTTAATTTGTATGACAACCGTATCCTTTTTTATAGCTATAAATAAACAAATATAAATCACTCAACTACCTATCTATTACCATTAAAAAATACAAGTGATGAAAAGGCTTACTTAAGATATGATATTACAATAACAAGTTATTGAGGGTGAATAGAGAAGGTTAAATGGGACCCAATATTTCCACCAATCTTCCAATTAAAAAATCTAAAATCGTCAAGTAATAAAATTGTTTTTACAGGGTTTGGAGTGATGAAGGGAAATAGGAGCACGTGAGGGAGGAGAAATCCACATGGGAGAGGAAGAAGGTTTGGGCGTGGATCCCGTATGGGATCCAATGCAAGCCTTGATGTAGATTATGGCAATGGCTTTGTTCTATATAGGCACGGGGATAAACATACAAATGAGTGTAGAATCTCCAAAGATAGATCGCATGAAGACCTACATGGGTTGATTCGTGAGTTTACCGCATATGAGAATCATTTATTTGCTGAGTTGATGCTTTATGAGGGCATTTTCAAGGATGGTGAAGGAGATATGAAACCCTATTTGTTAAAATTGAAAAAGATTGTAGCAGAATACAGGAAAAAAAGCTCGAAACCAAGCTCATTGATAAAGAAGACAGAGCTCGCACCTAGTATGCAAAAAAAGACATAGATAATCAATCATTATGGCTCTATGGTTGTTTTAGAACCATCATGGGTGGATTATTTATTGCATGAGCATGGCGCGAAAGGCAAAATTGTTGATGACTTCAAATTTGGGAAAGAAGAGGGCATGCAATCTATTTTTCCAAAGAAAACTTCTTTTGCATCAATGCTTAAAAAAACAACCAACCCAGTGATGCTACTATCAAGGGTTTCGACACAAAATACTATCACATGTGTGAAGATCAGGGTGACATCAATGGGGTGCCTATGCATTCCAATAAAGGGGAATAGGAAGAGGATTTGGTGCTCAAAATGGATTTCTTGGATTCGGAAATGGTTGATGAGGATGATGAGTTTACATTCAATGTTGAAGACTATGCAGAGTACAAGAATTCTAAGAAGAATTTTCAATCTAAAGGTATTATATTATTCTTCCTTCGAAGGGTTCTAGATGAAGCAAACTTTTAGAAATGGATTTTTCTCAACTGGTAAGCGAAAGCGTTGCATGTTAAATCTTACTAGGGATTAGGAGGGTGGTATGTTTTAGTTCTTTTTGAAAGGGAAGATGCTGCCAGACATGTATTACAATTTGGAACTTGGAATATTACAGGATCCACAACATTTGTTCAGACATGGTAGCCTAATTTTGATCTAAAAAATGGTTCTCAGGTCCGTTATCCTTTATGGATCAATTTTTTTGCCATAAAAATAGAGCTTAGATGCATGCTACGATCAATGGCTCAAATATTTGAAAGGATTATACTAGACCCTTCCTAAAATGTCTCTCAAATTTAGCCCATGGGTGTGTGTTGAGATAGATCTACAACGCAAGTTGCCCAAGAATTTAAATATTCTCACTCTGGATGGTCCAATATTACAAGAGGTGCATTATCTCAACCTACCCAATACTTTCTTTAGATGTCAGTCCTTGGATCATATGATTAGGGACTATCCACTTTGTAAAAATCAGCAATCAAATAATATCAAGGAACACAATTAAGTAGAAGAGACTTCTAATTCAGTGGAACAAGAAGGAAAGGAGAAGGTATCAGCAAGAATGTAAATATTTTTAGAAGAGAAGTGAGTTAAGGAATTCCCCTTTCAGACCAAATAATTCAAGGAAAGGTTGGTCCTTAGAAGGGAATGACATTCCTGTGCAAGGTGGTGCTTCAGAAGGAAAGATGAATTTGGGCATACCTATTATAGGGGAGGATTATGGGACTTCATAATGGAACACTCCTATTGTGGCTATGGTGCAGGGAGGTGGTGATAGTGGTTATAGTGGAAGCAATAGGTTCTAGGTCCTCAACTCCTTGGTTAATCAATGAATTTTGACATAGTTCGATGGAATGTTACGAGGATGACACTCCCTACTCGTAGGAATTTGGTTAGCAATTATCTCATAACTGTTTGTGTTGTTGTGGTGTGCCTTCAGGAAGTTAAGATCTTTGGTTTTGAGCTTCAAAATTGTTTAAGTAATTCTTGGAAAGGATTTTGGTGGAGTTCTTCTCATCGAAAAGGCTCTAGAGGAGTTGTTTTATCTGTTAGACAATGGTTTTCTTCTCTTTTACTCAATTGGGTGAAGATACAAAAGGTCATATTATCTAGGCAACATTTTTTATGGTCGGGTAGGTTTTTGGTATCTCTTCAGTGCATGGTCCTAATTTAGCTAGGAATAGGGTAAGTTTGTGGGATTTTATGCATGCAAATATTCCTGATGCATGTTGGATTCTTGGGTTTGACTTCAACAGGGTTTAATGGGAAGGTGACAGGGAGGGTGGTTTGGGCAATTGTGTTGCTAGATCTAAAAATGATTCTTGGTCTAGAATTAAGGCCACTCTTCAGGTTTTTTGATGCTAACTTTAGAAAAAAACACTTGGAGTCAGGACGTTGGTTCACATGGTCAATTAGGAGAGCAAGAATTGATAGGGTGTTTGCTAGATTGTATAGGTTGTATGTTGATAGTCTATTCACTTGTGTTAATAAAGGAACAAGATAAATTGATGTGGATCTTGGAGAAACTGGTTCTAATCATACCCCCATTTAGTATTGTATTCATGTTGGTGCTATGATGGTGGAAAAAATAAATTTACCTTTTGAATTGAACATGTTTCATATGGAATCTGGTGATTGTAGAGAGTTGATCAGATGTGTCTAGAATCTTGAGCCTAGATATTTTGAGAAAGAATGGATTTCTTGGTGGGATGCAACTATAAAAAGAGTGGTCAAATTTCTAATAGGATGGGGTAGACTTTTGGCATGGGGTAAAAGAATAAATATGAGATCTCTTCATTAGAATGTGGAGATGGATAGGAAGAAATTAGAACTTGATCCCTTCAATGTGAATTTACAAGGGAAAATTATGGTTCTAGAAGGGGAAATGAAAAAATTGGAGGATTAGATAGGCAAAGGAGCTAGAGTGAGAAGCAGGCTATAGTGGCTGAAGGAGGGTGATGCCCTGACACAATTTTTCTTCAACCATATTTGAAGTAAAAATGCTACTGAGAAAGTTCTTGCTCTGCAAAAAGAATATGGTACTCATACTAAAGATGAAACTAAAATCATGGACCTTTTTTAGAGACATTTCAAACATATTTTTGCTACCTATGAAGATTATATTTTTGTACAACATGCTTAGGAGCTGGTTAGAGAATGTGTGCCTAAGAAGATTTCCAGCCATGAGAATGATCGTTTATCTTCTGATTTTTCTAAAGAGGAGCTCTTCAATGCTCTCTCTAAAATGAAAAATGGTAAGTCACCTAACCCTGATGGTTTACCAGCTGAGTTTTACAAATATATGTGGGATTGTATTGGAGATGATTATACTGATTTGATGAAAGAAGTTTTTTATGGAGCTGGTTTCTCACCAAGGTTAAATAAATGGGTCATTAGGTTGATTCCTAAAGGTAGCAATAAAGATAATATTGATGGTTGACTTCCAATTACTCTCTTGAATTTCTCTTACAAAATTGTAGCTAAAGCTCTTACTCTGAGAATGAAGAATATTGCTTCTAAAATTGTGAGAGGAGCAAACTAGTTTTGTAAAAGGCCGAATTATCCTTGATACAGTTTTTTCTATTTGGGAAGCTATGGAATGGGCTGAGGATACTGGACAACATACTCTTTAAAAATTTATTTCGATAAGGCTTATGATAGGGTGGATTGAACTTTCATTTTAATATACTGGAATGGCTTAGATTCAATGGTGTTGCAGTTCAGAAAATCAAAATGCTCTTCTCTTCAACTTCAACCAAGGTAGTGGTTAATGGTAAATTATCTAAGGATATCCAATTGTTCAAATCCATCATACAGGGTTGCCCTTTGGCTCCTCTGCTCTTCATTCTCTCTATTGATGCTTTGGGCTACATGCTGAAACATAGAAGGATGGATGGATGTATTAGAGACATATCTCTTCCCAAGGGACATTTTTTGACCAGTCACTTTGCTGATTATTCCTTTCTTACTATCCAACTAGATAAGAACTCAGTTTTGGGTATGCAGTATTATATTTAGCAGTTTTGTCTTGCCTCTAGTGCATTTGTTAGTGAATCAAAGTCTAATCTATGGCTTATGGGAGTTGACTCTCTTCCTAGAGGAATTAGTGTTGGATGGAGGATAATTGGGGATGGATATATTGTAAGGTACCTGGATATTCCCTTTGGAAAAAGGGTTTCTCTTAAGTCCATGTGCGACTGGTGCATGGAAAATTTTGAAAAGAAGATTCAAATATGGAAGCACAATATGATCTCCTTTACTGGAAAGCTTACTATGGTAAGAAAAATTCTTTAGGCTTGCCATATGTATTATTTGTCTTGTTGGTTGTCCAATTCCACTCAATATAATAAGCTGGAGACATGCATTAGGAATATTTTATGGTCCAATATGGATGGTACTAGGAGGGTTTCTATTATAGCGTGGAAATATTATACTATTCCTAAGGCGGGTGGAGGTCTTAGCCTATTAGAAATTCAGCTTCAAGGTAAGATTCTTGCTTCTAAGTGGATCATCATATGGTTAAACAATGATATTGTATGGCAACATATGCTCAGGTACAGGATAAAAAATTATATGAATCTTGATGGCTTCCATGGGCAATTCAGCTTTGAGGATATTGTGGGACATCCTAAAAAATTCAAAATCAAAGGATGCATTTTGATTAAAATAATCTGGGAAGCCTGGAAAGTGGTGGTTAAAGGGCTTAATTAGTAATATCTGGAGAACATAATAGGATAAACACTCTCTTCCAAGGCAATTTACCTTTGGAAGATGAATGGGATTTATACTTCAGATATTCCCAATCTTTAGTGTAAAATATTGAGTAATAAAGGAATTTTTAGATGGGTTGTTCTCTGGGATGAGAATTTTGGTCAATGGATACCGTGGCAGCAACTACTTGTTAAGTTTAAATTGAAGCCTTCAGACAAATTTACGATACAATAAATTCATGGTCTTTTGTCATCTGAGCAACTTTATAAGCTTACAAATGGGCATCTTGGTCCTATTTGGAGAGACTATAGATGGATTTATGGTAAACCAATTTGGTGCTTCAAATCGGATAAGCTTTACCATTTGATGACTCCTTCTATTCCCTTAGGGGATGTTTTTAATTTCATATGGGGTATTACTTGTCCTTTCAAGAAATGGAGGAAATATTTGGAAGGAGTATGGAGGTTTCAAGCACTATGCAGTTAAATGTGTTTGCTTGGTTGGTCATTATACAGGGCCTACAAAGTAAGGCTATGCTTACTAAATGGCTAATTTTTTTAGAGAAATACTCCAGTTGTGGATGAAGTGCAACCATTAAATATATTTTCTAGGATTTCCCAAGAGTAAGGAAGGTGTGGAAAGAGGCAAAGTGGATATCTAGTCTGGTGATTTAGAAACAACTTAGGTGGAACATGATTTTGTTTGGGGACCAACCCAATTGTGCGGATTTCAAAAGGATTTTTTGGCATACTATTAGACTCTATATTTTGTTCATATTATGGAAGGATATATGTAATTTGGTCTTTAATAATGAAGACTTTGTTGTTGCTCTCGCTGTAATTTGGGCCCATACTTTAATTACTAATTAGTTAAAAAATTTCAAGTCTGATATCTTGAAATATTACCTTAGAATTTACAAGGGGATTAGAGCGAATTACTTGCTACTTTTGCACAAGCTGATGTAATTTTGGAAAGCTTATTTCTTGCTTCTTTTTTATGTACCTTAATGATTATTCGTTAATATGATGTTTTTTTCAATAAAAAAAAAACAAGTTATTGAGGGTTCAATTCAAGGATCAAATCCTACACTCTAAGGTTGGACAAATAATCCTACAAGTCCATGGTTCTTATTTTCTAATTCGAATGCCCTATCTTTGTTGGCTAGTGAGGAAAAGCTAACAATGGGATATTGATTACTAATAAACCACAAAGAATACTCACTAAGAGGCTCCCAATAATTTTGAACCTATGAATGCAAGAAGTTCAAGTTAGGGTGAATATCCATGAATTTGCAAACCAAATCATGGTTTATTTTGTATAGGATGGTTTCTTCTACTATACTTTGTTCAATGATTATCTTTGGTCTAGATTCAACTACATTCATTAATTCTTTGAGGTGCCTCTTACTCATTTTTTTTAGCTATCAAGAAATATATTTTTAAAGCTATTTTTTATGCTTCTTTTGTTTGAATTTTTTCATTTAACAAATCTGCAAACAAACTCTATCTATGTTAGGATCCCACATCCTAACATTACTTATTAATTATTATTACTTTAATTATATATTTCATTATTATTGAAAATTCATGGTTGAAAAGTCATGGTTGAAAAGTCATGATTGAAGAGTCATGATTGATTGAAAAGTCATGATTGAAAGGTCACGATTGAAAAAGTCTATATATATGATATGAGAGGAATCCATATCAAATCAGCCATGAAGAAGAATATCTAATTGTTTATTGAATGCATTGGAGGGACCTTCCTACCAGTGAAACAGTGATTCTTTATAAAAGTGATTCTTTTAATTTAGAATCTATTTTAATTATTTTTTTATTAAAATTGTGCTAGAACCTTCAGGGTTCTACCATTTGGTATTAGAGCCATGTGGTACCCAACCATGTGGGAATTGATTAAGGTTATTCATCAAAACACTGAGTATAAAATTTGATTTAAAGATATCACCAAACACAACACAAGGTTGGATGAAGAATTTCTCATATATTGCTTCATAAATGGATTGAAAGAGGAAATTAAAATGGAGGTGATGAAGTTCAAACCCTATACCATGATGCAGACCATTGGATTGGCCAAATTAGCCGAAGATAAAATCAATGCACAACATCGATTAGGGAGACCACCTGTAGGGAAATCACCAACCACTTACATTACCCCCAAACCTACGCATAATGGAAAGGCACAAGGCACTTACACAACCCCCAAACTTAACCCAACCCTACCAATTAAACGTATTAGTTTTGAAGAAATGAAATAACGACAAGCAAAAGGTCTCTACTATCATTGCGATGAGAAATTTGAGAAAAATCATAAATGTGTTACACGAAAATAATGTATTCTGAATGTAGTTGACCCTGGTAATTCAACAGAAGAAGAAAATAAAATTGAGGTAGACATAGTGATGGATACATCTAAAGATAGCACTAAATATGGAAACAATGAGGAAGGTAAGGAATATGAGGAAGCCATAAAATATAAGAAAGAGGAGGAAGATGTGGAAAACAAGGACAATGAGCAAGAAATACCCAAAATACCTGATCCCACCAATGACAACAATAGGGTTGATATGCTTGAAGTCATTGATGCACCAAGCAAGGATGAGGTAGACATACCCAAGTGATCAGTACTGGTCAAACATACCCTCTACAAAACCTACGCACACCTTCCTCACCAATAGTGATTTCTCACCACATGACCAAACCTATTCGAAACCAACATAGAGTGACTACACACTCCTTTGTTGGCTCTACCAAGGAACCACAAAAGGATTTGGAAGCGTTACCACCACTTTTGATGCATCATTCTAAAGTGTTTGAGGGACCCCAAGGGTTTCCCTCCCATCATCATCACGATTCTCCTAAGGAATATTCTATTATTTTTCTTGTAAATCCCCCACTAACACTCCGACCTTTAATATATCTCTGCCTTCAAAAAAGTGACATTAAGATAGTACAAGAACTTGCACAAATTCAACTAGGAAAACAAGCAATGAAGCTCATTACTTTGAGCTTTGAGGACAAAGCTATTTTTAAGGAGGGTGGCATGTTAGGATACCACATCCTAACATTACTTATTAATTATTATTACTTTAATTATATATTTCATTATTATTGAAAAGTCATGGTTGAAATGTCATGGTTGAAAATTCATGATTGAAGAGTCATGATTGAAAAGTCATGATTGAAAGGTCATGATTGAAAAATTCTATATATGATATGAGAGGAATCCATATCAAATCAGCCATGAAGAATAATATATAATTGTTTATTGAATGCATTGGAGGGACCTTCCTACCAGTGAAACAGTGATTCTTTATAAAAGTGATTCTTTTAATTTAAAAACTATTTTAATTATTTCTTTATTAAAATTGTGCTCGAACCTTCGGGGTTCTATCAGTCTATGAAAATATTTGAAGGCACCTTTATTGAATCCTCCTAAAACAACATTATCATCTAAAGTTTTTTCTCAATTAAATACATAAAATTAAAAAAAAAATTAAAACTTATTTTAAATTCTATATAACCTATTAAAATTAAAAATTAAATTATGAAGTTATATCTATATATTCAATTTCATATTCAATATAGCATAGCTATTGATTTTAGGAAGGATCATAGTTGAGAAGAACTTGTGCGTAGAAGTTTCTCACACTAACTAAAAAAAACAAAACATACTCAATAATTATAATATTAAAATTTATAAAAGACAATAGTTAAAATTTATAAAAGACAATTAAAACTACACAGTTATCCTCATATCTCGACATAAAACTTTACCCTATTTAAAATATATATATTAAAATTTATAAAAGACAATTAAAACTAAATAGTTATCTTCATTAAAAATGTATATTTCAAATGAAGAAAAATAAAAATGTATATTTGAATATAAAGCTTTACCCCTATTTTAAAAATAATAGATACTTCCGACTTGTCTACAGTCCCACACTAAAATCTCACATAATTTCATATGTACATATGCCCTAAAGCTTTAAAAAAAAATTGCACCTTATTAAGCAGGAGACCAAACTTTTTATTGGACAAAACACCGTGTATTTTGGAAAAGAAAACAAAAACAAAAAACATTGGCAGTGGTTGGTTTCTAAAGAAAAGTTTGAGGTGCAAAAGAGACCTTTATCATCCTATCTCTCTCTTCTCCACGGGCCAATAAGAAAGTGTAAATCTTTTAATACAACTCGAAGAATGTCTGCTTCTACAAATGCAGATAGTCCACTGGTGCTTGCTAAGCGAAAAACACTTAACGAGAATTAATTCTGTTATGAGTCTTTCCTTTGTATGCCTTACAAAATCTCTAAAACTATATTAAAATGATTCAAATCAGTGGTCCTAACCACCTTAATATAATGTAATTTCCCTATATGAAGAATTTCGTTCGGTTAATATAATTTCCCTATATGAAGAATTTCGTTCGGTTAATGTAATTTCCCTATATGAAAAATTTCGTTCTAGTACTCCTGAACCGAGGTGTCTTTTGGTACGCAGCGGATTTGTATTATTGATAATGTAATTCAGATTCAATTCTCACTATAAATATTTATAAAAAATATTACTAAAAATAAAATTTTCCACCAATGTAATACAATCATTATTATATTTTTATTTTTTATTTATTTTTTATAAACCTCTTTCTTGGATGTTCACCTTTCTTATATGCTTTCCACGTCTGAACGTGGATTCTCCACAACCTACTTTTAAAAACATTTTACTAAAAAGAATTATTATGAAGTGACCAAACTGTCCATCTTTTTCTGCACTCGTCATCTATTTTATTCCTTTACACCATCTTTTGGTCCAAAAGGAATATCAGGCATGGGACCAACTGCTACTGCGAGGAAAAGAGATTGTATGCTATTGTAGCCCCTTTCCATGCATTTATTCATATTGGTTGTACATAAAGTATCCGGTTTTCTAATAATAGTCCTATCAACCATGAATTTGGCCAAGACCAAGTTTTGATAGTTTTTTTTTTTTTTTCTTACTATTTTGTTTTTTTAATTTACATGGTGGAATCAGTAGTCGTTACGAATCATGAATCTGAATAGGTTTTTCGGTTTTATGGTTGTCACAGTATTCTGCATTTTGCACTTCAAAAATTGTCACACAGAACTTCACCCAATCTACTCCTATAATCACCATGCCATAATCATTTTAAACACGCAGTTAGAAAGGTACAATCGTTCAGTCTAGTGAGGTCCGAGATACAATCATTTTAAACACGCAGTTAGAAAGGTACAATCGTTCAGTCTAGTGAGGTCCGAGATTTGGATCTTGAACCTTCATCCTTACGGGGTTTGGTCGAACCAATTGGTCTACACCTCGAACCTTATTTTTTTATAGTTGATTTTAATTTATTTTAAATAAATATTTTTTATATAAATTTATATTTATTTTAAAATTTATATTGTTAAGTTTTTTATATTTCTTAATTTATAACAATAACTTTTATTATTTTTAAATTATATGTAAAAAAAAATCATACATCATTCAGATTTATTTTTAACTTAGAAATATAAATTTTGGTATTATAGTTTTACATAGAAATATGCATATAATACTAACTTTCCATTAACAAGAATAAAATTGATTATATCTTTCATATATTAAGATCATGTACAATGAAATTCAACCTATCCTAATTTTGTTCTAAAACACTCATTTACTCACTTCACATGCTCATTCATACCTTGGCTCCAATGTTATGAACATAAAACCGACACATTTTATTCATCAACAAAAGTAAAATAAATACAGAATGAGGATTATAATCCAAACACTAGTTCATTGCCTCTTACATCCTTGATATTAACTTAGAAATCTCTAATAACAAGGCCACCTAGTTATTGTAAATTGGAACAATAAATTATTTTGATTGGTAGACGATTGAGACATCTTACCATTGTAGAATACAATAGAGACATATTACCATTGTAGAATAAAACACTTTTATGTTGAATGAGATAACTCACTAAGCATCCTAAAACACATCATACCAAGCTTACGAGTAAACTAGGAGACATTAACTAATCATAGTAAAAAATTGACACATTAATGTAGCATATAACCTTAATAATATATATATGTAGCATTTTTTATACACTCCCTATATCAATATGGGAAGTTGTGTTTGTTATAAGGCTTCCTCTTATTTTTATATTGTAATGGAGCCTAAGATATTTATCAAGATTTATGCCATTCCTATGTTGTTATGTTTTGGTGTACATTAACTATGTGTGTCAACAAAATCCAGGGTTTATAGAAAGGTTTTCTCACTTAAAAAACTCATTACTGCTCTTCAAAGTTATGTATTCCTTGTATACAAGGCAAGACAACTTGATTTAGCATAAGCTGAGTCAAAGAATAGGAGAAAATTAAATTTAAGATATGTTGGAATATCTTTGATTTCTTACTATTACATTATTTTATGTTAATGTATAGTGTAGGTAGGTGGCATAGTTATGCCACTATCTTAGTGGAATAATATTTTATTAGTCACTATTATAAGCCCATAAACCTATAAATGTGTATCATTTCTAAGATAGCATAATATAGAAACTGCATTTATTTCCATTAGTGGTATCAGAGAAGGACCCATAATTCTTAGTTGCTAAAATTGAACAACCCAAATTAATTTTCTAGAACTCTTCCACCATGAAGTGGTATCAGAGCAGTCAGTTGCTAAAATTGAACAACGCAAATTAATTTTCTAGAACTCTCCCACCATGAAGGGCAAAGAACAAGGTATTGCCTGCAAAGTTCTCAGAAAACACAAAAGGGGTATTTCTTGAGTTATGGCTCCTAGCACTAAAGCTTTGGGGGCAGCCATATCTTTTCCCATTGGATTACCCAAACAACACTCCTTTTTTTCTCCATCAGCAAGAATATTTTATGATAACCATGAATGGTATAAAACCATATGGTTAGAGCATAGTGTGATTTTGCTGAGAAGAAGAATTGAGTTGTTGAACCAATGGAGGAGGGGAGAACTGTCAAAGAGGCAATTCCTCCCTCAAGCTTTCAGGTAGGAAGGGGTCTATGATACCATTGATGGAAACAAATGTAGTTTCTATAAATATGTATCATTTCTAAGATAGCATAATATAGAAACTACATTTGTTTCTATCACTGGTATCACAGCAGGACCCCTTCTTACTTGAAAGCTTGAGAGAGGAATTGTTTCTTTGGCAATTCTCCCCTTCCCCATTGGTGCATCAACTCAACTCTTCTTCTTAGTAGAATCACACTATGCTCTAACTATATGGTTTTATACCATTCATGGTCATCAGAAAAGATTTTTGCTGATGGAGAAAAAAAGTGATGTTTGAGTAATTCAATGAAAAAATATATGGTTGCCCTTAAAGCTTTAGTGCTTAGAGCCATAACTCAGACAATACTCCTTTTGTGTTTTTTAAGAATGTTGCAGGTAATACCTTTTTGTTTGCCCTTTATGGTGGAGTTCCAAATAATTAATTTGGATTGTTGTTCAATTTTAAAAATTAAAAATTAATAAAATGTTTGCCCTTCCTGATGAAGGAGTTCCATAAATTAATTTGAATTGTTGTTCAATTTTAACAATTCGAATTTATAAAAAATATTAAAAAATTGGGTGCAACCACTAGGACTTCTTAGGTGGACACCTATGGTGATGCTGGTCCATCTAAGTATGCTTAACTTGGGAGTTCTGTTGGGATTGTGTGAGGATTTTACAAAGTGTTGTAGTTTTTACTTGACCCCAATGGGTGGATCTACCAAGGAGAGGCCACCACAGACCCGCAGCACCCGGCAAAAGCAGCATAGCGGAAGTATTTTCAGACTGCGGCACACGCAAGGGTTACAGCGAGCAACAGTAGTGGACAACCATAGGTGCCCGCTCCCGACGCCCTATGTGGGCAGCACCATACTTCTTGTTTCCTTGTGACGCCCTATGTGGGCAGCACCATACTTCTTGTTTCCTTGTGACGCCCTCTGTGGGCAGCAACATACTTCCATGCTCATATTGCGGAGAATGCGACCGCAGATGAACTTGAGGTGGCCGCGGGCACATGAAACCCTGCAACATCAGCCCCGAATGGAGATATTTTTAAAGGGCACTCTTCACTCGGTGCTATGGCGCTCAAGGCACTGCGCCCCCACCTGTTGAAACAGAACTGCGCTGTAGCAGACGAAGAAGTTAATGGGCACACTCTTGATGACATTGCCCAACACAATGCGATCCATGGTTCTAGAAGTTCCAGCATAATGAAATCATCAAAGGTGAACAAGAAGAGCACCAGCAAAGTAGCGGTCCCGCGTCAACAGCAGATGAATAAAAAAAAAAAGCATTCATCAATCTCTATGGAAATAATGCCAAGTACCTCACCATTGGATTAATAACATCATTTTCATGACGAATGATGAATACATCGTATATAATATGAAATGTGGCATTATACAAATAAATGCTAGGATTTTTTTTTGAAGGCAGTCATATACTTTGAGGATAAACATAGGATTCAAAGCCCTAAAAAACCTTGTTATTGTTTTCCTTGTGATTTAATATTTTTATAATTTACTTATTTTTTTTTATATGTATTATTAGTATAATTTTTTATATAATAAGGTTGGTTAAAGAATTTGAAATAAATATTTAAGCAGGTGGTTTTGAAATTAAATTGTATAATATTATTTAAAAATAATATTATCAAAATTAAAAGTGGTTTAATATCTAGAAATTATGGAAGTGATATTGTTATTTGTTATATGAAAGGTTATAAAGATAAATAATTTGAGGTTTAAGTTAACTTTTAAAAAATTGACATAATCTACGCATTGAAGGAGACTTGAGACTATGTAATTTAACAAGAGTAGTAGGGAGATTTTATATGTGATTGGTAATGGTATATCGATCCTTTCATTTAATTTTTTTTTAATCTTTGTAAACATTTTAAAAATGAAATTATTTTCAAGCATATAGATAAGGCAAATTCTATCAGCCTAGGACTCTCCAAATACAACAAAAAGTGATGGCAATTATAGATGATAACTAACCAACACAACTTATTCACATTAGAAATAAGAGAAAATAAATAATAAACTTGTGTATAAATTTAAAATAATTTTTTATGTCTAACAATTAAAAACGTGTGTGTTTGCACGTGTGTTTATGTGCGTGCATGTGCGTATGCATGTGTGCATGTGTGTGTACGTGCATGCACGTGTGTGCATTTTTGTGTGCATGAATGTGTGTGCATGCGCATGTGTGTGTGTGCATGCGCATGTGTGTGTGCACATGTGTGTGTGTGTCTACACGTGTATGTGTACATGTTGTGAGCGATAGTAATATGTGAGCAGATTAATATGGCGACAATTATTTAGTCGACTAACAAAACAAAGAAAAAAATTACTCTATTCTATATAACCTTAGCAATAATCACATATATATAATACGAAAACTAAACGCGCTACTATTAGGGGATGAGGAGATGAGGAGGAGGGGAAGTTGGAGAGATAAGGGGAGAAAAGGAAGGAAGAATAAGGGGAGAAAAGAAAGGGAGGGAATCAAGGAGGAGAAAATTATGCCGACAGATTATAAAAATCATGCCAACAAATTTTTTTGACCTTTTAAAAACACGTTCACACTTGCAAGCTTTTTCTAGGCTGCTTAGACTGTAGACACGTTCACACTTGCAACATTCTCCCCCTTAAAGTTGAGAGGACTGACTAGACAGTCTCTCAGCTTTATAAATTGAGCTTTAGCCATGCCTTTGGTGAAGATGTCTGCAATGTTCTCCAAAGTGCGACAAAATTTAAGCTCAACAATCGCTTGCTCCACCATATCTCGGATGAAGTGGTACTTCATATCAAAATTTTTCGTTCTACTATGGTGGATTGGATTGTATGCCAACTGAATGGCACTGATGTTGTCACAGTAGACTCTGGTCGGACCACTTTGCTGCTCTCCAATATCTTCTAACACTTTTCTTAGCCATAGGGCTTGAGTACTAGCATAGGTGACTACTATATACTCAGCTTCTGTAGAAGACAAGGCTACCACTGTTTGCTTTTTGGAGCTCCATGTTATTAGTCCTGATCCCAGACTAAAACAGTTCCCTGAAGTTGATTTTCTATCATCAATATTACTGTCCCAATCACTATCACTGAAGCCTACAAGCTTAACAATGTTACATTTATGGTATTGGATTCCAAAATCCAATGTACCCTTCACATATCTGAGAATTCTCTTAGCTGCTTGCAAATGCAGCTCAGATGGGCTAGCCATAAATCGAGATACAAGAGAAACAACATACTGAATATCAGGTCTGGTGTTGGCGAGAAACATCAAACTCCCAACTATGCTTTTGAAAGTGGTCACGTCAACTTTTGATGCCCCATCATCTTTTCTCAATTGGATCCCATGTCCAACTAGAGTTGCAACTGGTTTGCAATGCTCCATAGCAAACTTTTTGATCATGTCCCGAGCATACTTATGTTGACAGATGAAGATCCCTGAATCTGATTGATGGACTTCCATTCCAAGGAAGTAGTGCATTAAGCCGAGATCCTTCATCTCAAACTGCTTCATCATGGAGCGCTTGAACTCCATATTCACTTTTTCATTACTACCCATAAAAATGAGATCATCCACATACAAGCAAACTATGAGGATGTCGTTACCTTGCTTCAATTAGTAAAGAGTGGGTTCATTTCTGCTTCTGGTGAACCCAAAATCTTTGAAGTACCCATCAATGCATGAGTACCAAGCTCACGGTGCCTGCTTGAGGCCATAGAGTGCCTTTTTCAATCTGTAAACAAGGTGTTCCTTACCTTGTTCTTGAAATCCTTGAGGTTTCTCAACATATACTTCCTCTGTCAAGTACCCATTGAGAAAGGCACTTTTCACATCCATGTGTTGGACTTTCCATCCCTTGTGTGCAGCTAAAGCAAGAACTATTCTGATGGTCTCCTGTCGAGCTACAGGAGCAAATGTCTCTTCATAATCAATACCATACTTTTGTGTAAATCCTTTTGCAACCAATCTTGCTTTGTGCCTTTCAATGCTTCCATCAGCATTGAATTTGGTCTTGAAGACCCATTTACATCCAACACACTTTTTTCCTTTAGGAAGCTCTACCAACTCCCAAGTATCGTTGTTTTTTATAGAGGTTATCTCCTCTTTCATGGCATCTTGCCATATCTTCTGAGTACAAGCCTTCTCATAACTAGAAGGTTCAAGTTGTGCACTAGTTAACAAGGCATAGTTAACTACATCTCCTCGAGGTTCTTGGGAGTCATCATCTCCATACAAATGCATATTTTCAAGTCTTTGCAAAACTGAACCCATTTCACTTGCTTGACTTCTAGTATATCGTCTTTGAAAATTTGTATCCAACATCTGATAAGATGGATGATGTTGGAGAGTTCTCTTACCTCTAGATGGAGAATCAATATCCATTGGTGAGGAACTAATTGACCTTTGTGGAGAAGGACTTGGTGATGATGATGATGAACTGGAAGTCGAATGTCGGCTTGGGCTTGGAGGAGACTTCTTGCTTTTCTGTGATGCCTGTTGAATTTGTGAAGGACCTGCATCATGAGATTCAACATCACTATAAATTTTGGGATTTCCCCATTCTCCCCCTTCATCAAAAATCACATCCCTAGAAAGTATTATTTTTTGAGTCCTAGGATTGTAGAGTCTGTAAGCTTTTGTGTTCTCACAATACCCTACAAAAATGCATGCTTGACTCTTAGGATCGAGCTTCTTCCTCTGTTCATCAGGAATGTGTGAGTAAGCCAGTGAACCAAACACTCTGAAATGCTTGACATTCGGTTTCTTACCATACCATGCTTGATAAGGAGTTTTCCCTTTCAAACTTGAAGTAGGACTCCTATTCAAAATATACACACTGGTCCTGGCTGCATCTCCCCAATACATATTGCTCAAATGCTTCGTCTGAAGCATAGATCTTGCCATCTCTACAATGGTGTGGTTCTTTATTTCAGCCACACCATTCTGTTGTGGAGTATAGGCAGTAGTGAACTGCCTCTTTATTCCATGTTTTTTACAAAAATTCAAAAATTCATTAGAGGAGTATTCTCCTCCTTTATCTGATCTGAGACACTTAAAAAAATATCCACTCTCATTTTCAACTCTTGCCTTAAAATCTATGAAGCAATCAAATGCCTCATATTTATGCTTCAAAAAATATATCCAGCACATTCTTGAAAAATCATCAATGAAAAGAAGAAAGTAAGAGTTGTTACCAATGCTCTTGGTCTGCATCGGACCACAGATGTCCGAATGCACTAGCTGGAGTGGATAACTGGCCCACCATGCTTGTCCATGAGGAAATTTGGTTCTAGCGTGCTTGCCCAAGGCACACCCTTCACAGACTTCCTTATTGTCCTGAACTTTAGGAAGTCCGGTCACCATCGATTGAGAAGTTAACAACTTCAAACTGGCTGAATTCAAATGACCGTATCTCAAGTGCCACAACACACTTGGGTTTGCAATAGCAACATTTACTAACTGATCTCCTCCTGGTTGGCCAAAATTTAGAGGAAATAACCTGTTTCTTGTCATTGGCACTTGAGTAATGACTCTATCACTATTACTCTTATCAAAAATGGTACATTTACCCTCATCAAATAGCAACTTATAGTTATTTTCTAACATTTGACCAACACTTAAAATA
Organism: Wollemia nobilis; assembly: GCA_028583015.1. Classification (NCBI taxonomy): domain Eukaryota; kingdom Viridiplantae; phylum Streptophyta; class Pinopsida; order Araucariales; family Araucariaceae; genus Wollemia; species Wollemia nobilis. The sequence goes on from JAQPPZ010002662.1 coordinate 421,473, forward strand.
TTGTGTTGGAGATGAGGTGTGTAATAGATATCACTTACTTGTTTCATGCCTTCTTTTGTTGGAACCTCCATGGCTCCAATGCCTTCAACCGCCAATGACTTGTCATCTCCCAATTTGATGCTAGGATTTGTAAGAAGAATCCGAGTAGCAAAGAGTTCTTCTTTGCCACTCATATGATTTGAACACCCAGTGTCCAAGATCCAGGTGTCATTTAGGTTCTGATCTGACTTGCCATATGAGAGAAAGAGATTTGAGGTCCCTTCCTCTTCTCCAAAATTGCCATATTGACTGCTCTTGTTGTTGCTCCCTTGTGAATATTTTGACCAGCAGTCACGAGCGAAATGGCCAAGTTTGCCACAATTGTAGCAAGCTTGTTTTGACTTGTCACTCCCTTTTCCTCGTCCTGGATTCTTCCCTCTATTCTGCTGTCCACCTCTATTCTGACCTCCACCTCTGTTTGAAGATCCTCCTCTGTTAGGAGTTCCACCTCGTGGACTATTCTTACCTCTACCTCTATGCTGACCTCTACCACGACCTCTACCTTGTCCTTTTCCTTCTTGTGAAGCGAAGGCTTTGTCATCGCCTCCATGGCTAGTGGAAGGAGATTCCTACAATCTCTCTTCATGTGAAAGAAGAGAACCAATTAGTGCATCAAAGGAAAGTGCAGTCAAATATTTTGACTCTTCAATAATGATTGCTACATGATTCCACTTAGGAAGAAGTGTTCACAACACTTTCTTCACCACAACCTCTGGTTTAACTTCTTCACCTAGAGTGACCATTTTATCTACTACGGATTTGACTCGCATGCAGTAGTCTCCTACTTTCTCATTCTCCTGCATTCTGAGATTTTCAAAATCTCTTTTTAGAGTTTGAAGCCTGACTTGCTTCACTTGATCACTCCCTTGAAAATTTTCCTTTAAAGCCTTCCAAGCATCTTGAGATGTTATACAGGATGCTATTCTAGGAAATATGCTTTTATCTAGGGTTGCTTGTAAATGATATAGGGCAAAGGAATTATTTTTTTGGGCTTCTTTCTTGGTTTTTCTATCAGCAACACTTAAGGTAGACCAGTCAGTAGGAGAGGGTTTTGTGTAACCCTCTTCAACTATTTCCCATAAACCTTTACCAATCAACATAGTTTTCATCTTTATTGACCAGTATTCATAATCACTACCATTAAATTCAAGAATTGGGAGATTTGAATTTGAAGCCATTTCTACTACTTGAAAGCAAACTTTGATTTGACTAAAAATAGGAAGTACAAAGCAATTACGAGTTCAAATCAAATCTAGATTTCTTAACTCTCTCATTGATTTCTTCTTCTTCTTCTTGTGGATTGCCCAGTACTGGAGGCCCAAAATTATCTGCAATGGAATCTTCGTCGTCACTGATGACAACAATTTCAAGAGTTGCCACTGGCTCGGCCTGTGCTGGCTCAGGGTCCGCTGGCTTAGGCTTTGGAGAGCGTGGGGTATAACTCTCACTAGATTGTTCCTCAGGTTCAAATGCCACTGAATCGGACTCCTCCACTCGTTGTCCAAAAATATTGTCTTCTGAGTCAGCCTCGTAACCAGAATCCGGATTCCTTTGGTGGGCTATAACAACATTCTGCAACTGACTGAACACAATGTGCAATCCATTTCTCCGAACTCGTTCATCAAATGATTCGGTAGTCTCTCTTCTCAGTAGAGAGCACAAAGCATGGTAACACCCGGTAGATCTGATCATCTACTCATCAAGACAACAAAAAACTCCAGTTGAGGTTAAAAGTTTGTAAAAGGTTTAAAATCCCCTTGGGTGTTAGGTTCACAATATGAGGTACACCATTTTGCCTCTAAGGTTCAAAGCCTTTTTTTTTAAAAGTTCTCAAAAAATTATTAAAGTATTTTATTAGTAAATTTAATAATTAAAACAAAATTGCTTTTTCTTTTAACAAAAAACAAAATAATTAAAATAAAAGCAATTTAATAGTAATTATTAAATAAACTATAAATACTTTAATTAAATTTTAATAAACTTAAAAAAAAAACTTTCAATAAAAAAAATGAACCTTTTATAACCGCCTCGCGAGTTCGAACTCGTGACCTCCGACGCCTCAACGGAGACTATCTACCAATGCGCCCGTAGCTCCTTTGGATATCAACAAGGCACACCTCATACCCGTTATCTTCTGACGTCCAGTGCAAAAAAAACAAAAAAAATATCTCCCTTGCCACCATCGGGTTTTGAACCCGAGACCTCCTGTCCACTACTCGAGCATCTTCGCCAAGCAAGCTACGCCCACCGACGCGATATGAAAGGCAAACGTGTTAGTATTAAAGGTGTCATGCAGCCAATTTTTTTAAAAAAAAAAAATGATTTATCCCACATCTATTGGGATAAGGATTGTGGGAGGTTATAATAACGCAAATGCATGTGTTATTATTTGATTGCCCTTGGGAAATCATTCCCCATCCAAACTTTTGCCTCGACACTCTAGCAACCAACTGCATACGGACACCTTAGCTCATTTTCCAACTCATACGCCATGTCAGTATCGTACTACATGCCCACATCAACTCATCTACTCGTCATCGTTCGCCACATGTCACCCTACTAGTGGCCACGTCACCTGTAATCGTTGCTCCCTTAGTCTACCACATATCAATCTGCTCGCACCTCAGCCTCAAAATTCATGCCCAACTATCATCTTAGCCAGCGCCTACCTCAAATTATGTGTTGCCTTGATATTCATGCCCAGCTACCACCCCAACCAGCACCTACCTCGAGATTCATGCCCTCGACCTCAGTTCTCGTGCCTCGATGCCTGTACCTCAAAAAATGCATTCGGATCTGATACCAAATTGTGAGCGATAGTAATATGTGAGCAGATTAATATGGCGACAATTATTTAGTCGACTAACAAAACAAAGAAAAAATTTATTCTATTCTATATAACCTTAGCAATAATCACATATATATATAATGTGAAAACTAAACACGCTACTATTAGGGGATGAGGAGATGAGGAGGGGAATTTGGAGAGATAAGGGGAGAAAAGGAAGGAATAATAAGGGGAGAAAATAAAGGGAGGGAATCGAGGAGGTGAAAATCATGCCGATAGATTATAAAAATCATGTCGACAAATTTTGCCGACCTTTTAAAAACACGTTCACACTTGCAAGCCTTTTCTAGGCTGCTTAGACTATAGACACGTTCACACTTGCAAAACATGTGTGTTCACATGCATGTATGTGTGTGTGTGTGTGCATGCATGTGTGTGTGTATGTGTGCGTGCATGTGTGTGTGTACGTACATGTGTGTGTGTGTTTGTGTGTGGGGCTCATGTGGGCATGTGTGTGGGTGTGTATTATATGACACCTCATTTCACTTGGTTTTTTATAATAAGGTAATATAGATGCTCATAACATAAATGACCTATTTCCATTATTTCTCAACATGGTCCCATTTCTCTTGTGTGTCACAATACCACTACATTATCTTAGAGAAGTCATAGAGGTGGTGGTTGGCCTCAGGACAACTTTTACTATGGAAACATACATTCTTTAATTGTGATTCTATATGGAAAGGATTCTTCATATAAGATGAGAAATATTATGAAGAAGAGGAGCTTAATGAAGTGGATATAGTCTTGGCATTAAGATGATCCTAGATATTAGTAGAGAGTTGGCACTATTGTTATCAAGGCTATTAATGTACTTTTACAATATTGGAGTGGATATCACTATTAATCCTAAATAATTCTAATCTTCATTAAGAGTTGGCATCCTTTAAAACCACTTTGGAAGGTTATACATCACACAAAACCATAATGAGAGAAGAGATCAAGAAAAAATTTTGTTAGTGTTGGGTGATGACATGCTATTGCTCTTTACTTTGGATCACAAGTGGTTAGGATTCTATACTAACTCACCTTCCTACCAATGATTATGATAATTTCACCTTTTTTATATCACATGAGAGAAAATGGAATAAGATATAAGTTTCACAATAAAATTAAATCTATTTTTTATGTGTATCTAGCAATGTCTACATGGAGTTCTTTAGTGGTAAAAAAGCTAGCCAAATTGGGTAATGATGGTAAATTAGCTTATCCTCACCTTGAAATGAAACTAATTTATGTAATATATAGTTTGATTATGTATGTGACTCATGTGATTCAAGCCAAAATTATTTTAATATATATTTTTATTTAACTTTCAAAAATATTTTGGTAGAAAATTTATGAAGTGATCAAATTGTCTATCTTTTTGTGAACTCCTGATGTTAGCTTTTGATGATTTATATTAAAGGAAATGCAACCACAAGATGTAAAATGAGCAATCAATGATAAATATATGATAATGGTACTATAATATGTAGTAAAACTATAAGATAAACTTCTGCAATAACTCAAAAATATGCCATTAATGGATGCTCACAAAAATAGTACAATGTATTATAATGGAGGACATGAACACTCCATAATTTCAATGAAAGATTTACATTGTACTCTAACTACAAATCACTATAGTAACTTCAGTCTCTCTCACTCTCTCTATATCACTCTCTATACTCAATGCATATATATAGGAGGATGTATTCTTTGGCCTTTACTCTAACCATGACTCTTCAACTACCTATTCTATGACTCATGTACATGTGGACTACATACACATTTACATAATCACATATTCTAACACTTGTGCATCTATTACTTGCTTGAAGTAACTACCCAGACCTTAATCTAAGATAAATTCCTAATCTATAAATGTACCCAATGTGGTACATTGACATGTACCAAATAATGTAATATACTCTAACACCCCCCTGTATTATATTATTTGGATTTAGTCTTCAATATGGTCTTCATCCTAGTTCTAGAATTTGAGTTCTTCTTCATTTTGTTTCATGTTTGTATCTTGACCAAGTAGATAGTATATTTATAAAATACTATCTTTTCTAAGAGGGCTTTAATTTCATGTTCATCTATAGGTTCTTCTAGTTCCTAAATTTCTTGAATCTCTTGAACCAAGTGACCTTTATGTTTTCCTTCTCTATATTGCAATTGAGGATAATTGTATTGATTCTGAGAAGTATATGAATGCTGAAATTATTGTTGATGTGGACTATACTGATTCTAATATTGTCTTGGTTGGAATGGCCTATTTGATTAGCTTCCATAATTTTTTTGAATCCCTTGATACTGGTTTCTAGGATTGAATTTGCAGTAGTTGGTACTATGTCCTTTCTTCTCACAGACTTGAAAATATCTGTTACTCCATGGTCTTCACCATTTTGAGGACGAGATAACATTTCCCTATAGATTATCTTTTGAAACTAATGCATTATTAGTCATTTCATATTTAATAGTATTTTATACCTCATATTCTTGAAGTATATTGACTAACTCATAAAAAGATGTATCTTTACTTAGGATTTGTAAATATGTAACTAAGTTCTTGTAGCTATATGGAAGTGCTCTCAAGGTTACTCGAACAAGAAAAATATATTCAACCTTTTCTTCTAAGGTTAACAATTTTCATTTTATGTCTGCTACTTTTCTTAGGAATAGTTCTATACTTTCACCATTATTAACATTCAGAGAATGTAATTGAGTTTGAAAATTCAAGGTAGTGGCTTTATTCTTCCCTTCAAATATTTTGGCTAAGGTTTTCCAAGCTTTTGTAGATGTTCCTGTTGAACTAAAGTAGGGTTGAATTTCATCTGTAATGGTAAAAGTTATTATCATTAAAACTTTTGCTTCATTTTCTTCAAACTTTTGAATCTCACTATCACCTGAAGTAGGTTTATATTTTGTTCCCTTAACTATATCCCAAAGTTTTTCAACTATTAGAATTGCCCTTACTTTATTTTTCCATGAAGAGTAATTTGGACCTTTAAGTAGTTGGGATTCAGTGAGAATGAATTTATTTGTTGTCATGATGATGTTTGTGGACTACCTTATGTCTCCCTAGTTTAGGATATGTGAACTAACTTGATAAACTCTTATCAAATATTAGATTTTGTCGTATCCCTTCTATCTTCCAAGTGATTATAGTATGCTATGGTTTTTATAAAGTGCTTAGCATCTATTAGATTTTATTTTGAGTTGATTCCCTAGTGTTTTGAAGACAATAATAAACTCCTATATCACTTTATTTCTTCCTATTGATATATGCACTTTTAATTAGATGAAGTTCTCTAACTTCAAGAATTTATGCTTGTATTACTTTTGTTCCTTTTAATGTGAATATGAGATAAGTATAAGCAATAAATTCCAACTCTTTTAAGAAATCAATGATTTTTCTTATTTAACCTTTAATTTTCAATGGTTCAATTTTCTAAACTCCAACGATCTAAAGTTTGATGTAGTACTTCTTATATCTCCCTAATTTGAAAATTTAGAAATGATAATATTTGCAAAAGAGTAATACTTTAATTTTTCCAAGGTATAAAACCTTATAACTATTATTTAATTAATTTTCAAATATTATGATATTTGAATTTCAACTAGTGCACTTTTGAAATGTCACTTAAGGATATAAACTCCTTGTTTAAGTTTACTTTCTAATTCATTAAGGTTGATATTTGCTTAAATCTCCAACAAAAATAATAAATAACATCAACCTTATATAATGAAGCACCTTATAACTCCTTATACTTAAAGAAAGAAAATATTTATTTATATAAAACTTTTACCTACCTTTAAATGTTGTATGTTTCAATATTATTGGCTCTTGTTATGACTCTTTACCCAAACTTGGATGTTGTATTAGTATTTTACGTATGACAGTGAGCAATTAATGCTTAACATTTAATGGGAGCACTCTATGATGGTCTTCCTCCTTCCTTCAATGCTCTTTGACCTCTCTTGATGGAGATATGCATGAGATATACTATCAAATATTTACACTCTTTCCTGTGGTGGCTATTAATACCCTTGTCCTTCTTGAAATGGGTGTCAAGTAGAACTTTATAGTGCCTTAGGACTTATACCTTCTCGTTAGGTGGCATAGGGTGGTTGTTATCCTTCTTGAGGCATTACTCCATGTGGTGTAGGTTTGGCAATGTTGAGAATGAGCATTGAAATGATAATGAGGGCGTTATACTTTCCTGGGTGCTTCTTTGATTTGACTAGAGCATTACTTTTACTTGAGTGCTCTTTGCAAGTGTTAGGTTTTGTAGATGTCTCTTCCTCCTTTGTATCAAGTGGTACAGTATACGTTTTATTGTTATGGCAAGTGGAGGCTCCTTTTTTACATGCACTAAAGCTCCTCAACATATCTTATCATCTTAACTTCTTTGAAATTTGTTTCAAATCTTATTCTAGCATGCTTTCTTGAATCTCAACGGATGGTAGCATTTCCTTGATGATGGTGGCTCTTCCTCAATGTAGGTGGTGCTTCCTATGGTGGTTTGGAACTAGCTTTAGCCAGGGTGGTTCATCCAATCTCCTCTCTATGTTTTCTTGGGTATGGTATCCTCCTTTGCACCTCATTTTGTCACTTGTGCTACGTAAACCTTGTGCTATTTTCCTTCTCACTTGCACATAATCCTTGCAATGGTGCTATCTTACATAGACTCCTTCAATGTTGCAGGTTTTTTGCATTGTGATAGGTGTTGAATATGGTATCTTTAGCACTGTATTGGATGTCTTTAAAAACATCAAATGGATGTATATTAACCCCTTAGTTGGCTCTATATTCTATGTGTCAAAGCTTCTTCTTAAGATTTATAATATTGTTGCTTGATGTTTGAAATATGTGTTATATTTTTTCTTCTTTTTATTGCTCAACTTGCACCTTGTACTTTGATACTTTTAAGTCTAATTTTGAAGTTTTTTTTTTAAATTGATATGGTTGTTTCCTTATCCAATATTTGGAGGTTATCTTTCTACTTTTTGTGGATTTTCCTTGCCACAATATGCTACAGATTTCCTATACTCAATAGTGTATTTTGACACTTCACTTCTACTTTGATTTGTGCACTTAATATTCCTCCTTTGATAAATACTTAATGCACTTTAAAAAACTTTAAGAATAACTAGTATAATGCACTATTAATAACTCCTTATTTCTCCTTTAAATGAACTCTTAAAAGTACCTTGAAATATGCACTATAATCTATGCAACTTTCACTTAAGAATAATATCTTCATTTCATTTCATTTTATATACTTTATATTAACATGGAAACCACTAATAACAAGGACACCTCACTATTGAAAATTAAAACAATTCACTATGTTGATTAGTAGAAGATTGAGATATCTCACCATTATAGATTACAACACCTTTAGGTTGATTGAGATAACTCACTATGTATCCTAGAACACATCATACCAAGCTAATGAGTGGACTAGAAGACATTAAAGAATGACAATATAAAATTGGTATATTAATGTACCACATAACCTTAAGAGTAGATATATGTAGCACTTCATATACACTCATTGTATCAATCTAGGATGATAAGTTTACCATAAGGCTTCATATTTATTTTGATATTAAAATGGAGCCTAGGACATTTGTTAGGATTTATGTCACTCATATGTTGTTATGTTTTGGTATAAAATGCTTTACCTTTTAGTTATGTGTGTCAACAAAAGCCTTAATTTGTAAAAATATATGCTCACTCAAAATACTCATTGTTACACTTGATGGGTTTTTAAGCCTTAATACTACCACAAATATTACATGATTGAATATGATATGGTCACAATATAAAAAGGTCAAAATAATATTATTAGTAGAATAATATGAGCAAATTAATTTGTAAAATAAGGCTTATAATAACTCAAATAACATTCAATAATATCCAACAATATGAATGTAAATAGCCTTAATCAACATGTACTAAGCATTTAATATAACTCACAATATTAATTTTTCAAAATTTATGTAATCTTTATTGCACCTCTTTCTCTTACAAATATGATATGGATGTTCTCTTTTCTCCATAATGTGATATGATCTATGGAGTACTATCTCCATAATATAGCAATAGTAATGTGACTCTTTGGATACTTGACTATTGCTTTCCATATGCCATATCATAACTCTTAGCTTCTCTACTTAACATTTACATACTTGATGAACACTTGACTTTATAATGTATGCACACCTATACATGAATCTTACACTTCCATAGCTTGCAAACTCTAATCTAAGATACTTGTGCACATAGACTCAACTTACACTTGCACTCTAACTCACATGACATGTGCATTTCCTACACATTACAAATTTACATGAAACTTGTGCATTGCCTCCATATTCACACTTACATAAAAGGAAAATATAATTCACACTCTAAACTATGACTTAATCTATTGTTTACAATTGTATCATGAAGGTACCATGGGGGTACATTAGAATGTACCAAATAATATAATATTGGGCCCCCATTTTTTCAGAGTGATTTTTCATAGCGATTTTTGGGATTACCGTGATTGGTGGGTATGGGTGGTTTTAGCCCATGGTATTGCACCCACGGTATTCTAATACCACATTGTGGTTTAGGGTTGTAATATTTTCCTTTAATATTGATTGTAATGTCCCCTTATGTGCAAGGAGTGATAGAAAAGGAGGTGTGACTCTTGTTTTCTAGAGTAGCCCATATTTGGTGAACCAAGGTAAATCTCGTGTGTTCTATGTGTATGATTTCTTGTGAGTTGTTATCTTCTTTCTGAATCATTTAAGTTTTGCATTATTATTTTGGAATAAGTTTGGGTATAACTCTTCAAAAATACTATAGATAAAATACTACAAACAAAAGAGAAGACAAAGGTGACCAATGTCATAATGAGCACTACCAACAATAGGTAGACCATGATTTCTTTCTATGCTCCACTTGTTTACCATAAATTTTAATAAGGACATGATTCTTTCTTCTATATTTTAATTCTTTTGCATTATGTTGGAATCTTTTGGTTCAAGAAAATATTGCAAGCTATTAGGTAGTTATTAATAGTTGTTTGAAGATCATATGGGTACTTCAAAGAAAATTAAATTAAAAAAAATACTTATTAGGATTTATTTGATTACGTTTTTGTGTCTATAGTCTTAGTGGTGGTAGCAATGCATGTTAGTGTTTCTTCATCAAGATATGTACCATAGAACAAAATCATATTTTTTTGCCTTTCCTTTGAAAATTTTATCTCCTTTCAATGTAAGTTATAGAAGTTACAAAAGCATATTTCCTTTGCCTACCCTTTTAAGTGCATGTTGTTAAAATGTTAGCAAGAGACGTTCACAAATAGATGAAAAAAATAAAATATCATTGAAATAATTTAAAGCATCATTTATGATTCAAAACAAATGATCAGTCATTTATGCTTCAAAATAAATCAACCTCTACAACAAATCGGTTTCTCTTTTGCAATCGATCGACTTTTCTTTGTATCGGTTGCTCTTCTATAATCAATCAACTTTATCAATCGATTGTAGAGGTGAAAATTATAAAAAGGAGCATATATTAGTTTCTTAATATTAGTTTAAAGTGTATATCTTATCGAGCTAAGTGGTTTAAAAAAAATGAAAATGGAGCTCTAGATCAAAAGATATACCTCCTAGAAGGTTGTGGGGTTGTTTGCAACCTATAGGTTGTAGGGTCGTCTCATGCCTATATGCATGAGATGAATATGTAGCCTAGGCTCATGCTTATAGGTATGAGATGACCCTACAACCTATAGGCTCACTCCTATAGGTATTATATGATAGTGGTCGATGACCCTACAACCTATAGGTTCATGCCTATAGGCATGAGATGATGGAGATCATCTCATACCTATAGGTTGTAGAAGACCTTGCAATCTTATGGGAGGCATAATATGATGCACAAGATGACCCTATGGCCTATAAGATCATGCCTATAGGCATGATATGATAGGGGTCATATCATGACTATAGGCATGAGCCTATAGGATGCAGGGTCATCTCGTGCCTATAGGCATGAGATGACCCTGCAACCTTCTAGGAGGTATATCTTTTGATCTAGAGCTCCATTTTCAATTTTTTTTTTAAAACCACCTAGATCGATGAGATATACACTTAGAAATTAGTAAAATCCTCAAGAAACCCTTATTTTAATTGGCTCTTCTTTGGATCGATTGCTCTTCTATAATCAATCAACTTTATCAATTGGTTGTAGAGGTGAAAATAATAAAAAATAGTGTATATTAGTTGTTTATTATCAGTTTAAAGTGTAGATCATATCAATATAGGTGGTTAAAAAATGAAAATGAAGCTCTGGATCAAAATATATGCCTCCTAGAAGGTTGCAGGATCGTCTACAACCTATAGGCTACATGGTTGTCTCATGTCTATAGGCACAAGATGACCCTACAACATATAGGATCATGCTTATAGGCATGAGATGATTAGATGCGCATGCCTATAGGCTATAGGTTCGTCTCATGCTTATATACTAAATATGACCCTACAACCTTCTAAGAGGTATATCTTTTGATCTAGAGCTCCATTTAAAAAAAAAATTAAAACCACCTAACTCGACGAGATCTATGCTTAGAAATTAGTAAAATCCTCAAGAAACCTTTATTTTAATTGGCTTTTCTTTGGATCGGTTTCTCTTCTATAATCAATCAACTTTATCAATCAATTGCAGAGGTGAAAATGATAAAAAAGAGTGTATATTAGTTGCTTATTATTAGTTTAAAGTGTTGATCATGTCGAGCTAGGTGATTTAATTTTTCTTTTGAAAATAGAACTCTAGATCAAAAGATATGCATCCTAGAAAGTTGTAGGCTCATCTTCAGAGGAGGCATATCTTTTTTTTTAAGAAAAAAATCCCTTGTGGGGCCACCTTGGTCTGAGATACCATGAACAGGGGGTTCTACACTGTCAAAGTCACCCGAGAGTCGCACCTAGCCCTGCCCGCACCAACATTATCAATTGGATTTTGGGTACCCAATTTAGCTTTTTGGTAGGGTGGAGATTCGACCCTAGGACCTCCCTTGGAGGATTGCCCTCTCGTCTCCAACTCACCTACAACACCTGGGTGGAGGAGGCATATCTTTTGATCCAAAGCTTCATTTTCATTTTTTTTAAAACCACCTAGCTCGACTATATCTATAGTTAGATTTTAGTAAAATCCTCAAGAAACCCTTATTTTAAGTGGTATAAATATTTTCAATTGATTCACCTCATTTTTATAAATTTTGCTAGAAAAAAATACAATTTGCCATCTCTTCTACATGATTTTGGACATAATTCACCTCAATTTTGAAATTGGTTCACCTAATTTTTATAAATACATTTTGGGCCTAACCCCTTATTATTTTAGCTGAGAAAAACCAAACCCTTTTAATTTTGGTGGATAAATATGAGATGAGGAGCATATTTTTCAGCATGAAATTAGGGAAATCTCTAGGGCCCAATAGTTTCCAATTTGAGTTCTTTAAGGTTTTTTAGGATTTTATGGGAGAGGATTTAACCAATCTTGTTGAAGAATATTATTCAAACAAAACTATGCTTTAGACTCTAAATCATACTTTCCTCGCTTTGATTTCTAAAGTGGGACAAGTCGCTAACCTTGGAGATTTTCAATCGATTGCTCTCTGTAATGTGACCTACAAGATAATCACTAAGTTGATGGCTAAAAGGCTTAAGAATATTATGGACAACATAATCTCCCATGAATAAGGAGGATTTGTGGAGGAGCACCAAATATTGGATGGAGTTACTTTAGCCTAGGATGTTATCCACTCTTTGCAACATTCTAGTTGAAGAGGCACGTTTATTAAACTAGATATGTATAAGGCTTATGATAGAGTCCCCTAGTAGTTTTTGGATCAAATGCTTGAGAAATTTGGATTCTCTCAGGATTGCAGAGAGTGGATCATGAGTTTTGTCTCGACAGTTTCCTTCTCTATTTTCATCAATGGCTCCCCCTCGACCCCTTTCCTAGCTTCCAGGGGTATTCATCAAGGAGATACTATTTCTCCATTTTTTATTATTCTAGTAGAATAATTAGGTAGATTCCTTTGAATAAATAAAAAACAAGATATTTTGGAACGTGTGCAACTAGGTTAGGAGACATTAACTCATCTTCAATTTGTGGATGACATACGTCTCTTTCGGGAGGCCAACATTTAGGATGCTAGAACACTCAAAGCCATATTAAATATCTACATGGATACTACTAGTTAGTAGGTGAATGCGGTCAAATCCAAGATTGTTTTCTTCAATATAGACAAAAGAATATAGGATCATATCCTATCCATTTTGAGATTTACCCAAGGTATCCTTCCACTTGATTACCTAGGGATTACCTTCATTTTAAGAGCCTAAGGACGGATTATTGGAAAGCTTTAATGGATAAAATTGTTGCTAAAGTTAATAATTGGACTCACCACTAGCTTACATTCAATGAAATAATGGCTCTCATCCAATTGATGATCCAAGCCATATTTATTTATAAATTCTCCATTATAGTTGCCCTTATGAGAGTCCTCAAAAGGTTGGATTCACTAATGAGAAATTTTTTGTGGGATGGCCCAAAGTTGGGTAAGAAGTGATCTCTTGTTAGTTGGGATAAAATATGTCAACCTAAAGTACGAGAGGGTGTTGGTTTTCGTAAAACAACTTTAAACAATCAAGATCTTGTTGGGAAGCTTTATTGGAGATGGATATCCAACAAGGAGGCTTTCTTTAGTAGAGTCATCACTAGTAAGTATTTGGGTTCTATCCCTCATCAAGAAGTTGGTTGCATTCCTCTAAGGGACCCTGGCTCTATTATTTGGAACGTCTTGAAAGCTAGTGAAAATTTGGTTAAATATAGATGTTTTTGGAAAGCAGATATAGGAGACAAAGCTAGATTTTGGAGTGATTCTTGGGACCAGCATCCCCCCTTAATTTATGAGTTTCCAGATTTGCAACCCTTGCAACAAAGCCTCAAAGGTAAAGGATGGATAAATATGGCTTCATATAATACTTCCAAGCTAATTGGAGATTTCTCTTTCTTTTAGTGGAAGAGGTTAGAAGAATGTCATATTCTTGTCCCTCTTCATAAAAATATTCTTATTGATAATATCCTCAACCAAAGTTTCCTTACAGGTAAAGAGGAAGAGGATAGGATCACCTGGAGCCTTGGCACTCTAGGTGTCTTCACTGTTTGTGATGGTTATAATGATTTGCTCCCTCCTACATTGATATTGTAGGATGCCCCATGGGATAGAGTTTGGGTGGCTAAGGGTTGGCCTAAAATTAATTTCTTTTCTTAGGAAGTGATGCATATGAGTTGTATCACCTATGATAACCTTATGAAGAGAGGTTTTTATGGCCCTTTCAACTGCATCATGTGTAACTCCTAGGAGGAGACACTTGATCATCTGCTTTTCCAGTGTGCATGTGCAAGAGAATTGTGGAAAAGGTGGTTAGACCTCTTTAAGGCTCACCTGAATTTTTAGGTGACTCTTTCTAATATTTGGGAGATATGAAAATGCAAAAAAATCAAGAATACCTCTATTCAGCTAGGTTGGTCCTTAGGCTTGTTGGCATTTTTGCCACAATAAAAAATAAAATTTTAAATTTTTCAAGTGAAGTATGTCCAATAGTGAAAGGAAAATTGGATGAAATGATCTTTTGATATTTCATTGTGATAAATATTTTATCAAGATTTCCAATGATATATTACAATAGACAATCGGGTGAATGAATCAAAAGTTATGGCTTTGGGAAGCTTTACCATCAAAAATCAATCTTTGAGACAAAAATAGAAGGAAGAAATTGTTGGGTGCAGTCAAAGTCAAAGTTGCCCCTCAGGAGGGGAAAAAAAAATTTTCACCCTTCTCAGGGGCGAACTTGATGGGCGACTTTGATGGGCGAAAGCACTTGATGGGCGACTGTGATGGGTGAATCTGATGGGAGACTCTGATGGGTGACTCTGATGGGTGACCTTGATGGGTGACTTTTATGGGCGATTGTGATGGACGACTGTGATGGGCGACTATGATGGGTGACTGTGATGGACAAATGTGATGGGTGAATGTGATGGGCGACTTTGATGGGCGACTATTATGGGTGACTATGATGGGCGACTGTGATGGGCGACTGCACTTTAGGGGTGAACGTCATTAAAAGTCTTTTAAATATCGGGTGAAGACGTTTCAAAAAATGTATTTCAGTAATTTTTGAGTTCGGCAAAGGTGTTTTTATTTGTTGCCCTACTTGGGAGGTGAATGGTATTTTTAAAATCTCGTTTGGTTTATCTTTCACCTGAATGCAAAATTATGAGAGCATATGATGAATTAAAATATGTGGATTTGGTCATTGATTGCCACCATCTTGGGCAATATTTAAAATGTGAATTCCAATCAAGGATATGCTCAGATAAGGGCCACAATTTAATATTGGTGGCAAAGTGGAAGACATTTTTGTTATTTTCAAGGACACCTTCTCAAAGGTTTTACTCCCTCTCCAAATCAAATTCAATACGAAGTAAATTAATGAAGCTCATGTTTGATTTTCAAGAGGATAGAGGTGGCCCAAATTTAATGCCCTTGTGCCCGAATGCCTTGCCATCCTAAAATGTTTCAGGATCATGATTATCAGTAGGAGAGTTCCAATAAATAATGACTCACTATGTCTTTGATTTATGGACATTGGGTATTTTCATGTATTTAGGCGCAAACCTCTATAAATACTAAGCAAAATTTCATTGTAAAAGGTGGGAACAAATAGATATCCTATGAGAAAACTCTTCAAGTTCTCTACAGTAATAGACATAAAAAGCTCTTGGATTTTCAAATGACTTGGTGCATTATTGTCTTTTGATTTACACATTTATTTTTACTCTCAGATTCTTTATTTGTTGTTGAATTTAAATTTTGCAAGTTGAATTTGAATATTGCTGATGAGAGGAGTGAGTCTTGCTGGAGTGCTGATTTAAAAGGTTATATGTACAAATTCTTACGTGAATTATGCCATTTATTTATCCATTGCATGTTATTCATTGCTTGGTGTGGATTCTTGCTACCAGTATATTCCCATCCTACAAAGTCGACCTGTGGCCATATTTCCATTGCTTTTCGTAGTTTCTAATTTATTTCTTGCATCTTTAGTTTTCAACCAAGTTTAGAATTAGTAAGGGAGCCAACCCTTTCTGGATATTGACACAGAGGACATTTATTTCCTTTGATCATTCAATATTGGTCGTATCTAGGGCACATAAACATAGTTGTTTTTATTAGGTAGATATTTGACCAACAGTTTTTGGCATGCCTGGTGGGACAAACAGTCTCCATGTTTTAAGGGATCCTAATTTTAGTGAATCTATAGCTTGCTTTCATCTGGAAAATTCACTTGGTGACTCTGTTGAGCTGAAGATCCAGATATCTTGATTGTAGATGCCTTTTATACTAAAATAAGACACCTTGGAGGAATCAAGGTTTGGTGAGCAACCTTGACCTCACAAGTGGAGAAATAATGTTCACCTCGAGACTCTGACTCAGCGGTAAGGATAGTGATATCTAAGGCCACTGCTATAATGGTACAAGTATGTTATCCAAGTTGGGATGATCCTGGCCCTCTGAATCTCCAAAGTCAACATGAGATTACCAAAAGTGTCCTGAAGACCCTAGCAAAATACAATGACACTGAGGTAATGGTCCAAGAGCACCTCAAAGATGTTGCTTCTACAGCGACTCTCCATGGCATAACCCATGAAGATATCATGATCAGACTTATGGTCCTGTATCTAGAAGGAAGGGCATTGTAGTGGTACAAAATGCTCATACATAAAATCATCTTCTCATGGGTAGACTTGGTAATAGCACTAGTTGACATATTTGATGGCTCTTAGGACCCCTTTCAACTCCTAACTCACGTCTCCACCATCACAAGAGCACATCCAAAGAACATCATAGACTTTAATGTCCTATTTTGGATGAGTTGGAGGAGAATTCTAGAGAATATCTAGCTGACACCCGCCCAGGCCCACCTCTACTATTTGGTCTCTACACACAGATATAAGCCTCCTCCTGCTGTAATCTGGGGAACAGAGATTCCCTGAAATATTTCAAGAAGCAGTACAAGCAGAGAAGCTCCTACTATAATCAAGAAAAATATAGTGGATAGAAACTACCTTTCCATCACTCTCTTCGACAGTTGTTGCTCCTATATGTCTTGCATAATATTCACAATGGAAGATCCCTAAAACTATGCAAAAACTTGGAACACAACTGTGTGGAGCACAAGAGGCAAATCTCATCCAAGGCCAACAAAGATAATATGCAAGCACTGCTCCAACAATAAACAATATGGTTTCTTGTAGTTTCCATCAAGAGATGAAGCAAGAAGGGGTGAATATATCCCAACACTGGTAGATAGAATATGCAAGCATTACCCCAATAATGAACAATATGGTAGCTTGCAACTTTCTTCAAGAGAAGGACCAAGAAGTGGAGAAGATTTTAACAACAAGCTCTGAGCATGAAGAGGCCATAATTTTACACCTCTTTTTGTATCCTTGAGCATAGCATGCAAATACGTGTTCAAGACCCAATAAGCATGCCTCATTAGGAGGTTGATCCTAAGGAGATCTTAACAGAAGGGCTATCATCAAAAAAATCTTGTTGTCACACCAAGGGGTTAGAGGAGCATGTACCCAAGATCCCACAACTAGTGGACTCCCAAGAGTGGCGATATTGGTTCCAGTCATCACCGCAACCAGTACTCGAAGAAGGCTCCCATATGGTAAATCTTTTTGCCATATTATTTAGTAATTGTATAAGTACTGGTATGCATGATAACCTGCCACATTGTAGCTAGCTTGCAACCTAGAAAACTTTGGGAAGAGGACAACCAAACTTCAAATATTGCCTAAAGTACAATCATATCTGGTTTGGACACTACAGATTCACTAGATAAGCACCCAAAGCTAGGTTTGTGGTGGCGGTATGCCAATCATGTCATAAATTTTTGTGTAAATATTGTAAATAGGATGATTGATAAATAAAGTGTTGAGGGCACTAAATGGTGTTAGAGGATGTAGGTATGCATTTTCTCTTCCCTTGATGCTTTCATTCGCTATACCCACCACTTTTTTCCCCTCCCCATTTCATAGTCATCAATCACCATTGCTCCTTCTGCCATTCCCATTTCTTCCATTCCTCTAGCTATCAATTTTTTTGCCTCTACCCCTAACTTGTTTTCCATTCCACCATCATCTGCCTCATCTTTCACCCTCGTTAATTCCATCATTATTTGTGAGTATACCAACCTCGTCAAGGGTGAGCATAACCATGGTCCCATCCATTTTTGCTCCTTCCATTGAGCCAAACCCTAAGAAACCTCTATTACCTTTTTTTCTATTTTATTTTTGATTACAAGAGCCATTGGTGTCAGAAATCGAAATCTTGCTGAAGCACCTTGAAGTGAAGAAAATCAGTCAAGCTTGGTGAAGTGCCAAAATACAAACAAATGATTGAACAATATCAGACAATGCAGGAAGAAGCTAATGCAAGTAGTAAATAGTTTGATGTAGTAGGTGATTGTGACTCCGTTACCCAATGGGTAAAGGCCCTGTGATTGATTGCATCCAGATGAGCTGAACACCCCGTGAGCCGCCAAAAGTGTTGGCATTTTTGCCATACTAAAAAATATTTTTTTAAATTCATCAATTTAAGTACATCTAGCAGTAAAAGAAAATTTGGATGAAATGATCTTTAGATATTTCATTGTGATATATCTTTTCTCAAGCTTTCCAATGATATATTACAATAGACAATCGGGTGAACAGGTCAAAAGTTATGATTTTTGGGAAGCTTTACCATCAAAAATTAATCTTCGAGGTGAAAATAGAAGGAACAAATTGTTGGGCACAGCCAAAGTCAAATTCACCCCTTAGGAGGGGTGAAAATGATCTCAAGGGTGAACTTGATAGGCAACTTTTATGAGCGACTGTGCTGGGCGAAAGCACTTGATGGGCGACTATGATGGGCGACCTTGATGGGCGACTGTGATGGGTGACTACGATGGACGACTATGATGGGTGACTGTGATGGGTGATTATGATGGGCGACTATGATGGGTGACTGTGATGGATGACTACACTTCATGCGCAAACGTCATTAAAAGTTTTTTTAAATGTTGGTCGAAGACGTTTCAAAAAACATATTTCAGCAATGTTTGAGTTCAGCAAATCCGTTTTGCTTCATTGCCCCACTTGGGAGGTGAATGCTATTTTTAAAAACTCTTTTGGTTTATCTTTCTCCTGAATGTAAAATTATGAGAGCATATGACGTATTAAAAGATGCAGATTTGGTCATTGATTGCCATCATCTTGGGGAATATTTTAAATGTGAATTCCAATCAAGGATATGCTCAGATAAGGGTCGCAATTTAATATTGGTCACGAAGTGGAAGACATTTTTGTTATTTTCAATAACATCTTCTCAAAGGTTTTACTTCCTCTCCAAAGCAAGTTCAATATGGAGTAAATTAATGAAGCTCATGTTCGATTTCCGAGAGGACGGAGGTGGCCCAAATTTAATGCCCTTGTGCCCGAATGCCTTGCCATCCTAAACCGTTTCAGGATCATGATTATCAGTAGGAGACTTCCAATAAATAATGACTCACCATGTATTTGATTTATGGACATTGGGTATTTTCATGTATTTAATGAAAGAGGCGCAAACCTCTATAAATACTAAGAAAACTTTCATTGTAAAGGGTGGGAAAAAATAGATATCCTACGAGAAAACTCTTCAAGTTCTCTGCAGTAATAGACATACAAAGCTCTTGAATTTGCAAATGACTTGGTGCATTATTGTCTTTAGATTTACACATTTATTTTTACTCCCATATTCTTTATTTGCTGTTGAATTTGAATTCTTCAAGTTGAATTTGAATATTGCTGATGAGAGGAGTGAGTGCTGAAGTGCTGATTTGAAAGGTTATATGTACAAAGTCTTACGTGAATTCTATCGTTTCTTTATCTATTGCAAGTTATTCATTGCTTGATGTGGATTCTTACTATCAATCTATTCCCATCCTACACAGTCATCTTATGGCCATATTTCCATTTCTTTTCATAGTTTCTAATTTCTTTCCTGCATCTCTAGTCTTCAACCAAGTTTAGAATTAGTAAGGGAGCCAACCCTCTCTGGAGATTGACACAGAGGACATTTATTTCCTTCAGTCATTCAATGTTGGATGAATCTAGGGCGCACAAATGCAGTTTTGTTGATTAGGTAGATATTTGACCAACAAGGCCTGAGTTTCATTTGGTGGTACATTTGGCTAGAAAGAAATTCTAGAATTTTTAGAGAGGAGTTTAGTCCAATGGAGTTGGTTTAGCATAAAACTATTACCAGGGTTTTTGAAACTGTTAGAGCTCACATTAGGGACAAGAAAAATCAGGAGAATTAGGGGACTCCCAAGCCACAAAAGTTAGGACCATGGCAACCCCCTCCCCCGAGTTGGGAGAAGATTAATTCTTATGGTGAAACTGAGGATAACCCAAGGGCTACAAACATTAGTTTTCTCAAAATATATTTCAAGGGGAATAACCTTCATTGGGAGCTAGAGGGTCTTGAAAGGGCTACTAACAATGAAGCGGAAGGACTGACTATAGACAAGGTTTTCTCAATGCTTGGGAGAATGGTGTTAGAAGTATTATAGTGGAGTCTGATTCACAAATTATGGTGGGGCTTCTAAATGTTATTAAAAATTTCAAACCAAAGGCTTGGAGGATAAGAAACATTGTGAGCCAAATTAAGTCCATTTAGAAGCAATTCGAGGATGCTATCTCAACCTATGTTAACAGAAAATATAATGTAACAACTGAATTTTTGGCTAAACATGGTAGTGAAAGTCCGGTTGGATACATGTTGAATTCTAATCAGGATAGGGACACTTCTGAATGGCTAGAGGTGAACCAAATGGTTCTTAGTTTGGCCAACAAAGACTTAGGTAAGGATGAGGACAGGTCCAGAGTCCACTAAGCCTTGTGGATCAATGGAGGATGAACAATTATTTGTTGGGTTTTTTGTTGCCTCTTGTAGCACTCTTTGGTCTTTTTTAGGATAGCACTAGTAGTGTTCACATGACTATCAAACCTGCTAGGTTACTTAAGATCAACGTAAAGCAGAAATGAGACCAGATTAAAAGTTTATGCTCTTTAAATGATACTCAATTTTTTTGTTATTTTTGAAGATGGTAATCCGAATTTTATTAAAATTTTAAAACTCGTCAAAAAAAAAAGTAACCTAGTTCTTCTATCAATATATTTTTTTACCTTTTTCAAATAAAATATTCAACCTTCAACCAATTCAATTACGTCTAAGATTGTGTGGATGCCTTAGCATGAAGTGGAAATAAAAAATTAAAAACATACAATGGCTTTCACGTAAAGACTTTGCTATTTCTGAAAGTCAAAAACAACATGTTGAGATGGCCGAGTTGGTCTAAGGCGCCAGATTAAGGTTCTGGTCCGAAAGGGCGTGGGTTCAAATCCCACTCTCAACATCAGATTGCCGGGTTTGGACTGCCAAATACTATTTTGTTCTTTTTCGCTTCGTTTTCTCAGCAGTGGAGGTCTTTACTGTTTTCTTTTTTCGTTTCGCTCTTTTTCGCTTCCGTTTTTCACCAATAGAAGTTTTGTCGAACTTATCTTCTCGCAGTGGGCATTTGGTTGGGTGCGAGAGATCCCGATTTCAATTCTCAGAAGTCCTCTCCCCTATTTCTGAATGATTTCAATCTTTTGCAGACTTATTTTGTTCTTTTTCGCCTCATTTTCTCAGCAGTGGAGTTCTTTACTGGTTTTTTTTTTTTTCGCTTCCGCTTTTCATCGATGATAATTTTTAGTCCAACTTCTCTCGCAGTGGGCATTTGGTCTAGTGGTATGATTCTCGCTTAGGGTGCGAGAGGTCCCGAGTTCAATTCTCGGAATGCCCCTCTTCTATGTCCGAATTCTCTTTTTCTTATTTTGAATTTCAATCTTTTGCAGATTTTACCATTTACAATTAACCGGGCTTCATTCATTCATGTATATATGTATCGGAACAAGCGAAATGTATATATGGATTTTGGTCCATGGTTTAAGAAAACTTTATCCCAGATAAATTTGGAATTGCACAGGAGATGGAGCGAGATAAGATATGCAGCCTTAAAATGTTTCTGATGGTACCTTAATCCCCCTTCAAGGTTCCCAGCCTACCATCCTGCTGTGAAATTCAAGAAAGTATTCTAATATTTCCTGTAGCAGTATGGTTTTTTTATTCCATGATACCCCACGCCCTAGATAGGGCCATACTGCCCATTAGATATTTGCATTGAATAAGTTAAGAGGTCATCACACTGCGAGTTGATATCTGGATTGAATTTGGTGTTTTGATATGGTTTGGGGAATTGGATGCTCTCTATATTTTGGAGCTGCTACACAGAGGATTTAAGGAGTTTGTGTTGAGATACGTTTCTTTACTGTCTTGTAGCATATCCAATTCATACTGTTGTCCTGGCATAATTCTAGTGATAGAACTTCGTTCACAGTAATAGCAACTTTTTTTTTTAAATTTAGTTATGGGGTGAGGGATTATTGTCATATTTCTGATTGGAGATTTTAGTTTACATCAACACCCAAATTTTTGGACTCTGAGATTTTATAGTGGTATTATAATAATATGCTTTTCTAATTGTGCGTGTGAGTAAGCTACTTTGATAAAATTTAAACTTCTCCTCTTTAAAAATTGATATATTGAACCAGTTAAACTTGATTCTTTATGATTTCAGTTGGAGTGAATTTTTTGAGGTTGGTCTTGGAACTGTCTGCATGCTATTATTGTTGGTTATCCTTTCTTTGTAATATCTGCACAGCATCTCTGTAGCTTGTTGCATCTCCTACCACATCTGAACATTATCTTGACATTAATGTCTGAATGTTTGATGCTTATTTTGATGAAGCATTTACCTGTAATTGATATTGATAGCTTTCCCTTTAGGTGAAATATGGATGCTCTTTAGATCAAAGGAAATTTATTTATATAGATTCTAAGCTAAAAATGACTGCTATATACAGATCTGCTGCATACATTTTCCTATTTGCCAAGGGATCTTAACTTCCTTGAGCACACGAGCAATATTGGCTGGAAAGAGTAAGAAATCTCTATCTTTTATGTATTGATCTGTGAGTGTCTTTTGCACTGAGTGTAACATTTCTGTTGAGTTTTGTAAGTTCAGATAGTTACTAATTACTATTCACCAAGCATCACTTATGAGGGTTCCCTTTTTCATTTGATTCTGAATGCATAAACACATTGTGCTGCTCATCAGTGATCATGTTTTATGCAGGCACCAAAGAGCTAGACCAATTATTATCGATCCTGGATTGTATATGTCCAAGAAGTCGGATGTTTTTTTGGGTGTTTTTTTGGGTTGCACAGAGGAGGAGGGTTCCTACAACATTTAGATTGTTTGCAGGTGAGGTGGTGAGAACCATTATAGGTCTCTTCTATTCACATGAGAGTTGAATTCGTTGAAATATAAAGCTCTTGTGTTTAATTCAATGCAGGTTCTGCTTGGATGGCACTATCTCAAACATTCATTGAAATCTGTATTTGGGGTTGGGATAATCTTCCGCGAACAGTTCTGATGTACTATGCAAATTCTATTTCTTCACCTGAAGGATACTTTCACACTGTTATTTGCAATTCTCAAGAGTTTCTCAACACCAATGTTAATCATGACTTACATTATATATTGGGATACTCCTCCTAAGCAACATCCCCATTCTCTTGGTCTAAATGATTTTCAAAAGATGAATGAAAGCAATGCTCCTTTTGCAAGGAAGTTTGATAATAAGGATGGGGTTCTTGGTAAGATAGAAAATAAGTTAGTCGGAGAAATGGAAGTGTTGTATCCGGTGGCTGGTGTGTAGGAAATGAAGATGATGGAAATGATCCATGTTCTGTCATAGGTGATACAACTGTTCTTAAGCCTGGGCCAGGTGCAAAGAGGCTGGAGAATTTAATTGTGAACCTCTTGTCTAAGAGCAACTTTCGAGACAATCAGTGCAAGTAATAGCATTTTGACATTATATGCGTTTTGGTGCAATTACATCTTAGAGAGAGCTTCCTGCTGAACTGTTAAAGGAGAAGCAACATGAAACTTGTTAAAGGATATATCATACTGCGTCCACTCTCTATTTGTAGCTGACCAACTTAGTTTATAAGGTCGCTGCTGGAAGGTTTTCGTTGGTGGACCTGACTCTGGCAATTTCACCCAATAAAACTTGTCTAAACAGCTCTTTGTTGTGATGTGTTTATAGAGCAGTCAAGTGCCAAAGGGTTCCAAAGAGACGGAAGAGATTCAAGATTTTTTTTTGCAGAGTCAGTGGCATAGTGCAGTTGCAAACAAGCGACATGATCAAGCAATTTATTTGATCAGAAAATTGCATTTTTAACTCCATAAATAATTGATTGATTAGAGACAATTCTAACCTACTTACAACTCTATCTTGATCTTTAAAAATTCATTTTGAGCTCAGACATACTCGACATTAGGGTTATGCATAAGGGATCGGACCCGAAATATCCTTGTAAAAAAATTGCGAATCCGCTGCAAATCCCTGGCGAATCTAGGTCAACCTCTTAATTTTTGAAAAAAATGTCGATAATCGAGGACCGGGTAATGGTCGGGGTGGAAATTGAGGACCGGTCCAGGTGAAATTTATATGCGGTTAACGGTACGGGTGAAAACTATGATAGGTTAACGGTCCGGGTGTAAAACTATGACCGTTCGGGTGAAAAATGTGTCCGGCTGGCAGGCCGGGTGGAATTCATAGACCGGCCAATGACCCGGATGGAAACCATAAGCTGGTAGGCATACCAGGTGGTAATCATCTTTCGACCGACGGACCGGGTGGAATTTATGTCCTGATAACGGATCGGGTGTAAATCATAGACCGAACAAGGATCCGGGTGGAAACCATTTGCGGGAGACATCCCGAATGGTAACCATCGTCCGACTAACAGACCGGGTGAAAATCATTTACGAGGCTTGACCGGGTGGAAAGCAAGTGTTGGGATTTGTTCCATTCAGATTAACATGTGAGCAAATTAAACTAGCAGAAATAAACATCAAACACACAGACAAGAGAGAAACACCATATTTGACTAGGTTCACTCAACATCTTGTTGAGCTACATCCCCGGAGAAGCACCAGCACAGTAATTCCATCATTTCAGCAATTACAAAATACAATGAGGAAGAACCGCACAACGGTATGGCTACAACACACTCTCTCTCACTCCAACAAACTTCTCATGAGTTTCTCCTCACCCACAAAGCCATAATCACTCCACCGTGATTACAACATAGCTTTGCACCAAACTCACACATTCCCTTGTAATTCTCCATCAAGGCTACAAGATTGTTGTGCTACTATGCACAATGAGCAATCTGCCACATTGCATCATTGTGCATCTCCAAACACCTCACTGCACTCTCACTACAGTAATACAACCTCTCTACAATCAGCTTACAATGAAGGATTACAATGACAAAAATGCCTCTTGGGCATCCTCCAAAGCATTACCGCCTTCCTGTATGCCATTTCGACATTACACTCCCTGGCAATACAGCCTCGTATGCCTACTAGCATTATTGATGCACTCTCGTGCTCTCATGGCACACCCATGGTGCTCTCAAGGCTCACACACCCCCAACAATTACACAGTGTAGGCCCTTTTATATTACACAGGCAGAATTATATTTGTTATATTGTTACAACAAATATAATAACAAACTTTGGC
This sequence comes from Wollemia nobilis, assembly GCA_028583015.1. Taxonomy (NCBI): domain Eukaryota; kingdom Viridiplantae; phylum Streptophyta; class Pinopsida; order Araucariales; family Araucariaceae; genus Wollemia; species Wollemia nobilis. The sequence goes on from JAQPPZ010002662.1 coordinate 447,227, forward strand.
TTTTAATTAAATTATGTTTGTTATATTTAACCATCCAACCACCTCTGCCACAAACAGACGCCACATCGTCATTGCCACCGGTTCACGCAGTCATCACTTTCTCGGCCTTTAATAATTTAATCTCCAACTCATCCGGAAGAAAAAACATTGGTGGAGAATCGAGCTCCACCCCAACAATCTCCCACTTGGAGATCGATTCACAATAGCCTACTATGATTCCACTACTGTACCACAAACCGCACCTGAGGATTTGTCCTCCTCCAGATTGTCTTCATCATCATGTTCTAAACCATCACTGGATTGATGTCAACCTCGCATCTTCTCCTATGATCAACGAACAACCTGACAATCTCCAACAATCTTCATTACTCCCACTACTTCGTCAATCTTCGCTCTTTTTCAATCAGGAACAATACATTGGAAACTCCACCTTTCCAATTACAAGCTTTCATATATAGAACCAAGGAAGGGATAAGGGCAAGAGAGGTGGCCAGTCTCATCTTGCAACATATCCAATTTCCTAAGTTTTGAATACAAGCTTAAACCGATTGCTCACACCAACAATCCATTTCTGCCTTAGCTTCCAACTCCCACTCAAACAAGAATCCTCCCAACATTAAGCTCTGATACCACTTGTTGGGTTCATTCCATTCAGATTAACGTGTGAGCAAATTAAACCAGTAGAAATAAACATCAAACACACAAACAAGAGAGAAACACCATATTTGATGAGGTTCACTCAACATCTTGTTGAGCTACATCCCCGGAGAAGCACCAGCATAGTAATTCCATTATTTGGCAATTACAAAATGCAATGAGGAAGAACCGCACAGCGGTATGGCTACAACACACTCTCTCTCACTCCAAAAAACTTCTCATGAGTTTCTCCTCACCCACAAAGCCATAATCACTCCACCGTGATTACAACATGAGCTTTGCACCAAACTCACACATTCCCTTGTAATTCTCCATCAAGGCTACAAGATTGTTGTGCTACTATGCACAATGAGCAATCTGCCACATTGCATCATTGTGCATCTCCAAACACCTCACTGCACTCTCACTACAGTAATACAACCTCTCTACAATCAGCTTACAATGAAGGATTACAATGACAAAAATACCTCTTGGGCATCCTCCAAGGCATTACCGCCTTCCTGTATGCCATTTTAGCATTACACTCCCTGGAAATACAGCCCCGTATGCCTACTGGCATTACTGATGCACTCCCGTGCTCTCATGGCACACCCACGGTGCTCTCAAGGCACACACACCTACAACAATTACACAACGTAGGCCCTTTTATATTACATAGGCATAATTATATTTGTTATATTGTTACAACAAATATAATAACAAACTTTGGCTTTTAATTAAATTTTGTTTGTTATATTTAACCATCCAACCACCTCTGCCACAAATAGATGCCACATCATCATTGCCACCGGTTCACGCAGTCATCACTTTCTCGGCCTTTAATAATTTAATCTCCAACTCGTCCAAAAGAAAAAACATTGGTGGCTAATCGAGCTCCACCCCAACAACAAGATTTATCACTGGACCAATGTTTACACTGCCACATGTCAGGCGATCCTTCAGCAACAATGCATGTCGAATGACATTCTGCCACGTGTCCAAATCCTATAATTTTTGTCTATAAATAGACATTGGAAAGTCATTTTTCGATTACATTTCTGCGATTGCTCTTCCACTTACTGATACACCATCACCCCACACTCTTTGCAATCCAGTTTTTCATTTTACTTAATCAACAATGGCCACCTCTACTGCTACACACACTGCAATAGGAAATTTGGTTTTCAAGAACCCTACTTGCACTGCGATGATAGATTTGTCAACCACCCCTAGTTATGATAATACGTGGTTATCTGCATCAGGTTTGCAACACTTGCTTACAATGTTGTAGTTCAAGATGGACAAACACCTTTTGCAGAGTATCATTGATGGTTACGACCATGACCGTGCAACAGTGAATGTCCTATTTCGAAATAAGCAAGTGTCATTCACCATCACACCTTCTGACATACTGAGGTTAACAGAACTTCCACACAAGAGTTTCCATGTCGTGTTTCCAAAGTTCTCAATGGGTAAGCGTGAAAAAAAATACTTGGAGGATGAGTACGACCTTTCTTGGAAATTTGTTGAAGGTAATATTCTCGTCAATTATTTTTATTATTGTTCTAAATTTTACATTTTTTATTTTTCATCTAATTTTTTTTATGCAGCTTCTATGGCTAAGTCCAAGAGAGGCTTAACAAACTCCTCCATTGGAAATAAATATCTGAAAGCCATTATTGAGTTCTTCCAAGCAAGACTATTTTTGTTTGGAAGAACAGAACTTCCATTATGGGCATTGACCTATATCATTCACATTATTCAAGGTGCATAGTTTGACTGGTGCTCGTACATTTCAGAACGCATCAGAATAAAGTTGCACGACATCGAGACAGAGGAAGTCAAAACGGTTTTGACCGTGAACTTTATTTTAGCTCTTTTTTATGAAATTTTTTATGATTTAACAAATATTGAAATACCAATAGTTCTGCACCCCACACTGCTGAATTTGGGTATGAGTTCAGAGGAGTTGAGGGTAAGGCCATGTTTCATTCATTTTTTTAATATATTTTAGCTTTGTTTTCAGTTTTAATTTTTTTAAACTTGATTGCAGAGAAAGGTTTTGACAAAAATTAAAAAATAGGATGTTGGTATAAGGGGTCACATGCATGAGTCTTGTGGTGATTTAAAAGAAAATGAATCAAAATCATCACCAATGTCGAGGCCAACAAAACGTACACGACAGGTCACAATTACTTCTCGTCGCCTTGAAATTGAATCTAGTCAGATCAATCGTCCTACACGTAAGTTTCAATTTCAATATTTTATCATTATACTTCTTAGTGTGTTACATAAAATTAAGTTTTTTTTTTTATTTTCATGTTTTCAAAAATGCGCACAACCCCTTCCACAACATTGTACAAGAGATCCAATCGACGTCAGGTGAATCATTCTATTTACTTGAAATTAAAGTTTTTTTTGTTTTTGGAAAATAATTTTTGCAATTTCTTATTTGAATGGCACTGGTCAGATGGCTCTTAATACAAAATCGTGAGAACCCCAAAAAGGCAACAGATGAGGTCGTCGCCAAAACGAGAGCAACCGTCAGTACGACAAGAACCACAAGTGCAGCAAATGAGAGGGTAAATCAATATGGCCCATGGAAGGGGAAAAATACTTTTGCAGCCAATATCGTAGGGTGTTTTCCCACTTTTTCTTTTAACACAAGTCAAGTATCGGATGTGTCCACTACAAATGTTGATTTAGATAATATTCAGCTTGATGATGATTTTTTTTGCAAAGAAACATTGAGGGATTTCAGGCGACGAAGGTGCTTGAAGATGCACATGCAGATGCAGAAGTAACAGCACCCCCAATAGTTGAGCAAACAGTATCCGCTCCTGCGATGGAAGCCCACTGTCATCCTCAATCCGAGGATGACAAAGTTAAATTTGATATTCAATATTCTATGTGTGATGGTATTGAAGCAACCTTCCAATAGAGGTTGCTTAAAGATTTACAATATATTAAACAATGGGAATTTTGAGCTAAAGTGCTCATCAAGAAAATAAATAGTCGTTAAAAAAACTTTAATAAAATGGAGAATCTTTTTTCTCAATATGAGAATGAACCAGAGAAGCTTACTGGTCTACTACAACAGACAACATTAGGATTAGTGACGTGCAAGACTTCATCCGATGATGAAGTTTTAAATATTATGTTGAATAGAATTGAGAACATCAATGCTGAAGCCCAAGCATACTATAACCAATGGGATTTCAACAAGAAAACTATTGATGTTGCTTTAGCTGCAAGAGATGTGGCCGAGGTGAGAATTTAGTTGTATTTTTTCTTTTTCTAACTCTACTAACTCATATCTTAAAACTGTTGAAGTTGTTTAAATTATGTCATATAACTGTACTAACTTATGGTTTTTTTGCAGTCAAATTTTGAAAATTTAAAATTATAGGTTCAGAGCATGCAAGTCAACACTGCAAAAATATTTTTGGAAACATCCATTATAATGAAGAGAACAACCCAATAGAAAGTAAGAGATAATAACATTCTAAAAAAATATTTACAGGAAAAACTAAAAGTGGATCCGAAACTGTTGATAAGGGAAGGACTGGAGAAAAATCCTAGTTTGAAAGAGCTTCAAGATCCTGCAAAAGAAGATGTTGGGCAGTTGGAAAATTTCAAGAAAAGACAAGAAAGTTTAGTCAGATCCGGAGCACTGCCAACGCCTGGTGTAGAAGTAGAAAAAGTAATTGAACAGGCAGTTAAAATCAGTATGAATTTGTGCTTGTGTCAATATGAATGCTCTCCTTGTTTTAGATAAAATCAATATGAATGTACTTTTTGTATTTGAAATGATTTTACCTATTTATAACCTCAATATAAATATGAAACAGTTAGAATTAATATGAATGCAGTTAAAATTAGTATGAATCATATTCTTGTCCAAAATGATAAATATGAATGATGTGTTTGTCTCAATATGAATGCTCTTCTTGTTTTATATAAAATCAATATGAATGCTCTTCTTGTTCAAAATGATAAATATGAATGATGTGCTTGTTTCAATATGAATGTTCTCATTGTTTCAGATAAAATCAATATGAATGCTTTTATTGTGTCAATATGAATGCACTTCTTGTATTTGAAATGATCTTAACTGGTTATAACCTCAATATAAATATGAATGCAGTTAGAATCAATATGAATGCAGTTAAAATCAGTATGAATCCTATTCTTGTCCAAAATGATAAATATGAATGTTGTGCTTGTTTCAATATGAATGTTCTTATTATTTTATATAAAATCAATATGAATGCTCTTCTTGTGTCAATATGAATGCACTTCTTATTTTTAAAATGATGAATATGAATGCAGTTCAAATCAAATAAAAAACAACAATACTCATACATTTATAATCGGTTATGAAAGACAATGCTATGTTAAAAATCATAAAACATATAATTTGAAAGACAATGTTGTGTAATAAATCATAGTTACAATTCATATAGATGAAACACTCTTGTGATGACAAATAACCAAAAATTCATATTGAAAATGAATATGATAACTAACAAATCCATATTAATAAATGTTGTAAATACTTGTAAAAAACTTACAATTCATGTAATTGAAACACACAAATACTAATATATTAGGCAATTATAACCATTTCAAAAACAAAAAAGGACAGAATATGAAAACTTCTTCATAATAAAATTTTATGAAATCTAACAAATCTGATACAATATTGTAAAATTTGAAATAAAATCAAATCCAGTTTATTGTGAAATATTGAAAAAATCACAAAATCAATAAAAACCCAAATCAAGTAGCTGAAACATAAAATGCTCAACTTTTCAAATCTGTTGTCAAATGAATTCAACTTGTGAAAAAAATCATAAATTAGGTAGCTTAAACAAACAATTTTATGTTTGTTCAGCATCAATATATAGCATATTGGATAGTTGTGTCTTTGTATTCTGATCACTGCAAGCATCATTATCTTCCATATCGGTCATATTCAACGTGCTCCTTCTATTTGCAAGGGAATTCTATAATACAATTGCCCTATCATAGGGAAAAGTTTCCAACTTATAAGATGATACATAAATTCACAAACAATTTTTCAAATTTTTGTCCAGCCTGTTGCGAAGCTTTGATTTCACAAAAGATAGTGCACTGAAAACCCTCTCGTATTCCACTAATCCCAGAATCATTGTTTGACATAATTCATAAAAACATAAGTATTCACTTATAGTATCTTGTAGGATAGTACTTGGCTACAATTTTTGCCACAAACGTGCAATAGAACCAATCTCATGGATGTCATTCAAAAATGTTGTTTGCCCAACCATTGTTCTTTCAAAATGTGCTGACTGTTCTTTCAAAATATTTTTGTTTAGTATACCATTGATTGTAACACCATTGATTTCCATAATTTTACTGAAATGCTGAATAAATATCATCATATATTTAACAAACAACTCATTTGAAGAATTGAAGTCACTATTAGAAGCCCAAAACATGGGGTTAACCACACTCATCGCCTCAAGCAACTCATCTCTCTGAAATTGATCTCTTATCTCACTTGTCAAATATTTTTCTATATTGGACAAATTTGTTCTAATTTTCTGTAATAAAACATGAAATCTATTGTGTGTTATAGGAACTTGTTCAATATCGTCCATACCTATACTTGATTTTCTTTCAAAACAATAAAGAGGTATCAAATTTCCACGATTGTTAATACAAATATGATAATTGATGTTAAACTTCAAATAGCTTCTTGGATTGTTCATGTTTGTCAATGTATTCCAACTATGAAACAAGAGATCTTTAAAATATGCTTTGAACACACAAATTTTCAATAACAAGACAAATTTGTTTTCTCATCCTTATGAAATCAACGATATAGATGGATCTCTCTTTTGCAAATTTAATCAATCTATTCATTTCTTGTAACATTGGAAGAATATCACATAACGTCAGCAGGGTTTCAAAGTTAGTCAAAAAAAACAACAAATCTTTTGCCTTATAAACTCCCTGACTATTTGTGTATATAAACCTTGTTAATTATTGATATTTTGTAAAAACTCTATGTGCAGGTTTATACAATGAAATCCACCTTATATCTACATATTTTAATATTTTATTTCCTTCTGTAACTCCTAGTGCAAATTGTTGAAAATTTGAAAACCTTTTTGGACTGCAAGAAAAATAAGAATGTATTTCATGAATGAGGTCTTCCACTCTCGCAACATTTTCAAAAGTGCTCACGATTTTATATGCAAGATTGATTCTATGAGACATGCAATTAATGGGTATCATATATGGTGCAATTATGGTTTGCAATCGAATACAAAGACCACTCCTATGTCGTTACATAATATCAGCTCCATAAGCTCCAACACATATTAATTTTGTGGCTATGTCCATGTCATTCATTCCGGCACTATATTTTAAACTAGTCACAATAACATTATAAATGTTTTTTGCATTTGAATTTTCAACCATCTTACGTAATCCTAGCAAACTAGGTTGTCTGACATTGTTTTGGAAAGTATACACATGCATATAAATCCAGGATGTGTTTTCCACATCCATCACCTCATCAATAGATAGTGAAATGAATCTGGAATGTTTTACTTTCTCCCTTAGGTCCTCCTTCTCTACTAATGATAGGCATTTTGCCATTCCCCAACTACTTTGATCAAACCAATGGTAACTCAGTTTTTTTGCAAATTAGCCAGTTGAAACATGTGCTTATAATCAATAAAATTGGACATAGGTCTACCCTTCTTGAGAATACTAAGTACAACATAAAATTGTAATCCTTTTAACCCTAAGGTGATCTTTTCCATTTTTTGAAAATGGGCTTCAATTGTTGCACCTTTATCAACAAGAGATTGTTGTTCCTTAAAGTGATTTTCATATTCTATTGCATATCTGACATGCATACATTATGATGCATCCTTCCACCTAATTGTTCTAATAATTTCTCCATCACTTCTTTAACTTTTACATAAACTTTTCCAGCATGTTTTTCTATTGTATCTATCTTATTTTGCAACCTATGGTCTTTGCCCAGTTTCCAACTACAAATTTTGCATCTACATACTTTATCATCGATTTGGTTGTCATTAGTTAGGATGGGCTCTATCCATGAAAATTTTTCTGCCCATTCATTCTTAAATGCCCTTCCAATAGCCCAGTAAGATGCCTTCCACTTTTTATTTTTTTCGCTTGTAGATTCAAAAGAAGATGGTAATGTATTTGATTTATCGCTCTCATTTTCAACTATGTTATTTTGAGGATTATCTTCAAGTGTTTTTTGGATGTCATTGTTAAGAGAATTTTCAATAGAAGTCATCTCTTGGGGATGAATATCTTCAAGCAAAGGCATATCAGGGTCCACATGGTTTTCTGCATAGTAGCATACAATAATATTCTTAATTATTTTTTAATTTAACAAAATAAACTAACAAACAGAAATATAATTTATATCATCATGCAATATGGATAGAGGCACACTAACCATTTGAGGAAGAAAGCATTATTTAAAGTAACAAATACACCTAACTATTAAGTAGTCAAAAATCATGTGTACCTTGAATTTGCATAGATGTTGATGGCTCACTCGATTTTAACATATGGCTAAAATAATTCAGGATACCCTTTTCAGATTTGGTCTCCTTCTTTGCATCGCTAGTAGGTGACATTTTACTTACAAAGAAAAAAAAAATCAATTTAGAAAAGTAATAAAATGTTGAACACAATATTGTATTTAGAATGAACGTATAGATGGTTGGTAGAAAATAGATACCTATTTCCAGTAATTCTTTATTTTGATATTTTTAGAGTATTCAGATACTCTATTTTCTGGAGATAGTAGTGTAACTAATAAGTGCAAAAAACCAATCAATATAAAATTTGAAAAAATTATAAGAATTTATTTTGTTTATGCGAAATTTAGGCAAAGATACAAATGTTGAAAAATATAAAATTCTTGTACAAAATGGATAAGAAGTAGAGCATCACAATGTACATAGAGAACCAAAGTATTTGTCTATTTAAAAATCTAGTAACAAAAAATAGGATCTTAATAGAAATAGAGAATCAAAGAGTTTTAACATAGAAAATCTAAGGAAAAATAGAGAACATAAAATTGACTTATTTTTAGTAAATGGTAAAAAAATAGCAAAATATAAAAACCACATATTAGATGACAAAAAAATAGAATCACAAATTCAAATGTTTGAAGAGAAACAGAGTACCTGTTGTAAGAAAAGGTTTGTCTCAAAAGAGACCCATAGGATCGATAGTCAGTCCGGGTGGAAAAAAGGTCCAGTGGACGGCCAGTCCGGGCGAACGGTCTAAACTTCTTGCTGTCCGAGTATAAATAGAAACCGATAATGGTCTAGGCAGAAATTTTTGCCTGCAGTCAATCCGGGTGGAGTTGTCAGTCCGACAGTCGGTACGGGTGGAGTTGCCAGTCCGAAAATTGGTCCAGGTGGAGATTCAGTGCAACAGACGACCCAGTTGGAACTAACTGTTCAGGAGATATAAGTTCCTGTCGTCGGGTTGGATGGAGAATTATGTCGTATTGATCCGGTTATAGAACTACTTTGAATACTGAATCCAAGTACACTTTTCACATTAGAGTTTTGCTTTTCGAATGTTATAAACAAAAACTATCTCTAGCTTGTTACTTATATAGTGGTATAATTAGCGAATTTGACAGGATAATTTTAAAATTTAAAAAAAAATTGCGAAAATGTTCCACGACTTAGATAGAAGTGTCGACGAATTTAAAAAATAATATGTAATACTATTATCAACGCATGACGAATAAATACTTCTAAAAAAAATTGATCCAAAAATTTCAGGCAAAGGGTCGATATCGAAGGTCCACCAAAATCATAAATTTACATTTTCGAAAATGCTAATCTTCACCCAAATTACAAAGATTCACCATTAAGTAAAACATTGTCTATGACATAAAATAATTAATTGAAGTAGATGATTGATTAGTCTCTTTTACCCAAATCTCTTTAGATGCATTACAATCATAAATATCCAATAAGACATGAAAAAATTCATTGAAGTAGATGATTGATTAGTCTCTTTTACCCTAAACCTATGTACCTCTATGAATGTATGACAATCATAAATATCTAGTAACACGCATAGTTGTATAATGAATATCAAGGATGGGTAAACGAGCTATACCTCAATTATGCTGCATGCAATCTTGTCCCTGTCTCGTAGCCAAGAACAACTAAAATATTTTCCCTTTTATTATTATTTAAATAATCAATTCCATGCCAATCTTCGAATATATATAGTACAATATTTTTTTCAATTAACTTGTAGAACTCAGGCTAGAATGAGTTCGTTTAAACAATATAGAAATAGGCCAGGAGGATGTATAATTTTTTTTTAATTAGTTTTCAACGTGTTTATATAGGTTTATGCGAGGGTTTTAGTCCTTCAAATTAAGTGAGTTTGAACTTTAGATCTCTCAAAAGGCTAAAACTTTTACTATTACAATAAGTTTGTAGTTGTATAAAAGTGATCTTAAGTCACTTCATCTCTACCTTTTGTACCAAGTTTATTTTTTTTAATATTTTTTTATTGTTTTTTTTTTTAAATACATACAACACTTTATATTTAGAAGATATATATTTATTTTTATTTTTATCACAAACATATTTTTTAAAATTGGTTATATGGGTTTGAAAGAGTCTAAGGTGTTTTATATTATATGACCACATTATAATATTACAAGAAGCTTGATAATTATATATGTATGACTTGACAAGATTTAAACCTTGGTCTCTCTTTTGAAAGTTGAAAATTTAACTAGATGAACTAATGTTATTTGATTTAATAAAAACATTATTTCTTCTTATTTTAAATTATTTTCAATAATATGGTTAAAGGAAGTAGTAAGTTTAGCTAAAGTTGTGTGAATCAAATAATGATTAAGCTTTACTTTAATGTTTTTTCATTGGTAATAATTGCTTTATTTTATAACATTAATGTATTTTCATGTAAACTATTTATTACAATTTTTGTGGTTGCACTTATGTTTTAGGAAGGAAATTGCCAATTTTGGTAAAGCGGATCATAGTTGAGAAAATCGGAATTGGATTGGAATCAACATGGAAAGCATTGTGAAAAAAAAGAGAAATGGTAAAAAAAGAGACAAATTCAAAATTTTATTGAAATAATCGAAGAAAATGCAATTTTTGTGAATCCAGAAAAATCGGCTCAAATCATGATTTTTTTGCAGATTTTTTAAACTATGAAATGGACTATGATAGTGTGATGTTTTAGAAATATTACTCTACTAAGATGCAATCCATAGATAGTAGAGGTGAAGTTTTGGTATTGTAAAGGATGCTACAAGAAAATGTTAAGAAAGATGTTGAATTTTGAAATGTTTGTATTCACACAAATTGAAGAAGATCCAGAAAATGAAAATCAAGAATTCAAACATTTTAGTTGAACCTAAGGAATGTACCTCATCAGATTTTGAATACTCTCTTGAATTACCATGCATCATTTAGGAGAAGAAAAGGGATAAATAAAATGCAATGTTAGATGTTAATACCGGTAGTAAACAAATACCAAAAAATGAGCAGGACAAGTCAAAAGCTTCCATAATAAAGCCAAGAGAGGATAAATCTAATGAAAAGAAAAGTTATGAAATAATATTGATGAAAAGAATAATAAGACCTAATCCTGATACAAGCAAGGTAAAAATATGAAAACCTTCAAATTATCAAGTGAAAACCAAGGAAGCAAGAGAAAACATAGAGAAAGGAATGCAAACTAAGTTCGTTGAACTTATTTTTACCAAACAAAAAAATAATATTGCTAATTTGCAAGCGGGGCTAGTAGCCCCTAATGAGACATAATTACCATCTCATGAAATATAAGGGGTGCTAATTCCCCCTCAAAGCAAAGGTGTATTAGGGACCTTTGTTTAAGTAATATGTCTGATATTATTTGTATCCAGGAAACTAAAATGACAAAGGTAGAAGTTTCCAAAACTATGAAAGTAGTATGAGCAAGATGTGAATGGAATGCTATGGATTATGAAGGAGCGATAGGAATAATTCTAACATACTGGAATCATGTTATAACCTCATATTCAACCATTTATAAAACTAGGCATTGGGTAGCCTCATTAGATACATGCTACTTTGTAGATATTCATTTCGTCCTTATCAATGTCTATGGACCAACAACTCAATCAAACATATTAGAAGTATGAAGTGGGATAGACCAAGAAACCCGGTTCATGATTATAGAATATTTTAATACCATAACCAAACTAGATGAAAATTTTGGGGGAATTAAGAAAATCACCCAAAGTATGAGATATTTTTCAACTTTTATTCAAAATGATAATCTATGGGAGGTTGAGTTTGATAAGGACAATTATACATGGACCAACAATAGGAGAGACCATAACCTAATAGCTAAAAAAGTAGATAGATGCATAATCTCAAGTCATTGGATGGATGAAGGTAATTGTTCTAAAATGAATACCTTGACAAGGATTGGTTCAAATCACTAGCCAATAAGGGTTAAAATGGTGGTAAGTGAATTAAAAAATATCATATTTTAAATATTATCAGATGTAGGAAGGCCATTCTCAATTTGTTTATATGATAGTGCAAACATGAATTTTTCATGAAATGGTGGGTTGTATACACTTCTAAAACAAATTAAATCAATGACATCTAGATTAAAAGAATGGAAAAATAACACTTTTGAAAACATTTTTTTAGAAGAAATAAAAACTAAAAGAGAAATTTTAAAAATTCTAAAAAGGTGAGCATAATAATTCAAGCTCAAAGTAAGGGTAGTTACTTAGTGAATATCATAATATTATGAGTAAGGCAGAGAAATTTTGAAGATTAAAATCAATACATACTTGGTTAAAATAAGGAGATAAAAACACAATTTTTTTATAGGATGATAACAGCATAGAGATCAACATCATCTAGAATTAGTAGAATTAAAAAAATAAAAGGGGTTTGGATTGAAGACCAGAGTGAAAAAAAAGAGGTAAGGTTTTTTCACCAGAATATTATAGGATCGAGTTTGAAGTTCTTAACACTAAACTACTACAATAAGTACCTTTAGTTATAATAAATGAAGACAATTCTAGAAGAAGTTCATTTATATTTTTTTTATCTTGATAAATATTAAACCCCAGGTTCATATGAGCTCTCTATAGCATTTTATCAATATTATTGGGATATAGTGAAGGATTCTTTATTGATGGTAGTGGAACAGTCCAAGGTAAAATAATACATGCCTTACACAATAAATGCTACATATCTTACCCAAATTCCAAAATATAAGTGCGCATAATTGTTTGATTCATTTAGGCCCATAAGGTTATGTAATATGACATATAAGATAATATTCAAAGTGATTAAAAATCGGTTCAAACCATTGATAGGTAAAATTATTTTAGAAGATCAAGGAGGATTTGTGAAAGGGAGAGATTTTTGACAAGATCATAGTAGCTCATAAATTTATGCATTTAGAAGCTTCAAAAAAGAGAGCAATGATCTTAAAAATTGTTTTTGAGTAAAGCCTATGATAGGGTTAAATGGGATTTTATTTTTGTAGTATTAGAAAAGTTTGCATTTGAGAAGAAATAGGTTAGATGGACTAAATCTTGTGTCTTTACATTATCATATTCAATGTTGGTCAATGGGTTAATAACATAATCATTTAAAGCCAATATAGGTCTTAGACAAGGAGATCCTCTATTACCATATATGTTCATTATTATGGCAGAAGTATTAGGTAGGAACTTGAAGAAGGAATGCAAAATTGGGCTAATAAGTGGACTTAAGACTAGTAATAACATCGACAACATCACCCATAAATAGTTTGTAGATGATACAATCCTTTTTTGGAGGGCACGGATAAACAAGGCCAAAGCTTTAAATAATATATTAAAGGAATATTGAAGAGCATCAAGGCAAAAAGTTAAAAGGATAAAATCCAAAATTTACTTCCTAAATATTCTGGCTAGAATCAAAGTAGGGATATGCAGGTTACTTCAAATGGAAGAGAAAAATTTACCAACAACTTATCTAGGGATGCCCTTATTTTAGGGGAAAATGAAGATAGAATTGTGGAATCTAGTTATAAGTAAAGTTTAGAATAAACTATCGATATAGAAAGGAAGATGGTTATCATTAGTAGGAAGAGTGCAACTAATTAAATTAGTCTTACAGTCCATTTCAACATATTATATATCCTTGTATGCCAAAATAAATCCAAAAAGTTTAATCTATAGTATGCAGTCATTTTTATGGTCAAGGATTACATGATAAAATAAATTTTCCTTTAGTGAAATGGAGCAAGATGTGTGATAATAAATCTAGGGGAGGTCTCAATTTAAGAGTTCTTGCAAATGCAAACTTATCCCTAAGTAAAAAATTAAGTTGAATATTGTACAAGGAGAGTCAAAGACAATGGGTAAAAATTATTCTAAGTACGTTGAGCCCAATGACCCATGGTCCTACACTTTGGAACGATTTAAAAAATATATTGATCTAGTAAGTAAAGATCTAAAATGTGTGGTGGAAGCTAGAGATAAAAATCTATTTGGATAGATACTTGGTGTAATAAAAAACCACTCAATCTAGATCTAATTTTGAAACCATGGATGAGATTACTTCAAGATAAATATGATGATAAGGTTTCAAATATTATGTACAAGGATTAGGAAGGAAGATGCAAATGATAAGAAGTTTTTATACAAGTATACAAGACATTGATGCTAAGAGCCAGTTGAGCAGAAAGATAACTACAAAGATTATTCTAAAGGAAGTTGAGGATAAGTTGACTTGGGAGTTGAATTTCTCAGAAGAATACACAAGAAGTAGATATAATATAAATCACCAACAAAATAGAAATACAACAATAATATGGAGAAACATTTAGGATAACCTAAGCATTCCTAAAGTCAAAATGTTTGTTTGGCTAGTAGGTAATAGAAGAGTTTTATCCTAGGATAACCTTATGAAAAGGGGTTTTCATGGCCTCTCATAATGTATTCTATGTAAAAGGAGGAGAGTATAAACCATTTCTTGCAACATTGCTCAATAGTCTAGAAACTATGGTAATGCATTCTTAATATGTTTGGTAAATGCATAGTGATGAATGGAATAATTGAAGAATAGTTAAAACAACGACAAAACACTAAGTGAGACTTTATAAACAATTTGGAATATATCAAAATATACAATACTTTGGACTATATGGTTGGAAAGAAATAGAAGAATATTTAAATGAAATGAAAGCAATTTAGAGGTAATGAAAAGGAAGATTTATTTATTCATAGAGGAGTCTAAACCAGACCTATCAACTCACCTAATACCTAATATTGAAGCATAGAGCCTTGATAGATGGAGTCAAGTCATCAAATGGAATTATGATGTTAGGTAAAATAGAAATAAAAGAAGGCAAAGAATATATAGTGGAAACCACCAGAAGTGGGTTTGGTCAAATTGAATTGTTTTGAAGCATATAAATAAAATCTAGGAACAATAAGAGGAAGAATAATTAAAAAAAACAGGGGAGATATTTTGTCTCAATATGCTTTCATAGTGTATTTAAAACAAATAATGAATTTTAATCTTGGGCAAATTTAGAAGCGTTAAAAATATGCAGGCAAAGAAAATGAAGTATGGATGGAGGGTGACTCACTAATCATAATAAATGCAATTTTGAGGAAGGCAAAGTCTCCCTGGAACATACAAGAGATACTTATGGAAATACAAACCTTGCTATAAAATTTTAAGAAATTAGGTTTTCACATATGTTAAGTGAAGGAAACAAATGTGTAGATTGGCTAGTCAATAGAGAGGTTTTAATTGAGGAAAATGAAGTTAAATTATCTTTTTCATGGTTAGAGGAAGTAGTAAGTATAGCTAAAGCTGATAAGAAAAAGTTGACTTCCTAAATCAAATAATGATTAAATTTTACTTTAATATTTTTCATTGGTAATTTTTGCTTTATTTTGTAACATTAATATGTTTTCATATATTTGGAAATTATATGTTAATTGTGTGAAGATAAAATAGGGTTGGATACAATGGAATGAAGTGATACATTCGACTATAATATTTGTAAATGGGGTGCAAACATTGGGTGCAATTAAGTGTTGCAAGAAGAGGTTTGTTTGTAGCCTGGTCATTGTACTTAGGAGGATATTAGTCGCTCTTTAGTATATGATAAAGCCTCTTTGATAAGAATAAAATATCTCTCAGGGATATTTGGGTTCACAGGTGAAGCTTTCAAATGAATCTCTAACCTCTATTAGGATTTCAAAAAATGAATTTGGGTTGGATCTTATTAATCATGAAGCCAAAAAAGTTATCTATAAACTCAAGGGAAACAGACCAGGCCTAGATGATATCAAAGGATACATTAAACCTTGTTGGACCAATAAATAATTCCAATTAACACCACTACCCAAAAAAATATTTTTTGTTTCTACTTTTTATTTAGCGAATAGAGACAGGGTAATGGATTATAGATACAATTGATTTTTTGAACAAATGGGTGTTTATATAAAACCTTGGACTCATGGTTTCAACCCCTTTATAGAATAAGTTGATGGTTTCCCACTCTATGTGAATCTATATGATCTCCTTATGGAGTTTTGGGGAGAGAAGATATTTATAAAAATTGGTAATGTCATTGGTGAATTTTGGTATATGGATACCAAAAAAGAGAATTTGTCCAGTGAAATTGATATGAGTAAAGCAAGATTGGTTTTTTGGATGGATGTTTCAGTTCCTTGACCTCAATCCATTACTATCTCCTTAATAAAAGGTGAATGGATCCAAAATATTGAATATAAAAACTTCTCCCTAAGATGTTATGGTTGTCAGCAATATGGCCGCATGAATAAGAGATACTCGTTCATCCAATCATGCTCTAATACCTCCTTGGAAAAGAAGAGCCTACACGTGAATGATATTGAACCTTAAAATATACCAATTCAAAAGGAATAAGCTTATACTCTAGCTATTTCAATTATCAAACAAGAATCAAGCAAGAAATAGAAAAAACTCAACCTTGAAAGAAGAATTTGATTCAAACCATTAATAAAAGCCAAATAGTTATTAAATATCATCCAATTGGTTCCATAGAAAATATTAATACCTTAGATGGTATTATTGAATCTAATTATGAAAAAATTGATGATAGTCAATTTTCTAAATATTAAGATCATACATAATGTGTTACAACTAGATATCACCTTAGGATATTGAAGTACAAAAATACATTCTTAGACCTTACCACTCTAAAGGAGGAAAAACCTTCGCTATAGAAGAAAAAAAATCGAAATATTCAATGGCTATGAACTTCATAACAATCCCAAGTCTGTTATTACTAGTTGTTATTTTTTATTGTGGTCTATTATTTTTTTATGATTGGGTGATAGCTACAATTGTTTTAAGTATATATTTTGGAAGTGGTTTACTAATCTATCATATTTTGGAAGTGGTTTACTAATATATCATATTTTGGAAGTGGTTATATAGATATATGGTATTCTAAGGTTCAACCATAGTAGTAAGTGGATGATAGTATTTTTTTCAGGCTGTTGTAACATATTAAATTATCTTACATAGCTTGATGTACAGTTTTGGGACCCTAAAAC
Organism: Wollemia nobilis; assembly: GCA_028583015.1. NCBI lineage: Eukaryota > Viridiplantae > Streptophyta > Pinopsida > Araucariales > Araucariaceae > Wollemia > Wollemia nobilis. Next base: position 464,535 of record JAQPPZ010002662.1, read on the forward strand.
CTCTTCTTACCCTAAATAAAAAAAATGTTTTTCATATAAAATATTTGTTACAATTCTTGTGGTAGCACTTATACTTGAAGAAGGAAACTAGCAATCCATATATGATAAAACAAACTATGATAGCACAATTTTTTGGAAATATTACTCTACTAGGATGCAATGCATAGACAATAGAAGTGAAGTTTGAGTTTTGTAAATGTTGTTGCAAGAATATATCAAGAAGAAGGATGTTGAATTTTGGCATATTTGTATTCACATAGAAAATTGAAGAAGATCCAAAAAATGAAAATCAAGAATTTAGATTTTTTTTTATGAAAAACGATGTATATCTAGCTATAACAACTCAATTGAGATAAAAAACTATTTTTAAACTCTCAATATCTAAAGGAGAGAGTTTTTATTTATGAATGATGGGGGGCCCGAGTATGACTGCTTGTTCTTCAACAAAAAAGAGAGCATAAATTGATGTTATAAAAGGTTTTCTTGCACTTGCTTGACAACATAATTTTTTTCGTTTACATGGACAATAGGTACTACTCTAGGGGAGAGGGATCGTAGTTGAACATTCAAAATTTTTTCTTTTAAGGATATCATAAGGTTTCATCTATAACTCGTATTTTTTTTAATTAACTTGTATGTGATATTATTTTATTAAATCATGAAAATTTATAGGTAACATGTTTGTAATGTTGTTTTACATTTTTTAAATGTAAATATTATATAATAAAATGATTGAACCATTTATGTAAGATATGCATTCCTAAAGTTGTGCATATTTTGACCAAAAATTTTCATTAGTACCTACCATGTTGGAATCCTAAATCTAACATGTAACTAAGAAAGATATAATAATATTATACATATTTAATGAGATCTATGGCTAGATATATTATTGTATATGAAATATTTTTAAGGTAAAATAAACAAATATGTATGGTTAAAATATTTATTTTTTTAATTTGTTGGTACTTCATATTTGAACAAACACTAAAAAGTGTTCTAGAATTAAAGTTTAATATCTCACAATGGTTCAACTACAAGTTCCTCTCCCCTACTATAATAAAAGACCACTAGACTAAAATGCATAATAATTATTCATCTACTATATTGTGGAAACACCAAAAAATTTCATCTCTAATATGGATTATTGCAATTGGTACTCACTCTCCTAAGTTCCCGAGATTGCCAATACAATCGTTGTAGTGGTTTATTGAATTGGGATATTGTATTTACATTGATGAGTTGGTTAAGAGTTTATGAGTAAAATAGGGTTAGGATTTGATTTGATGGTAAGACAAATATATTTTGGCTTTAACATGAAAAAAGGTATTTCTATCCCTTCCCTTAAACCATTTCTACCAATATTTTTAGGTCCAACATGACTCTTCATTTTGTGATACATTATGATAACTTGGAAGTAATTGTTTGTGGTCTATTTCATTTGTTTCTACTATCTCTTGTAAATCGTTGAGATTGAATTTGATTTTCTCTTTTATTTCAAAAATATTACCAAATATTCCAAATCATTATTTATCCCTTTAGATGTTTTGTCTTTTAAAAAACTCCACATACATGATCCTTCAAAACTTACTTCATCCCACATAACATAAAAATTTGGAAGAAATAAGGGTATTCTAGCCATATAGACTAAAATAGAGATGTATTTAAATGACCATAATTAAATAAATCACATATGAAAAATGGGTTTGTATTTGCACTAATTTTTTTAAAGAAATTGTGTAGTCTATTTGTGACTATGCATTAAATATCAAATATCAATCTAATTTTTCTACTATATGAGTTTTCTCAATACACCTATTGTACCATGCATATTGAAATCTTGATGTAAGAGCTTCTAAAAGAACATTTGAATTCACAAAGGAAGCAAATTCCTCCTTGGTATAGACCATCTAGGTGTAACATCCTTCATTTCTGAGGCAGATATAATTGTGTTGAAGTTCCCATAAATTATCCATAGACCATAAACATGAATCATCATTGAATGTGACAAAACAAAAGTGAGGTCCTTCCAAAATCTATCATGAAGAGTAACCATATTTGGAGCATATATACTTATGACCAACCAAAACATACTAGCAACCCAAATACATTTTGCTTCTATCAATTGTCCATCTCATTTGTGATTTTCCCATACCGTTGTGATAGATCCTACAACTTCTATAGAAAAAGTTGCTAGATAAATCCCTATTTTCCTAATATTTTTGCCTGAATGCTTACATTCCTCACTACTTATCTTTGTTTCTTACATTAAAATACATTACAGACTATAACAACCTATTAATTCTTTGTTAGTTCTTTTTCTAGATCCTTTTTAATACAACTAATATTCTAATAAATGATATTAATTATTACTTTTATTATTTTTGTGGGCTTATCACCATTTTTTGTTAACACTTGTAATATTTTTTTTTTTGGTTTCTCAACCAATATTTTTGAGCTTTTTTTATTTTTATTTTTTTTGTTCTTATTTTAAGAGTCTTCCTCTATTTTTTCATTTCCATCAATGCTCGCATCCTCATTAATCTCTTCTATTTGTTAAATTGTTTATAAAATGACTTATCATCTATAGGTTTTTGTTGTGTTGGACACCCGAAGTATGAGTAATCTCAAAATACTTTCTTCTTTATTTTGTCTTAGAAAACCTAAATTGCAAGGGAAATCCTCCACAATACTTTCTTATGCTGCCATAAAAGCCCTAAATTGCAATCATCTACACTGCTTTATTTATTTTGTTACCCTCAAAAATCTAAAGTGTAAGGGATAAACTCTAAACTAATTTTATTTTTATTGCAAGGAGATAATTTTGTACTACTTAAGAAAATTAGGGATGATTTACCTAGATTGAACTTGATTTGGTCCATCATCTTCATTTTAAAATTTGCTTCCATTCCTTTCTTCACACATGTAATTATTTTTGCATTTGAACTTGCACATTGTAATTCCTCATATATTTCATCCTTCATAGTTGATTTTAATAAATTTACTTCAAATAGACTATGAAGTCCATAAACTGAAGAGGTAAAGTGAATATCATTCCTAGTTTGTTAGGAGCAAAAAAATCCTTAATTTAAAACAACTACTACAATATGAACTCCTTACTTCATCTTGAATTTTATCTCATGATCAAAATTTTCCATATTTTTTCAATCATTCACTTTATAACCTCTCACCATGTTTCCAGTCTCATAACATTTATAACATTGAAATGTAATGTTTTCGTAATCCACTCTCTGATTCCATTATCTTTGTGTAGATATAATATTAATGGATTTTTATAAATATTTTTAAATAATCCATGGTGACACATATATGGGTATGCACATCATGTTTTTTCTCCTCAGTAGGTAGGCCCTCTTATATGAACTCCCATTGAGTATTACCACATTCTTCAAAATATACTTATTGATAAGTTGACATGGAAGTCCAAAAATCCTAACCCAAACTAAATCCTTTTAAGAAATTGTGTTTCCATAAAATAATTTTTAACCCATTATCTCAATTCCAATCCATATCTCTCCCTAAACTATGGATCACCATCCATTATTTCAACCTCGGCTTCAAAACTAGAATATGATAAGAAAAAATACCTTTTTGAAAGGGAAATCATTGAATAATTGAACTCAATATTCATTCTATTTAACAATTTGCTTTTACAAATCATTATATTATTTTTTAATATCTCCTCCTTGATAATCACATTTTGTGTATCTTTTATCACCTATATAGGGATTGCTACATATTTATTCTTTCTTTTACCCCTAACTAGGGTATCCTTACTTCCACTTGAGGACTTTCATATATTAATTTCTTCTTCCCTATCTAGATTTTTCTCATGAAAAAATATCTAGAATAAGATCATTAAATATGAGGCTTACCCCCTCCTCATACTCACACTCATTTTTTATTCTCAATACTTCGGTGATTCTTACATTATAGATTATGAATATGTAAATATATAGTTTTGATAAATGTGACTTAACCACCATCCATATGGGAATGGGAACTACTTGGGCTCATGGTACTTGTGAATTTGACAATATCATTCTAAGTTGGTTATGACATGTTTAATGTGATAGGTAGTTGGTAACGGTAGGCAAAAAATCCACCTCCGAGAAGAAGAGAAAGTGATCAAAAAGGATTTTCTTGATTTTGATAGTTTTGACATAATTGACAGTTTGCCCGAATTTTGTAAACTATACAGGTAAGTGTAAACCATACAACTATATTGAAAAACCATATGATACATTATCAAATCATACAAGGTGCATTTAAATTCATCCAAATGCATGGGAAATGTAATTTAATAGTGAAATTGCGCATAGATTTGTTAACTAAGGTGTTAGACTTAGTAAAAGGCTAAATTACTGAATTCAGTTGTGCATGGGTAGTTGTAAATAATGAATTACCTCAAGAACTACTTTGGAATGACATGGGCAATGTTATATAAGGCCCTATTTTCAAAATTGTAGGTTTGGTTACTAAGAGATAGGAATAGAGTACTTGCTGGTTGTAATAGCTAGTTTACTTCTAAGTTATTGCAAGATATTGATAGAATAACCTTATTGTAATGACATTTAAGACATAATGGAATGGAAATACATTATTACAAGTTGTGTACGATCTTGAAAATGATGATTGATGATCTATTATGGAATCTTGATGCATGTGTGTTTTCTTGTAATTGTTTTAGCTTAGTTGTATGCATTGTTGCAATTTCTTGACAGAGAATAGCACTGGTGGAACCTAAGGAATGATATGTAAGCATGGAAATGTTGAGAAGTATGTTATTAACCCTTATATATTATTTCTATACGTAATTAGTTGAGTGGAATCTCTCCCAAGCTCTGTTACGATGTTTTGCATATCCTAGAGAATGGATCAATTGGCATAGTAAATCATTACAAAATATTCTTGAGAGTTTGAGGTATTAGAGCATCTAATTTGGCACCTGACTATGTCATCATTTCATGTCAATCATACACCATAGTCCATACAAATCGTACAAATGAGACTTACTCTATTTGGTAAATTGAACAATGGAGATCAATTTACCCAATTTGGTAGTTTGAGGGAATCAACTTGAATGATTACAAAACTATGTACGACAGCCTACAAAAATAAATCTATCAGTTTGGATGAGTACAAAAGCATACAACCCTTACCATTGTACAATTTGAAACCATACAATGTGAGAGTTTGACATTCGTACAAGTTGTTCAAATGTCGCAAAGGGATAGTTTGGAGGACTGTACAATTGTACGATTTGGTAACCAAGTTGGAATTTTTTGTTGATTATTATTGGCCCTATAAGATCACATCACCACCTAGTAATATTGCACCCCTATGCTAATTTTTTTGTCATTACCTTATTGAATCTGGTATTCTTGTTAAAATGGGTCAAATTGACTAAGTGTGAATACTAAAACTGGAGGTGAATGACAAAAACTGGTGCATGAAGCTATGGGAGATGGGAAGCATGAGAAAAAAGTCTATTAAGAAGGAGCACAAGTATTTATCAATAAAAAATACAAGTAACTCAGACCAGAGTACTCAATAACTAGAAATAGAGCAAGTTTGGACATCCAAAGAAGGAGACTTTGAGGTGTTGTTGATAGAGATGAAAGATGAGGAAGTAGAATTGCCAAGCATAGAGGCAAAGGTTGACACAAGAAAATTTCTAGAGGATGAAGAGTGGATGGTGACACCTGAGAAAGTGGCAAAAGGGTTGCAAGGGAGTGTAGAGGATGGGAGTTAGGCACCAAAGAAACAGGACACAAGGTCTTTAGAGGAAATACCAATACCATCTCCCTCACATCAGCAAAGGAGGCCACCAAGTGAATATACACAAGAGTTTTGTGACCAAGTGGTAGTACAAAATAAGATACCTCGAATTGATACCTTTTATGACAATGTAAGTAAGACACCCCCAATGAGGAATCAATTAGATTTTCCACGAGACACCTCAAGTGATAGTGATGAATTTCCTCAGATGGCTGATAGGGAAACCAAGTAGAGATGCCCATAATTTTTAAGTGAGGATGAGGAATACCCCACACAACACTTAGGAACTTACATAACCAGAGAAAATGGAGTGGATAGACCAAAGGATTGGGTAATTTTATTTCCTGCTACCTTGAGAGGATTGGCAATTGATTGGTATTTGAAGAGAGAAAATATTGTAGATTTTTATACTTAGAACCAGATAAAGGAGAAGTTCATTGAAGAATTTTGACCTTTGAAATATGATGGAGACATTGTTACAGAGCTTTGCATGACAAAGCAAAAATCTTATGAAGATGTGAAATCCTATAACCATAGACTGAAGCAATTAGTCGATAATATGCAAATACCTCTAGTAGATGTTCTAGTAAAGTGGTGGTTCGTATATGGATTGCTTCCAAAATATAAAAAAATATGAAGGCAGATCCATCAAAAACATATGAAGAAGCACTAAAGCATGCAAAGAATTTTGAGAGTGAATCAAAACAAATGTATACAGGAATTCTATCTCATCCCAAGTTGAATGATTTAGACAGTGGAGAAGATGACACTATACAAAGGATAGTAGCATCATTTCACAAGGATTTTGATAATATGATAAAAGAACAAAATATCAAACCTAACAGAAATAACATGTGGTGCAAGAAATGCAATAGGAAGGCCATGCAAATGTGAAGTGTCCGAGGAATGAGTACTGCCACATTTGTAATGTGATGGGGCATGAGGTAATGCTATGTCTATATAATGTGAGAGTACATCCATAGGTATTTTCAATACAAGATCAAGAAGATAAACTGAAGGCCCAAGGAAATGGGTAACAAGCAACAAGTGGTGGTTATAGAAATAGCAAACGAGGTGGAAGACCAAATCAAGGTAATTGGAAAGGAGGTCAAATTCATTTGTAGTATGATTCAGAAGAAATATCAATCATACAGTGTCACAATTTCTAGGAATGGGGGCATTTTGTGAAAAAATTTCTTACACCTTAGAGGCAGGAAACATCACAAGCAAGCACTACACATATGTGTAGATGGTGTGGTCTAGGAAACCACAAAGAAGAGAATTATCCAAAATAGATGAGTTTGAGTAACCCACTGAATGTTAGTTATTTGGACATAGAGGTTCCTCAAGTTAAGGAGGAAACCCAAGAAGTTTTAGTTGTGATGCTGAATCAGGCTAAGAAGGATAAGTATCTAGAGCCAGCAAAGTAAAAGCAATGCTGGCAAGTAGAAAAGAAAATATTGCAAGAGGAATCTGATACAACTAAGCAAGTAGAGTCAACAACTAATAAGGAACTAAGAAAACCATCAGGCCAAGAGATAGTTGTACAAAATTTGGAAGCACGAGTTTTGGATACCACAGTAGAAATTAAAGTATCAAACCTGTTGGAAGCTATTCCAACATTGCAGAAAGCAATGGTGGAAGAAATACAACCGCATAAGGTGATAGAAGTGCAAAGACAACCGATTCAGGAGAAGGAGTGGAAGGATCAATTCATGGATCAAATTGTATTAATGATTGATGTGGGAAATAAAATTGTATTAGTTCATATGGATATCTTAGGGCACAAATTGACACAAGTTATTATGGATAAAGGATCCAGCATCAATGTGCTACCTAAAAGAACATGGCTAGAACTAGGTGCTCCATATCTATGGACACCAAGCTTTCGATTATATGCTGCTGACCAAAATGGCATCAAGACAAAGGGAGTCTTGACCGTACAACAAGTGGTGATAGCTAACCAAGAATTTGTCTTGGATTTTGTTGTGATTACCATGCAAAACTTGCATATGATGCTCTCTTTGGGAGAGGTTGGCTACGAGTAGCCAAAGTTAATCACAACTGGGAGAATAATCATATCACTTTTAAGAAGGAAAAACAAAATTATATTATTAATCTAGCTAATAAAAAAGTTAGCAAGGATGTAGCTACGACAGATGAATCAAAAAATTCCTCAAGAGATGAAGGACATGAATATGATGGAGAAGGAATATTGTACCTAGATGAATGTAGCGAAGATGAAGCTAGATCTGATAGTAGACTCCTTCATTGGCAAATGGATGAGTACAAATTTTTTTAGCCCAACTACCTCTATATTGAATCAGAGGAAATCAAAGAAAAACAAGATAAATTGAAAGTTAGCCATGAACCTAAGAAAGAAGTAGAAGAGAAATGGATATTTCCAAAAAGTTTTGAAAAGTATACAGTAGGTGATGTGGATATTGATACAAGGCTGACACACTCAAATACTATAGAGAAAGCTACAAGTGAACCAGGAAATATCAAATATGAAGGACCTCAGATAGTGAACATGATATCTAGGAACAGAGGAAGAACCTAATATGATTCACTATGGCGATGATTAGAATCCTATACTGAAAGCAATAAATTTTAAGATATTATTAGAATATAAGGATGTCTTTGCATGGACATATAAGGACCTGAAAGGAGTACCACCATAATTGTGTGTCCACAAGATTATGCTAATGCCTAGAGCTCAACCTGTAAGAAGGAGACCATATAGAATGAACCCAAAGTATGTTGCATTAGTAAATGTGGAGATAGAAAAGATGTTGGAAGTAGGAATCATCTTCAGGGTGACAACCATCGAATGGATCTCACGTATAGTGATCACCTTGAAGAAGGAAGTAGAAAATATTAGAATATGCGTGGACTTTAGGAGTCTCAATATTGTTACTATTAAGGATCCCTTCCCTATTCCCTTCACAAATTCTATCTTAGAAGAATTTGCAAGACACGAGATCTATTCATTTTTGGATGGGTTCTCAAGATACAATCAAATTAGTATAGCCAATGAGGATAAGTTGAAGACCATATTTACTATGGAGAATGGCATCTATGCATACAATTGAATGCCATTCAAGATCTGTAATGCCCTAGATACATTTCAACGTATCATATTGTATATATTTTATCAGTTGGAAACAAGGAAATTTAAAACATTTTTGGATGTTTGGTCCATTTACGGGAAGATCAAGGAACGTCTTCCTGCCCTAAGTGAATGTATGAGTAGGTGCAAAAATGCATAAATATCATTAAATCCAAGGAAATATTTTTTGATGGTACCATATGGGAAATTTTTGGGACACATTATGTGTAGTGAAGGATTTAAAACAGATCCTAGTAACATCTGTGTGATATTGCACATGGAAGAACCATTTGACGTGAGTTCACTCAAAAACTTCATTGGATCGATAGGGTACTATCAAAGGTTTATTAAGAATTATGCATATGTATCCTACCCACTAGATTATTTGATGAAAAATAATGTTCCTTTCATATGGACAGAGGAGCACCAAGGAGCTTTCGAGAAGCTGAAAGCTAAGCTTATGAGTAGTCCAATTTTGGTGTTTCCAAATTGGAATAAGGAATTCCATGTCCATATTGATGCTTCCAATTTTGCAATTGGATGTGCTTTAGCACAAGGATAGTTTATGCTAGATCAACCTATTTTCTTTGCTAGTCACATTTTGTCAAGGCTAGAGAGAAATTATAGTACAATAGAAAGAGAAGCTTTGGGAATGGTATATGCAGTTCAAAAGTTTAGGCATTACCTATTGGTGAATCCCTTTGCCTTCTATGTCGATCACCAAGCCTTTTTGTACTTGATAAATAAGCTAGTGATACAAGGATGAGTTAGCAGGTGGCTCATCACCCTTTAGGATTTCATATTCTAAGTAGTGGTGAGACTTGGTAAGAAGCATGTGATTGTAGACCAGTTATCTCAGATACAATCAGGGAAACCTACAAGAACAGGAGTTCCTGATGACTTTCTAGATGCACAACTATTCACCATCAATGTTGTTTTGTCATGGTACAAGTTGGTTGGCCAATATATATCCACAAGAGAGTTATCATAGGAAATGATGGTAACCAAGAAGAAGAAAGTAATAATGAAGTCGAAACCTTTCCAAATAATAGCAGTATTGTTGTTTAAAATGGGAAGTGATCGTATCTTATGAAGATGTGTGATGTATGAAGAAGTCAAAGTGATGTTGAAAGAGGCTCATGTAGTCTTAGCAGGAGGGCATATGGTACCAGATGGAACTACTAGAAAGGTATTGCTAGTAGGGCTATGGTGGCCCACATTGTATAATTATGTAAAGGAGCATGTGAAAGCATGCGATACTTGCCAAAGAGTAGGAAATATGGTAAAGAGGGAATTTATGCCCTTGCACCCATAGCAACCACAATAGTTATTTGAATTATAGGGATTGGACTTCATAGGCCCATTAAAGACATCTCGGTGGAGGAATTGTAGATACATCATAGTAGCAACATAATACCTAACAAAATGGGTAGAAGCAAGAGTATTACCTGATAACTCGATGAAAAGCACAGTAATATTCTTATACGAACAAGTAATCACAAGGTTTGGTATTTGCTATAGATAACAAGTGATTGAGGAGGACACTTTGTTAATGATATTATCAAGACACTGACAATAAAGTTCAATATTTTACACTCATTATCTATTTTGTACTATCCTAGAGCGAATAGGTAGGCGGAAGAAACAAATAAAATCTTGGTATCTACTATGTATAAAACCTATGGAATAGAGGGAGAATATTGGGAGGAAAGGCTATCGTCCATTTTATGGGTATATAGAACAACTTTTAAACCTACAATGGAATATGCACCTTTCTAATTAATGTATGGACAGGAAGCAATGGTGCTAGTTGAATTCTTGATACCAAGTTTGAGATTTGCGGTAGATCATCACTTGGGTGATCAATAAAGTTTGAAAGAGTGACTTACGACACCAATCAAGTTAGATGAATGAAGACTCATGGTGCAACGGGCAATGAGGTAGCTCAAAAGAGATGGAAGGTATGGCATGACAAATATTTGAGGAAGTTGGAACTTAGCTCGGGAAAATTAGTTCTAAAATTTAATGGAAAGAGGGAAATCAAGTCGGGTAAGATAAAGATGTTATGGCTTGGTCCTTATAAATTAGTTGAAGTAATGAATAATGGAGTAGTCAAGTTATATAACTTGAATGGGACAGAGGTACCCAATACTATAAATGGCTCAAATTTGAAGCCTTACAAGGTACAATTTTTATTCATTGCTTCAAAAGAAATTGAACGACAAAGATGAGCAAAAGCTCAAGATGAAGCTCATAGTGAGACAGATCCATCATAGGAATAGCCTAACATAAGACTCACACACTTATTTTTAGAAGGGGAGGAACTACGACCAACCATAGAACAACAATATTTGGGACCTCAGCCTGAAGAAAGAAGAATATTACGAGTACATGTCAGATTTACTGATGGAACTAAGAGAGTTGAAGAAGAATATGAAGAATGGATTCCTCCAAATGAAAGAGAACATCAAGAGATAGTACTATTACCCAAAAATAGGGGAAGATAGGAAGAAGCAACCCCAACAAATAGAAATAGGATGTATCCTCAGGTAGAATGGAGGGAACTACCCTAGCAAATGGAAGGTCAAATAAGGATACAACTAACAGTATGATATGAAGATAGAGTGGACACATTTGAAATGGAAGTTCTAGAGGAAGAAGGGAATGAGACCATTGATTAGGAATTGGCTGGACTTACTCCATTGGCTCAGATAGGGTTGTTACAACAAAGAATGTGGTTATAGACTCAGTAATTTCAAGAAGAATATCAAATGTTGAGATGTCATAATGCAATGTTGAGAGATTAAATCATCCAGGAATTGGATGGCATGATATGTAGGTTAGAGGAATAAAGGGTAGATAGGTTATATGAGATTGAAATAGAACTAGAAGATATTGAAGGATTAACTCTGAGAAGTGGTGGAGGAAATGAGGGTGCAAGCACAAGATCATAGGTACCACCAAGTGACCCACCTATAAAAAACAAATATGCAGAGATGTTGTGGTGAGATATTAAAGAGGCAACTACATCACCCGAACCACAAGGAAATACACTACCAAATTTGATATACTCCAGTAGTAGAGGAATGCCTTGGATCGTAATGGAACCTAGTACATGAAGTAGTGATGAAGATAATCACCCAGATAACCCTCATAACCCTTGAGGTAACTGTGATCCCCTAGCATGTACAATGACACAATGATAAATAGGGAGAACGTGGGGACATCAAACCAATCTTGAACCACAAGATTATATAATAGCCTATCGACAATTGCAAATACAAAGGAGATAAGTATGAATATTGGAGAAAAGTATGAATTTGCCAACCAATTGGGTAGAACATATAGAATAGAATCATACTCATTCAAGTTATGAAATGAACATTTTTGACATCTATAGAGGAGTTTTGGCAACATCATCACCACAGAGAAAATTCAAAGAAAGAAGATGAAGACGTCACCTAGCATGTGCAAATCGGAGAATCAAAGCACTACAAAAATTTTCACCAAGTACAAGAAGAAGTAGAAGTCCACTAGCCAACATTGAGTTGGTAGAGATAATTTCTGATACCCGAACAATAGGAGAAAGAAACAGAGAAAGACCCCTAAGACTTCAACTAGGAAGGGTGGAGGTATTCAACTATGAGATGAACAAAGACAAGGTGATGTTACAATTAGGGGAGGAAAATGGCATGGAATATTTTGACCCCCTACTCCTATATGGCTAGGAGATACACCCTTATCTTGTATGAACTAGACAAGAAATCTATGAGGATTACTACGAATTAGGGAAATCTTACCAAATCCTGCAAGGCGACGTACATGGGGAAAACCATATCAATGAGTGATGGATGGTAGAGGATTACTCCAAGGAAGGTAAAAATCACCATTAGCACAAAGAAACCCAATTTCAAGTGGAATAGGATGGGGGAGACACTCACGCAGAACAAGCCTTGGTAATAGGGGAAGAGTACAGTTTGCAGATGAAAGAAAGCAATGACAACTAAGAATTAGATAGCCGAGTTTGGGGCTAGAATTTATTCGATGGGATAGGTAGAGAATTTGCTCGAATGATAGTAGAGTATTAAGGACACCACTACCAAGGGACCAATCACCTATGCAATAATGAGAAATGACAACAGGTGAAGGCACTCCAACTTGCAATTGTATAATTCCAAATTGTACACACGGAGGAGGGAGACCAGGAAATTCAGTAACATCATAAGTGGATATGGATTGGCCTAGGGAATAAATTTTGATAGGTGACACAACCACTCAGAATGTTACAGTTGAACCTCTAGGGAGAAGAATTTGATGGGATCATATAAGTGAATGTCACTATATGATTTCCAAAATGGTAAGTGTAAATAGATTAGGATGGAAAAAAAAGAAAATAAAAAGAAAGTGCTTTAATTGTGAAAATCCCTTGGGATGCAATTAAGAAGGAAGTGGTTTAAAATCGAAAATGGCAGCCACTTTAGAGAGAGAAAATTTGAAAATTTCTCTAAGCATAAGATCGTACAAGTCAAGAGTGAGGATGAAAAAAGAAAAGCTATGAGATTGTACAAGTAAAATTGACATAAAGACATGTGAAATCATACAATATGACATGTTGTACGATTTGGATCATACACTGTATGATTTCAGGGCATGTTGTACGATTTCCAACTACCAATTTAATGCAGCATGCATGGGAAAAAGTAGCGGTTGGAGGAAAAAGCGGGAAAAAGATAAAAAATTTCAAAAAATTGTTGAGTTGTCAATAATCCATGCAATATGGAGGGAAAATATGCAAAGTGGCACAATTTAGGGTTAATTGGATTAGGGTTTAGTTAGGGTTTTTGAAATGCTTTAAATAGAAGGTAAAACTTGCAATTTCATTAAATTGTACAAGTGAGAATTTGAATTTTTTAGGAGGATGAAGGTGGAAAACATGCAATTGAATGGAGAAGACCATATGGGTAGAAAATTTCATCAACAATATGAATTTAGAAGGACCCATTTTAATTAGCACCAAGGAGTACTTTTCATTTTTAGAGAAATTAACCCGAAGAAGGAACGAAAGAGGGAAATTAGGGTTTTACTCCATTGAAGAGAAAAATTCAAATTTTAGCAAGAAATACAAAGAATATATAGCAAAAAAATTCCAAGTACGAACCAGAGGTATAAAATGAGAAATTAGGGTTCAGGAAAGTGAGAAATTAGGGCTAAGTTAGTACCACAACCAAAAGGGACCCTAGAGAGATCTCGAACAAGGAGAGAGCAACGGACCTATAGAGCTTAAGAGGATACTACTCTGGAGGAAGATGACGATGTACATCATTGAATAAATAGGCTTAGATGGTTGGAATAGGAGCTAGAATAGCAAGCACCTAGAAAACGACAGTGGGAGAAGTCATCCATTCAAGAAATGGAGGAGAGGCAAGGAATCCCAATACAAATAAATATGAGGAGACATCATGAAATAATGGCAAGCAAACCAGTTCCAAAAGTACAAGAGGAGCCTAAACCATAGAGTACCAACAAGAAAGAGAATAGTCTGATTTGAAAGATATGGAACTAGATGAGTTATGTTAGATGAAGGCAGAAATAATAGTGACATCTTCGCAAATCTTCCAACAATTTGAGAAGAATGATGCTTCCAATTTTTTTAAAGAACTCGAGTTAGGTCAAGAAAAAACAACCACTACTCAGGAGGTAATCGAAGTAAGAGTAGATACCATGTAGGAAGATTCCAAGAAAAAGCCTCATTACTGGTTTCTAATAGAAGGCTCAAGTAATAGAGATGCATAAAAAAATATGGAGGCATCATAGGAAAAAGAAGAAATTTTTGTTGAGCAGGTCATACCAATGGGTAGTCAACAGGATCAGGAGGAAGAAGTGATAAAAGAACAATAGGTGAGGCTTACAAAATAGAAATAAGCCCAAGAACAAGTTGAGAAGCAACAATCTCAATAGGAGATTGTGAAAGTATAAGAGAAGGTGGAGATAGAGAAGATGGAAGAACATGCTCCACCATGAGAAAATATAGACACTCAAAGAGCACTTCAGGAGCTTGGGGGAAGCTCTAGCCACCACATGGAAGAGGAATATGAACGGACTCCTACAAAGGAAGAACTATGAGGGATCCAATCCAGTTATCTTCTATAAGTACCACAGTTTGGTAGAATTGGAATTAAGGAGGCACATGGAATAGAAGATAATGTGGAGCACTTATTATTTTAGGTAGACCATGTCATTAATAGCACCATATTGGAATTTTGTATTGGCCACATAGGATAATTGAAGCTGTGGGAAGAACAATTGTCTCTCAAGTTAAAAAATATAACAAAATGGATGAATGGTGTGGAGTGTACAAGGAGAATTGCATACATTCACACACAACATCCATAGAGGTTGCTCAGGGAAGAGGTAACATAAATGTTGCAAAGAGATGACTTGCCAGAAGGGGTGAGAAAAAATTACAAGAAAAACCCAAGGATGTTCTTGGATAAAGTCAATTATTTGATCTATCCCATGAACATGGTAGAGTTGGAGTATAAGAGGGTTTTTATAGGTTTGGCTATCACCTTGAGGAAGTTTAAATTCCCAAAATATTGGATAGAGTGGTTGAACATAAGATTGAAACAAATATATCAACTCAAGGAGTCTCAGGAGGAGGATACTACAGCCACTCAAAATAAATTGGCCGTAATGGAAGAATAACTATAGAAAAGCAGAGCTATGATAAAAGAGAAAATAAAAAAACTAGAGGAAGATATATCAGGTATTAGAACTAAGTCTAAAGCTAGACTTAACATGCTTGAATATGAAAAGTGATAGATCTCATAGATGGTAGAGGATAGGATTAAGGAGTCAGAGGCATAACTCAAAGTAAAGGAGGAACATATGACAACTCAGTTGGTTGAGAAGAGTGAGCAAATGGCAACACAAGCTAAGCAGATAGAGAAGCTAACAAAGAAAAATAAAAGATTGAATGAGATGGTCCTAGAAAAGCAAGCTCAGTTGAAAACCAAGGAATATAATTTCCGAGATATGGAGGCTGATATTAGTCACCACCTGAAGACCATTACTGATAAGAATGAACTACTTTAGGCTGTAGCTCGAGCAAAAGCTCACTGGTAGGAGAGGCTAAAAAAAAGTGTCATAGACCATGAAAAGCAGATGATGGAGTTCTTAAATACTATTGAGGAAAAGGCTAACTTCAATGGGGCAAAATAAGTACATAGGGAAGCTATGCAACCAACTTGAGGAATGAATGAGAAATATATAAGTCACAAGTTAAGGACTTACAAGCTATAGTGACATAATACGAGGCACATTGGAAGAAGCAAAATGATTCAGTGAGGACACCAATAAAATTAAATGGGAGGTCAGATGTAGGCAACAAATCCACGTCCCAGAAGAAGAGAAAGTGATCAAAAAGGATTTGCTCGATTTTGACAGTTTTGAAATAATTGACAATTTATCTAAGTTTTGTAAATTATACAGATAAGGGTAAATTTTACAACTAGATTGATAAACCATACAAGGCAGTAGAAAATCGTATAGGGCACACTAAAATTCATCCAAATGCATGGTAAATGTAATTTCATAGTGAAATGATGCATATATTTTCTAACTAAAGTGTTAGGCTTAGTAAAAGGCTAAACTAATGAATTTAGTTGTGCATAGGTAGTTGTAACTAATGAATTGCCTTAAGAACCACTTTGGAATGGCCTAGGAAATATTATATAAGGCCCCATTTTCAAATTTGTAGGTTTGGTTGCTAAGAGATAGGAATAGAGTACTTACTGGTTGTAATAGCTAGTTTACTTTTGAGTTATTGTAAGATATTGATAGAATAACCTTATTGTAATGATATTTATGATATAATGGAATGGAAATATGTTATTACAAGTTGTGTATGATCCTGGCAATGATGATTGATGATCTATGATGGAATCTTGATGCATGTGTGTTTTCTGGTAATTGTTTTAGCTTAGTTTTATGCATTGTTGCAACTTCTTGATAGAGACTAGCACTGGTGGAACCTAAGGAATGATCTATGAGCATGGAAATGTTGATAAGGATGTTATGAACCCTATTGTACAATTTTTTACTTAATTAGTTGAGTGGAATCCCTCCCAAGCTTTGTTATGATGTTTTGCATATCCTGGAGAATGGATCAATTGGCATAGTAAATAATTATAAAACATTTGAGATTGGGGCATTAGAGCATCTGATTTGGCACCTAATTGTATCGTCAGTTCATGTCAAGCATACACCAAATTCCGTACAAATCTTACAAAGAATACTTACCTGATTTGGAAAATTGAACAATGGAGATCGATTTACCCAGTTTGGCAGTTTGAGAGAATCAACTTGAATGGTTACAAAACTATGTATGGCAGCCTCCAAAACCAAATCCTTCATTTTTGCTGAGTGAAAAAGTATACAATCCTTGCCACTATAATATTTAGAACTGTATAGTGTGAGATTTTGACATCTATACAAGTTGTTCAACCATCACAAAGGGGTAGTTTGGAGGACTGTACGATTGTACAATTTGGTAACTGATTTGTAATTTATCTATTGATAATTTCTATCCCTAGAAGATCACATCCCCACCTAGGAATACTGCACCCCTATGCTATAGTAACTACCCTTACTATCAGACTTTCCTTATGAGGGATAATTAATAACTCCCCTAACTATCATTCCATCTAAAAAATAATGGAATAACTACTAACATCCTCCCACCCTTATTACATCATAGTTTAGAATTTCTTGAAGGAAATTTTGAAATTCTTGAATCTTGATTCGTCTATAGAGCATGATGAAGATGTCTATATGTTTCTCCAGAATAGAGAAAAATTTTAGGTTCTGTCTTTGGCTCTTGTATTTTGAGTAGATGGAAACTTCTTCCACCCCTTATTTAACATGATTCAAATATGATTATGAATCAATAATATTTAAGCAGTAGTGGGATTGACATCCCTTTGCTTATCCAAGGATATGTATGATTTCTTCTATCTATGGTTATAAAATATAATTGGACACATACTATTGTGTCCATCACTTCTGATTGGAATATATAACCAATCATAGATTATCAATCAAATTGGTCCTTATTTATTGTTATCTTCCTATGAAATGGTGACAAATATTTTTACCATATGCCTTAACTTCTATCATGTCCTTGCATAATAATTTTTTACCTAGTTCTTACTGGATACAATCTATAAAAATTGATTATCAAGTGTATTATTGAACATTTGGAATATTTAGTATGTCCTTCCACTTCAATGTAAACTCTATAATGGGTTGTTACCTCTAGGTTTCCTCTGGGTCTTTTTCTCTCGATCATTTCCTCTTGATCACCTTTGGTAATAAATCGAATTATATTTTTTGGAATCTTCCACATAACATTCTACTACAAGTCTTCCAAGCATTTCTTCGATCATATTTTGATACAAAAATCATTTATCTTAAGTTTACCAAGACATTTTTCTATGGGTAAACTTACATTCTTCTCATTCAACAAATTGTGATGTTTTTCAATCACCAAATTTGGTCTCCTTTTGTAGAAACCATTCAACATTTTTTTCATTTTGTCTCATTGGGACACATTTATCCATCCACACTCAACATGTATTTTTTCAGTCACTTTATCCTTGTGCCAATAATTTTTCTAAGAGTGATCTATAATTTCACAAATTTTACATGAATGCAAGTTCTAACACCTAGTTATCTTGCATGTCTAAATCTTCCACAATGACCCTAACCACTCATCCTATAAGCTTCATCATATATTTCTCTTTTCACAAATTCTTGCTTGACCAATGTATCCAAGACTTATGCAATTGAGAAAAAGGGGTCTAGTGTCAACATGTATTTTGCTGGTCACTTTATCCTTGTACCAACAATTTTCTTGAGAGTGATTTTTACTTTCATAATTTTTACATGGATGTAGGTTTCAACACCTAGTTATTGCATGTCCAAATATTCCACAATGACCTAATAAATCATCCTATATGCTTCATCATATATTTCTATTTTCACAAATTTGGTGTCACTGGTTCTTGCTTGACCATTGTATCTAATACTAATACAATCGAGAAAATGGGGTCTAGTAAAATATGACATTTTCTAGCAGTCAACTATTGAAATCAACGTCCAACAATTGTATGGTAATCACATGTACAACCAATAACCAACAAGTCAATACTAGACAATAATATCTCAAGACTCTAATACCACAAGATGATGACACTAGAAGATGACAATTATCATGATGGCAAGATGATAAGCCAAGATGACAAGATGACAATTGCCAAGACAACAATACAATAGTTGGCTAGATGATATCCCTCATAATGGAACCCACAAAACATTTTACAATGGCAACTCTTAGGATGATAAGTTTGTATGATGATAGTATTGTCTTACTAGTTTTCTATACAATGACCTTCTATAATATGGTCACGATGATAATTCCTTGGAATGAGAACATTATTTGGCTCAACAACAAGACAAGGTTTTTCTTAATATGATATTTATATGACATATGATAGGATGGCAATCTCTGATATATTTATTATGTCTTCTTTGGTACTATGATATTACCATTCACCTACAATATTGCACTTATCACCCTAAAAAATCTACAACATATAATTCAATAGCATAATGCACTCATAGTTTCAAATATAGAATATATAGGAAATATAATGCAATTTTATTATATCAATGTCTATGAGTTACACACTTTGATGTCTAGCATTCACTTTATACTTCTACAATCAAATTTTCATCAAAAAATTCACACAAATCATCTCTCCCACTTTCTTTATTCTCTATTCTCCTTGCTTTCTCCTCTCTCCCCTTTCTCAGCATGTCGTTCCCTTCTTTCTTCTCCCTTTTTCATGCCATTCTATTCCTTCATTGTATTATATTTTTATACACATACCATCCAACCTTTATTTTTTTCATGTTGATTCTCCTTCATCTTCCTTCTTGCCATCTACTCTTTCTACAAAATATATGGCTCTATGTCCTTTAATACATGTGGATGATGGTTACTATAACAACCACCGAATACTTATCTATTATCGCTCCAATTTTATACTAGTTTTTTGGATGCTCTTGCATCATACTTTTCATGTAAGAGAAAATGTTTCATGAGCTCCAACTCATGATCATGAATTGCTCTTTCAAATTATTGCCATTTTAGATTATATTTCTTTGCAAGGCTACCTTTTTTATCTTATCCTTACTTTATTTTGAGAATAAAATCTTCTCTGGTAGAATCCATTCCACATTTCTTTCACCTTGTTCCATTCCATCACATCCGTCCAATCATAATCAACATGTATTTTGTTGGCTACTTTCTCTTCGTGCCAACATGACCTTTTAGAGTGATTATGTCCTCCAAAAAAATCAGAAGGATGTTGGTTAAGACACTTAGTTGCTACATGTTCATACCTTCCATACCAACTACAATAATCCATCCTACTATATTCATCCTCTGTACTAATATCTCTTCTCACAAATTTAGTCTCATTGCTTCCTGTTTGACTTGTATATCCAAGGTCTTCATTCTTTGGCATTATATCTAGAATTATGGGAATTTTCATACCTTACCCTTATATTCCAAATTCTATACTATTGTATTCCATTTTTCTCATTAACTTGGAACAAATACCTTTGGTATACCTTTAAAATCACCCAATCACTTCATCATCACTATATACTTCAACAATATTGCCTTTGTTGTGGTCATCAATGACATGATAAGTTTCATATTACTTTGTTGTTACCTTATTATTTATTTTCTCTATCTCTTTATCTACAATACCACTCAGGGGTGATTTTAAAATAGAAGTAGAAGTCATTTCACTATCATATTTATTGCCACTACTATTGGTGACCTGGGCCTACTATAGTTTCTCTTACTTACTTCTACCTTTTCCTCCATTTTTTTCACAAATCCTCTCAACACTACAACTTCTTCCTTCAAATTTGTCTCACAATCCTTCAATAATTGTGTATCTATATTTAGGTATATTATAGGACTATTATCCACTTTATCTCCCTTGTCATTTAATGGACTTAATATGTACCAGTCACCATCTTTATCAATAGTGTAGGTGTTGACCCTACCATAATGCATTGCCTTTCTATCAAATTTCCATGGTCTTACCAACAAGACACGACAAGCATCCATAGGCATAATATCACACAATATAACATCCTTGTAAGAACCTATTTGAAAGTACACTATACATTGCTCACTCACCAAAATTAGATGTTCCTTTTGAAACCATGAGATCTTATATGGATGTGGATGTTCAATCATCTTCAACACAAGTTTTTCTACCATCTCCATAGACACTAAATTATTTGTACTCTTGTTGTCCATAATGACTTTACAACAATAGCCTCTTGATTTTCATATGGTTCTAAAAATACTTATTTGCATCAGTTCTTGCTCCTCTTTGACTAGGTTTAACAACACCTTAGTTATCATAAGATATTTTCCCTGTTTTGGTTCCTCCATACTTTTCGATGAGGTAATGCTTTCTTCATCTACCTGTGCAACATGGTTCATGACTTCCTTTCCTCTATTTCTATCCTACTACACAATTAGGTATCCAAATTCTTTATGATCAACTTCTACATATCTAAATAATTTTTTTAGAAATACTCTACCTCTTCCTCTACCAGAACCACCTATTCCTCTTGAGAAATATTTGCTCTCTTTGGTGCTTTGGTTGAAATTACTTTGAGAAATACTAGCTTATCCTTCTTGCATATGTTGCACTCTACTAATATTTGATTGTTCTCTTCCTCTGGAGAATTATCCTCTTCTTGCAAATTAAATTTTATTCTACATTGAGTGCATATTGGTATACCTATTCAACTGTTATAATTCAAATAATACCAATTTCATCTTGTATTAAAAACCTTAAACCAATTATGTACCTTGCTACTTTCTTCTCATCATATTCAATATGACCTTCTTTTATGGTCAATTCATAGAAATATTTTGTATATCCCTTCATTCCCTACTCATTTTGCTTAAGGTTTTGAAGTCTTATAAATAATCTAATCTGATAATCCACAGGTAGAAATTTAAATTTCAACTTGGATAGAAACTTATCCCATGTTTGGATTCTATCCTTACCTTTTCATTGTATTTTTGTTTGGGAACTATCCCACCAACTCAAAGCATGTCCCTTCAACCGCGTGCATGCAAATTTAACCCATTTAAGATCCTCCATATATTCATAGTCAAATAATATCTTTATATCTCTTACATAAATTTATCAACTCTTCCATATTAGAACTTTCAATAAAAATAAGAGTATCCATATTTGGTTTACTTCCTATAGTTGAGATTGCTCAAATCAACTAGTACTCTAGTTCTCCTTGTTCCTCATATTGAGCATTTGGATGACTAGTCTCATCCTCTTCACTATCACTAAATCCCTCAATATGAATGACTCTCCTTTGGATAGTCTCAATTGCATCTAGTCTTGTGGTGATCCCTCTCAGCATTTCAACTAATCTATTGACTAAGATCCCAAACAACATATTCTTCCTCTTCCTCGTGTCATTATCACTAAATTTTTTATCTTTGAATTTTTTACCAAATGATGCAATTGATAAAAGGGTGTCTAGTGAAAGATAACATTTTAAAGCAACCAACCATTGAATTCAATCTCCTATAAAAGTTGTATGATAATCACATGTACAACCAGTCACCAACCAATCGATACTAGGTGACAATGTCTCAAGACAATAATACCATAAGATGATGATACTACAATATGGCAATTGTTTTGATTACAATACAACAATATGACAATATGATAGTTGACTATATGATATCGTTCATGATGACACTTACAAAATATTTCATGACAACTCTCAGGACAACAAGGTTGTATGAAAAAATTCTTGTCTCAATGTATTTCTATGCGATGAGCTTCTATAAAATGGTCAATATGAGACTTCCTTGGCATGATGGTATTCTTTGGATTGACTAAAAAACATTAGGTTATTCTTATTAAGACAATGCTTCTTCAAATGATGTATGATAATATGGTATTATTTGGTATATTGATTGCGTCTTCTCTTGGACTATGATGCTACCATTCTCCTACAACCCTAAACTTACCAACCTAAAAAATCTACAACATATAATTCAATAACACAATGCACTCATAGTTTCAAACAAAAAATATATAGGAAATAGAATCTGATTTGAATTGCATCAATATCTATGAGTTACACATTGTGGTATCTAGTATTTGCTCTAGAATTCTATAATCAACTCTACATTGGATAATTTTACATAGGTCATCTCTCCCACTATACTATATTTTCTCCTCATTTTATCCTCTCTCTCCTCCACTTATTTATCATGTCATTCACTTCTTTCTTATCCCTTTTGCATGTCACTCTCTTCCTTCCTCCTCTTAGCTTTCTACGCACATACTGTTTGGCCTTTCTTTTTATTTTTCCTATCGATTATACTTCCTCTTCTTGCCCTCTACTATCTCTACAAAATGGGTGGCTTTGTGTCCTTTAGTACATGTATATGATGTTTAATATAACAACTATAGAATACCTATCCATATTTGCTTTAGTTTTCTACATGTTTTTTTTATGCTCCTGCATCAAAGACCTTCATTATTTGACCTTAAATGTGTGATTATGGGTATTTTGATATCTTACCCATTATTTCCCACTACTTTATCATTTTATCCCATTGTTTACAATATTTTGGAACCAGTTCCTTTGGTATGTTTTTCAAAGCACCCAAATTATTCATCACCACTTTGATTTTTTCATTATCATTCATACATTGAATATTTTCATCTCTACTCATATTTTTGCCATATTTATTCAAATATGATATCTCATCATCACAATGATCTTCCAAACAAATTGAATTATCATTATCACCATCTCTGACACAATCACTATCACAATCAATTTTGATAATATGGCCTTAATTATGGCCAACACAACCACCTTCTACATCAACTTTATCTTTACGAATAATCTTCAAATCACTTGCATCACAAATTGTATCTTGTCTTTGAATAAGGTCACAATGGTTTCACAAATTTCATCTTGTCTTTGAATAAGATCACAATGGATCCTAGATTAAAATCCAAGGACTTACCACTATGGTATCCCTCATGGGTCCACCTTTCCTATCTTATTGAAATACATACTTTTATTTTTTAGCTTACTTTTCTCCACCTACACTAAATTTTGAAGATAACACATTTTTGAATGTTATATTATTTATTTTCTTGCTTATTTTTTACTTTCCCATGGAGGCTTTGATTTCTAAAATGTTAAAAGAACATTCTTCAAAATATTGTAGTGCTTTTGGATTTTTTTAGTAGAACAAATTGCTTCATTGATTTGAAGAGTGGTTATCGTCAAATTAAAATCAATGAAAGAGGTGCGTGGAAGACCATGTTTAAGACCAAATAATTCTAGTATGAGTGGTTGGTCATACCATTCTGGTTGATGAATACACCTAGAAATTTTATGCTACTAATAAATAAAGTCTTAAAGCCTTTTATGCACCATTTTGGATTATTTAATGGATTTTTTGAGTGGATCAATTTACTTCATTAATTTGAAGATTATTTATCATAAAATTCAAAATAGAGAAGAATATGTGTGGAAGACCATGTTTCAGAACAAAAAAGGCTTGTATGAATGGTTGATCATGCCATTTTGGTTGACAAATGCACCTAGAATTTTTATGCTACTAATGAATAAAGTATTGAAGCCTTTTCTTGGTAATTTTGTGGTGGTTTACTTGGATGATATTTTTGTTTTTAGCAAGAGGAAGGAAGAACACCTAATGCATTTAAGGTTAGTTTTACAAAATTTGGAGGATCAATCATTGATGCATTTGAAGAAATGTAGTTTTATGAAGTAGTTGATATATTTGGGTTTTATCATCTCAAAATATGGTTTGTGGATGGATATAGCAAAGGAAAAGGTTATTGTGGATTGACCACCACTAAGAAGTATGTTTGAGGCAAGAAGATTTCATTATTTAGAAATTTTTTACAAACAAATTATTAGTAATTTTAGTGGAATTTGTGCTTCAATCACATAAGTGATACAAGATTGTAGGCATGAGTTATGAAAAGAATGATAATAAGATCATTCCAAGTTACAAGGATACTAGGTGTTAACAGAACACCACATTCAACCAAAAACAATATTCTGAAAGCAAATTTATAGCATAATCTTACAAACAGATATGAAAAAAAAAAGCAACAATATCATATACTATATCTGAAAAGTGAACACCAAGTACAATGAAGGTGCTTTGCTTACATAGGCAAGGATGATCAACCATAACCGTAGGATAAAGCTAAGAATAAATATCCATTGTACAAAAGGAATATGTGATATGGTACATAGATCTATAACCGCTATGGGAGAAAGAATATCAACCCTCCAAATATACCTAAAATTATCTCCATAACCCCTAAGAATAGTCAAACCTAAAAATATACCCATAATATATAAGAAATAAATATGTAATATCTCATAATATATAAATAAGATAAATGAAATATCCACACATAAGTGGGTGGGGAAAATACATGGAATACCTAAATAAAAAGGAAATAAATTACCTAGGTGAGCATGAGATAAGATAAAAAACCTACTCTAACACCCCACTCAAGTGAAGCTAGGGGCAAAAAAATAAAGTGGCATATCCACAGTATGAGTCCTGGAAACAAGGCCTGATTAGGTACTCATGTACAATATATCCATGAAGAAATATTGAACTAGAATAAGGAAAAAAGCACATGGTAAAATACCATCCTTCTAGAAAGAGAGAAAGAACGAAGATGTCCTCACGAACACCCCCAAGTATAACTTTTGAAACCCCAAGAATTCCATGCAACTCAAGGTAGTGAGGTGATGCAAAAGGCTTTGTAAATATATTAACATGTTTTTGAGTTGGAATGTACTCAAAGCAAAGAAATCCATCCTAAATGTGTTGAAAATGAAATGCATGTGAATCTCAATATGCTTGGTCTATTTGTGCTCAATGGGATTGCAAGAAATGTGAATTGTACTTTGGTTGTCACACCAAAGTATAGTTGGTGAATCCTCTAGAAATCCAAACTCTATCAATAACTATCATAGCCAAAGAACCTCCTAATTAGTTGTTACTGCTACCCTATACTCTACCTATATAGATGAAAGTGCAATAGCCTACTACTTCTTGCATGCCCAAGAAACTAGAGAAGATCCAAGACAAAAAATATAGCCAAAAGTGGAACACCTGTCATCAATAGAACCTACCCAATTTGAATTAGTATAGCCAACCAACTGAGTATAACCTTGAGTATAGTGCAATTCAAAGTGTGAAGTTCCCTATAGATATCATAAAATTCTCTTTGTATCATGTTAGTGATTGTTATGAGGGGCATGTGCAAACTGAGGCACAAGCCCAACTATGAAAGAAATATGAGGGTGAGTATGGGTTAAGGATATCAAACTTCCAACCAAATACCTATATAAGGTAGGATCACAAAAATATGTGGTGCAGGTGGAAGTAAGAGAGATCCTAGACTAGAAAGGAGAGGGACATGGCTTGCAATCAACCATACTAAATGTTGAAAAATATCATGGGTGTACTTTTGCTGACTCAAATGAATCCTTGAATCTAATTGAGAAATATGTAAAAAAAGGAAAAAGTGTAAAAGATCGATATCTATCATATCAAACTATGTTTTTTTGAAAAAAAAATGAAAACTTGTATTAATACAAAGAACAATTACAAACGGGAGAGAACACATCCCGACCCAGAGCAAAGAGCAACACAACAAGTGCAAAGCACAAAGGCAGCACTAACAACCATAGGGCAAAGAAAACAATAGGGCGCGAAAAGGCGACATGTCGCGAAATCGTGACATGTCGCGAAATCGCGGCAGTCACCCCCGTCTCGACCGCGTCGATGCCAACAGTCGTGATAACACGACATGTCACGATATCGTGACAGGAAGGGCCCTCGACAGCCGCACGCAAAAGGAGTCGCGAAATGGCAACGACAGCACCTTCCAACAGCCAAACAGCAAAGGCGTCACGAAATCGTGACTACAACTCCAAAGAGCACCAAAGCGCCAAAAAGGTCATGGAATCACGACGGACTGTCTCCGCATCATCCAACCAACAAAGGCATCATGAAATCACGACGAAGTTTCTAAACGACTCTCATGCCACAAAAGGGTCGTGATATCACGACAATTATCCTCCCAACCGCTTAAGTGCCAAACGTGTCGCGATATCGCGACAAAAATACCTTGCAGCTTCCAGTTTACCAAACTGTCGCGATATCGCGACGAATTATCAACTTTGCTCTTCATCTTCAAAAGAGGCGCGAAATCGTGACATAATCTCAACAAGAGCCGTGATAGCACGACATGTCGCGATATCACGATAGAAACCCGCCAAAGGCCGCAAAGGCTCAACCTGTCGCGAAATCGTGACAACTTCCAGCTCGAGGCCGCGACGGTGCTACAGGTCGCGATATCGTGACAATTTTCCTCCCAGCCGCTTAAGTGCCAAACGTGTCACGATATCGCGACAAGATTACCTTGCAGCTTCCCACTCTCCAACCTGTCTCGATATCGTGATGAAATTTCAACTTTGCTCTTCAACTTCAAAAGAGGTGCGAAATCACGACAGGATCTCAACAAGGACCGCGATAGCGCGACATGTCACGATATCGCGACAGAAACCCACCAAAGGCCATGGAGGCTCAACCTGTCGCGATATCGCGACAGCTTCCGGCTTGAGGCCGTGACAGCACTACAGGTCGCGATATCGCGACAAAAAATTTCCTTAGCATAAAAAACACTGCACATTATTTCAAAATTTGTTCAAGGCCTTGTCTAATCTCTGCATCCTCCATAGGCATATCACTATGCAGATGCATCCCAACCTCCCTCTCAGCACCCATCTTAGCAAGGAAATCAACCGCCTTATTAAGAGTTCTGCTAGCATAAACAGGTATCACATCCTCTAATTCCTTCCAAAGCTCTTTAATTTGGGAGACCAGAATCCGTAGCCTCCAAGATTTTAAGGCAAAGTTCCTCATGCAATCAAGAGCGCCAACCAGGATTTGGGAATCAGACTCAATGATTATCTTTCTATGACCCTGCTTGACGGCCCAGATGGAAGCAGATTTAATAGCAAAGGCCTCGGCTTCATTGTTTGTGGCATATCCCAGACCTTGCAATTCCCAATAGAGCACAGCCCCAACATGATCACGGCAGATTACTCCACTTCCAGAATTGCCCGGATTGCCTTTTGCAGCTCCATCAGTGTTGATTTTGATCCAACCTTCTGGGGGAGGTTTCCAACAACTTCTTACCTGTCTCTCAAGATCAGCAGCTCTCTCTTCCAGAGGCTTAGAAGTAGGCTGATTTTCCTCCTCAGCATAGATGGCAACGGTTTCCACTACTTTGCTCCAGATGACCTGCCATATCCCATCCACCGAAGAGAAGGTTTCATGGAAAATACGAGCATTTCTTTCCAACCACACCTGCCACCAAATAAAAAGGAAACCAAGCTCCCAGCCAATTCGAAGAGCTTTAGATGTAAATCTACCTCTCTTCCAGCTTTCCCATAAATTGGTCCGAGACAAGTCTCCAATAGCCTGAAGTTTAAAATGGGAGAACCAACGATGCCAAATCTGTTGTGTGAAAGGACAATCAAACAAAAGATGATCAGCAGTTTCCTCATTCCTATAGCATAAAACACACTGGGAAGGACCAATGATGCCTCTGATTCTGAGATTGTCAAAGGTCAGGATTCCATTGTGCATCAGCTGCCAGGCAAAGAAGTTCACTTTCGGCCAGCCCTTGGGATGCCAAATCTTCCTCCATTCTTGAACTAGAAAAGAGTGTGGGGGGGGCTCTGGAAGGATCGAATCATAGCCCTCCTTCACAGTATAAACCCCAAGGTTCCCAAAGCCCCAGGCAAGCTCATCCTCCTCATCTCTCCCAGTAAGAAACCGTTCTGACAAGATTTTTTCCAGAGTTGGAGCCTGCTCCGGGGGATTGGAATAGGCCATTCACCCAGCCGCTTGAACTTTTGAATCTTATACTCCCCCAATTGGCTGGTATTGAAGTAGCTCTCAATATGGATCCATCCCTTATCTTCTAGAGCTGATTTTAACGGATGCAATTCAGGAAACACAGCAAGAATGGGAGGATTCTGATCCCAAGAATCAATCCGTAACCGTGCCTTCTCCCCTCTCCCAACTTTCCGAACAATTGATCTTTGATAATGCGAGATCCAAGCTTGAGAGCCCGCCACACTAATGATCCATTACCCTCCAAAGGAAAGCGGCCCAAGTCATTGGGGTGAACAAGACCCAAGTATTTACTAGAGAGGATTCTACTGAAGAGGGACGTTGGCTGGGAAATCCACCTCCAATACAGTTTACCAGCCAAAGCCTGATTGTTAAACTTGGAGCTTCTTAATCCCAGCCCACCTTTTTCCTTGGGTTGGGTGACCTTATCCCATCCAACCAAGGCCCATTTCCTCTCTCCTTTGGCACCTTCCCAAAGAAAACTTCTAGCCGCTTTGTCCAGCTCTTTCCAAATTGAAGGAGGGGCAGCCAGGATAGAGAATTTATAAATTGGCATGGCCTGAATAACAGACTGCAGGAAAGTCAATCGGCCCCCATAGCTTAACCATCTATGAGACCAGTGATTCATTCTCTCTTTGATGCCATCCAAAAGGTCCTTCCAGAAATCAGCTTTCAATTTTTTGAAATGCAGAGGAACCCCAAGTAAACTACAGGAAGAGAGGTCCTAGTGAATCCCAAGATCTCAATAACTCTGTCTTGTGACCTTTGATCAAGATTAAAGAAGACCACTTTGGATTTTGTTTCATTGATGACTTGATTAGAGGCCCGGAGGTAGACGTTTAGAGAATCTCTGATTCCTCTTGCTTCCCTGAGGCCGGCCACTCCCACCAATCCAGTATCATCCACAAACTGTAAATGAGTCAAAACTTCAGCCCCAATTTTAATTCCTGTTATCTGTCCTTGAAGTCTTCTTCTCAGGAGGAGTCTGCCTAATCCTTCAGCCAAGATGAGAAAGAGATAAGGAGAGCAAGGGTCTCCTTGGCGAAGACCCCGAGAGGCTCCAAAAGGTGGCGAGGGAAGCCCCTTAATTAAAATAGAGTATGAAGGCGTAGAGATACAGCTCATGACCCAGGAAATCCAGTCCTGAGAAAAACCAAAGGCTGCCAACATCTTGACCAAGAAGCCCCACTCTACCCTGTCATAAGCCTTAGACATATCCAGCTTTGATGAACATTCCTTTGTTACCTGAATTGTGCATAGTATGGATAGCCTCCTGAGCCAAGATCACTCCATCCAAGATCTGTCTCCCTTCAACAAAACCCCCTTGCTCGGAGGAGATTATATTCTGAAGAAGAGGTTTTAGTCTTTCAGCCATAATTTTAGTGATTATTTTGTAAATCACATTGCATAAGGCAATAGGTCTGAAATCAGAAATGTGAACCCCCCCTCTCCTTTTGGAATTAAGGTAATAAAGGTGTGATTTAGAGCCTTGAGCATTCTTTTATTAGTTCGGGACTCCTCAATGATAGCCAACACATCCTCCTCCAGGGTATCCCAGAAGGCCTGAAAAAACTCAATAGGGAAGCCATCAGGACCAGGCGATTTTCCAGTGCACATCCCAAAGACCACCTTCTTGAGTTCATCACGATCAATGGGCTTAAGAAGGGCCTGATTCTCTTCATGAGAGATAATAGAGGGAATGCCATCAATGACTTCATTTTGGGCTTCCACATCATGCTCCATACTTTCCTTAAAGAGGTTTGAGAAATACTCCATTGAGTGGGAGTGCATACCAGGGAGAGTGTCAAAAGAGTTTCCATTCTCGTCTTGAAGGAGTTCCATGTTATTCAATTGTCTTCTAGCACAGGCAGAGCGATGGAAAAATTTTGTATTTTTGTCTCCTTCTAATAACCATGTGTTTCTTGCTCTCTGTTTCCAGTAGATCTCTTCTTGATTATCAATGTCCTCAACCGCTTTGCGTAAAGCATCATCCTCGGATTTAAGATGCTCGTAAATGATTCCTTCCCCGAATTGTTTTTGCACCTCGTTCCATCTGGTCAACAAGGGAGCCCGTTGGAGCTGGAAATCAGATTTTTTAGTTTGCCTCCACTATTTTAGTTTACTCTTAACAAAAAGAAGTTGTTTATGAAATTTGAACATAGTTGTCCCAAAAGGGAGATGACCTTCTTCCCACCACTATGGAATTTTCCTTCGGAGGTCCTCTTTTTGCAACCAAAAATTTTCAAATTTAAATGGTTTGTAATATTGCCCTGACATAGTCCCTCCCTCCAAAGAAATGGGAG
The DNA here is from genome assembly GCA_028583015.1 of Wollemia nobilis. Lineage (NCBI taxonomy): Eukaryota > Viridiplantae > Streptophyta > Pinopsida > Araucariales > Araucariaceae > Wollemia > Wollemia nobilis. The sequence goes on from JAQPPZ010002662.1 coordinate 495,895, forward strand.
AGTGATCTGAGACTGGGCCATCCAAAATCTGAAATTTGATATTCCATCTAACAAAAGCTTCCTCCGAGACCAGAAACCGGTCAAGCTTAACCCTCCTGTTGTATGGCTCTCTTCTCTTATTAGTCCAGGTAAAGTTTGTACCAGGGCCTTTGATATCAACAAGGTTAAAGGCCTGGACTTGGGCAATTAAAAGTCGGTCCCCTGTATCCAAAACTGGGATGCCACCTTCCTGATCCCTGGCAGATAATTTGGCATTGAAGTCCCCAACAATAATCCAATCAAAATCTTCCCGGGAGGACCTCATGTTTTGAACAGCTTTCCATTGAAACCGCTGACCATCGATGTTCTGAGCCCCATAGAAGTTTGTAATTAAGACTTGTTCAGCTGTAACAATGTTCCTAAAAAGAGATGTGAGGACACCCCTCCAAGCTATATGTTCTATTGCTATCCACGCCAAAGGGTTCCAAAGAGTAGCAATCCCTCCCGAGGCACCTAGAGCAGACCACAACCATATGGCCAGCACCCCTCCAGATTTGACTGACAGTTTTACTCATAAGGTCTAAAGACATTTTTGTCTCCTGAATGAGCAGAAAGTCTGTTTTACTTCTCTCTAAAATTATTTGAAAAATAGATTGATGGGTTCTACTGTTTAAACCCCTCACATTCCAAGATTGAATAATCATTGGAAACCTTGGGAGCAATAAGAATCAATTGTTCTCGCCAATCCTCCATTGATTAGCTTATCTCCTTGCACTGCAATTAGATCCTTATTGGATTTCCTACCCGCCCCTTGGGAGTTACTATTTTTCGACCTCTTCTCCACCTGGGTAATCCCTAGAGCTGGTCTTTCTCTGATCTTTTTTGCATTTCCCATGGTGACATCCTTAATAACTGGCTGTGCTGGGGAGTGGATTACCAATGCCCCTGGGTTTTCTAGCTGCAAAATCTCAGAGGAGTCAATCACCTGTTCTAGGACAGGGGTTGGTGAGGGAGGAGCATGAGAATGGATGATATTATCCTCAAGGTTCCCATCTCGCTCCTTCCATAATTTGGTCTTCTTGATCCACAAGAGATTTGAAGATTTCATACCGGTTGGTTGGCTTGGGTTGAGCTTGCTCCTTGCCATTTCTCTTTTTGTTTCTTCTTCTCTTCTGCTGTTCAAAGCCATCTTTCTGGGCATCATAACCAAGGGGAATGATGGGTGGTTCCTTGACCGGAGTGGGCTTACCCTCTCGGGGGCGATTTGGCATTCCCTGTGGAACATCCGCTTTGGTGCTCAAGATATTTGGGCAGAACCTAGCCAAATGGCCATGCTTATGGCAAACTCTACATCGAAAAGGTAGGGCTTCATAGTCTAACTGTTGTATCCAGGATTGTCCTGCTAACTCCAGTTCCATCTCAGCTGGTAGCGGCTGGCTAATATCCAGTTCTACACAAATTCTAGCATAAACAGCAGTGTTTCCTTCTATGGTATCTTTGGAAACTCCCAAATATCTACCTAGAGAGTTACCTATCAATTCAAGAATCTGCTCACCCCAAAACTCCATCGGGAGAGCATACAGCCGGATCCAAACCGGGACAGCCGTGGGCTCAATGCGAGGGTCGAAGCCCGCTCTCCACGGTTGGACAAATAACCCTGCCGGGCCATGGCTCCTCTTTTCTGATTCAAATGCTCTGTTTCTATCCGCTAAGGAGGAAAAACTAATAATAAAATACCCATTGCTTATGGGCCATAAGGAGTACTCACCGATAGGCTCCCGCTTTGTCTCACCCAGGTGTGCAAAAAGTGCGAGGTGGGTCGGATACCCATGAATTTGCAAATCAGGTCATGAGTAGCACGGTAGTTGATCGTGTCCTCGACCAGCTTTGGTTCTATGACAATCTTCGGTCTGGAAGCGGATTGCGGGAGACATCCATTGACTCTGTGCACAGGAGAACCCTTGCCCGCATTCCTGGATAGCGAATGGTAAGCACTCCACTGAGCTTCATCGGAGGAAGACGCAGGGTTTTCTCTTAATATCTCGGCATAAGAGGTCTTCTTCCCATCGAGAAATCCTGGAGGAGACCCCATTGGGCCCTCCCGGGGCAACGAAAGAGCCGTCAGCGAAAAACAACAACAAACCACCTGAGTCCCTGGTAGAATCTTCCCACCAGAAACCCTAGAGCCTCGGCCGACGATAGTTCAGAAAGTTTCCCGCCAAATCGCCAGAGCTCAAAAACCAGTTCGATCCCAATCATCTATCATATAAAACTATGTTGAGAGAGCCCTTTGAGTAGTTTAAATGTAGGAAGAACTACTAATGAGAAGAAATTCATCAACATACAATATAAATATAATAATATCCTCTCCAACATGTTGTATATACACTATAGGATCTGAGTGGCAATGAACAAAACTAGTAGATAAAATAAAAGAATACATCTTCTCATACCAGGCTCGGGGGGGCTATTTGAGACCATAGAGAGACCTCCATAGTCTACATACAAGAGAAGAGTCATGAACAAACCCAAAAATCTACTCCATGTATATTTTCTCTTGCAAATCTCCATGCAAGAAGGTACTCTTCACATCCATCTGGTACACTGGACAACCCTGTGATGTAACAATAGAAATTACAAGATGCATAGAATCCATATTGGTGATGGGTTAAAAATTCTTAGAGCAATCAATACCTTTTACTTACAAGAAACTCTTCACGACAAGATGGGTCTTATACTTTTTAATGGACCCATCAACTACATATCTGGTTCGGTATACCCACTTACACCTAACCAACTTTATTTCCTTAGGAAGAGAGACCAAATCCCAATTATGATTCTTTTTCAAAGAATAATACTCATTTTTCATTGCATCATCCCACTTTTGTATCCCATGAGCCTATGAGAAAGACTATGGATCCCTAGAAATTGCTTGACACAAAAGTCCAAAATCTATAGAATGTGCATGATGATGTCTAGTGGGTGGAATATCCTATATGAAAGGTGTCACCTTAGAAACTATGGTACGAGCCCACTTAGGCATAGTGATAGCATCTATAGGAACATGATCCTCATCCAAATTTATATCCATAACCTCCTTAACTTCCTCTTGAACTTGCTCCTCAAATAAGAGATCATCAGGATGAAGTGAACAATCATCAATGGATGGAATTAAATAAGAAGAGGAAGAGGATGAAGAATAATGATAAGAGAAGTGCTCATCAAAATAAGCATGAGTTATGAAAATAACTTCATGAGTTTCAGGGTCCAAAATTTTATAATCTCTCATGTCCTCGCAATACCCAATAAATATCAAGGGTTTGCTCTTCTTATCCAATGTTTTCCTTTGCTTCTTTGGCAAAAATTCCCAAGCATGACTTCCAAAAACTCTAAATAATTAGACATTAAGTTTAGTCACAGACCAAACCTCCTTTGGATTCAAATTATCAAGTGCTCTATGTGGTGTGTGATTCTAAATGTAGTCACATAAATAACTGCTTCTACCTAGTATATATGAGATAAATCCCTAGAATGCATCATGTAGTTAGCCATATCCTCCAAAGTTTGGTTCTTTATTTTTGCTAAGCCATTCTACTGTGGATTATGAGAAACAAAATATTGGTGAACAATACCATGAGCCACCAAAAAATAAAATAACTCTACTAAAGTACTCCCCCCATTATTAGTGTGAAGATTCTTTATGCAACTAGAATATTGATTCTCAACAAAATCCTTAAACACTTTGAAGTGTGAACATAAATCACTCTTATACTTGAGAAAATTAAACCCAACAATGCCTTGATAAATCATCAATAAATGTAAGTGTATACTTATCTCCTTTGAAATAAGGAGTAGGAAAAACCATCAAGTCACTATGCACAAGCTGAAGTTATGAAGAAGCTCTCTTTGACTTACCCTTAAGAAATGGATCTTGGTGTTGTTTCTATAATGCACATCTAGGGAAAACTCCATCAAGATAAGAAACTTTAGGTAAACCATCAACGATACCATGAGTACTCAACTCCTTAAAATATTTGTAATTAAGATATCCAAATATTTCATGCCAAATCTTACTCTCAGAATCTGCATGAGCAACCAAACATGTCCCTATAGAAGAAGTGTCAGTAAAACCTTCATAGTGATATAGTATAAAACTATGATTAAGAACACTTGTGCAACAAGTGATTGAGGCTTCAACAAGGTTCTAACTTTAGCTCCTTGTGGTGTGAAAGTCATTGTTTTACCCTGACTAGAATGACAAATTTGATAAATAGAAAGTAAATTTGTAGTGATATCAGGAACATATAGTGCATCATTGATGTAACCACAATCAAGTTGTATGTCAACTTTCCCTTAATATAAATAAAGGAAGAATCTCCAACCTCAATGTTGGAATTATAACTCGAAACAAGAGATACAAATTACTCCTTGGAAGAAGTCATGTCGTGAGAAGCACCAAAATTTATAACCCAACTATCTACAATAGTTGATTGAGTTCTCCCAATAATATTAAGTGCTTTTCCATGCTCACTGGAAGGAGGTGGAGTGGAGATAGATATCTTGTATCTTTTGACTGCATCCTCCAAGGCTTACATTCTCTTCAAACACTTGGTTTCTACATGACTAGTCCTCTCACAAAAGGAGCATGAAATACTAGATTTATTATTGCATTTAGAAGACTCTTTAGGTTTAGAGTTATATTCTTTGGGTTTAGTGGCACTTTGAGATGGAGAGGGAATAGAATTAAGTTTACATTTTGATTTTACCTTATCCTTAGGACTAGTTTCTACTAATGCCTTTTGAGAGGTGGAAGACTCAAGGTTAGATAATTTGGATTACTCCTTAGTAAATCTTTCACAAAACAACTCCAAATCAGGCATTTTGAATGTGGCACCTAAGGCATCCATGCTAGAGAAAAAGGTAGAAGAAAAAATTTTGAATGGACCTTTCAACATGGACAGAGACAGGTAAACACACTAATCATATTTCTTATCTCTCCCACTCCCTTTTAATTGTGTCAAAAAGTTCTTGAACTTAGTAAGATAGTCTAAAATATATGAAAAATATTAAATATTGAGAGAAGTGATCTCAACTTCAAGTTGCATGGCTATTATGTGATCCACCTCACCAAATAATACTTTCAATTCTTCCAAAATTTGAAATGAGAGTCACATCCTTCCAAATGAAATAAAAGACTATCACTTACATAAGATCCTATCAAACCCATACATTCATATAATTTGCATTGGTGCTAAAAAAATTTGTATTCTCTAGTGAACATTGGTTGTATTTCAAGCATTAAAGCCCACAATTATTTTTATTTAATGATTTTTTCCATTCTTGATCTCCATGTGTGGTAATTATGTGTTGTTAATGGCTCACATTGATCTAATGGAGAAGAAGATGAAGAAACCATTCTACAAAAATAACCAATGAGCAAAATAATGTAGATAGGGTGCACAAATTAGCACCAAGATAATCCTTCAAAATATTATTTTATTAGCTTCACAAGAATGCAGAAGATGGTACTTTATAACAATAGTTCATATACAAGGTTCAAGTGCAAAAACCTTTTCACAATGCAATATTGAGAGTGCATCATAAAATAATTATAAATGTCTAAATAGAGATCCAAACAATTTGAAATTTTAGAGACATACCAAAAACATGATTTTATAGTCCTAGAAAATATTTTACTAAACAACTTCAAGTATTTCATTCAAAAGAATAAGTTTACTAAAAATAATAAAATCACTGTAAAGGTCTGAATATGGATCCAAATTATCTTAAATATTATGGACAGATCTATCAGCAGATTTTATAGATTTTGTAAAAACATCTGCAAAAAATTCAAAGCTTTGATGAAGATAAATGTAGATTACTAAATTTGGATAGGTTTTTGTAAAATCACAATAACTTAAAGAATACTTATCAAAATGAGATAAATTTTTGGTTATAGATCGTATGAATGCATCTACATATATCTATAAATTTTTATTGAAAATTTCACATTATATCAGAATGTTAATGCAAAATACAAAAACATGTTGTATTGATGATCCTGTCAAAAAAGGGAAATGCTAAAAAAAATTCTTAGGACAAATACAAGGGAATGAGGTTGTTTTTATATGTGAAAAAGATATTTTAGGAGGCTGATGATGATTTGAAAATGGAAGGAGACACAAAACTAACCAAAAAATCCACCAAGGACCTAATCACAAAAATCGAAGCTTCCACACCAATCTTCGTACCTACAAGAGAAACAACTACACAACACTCACAAATGGATGACTGCAGCACCTATTTCTTTTATACCATGAAAGGAATGATAATCAAATTATTCCAAGCTGCAAGGATCTCAGGTGTTAAAAAAACATCACATTCAACCAAAATAATAATCTAAAAGCAATTGATAGCATAAGCTTACAAATAGATATGCAAAACAACGAGCAAAAATGTCATATATTATATCTAAAAAATGAACACCAAGTGTAATGAAGGTGCCTTGCTGATATAGGCAAGGATGATCAACCATAGTCGTAGGATCAAGCTAAGGATAAATATCCACCGTACAAAAGGAATATGTGATATAGTCCATATATTTGTAACCGCTATGGGAGAAAGAATCTTAACCCTCCAAATATACCTAAAAATATCCCTATAGCCCCTGGGAACAATCAAATATAAAAATATTCCTATAATATCTAAGAAATAATTATGTAACATCTCATAATATCTAAATAAGATAAATGAAATATCCACATATAAGTGGGTGGGTAAAATACATGGAATAACTAAATAAAAAGAAAATAAATTACCTAGGTGAACATAAGATAAGGTAAACAACCTACACTAACAAGTTCAAATGGAAGAGTGCAATGAAAATGAGATTTCAAATCTTGAAATAGAAAGTCATAAATCAACCGGTTTTGGCATTACCAACTATTAACAAAGTTTTCCAAGACATAATAAAAACAACCATTGGAATATATTTGAGCTAGGAAGGTAGCCCATTACTTATTTTAGTAAAATTTTAAATGAAGCAAGGCAAAAATATTCAATTTATGATAAAGAGTTTTATGCCATTATATAAGCATTGAAGAAGTGGAGATATTACCTATTGCCAAAAGAATTTGTGTTATTTGTAAATCATCATGCTTTGTAGTTCATTAATAGTCAAGTCAAATTAAACCAAATACTTATAAAATTTGTAGAGTATCTTCAAAGTTACTCATTTGTTTTGAAATATAGTAGTGGTAGTTCCAATGGAGTAGTCGATGTATTAAGTAGAACAATTTTTTTGATGAATGTAATGGGTATTGAAGTTGTAGGTTTTGATGCTATTAAATAAATTTATGTTGATGAATTGGTTTTTAGATAAACTTTGGTGGCATATAAGAACCTACATAGGACACCATGGCTTGACTATTTTATCCAAGAAGGATTATTATTCAAGAAAAATTAGTTATGCATACCACAAAGCTCAATGAGAGAGAACTTGATAAGAGAAATACATAGTAAAGGACTTGTTAGATATTTTGGAATAGATAAAACCATGGGACTATTATTCAAAAGTTATTATTGGTCAAGAAGGAATGAAAATATAAGAATATTTATGTTGTGCTATCAAGTTTCTCAACATGCAAAGGGAAGAAGCCAAAACACTAGGTTGTATCAACCACTACCAATACTAAAAATACCATGGGAAGATATAATTATAGACTTTTTCCTTGGATTACATCAATCACAAAGAGATAATGATTCCATTTTTATTTTTGTTGTAGATTTTCAAAGATGGCACATTTTATACCTTGTAGGAAAATGAGTGATGCTACCCATATTGTTGATTTGTTCTTTACAAAAGTTGTAATATTATATGTATAATAAGTTTGTAGGTCACTTTTGGTGCACTTTGTGGAATAAGTTAGACACAATATTTAGTTTTAGTTCAACTTATCACTCTCAAATATATGGGTAAACTCAAGTCGTGAATAGAAGCTTTGGGAATTTGTTGAGGTGCTAAGTTGACAAGAAGCCAAAAATTGTGGGATACCATACTAGCACAAGAAAAATTTGCATTTAACAACTTGGTCAATAGGATTACAACCAAAATTCTATTTCAAATTATATATGGACTATATCCTAGAGTAGTAGATGAGTTGTGGAGTACAACTAATTTGTAGATACCTAGTGTTGTAGTAGAGGACTTTTTTGATTATATGTAATATTTACATCGAGAAGTGAAGGTTGATTTAGAAAAGAGTACCATAAAATATAAACACAATTCTGATCTCAAGCAAAGAACACAATAATTCTAGGTTGGAGACTTGGTTTTGGCACATTTGCAAAAGGAAATATTTTAAAGGTACTTATAATAAACAAAATTGGAAGAAGATTGGACCTTGTAAGTTCTTGAAGAAGTTTACAACTAATGCATATGAAATTTAAACTCTTGAAAGGAGTAGACATCTCACCCATTTTTAATGTGGTGGATTTGTATCCATATCATGACAAATCCATAGATAGTACCAAAGACATCACATGTGATTTTTCAATGAAAGAATGGATAGCAAAATTACCATAAAAGGAATGGGATACAATAGAAGAAGCAATATATTCCAAAGTGACTAAGAGGATAAGAGGTAAGGTATATTATGAGTATCTAGTCAACTGGAAGAACTAGTTAGTTGAAGTGGTGACATGTATGGATTCTTCTAATATTTCTAAGTTTGGAATATTGGTTTTAGTCTCCAAAAAGTGTTAATGAGATTTTGCTCATGAAAATTTTTCTCTTACCTAGGAAGAAGAGAATAAAAAAGGGAATGCATGGAAAGTAAGAGGGGAAGAGGAAGAAATAAATATAGGGTAGATATTTCCAATTACTTATTTGAATGTATGGTATCCAAGGGAACAAAGGGAAAAATATTGTAATATACAACCAAATAGCACATTGGCAATGACATTAACTTTCCACCTTGAATTTTTTCTATGTATGGTGAATGTGTTATGTTTTTGAAATTGCATATTACATAATGTTTTGAATGGTGTGTCTAGGATTGTAGATTTATTGATAATATAGGAGAAACATTACATTCTAGAGAGATATGTTGAACCCATGTACAATGTGCCATTCAAGTGGAAGTTACACCATGTCATTCATGTGGAAATTACACCATGTCATTTAAGTGGAAGTTGCATAATTTTGTTCAAGTGGAAGTCACATTGTGTCATTCAAGTGCAAGTTGCACCATTCAAGTGATGTGTCATTCAAATGGAAGCTACATAGTTCAAGTAAATGTCATTCAAGAGAGATAAGAGTATCAACATTCAAAAGTGAATATGTGATTACTATTCATATTAAGATAAGAACATCATTCAAAAGTAAGATCATAACACTATTCAAGAAAGACCCAAGTGTCATTCAAGTAAATGATCAAAACACCATTTAATTAAAGAAATATTGTCATGGAAGAACCTTGTCATTCAAATGAACAATATTGTGTTGTTCAAGTAAATAATATTGCTCCATTTGAGTGTTTGAAGTTATCTAATAAATTGTGTTTATTTAGAATATTTTCATTCAATTGACCCTCTTCTCTTGGTACTAAATTATATGGGTATTTTCTATGTAAGTCTACATGCATTTTATGCATAAGCTTATAGGCATTCTTTATGTAAGCCTACAAGTAACCTTTATGTAATCCTATAGGAAATCTTGATGTAAGCCAATGTGCATTCTTTTTATAATCCTACGAGCATCCTCTATATAACCTTCAAGAAATATTTATGTATTCATCCCTAGCAAGATTTTTTAAGCCACATGTATGGCTAACCTTAACTAAACCTTAATTAAGAGTGAAGTAACTTATTAACTAAACCTTCAGATTTATGTCAACCCAGGTTAATGTAATATGTATTTATTACTGAGGATTAGATATTTTCTATAGGAAACCCTAATCATTTATCCATTATACCTATTTATCTAATGTGATATGGTGGGATTTCCAATAAGCACCCATATATTCTTCTTATTTTGTTTATATCTATCTTATTCTTTAATGTATTACTCCTTATTTTTCCTCTTCTACTCTTTTGCAATATGATCTATGGTGAATGCATACTTTGGAATGTTTTTTCATAGTATTCTAAAATCCATCATGGCATCAAAATAGACATGGAGTGACAATACTTGAGTGTTGAAAGTTGTAATTTTAGCTTATGACCAAGTATAACATTGTATAATATACTTGTGTGTAAGCCTATGAGAATTTATTGTACAATGTATTTAGTTATTATTTATGTATGCCCTATAGGCCATGGTTTAAAATTTAACTTTTAACTTGTAATAACCTAAAGCCCACTTGTTATGTCAGGTTAGGTTAACATGTTTATGTATCTGGGGTTTTAGTATCAATATATATACCCCTAACCACTACATTCATTGCAATGGAGTATTGTGATGTTATCCACAAATAATAGTGATTATTATGTTACTCAAGGGAAGCCATCATTTATATCTCTATCATATTTTTTCATCATTTCATGCTTTCTATTAAAAATTCTAAATGAATAGATTACTTCTATTCGTTACTAAAAATTGGCATGAAATACAATATGGTATTAAAGTGGGTATAGAGCACCATTACTTGGTCACACAAAAAGGTTGTTTTGATACTTTAATCCTTATTTTGATTTTTAAGACAAGATACTTCTCAAAGCTTCATAACCATTTTTAGCATAATAAACAAAGAGGAGATTTTATTCCACTATTTTACCTTCAAATTTTTAATTATCTTTAAGAGTTTGTGTCTGGTCCAATTTTTACTTTATTGTCATTGAGGCATTTTTGACTTGCTATATGTAGATTTGAATTTGGTTTGAAATTATGGTTTTATTTTTCATTCCTCATAGAGAATATATCGCACTTTTATTAGAGAGAAAAAAGGTGTTACCACCTTTTATAATTCAAATTTATATTTTCATGTGCCTCGTCTTTATTTGAACTAATGGTGGTCTTGTTTGATAACATAGGGTGTGGAATATTTCTTCAAGGAGAAGGCATGCAACTCTATCTACATCAAAGTGATACCAAGATGGTTAGATGGAGGTAGTTGAGGGCTTTGAACATTATGGATTGCATTCAAATATGCATTATATTTTTTTTTTTTACAATGTAGAATTAAATTCATATTTATGTGGGAGGTGTCTTGGCTTCGTCTCAATATGAATGTATGGTGAATTGGAAAATTCAATGGAATTTTAAGTTCCTATAGAAGGTGTTTCTATGTCCAAATCATACATCCTTACCTTTTGCTCGAATGTACACACCATGCAAGACCTAGATGGCACTTAGAGGAACCAATGCTTATGTTACCATGGGATCCACTACTTAGTCAACTATGCTAATAAGACCAAAACTTTAGGTGTTAGATCAACCTACATTTTAATCCCACTAAGAAATTTTATTTTGATAGTCTTGGTGTTGGTGTATCCCCTTTTTCATTAAGAGGTATCATAAGATTAAAAAAAATACATCAAAGTCTTGGCTAGTGCAAGGCACCTTGCTCATAGGAGACCTAAGTTCAAACCCTTAGCACTTTCAAAGCAAATAAAAACCATATATGACATGGTAGACCTCAATGTCACATATTCATCCTTTAACTATATATCATAAATCAACCAAACAAATTGTGACATGTACTAAAACTATATGTACTTTAGACATCTAGTGGTGAATAGGTGGTAGAATATCAGTGATAATCATTAGTATATTAGTGAGTACCAAGTGGTGAATTCTAGTTTGATATAACAATTATAAGGTTTGAGGGGTTGACTTTTTTATTTTTGAGGACTATTAGGGTAAATATTTTGGAGGCCATAAATTTTTCATATAAAAGCATTTTGACATTTTTTTCAAATTTCATGATTTTTTGAACTCTACATTAATGATATTACTCCAAAGACCTCTTACAATATTTGTATCTAAATTATGTGATATGGATCCTCAACCCTATGTCTCTCACCTCAATGGATGAAATTATAGCATATGGTCAACTCAAATGAGTGTTTTATTATGCAATAAGAATCTATAGTGCAATTTCAAGAGAAGAAAACAATAACCTTTGATGATAAAATCCACTAGCATAAACAAGAAGCTCTTGGTCTATTATCCTTGTGATTAAAAAAAAATTACTTATATAAATCAAATATGATAATGAACCTAAAAATGTATGGATAAAATTACATGAATTATTTAGAAAAGTGAATACAATTGAAGTCAACTACTTGGAACAAGAGCTTTTTTCCCTCAAAATGGTCGATTTTTATAAAATCAGGGAGTATATTGCAATATTAATAGCATTAATGAAGAACACAAGCTTATACTAAGAGGGGGGGGGAACAATATAAGACCACTTTTTACTTTTTCTTCCAAATCAATATTATGTTGTGTAAATATAGCAGTATCAATAGTAGTAATCAAAGTAATGCACAAAAACCATAAACAATAGAGACACCACAATTTACGTTGTTTAACCAATGTGGGATACTCCACAGAGAAAATATTTTACTAAAACTTACTCAATCAATCTCTTTGGGAATCACTCCCAATTACAATGTTTATGGACCTCTGTCCAAAGGAGATGCTGATCCCCTAATCTCAATTTTATGGATCTCTTCCACAAGAGAACTCTTTCCCCTTATAATCTAGCTATATGATCTTCTATAAGACTCTATCTCTCTGTTGCACTAACTGTTGGACCTCTCTCCACTTGAAGACTCCTCACTCAGATCTGTCCTCAACTATGTTGGTTGCTGGATCTCTATCCACTGAGACTTTGTCCTCTATAATCTATCACCTCCAAAGCTCTATCAATAGGCTCACTAAGAACCTTATCAATAGGCTCACATAGAACCTACTTAACAAGCTCACATAGAACTTGTCAAATTTTCTTAACAAGCTCACACAAAACTTATCCAAATCTTCTCAAGAAAGATCACCAAGAACTCGCCCAAATCTGCTCTAGCAAGCTCACCAAGAACTTGCCCAATTCTGCTCTAGCAAGCTCACCAATAACTTGCCCAAATCTACTCTAGCAAGCTCACTAGTAACTTGCCCAAATATTCTCTAAAATCTATCTATAAATCTGTCCATAAAACTATCCCAAAACTTGTCCACAAATCTATCCTAAAACTATCCCAAAACTATCCATAAAGCTTTCTCAAAATTGTCCACAAATGCCTTCTCATTTGCTCAATCAATCATGCTCAAGTAGCAGTCAAATCTCATCCACATATATATCAAGGTAAAGCTCAAAGATGAACTCAAAAATGAATAGCAATTTACTCTTCAATGGATGACAACAATGATCCACAATGATCTCAACTCATCTCAACTCATAGAAGCATAAAGAGAATTGTTAGAGACTCAATATGTTCTAATATCAATCTCAACTCAAATCAAATCAAATCAACTCATAGAAGCATAAAGAGAATTTTTAGAGACTCAATATGTTCTAATATCAATCTCAACTCAACTCAAATCAAATCAATCTCAACTCAACTCAACTCAAATCAATCTCAACTCAACTCAAATCAACTCATAGAAGCATAAAGAGAATTGTTAGAGACTCAATATGTTCTAATCTCAATCTCAACTCAACTCAAATCAAATCAATATCAACTCAACTCAAATCAATCTCATAGAAGAAAGAGAATTTTTAGAGACTCAATATGTTCTAATCTCAATCTCAACTCAACTCAACTCAAGTCAAGTCAATCTCGTAAGGAACAAATCTTTCTCACACAACCCTAGTCTAAGTATGTATCCACCAACTCAAATGTTTCCAACAATGCTCGACCATAAATCTTCAATATTCAAGTGCCCTTGCATTTTTTATGAACCTACTTAACAAGCTCACACAGAACTTGTCAAATCTTCTTAACAAGCTCACACAGAACTTGTCCAAATCTTCTCAAGCAAGCTCACCAAGAACTTGCCCAAATATGCTCTAGCAAGCTCACCAAGAACTTGCCCAATTCTGCTCTAGCAAGCTCACCAAGAACTTGCCCAAATCTGCTCTAGCAAGCTCACCAAGAACTTGCCCAAATATGCTCTAAACTCTATCCATAAAACTATCCCAAAACTTGTCCACAAATCTGTCCCAAAACTATCCCAAAACTATCCACAAAGCTTTCTCAAAACTGTCCACAAATGCCTTCTCACAGGCTCAATCAATCATGCTCAAGTAGCACTCAAATCTCATCCACAAATCTATCAAGGCAAAGCTCAAAGATGAACTCAACAATGAATGGCAATGTACTCTTCAATGGATGACAACAATGATCCACAATGATCTCAACTCAACTCAACTCATAGAAGCATAAAGAGAATTGTTAGAGACTCAATATGTTCTAATCTCAATCTCAACTCAACTCAACTCAAATCAACTCATAGAAGCATAAAGAGAATTGTTAGAGACTCAATATGTTCTAATCTCAATCTCAACTCAACTCAACTCAACTCAAATCAATCTCAACTCAACTCAAGTCAATCTCATAGAAGCATAAAGAGAATTGTTAGAGACTCAATATGTTCTAATCTCAATCTCAACTCAACTCAACTCAAATCAATCTCAACTCAACTCAAATCAATCTCAACTCAACTCAAATCAACTCTAGAAGAATTTTAGCGACATCACTATGGTCTAGGCTCAATCAACTCAACTCAACCAATCACCACAAGGGACAACTCTCTCTCACACAACCCTAGTCCAAGTATGTATCAACCAACTCAAATGTTTCCAACAATGCTCAACCACAAATCTCACATAACAATGATACTCATGTTCTTTTCTAACTCAAGTTCTTTCACAACCAATGGGCTTCAACAACTATGCTTATCAAACAAGGTTTAGACACAACTCTCAATTTAGAAAACCTTGAAGCATTCAACCAACCACTTTTGAAAAGGAAACCACAAACAATCCTTTTCCCTCCAATGATATTTCAGAAATCAACCACCATAAACAATCAATAGGAGAATGTGCCCATACCT
The DNA here is from genome assembly GCA_028583015.1 of Wollemia nobilis. NCBI lineage: Eukaryota > Viridiplantae > Streptophyta > Pinopsida > Araucariales > Araucariaceae > Wollemia > Wollemia nobilis. The sequence goes on from JAQPPZ010002662.1 coordinate 510,929, forward strand.
TTTATGAAGATGAAAAAACCTCTTTGTAAATCTGCCACAATCACAAAATTCTTTTGCCAATCTTCACAAGGGTTAGTAGATCACAAAATAATCAACATTACTCCACTTTTCAATAATCATCACCAAGGCCTTTAATTGCACAACTTCCTTATCTCTCCTAAAACCACTTGTACCATAAAATAAAATAAATCAAAACATTGCATAACCTTTTCACTCCCAAAACCACTTATACCATAAAATAAAATAAATCACAATATTGCATACCTTGTCACCTCATGAAAGAATTAATCCTCTTGAAAAAGAACAAGGCAAACTTCACTTTTGGAACCCCTTTGCAAAATCAGAAATATCTCTTTACACACACCTTATTTCTCCTTCTAAATAAGTTAGTCAAATAGCCCTCGAAATAAGCTTTCCGACGATATATAATATGCCCCCTTTCCGAAATAAATTGAAACCTTTACATATATATATATGCCAACCTCCATTAATTGCACATAGGTCGGCCCTCCATTAATTTAAACTTAAACTTTAAACTTTAATATCTTCATCACCGGAGGTCCTTTTTCGATGAAACAAAATTCCACCTTGGCTTTTAAGAAAATCCCTTTCCACATAAGCCCACCATGGTTTTAAATAAAACCTTTTATTTTTCCTGCCTTGGTTTTCATAAAAACCCTGTAAATAGCCATGCTTTCCAAAATATCATAAATGCTTATTTATGAAATATTTTGGCCACCAAAACCAAATGTGATCCATGTGACATCAATGATCCATGTGACATCAATGACAACATAAAATACCTCAAATTAACTCAAATTTCCAACAATCTCCCCCTTTGTCATTGATGGCAACACCTCTAATGCAAACACCACAATCACTGCAAAAACCATCTCTGAGAATCAAAGCTGCTCCCCTGACTCAATAATCTCTATGGAGGCTGCTCCCCCTAACTCAATACTCTCTTTGGAGGCTGCTCCCCCTAACTCAATGCTCTCCCCCTTACTCAAATATCTCCCCCTTTGACATCAATGGCAAAAGGGACACCTATGGGGCTAAAATATATGACTCTTAAGCTTAGCCCCCTCACCCCCTTCTCTTTTGAGGTGATTAATTTTGGGGTGGGAGTACTTTTACTCCCATATCACTTTGTTTCTTTCCTCTATCAACTTCCTTCCATGTTTTTCTGATATCCTTCTCTTGATGAATTACTTGATCTTCTTGTCTAGAACCTTTTTGACCTTCTTGCCTTGAACCTATTTGGAATTGAGTCCTACACCATTTTGCAATATGCCCAAAGTTATTGCAATTAAAACACTTGATATTGTAGCCTTTGGTTGGTGCCCATGTCCTGAATTATTTCTTGAAGTAATTTCCATATCCATTCCTTTCCTGAACCCTGTATTGTGAAGCTCTATTTTCATGACCATTATGACCATGACTTCTGAAATGTGTAGCTCTAAAACCAAAACCATGTTGCTCATTTCCTTTGCACTGAAAAGCTTTATGACCAATCCTGTTACATGAGAAGCAATGTCCCTGAAAACCATACCTTCTTCCTTTGAAGTTTCTTCTAGCAAAATCAAACTTCTTTGATCCATGGATCCTGCAATGTATAGCCCTGTGTCCAAATCCATTACAAGAAAAACAATATCCTTGAAAAGCCCTTTGTTCATGCCTTGGTTCCTCATACCTTTCTTGACCATTATCCTTATGATCATCTTCAACTTGTGCATTGCATTCTTGAACCTTCTTTGTAGCATCTAAAACCTCTTCCTTAGTTTCTTCCTTGCCTTTCTCTTCAAGAATTTATTTTCCCTTTGAGCTTGATTCACCTATCTCAAAACAAGAACCAAACTGAATATTTGGAGCCATAGGAACTTTGGAACTTTCCTCACAAATCTTAGGTGCTTCCTTGCTTTCATCTTTTAGAACTTCCTTTCCTTTTGAGTGTGACTTTTCTTGGAAGTAAGATACAACCTTAAAATAAGTTTCCACTCCTTTTTGAATCTTTTCATCTAATGTATCATGTCTTGCCGTTGTTACCCTTAGTTCTTCATTCATCCTCTCTTCTATCCTTTTTGCATTTTGAAGCTCTTCTCTGAGATTATTGATTGTTTGAAGTAGTTCTTCTCTGATTTTGACATCTGTTCGAATCTTGTTTTCAAGATTCCTGTATTCTTCTTTTAGCCTTTTGATTTCTTATTTTTGTTTACTTGGCTCATCCTCTTCCTTTTCTATTACCAAAAATGAGACTTCTTTGTTTTCACTGTTGCTGGAATTGTCACTAGAACTGCTGCTTTCTTTTTCAAATACACTTTCCTTGTTGTAATTGTTGTAGTATGTGCAATCATCATCTATATGCCCAAATTCTCCACATATGAAGCATTTTAGTATCCTTAGACCTTTCTTGTACCTATCTGCTTGCTCAATGGCTATGGCAAGCTCTTCATGTCTTTCTTCAATAGGCACATCCTCTTCTTTAACTTCAATACCTAGGAATAGGTGTTCTTGCTTTTCTTCACTTATTCCAAAGAATGTACATTCTTCTTCATCTGAATGATATTTATCACTGTAATCTGAACTATCACTTGCTTCTACAATGTAGTAAGATTTCTTTGCCTTACGAAAAATTTTCTTCTTCTCATACATGTTTTGCTTGAATCTGTCATCTTTGTCATGCTTATGCTTTCCATCTTCTTTTCTTCTTTGACCCTATTTTTCATCATCACTGATTTCTTCATGTGGACACTTGTATGCATAGTGACCAAGATCACCACACTTGTAGCACCTGACTTTCCTTATATCTCTGAAATTCCTTGAGTCCTTATTCCTTTTGATGAAGTTAGCTTCCTCATCATTTTCTAAAACTCTATCTATTTCTAAAACTTTCCCTTTCTCTTTTTCTGAAGCCTTGAATGCAATCTCTTTTATTGGAGCTTGATGCTTACTTACCCTCATCTCATAAGTTGTGAGAGTACCTTGCAATTCTTCCATTGTTAACTTGTTGATATCCATTGTTTCTTCTATTGCTGAAACCTTTGCATCATATTTCATGGGAAGTGATCTCAAAACCTTTTGAGTAACTTCTGATTCTTTCATCTCAAAACCTAGGCCTCTCATAGTGTTAGTAATCTCATCAACTCGAAGTAAGAACTTTGCAATATCTTCAGAATCTTCCATTTTCAATTCCTCAAATATTTTTCTATGAGTTTGTAGTTTTGCCAACTTTACCTTGGAATATCCTTCATAAGTATTCCTCAACTTGGTCCACATCTCATTAGCTGAAGTACATACCATGACCTTTGCAAAATCTGTCTCACGTAGCCCACTCAAAATACAATTCATTGCTCTTGCATTGATCTCAACCAATTTCCTGGTAGTCTTATCTTCCTCGGGATCACCTTCAACCTTATACTCTTTTTCAACCATCTGCCATACCTCATATCCTTGTGATATCAAGTAGTTCTTCATTCTCATGCTCTAGAAAGCATAATTGTTACCATCAAACAATGGAGCCTTATTTGAAGATAATCCTTTCTGTGAAGCCATCTGTGTTCTTTGTAGAATCTGCCCTCAAGTTGTTAGCCTTTCTGAAGGAACCCGCTCTGATACCAATTGAAGAACACAAGCTTATATTGAGAGGGGGTGAACAGTATAAGACCACTTTTTACTTTTTCTTCCAAATCAATATTATGTTGTGTAAATATAGAAATATCAATAGCAGTAATCAAAGCAATGCACAAAAACCATACACAATAGAGACACCACAATTTACGTGGTTCACCCAATGTGGGCTACTCCACGGAGAAAATATTTTACTAAAACTTTCTCAATCAATCTCTTTGGGAATCACTCCCAATTACAATGTTTATGGATCTCTGTCCAAAGGAGATGTTGATCCCCTAATCTCAAGTTCGTGGATCTCTTCCATAGGAGAACTCTTTCCCCTTCTGCTCTAGCTATGTGATCTTCTAGAAGACTTTATCTCTCTACTGCACTAACTGGTGGACCTCTCTCCACTTGAAGACTCCTCACTCAGATCTATCTTCAACTATGTTGGTTGTTGGATCTCTATCCACTGAGACTCTGTCCTCTGTACTCTATCACCTCCAAAGCTCTATCAATAGGCTCACTAAGAACCTGCTCAATAGGCTCACACAGAACCTACTTAACAAGCTCACACAGAACTTGTCCAAATCTGCTTAACAAGCTCACACAAAACTTGTCCAAATATGCTCAAGCAAGCTCACCAAGAACTTGCCCAAATATGCTCTAGCAAGCTCACCAAGAACTTGCCCAAATATGCTCTAGCAAGCTCACCAAGAACTTGCCCAAATCTGCTCTAGCAAGCTCACCAAGAACTTGCCCAAATATGCTCTAAAATCTATCCACAAATCTATCCACAAAACTATCCCAAAACTTGTCCACAAATATATCCCAAAACTATCCACAAAGCTTTCTCAAAACTATCCACAAATGCCTTCTCAAAGGCTCAATCAATCATGCTCAAGTAGCACTCAAATCTCATCCACAAATCTATCAAGGCAAAGCTCAAAGATGAACTCAACAATGAATGGCAATGTACTCTTCAATGGATGACAACAATGATCCACAATGATCTCAACTCAACTCAACTCATAGAAGCATAAAGAGAATTGTTAGAGACTCAATATGTTCTAATATCAATCTCAACTCAAATCAACTCATAGAAGCATAAAGAGAATTGTTAGAGACTCAATATGTTCTAATCTCAATCTCAACTCAACTCAACTCAAATCAATCTCAACTCAACTCAAGTCAAACTCATAGAAGCATAAAGAGAATTGTTAGAGACTCAATATGTTCTAATCTCACTCTCAACTCAACTCAACTCAAATCAATCTCAACTCAACTCAAGTCAATATCATAGAAGCATAAAGAGAATTTTTAGAGACTCAATATGTTATAATCTCACTCTCAACTCAACTCAAATCAAATAAAATCAACTCAACTCAACCAATCACCACAAGGGACAACTCTTTCTCACACAACCCTAGTCCAAGTATGTATCAACCAACTCAAATGTTTCCAACAATGCTCAACCACAAATCTCACATAACAATGATACTCATGTTCTTTTCTAACTCAAGTTCTTTCACAACCAATGGGCTTCAACAACTATGCTTATCAAACAAGGTTTAGACACAACTCTCAATTCAGAAAACCTTGAAGCATTCAACCAACCACTTTCGAAAAGGAAACCACAAACAATCATTTTCCCTCCAATGATATTTCAGAAATCAACCACCATAAACAATCAATAGGAGAATGTGCCCATACCTTTTATGAAGATGAAAAAACCTCTTTGTAAATCTGCCACAATCACAAAATTCTTTTGCCAATCTTCACAAGGGTTAGTAGATCACAAAATAATCAACATTACTCCACTTTTCAATAATCATCACCAAGGCCTTTAATTGCACAACTTCCTTATCTCTCCTAAAACCACTTGTACCATAAAATAAAATAAATCAAAACATTGCATAACCTTTTCACTCCCAAAACCACTTATACCATAAAATAAAATAAATCACAATATTGCATACCTTGTCACCTCATGAAAGAATTAATCCTCTTGAAAAAGAACAAGGCAAACTTCACTTTTGGAACCCCTTTGCAAAATCAGAAATATCTCTTTACACACACCTTATTTCTCCTTCTAAATAAGTTAGTCAAATAGCCCTCGAAATAAGCTTTCCGACGATATATAATATGCCACATTTTCAAAATAAATTGAAACCTTTACATATATATATGCCACCCTCCATTAATTGCACATAGGTCGGCCCTCCATTAATTTAAACTTAAACTTTAAACTTTAATATCTTCATCACCGGAGGTCCTTTTTCGATGAAACAAAATTCCACCTTGGATTTTAAGAAAAGCCCTTTCCACATAAGCCCACCATGGTTTTAAATAAAACCTTTTATTTTTCCTGCCTTGGTTTTCATAAAAACCCTATAAATAGCCATGCTTTCCAAAATATCATAAATGCTTATTTATGAAATATTTTGGCCACCAAAACCAAATGTGATCCATGTGACATCAATGACAACATAAAATGCCTCAAATTAACTCAAATTTCCAACAATTAAGAGCAAATATTGCATATTTTGGAGGCAAAAAGAAATAAAATGTGTCAATATTATCATTTCTAATCTCTCTCCTAAATTTTAGATGCTTGGACTAATGGTTGATGTGGTTCCTATGTTTGTGAAAACATAAAAAAATATAATAATTTTTCAAATTTTTTCTCTTCTAGTTCACTTCTAAGTAGCTATGGGAAATTGTGGTGCTTCTTCATGTATATAGACTTACACAAAGGAATTTAAATCTTAGGAGACATAGACCCAAGGGTCTCAAGGGTTAAGCTAAGTATTCAAAAAAACTTGAAGACCATTTGTAGATACAATAAGAAGGAAGAACATCAAACCAAAAATTGTTTGTTGAAGTTAAAAAGTATTTAAGTTGAATTACTTAAGATAGGTGGTCATATTCTAGATGGTCAAGGGGACTCAAGCTAGTCTTCATCAACTACAGAGGTCCATTAGAGCATCCATTATGGGAGGAGATGTTATTATGACTATTTTTTTCTCTCCTTGGACCCTCAATTTAGATTATGGAGGGGTATGAAAATTATAATTTGACTTATGTCCAAGGCCAACATCATATAATGTACTTTTATGCAATCCTACAAGAATTAATTATACAATGCATTTAATTATTATTTATGTATGTCCTATAAGGTATGGTTAAACTTGTTATGTTAAACCTTTGACTTGTAATTTATAATTAACCTATATCACACTTTTTTCATTGACTGTAGTGTTCAATATTGGTCTTCATCTTCGATCTTCAATATTCAAGTGCCCTTGCATTTTTTATGAACCTCTGCATAAGATTCGTCTTTCACTTCTTGTTTGGGTTCTTATTTGATTTCTCCTCTATCTTCATTATTTGAATCTTTAGACATTATATCTTCATTTTCTTATTCACAAAGAGATTTTTATTTTTCATTGATCTTGGGTTCATCTGAACTTATTTATTTGCAATCTACCTCTAATAGATGAATATCTTTGACCTTTGATTCATGTGCTTTATTTGATCTAGTTTTCTTACAATCTAGATATTGTCTTGTATCTTCTGAACTTTCACTTAGAACATCATAATTTGAATTGCATGAACTTGGAATATCAATATTGCATGTAGAATGAAATATTTTTTTTAGAGATGATTCAATTGATTCACTTGTATCAATATCTACTTTCCTTTTTAGAGTTTCAATCAACTCTTTTTGCTTTTGATTTTTATGTTTATGAAGTTTAAGTGAAATATGCCATATACATTATACTACCTATGTCAATAGGTATCATAATATCATTCTTAGAATTATCAATTGCTTCAACAAGTTTTGAATGTAAATAGTATTCAAATGTCTCAAAACTTTCATCCATAGCTTCTCTATAGATGAATTGTAATGCCATATCTAGCTTACCCTTAGATTTTTCAATCAATTTTCCAATGCCATATTTAATAACTTCTAGTCTTTCCTTTTTTATTATGGACTCCATATTTCCTTCCATAATGATCAAAGTAATTCCTTTGAAGTAGTATATCTCCCAAATTAAGAAATAACTCAATTATGAAATTTGTAAATTTTAATTTTTTTTTTTTTTTTTTGATGTAGAAATCCTTTTAACTCCTAATATATTAAATTTGTAAAATTTCAAAATTTTTAAATTTTTTATTTATTTATTTTAAAATTCAAAAATAACTTTAAAATAAATATTCTAATTTAAATATCTTCAAATATTAAAACTTTGGAAAGTTAAATCAACTAAAATATCTAAAGTAGAAAACCTTATCACTCCATGCTTTAATTAAAAAACTCAAATAATAATTTCAAGTTTATAAACTTATATCTCCTAAAAAACTTATAACTCTTTCTAAATTTTACTCCAACTAATTAATTTATAATTTCCTTAAAACTCCTATATTAACTTCAACTTGTAATCTTCTTATAACTCCTAGATTAAATTCAACTACTTAAACTTATAATCTCCTCATAATTTTTTAACTCAAAATTAAAGCATTTAAGGCATTAAAAGGTAATAATTTTAACCTTGTTTATCACCTTAATAGAATTGCATTTTAATATTTCTCCACTTGATCATTGGATGTGCTAATGGTTTATCATCGTAGTCAACTTTCTCCTCTTGCTTTTTGGATGTGCTATCGACTTTGCACTCAAATTTAAATAACCCGTTTTCAAACATGCCAGCTTTAACCCTAATTCCATGTGTAATTCTGCATGTTATCCAAATGTTAGTAGAGAAACTTACTTTTGGTTTATTTTTGTATTATCAAAAATTGAGTATTCACATTCAAGATATGTTTCTTCAACTAAAGGCAAGCAAAGTTCTTTCCCTGATGCTTGAAATTAGTTTTGACATTCATTATACGAACATTGATCTCCTCATAAAATTGTTCTCTTCACATTTTTTTCCTTGTCTTATTCTCTATGAAGAAGAAACCTTGGTATCTTCACTATGTTGTTCTCCTTATGTTGGTCTCCTCATCGAATGCTCTAAATAGTCAGACTATGGCAATTTTTTAGAAATAAGAAACAAATGCTCTAGACAGTGATCCTACGGCAACTGCTTTCGTATATGCTATGTTCTTCCACATCCTTGTGAATAGTTTTGAGTTGTAATTGCACAAAAATGAAGCTATCTTCTTCTTTTGGAGAAGCTTTGACAATGTTCTTCTTTTATTGTCTTTAATTTGCTAGAGACATTGTATAATTCTTTTCTTCTATTGTCTCTAATTGCTAGAGACATTGTATAATGCTTTCCTTTTACTGCCTCTAATCTACTAGAGACATTGAATGATGCTAAGGCACATAATATCTTTCTAATATTTTTTTAATATCCTTATAATATATTGATCTTAATAATGATATGCTAGCTCCTTAGCTAATGCTTTTTCTTATCTCTCTATGCTCTCAAGAAAGCATACTAATAGTGCCCAATAACTTAGCTTGTGAGCTTGACTTCATCCATCTTATATTAGAGACAATGCTTTGTATATCTCTTTCTTTGCTTAGCAAATTAACTCCCAAACTCTTCTATTTAATCCTTAGGTCAGTTTTGCTTACTCCTTAGCAATATTTCTCAATTGATAATCTTAGAACAATACTTGTATACCTATCCACTATTATTTCATGATAATAGCGCTTAGGATAGTGCACAAATACTTGTCTAGTATTATCTAGTCTTCTCCTTGTGATGCTTTCTAGATTTTGGTCTAGAAATTACTTGTAGATTGATAGCTTAATCTTTAATGTATTTCTGATTCTTACTTAATTAAAGACCAAGACTATATTTTATTCTTAGTATTTCTTTAACTATAATTCTTTCTCTATGATTGTACTACTCAGTACTATCTAACTCTGTACTCTACTTATCAAATCTTATAGGAATCTTATGAAATATTAACTGCTCATCTATCTCTCTAGAAGCTAAAATGCTTCTCTATCTCTATAGGAATCTTATCAACCTCTAAAATATATCTTCAATATCTTAGGTTGTACCTAAGAACAAAATATGATTCTCCTGCTTTCTAGGGAACCCAATATCAATGTTAGGCTGACTATGAATATCCTCAAATGACCAACTTTTCTCTCGAGTTGGTTCTTTCCAATATTCAATAGTGATTCTCCTCTTTTATCTAAAGAATCCAAAATATTATTAGGGTGAATTTGTATATCTACAAATTTCCAACTATCTTCTGAGTTAACTTTCAAATAATAATGTCCAACTTTCTTTTGAGTTGGCCTTTTCTATCAATATAGCCGAGTCCTAGTCCTCATTGGTTTTTCTTCAACCAAGTGGAAATACCCTAGCATTCAAAATCAGGGTGACTAATCCTTGTTCTCTCAATTTCTACTTAAATAGACCTTTATAAAATAGAGTCCAATTTTGCATTACCTTTAAAGTGGATAGACTTTATAGACTCTAATTTAACTTTATAAAAAATGGATAAAGTTAAATAATGGTGGCTACTAAAATAAACTCTATCAAAATTTGACAAAGTTAGGTAGCAGATTTATGACGCAACCGCAGGAGCATGCGCCCAGTTGGTGTACTAATCTATACCATCTAAAACACAAAGATCCACACAAAAATGCACAAATCAAACGAATAATGCCAACTAATGCAAAGTATTCTTGTATTGATATTTCAAAGGATATCGAGTTACAAAAATGCATCCCTCGGGGTCACTTTAAAGATGATACAAATGTTTACAATAGCCAACGCCCTCAATAGGGTAGGCACGCTTGTAGATTTGCTCCGATGACTGCTCACAAACTGCCTTGGGGTAGAGCTAACCCCCTTCTCCACGATGTGGAAGGATTATGATATAGACTCCTTTCTGCACTTGTCTCCCTACGAACAAGAAACAACAATGCACAATTATATAGATTGATAGCCTCTCGTGATGAGGCCCTTTAAAGGATTATACATGTAAATGCCATTAAACTAATGAAATAAGAAAACATAAAGAAAGGTTCTACGCTATTCTAATTGTATCAAGAATTACACTACAATATACAAAACATGAATAAAAACATGATGCATTGAACAAATGTTGAATTGAAAGTAATAAAGCATCAAAAAGATGCAATATACTTCTACCCACTACAACGCATAAAATGCCTAATTCCTACGGTCAGAGTTTCTCTAAAAATGCAATTTAACCTATGAAAGAACAAATCTAACTAACCTATGCAGTAAAAAGCAAACTGAGTAAGGTGATCTCTAACCTATTGCAAACCGCAGTTGTGAGGGGTGGTTTGCACTGTAAACCATGGTTGATACCACGGTTTGACCTCTGATGTGTTTGCCCTCAGAATTAGGGGTAATGGGCTTGACCTCCTTGTCTAAATTGATGTTCAAGGGTCGCCTTTGTCATCCTCTAATAGATTTGGTGGTCAAATCACTATGAAGGGCCTTCGTTCGCCCGGATTTGTGTTTCTTGATCCTCCTAGGCACCTAGGGCATCCATGGCTAATTGATCATTGAATGGATAGCAAAGGGGATCTCAAATGCACAAGGGGCTAATTGATGTTCAAGTCTCTCAAATGAACAAGTTCATTATGTAATTTGGCAGGGCTTCACTGCTCTCTTGATCAATTAGTTTTCTCGATAATTCAACGGTGCTTTGCTATGCAAATTATCTCTCTTTTTTCCTCTCTTTCCCCATTGAAAAAGGGGGGTACTTATAGCATGCCCCTAGGGCTAGGGGTGGCTTCATGGAAAATCCAAGATTAAGAAGGTTGGTTATAACAGTTGGGATGGAAGCCTCTGGAATCTTTCATCCTCCAACTGCCTCCTTCTAGATCTCTTGGTTGTTCCAACCGATTTGGATCAGATGGAAGGCCTAACTAAACTCTAGTTCAAATTGCAGGTCACAGCTATGGTTCAGACTAGAGACTATAGGTGTCAACCATGTTTTAGACTGGAGACCGTAGGTCTGGGCTACGATTTAGACTGCTTAGGCCAAAATGCCTAAATTGAGTGGTTAGAACCACTGCTCTATCTTGGAGTCTATCCAAGATTATTCATATGGTTTTATAGCATGTCCATATGAGTAGTCACCCTTGGCATGACACATTTTAGGTATCTACATATGCCCCTTTTGAGATGCGTTGTGAGATTGAACAACGTTGAGCAAAATAGACCTCCTAAAATGATGTCGAATGTTCTATGATGATCATTAGTCTGATCAACATTAGATACCCCAGGTCTAGCAAAAGGATGTGCATCCTGGAATCATTGATTCCAACATGGGAAGGCTTACATTTGAAAAGTCTGCACTCGTCATCATACATTCGGGTAGCTTTGGTGCTACAATAGGAGTTAGGCCTATATAATCGATGGATGAGAGCTACAAACAAAATTTCATATTTTCTATTTACCCCAAGTAGAGGGGGAAGCTTATGATAGTTTTTAGCAATGATTCACAAGGACGAACACAATTTTGATAATATCAAGGGATCTACGATCTCTGGGATCTTCTGTTGATTTTGATTATGACATGAAATTATGACTACCCCCTCAAGCGACAAGTCGATGAGGGTAATGACAATGTCTGAAGTGATGAAATCACTTGACCATAATGAATGATCTTGAAAAACTTTAGATTTGAGACATTTAATGCCTTGGCTAGGCCTAGTTCAGCTTATGATTGCAATGCTTAGTAGTATTTGCATATCTCTCTCCCATGGAGCAGTCAGGCTATGATAGTCGTCTTAGAGAGTCAAGATAATACAAATTCAAGAAGACTTGTGTTGAATCATATTGTCGATGATTTTTTGAAAAATGTCATAAAATAAATGACAATTTTACCCCAAATATCCTTATTGTGATCTACTCATCTTGCCGGATTGCATGGATCGCAAGTCGCTGCAACCACCAAGTTTATAGGATAAATCACTGAATACGAGGCGCATTTGGTTTTTCATTTGTTTGATTTTTTTTTGTGTTGAATTTTGTATTTATTGGATTGATCCTGGTGCTTTTAATGTCACCAAATTTGTAATTTTGATCATTTATTTTTATTTTTATCCATTGGGAGTCATTAATTTACCTTTTCAGACCTTCCCATAGTGGGTTTTTAGCGCATTTATTACTAATTACGGACCGTGGGTACGGCCGAAAGTTTCCACTACCAAATTTTGGGGACCGTAGGTCAGACCTACGGGCGGAAAGCCCTAGTTTGTGGACCGCGGGTGTCAGCTGCGGTCCGCAAAGACTAGGAGAACCTATAAATTGAAAGTTGATTTACAATTTTTCATTATTTTCCTGCAATTTTGAGCAATTTGAGAGTTCTGAGAGAGAGAAGACATTCCCTGATATGGAATGTTGTCAAACTCAACAACTCATACACTCCTTCCCTGATGGAAAATCCTGATTATCCGTCGACTAGCTGGGGTCAGGGTGCGGGCAATGTAACTCGAAACTGAAACCTTGCACTTCATATCAACAAAATAAATCACACTTAATAAATGTAGAAATTAAACCTCATTAAAATGTCGATAAAGAACCCCACTAGTTTAGGCTCGATTAGAATTTAATTTTATGCATGAGTGGTCTAGGAGGGTACCCCAAATGGGTGCCACTCCTAAACTATAGCTGGTAGCTGCGGTTCCCAGTTGGAAAAATGGGAACTACAGGTTTCAGCTACAGCCCCCAATTTGCAAATTGGGGACCGCAAGTTGCAGCTGCGGTTCCCAATTTGTAAATTGGGGACCGCAATTTGCAGCTACGGTTCCCAATTTGCAAATTGGGGACCGCAAGTTGCAGTTGCAGGCTACAATTGCTTGTGTTTTTTGTTGTTTTTTTTTTTTTTAGCACTGCTTAGCTAGATTTAGCTTACAGTATTTTTTTTTTGCTTTTTAAAAGTTAACGTCTAGAGCGCAAGAGCCTAACTTGATGAAGACTCTTCACGAGGCCTTATCGGATGATGACCGAGCATGGTTTTGAGTTATTGCGTTTGATTATGTCATGGATCTACCCACCATTAGGGTAGATTAGGCCTACATTACTATGTTGGCCCGACGCTGGAATGCGTGGACCAACACATTTCACTTGCCTCCTGGTGAGATGACCATCACACTAGAGGACGTCTACAGGATCTTCAATATCCCTATCAACGGTGAGGTTGTTGTTTCCTCTGCCTAAATGAAAAAGGATGTCATTCTTGCTACCATATTCGATGATTAGAGTGCCAACGTACAGGATGATGCAGACCATGGAAGGGTGCACATCAGGGACCGGTACCAGGATGACGTATTCTCTGCTCAAGAGGCCCTATTCATGCACCTCATCATTCAGATAGTCCTTCCAGACTCCTCGGGTGTGAGGATTCCCTAGAACATGCTATCCCTTGCTTGGAGGGTGCTTCAGAGCTCAACAGAGGGGCCTCCAACCAAATGACTAGCCTATTACAGCTACCAATTTTCCATGTTATGGGTGTGTTAGGATTTGGAGGTAGGCAGGATCCACAGCAGGATCCACCATAGGTACCAGGTCATTTAGGAGAGTAGACTCCAGAGCATAGTGCAAAGGGAGGTGGCAAGAGCTCCAGTATAGGGGAAGCAACCTAGATCTATTTATTAGCATCTGCCTACTACAATTTGATCCATCATTTTATGTGTAAGGTCGAGGACCTACACAGTTGTAACCCGTGGGAATTTTGTACTCCCTATGTAATCATTTGGACACATATATATGATATGATATTTCATGGCTCATTATATGTAAGTGTGTGTTTATTAATTTTTGATTTTATGTTTATTTGATGCACATGGATGCAATGCGTATTTAAATGCTATGTTTGTATGATGCAATGTATGGATGTCATGCACTAGATAGCTATTATTTTTTATGAGGATGATATGTAGTGATCTAGATGATTAGATGTGCGACATATGATGTATGTAGATGGATGCAATGTTTATTTTTTTAACGCATATTTATTTTTGCTTTATGGGCATGCATATATTTTATGTAGTTTATGATATGCTATGCAATGTATGGTAATGCATTATGTACAGAATCATAATCTAATGGAAATGAACCTATATGCTTTAATCACTTACAACATAAGGAATGAATGTAAACTGTGTATATAAATTTTTAAAATATGACACCACAGAATGTATAACAATCATGCAAAATAATTGATAATTCTCATTACAAGAACTTAATCAATTAATCACCCATATATGAAATGCAGTGAAATGGATTGGTAAAATGCTTAATGAATAATTATGTCATTTCGTACTATATAGTCAGTGGTCGTCTAAACATCATTTCTGATCTTCATGGAGTATCTATCTTATATATTTGATTGTACATTGTAAAGTGCATTTTGATTAATGAATGACTCGTATTTTTGCATTCTGATGAGATTTGGTATTTTGTTGCTATTGGAGCACTTTTTGGATTTTTCCTTGAGACTCAAACACCCTAGTAGACCTCTCCAAAAATCACATACTAACTATACCAGGATTATATTGTACAAGGCTTTTACCGTGACAGACCCAACTATTCGTAATCCATGTGTGTGAATGTGAGTATTTTTAGATAGATCATAAGCACACCTCGTATGTCAGTCGGGACTCTTTCAACCCATATGTGAGATAGGGTTCCTCGTACGATTGTATCATCCTTGTTTTAGCTTTGATTAGACTTATACAACTAGACAATCTTAAGTACCTAGAGCTAGCTCATCTTGTAAATTGATCAGGGCTACCCCTCCAAATGTAGGCGGGACTCTTTCAACCCATTGCTACGTTTGAGGATCACCCAATAAAACTACCCTTCCGATTGTAGGTGGGACTCTTCCAACCCATTACTGAGACCGAGGATCACTATATGGCTTTCAAAAGGTGTACAATCCAGGGATTCAAGCTCTCACCCTTCTTACTTGCTCAGATGTAGTGATAATAATCATTGTTAGTCCACATGTTACCGCTTTCTTTGAGCAAGGGATTTTTATAGTGCTTTTGATTCACTATGTCACTTCACATTTTGAACTTGAAATTTGTATATATATATTTTTTGTACTTTGTAACTTGGGATTTAACTTTTGTGACTTTAGGATTTATAGGGGAAATTCTTGTCCTTTTGCCAAAGTACACCTTTCTAAATTTACTATTTGCAAGATAAGCAGGTCGTGAGACCCATCTCTCTAGAGACCTAAGACTGCTTTCGTGGCTTTCATCCTATCTCGTCTTAGCAAGGTTTTATATTGTTTTGCTTAGTGATGGGATTCTGATATGTCAAGGCACTATCCCAACTAATGACCTTGTCTATAACATTAAAGCAAGATTTCTACAATATTTGAAGAAACCACTAGGTATGGTTGAGTGACAAGAAAACTTAATACACATAGGTCTCCATAATAGGTATCGTGTACAAATGCAATGAATTATGATAAATGTAAGGGTGCATGATTTTCATACAAATGTGTGACTGTTTGTACAACTTCGATAAACGCACTACACTCTACTACGGAATGCAACGGATGACAAATGCCTAAATACAATATGATGATGTGAATGCATGTGTGAATTTAAATGAAAATGCAAATGCAAATGTTTTTGGATTTTAGGCTTTATCAAATTTTTTGGACTTTTATATATTTTTCTTGTTTTTTATAGGTTTTTGAGCTTTCATATTTGACCAAACAACGAGTACAAGTCCTTGGATATTTTTAGGGTTGACCAAGCAATTTTTAGAAATCCTTGGAGCCTTTTGACTTGACCAAAGGTTTTATAGATGCCTTTGGAACCTTTTAGTTGACCAAACTCTCAACAAGAAGGTGTGGAGCCTTTTGGGATGACCAAGAAGTTATAGGAACTCTCGGAGCCTTTGGGTTGACCAAGCAATTTTTGGGAATCCTTGGTGTTTTTTCTTGACCAAGCTTCTTAATCAAATAGCTTGGGGCCTTTTGAGATGACCGAGCGGTTTAGACAAAACCTCTCTAGGATTTTGGGTTGACCAAAGGGCTTGCAGATGCCTTTGGTGCCTTTACTACACTCTCAAGCATAGAATGCCTTAATATGGATGATATTGAGAGGCTCAAGCTCGTCCACACCCTCTAGCGATGTTAGGCGATAGGTACCTGGATAAATATTTTTAGATATGATGTAAGGCCCTATACAATTAGCCACAAATTTTTCTCGCATGTCAGGTAGAAAATTTGAGTTATGTTGGTTCTCTTTTAACACAAGATCTCCAACTTCAAAGTCTCTCTGGTGGACTTTGATATTGTAAGCTTGTTTTAATCACTCCTAATAAATGTGGAGAAGCTCAAGGGTATTCATGCGATGTTCATCAAGCAACATCAATTGATCGAGGCGAGCTTGCCACGTGGTGTCATCATCGATGAACTCTTTCAATGCGATGCGCAATGTTGGAATTTACAACTCTAAGGGTATAATGGCCTCAGTGCCATATACTAGTGAAAATAGCATTGTCTCAATGGGCATCCGAATGATAGTCATGTAAGCCCATAGTGCAAGGGGTAACTGTATATGCTAATCCTTATGGTGTTATTGCACTATCTTTTTCAATATGGCTACCATAGTCTTGTTTGAGGCCTTAGCTTGCCCGTTTGCTTGCGGATAATATGGAGTTGCAAAACTATGTTGAATGCGGTATTTAGATGTTAAAGCCCACATAGTTTTGTTCTTAAAAGAAGTTCCATTATCCAAAATTATTTTGGATGGTATCCCAAAATGACATATGATATGCTCGAGAATAAATTCTATGATGTGAGATCCAATGGTCATTGTAAGGGGAATGGCTTCCACCCACTTTGTAAAATACTCAGTAACCGTGATAATGAATTTATGTCAGCTTGACGATAGAGGGGAAATCTTGCCAATTAGATCTAGTCCCCACTGAGCAAATGGTCAAGCCGCATAAATGGGTTGCCAGGCCTGTGATGGAAAGTGTGTAAGATTAGCATGAAGATTATATTTAACGCATTTCTTGACATACACATTGAAATCCTTCTCCATAGTGGGCCAATAATAACCCATGCGAAGGATGCATTTGACGATAGCCATGCCGCTAAAATGGCCATCGCATGTACCATCGTGAGCTTCTAAAATTTCTCGAGATGACTCTTGGGGCTCAAGACATCGAAGGAGGACTCCTTCGTAACTGCGTCGGTATAAAATGTCTTCTATCAAGACATACTTAGTCACTTTCTATTTAAATGTGTGTCTTGCAGTACGCAAAAATCCTTCTGGAATCATACCAAGTTTTAGGAAGTCTTAGATTTGCAACATCCATCTTTGACAAGCCTCAGCTTCAACTGCTAAGACATCCTGCTCCCCCTGCGTATTTAGCTTTGCAAATGCAGAATGGGAAGCAACCTTGTGGTGAATGGTAGTACCACTCCCTGTAGGACTTTGATAAGTCAATGACTCCTAGGGTGCCTGCTTAAGAAAGTCTTCTGCTCTACGAAACCAATCAGTTGTTGGTTTGACAATAATCATGTTGATTGAATCTTTGTTATTAAAGGTTGCACACTCTGTTGTTGGGTGCAAGAGCTTTCTAACATGAATGGTAGTAAACTCAGCAGACAAATTTTGAGGGATCAAGGACCCCAAATATGCCATGGTGTCTACAAAACTATTTGATGAACGAGGGATTACCTCAATGTCATACCATTCAAGTTTAGCCAGATAAGTGGCAACAAGATCTTTGTAGGCTTTCAACATGGGACATCAAAACTGAAAGAGCCCCTTAACCTCATTAACTACGAGTAGAGAATCACCAAAAATGTTTAGTATTTTAATACCCATGGTGATGGATGTGTGGAGGCCCATAAGTAAAGCTTCGTATTCAGCATTATTGTTGGTGCACAAAAAGTCTAACTTGAATGACAAGGGCATTTGAGCTCCTTGTGGCATGAAAAACACTATTCTTGCACCACTCCCTTGCTCACACTTCGAACCATTGAAGAACAATGTCATATCAACATTATTCTTTGGTTCCTCAGGTTTGAGAGCTTTAGATATTACGAAGACCACATCATCTGGAAGCTCAATGGTTAGAGGTCTACTATTGGACAGTGGTGCCTCAACCAGTTGATCAGCTATGACTTGTCCCTTGATGGACTTTTGGCTAATGAATTGCAAATCAAATTATATCAATAGCATGATCCACTTTGTAGTACGTGTGTTATGATATGTACTACAAAGGATTCTATTTCGATATAACATATGTTGTATGACTTAGCATGTAATGCTAGAATTTCCTGGTAGCAAACACTACTGCTAAACAAAGTTTTTCAACATATGCATATCCTGACTCATAACTCACCAAGGTGTGACTGATGTAATATACGGCTTGCTCTTTGCCTTGCACGTTCTTTTGGGCTAACATGGTCCCTAATGCAAATTTGGTTGTTGATATATATAGCAGAAAAGGCTTATCCAACCTTGGTGGAGCTAGTACTGGCGATGTTTCCAAGTATTGCTTAATCTCAGCAAAGGCTTCTTGGAAATCCTTGTACGAATCAAATGGGACCCCTTTGTGTAGCAGTCGATTCATGGGTCGACACTTATCTGATAATTGAGAAATGAATCACTTTATGGATGCTACTTTGCCCTGAAGGCTTCTTAGTTATTTGATATTAGTGGGAGGACGCATCTCTAGAATAATCGTGACATTTACTAGGTCTACTTCAATGCCTTACTTAGAAATGATGAATCCCAAGAGTTTACCTGAAGTTATGCCAAATACACACTTCTTAGGATTAGCCTGACATTGTGCTCTATCAGGTCATCGAAGACCTTCCTTAAGACCTCTGCATGCTCTGCTCATAGCAACAACTTAGCTAGTAAGTCATCGATATAATCTTCTAAGATTTTATGCATGTAGTCATGAAAAATATGTCATAGCCCACTGATATGTGGCACCAGCATTTTTAAGACCGAATGGCATAACTTTGTAGTAAAATATCCCCCATGGCATTATGAATGTGGTTTTATGCTGATCTTTGGGTTTAATACGAATATGGTTATATCTAGAAAAACCATCCATAAGGGAAAGCATTTCGTGACCTTCAGTGGCGTCTACCAAAGCATCGATATTTGGCAATGAAAATGAATCTTTGGGTGTTGCCTTGTTGAGATCTCTAAAATTCATACAAATACGAACCCTTCCATATAGCTTTCCTACGGGTACCATATTGGAGACCCACTCTGGATAGTCGATGGAGATGACGAACTCTACATCCAACAACTTTTGCAACTTGTATTTTACCATTAAGGCTACTATTGGATGCATATTTCTAAGTTTTTACTTGACTAGCTTCTTTGACAAATCTAGTGAAAGGTTATGAGTAACCAATTTTAGATCTAGACCCAGCATGTCTTTTTAAGTCCAAGCAAAGATATCAGGTCTCTCTTTCAGTAGAGGGATGATGCTTTCATGCTCATCCATAGTGAGACTCTCTCCGAATATAACCTTCTTTGGATTGATGTGATATTTACTGATATCCACATCGAAGGTTTTCTCTACTAACATATGTGATCCCTCCTCAAGCTGGTGAGGTGTAGGAATCATATGGATGTCATCAGTCGGGTTCACATGTTCCTCTTGGGAAGCATTCTCGACATGACAAACATCATGAGTGCAGCCTAGTGTGCAAAATGAAATGGTTGCAGCATTTCTTCATTTGGGAAGAAATCTTCAGGTTGGACTGGTGATTCAGCATGATTCCAATCGATAGCATCCATGTTTAGATGTAGTGGTTTGGATGGATCTGCTGGATTGTGGAGTGGAGTGGTCAAATTTACAAAGACCATATTGATGGAATGGAATTGATATCTAGAACCACACGGATAGAACTCTATCTCTAAAGTGTAGCTTTTGTATCCAAGATCTAGTTTGGATGGTATGGGCACAAATGAATCCTCTCTATAGGATGCACGTATAACTGGATCATCCTGGTGCACTGGCTATAGAATGGGATCTCTCTACTCAAGGAGCTCCACGTACGTAGGCGAATCGAGAAAGAGTTATTGATACCTCTCTTCGAGTCTCTCTTCTTTCCCTTAGGTTGTGATGGAGATTGATCTCTCAATGAAAACCTACAGTTGTACTAGGTGGGGGACCTCTAGGTTGAGGCCTATTGTGTAAGTGGTGAAGTCCCAGATAGGCTATCTCCATCGAGTCCTCACCATCAATGTTCAAATACAATTCATCACTTCCCTCCTCTTCTAAGGAGGGATTAAGCAGATGTGGTCCCATGTATCTAATCCTACGATCGCTATCATCACTATCCAGATAAATCCAATAGAATGATTGTATATATGATACTATTGCATAAATTGATGCTACTCCTTCCTCAGAGAACTTGGTGTTGGGAAGGACTTCCTCCATAACCCTAGGCAATAGATATTGTGGATACATGAGACTAGAATTGATTCTCTCATCTACATCACTGTGGTCACTACCATGGATGGGCCACTCTATTGTGTCTATGCACAATGGGAGATCATTTGGGTGAGGCTTTAAGTAAGCATCCTATGTTTCATATTTATAATCACTATCGATTATGAAACGCTCATTTGTCTCTTCCACTTGTTCCATATGCAGCAGATAGTGTATAAACGTCAGACCTAGAAAGGTCGACCTGATTTCCTCCTAAGATTGATCATCGTTTGAGGACTCATCATCTGCATCATAACTAGGTCCGCTCATTTTGGAGGTGGACTCCTCTCCATCATCATCATAGAGATCTCTTGATTTGAGATCACCTACAGCATGGGGGTCATGCCCCTGTATACCCAAGTTTTCTCTAGGGTTGTCCTTTAAGGGCCTATCATGGTATGAATCAGGTGGCCCTATGGTAACAAATGATACCCTCTAGTGAGTCCTCCAACATCTGGAATGATCAGGGTGGTATGGATTAAAATCCACATCATCCCCCAGACTCAAGTACATGTGATCTAAGGATGCAATAATCAAATCAT
Organism: Wollemia nobilis; assembly: GCA_028583015.1. Taxonomy (NCBI): domain Eukaryota; kingdom Viridiplantae; phylum Streptophyta; class Pinopsida; order Araucariales; family Araucariaceae; genus Wollemia; species Wollemia nobilis. The sequence continues at coordinate 532,539 of JAQPPZ010002662.1, forward strand.
CATGACCTTGTACTTGTAACCTTAACCCGAACATATCAGTAGCCAACTGATAATGAGGTTTGAGTGGAGTTCTCCATCCTTGTTCAAAAATACCAAGGTCACACCCATGCCAATGATACGACTCGAAAATGCACATGGTGTATTCTAGGTTGGACAGATAGCACACATTCATAGTGAATGGCTCGTCATCATCCTCATCTATGGACATTCTGGTGGGCGCTTGATCCAGCCCTGCATAGACGAAGTTTGTTTGGTTGGGTGGCTCACCCAATGGCACTACGGATCCAATCAAAAATCAATGGGCATGTGGTCGGCCCATCTCTTGCACAATTTTTTAGGATAGGTCTGAAAGTAACATTTTGCATAAGATACTCACCCAATCATGTCTTGGCCAGATGAACGATCACTTGCGGTGCAGATGACCCTGCTGAAGATGCAGGTGAAGCAGGTCGAGGTGCCTCCTTGACTTTTTCTTGACGTTCTTCCACATCCATGGGAGTGGGAGTCTCATTGGCGACTGATTTGGGCACATGATTTTCCACTTTCTCACCTAATTTCACCTTTAGCTTCTTGACTTGTCGATGCATCACCGATGCAGTCAGCTTTAGAGAAGTTGCAGTTGTGTGCTCAGATCTGTGCAACACAGATGTCAATGGTTGAGCACGAGCTGTTGGTTTTCCTATTGGAATCTACTAGGTTCACAATAGGAGTACAAAACCCAAGTGCATCGATGGGAGTACAAAACCCCTAGGAAAATCTACTAGGTTCACAAACTTGAATGGTTCTTTGTATGAGAAAACCATGTGCACTTGTCCCTCATGAATGTATTTCACACACTAATGCAAGATAGAGGGGATGCAACACATTTCATGAATCCAAGGCCTCCCAAGCATAATGTTGTACTACATGGTGCCCTCTATCACATGACACATCATAGAGATGGTCTTGAGTCCCACCTGAATAGGTAGAACAATTGTACCAACCGTCAAGCATAGCACATCGTTAAATGCCCTCAACATAAAGGTGGTAGGCAATGTTGACAATTTTGTCACATTGCATAAGGGGTAGAAAAAAATCAAAAAATCAAAATTTTGTATAGTGTTTCCTTTTGCAAAAGTATTTCTTTTTGTTGCTTCGAAAGTATTTGTAAGTGTTGCAGCAATTTTGGCTTTCAATGCCACCCCCTTGTACATAAAATGAAGAAGAAAAAGCTTCGCTGCCAAACAAGCCAAAGAAGATAGCTTCGCCGAAAGAAGGAAAAAGTGTCGCGATATCGCGACATGTTGCATTTTCACGGCTGAGAGCGACAAGAGGGAGCAAGAAAGAAAAAGTGTCACGATATCGCGACATGTTGCATTTTCACGGCTGAGAGCGACAAGAGGGAGCAAGAAAGAAAAAGTGTCGCGATATCGCGACATGTTGCATTTTCGCGGCTGAGAGCGACAAGAGGGAGCAAGAAAGAAAAAGTGTCGCGATATCGCGACATGTTGCATTTTTCGCGGCTAAGAGCGACAAGAGGGAGCAAGAAAGAAAAAGTGTCGCGATATCGCGACATGTTGCATTTTCGCGGCTGAGAGCAAGGAGGAGGAGAAAGAGAAAAGTGTCGCGATATCGCGACATGTTGCATTTTTGCGGCCGAAAGCAAGGAGAAAGAGCAAGAAGGAAAAGTGTCGCGATATCGCGACATGTTGCATTTTCAGCCGAAAGCAAGGAGAAAGAGCAAGAAAGAAAAAGTGTCACGATATCGCGACATGTTGCATTTTCGCGGCCAAAGAGAGGAAAAGTGTCGCGATATCGCGACATGTTGCATTTTCGTGGCCAAAAGCAACAAAAGAGGACAAAGACATAGAAATGTCGCGATTTCACGACATGTCATATTTTCGTGATGCAAGAAGAAGAACCAAGCTGAAGACATAGAAATGTCACGATATCGCGACATGTTGCTTTTTCGCGACTCAAAAGGGGCACGCGCTCCAAGCCGGGTATTTTCTCGAGACGATCAAGTGCCTCATAAATGCATTTTTACTTGCCCGATAAGCTCGCTGCTCATTTTTGGCAATTGGAAGTGAAGTATCAGTCCCTGAAGGAGAGCCCGACAAGCATGGCGGCCACTCGAGCATTGCACCCAGAAACCAAGGACACTCAGACGGCTCATCAATGCATGTTTCCACGGTTGACTCGGTCACAGTTGCCAATTCTGGTAATGGATTTGAGAGCTCAGTCACGAGGGCCGCGAGGAGCCGACTTCTCAGATCTCAAGAGTATACTTCGCCATTCTGTGTAATAATGACTCAGAGGGTCGGGTCCTCTATAAAAACCTAGGCATTGTAATGTAAGAAGGGGGGAAATTTTTGCTAGAAAGCTGTTGTAACTTGATGTCCTACGATTAATACTAAAGAGCTTTGGGCTCAATTTCTCTCTTGTATGCTGCCTTCTGTGTTTATTTCTTTTGTCTTTCTTCATTTGCATACTGTAACTCTGAATCCTGAATTCGGTGTGCGATTGGGGACTAGTACCCTAAAATTCGCCCGAAGGATACATAGGGGAGGAAAAATGCTATATTGGTTTTCTTTTATGCTGCCTGGTGGGTTGTGGTTTTTGTTATATTCGCTTGTCCTAATCGTCGTTACTCTGAACCCTAAATTTTGATGAAAGGGAGAAGGAGAATCCTGGAGCTCGCCCAGAGGATACATAGGAAGGTTAATGTGGCGTTTCTTTCATTTATTCTTGGTGTTCTTTGCTGCTATTCAAGTTGTTAGTTAGTGATCGTGCTTCCTGTTCTCTCCCACTTTAAATCATTGATCTCTCTTCCCTTACTCCCTTTATTTATTTCCTGCACCCTTACTCTTTTTATCTCTTTCCTGCACCCTTACTCTGTTTATCTCTTTCCTGCATCCCTTATCTCAAAACACCAAAGTAGTTTAGCATAGGAGCCGGCCTTTCTCCGGAGATTGGCACGAGGGGCATCTCTTCCCTTCGGCCTTTCAATGTTGGTCCAGGTCTAGGGCGCATACACTTACCCAAATCCTTTCCTAGGCAGATTTGATGACCAACAGTTTTTGGCACGCCCGGTGGGACACTGGTCCCATGTTTTAAGGAAGCCCGAGTTTGGTGAATCTCTGGCTTGCCTCCATCTGGAAAAATCACCTGGCGACTCTGACTGAGCTGAAGATCCAGATTTCTTGATCGTAGGCACCTTTTAAAGCTGAAATAAGACACCCCGGAGGAATCAAGGTTTGGTGAGCAGCCTTGACCTCACAAGCGGAGAAAAGAATGTTCACCTGGCGACTCCGACTTAGTGGCGAGAACCGTGATCTCTGCAGGCCACTGCTATAATGGAGAGGGTATGCTATCCCAGCTGGGATGATCGTGGCCCTCTGAATCTCCCAAGTTACCATGAAATTCCCAAAAGTGCCTTGAAGACATTGACGAAATACAATGGCACTAAGGGAATGGCCCAAGAGCACCTTGAAGATGTTGCTGCTTTAGCGACCCTCCATGACATAACCCACGAAGATGTCATGATCAGACTTCTGGTTCTATCTTTGGAAGGAAGGGCGCTGTAGTGGTACAGACTGCTCGGGCGTAAAAGCATCTGCTCATGGGATGACTTAGCGGGAGTGCTAATCAGAACATTTGATGGCTCTCAGGACCCCTTCCAGCTTTTGATGTACCTCTCCACCATCACAAGAACACCTCTGGAGAGCATCACGGACTTCAATGTCCGATTCTGTAGAAGTTGGAAGAGAATTCCAGGAGAGATCCAACCGACGCCCGCCCAAGCCCACCTCTTCTATGTTCGGGCCTTTCACCCGGACATGAGCCTCCTCTTACTGCAATCAGGTGAACGAAGATTTCCTCAAATATTTGAGGAAGTAGTACGAGCAGAGCAGCTCCTGCTCCTATCTGGAAAGTGGCAGTGGGGGGAAACTCCATCACTTTCTCCAATATTTGCTGCTCCTGTCTATCCTGCATAGTATTCACCATGGAAGATTCCTCATACTGAGTAGAGACCTGAGATGCAGTCGTTTGGAGCTCAAGAGGCAAATTTCATCCAAGGCCAATGATGGGAATATGCAAGCTTTGCCCCAGCAATGAACAATATGGTTGCTTGCAGTCTCCATCAGGAGATGGGCCAAGGAGAGAAACAGACTCAAGTGGCAGAACCTGAGAACAAAGAGGGCACATTTTTGCACCCTTTTTGTATCCCAGTGGATGGCATGCAAGTATTCAGCCAGAGCCCATTAAGCATGCCTCATCAAGAGGCTGAGCCCAAGGAGATCCTGGAAGCAGACTTATCATGGGAAAAGCCCTGTTGTCGCAGCAAGAAGTTGGAGGAGCTCGTATTCAAGAGTCCACAGCCGGTGGACTCTCTAAAATGGTGGTATTGGTTCTAGCCATCACCACAACCGGTACCCACAAAAGACCCCCATGCGGCGAACTTCTTCGACACATCATTCATCACCAGTATGGGTACTGGCAGGAGTGACAACCTGCCACGTTGCACTCCGTTTGCAACATGGACAACTTCGGGAAGAGGTTATCCGAACTTCAAGGATCAACTGAAGTTCAATCAGATCTGGTCCGGACATTGCAGGTTCATCGGATAGGCACCCGAAGCTGGGTTTATGGTGGCGGCATGCCAATCATGTCACAAAATTTTGTGTAAATACTGTAAATAGCCCGGCTAGTAAATAAGTGCCGAAAGCGCTAAGTGTTGCTTAGGAGCTTAGGCACAAACAAAAAAAAATGTTGTCAGTGGATAGTCAGAGAAGAGGACAATGGGAATGACTCTGTTGCCCAATGGATAAAGGCCTGGGATCTCTGCATTCAGACAAGCTAAATGCCCCGTGAGCCGCCAAGAATGTTGACAATTTTGTCACATTGCACAAGGGGTAGAAAAAAATCAAAAAATCAAAATTTTGTATAGTGTTTCCTTTTGCAAAAGTATTTCTTTTTGTTGCTTCGAAAGTATTTGTAAGTGTTGCAGCAATTTTGGCTTTCAATGCCACCCCCTTGTACATAAAATGAAGAAGAAAAAGCTTCACTGCCAAACAAGCCAAAGAAGATAGCTTCACCGAAAGAAGGAAAAAGTGTCGCGATATCGCGACATGTTGCATTTTCGTGGCTGAGAGTGACAAGAGGGAGCAAGAAAGAAAAAGTGTCGCGATATCGCGACATGTTGCATTTTCACGGCCGAGAGCGACAAGAGGGAGCAAGAAAGAAAAAGTGTCGCGATATCGCGACATGTTGCATTTTACGAAGGAAAGAGAGAAGAAAAAAAAGTGTCTCGATATCACGACATGTTGCATTTTCAAGCAAAGAGAGAGCAAGAAGGAAAAAGTGTCACGATATCAGCGACATGTTGCATTTTCAAAGCAAGGAGAAGAAGAAAGAAAAGTGTCGCGATATCGTGACATGTTGCATTTTGGCTCAAAGCAAGGAGAAAGAGCAAGAAGGAAAAGTGTTGCGATATCGTGACATGTTGCATTTTCGCGGCTCAAAGCAAGGAGAAAGAGCAAGAAGGAAAAAGTGTCACGATATCGCGACATGTTGCATTTTTGTGGCCGAAAGCAAGGAGAAAGGCAAAGAAGGAAAAGTGTCGTGATATCGCGACATGTTGCATTTTCATGGCCAAAAGCAACAAAAGAGGACAAAGACATAGAAATGTCATGATTTCGTGACATGTCATATTTTCGTGATGCAAGAAGAAGAACCAAGTTGAAGACATAGAAATGTCGCGATATCGCGACATGTTGCTTTTTTGCGACTCAAAAGGGGCACACGCTCCAAGCCGAGTATTTTCTCGAGACGATCAAGTGCCTCATAAATGCATTTTTACTTGCCCGGTAAGCTCGTTGCTCATTTTTGGCAATTGGAAGCGAAGTATCAGTCCCTGAAGGAGAGCCCGACAAGCATGGCGGCCACTCGAGCATTGCACCCAAAAACCAAGGACACTCAGACGGCTCATCAATGCATGTTTCCATGGTTGACTCGGTCATAGTTGCCAGTTCTGGTAATGGATTTGAGAGCTCAGTCACGAGGGCCGCGAGGAGCCGACTTCTCAGATCTCAAGAGTATACTTCGCCATTCTATGTAATAATGACTCAGAGGGTCGGGTCCTCTATAAAAACCCAGGCATTGTAATGTAAGAAGGGGGGGAACTTTCTGCTAGAAAGCTGTTGTAACTTGATGTCCTACGATTAATACTAAAGAGCTTTGGGCTCAATTTCTCTCTTGTATGCTGCCTTCTGTGTTTATTTCTTTTGTCTTTCTTCATTTGCATACTGTTACTCTGAATCCTGAATTTCGGTGTGCGATTGGGGACTGTACCCTGAAATTCGCCCGAAGGATACATAGGGGAGGAAAAACGCTATATTGGTTTTCTTTTATGCTGCCTGGTGGGTTGTGGTTTTTGTTATATTCGCTTGTCCTAATCGTCGTTACTCTGAACCCTGAATTTCGATGAAAGGGAGAAGGAGAATCCTGGAGCTCGCCCAGAGGATACATAGGAAGGTTAATGTGGCGTTTCTTTCATTTATTCTTGGTGTTCTTTGTTGCTATTCAAGTTGTTAGTTAGTGATCGTGCTTCCTGTTCTCTCCCACTTTAAATCATTGATCTCTCTTCCCTTACTCCCTTTTTATTTCTTTCTCTAACCCTAACTCTTTTTATCTCTTTCCTGCACCCTTACTCTGTTTATCTCTTTCCTGCATCCCTTATCTCAAAACACCAAAGTAGTTTAGCATAGGAGTCGGCCTTTCTCCGGAGATTGGCACGAGGGGCATCTCTTCCCTTCGGCCTTTCAATGTTGGTCCAGGTCTAGGGCGCATACACTTACCCAAATCCTTTCCTAGGCAGATTTGATGACCAACAGGCACAATGTGTGACTTGGGTAACTTGATGTGGCTCAGTGCCTTAGTTGTGATTATATTGATCGAGGACCCAGTTTCGATGAAGAACCTTTTAAAATGCATGTGGTTAACACACGCAATAATATGTAGCGGTGGGTCAGCCATAATAGTAGGAACCATCTTCACTTCATGATCATAAAATTGTATCGTGGGTTCCTAACACTATTGTACATGTCCCACAAAATTTGTAAATGCATGGGCATCTTGGGATTATACCTCAATGGACCTCAGAATGTCCATAAGAGTCTCCCTATGTCTAGGGGACTGCTAAATAAGTTTGTATATTAATAACTTTGTAGGAGCTATCTATAGGAGTTGTTTGCAGGTTTTGAACCAACTTGCTCCTTATGGTCACCACTGGTCTAGTTGGTAGGCCTGGAATGTTATGAGCTAGCCATTGATCTAACATAGCTTGTATTCTATGGGAGCATGAGGTCAATTCGATTGATCATATCTCTCGTGTCTAGTAACAACATTGACCATGCCTACGAACCCCTGGGTAGGTGGTTCGATTCGCACTTGATTGACTTGGTCGACATTGTTATGAGGTGCCTCATGATTAAGTAGAAGATAATTGAAAATTCCCATGTTTTTGTTGTCAGGCGCTTGTGGGTTGCCTGGTATTACCAGCTCTCCTTTTTCTATCATGTTCTACATGATGTGTTTGAAGGACCAACATGTCTCGATGTCATGGCCTTTCGCTCTATGGAATATGTAGAACAGATCATCTTGATGCCACTTTGACTTTGGCACATTCGGATCTACTAATTTGACCTTAGGCAATTGTATGGCCTTGGCATCATACAGTTGATGAAAAATTGAAGTCATCGATTCCGTCAAGGGTGTGAACTAGTGAGGTGGGCGCTCTTCTTTGTTTTTGCCCTTATAGTTGTATTTGCATGTCTCGTAATGCACAGGAAGAGGTTGAGCTTGATAATTAGGCTTATGTTGCTCCTTGTCTTCTCCTCCGAGATTTAGCACTACTTGATTCACGTGGGCTTGCTTGCCCTATTATTTTGTAGTACTCTTTTAAACCCCTCTTTCTTGGTTTTGAGCTTCAAGTTGCCTTCTTGTAACTTGATGTCCTCAATCACCTTGGCTTGCGCCATGACTTCCTCTAATGTAGGGTACTACTGTAGCTACAACAATAGCGAGATGTACTTGGCACAACTCTTTGTAAAAATTCAAGTGAGTTTAGCCATAGGAATAGGGAATGGTAGCTTTACCATTATTCTATGCCATCTCTTTTCATATTGATCGATGGGCTCGTCGTCGCATTGAGCTAGTGTAGCCAAATCGAAAAGGTTGGCTTGTTTCTTGATGCCAAATGAATAGCATTCAAGAAATGCATCGGCCAACTTTTCAAAACCAATAATACTATGTTTCTTCAATTGGTTAAACCACTCTCGGGTCAGGCCAAAAATTTTTGTAATGAAAGTGCGCAACAACAAGGCATCCTAACTCTCTATCTGGAAACATGCATCCAAAAAACTCGTAACATGCTCTTGTGCATCCTCATCACCCTTGAATTTTTCCAACTAGGGCATATCAAAATGCTTGGGATATGGAGGTGTAGGCACCGAGGGGTCTAGAGGTTTGTTGTGTATCTTCCTCAGTGTCGACTTTTGCATAGTTGTGCCTTGCTTCTCTATTGCTTTGACCTTATCATCCAAAACCTTGTACGCCTTAGAAGATAGAAAGTCCTCCTCCCTAAGCTACCGTGGAGGTGATCTAGGAGGTAATGCCTTCTTCGAGGGAGGTGGAGGACATAGCTCTTCCTCCTCCTCAACCTGAGAACTCTCAGGGTAGCCCTAATCGTATCTGTCTGCATCTATGTGCTCATGCTACCTCTGTCTAAGATCATTGAGTGACAATAGTCGCTCCCTCTATTGGGCACTGGAATGAGTATGAGCATCTCTTTTCTCCTCATGCATATCAGCTAGGGACATATCCCTTCTATGCACATGCTCTCTATGGTCCTCGGGAGGGTATAGACTAGCCTTGGCTAGCTGATCCTCCTACTCTATGCGCTCCTTCTAAGCTAGAATATTCTCTTTGCGCATGCATTGCTCATATAATATCTATCGTAAGAGCCTTTTTACTTGAATATTTTCATCTTCAATATGCCACCTCTCTAGGCAAGCATCATCCAATTGATCTTGGAGTAGTTGAAGTCTTTTCTCAGACACCAATCTATGTGATCTGTCTATCTGGTCAACCGTAGAAGGCCTCTAGTGTGTGTGCTTTATGCAAGCTACATTATGGGTTATGTACCCATCATATAGATGTGTGTATGGTGGACGTGTGACATGAGGGTGCTTAGAAGCCTCTCCATGCTCTCTAGTGATCTTTATACAACTATCGCTATGCTCACTTGGAGCATGAGTGGGCGGAGCTGTAGGCTTGCAGTCTAGCTACTCAAGAACACTATCTAGACCATCTAGCTGTCTAGACCTCCATTGCTCATGTTGTGGTGTTCCATTAGCTCCCACATTTGAAATATCAATGGTGATCTTGCATGGTGATCCACACAGGAGTATGGGTGGACCTATGCTCAAAAGTGAGCCTATCCTCTTGCATCTGAATGGGTGGATCTCTGACTCGTCTATACTCTGATGGTGGAGAGTTGGAACATCCTGTGGACCTAGTATGTATGGTAACCAACTTGGTCCCCTACACCAAATATTCCTCGATCGATCTCGTGGATGCGTGTGTAGTGCGGTCCCGGTAATGGCTTTGGGGTAGAGCATCCTCTTACGAAGAAGCTTCATGCTTAGTCCTATGCCTAGAGGAGTGTACTAAAGCTCCTCTATCGCGGGTCTGCTCAATGGGATCTTCTTGTGTCGAGTTGTACCTCTAATGCTAGCCGAACATCGTTAATTTTGCTCATGTGCATGAGGACTCGACACATGCTATTGTGACCTAGTTGGGGGTTGATCATGGGCATCGGTCCTAGACCTTTGTTGATCACCCTATGTGTTCACCATTTGTGTACTTGACATCTAGATGTGTTTTATTATGCAAACAATGTAAACAAATGGTGATTATCTCTTTTAAATTTTATTGTGAGCCCTAAACTGTTTGATGTTGTTTTTAGATGTGTTGTATCAGTGTTAGAAACTCGTGTGTTTTGAAATATTATTGGATTTTAAAATCAGTTAAATTGGCTTTCACCTATATACTCGCACAAGCCGAATATGGTAATGACATCCATACTCAACGAAGTAGCATAGGTATTACCAACCCTCACCCAGCACATTGTATGCAATGATACACCCTTTTGAGGAAGAGTGCATGTTATTTTTCATGGATAGGACAGTTCTTGGATCAGCCTTGGCAACGAGTGGGTCCTGATAGTGCAATTTCAAATGATCCAACCAAGTGGTAATAACATCCACTGTTGGTCTCAATAAAACGAGTTGGATGTGAGAGCCAATGCCACTGATGTTTAAATGATACTTGGTGTGTGCGGTTCCTTTTATTTTACAAAAATGACAAATGCATCACAGAGCACAATGACCATTCCTACATGATGTATATGAAAAGAAAAATGAACGTTTCGCATTCAAAAATAATGCATGCTAATGTTCTAAATGATATTTTGACGATGCAATTATAATGACATGGCCACTGATTGGACCTCAAGCATGCAAACGACACAATATTTATCAAGGTCGATGTATTTAGGGGCAGACTGCACTCAGAGGTTCGCTATTCCCAACAACACCTTTCCACTAAATGGAAATCAAATGCAAATTAGGACTTATTCATTGACCCGTTATATTTTTGTTACTAATTTGTAGCGATTCGATGATCTCTGGAAAGATTCAAAGTAGAAAGTTGAATACAGAAGGTGAAATTAGGACCTACCTCAGCTCTTGTTCTATTGCCCACTGATTTCTTTGTTGTCTGCTTCTTCCTCTATGAATCGTAGGTCCGACCTGCAGGCTGCAGTGGAGACCGTAGGTTACAGTCACGGGCTAAAAAATAACTGCAGCTGAAAGCTACGGTTAGCACTTGTGGACATAAAAAAACCAAGAATAGTTAGAATTCAAGGCTAAAATTATGGGGTTTTTCTGAGATTGCCATCTGACACAACCATGGGAGCATGTGCCCAGCTGGTGTACTAATCTATACCATCAAAAACACAAATATCCACACAAAAATGCACAAATCAAACAAATAATGCCAACTAATGCAAAGTATTCTTGTATTGATATTTCAAAGGATCTCGGGTTATAAAAATGCCTCCCTCGAGGTCACTCCAAAGACGATACAAATGTTTACAATAGCCAATGCCCTCAACAAGGTAGGCATGCTTGTAGATTTGCTCTGGTGACTGCTCACAAACTGCCTTGGGGTAGAGTTAACCCCCTTCTCCATGATGTGGAAGGATTATGATATAGGCTTCTTTCTACACCTATCTCCCTACGAACAAGAAACAACAATGCATTATTATATAGATTGATAGCATCTCGCGATGAGGCCCTTTAAATGATTATATATGTAAATGCCATCAAACTAATGAAACAAGAAAGCATAAAGAAAGGTTCTACACTATTCTAATTGTATCAAGAATTACACTACAATATACAAAACATGAATAAAAACATGATGCATTGAACAAATGTTGAATTGAAAGTAATAAAGCATCAAAAATATCCAATATACTTCTACCCACTACAACGCATAAAATACCTAATTCCTATGGTCAGAGTTTCTCTAAAAATGCAATTTAACCTATGAAAGAACTAATCTGACTAACCTATGTAGTAAAAAGAAAACTGAGTAAGGTGATCTCTAACCTGTTACAAACCGCAGCTATGAGGGGTGGTTTACACTATAAACCACGGTTGACAGTCACAGTTTGACCTCTGATGTGTTTACCCTCAGAATTAGGGGCAATGGGCTTGACCTCCTTGTCTGAATTGATGTTCAAGGGTCACCTTTATCATCCTCTGATAGATTTGGCGATCAAATCACTATGAAGGGCCTTCGTTCACCTAGATTTGCATTTCTTTATCCTCCTATGAACCTATGGAATCCATGGGTAATTGATCATTGAATGGATAGCAAATGGGCTCTCAAATGCACAAGGTCATTATGCAATTTGACAGGGCTTCGCTACTCTCTTGATTAATTAGTTTGCTCGATAATTCGATAGCGCTTCGCTATGCAAATTATCTCTCTTTTTTCCTCTCTTTCCCCATTGAAAAATGGGGGTACTTATAGCATTCCCCTAAGGCTAGGGGTGGCTTCATGGAGAAGCCAAGATCAAGAATGTTGGTTAGGATAGTTGGGATGGAAGCCTCTGGAATCTTTCATCCTCCAACTGCCTCCTTCTAGATCTTTTGGTCATTCCAACCGATTTGTCTTGGATGGAAGGCCTAACTGAACTCCAGTTCAAAGCACAGGTCATAGCTATGGTCCATAATGGAGACTGCAGGTGTCAACCATAGTTCAAACTTGAGATCGTAGGTCTGGGTTGCGGTTCAGACTGCTTAGGCCAGAATGCCTAAATTGAGTGGTTAGAACCACTGCTCTATCTTGGAGTCTATCCAATATCCTTCATATGGTTTTTTAGCATGTCCATATGAGTAGTCACCCTTGGCATGACATGTTTTAGGTGTCCACACTTTAATACCATTGTTGGATTTTTAATCCTTACTACCATAAAATATCGCATGTCCTAATATAAATAAGCCACAATATTAAAGGTCAAAATATCAATAATGAAGAGTACATGATGAGGCATGATTTTTATTTTTATTTTTATTGATACCTTAGGATTTTCTAGGTTTTGTGCATTTTAGGACTTAGTCTTAATTTTTCATCCACCTTGTACATGTGAGTCACTTTTGTTGCTCATGTTGGTTTGGTCTAAGTCTAGGTATCTTATGTTTCGTAGAATAATCAGCTTTCTCCTTATCGGTTGTATTGTGGAGTAAGCCTTCATAGGGTAATCCTTGGATCTAATATTTCTTTCCAGGGTTATGGTTTGTATTATTGGGCTTATTTAAGTCCTTGTTGATTATTTTTATCGTGAGCTTCATTTGCCATAACAATTTGGTATCAAACCAAAAATTTGCATGGAGATTTTAGGTTATTTCGTCTCCCTTTGTTGTGGTTTTGGGTTATTACCAAACAAAATTGTCATGTTGAAGATCTTGTCCTTTGCTACAAATACTGCTGATAATTTTTGCAAACACCATTTCCTGCAAAAAATATCGACAATTTTTGTTTTTGCTCATAAATTTTTTGTTTCCAATTATTATCGACTTTTTGTTGGCAATTTTTTTCTATTACGGTGATAGGTTTACGTCAATGTGCACAACAACTTTTGTGCACTAGTTCATTCTGTAGGAGTCACACATGCACTTGACAGATCTTTGTGCCTATGATGGCATTTTTTTATCGATGCCACAACATTACCTGCCTCAACTTTCAAGCCCATAGAATATTTTGACCCACTGTACTTTTTTAGACTATGCTAGATCGAAGTCCCAAATAATTGTGCCTTGGTGCTTGTAGCTCCTATGGCCCTCTTCACATCACAAAGCTACACCACCTCACTACTTACCCTACGTGTTGAATCTTTTACGCCTGAAGGCTCAGCTTGACTACATCTGATAGGATCTAACATGAAATCAATTTTTATCGACTTCGTACATCATGCCAAGCTAAATTCATGATTGAATTTCATCATGGATGACTCTACTATAATTCCTTGATGCACCTTTCTACAAGCCTACTTCCTTAGAACATATTTGCCAACTGTTACCTATAGATAAGATCGATGCGATTGGTATTATAATTTGGCATTTTGCACTGAGATCTAACACTACCTGACACCTTTTAGACTACCCTGTTGCACCTGCACTGTTGGAGGATTAGTATTTCTAAGCGCCCATGTCAGATCTAACCAGTGCTGATTCCTAGCACAACACAACAACACAAATTTATTGCATTGAAAGGAGGTACTATAGAGCATGCGGGTTTTTGAAAACCAAAAACCTCGTGCTACTAATAGTCACACCCTCTGCCATTAACTAGCTCATATAATTTGAATGGTGGTTACTTTCGAGCCATGTGGTGGTCAAGGTCATGGTTTGCAGTTTGTGCTAAGTGGATGATGGGGTTTTGCTCTAAATTTTAATCCCATATTTTGAGGGATAAAGCCTTTGAAGGCTTAATAAGGGACTATCTATCCTTGGTTTTATATCCAGTGCACACTAGCTATGAAGTACGTGTGCCGACTACATAGTGGACGTAGCTAGCTCATGACACACCATTAAATTATGGACCAACTTGGATTTTGACAAAGTGCTTTCCCTGTTGTTGACCCACTATTGTGCAGGGTCAAACACAAATTTTTGCTTCTAAAGGTGATAAAATTTCCAATTTTCTTAACCTTTGAAAAGCATATGTTGCTATTTTTAATGTTAATTTATTTTTAATAGGGGTATATTTTTAATTTGTGCAAAATTGTAAAACACATTGCAATTTTTACAATTATTTAAGCACTTTCCACATTTTTTCGCCCTGTGGACATTTTTTAAACCTTTGTGTAAATTCTACTGGCGCATACTCAAGCAAAAATGATGATCAAATTGGCTAACAAAATAGCTCAACTCAACAACTTGTGAGTATTTTTGCTGATAAGGTCACTTCCACATATATACATCCAAAACGTGACGTTCCTATTTATGATGGCTCGTGAGATCCTAAAGTTCTCAACAATTGGATTTTAGACATGGACAGTTTGTTCAAATACACGAAATTGGATAAGGCTCAAAAAGTTGCTTTTTCCAAGCTTTAGCTCTCTAGCCTTGCTAAAATCCTCATCATTGATCATCAAATGACACAAAATCCTATTGATTCATGGGATGAGTTGGAATGCATTTTGAAGAGTAGTTTTTATCCTTCAAACTACTCTCAAGACCTTGAGATTAGATGGCTTCATCTTCGCCAAACCTCTCATATGAGTGTTCATGATTATGTGTTGCAATTTAACAAATTGAGAATTTTGAATTCAGTACATGATTCCACCATCCAGCTTATGACCAAATTCAAAAGTGGGTTGCAAGAACCCCTTTACAATAATTTGAAGTACAAAACCATTTTTATCATTGACATGGCTTTAAATCAAACCATTATTCCAGAGGAGGAATTGTGAGAGTCATCGTACGGGTCTCGCTCTTCATCGATGAGAGAAAATCTAAAGGTTCATCATCAGCAATCTAAGGCACCTAAGTCTTCTTCTTCCTCCTCTAATCCTTCTCCATCTTCTTCTTCCTTTTCATTTTATTCTCCTTCTTCTCAAAAATATTCTTCTAAAGCTCCTGTGGAATATCTTTTTTGTAAGAAGGGTCATCAAAAGCATCAATGTTTTCAATTAAAAATTTGAAGAAGAAATCCCTAGTTTTAAAGCCTTCACAATAGGATCCACAAGATGGTCCTATTGAGGCTACAAAGGAATGAAATGCATACAATAAATTGTTAGGGTTGAACAAATTAACCCTTATGAATACTTATCAAAGTTATCGTGAGAACTTGTTTGTGACCACAGTACACTTGAATGACACCTTCATGGTTGATTATATAATTGACAGCAGCTCACAAAAAAATTTAATTGTGAAATTCATTGTCGATAAACTAAAGCTACCTTTCAATCCCCATCCTCATACTTATCCCTTAGGATGGAAGGATAATGTGATTTCATTCGATATCACACACACATGTACGATGAATTTTTCTTTTAGTCCTACTTTTGTGGATACAGTTGTGTGTGATGTAACTCCAATCAATTGCTATGGCTTATTTCTTGGGAGACCCTATCAATATGATAGGAGGTCTATACATGATGGGTACAAGAACATATGCACTTTGCACAGATATGATAAGTCTTACATAATTCAAATTAAACAACAAACACCACCAAATTTGATGTTGAGTTGTAGACAAGTACAAAAAGTCGTTAATCAAGCAAATGAAATAGCACTCATCTTCATCAGACCACTTAATTAATGGAATCAAGCACCTAAGAATTCACATGATAGGCATTCTTCAGTTAATTCAATGCTTCAATTATATTCTAGTGTTTTCAAAGAACCTTCAAGCCTTCTACCTGAATGATAGATTAATCATAGCATTGAAATTGTTCCTGCTGCCTCTCTTCCCAATACTTCAATGTATAGATAATCAATAGAGGAAATAGAAGAAATTAAAAGGTAAATTCATGATTCATTGGCTAAGTATTTTAGAAAACCTATCACTTATCCTTGTGCTTCACCTATTTTTCTTGTGTTGAAGAAATATGGTACATGGAGGCTATGCATTAATTTTAGGGCACTTAACAAAATAACATTAAAAATTTGATATCCATTTCCACGAATTGACGATCTCTTGGACCAGCTTTAAGGAGCTAAATTTTTATCCAAGATAGATCTCAAAAGTGGCTATCTTTAGATCAGGATTCAGGATAAGGATACTTGGAAAACAATATTCATGACAAAAATAGGGCTCTTTGAGTGGCTTGTCATGCCCTTTGATCTTACGAATGCACCTGCCACATTCATACGGCTGATGAATGAAATTTTTAGATATTGTTTGGATAAATTTATAATCATCTATCTTGATGACATTCATGTATTCTCTAATCTCAATCAACTCATAGAAGCATAAAGAGAATTGTTAGAGAATCAATATTTTCTAATCTCAATCTCAAATCAACTCAACTCAAATCAATATCAACTCAACACAAATAAACTCATAGAAGCATAAAGATAATTGTTAAAGACTCAATATGTTCTAATCTCAATCTCAACTCAACTCAACTCAAATCAATCTCAACTCAACTCAACTCAAGTCAATCTCATAGAAGCATAAAGAGAATTTTTAGAGACTCAATATGTTATAATATCAATCTCAACTCAACTCAAATCAAATCAACTCAACTCAAGTCAATCTCATAAGGAACAACTCTTTCTCACACAACCCTAGTCCAAGTATGTATCAACCAACTCAAATGTTTCCAACAATGCTCAACCACAAATCTCACATAACAATGATACTCATGTTCTTTTCTAACTCAAGTTCTTTTACAACCAATGGGCTTCAACAACTATGCTTATCAAACAAGGTTTAGACACAACTCTCAATTTAGAAAACCTTGAAGCATTCAACCAACCACTTTCGAAAAGGAAACCACAAACAATCATTTTTCATCCAATGATATTTCATAAATCAACCACCATAAACAATCAATAGAAGAATGTGCCCATACTTTTTATGAATATGAAAAAAATATCTTTGTAAATATGCCACAATAACAAAAAAAAATTTCCAATATTCACAAGGGTTAGTAGATCACAAAATAATCAACATTACTCCACTTTTCAATAATCATCACCATGGCCTTTAATTGCACAACTTCCTTATCTCTCCTAAAACCACTTGTACCATAAAATAAAATAAATCAAAACATTGCATAACCTTTTTACTCCCAAAACCACTTATACCATAAAATAAAATAAATCACAATATTGCATACCTTGTCACCTCATGAATGAATTAATCCTCTTGAAAAATAACAAGGTAAACTTCACTTTTGCAACCACTTTGCAAAGTAAAAAATATCTCTTTACACACACCTTATTTCTCCTTCTAAATAAGTTAGTCAAATATCCCTCGAAGCAAGATTTCTGACGATATATAATATGCCACCTTTCCAAAATAAATTGAAACCTTTACATATATATATATATATGCCACCCTCCATTAATTGCACATAGGTTGGTCCTCCATTAATTTAAACTTAAACTTTAAACTTTAATATCTTCATCACCGGAGGTCCTTTTTTGATAAAACAAAGCTCCACCTTGGATTTTAATAAAAGTCCTTTCCACATAAGCCCATCATGGTTTTAAATAAAACTTTTATTTTGCCTGCCTTGGTTTTCATAAAAATTCTATAAATAGCCATGCTTTCCAAAATATCATAAATGCTTATTTATGAAATATTTTTGCCACAAAAACCAAATGTGATCCATGTGACATCAATGACAACATAAAATAACTTAAATTACCTCAAATGTCCAACAATTAAGAGCAAATATTGCATATTTTTGAGGAAACAAGAAATAAAATGTGTCAAGATTATCATTTCTAATCTCTCTCCTAAATTTTAGATGCTTGGACTAATGGTTTATGTGGTTCCTATGTTTGTGAAAACATAAAAAAATATAATAATTTTTCAAAGTTTTTCTCTTCTAGTTCACTTCTAAGTAGCTATGGGAAATTGTGGTGCTTCTTCATGTATATAGACTTACACAAAGGAATTTAAATTGTGGTGGTCATATTCTAGATGGTCAAGGGGACTCAAGCTAGTCTTCATCAACTACAAAGGTCCATTAGAGCATCCATTATGGGAGGAGATGTTATTATGACTATTTTTTTCTCTCCTTGGACCCTCAATTTAGATTATGAGGGGGTATGAAAATTGTAATTTGACTTATGTCCAAGGCCAACATTATATAATGTACTTTTATGCAATTGTACAAGCATTAATTATACAATGTATTTAATTATTATTTATGTATGTCCTATAAGGTATGGTTAAACTTTTTATGTTAAACCTTTGACTTGTAATTTATAATTAACCTATATCGCACTTTTTCCGTTGACTTTAGTGTTCAATCTTGGTCTTCATCTTCGATCTTCAATCTTCAAGTGCCCTTGCATTGTTCATGAACCTCTGCATAAGATTCGTCTTCTACTTCTTGCTTGGGTTCTTCTTTGATTTCTCCTCTATCTTCATTATTTGAATCTTTAGACATTATATCTTCATTTTCTTATTCACAAAGAGATTTTTATTTTTCATTGATATTGGGTTCATCTGAACTTATTTATTTGCAATCTACCTCTAATAGATGAATATCTTTGACCTTTGATTCATGTGCTTTATTTGATCTAGTTTTCTTACAATCTAGATATTGTCTTGTATCTTCTGAACATTCACTTAGAACATCATAATAATTTATTGAATTGGATGAACTTGGAATATCAATATTGCATGAAGAATGAAATATTTTTTTTAGAGATGATTCAATTGATTCACTTGTATCAATATCTACTTTCCTTTTTAGAGTTTCAATCAACTCTTTTTGCTTTTGATTATTATGTTTATGAAGTTTAAGTGAAATATGCCATATACATTATACTACTTATGTCAATAGGTATCATAATATCATTCTTAGAATTATCAATTGCTTCAACAAGTTTTGAATGTAAATAGTATTCAAATGTCTCAAAAATTTCATCCATAGCTTCTCTATAGATGAATTGTAATTCCATATCTAGCTTACCCTTAGATTTTTCAATCAATTTTCCAATGCCAGATTTAATAACTTCTAGTCTTTCCTTTCTAATTATGGACTCCATATTTCCTTCCATAATGATCAAAGTACTTCCTTTGAAGTAGTATATCTCCCAAATTAAGAAATAACTCAATTATGAAATTTGTAAATTTTAATTTTTTTTTTTAATTTTGATGTAGAAATCCTCCTAAATCCTAATATATTAAATTTGTAAAATTTCAAAAAAAATTAATTTTTAATTTATTTATTTTAAAATTCAAAAATAACTTCAAAATAAATATTCTAATTTAAATATCTTCAAATATTAAAACTTTGGAAAATTAAATCAAATCAATTATTTATAGTAGAAAACCTTATCACTCCATGCTTTAATTAAAAAACTCAAATAATAATTTCAAGTTTATAAACTTATATCTCTAGAAGACTTATAACTCTTTCTAGATTTTTCTCCAACTAATTAATTTATAATTTCCTTAAAACTCCTAGATTAACTTCAACTTATAATCTTCTTATAACTCCTACATTAAATTCAACTACTTAAACTTATAATCTCCTCATAAATTTTTAACTCAAAATTAAAGCATTTAAGGCATTAAAAGGTAATAATTTTAACCTTGTTTATCACCTTAATCGACTTGCATTTTAATATTTCTCCACTTGATCATTGGATGTGCTAATGATTTATCACTATAGTCAACTTTCTCCTCTTACTCAATGGATGAGCTAATGACTCTGCACTCAACTTTAAATAGTCCTTCAAACATGCCAACTTTAAACCCTAATTCCATGTGTAGCTTTGCATGTTATCCAAATGTTAGTAGAGAATGTTACTTTTGGTTTCTTTTTGCATTAACAACAATTGAGTATCCACATTCAAGATATGTTTCTTCAACTAAAGGCAAGCAAATTTCTTTCCCTGATGCTTGACATTAGTTTTGACATTCATTATATGAACTTTGATCTCCTCATAACATTGTTCTCTTCACATTTTTTTCCTCGTTTTATTCTCTATGAAGAAGAAACCTTGGTCTCTTCACTATGTTGTTCTCCTTATGTTGGTCTCCTCATCAAATGCTCTAAATAGTCAGACTATGGCGATTTATTTATAAAGAAGAAACAAATGCTCTAGACAGTGAGCCTACAACAACTGCTTTCGTATATGCTATGTTCTTCCACATCCTTGTGAATAGTGTTGAGTTGTAATTGCACAAAAATGAAGCTATCTTCTTCTTTTGGAGAAGCTTTGACAATGCTCTCCTTTTGTTGTCTTTAATTTTCTAGAGACATTGTATAATGCTTTTCTTCTATTGTCTCGAATTGCTAGAGAGATTGTATAATGCTTTCATTTTACTGTCTCTAATCTGCTAGAGACATTGAATGATGCTAAGGCACATAATATCTTTCTAATATTTTTTTTTATATCCTTCTAATATGTTGATCTTAATAATGATATGCTAGCTCCTTAGGGGATGCTTTTTCTTATCTCTCTATGCTCTCCTTGTAGGAAAGCATACTAATAGTGCCCAATAACTTAGCTAGTGAGCTTGACTTCATCCATCTTCTATTAGAGACAATGCTTTGTATATCTCTTTCTTTTCTTAGCAAATTAACTCCATCCTCTTCTGTTTAATTCTTAGGTCAATGTTGCTTCCTCCTTAGCAATATTTCTCAATTGGTAATCTTAGAACAATACTTGTATACCTTTCCAATATTATTTCATAATAATAGCGCTTAGGATAGTGCACAAATACTTGTCTAGTATTATCTAGTCTTCTCCTTATGATGCTTTCTAGCTTTTGGTGTAGAAATGACTTGTAGATTGATAGCTTAATCTTTAATATATTTATGATTCTTACTTAATTAAAGACCAAGACTATATTTTATTCTTAGTTACTATTGCTTTAACTATAATTCTTTCTCTATGATTGTACTACTCAATACTATCTAACTCTATACGCTACTTCTCAAATCTTATAGGAAGCTTATGAAATATTAACTGCTCATCTATCTCTCTAGAAGATAAAATGCTTCTTTATCTCTATAGGAAGCTTATCAACCTCTAAAATATATCTTCAATATCTTAGGTTGTACCTAAGAACAAAATATGATTCTCCTCCTTTCTAGGGAACCCAATATCAATGTCAGGGTGACTATGAATATCCTCAAATGACCAACTTTTCTCTCGAGTTGGTTCTTTTCAATATTCAATAGTGATTCTCCTCTTTTATCTAAATAATCCAAAATATTATTAGGGTGAATTTGTATATCTACAAATTTCCAACTATCTTATGAGTTAAATTTCAAATAATAATATCGAACTTTCTTTTGAGTTGGCCCTTTCTATCAATATAGTCGAGTCCTAGTCCTCATTGGTTTTCCTTCAACCAAGTGGAAATACCCTAGCATTCAAAATCAGGGTAACTAATACTTTTTCTCTCAATTTCTACTTAAATAGACATTTATAAAATAGAGTCCAAGTTTGCATTACCTTTAAAGTGGATAGATTTTATAGACTCTAATTTAACTTTATAAAAAATGGATAAAGTTAAATAATGGTGGCTAATAAAATAAAATCTATCAAAATTTGACAAAGTTAGGCAGTAGCTTTAATACCATTGTTGGCTTTTTAATCCTTACTACCATAAAATATCGCATGTCCCAATATAAATAAGCCACAATATTAAAGGTCAAAATATCAATAATGAAGAGTAGATGATGAGGCATGATTTTTATTTTTCTTTATACCTTAGGATTTTCTAGGTTTGTGCTTTTTAGGACTTAGTCTTAAGTTTTCATCCACCTTGTACATGTTAGTCTTTTATGTTGCTCATGTTGGTTTGGTCTAAGTCTAGGTGTCTTCTATTTCGTAGAATAATTGGCTTTCTCATTATTGCTTGTATTGTGGAGTAAGCCTTCATCGGGTAATCCTTGGATCTATTATTGCTTTCCAGGGTTATGGTTTGTATTATTGGGCTTATTTAAGTCCTTGTTGATTAATTTTATCATGAGCTTCATTTGCCATAACAATTTGGTATCAAACCAAAAATTTGCATGGAGATTTTAGGTTATTTCTTCTCCCTTTGTTGTGGTTTTGGGTTATTACCAACCAAAATTGTCATGTTGAAGATCTTGTCCTTTGCTACAAATATTGCTGATAATTTTTGCAAACACCATTTCCTACAAAAAATGTCGACGATTTTTGTTTTTTCTCGTAAATTTTTGTTTCCAATTATTATTGACTTTTTGTTGGTAATTTTTTTTGTTACGGTGATAGGTTTGCGTCAATGTGCGCAACAATTTTTGTGCACTAGTTCATTCTGTAGGAGTCACACGTGCACTTGACAGGTCTTTGTGCCTATGTTGGCATTTTTTTATCGATGCCACGACATTACCTACCTCAACTTGCAAGCCCATAGAATATTTTGACCCACTATACTTTTTTAGATTGTGCTAGATCGAAGTCCCAAATAATTGTGCCTTGGTGCTTGTAGCTCCTATGGCCCTCTTCACATCACACTGCTACACCACCTCACTGCTTACCCTACGTGTTTAATCTTCTATTCCTAAAGGCTTAGCTTGACTACATCTGACAGGATCTGACATGAAATTAATTCTTATCAACTTCGTACATCATGCCAAGCTAAATTCATGATTGAATTTCATCATGGATGACTCTACTGTAATTCCCTAATGCACCTTTATGCAAGCCTACTGCCTTAGAACCTATCTACCAACTGTTACCTATTGATAAGATCGATGTGATTGGTATTATAATTTGACATTTTACACTAAGCTTTGACACTACCTAACACCTTTCAGACTACCCTGTTGCACCTGCACTGTTGGAGGATTAGTAGTTCTAAGAACCCATGTCAGATCTAACCAATGTAGATTACTAGCACAACATAACAACACATTTATTGCATTGAAAGGAGGTACTATAGAGCATGTGGATTTTTGAAATCCAAAAACCTCGTGCTACTAATAGCCACACCCTCTGCCATTAACTAGTTCATAGAATTTGAATGGTGGTTACTTTTGAGCCATGTGGTGGTCAAGGTCATGGTTTGTAGTTTGCACTGAGCATACGATGGGGTTTTGCTCTAAATTTCAATCCCATATTTGGTGGGATAAAGCCTTTGAAGGCTTAATAGGGGACTATCTATCCTTGGTGCTATAGCCAGCGCACACTAGCTATGAAGTACGTGTGTCGACTACACAGTGGACATAGCTATCTCATGACACACCATTAAATTATGGACCAAAATGGATTTTGACAAAGTGCTTTCCCTGTTGTTGACCCACTATTGTGCGAGGTCAAACACAACTTTTTTCTTCTAAAGGTGATAAACTTTCCAAATTGCTTAAACTTTGAAAAGCATATGTTGTTGTTTTTAATGTTAATTTATTTTTAATAGGGGTATATTTTTAATTTGTGCAAAATTGTAAAACACATTGCAATTTTTGCAATTATTTGGGCAATTTGCACTTTTTGTCATCCTTTACACATTTTGTAATCCCTTTGCAATTTCTTGTTGGTGCATACTCGAGGTCAAATGGCTATCGAATTGGCCAACAAAATGGCCCAACTCACACAACTTGTGAGTGTTTTGGCCGATAAGGTCACTTCCACAGATATTCAGCCACAATGTGATGTTCCCATTTATGATGGCTCCTAGGATCCTAAAGTTCTCAACAATTGGATTTTAGACATGGACAGTTGGTTTGATTACACCAAATTGGTGAAGGATCAACAAGTTGCTTTTGCCAAGCTTAAGCTCTCTGGCATTGCTAAGATCCTCGTCACTGATCGCCAAAGGACACAAAATCCTATTGATTCATGGGATGAATTGCAACGAGTTTTGAAGAGTAGTTTTTATCCTTCAAACTACGCCGAAGACCTTGAGATAAGATGGCTTCGTCTTCGCCAAACTTCTCATATGAGTGTTCATGATTATGTGTTGCAATTTAACAAATTGAGAATTTTGAATTCAGTGCAGGATTCCACCATCCAACTTGTGACCAAATTCAAAAGTGGGTTGCAAGAACCCCTTTACAAGAAGTTGAAGTACAAAACCATTGTTAGCATTGACATGGCTTTCAATCAAGCCATTCTTGCAGAGGAGGAGTTGCGAGAGTCATCGCGTGGGTCTCGCTCTTCATCGTCGGGAGGAAATCCGAAGGCTTCTAATCAACAATCCAAGGCAACTAAGTCTTCTTCCTCTTCCTCTACTCCTTCTCCATCTTCTTCTTCCTTTTTCTTCTTCTTCTTCTCAAAAATCTTCTTCTAAATCTCCTGTGGAATGTAGTTTTTGTAAGAAGAAGGGTCATCAAAAGCATCAATGTTTTAAATTGAAAATTTTGAAGAAGAAATCCCTAGTTGTAAAGCCTTCACATGAGGATCCACAAGATGGTCCTATTGAGGCTACAGGGGAACGAAAGGCATACAAGGAATTAGTAGGGTTGAACAAAGTGACCCTTATGAATACTTCTCAAGGTGATCATGAGAACTTGTTTGTGACCACGGTTCACCTAAGTGACACCTTCATGGTTGATTGTATAATCGATAGCGGCTCGCAGAAAAATCTAATTGCGAGGTCCGTTGTTGACAAACTGAAGTTGCCGATGAATCCCCATCCTCATCCTTATCCTTTAGGGTGGAAGGATAATGGGATTTCATTCGACATCACACACACATGCACGGTGAATTTTGCTTTCAGTCCTACTTTTGTGGACACAGTTGTGTGTGATGTAACTCCAATGGATTGTTGTGGCTTGTTGCTTGGTAGACCCTATCAATATGATAGGAGGTCTATACATGATGGGTATAAGAACACATACACTTTGCACAAAGATAATAAGGCTTACATAATCAGAAGTACACAACAAACACCACAAAATTTGATGTTAAGTTGCAGACAAGCACGTAAAGTCATTAATCAAGCAAAGGAACTAGCACTCATCTTCATCAGACCAATTAAAGAAGAGAATCAAGCACCTAAGCATTCACATAACAGGCATTCTTTAGTTAATTCATTGCTTCAATCATATTCTGGTGTTTTCAAAGAACCTTCAAGCCTTCCACCTGAAAGATAGATTAATCATAGCATTGAGATTGTTCCTGTTGCCCCTCTTCCCAATACTTCAATGTATAGACAATCAATAGTGCAAATGGAAGAAATTAAAAGGCAAATTCATGATTTGTTGGCTAAAGGTTTCATAAAACCTAGCACTTCTCCTTGTGCTTCACCTATCTTGCTTGTGTTGAAGAAATATGGTACATGGAGGCTATGCATTGATTTTAGGGCACTTAACAAAATAACAATAAAAAATAGATATCCACTTCCACGAATTGACGATCTCTTGGATCAGCTTCAAGGAGCTAAATTTTTCTCCAAGATAGATCTCAAAAGTGGCTATCATCAGGTCAGGATTCAGGCTGAGGATACTTGGAAAACAACATTCAAGACCAAAATGGGGCTCTTTGAGTGGCTTGTCATGCCCTTTGGTCTTACGAATGCTCCTGCCACATTCATGTGGCTGATGAATGAAGTATTCAGAGATTTTTTGGATAGATTTGTAATCATCTATCTTGGATGACATCCTTGTATTTTCTCCTACATGGAGAAGTCATTTAGAGCACTTAGAATCTGTTCTTCAAACTCTTCAGAAGAACCAATTGTATGCCAATCTTCCTAAGTGTTCTTTTGGGTAAACTTCCATTGCCTATCTTGGTTTTGTAATTAGTGAGAAAGGCGTTCAAGTGGATCCTGCTAAAATTGAAGTCATCCTCAATTGGCCAACTCCTACTTCTATCACAGAGTTAAGGAGTTTTCTTGGACTTGCCAACTTCTATCGCAAGTTCATAGTAGGATATTCCACTATTGTCGCTCCTTTGCATCATTTGACAAAGATCAAAATTGAGTTTCAGTGGACAAAGGATCAACAAAAGGCCTTTGACACATTGAAATACAAATTGTGTACTGCACCTGTTCTTGTTCTTCCAGATCTTGCTCAACCATTTGAGATAGAGATAGATGCTTCACAGTTTGCACTTGGAGCCGTGCTCAAGCAGAATGGCCATCCAGTGGCCTATCATTCTGAAACATTTTTAGAGGCAAAGAAGAACTATTCTACATATGATAAGGAGTTATATGCTTTGGTTCAGGCCATCAAGTATTGGAGGCACTATCTTCTGGGTAAAGAAACAATAGTTCACACAGATCATATGCCACTTAAGTTTCTTCAATCTCAAACAAAAATTGAAGAGGCTAGACACATGAAATGGGCATCATACTTGCAACAATTCCATTTGGTAATCAAGTACAAGAAAGGATAGAATAATGTAGTGGTAGATTGTTTGAGTCATCCTCCATCAACCCTTGCTTTGACTATTGTGACCACATCCCATATTGGCTTCCAAACTTGGCCCACACAGTATCCTTTGGATCCTGATTTTGGCAAAGTTTTCCAGCAACTTTCACATCCT
This sequence comes from Wollemia nobilis, assembly GCA_028583015.1. Lineage (NCBI taxonomy): Eukaryota > Viridiplantae > Streptophyta > Pinopsida > Araucariales > Araucariaceae > Wollemia > Wollemia nobilis. Next base: position 559,316 of record JAQPPZ010002662.1, read on the forward strand.
TCATCTTCCAATTTGAGAGCTCTTCAAGACTTTCACATCAAGGATGGCATGTTGTACAAATTGGATAAACTTTGTGTCCCTCATGAGCACAGGGAGTCTCTCTTGAAAGAGGCTCATTCTACACTCTATGGAGGATATTTTGGCAAGCAAAAGACTCTTCATCACCTTCAACGGTTCTTCTTTTGGCCTCACATGCAGTGAGATGTTCTTCAATTCTTGCGATAATGTGTTGTGTGTAACCATTCCAAATCCACTAACAAGAAATTGGGTTTGAGCATGCCTTTACCCATTCCTTCTCATCCTTGGGAAAGCATTTCCATGGACTTATTGAGCGGTTTTTCGATGACAGTCAGACAACATGATTGTGTCTTCGTGATTGTGGATAGATTCAGTAAGATGGCCAAATTCATTCCATGTTGTAAGATGAGTTCTGCATAGGATTTGGCCCAGCTCTTCTTTGAGATAGTGTGGCACTCATTTGGTCTTCCAACCAGCATTGTTTTTGATCATGACTCACATTTTGTGGGTCACTTTTGGAGATCTCTTTGGAAGATCTTGGGAGTATCCCTTAACTTCTCTACTACTTATCATCCTCAGTTTGATGGGCAGACAGAGGTAGTTAATCATACTCTTGTACAAATTTTGAGGATCTACCATCATTCCACTCCTGCCAAGTGGGATTTGAGCCTCACTCACATCGAGCACGCCTACAATAGAGTCATTCATAGTTCCATCGAGCACTCTCCATTTGAGGTATGTTTTGGATTCCAGCCTTTGGCTCCATATGAGTTACCTTTATCTTTACCCTCTCTAGCTACCATGCACATTCAGAAGGAGCAAGATAAGGCCAACTCTTTTGTTCAACATTTGTAGAGCCTTCAGTCCAAAGTGGTTCAGATTCTTTAGAAGACTCAACAAAAGTAGAAACAATAGATGGATAGACACCGCACTCCTCATCACTTTCAAGTTGGTGACAAAGTATGGTTTTATCTAGATAAACAATGTTTTGCGGACAAGGCACATAGCAAAATCAAACCTCTTCATTATGGGCCTTATACCATTGTTCAACAGATTTCTGAGAATACCTTTCACTTGGATCTTCTCGACTCATCTTGGCATTCATGACGTCGTTAATGTGGATCTCCTGAAGCCATACTATGATTCCACCTTGGAATCTTCTCCAGCTATCAGTCATCCTGTTGATGTGGTTCTTGATGCACAACTTCCGCTCGATGTCGATACACTCTTTGATACGAAGACTCGGTAGACTCACCAGGGTACTTCTACTTCATATCTTGTGGCCCATCGAGGCCAATTTCCACATCAGGCTCGTTGGATCTCTGCTCACCAAATGTCCCAAGATTTTCCCTCTTTGTTAAAAGCATTGGAGTCCAATGCTTCTTTTGTTGGGATGAATGATGAGGCATGATTTTTATTTTTCTTTAAACCTTAGTATTTCCTAGGTTTGTGCATTTAGGACTTAGTCTTAAGTTTTTAGTTGCCTTGTACATGTGAGTTCATTTTTGTCGCTCATGTTGGTTTTGGTCTATGTCCAGGTGTCTTTTATTTCATAGAATAATAAGCTTTCCTTATCACTTGTATTTTGGATTAAGCCTTCATTGCATAATCCTTGGATCTACTACTGCTTTCTAGGGTTACGATTTGTATTTTGGACTTATTTAAGTCCTCATTGATTAATTTTATCATTAGCTTCATTTGCCAAAATAGTAGAATAATATATGAGCAATTTAATATGTATGTCAAGGTCTATATAATACTAAAATAACATTCACTTATATAATCAAATACAAATTTAAATTACCTAAGTCATTCATGAACTATGCATGAAGAAAACTTACAATATTGATTGCTCAAAATTTGTATACAAGCTTTACTATTAATCCTTATCTCACACCTCTCGATATGTATTTTCTCGTGTTACATTGTATAGAGTTTTATCTCCATAATATAAACATGGTAATGTGACTCTTCACATACTTGACTATTGCTCTCCATATTACAACTCCCATGAACTTTGGATTATTATCTTGCCACTTGCGTACTAGACTATTCCTTCTCTTCTTACATACACACTTAACTCTATGACACTTGCACACTTCTACATGACTCTTCTACATGCACTCCTAATACAAGACACTTGTGCATATCCTCACTTTACATATTTGCACACTTACAAGACACATGTGCACATTCTCTCAATACACTCTTGCAGTCCAACTTACATGAAAATTGTGAATTTCCTATGCATTGCACTCTTACATGACACTTGTGTATTTACTACACATTGATACTTACATGAAAGGAGAAGTATAAATCACACTTCTAAAATATATACTCAAACTTAATCTATTATATATTTACAATTATACCATGTGGGTACATTTGCATGTACCAAATAATGTAATATTCCTCAACAAATAGTGCATACAAGTGGCTTAAGTCATTTACTTTAGTAGGTTACTTTGTGGATTGCATGCCAAATGAAGCCACCCTTTGGGATTGGGTGAAATTTGCTTGGATCCTCATGGAGTCAAGCTTGAGTTCATTCAACACCTGATCAAGTGTCATTATTTTTTCGCTTTATAGAATCGACACAAGGTGATTTATGAACATGGGCCCTAGTTTATGAGAAGTTCCCTACTGGTTTTATCCCCATGGTCCTATAACTTTTTAGTTTTAGAAGAGCAGAGTATGGGGCCTTCCCATCTCCTTCTAGCCCTTTTTGAATCATATAGTGGTGGCACTAGGTCATGTTATCTGGGTTGAACCCAATAAGTTTTTTTGCATGCATCCCTAAATAGAGTGTGTGTTGAAGTGGATCTAGTCAAAGACCTCAAGGATGCTATCGAGATTCAGGTTGGTGAAAATATTATTTACCAAAAAGTTGCGTATTTTAACCTACCAAATGGTTTTTTTTGGTATCAAGCATTTGACCATAAGGTTAAGGATTGTCCTCCCCTGCCCCATAATAGGAGTAAATTGACCCCCAAGATAGCTAGTTTGACCTCCCTCCAACCCAATAAGGGTTGTTGGACTACTTTTGAAGGGTGCAAAAAGGCTTCCAAGGCCTTATAGCCAAAGCCAACAATTATGAAAAGCATCATGCCAGATCTTAATCCTATAGAGAAGGTGAAAGAACAAGTAGTTGTCAGTCATCCATTGGCAAAAATTATCAATAAAAAGGAATAGAAGAAATTATTAGTAAAAAGGAGTCTTGGTCAAAAGGCTCCAAATTCTTGGTGAAGCAAAACCCCAAAGGCAATGAACAAGGCCACTCAACCTATTTTCCAAATAGGCTTCACCCCTTCAATCTCCACCAACAAGCTCCTGACTCTCCTATAGTCTGCATCGAGAGACGAAGACAAAAGAGCTTTTATCAAAAAAAAGGTTGCACATCTGAAACATGTAGTTGGGGAGCTATAAACCTAATCCGAAGTCCAACAATTTTTGGGCTTTAAAATATTTTAACAGTGAATATATATCAATAGATGAAATTTTTAAGATATAACGATAACCAAGCACCAACAGGTTTTCTGGCTCTTAGACTTCTGGTTTTTTTGTTTTAAATATTTTGATTTTCATATTTCTATGTAGTTTTTAGTTTATTCTCATAACCTTGTTTGTTTATGGGTTGAGTTTTTGGCATGGTTTTTTCAAGGTGTGCTTTCATACCACCACTTTTCTTAGTGAACAATGTAACCTATTTATTCTTTTTAAGATAATATAATGTCACTTTTGACAACAAAAAAAAATGTTTAAAAATATTATTAAATTATAACAACTTATGTGGTTAAAAATTTGGGCTCTCAATGAGATCACCCAAATTTAAATATTTGGAAGTGATAATAAGTTGAACTTTCGACTGCTAATGAATATGAAATAAATTGCCCTTATCCATGTTATTTCATCTCTTTAATTGAATCAAACAAACATAATGTTTTATCTAAATTCAATAATATTGTTATGTTATTCATTAGGCCGAAAATACCAATGCTAAAAAATAATCTTCATACAAAAGCAATAAATGTATAGAGGATGTAAATGCATGCTTTTAACTAACTTTTATAACCACTGGTTTTTAAAAACTATTCATATAAAAATAATATTAAAAAAAAAGCTATATCATAAAAAAAATAAGAACCAAATCCCAAATAAAAAAATTAAACAAAATTAAGCAATAAATATATAATTTATAAAGGCTCACTCTTAACGAAGAGGAAGAAAAGAATATTTACAATCCATCTCTAGGTTGGCAAAACATTGTGCAGCCCATATTAAAAATAGTTGCCACCAAATGATCCATAACTAGGTTGGCTGAAAATGTGCTAAGTCTTTCAATTTGCACAAAATTGGAAGTCAATGAAAGAATGCAATTCCTGGAAGTTATTTTCTCAAAGTGCGCAAGCAGTTTACAATTGCTTAGAAAACCCGTGTTCTGTGTTCCTGTTTATGCAAGAATGCACTCATCAAGTGAATGTTACAACTGATACAGCCAACTGAAAATATTAGTACTGTCTTCCTTGTTTAACAAGGAGATGGAAGCCATTGTTTACTTACATGTCAACGATCAACCTTCCTTAGGCTTTTGCGAGAAGGCAACCTGTCTTTTTACTAAAAGACTTCGTACATGTAATATATGTGCCAAATACCGCAAAAAGGATTCCAAAAAACTAAAATGACCATATCAGTCTCCTTTTGTGAAACATTTAGAGAACTTTTAAAAGCTTTAAGGTGAATCATTGCAGGGATATAAATTGCAAGCCATGTACAGACTGAGCTTCCCACCAAATAAACAAAGATGCTGAATCGAGGAACAGATGATGTAAGTACTGTATCATAACAAAAAGCCTGCAAGAAGAGCTGTTTTGCATCAATTTCATCTCAAACATTAAATAAACAGTATACATAATGACAGGAAATGTTAATAAAAGGATCATGCAAAAGCCCACCTCGACAGAAATTATAGGTCAATCATTTAGAAGATTGAGTGCAACTATATCTTGAGCTATTATTGCCATTTGCAAGATAGCCTATCTGAACAAAACCAACAAAGAACACTGTAATGATGAAAAAGGCACAAGCCAATACTCCGACAAACTTCTGTATTTCTCATATTGAAGCTTCAAGTGAATGTCTCACAGCAAAACAGAACAACAGCGACAAAAGGCAATACCTGTCAAGGCATATGTGTTGGAAATGAATTAAAATTACAACTTGATGCAAAAGATTGCAGATATCTACAAAAACAGAGAAGGTATCAGTGGTGTCAATGTATGGACCTGACCTAATACAGTTTCTAGTGGAAATAAATAAAATCTAGTTTAAAAATGAATTTTGGCAGTTGACACCATAGAAGGCAAATATTGACCTGTAAAAACAAAGTAGGCCACAGACCTTCACAGTAAAATTTATCTCTGCTATATTATGTCCAATTTTTCCACAGGTACACGTATTCCATGGCTTCCATTAAATTCCTTATGTTAATATGCTTAAATTTATAAACTACTCACTGTCCTTGCATTTCCCCTGCACACAACCTAGATATAATCACTATACACTTTATTTTGTTTCTTTCCCTAATTTCAAGAATTAAGTTTTTCATTGTATAAAATCTCTTAGTTGCAACATAGATATAATCATTGTGAATTTTAAAACAGGAAACGACCTATTTTGCATCAATTTCATCTCAAACATTAAATAAACAGTATGCATAATGACAGGATATGTTAGTAAAAAGATCATGCAAAATCCCACCTTCATATAAATTATAGGTCAGTCATTTAGAAGATTGAGTGTAACTATATCTTGAGCTTCATTGGCATTTGCAAGATAGCCTATCTGAACAAAACCAACATAGAACATTGTAATGATGAAAAAGGCACAAGCCAATACTCTGCCAAAATTCTGTATTTCTCTTATTGAAGCTTCAAGTGAATGTGTCATGGCAAAACCCAACAACAGCAACAAAAGGCAATACCTGCCAGCCTGTGAAGGCATATGTATCGAAAATGAATTAAAATTACAACTATGATTATTGTTATTGCAAAAGATAGCATACGTCTGGAAAAACAGAGAAGGTGTCAATGGTGTCAATGTATGGACCCGACTTAATGCAATTTTCAGTGGAACTAAATATAATCTAGGTGAAAAATGAATTTTGGTAGTTGACACCATAGAAGGCAAATATTGACCTGTAAAAATAAAATATGCCACAGACCTTCACAATAAAAATTCTCTCTGCTATATTATGTCCAATGTTTCCACAAGTACACGTATTCCATGGCTTCCATTAAACTCCTTCTGCTATATTATGTCCAATGTTTCCACAAGTACACGTATTCCATGGCTTCCATTAAACTCCTTATGTTAATATGTTTAAATTTCTTAACCACTCACCTCTGCACACAACCTAGATATAATCATTATACACTTTATTTGTTTCTTTCCCTAATTTCAGGAATTAAGCTTCTCATTGTATAAAATCTCTTAGTTACAATCCTAGATATAATCATTATGCACTTTATTTTGTTTATTTTCCTAATTTCAAGAATTAAGCTTCTCATTGTATAAAGTCTTTTAGTTACGAAGTCATTCAAAGGCATTATTAGATTACCTGCAATGATACCATAACCATCTATAATATAGGATACTATAACTATACACATTTTCCTTTATAGAAACCATCCACCCAATCCATACTTTGCAAGTCAATTAGAGTTCATAATGTTCTTTGTGATATTAAACAAAAGGAAATAGTTTTACTTTTCAAAGAAAAATAGAAATGTGTACCTAGAGCAACATGGTCAATTGATCTTTTAAGAGTGAGTGTTGTGCTCAAGGAATCCATGAAGTTTGCATAAGGTGTCAACCTAGATATAGCAAAATCAATTAAAAGGGTGGTCACGTTCGCATTTAGAAGCACATTAATAGGTTTCAAATGACAATGGACAATTTGATGTTCGTATTTAAAAGCACATTAATAGGTTTCAAATGACAATGGACAATTTGATAAGAGAATCATAATTGAGATATTCCATGCCATAAGCTACTTCTTGAGCTAGTTAAAGGAAATCATTACAATAGGCCTCATAATGTGTCTATTCTTTAAAATCTATGAAGAATGAAAAACATGCAAATTCTTCTTCTTATGCTGCATGATATGAAATTACTAATTATTATAACATACAGAGAGCAAAAACAATGACCTTATTAATCAACTAGTCTCACTTTATTTCTAAATTCTTTATGATCATATAATAATGAAAATACATACCTTGTAAATGCTTTGTAATACCTCTGGTATTAGCTAATATGTAGAAGTTTGGCTATCAGACATCCCTTCTACTCTTGTTCTAGCATTATGATCACGTACCAAATCTGATATTGAACGTGTGAAATTGGAATTCGTTGAAGCACTTGTCGTGAAACATGTTCTTAGACTCTCCAAAGTCCTTCTTACATCTCTCATAGTGGGTCATTCTTGAGGAGATTCATTTGTACAAAGCAAACCAACATGTATGAAAGAAACAAGACATTTATATTGTTCACTATTTACATTACTCATCAACCTACTATCAACAATATTTGCTAGCATATCTAGTAAAGCTAACCTCACCCATTTTTGCAAGTTTAGGTCTTCCACAAATATGGAATTGGTTGGTTTTTTCCTTGTAACCATCTCTAATAATAAAATCCCATAACTGTAAATATCTCCCTTTATAGAAACATTTTCACCCAATCCATACTCTACAATCAAGTAATCTAGAATTAGTAATGTCCCTAACAATATTTAAAAAAAAATTAAAATAACTTGGAAAAAAATGTTCACCTGGGGCAATGTAGCCAATCGATCCTCTAAGGGCAAGTGTTGTACTCAAGGAATCCATGGAGTTTGCAAAACTTATTAGCCTAGATATACCAAAATCAGTCACCAATGCTGTCATATCCTCATCCAAGAGCACATTGCTAGGTTTTAAATCACAATGCACAACTTGGATAGGACTATCATAATGCAAATATTCCATAGCATGGGCTACATCTATGGTAATGTTCAAGCATTCACTCAATCCCAAGTCACAAACATCCTCCTCATTATTGTTAGGATATAAATGCTTTTCCAAACTTCCTTTAGATGCAAATTGGAGAACCAAACCTTTGAAGTCAAGGTATGAATATGCACTTATGACTCTAATAAGATTGCGGTGTCGAACCCTTCCCAAAACTTTACATTCTGTTTTAAAGCTATTATGCCCTCCTTCATTTTGCAAGTTGAGAACCTTGATAGCAACAATCTTTCCATCCCTTAAGACTCCTTTATAAACTGAACCAAAGTTGCCTGATCCAATTAAATTCCTTTCATCAAATCCATTTGTTGCAACAATAAGATCCTGATATGTAAACTTTGGATACCCCAATCTTGCAAACCTAAAGTTTGAGAAATCAAACTGTTTCTTGAAAACTTTTTTATTGCACAATATTCCCAATGTTAAAGAGCATAATAGAAATACAATGATTCCAGCACATGAAAATATTATTTTTTTGAGAAATAAATGCTTTCCTTTCCCTTGCTTTGAACAAGCATGTAGATGGTATTTTTTGGAACCACAAAGGTTGGGGTTTCCCATGAGTAATACGGTAACATTATTATCAGCGAACAACCCTTTTTCTAGAATCTGACCTGTCAAATTATTGAAGCAAGCATTCACATAGAAAAGTTCTTTTAATTGTCCAAGTGACTTGGGTATTGTACCTGACAAAAAATTGTAAGAGAGGTCAATATTTTGCAGATTCTTTAATTTGCCAAGTGCATCTGGTATCGGACCTTCAAATATATTATTGGAGAGGTTGAGATGCTCTAGGGCTAAACAATTCCCAAGTGCCTTTGGAATCTCCCCATCAATATGATTGCTAGAAATGTCTATTGCTTGAGCATTTATAATTTTACTTATCTCTACAGGCAATGGTCCTTGCAAGAAATTCCTTGATAGATTGAGATAGAATTGAAGATTTTGAAGACTGGCCATAACCTCTCCTGGTATTCTTCCCCTTAGATCATTGTAAGAGAAATCAAGAAGCTCCAAATTTGGAATACTCTTTAAACTAATAGGTATCTCTCTTGAGAATTGATTGTGATGAAGAAAAAGCCTTCTCAACTGTTGGAGTCTACCAAGAGAATTTGGAATTCTTCCAGATAGATTATTCCAACTAAAATCTAGCAATCCTAATCTTTGCATCTCACCAATCTCATTTGGGATAGATCCGTAAAGGTTGTTCTTGCTCAAATCTAATCTTTCCAACTTATGGAGTCTTCCAATTCTAGATGGAATGTGGCTACTTAAAAGATTGTCGCTAAAGCTCAAGAAAGTTAAGTTAATAAGATTGCTAATCTCTTTGGGTATGCTTCCACCTATCTTGTTGTGTGATAAGTTCAAGTAAGACAACTTGGAAGAAAGGTGGCCTATGGATGAAGGCAAAACACCAGTGAGATGATTTTGAGCAATATCTAGTTCCTCAAGGTGGGAGCAATTTGTAAGTGCAATAAGAAAATCCAATGAGCTATTGCTACCACTAACAAGGTGATTGTTTTGTAAGTCAATTATATTAAGCAACAACAACTTACCTAACTCCATAGGCACCGTTCCACTGAGCGAATTGTAAGCTAAGATAAGAAGCTCGAGTTTGGAACAATTTCCTATGGAGGGGGGAATGGTGCCTGACAATTGATTTGTGTTGAGGGCAAGAAATTCCAAGTGGGTCAACCTACCCAATCTAGTAGGAATTGGGCCTATGAGATTATTTGTTGACAATGCTAATTCAGTCAAGGATGAAAGGTTTCCTATGAAGGAGGGGATGGTGCTTGACAATTGATTTTCATCGAGGTAAAGAAGTTGTAGGTGGGTCAACCTACCCAATTGAGGAGGAATTAAGCCTATGAGATTATTTGTTGACAATTCTAACTTAGTTAAGGATGAAAGGTTTCCTATGAAGGAGGGGATGGGGCCTGACAATTGATTTTCATAGAGGTAAAGAACTTGTAGGTGGGTCAACCTATCCAATTTAGGAGGAATTGATCCTATGATATTATTTGTTGACAATTCTAAGTTTGTCAAGGATGAAAGGTTTCCTATGGAGGAGGGAATGGTGCCTGATAATTGATTTTTATAGAGATAAAGAAATTCTAGGTGAGTCAACTTACCTAATTCGGTAGGAATGGGACCTGCAAAATTATTTTTTTCCAACTCCAAGTCAATCAAGGTAGAGAGGTTTCCCAAAAAAGAAGGAATCATACCTATGAGATTGTTTCCTACTAAGGAAAAAGACTCTAATCGTGTCAAGTGGCCTAGTTCAAATGGAATACTCCCTTGCAGTTTATTGTAGGTGAGATCCAACACAACTAAACTGTGACAACTGCTAAGATTGCCTGGAATGCTTCCTTCTAAATTATTCCTATACAATAGCAGTTCCTTGGCATTGCTAAGCTGACCGAGTTGAGGTGGAATATGGCCGTGAATGAGGTTGTTGGACATATCTAGCGACTCAAGAGCATACAGGTTTCCAACAAGGGGAGAAAGAGTACCACCTAAACCCATGGATGAGATATTCAGCTTAATAACCCTTTTCAAAGGAAAAGAGCAGGTGATACCTGTCCAATTGCAGAGAGGAAGAGATGGAGTCCAGTTGGCCAAGGAATTGTTGGGATCAACAGTGATGGCACGCTTCAACCCCAACAGTGCTTGTTGATCAGAAGCATCATTCCATGGAGGCAAGTCAGAGTGCGCAGAAGGCGAGAGGCAGAGCAGCGTCGTAATAATGACTAGTGACAAGAGTAATAACCATAAACTTGCCATCTTTTGAAACCCAAACACAATCTCTGAAACAAGGAATCGAGATGGAATTGCAACGGTATATGGCCACCTGCATTTATAGATGGTAATAATTAATTAATAAATAAATAAGAATTAGTGGTAGCAAAGCTCAGTTGGATTTGTGGTGGGAAAATGGAAAGAAGACATGTCGACTAACACCGTGTGTCATTGGCATTGGCAGAGAAGAAACCCGTAAAAGACTATTTATTTTTCCAGCTCACAGAATTAAATTATTTGGTTTAGATTATTCCACACGCATGAAATTTATTGCCCACTTATTCCACAATCACGTTCACATTGACATTGGAAGGGTGTGATGTTTGCCTGTCATTAAATTTTTTCAAACTCGTGAGATGACTCGCTGCCCGCCGTCTACATTGACAACGTTGACGGAGGTAAAGGCCAACTGTCAAGCAAGAGCGAATAGATTGATGGATGCCACTGCATTTATAGACGATACGAATAAATAAATAAATATTGATGGAAGGATAATTCAGTTGGATTTGTGGTCGGAAAATGAGGAAGAAGTAAGTGAGGAAGAGAGCGTAATTGAAGGGAAAGATGATACTTTTGGAAAGACTAGAGGATTATGTATAGTCAATCAGTCTATGCCTGCTTGACCACGCTGGAGAGGGTTATGTATAGTCAGTCAGTCTATGCCTGCTTACTTTTACTTTTGGAGGCCACTTTTACGTCACGTTTTCCGTTGTTTGAGAAATTGTTGTTGCAAAAGAAATTTTATGGCAAATCTCGTATTACATCCTTTGATCTGTTTTTTCAAAGCAAACTAAAATTTAAATCACTCAATAATTCCGCTTAATTAAATTTGTATTAAATAATAATAAAATCATTCAATAAAATTTTAAGATTAAAATTTTATTTTTAATATGTTTTTATTTTATTTTTAATAATAATATGAAGTATATTAATTATGTATCACCTTTAAATATATAAATTAGATTAAAAAATATTAATGTATATAATAATTGTAGATGCTAGAAAACGTGATATAAAGAGGAAAATTGTGAACTGCCTTGTAAGGGAAAGCTAGAGGACCTATCTCTCTTTAAGTTAACTTACCATTAATTATCTTTACATTGAAGGTAGTATGAATGCATGGTGTTCATTGGAAGGTTAGGAGTATGCAATAAAAATAAAATTCAAAATTCAAATTTTTGGAAGGTTAGGATTATGTAATAAAAATAAAATTCCAAATTTTATATATATATATATATATATATATATATATATATATATATATATATAAATGTTTTGTTGTAAAAATAGTTTTCTATGTAATATTTTGTTGAGTTTTATAGGAATATTATAGGGATAGTGCATCTAGGGGTTTTGACTCGCTTTGGACTTATGTGTACACTTTATTTATTTTGTTTTGCATGTAACTAGCATTTTTTAAGGCTTTGAGCATTTTTATAAGTAAATTTTTTTCAAAGCTACATAGAGTAAGCAATTTTCTTTTCTTTTGGCCAAAAGTTTTGGGGCACATCTAGGTAAGTAGCACGTATGTTTCCCTTTACTTGTATAAATTTTTATTGTCTTTGTATTTTTCTACTATTTATTTTAAAAATTTGTATTTTTGCATAGATAGTAGAATCAAGACTAACAAAATTTTTGTTTTCACTCCTTAGCATAGAATATCTATTTTGTTGCTTGACTATTGCATATTGTTTTTTTTTTCCTAAGAACTTACAATTAGATTTCTCTTACAGTGTCACCTGTGGTCCTTAGGAAGGAGCAATATATATTTGTAAAAAACAAAAAATAACAACTTTGTAGATGGTGGAAAGTCACATCCTCCTCTATATGGGGTAAGAGTGGACTAACTTTGCTAGTCCTTGGGTAGGATGACAATGAGCCATGTTGGCCGATGTTTTTGGTTCTTTTTCTTTACCTAGTTATTGTCTTTTTGTCATCGTTTTGGTCATTTTTGCTTGTTAAATATCTCAAAACCTTAAAATAAGGATAGAGTCATGATTAAGGAACATATTTACACGGGTCTCCTAAAGCGTTCATTATAAAAATTAAGAGTTCTAAGATCACTACTTTAAGTGGGGATTGCAATCATTGATTGAATTTTAGGGTTTTCAATGCACGATTATGATCCTAGCATGTTTTATGTCTAGGATTAAGACAATGAATTGTTTGGGTTGACAATTGTGAATTTATGGCTCTAAAGTGAGTGTAACTCAATCATCAACCTAAAAAGAAAAGTTATAATTTTTTTTTGCTATAAATACCCAATTTATCTCTTCATTTTATCATTATGCATTTAGCCACTACAACCATTTGCATGCTCTTTATAACATTGCTCTTAACTATTTCTTCCTTTATTACTACTACGACATGAGACCTTTTTGCTCTCTCTCCCTCTCATCCTTGTACATACAACCAAAGCCATTGATTGTTGGTTCTCTGCTTTTCATAAAGAAGGATGAGACACATCACCAAGATTTGTAATCAAAGATAAATAATTGTAGTTGATGGACCAGTTTTTGAGGTATATCAAATCCTCTACATTCATTCTAGGTGTGACTCCTCTTTTTATCACGATGGCATTGCAAGCATGATAGAATAGAAGTGAGTCCTCTATTATGATTATTTTATAAATGGTATGACCCTTGGTACCCTAGATATCATGCAATTTATTTCACCAGATTTGGACATAACCTAGCATATGATTTATGTAGTGTAGCCAAATTCTTTGTAAACATTTGAACTTGTAAATTCTTTAATTTTCTAAGCTTGAAGAGCTTTTTTGAACTCGTGATTCTTTTTTCGGACCATCATTCATGTAAATTATTTCTCCCAAAATCCAAGGAAGCAATTTCAAGCTTAAAATTGTTTAAGGTTTGCCTATTATTTAAAGCCAAAAGCTTTTGTCTAGTCTAGCTTGGTATTCTTCAAAGCAAGTTTTGCAAAGCTAATGGCTAGAATTTTTTGACAATGATCTTAGCAGCATGCTCCAAAATATCTAACATAGTGCAAAAGCTTAGGGAGTGGATAATATTTATTCTAGAAGTAGGAAAGCCAAAATATTCTAGGTGATGATGTTATCTATTCTTCAAAATATTTTGGTCTAGTGAAAATCCTGTAAAGAGAACATAAAGCTACCTAGAGCATAAGCTAAAGGGAGTAACATCCTAGACCATACCTTCTTAGCAAGTATGATGACGTTAGAATCTAAAAGGTTTTACATGCTTACAAATAAAAATTGCTTTTAGAAGAAAGCATCCAACACCCTTGAAAAATGGCAGTTTGGCAAACGTGGTAGTTGTTAGAGTAGGAAAGTGATGACCACTCTAGCAAAGCATAACTACCTACAAGTGGGTTGACAAAGAATGGACCAAATGTATTGAAGATTTTGAGTGGTGCCAGCTCATCCTAAATTATACAATATTAGTTTTTCTTATGACTATACATAGTAGTTAGCTTCATTTTAGCTCAATGAAAACTATAAATATAGGAATTCTTCTCATTGTAAAGGGTTGAATGTTTCATTGTTTACTTGTCGTAAGTTGTATGTTAATGCTATTCTAATACAATCAAGGTTTGTTTGACCTACCTTAATTAAAGTGTGAAAAAATATTTATTATTTTGATATTTACACTTTTAGCATTTTCATTTGTGCTTTAGTGGAAGTAATTTTTGTTAGGCTTGAAGTTGTCTATATTAGTTCAGTTAATAATTAAAGTGAGATCTATTAGGTTTGAAGTTGTTTGGTTTATTTCTACTAGAGTGCTTAGAATGTTGTAACATTTGAGTTTCATGTATTTTTTGCATAGCTTTAATTGAATGGTCTATTAGGAATTGCTTGTAGTAGATGGTCTATGCTCATTCAACTAAAAACAATGTTGTTAGCTGAGCTTCGATAGCATTTAATCAACATATTTAACCCTTCATTTCTCTCAACCTTACCAATTTTGTCTCTTTTATCTTTTGCATAGTATGATTTAGACAATGAATCGAACTTCTCCAGAGGTTGAGTTAGAAGTAACTTTAGTTCATCCAATCTTAACCTTCGTTTAGGGTGCACATTCTATACCTAGGTGGATCAAGAAAATCAAAAGTTTTGGCTTACCTGATGGGACAAACCCAATGCAATTTTCCCCTCAAAGAAGCATCGGTGGGATGGATCACTCAATTTTTATTTTCATTGGAAGTCAAAAATTTAAAAGAATATAAAAAAAAATACTCACTATGTCATCAAGAGTTTTGGTACTGAGCAATTTTTTGGACGATCAATATTACGATTAAGATCTTGTATTTTAGTAAAAAAATGCATCCACCTAGTGACTCCACATTTGAAGAACCCGAGATATATTGATAACTTCATCGAAAATATATAGACCCAGAATATTATGATCACAAGATCAGAGGCCAAGAAGCTTAAAGAATCCCTATAGTTCGTTGAGTTAACAACTTTTATGTCACTTAGAAAAGTAAGATTTTTCATCAATCTAGACCTCCTTTATCCAGATTTTTACTTCTCTACAAGCCATATCTATAGAATCACCTATTAAATCCCCACCTAGGATCATGGATGAACAAATATTTCCCAATTGGAATTGTGTCTAACCTCTTAATCTACAAAATCTTATGATATTCCACAAACTGCACTTAAAGCATGGCCCTCATATGATGGTAGCAAGAAAATCACATTTGAACATTACCAATATATAACAATCCTAGTTACTATGCATGATATTATCCATGAATATGTAATGGTGAGGTTATTAGTTGTATCCTTTTAAGGGAAGGTATTGGCTTGGTACAACTCTTTAGAATAAAATAACATCAGCATATGGGCCAAACTATCTAAACCCTTCATTTTAGAGTTCAATGATGTAGGGGATTTCTATTCACTACTCATGTAGTTCACTTCCACCAAGAAATAGGAATGAAAACTAAAAAAAAAAAAATTACGATGATCGAACACACTGGAAGGGCGGTTTTCCCTCTATGAAAAAGCCCTCGACCTTCAAAATGGACCTAACAAAAAAGAAGGTTTTGCCTAAATAAGAAATCCCCTCAACCTTAAAACAAAATTATCAAAGAGCAAGAAATTGATGCTTTTATCTTCCCTTTTTGTGGTGGGTCCCCCTTTTACTTCCTCTTATTCTGGCTGACCTTTTGCGTACTTATACTTGTCAAAACACTTTGGTCTTCATAAAAAATTGTCCAACCACAAAGGTAACCTAAGAAGAACATCATAGATTTTCAAATTTGGTTTAGCAAGATATGGAGGAGAATTCCTTAGGAGGTGAACCATATGAAGTCCAAGGCTTATATCTACTACCTCTGAGATTTTGTTCCAAACATAAGCTTGCAAATTAAAAAATCTAATGAGAAGATATTTATCCAGATATTTCAAGTTGTTGTGGTAGTAAAATATGCTCTTGTATCAGTTGATAAGCTCCCTCCAAATGTTGTAGTGTCATACCTTTTATAAATTCCTCAACACAATCAACAAGCCTTGATTTTGACCCCCTCAAACTATTCACTAGCTACTCTACCTACACCCAAGTAGTATCCTCAACCTGTCACTCCAATTATCAAAATATAGTTTTTTCCTACTTCTAAGCCAAAAAATTCAATACAAATGTAGGAGTTGAAAGTAGTTAACCTAACAAACAAGATCACTATAATAGAATGAACAAAATGCTAAAAGAAGATTTTAAGGATATCAACAAAGAGGATACCCCTATGTCACTAAATATAAAGAGGATTCAACCAAGAATGTAGTCAAAATACAAAATGTTATGGAAAAAAGCCAGGGGAGAGAGAAATTCATAGCCTAAGAAGATTATTGGTGTTTGGTTTGCAATGATCCCCATAATTCTGACACCTATATAGTCTATTACCATCAATGCTAGTTGGTTTAAACTTAAAAATCCAAAAGAGAGTCAAAAGGGCTAGTAGACATGCTTATAGAACTAATCCATAATTTATTGGATGAAGAACCTTGAAGCTTTGAAACATGTTGCACATTGACCAAATCCAAAAATAGACCTCTCCTAGTGGATTCGTGAAATATTAATAGTATGAAGGGTACAGATCAATTGCAAAAATAGTATATCAAGGAACAACCTAAGGAGCGACCAAAGTTGGAACTATGTAAGGATGATCAAGAATAGACCAGAAAAAAAATGCTAAGAAAGCTACATTTTCCTTTAGTTGCCAAAAGGCAAAGGGCAAGAGGCCATGCAACAATACCAAAAGAGGTTTGAGGAGCTAATATGATAGGAAGAAAAGCTATTTAAGGCCTCTAGATACAACATTGTAGAATAATTGAAGAAGACCCCTTCAAGGATCAATATGTATGATGCATTGTTGATTCTTAAACAAATCAATTCTATAAGAGCAACCTTAAAAATCAAATCCCCAAGTAGATATGATTACCTAGGTCTAAATATAGCTCAAGATAAGTAGACCCCAAGGAAGGACACAAATAGCCCTTCTCCCTTCTATATGTCTTTATGTATGGAAGGATGGGTTGTGTACAATTGCACGGTGGACTGCGAAGCTACCACAATAATTATGCCCAAATTCTTATATGATGCAATGGGCATGGATTACATATAGACAAGTTTTAACATGTTGTAACTAGATGGAAGTCCAATATAAACAGTTGGAGTGGTCAAATATATTTCTATGGTGTTGTATAAGATCCTAAAATTTATTGTGTTCTAGGAAATTATAGTGGTTGATCTTAGTCTTCTCTTTGTATTATTCTTATCAAGAGATTTCATAGCGAACCTTGGAGGGTACCTATCTCTATATTACGTACACATTGTTATTCTTTACAAAGAAATAAAGGCCAAAATCTATATGGAGAAGCCTAGCCCATACCACATAGAAAATCTTGAGGAAGATAAGGTCAATCTAATTGAAGAGGATCCATAATGCCTTGTGGAGCTCATAGAAGATTTGCAAAAGGAAGAGGTGTTCTCTCTGACCGATTTCAATGTAGTAGTTTGCACTAATTGGAGAAATTATTGCATATCAAAGTTAGACAATCATAAGCTTTGGGATATTGTAAATTTGGCATTCTAAAAAATAGACATGTGGGCGCATAAGAAGTTTGGGTTACATTGGTCTAAACATTGTTTATTTTGATAAATGGACAATATTTGAAATATCTAGCATGCAAAAGTGTGCTATAAAAAAATGACATTTAGAATAAAGGTAATGTTTAAATAAAATCTAGGTTGCTAAATAACTATTATCTATGAAAGGCAAAACTATTAAAACAAAAAACAGATCAAGGCACTCACATGAATCAAAATATTGGGAGAATGTGTGAATTAATAGTAGGTGTCCTCATATGCATTAATGCAAGTATAACATGTTTATTAGTAATATCCTATAAAAAACACTCGACAACTTTGGGTAGCTTACCAAAAGCATTCAAGAACTAATTTGTTGTGATAAAAAATTAAGAGTAGTTGCATGCTTCCATTTTTCATAAAAACTTTGTGAGAATAACTATGGAGTCTAGGGAGTCCAAGAAGCTTGTCGACTACTTGGGAGATTTTTTGACTCAATATTAACATTCAAGGTGAAGCATCTAAGAGACTCAAGAGAGTTGAACGTTGAAAAATATTCAATGGAACACCTAGCTTCATATTCCTAGGACTCCTTATTGGGGTAGTTCATGCCTAGGATAGAACATCCTTGTCCAAATATGGTTCAAGCAGTAGTTGAACACTACAATAAAAAATCTAGAACTATAATAAATGTTGTTGACCAAATACATTCCTCCCTAAAGCAAAAAATATTTATAGCATCTTTTGCTAGAACTATTCTCCCTTTTGCACCTAAGGCATTCTATAAACAAACCCAAGTTGCCTATTATACTGCTAAAATAAGGACCTGGCTAAATAAGCAGTCAACTAACATTGTAAAATGTCTTCCTAAAAGTTTGATTCCCTTGGCCAATTTTCAAGTGCATACATAAGAAATGTTTTCTATGTTAGTTGTTATTTTTGGTATAGATTCAAATAAATATGTGCATGACTATAAGGTGGCCATGGCCTATGCAATAATCAACCCCCAAATCCCATCTATTTTGATTGGGCTCTATTCCTTAGATCTCAAATTTATGAGAAATTAGTTTAGTTTAATTAGGCAGGAATTTTTAGATATGCCTCCTACCTAGCCTAGCTTTTCTTATTTTATAAATAAGAAATATTCTTGGGCCTAAATATTAGAAAACAAGATGAGTATGGGAGAGTTTTCTTAGTAGTAGACTAGACACCAACCCTTAACATGTCTAATTCCTTTTTAGATTTCAATAAGATTTTCCTTGGACATGCTCTTTTGTGCATAAAAGGATAAATTCCCTAATTGACCAAGGAAGCGAAGGTTCAGTTGCAAAGAAAAGCACAAACTAGAGACTGCTACTTCATACTAGAAGGCATTGTAATAAGGGTAAATGGCTTCCCCAAAGAGCCAAATTTGCTTTCCTATTATGTTATAGACTAGGTGCTTGACTTGGAGTTTTATCATTATATGGACTACATTGATGCACACCTGGTTGCCAAAGTGAACAAAGGTGCTTTGTATAACTTACCTTTGAGTTACAAGCCAATCACTCTTAGCTTCCAAAAAATGGCAAATTTGTTGAATAACATGCTTCAAAATTTACAATAATAAATAGAACCAGATAGATGGAGTTATGATCCAAACAAGATTTTGAAAAACTGCCTTGTAAAGGAAAACAAAAAACCTCTTATGTTTTAGTAAAATCCAAGGCCAAAGGTCAAAAATAAAAGAAATCCAACAAAATAAGAGGGAGCTAAGGTAGAAGAACTCAAAGATAATCCCATACTTATCCTCAATGAGAAAAGGTACAAGGAAATGGCTTCAAGGGGATGGACTGAAATGAAGATCCAATATTGGTGGATCTTTCAGTGTGAGATGGGTATGCAAGGCCACATTTATGGCCTAACAAGTGATCAAACATTTGAATAAGATTTTGATAAATATCCTAATGTTGGAGTGTATTACATTATTTGGTACATGCTAATATACCTCCATGGTACCTTTATGTACAAATATAAATATATAATAGATTAGGGTTTGAGTCTATAGTTTAGGTGAGTGATTTATATTTCCCTTTTATGTAAGTGTCTATGTGCAGGATATGCACAAGTGTCATGTAAGTAAGAGTGCAAGTGTGTAATATGTAGGATATGCACAAGTGTCATGTATGTAAGAGTGCAAGTGTGTAATGTATAGGATATGCACAAGTGTCATGTATGTAATAGTGCAAGTGTGTAATGAGAGAAAGTGCACAAGTCTCATGTATGTAAGTGTGTAAATATGAAATGTGAGGATGTGTACAAGTGTCATGTACTATGATTGCATGTAGGAGAGTAGGTGTCATAGAGTTAAGCATTGAAGTAATTAGAGAGTCAAGAGTCGTGTATACAAGTGGTAAGATGAGAAGCCAAAGGACATGAGAGTCTTGTCTTATGTAAAGAATAGGAAATATTGCAAATTCTAGATATGCGAGGAGTGAAATAGTTGAGTATTGAAGAGTCACATTTCCATGTCTATATTTTGGAGACAAAGCTCCATACATTATATTGGAAAATGGTCTGAAAGAAGATCACCAAAAAGCATTGATAATATTAAAGCTTGCATACATATTTTGAGTGATTCTATTGTAAGTATTCTTCATGCTATTACATGAATGATTTTGTCCATTTACATTCATATTTTATATTATTTTTAACTTTATTATAAATTATATGGGTCTAAATATATTTTGATTGCTCTTATATTTAATTTCTCTCTTGATTAATTATATTAGAATCTAAGATAGTGTGGCTTAAATATATTGTGACCTGAGATAATTTGGCTTACCTAAAAATCAATATGAGCAAAGAAGTGATTCCCAATGGCAAGATATTTTGGAAGAATACTAGGAAGAAGCAACCATTTACTCAATACAAATGGAATAGGTGCTAGAGGTTGTCACTTCAAGCTGGCAAAAGCCTCCACCATTGCATTTATTCAAAGAGTAGTTGTGGTAAATGTACACTATAGGCGTTGAGATACTGAAAGAAATGGGCTACACCAATGATAGCCTAGGCCTTGTAACATCCAAACCCATGAAATCTCCTTAGGAACCACTTGATAGGGGCAAAGTCAAACTAGATTTTGGTACTCTCAAACATTTCTCCATGAAATTCCTAGTCTTAGAAGTCTTGAAACCCCATAGTAAGCAACCAAAAATGGGTGAAAAAGTAAAATGCTAGGATATTCCTTGGAGCAATAGGGTCCAAAATCCAAGAGAGTATAGGTCTAGTGGATGCCTCCATTGGTTGAAGAGCATTCTAGAGTAGTAACACAAGGCTCAAGTGTGTTATATTTACCTCCTCCTCCTCACTTTGCTTCACCACCTTCTTCTCCTTCTCAATATTATTTATATCCTTCTCCTCACCTATATCCACAAAAGGGGCATCTGTTGGACCACCTTTTAAAGTAGTTACCATTTCTCCACCTTTGAACACACCTTAAGCTCTTGGACTCAGACCTTCCCCATCTACTAGAGTGATCTAAAACATTCCTTCCATAGCCATAATTGATTCTATACCTCCACTCACTATATTGCATTATCCCTTCATTATCTCCACTCAAAGTATCTTGATAGCATCAATCCAAAGCCAATTCCATTAGGCACAAGCCATTGTGCAAACTTAACTTGACAAGAAGAAGCAATAAATAGAGTCAAATATTGTGCCAACAAAGATAATGGGCTTGATTGACCCTAAGAAAATAAAATACATTGTGACAACTATGAAGCCTACTATGTCTAAGTTGTCATCCCAACTAACAAAAACCTACTATAAAATAGCTACAAACATAATAGACATAAATAGGGTTTCAATAAGGGATATGTCTCAAATGGCACACATGTCTATTGACATGTTGTATTTATATGGATTCCATATGATGGCTAAGTATCGCAAAGGAAAAGAGACAGTAGAGTGGTTGTACAAGGCCCTCAAGTAGGAGAAGACACAACAAAAGGCCTTGAAAAATCAAATCCAACAACTACAATAGATTCTCAATGAGGCTCCAACATCAAAACAATTATAAGTGAAGGATGCAAAGAACCAAAATTTGTATAAAAAGGTGCAAGACCTATAGTAAGAGCTCGCTATAGCCAAACAATTAATTCAGACCTCATGGGTCTTCATAGATTCTTGCCAGAGAGTCAAGAGGTAGTGTTGGGCTCAAATTTTTGAAGTTGTTAAAATATGGTCTTCAACCCTAGAATTTGTCAATTTATATTGGTAATTCACTAAAGAAGTGCAAGCTAACTTCAATAAAATAGAGAATAATATCACTAAAAAGGGATCAAAAGCACATGCCATCATGGATAAACTAAATAAATCCTCCATCTAGCAAGTTCATTTGGCTAAAGATAGGATGGAAATATACCATATGATGATAGAGATAATTTTGTAGGTGCAAATAATAAAACAAGGATATAAGGCTCCCAATTCACAAATTGCAACTAGGAACATAATTTTGAGCAAAATAAATGAGATCATTGGTGATAGACTCTCTTCTACTTAACTTTTTCTTACGAATATTTCCTTAGTAATAACCTCTCAGGTCTACGTCTCACTGGCTTGTATGCTTCCAAGATTGTTGCCTACAATCTTGCAACCTTCATTATGAACACTTATCTTATGGCCTCTATTCATAAGTTATTCTTTTCCAAAAATGTAGCTTTTTCCTTGATTGAAAATTACTCTTGTAAAACCCTTCCTATAATTCACCTTAATGAAGCCCAATCCAATGCTAGTAGAAAACTTGCCAACCTTTTAAGAACCTATGTCTATCTCTCTAAAGGGAACCATATAGCCATCCTTATTCTATGGATGAGCTAGAGGAAATTTATAATACAATAGAAAAATATTTGACCAAATTTTTTGATTGGCTAAACAATTTTAATGAAGATATGTTTTTTTTTTCAAATAAGTTGGTCGCACTGCATACTACGGTGATAGAACTTGGGAATATATATAAAGTACCTCCATAAAATAAATACTTTTACTTAAAGTCTACTCATGATAAGACTAAAATATTTATATCCATGACACGTCAGGATTAGGACAAAGCCAAACAAATTTTAGATGTGCAAGTTGAGGATTCTACAATCGACAAGGAGGAGGGAGAGTACCTTATTGCAAAAGAAGAGGGCCTTGTTATAGAAGGAGAATATTTAGGGTTGGAAAAAGAAGACTTTACATCTCAAGAACAAGACCAACTAGGTTTGGATTTTTCTAAGCAAAATTTCTTGGAGGTACCAATATTATAGTCAAATTCTTTGTCAACATACAAACTTGTACATTCTTTAAATTTTCAAGCTTGAAGAGCTTCTCTGGACTCATGATTCCTTTCTTGGACTATCATTCTTGTAAATGTTTTCTCCCAAAGCCTAAGGACACAATTTTGGTCTTAAAAATATTTAAGGTTTGCCTATTCTTTGAAGCTAGAAGCCTTTGTCCAGACTAGCTCAGTATTCTTCAAATCCAAGCTTGCAAAGCTAGTGGTCGAAACTTTTTTATAGTGATGTTAGCAACATGCTCCAAAATCTTTGGCACAATGCAAAATCTTGTGGAAATGATATTATTCATTCCAAAAGCAAGCAAGCCAAAACTTTCTAAGCGATGACATCAACTAGACTCCAAAAATTTTTGGTTTGATGAAACACCTATAAAAAACACAAAAAGTTATTTGAAGCACAAACCAAAAAAATAACATCCCAAAATGAAACTTCTTAACAAGAATAATGATGTTATTATCTAAAAGAACCAACATGCTTACAAATCAAAATTGCTCCAAAAAAAAAGTGCCCAACACCAAAAATAAATAAATAAATAAATAAGGTAGTTTAGCCAATGTTGTTGTTGAGTAGGAAAGCCACAACTACTCTAGCAAAACATAACTAACAAGAAGTGGGGAAATTAGAATTAGTGGTAAATTTGTGGTGGGAAAATGGAAAGAAGAAATGTCGACTAGCATTGGCCGAGAAGAAAAGACGATATATATTTATCTACAGCTCGCACAATTATAAATTATTTGGTTTAGATTATTCCACACTCATGAAACTGACATGCTGCTACGTCTCTTCCATGTCTATGGCAGAACTAACTTGACGTGAGAGTTATTGGTCGGAAATACGGTGGAAAAAACAAAAACCCGTCCTTCAGAATTATTGAATGGAAATACAGTGGAAAAAAACAAAAAACCGTCCTTGAGAATTATTGGTCGGAAATACGGTGGAAAAAACAAAAAGCCGTCCTCGTTCACATTGACATTGGAAGGGTATAATGTCAAATTTTCAAACTCGTGAGATGACTCGATGCTGTCTACATTAATAACGTTGACCGAGGAAAATGCCAACTGGCAAGCAAGAGCGAGGAATGGATGGATGGATGCCACTGCATTTATAGACGATACGAATAAATAAATAAATAAATAATGGTGGAAGGATAATTCAGTTGGATTTGTGATCGGAAAATGAGGAGGAGGTTGGTGAGGGGAAGATAGTGTAATTGACGGGAAAGACGATCTTTCTCTTTTTTTTTTTTTTTTTTCCTTGCTCGTACAATTATTGGTTGGAAATAGGGTGGAAAAAACAATAAGCCGCCCTCCCCACATTGATATTGACATTGGAAATAGGGTAGAAAAAACAAGAAGCCGCGGCCCGCCCTCCGCTCATGGATATTGACGTTGACATTGGAAGGGTGTGATGTTTGTGGTGGAAATATGGAAAGAAGAAGGTTGAGGAGAGGATCATGTATGGTCAGTCAGTCTATGCCTGCTTGACCACGCTGGTTGATGAGAGGATTATGTATGGTCAGTCAGTCTATGCCTGCTTGACCAATGAGAGGATTATGTATAGTCAGTAAGTCAAGTCTATGTGTGAAGGCATAAAATCTAAAATCACTCAATAATTCCGCGGGACTTGAACTTCCGAAATTTTCCGAAAATAATAAACAGTCGAAATGGCACTAACAGGTCGGAAAAAGTATCAAACAAATATTGGAATTAAATTTTTAAAATGTTTTTATTTATTTATTTATAGTAATGTTAAGTATATTAATTATGTATCTTTAAATATATAGATTAGATTACAAAAATGGTAATGTTTTGGTATAATAGTTGTAGATGTTAGACAACAATAGGAAAATTGTGCATCCACCTCTTAAAGAAAAGCTAGGGGATCTATCTTTCTAGTACAATTTTTATGTCTTTTCACTATCAATTATCTTTATACTCAAATTGAAGGTCGTGTGAATGCATGGTGTTTATTGGAAGGTTAGGAGTATGTAATAAAAATAACATTGAAGGTTAGGAGTTTGAATGTTTTACTTTTTTTTTTTTTTGAAAATTTTGAAAAAACTTATATTAAAACAAAGATCAATTACAATATGGGAAGAAGCTCTTCCCAGCCGAAATCAGAGAGAACACAAGCTTACAGTAGTAGAAGAAGATTTGCAATGGAGCCAAATCTCCTGAACCATTAACTAGCTAGCAGGGGGTCGGCATCGCGAAAAAGCAACATGTCGCGATATCGCGACATGTTCCTCCTTTGGCCGCGAAAATTCAACAAGTCGCGATATCGCGACACTTTTCTCTGTTGGGCACAAAAGTGCAACATGTCGCGATATCGCGACACTTTTTCTCTCTCGGCCGCAATGAAGCAACATGTCGCGATATCGCGACACCATTTCTCCTTTGGCCGCGAAAAAGCAACATGTCATGATATCGCGACACTATTTCTCCTTTGGCCGCAAAAATGCAACATGTCACGAAATCGCGACACCTTTTCTCCTTTGGCCGCGAAAATGCAACATGTTGCGAAATCGCAACACCTTTTCTCTCTTGGCCTCGAAAATGCAACATGTCACGAAATCGCAACACCTTTTCTCCTTTGGCCGCGAAAAAGCAATATGTCGCGATATCACGACACCTTTTCTCCCTTGGCCGCAAAAAAGCAACATGTCGCGATATCGCGACACCTTTTCTCCCTAGGCCGCGACGAAGCAACATGTCGCGATATCGCAACACCTTTCCTCCCTTGGCCGTGATGAAGCGACATGTCGCGATATCGCGGCACCTTTCCGCCCAAGACCGCGAAGACGCAACATGTCGCGAAATTGCGATAACTTTCCTCTAGCGATCGCGACAGCGCAACATGTCACGATATCGCAACAACTTTTCTCCAACGATCGCGACGACGCAACATGTCACGAAATCGCGACAACTTTCCTCCAACGACCGCGATGGCGCAACATGTCGCGATATCACGACAACTTTCCTCCAACGACCGTGACGGCGTGACATGTCGCGATATCGCGACATGTTTCCACCAGCGATCACGATGGCGCAACATGTCGCGATATTGCGACAACTTTCCTCCAGCGACCGCGACGACGCAACATGTCGCGATATCGCGACAACTTTCCTCCAACGACCGAGAAGGAGCAACATGTCGCGATATCATGACAACTTTCCTCCAGTGACCGTGACGACGCAACATGTCACGATATCGTGATAGCTTTCCTCCAACGACCACGACGACGCAACAAGTCGCGATATCGTGATAGCTTTTCTCCAGCGATCGCGACGACGCAACATGTCGCGATATCGCGACAACTTTCCTCCAGCGACCGCGACGACGCAACATGTCGTGAAATCGTGACAACTTTCCTCCAGCGACCGTGATGACACATCTTACCTCCCAAGAATGTTTTACTTTAAAAATGGTTTTCTATGTAATAAAATTTTGCTTAGTTTTATAAGGATATTATAAAGATAGTGTCTCTAGGGGTTTTGACTTGCTTTGGACTCATTTGTGCACTCTAATTTTTTTATTTTGCATGTAAGTAATATTTTTTAACGCTTTGAGCATAATTACAAGTAAATTCTTTTCAAGTTGTATGGAGTAAGCAATTTTCTTTTCTTTTGGCCAAAAACGTTTGGGGCACATCTAGGTAAGTATCAAGTATGTTCCCCTCTACTTTTATAAATTTTTATTGTCTTTGCATTTTTCTACTATTTATTTTAAAAATTTGTATTTTTGCATAGACAATAGGATCAAGACTAACAAAATTTTTGTTTTCACTCCTTAGCATAGAATATTCATTTTGTTGCTTTGACTATTGCATATTGCTAGTTTTCTTCTTTTTCCCTAAGAACTCATGATTAGATTTCTCTTATAGTCTCACCTATGGTCCTTAGGAAGGGACAATATATATTTGTAAAAAACAAACAATTACAACTTTATAGATGGTGGAAAGTCACGTCCTCCTACATATAGAGCAAGAGTGGACTAAATTTGCTAGTCCTTGGGTAGGATGATGATAAGCCATGTTGGCCAATGGTTTTGGTTCTTTTTCTTCACCTAGTTATTAATTTTTTGTCAACTTTTTGGTTATTTTTGCTTGTTAATTTTATCAAACTCGTAAAATAAGGATAGAGTCATGATTAAGGAACATCTTTACACGTGTCTCCTAAAGCATTCATTATAAAAATCAAGAGTGCTAAGATCGCTACTTTAAGTGGGGATTGTAATCATTGATTGAATTTTAGGGTTTTGAATGTAATTATGATCCTAGCATGTTTTATGTTTAGGACTAAGACAATGCATTGTTTGGATTGACAATTGTGACTTTTTGGCTCTAAAATGAGTGTAAGTCAATTGTCAACCTAAAAAGAAAAGTTATACTTTTCTTTTGATATAAATACCCAATTCATCTTCTCATTTTATCATTATGCATTTAGCCACTATAACCATTTGCACACTCTTTCTAATATTGCTCTTAAATATTTCTTCCTTTATTGCTAGTGCAACATGAGACCTTTTTTCTCTCTCTCCCTCTCATCCTTGCACGTACAACCAAAGCCATTGACTATTGGTTCTTTGCTTTTCACAAAGAAGGATGAAAACCTTCACTAAGATATGTAGTCAAAGATCAAGAGTCATAGTTGATGGATAAATTTTTGAGGCATATTAAATCCTCTACATTCATTCTAGGTATGACATGTTTTTATCATGATGACATTGCAAGAACAATAGAATAGAAGTGAGTCCTCTATTAGGATTATTTTATAAATGTTATGGCCCTTCATGCCCTAGGTATCAAACAATTTATTTTACCATATTAGGAATTAACCTAGCATATGCTTTGTGTAGTGTAGCCAAATTCTTTGTCAACATTCAAACTTGCAAATTCTTTAATTTTCCAATCTTGAAGAGATTCTCCAAACTTGTTTCTTTTGTTTGACCATAATTCTTGTAAATTATTTCTCCCAAAGCCTATGGAAAGCAATTTTAGGCTTAAAATTGTTTAAGGTTTACCTATTCTTTAAAGACAAAAGCTTTTGTCTAGACTGGCTTGGTATTCTTGAAAGTTGGGCTTGCAAAGCTAGCAGCTAGAACTTTTCGACAATGATGTTAGCAACATATTCCAAAATCTTTGACATAGTGCAAAAGCTTGTGGAACATATACTATTCATTCCAAAAGCAGAAAAGCTAAAATATTCTAAATTATGACATTAACTAGGCTCCAAAATTTTTTGGTCTAGTGAAAAGCCTAAAGAACACAAACAACTACCCAAAGCATGAGCCAAAAGGAGTAGCATCCTAGACCAAACCTTCTTAACAAGAATGATGATGTTAGCATCTAAAGGGTTTGATATTCTTACAAATAAAAATTGCTTTAAGAAGAAAGTGCCCAAGAAAAAGTATAGTTTGGCCAACGTGTTAGTTGTTAGAGCATGAAAGTGAAAACCACTCCAACAAAGCATAACTAACTACAAGTGGGCTGATAGAGAATGGACCAAATGTGCTGAAGATGTCAAGTGGTCCAACTCATCCCAGATCGTACAAGATCAGTTTTGCTTATGACTACATAAAAGTTAGCTTTATTTTAGCTCAATAAAAACTATAAATAAAGGAATGCTTCACTTTATAAAGGGTTAAATATTTTATTGTTTACCTATCATAAGTTGTATGCTAATGCTATGCTAATACAATCAAGGGTTTTTTAACCTACCTAAATTAAAGTGTGAAGAACTATTCATTATGTTGATATTTACACTTTCAACATTTTTATTTATGTTTTAGTGGAAGTAATTTTTGTTAGGTTTAAAGTTGTTTGGCCTAGTTTAGTTGATAATTAAAGATTTGTTAGGCTTGGATTTGTTTGACTTATTTCTACTTGAGTGCCTAGAATGTTGAATGATGTAATGTTTATGTTTCACATATTTTTGCATAGCTTTAATTGAGTGGTCTATCAAGAATTACTTGTAGTAGATGGTCTATGCTCATTCAACTAAAAATAATGTTGTTAGTTGAGCTCTGATAGCATTTACTAATATTTAACCCTTCCTTTATCTCAACCCTACCCCTTTTCTCTCTTTTGTATTTTGCACAGTAATATTTTGAAAATGAACTGGCATTCTCCATAGGTTGAGTTAGAAGAAATTTTAGGTCATCCAATCTTGACCGTGGTCTAGGGTACACATTCTATACCTAGGTGGATTGAGCAATCAAAATTTTTGGCATGCTCGATGGGACAAATCCAATCCAATTTCACCATAAAGAAGCATCGATGGGATGGATCACTCAATATTTATATTCATTGGAATTCAAAAATTCAAAAGGATACTAATAAAATACCCACTATGTCATCAAGAGTTTTAAGAAAAAATTCATCCACCTAGTGACTCCATGTCTAAATAAACCAAGATCAATTGACAACTCCATAGGAAGGATATAGACCCAAAAATATTATGATCATAAGATCCGAGGCCAAGAAGCTTAAAGAACCCATGTAGTTTGTTGAGTTAACAAATTTTAACTCATCTAGAAAGTAAGATTTATCATCAATCTAGGCCTCCTTTGTCCAAAGTCTTACTCCTCTATAAGTCATATCTATAGAATCACCTACTAAATCCCCATCTAGGATCATGGATCAACAAAATTTCCTTATTTGGAATATCGTCTAGCCTCTTAATCTATAAAATATTTATGATATCCCATAGGATGCTCTCAAAGCTTTGCCCTCATATGATGGTAGTAAGGAAACTGCATTTGAACACTACAAAGATGTAACAACCCTAGCTACTATGCATAATATTATCCATGAATATGTAATGGTGAAGTTATTAGTCGTATCTTTTAGAGGGGAGGTACTGGCCTAGTACCACTCTTTAGAAGAAAAATGGGTCCAACTATCTAAACCCTTCATTTTAGAGTTCAATGATTTAAGGAATTCCTTTTCACTCCTCATGTAGTTCACTTCCATACAAAGGCACCCTGATCAGAACATCATAGATTTTAAAATTTGGTATAGTGAGACATGGAGGAGAATTCCTTAGGAGGTGAGACTGTCTCAAGTCCAAGCCTTATATCTACTACCTTCGATCTTTTATTCCAAACCTAAGCTTGTAGATTCAACAATATAATAATAATAAATTTATCCAAATCTTTAAATTTGTTGTGGAAACAAAATATACCCTCATCTCACTCAATAATCTCCCTCCAAAGGTTGTAGTGCAAAAACTTTTAGAAATTCCTCAACACAATCAATAAACCTTACCTTTGTCTTCCTCAACGCCTTCACTAGCTACTTTATCTACACCCAGGAAGTATCCTCAACCTATCACTCCAATTATCAAAATGTAGTTTTTACATACTCTTAAGCAAAAAAAATCAATAGAGATGCAGGAGCTGAAAGCGGTTATCAATAACCTAATAAACAAGATCATTATGATGGAGCAAAAAAAATGCTAAAAGAAGATTTGAAGGATAACAACAGAGAGAATACCCCCATTTCATTAAAGGCCAAGGGGCTTCAACCAATAATGTAGTCAAAAAGCGAAATGTTATGGCCAAAATCTAGGAGGGAGAGACATTCATAGCCTAAGAATATTATTGGTGTTTAGCTTGCAATGATCTCCATAATGCTAGCACATGTATGATATATTAACATCAATGCCAATTGGTTAGAACTCAAAAAGCCAAAAGAAAGTCAAAAGGGCTAGTAGACATGCTTATAGACCCAAACCATAATTTCTTGGATGAGGAACCTACAAGCTCTAAAACATGTCACATATTGACCAAATCCAAAAATAGACCTCTCCTAGTGGATCCCTGAAAGGTTGATTGTTCAAAGGGTGTAATTCAACTACAAAAAGAGTAGATTAAGGAATAACCTAAGGAGCAACGAAATTTGGAAGTATGTAAGGTTTATCAAGAAGAGACCAAAGAACAAGTGCTAAGAAAGCTACATTTGCATTTAGTTACCAAAAGGTAAAGGCAAGAGGCTGTGCAAAAATACCAAACTAGGTTTGAGGAGCCAATCTGATAGGAAGAAAAACTATCAAAGGTGTCTAGATACAACGTTGTATATGAATTGAAGAAGACCCCTTCAAGGGTTAGTATGCATGATGCATTGTTTATTACTGAACAAATCAATCTACTAAGAGCAACCTTAAAAAACATATCTCCAAGCAGATTTTATTACTCAGGTCCAAACCTGGATCAAGATCAGCAGACCCCAAGGATGGGCAAGAATAGGCCTCCTCCCTTCTATATGTCTTTATGCATGGAAGGATGGGTTGTGCATAATTTCATGGTGGACTCTAAATCTATCACAACAATTATACCCAAAGTTTTATATGATGCAATGGGTATGGATTACATCTAGACAAGTTTTGATATGTTTCAACTAGATGGAACTCCAATGTAGATAGTTGGAGTGGACAAAGACATTTCTATGGTATTGCATAAGATTATAAAATTCACTGTGATCTAGGAAGTGATAGTGGTTGACCTTCCTCTTCTCTTTAGATTATGCTTATCAAGAGAGTTCATAGCTAAGCTTAGAGGGTACCTATCTCTAGATTACATACACATCATAATTATTCAAAAATAAAGAAAGGTCAAGATCTATGTGGATAAGCCTAGCCTATACCACATAGAAAATATTGAGGAATGCAAGTTCCATATGATTGAAGAGGATCCATAATGCCTTATGGAGTTCATAGAAGATTTGCAAATGGAATATAAGTTCTATTTGATTGATTTCAATGTAGTAATTTACACCGATTGGGAAAATTATTGCATATCATATTCAGACAATCATAATATTTTGGATATCATAAATTAGGTATTCTAAAAAATAGACATGTGGGTGCATAAGAAGTTTGGGTCACTTTGGTCCAAACATTGTTGATTTTGGTAAATGGGCAACATTTGAAATATCTAGCATGAAAAATCATGTCAATATTTATACCATATTATAAATAAATAACATTTAAAATAAAGCTAATGTTTAAATAAAAGCTAGGATGTCAAATATCTATTGGCTATGGAAGGCAACATTATTAAAACAAGAAATAGATCAAGTCATTCACATGAATTAGAATTTTGGGAAAGCATGTGAATTAATAGTAGGTGTCCTCACGTGCATTAATGCAATTATGGCATTTTATTAGTAAAGGCTTATAAAAGGCACTCAACAACTTTGGGTAGCTTACCAAAAGCATTCAAGCACTAAGCCATTATGAGAAAAAATTAAGGGTAATTGTGTGCTTTCCATTTTCATAAAATATTTATGAGAATAAATATGGTGTATAGGGAGTCTAAGAAGCTTATCGACTACTTGGGATATTATTTTGATCCAGTCTTGACCATCAATGCAAAGCATCTGAGAGACTCAAGAGAGTTGAAGTTTGAAAAATATTCAATGGACTTGTAGACATATATAATACATCATATTGAGGTTAATACCTATATGGACCATTTTTCAAGCCATATGACCCACCTTGGACAACCCTAGGGCTTAATAGTTGTTTTCACCACTCAAATAGAGAGGAATTTCCCTTTGTAGTAGAGATTGTCTCACCTCGAGATGACCCATAACTATGACCGTCTCACCTCGAGATGGTCCATAGTCATGATTATCTCACCCTGAGATGGTTGCACCCAAAGAAAAAAGACCCAAAATATCAAGCAATGATTCGAGTAGTTGCGAATTCTAGCCAAGCATATCGATTTCTTGACAATAGTTTCTTAAATTCAACCATTTATTGAATTCTCCTACAAGCTAAGACTCCCTTTGGGGAAGTCTGTATAAGGGAACATATCCTTCATTAATAAATCTAGAAATTTCATAGAATGAAGTGTTGTCAAACTATAGACTCGAAGTGCTATCATATTTCAAAGCAACGAAGTGCTACCAAAATTCTGCCATGGAGTTCCCAAGAATCAAAATGCACCATATCAAAGGTTGAAGGTTAAATTTGTACTTCTTTGCATAATAAAATACCCTTGCTTCAATGTCAAATATTGTCATCAAGTCGTTCTTCACAAGTGCACACTTGAACATCAATCATAAGGATCAAAACCGATGTCACTTAGCATCAATTACAAGGAATTCATCCATAGTTCAACGATCATATCACAATCATGTCACCCTGATATGGCTTGCAGGCAAGATCGTCCTTAACATAGATGACCTCATAGGTAGTGATCCTTTCGCTATTTTCTTACTTCTAGTAGTTTTAGCAACTTTTCAATTACTGTTTTCCATAGCTTAATTTCATTTTCATGCATTGGTTTGTAATATTTCAACTTCTTTATTGTTTTCTTTATCATTTTTTTATCATGGATACGAGCCTTATCTTGAAAGGCTATTCATATGTTATTGAAGCCTTTTAAGTTTCTTTGTGTGCATATTATAGGTCTTTACAAGGAATAAACCACATCAAGATCAACATATTCATCATCACACATCACAGAGGTCACAAGAAATCCTCCCCAAGTCAGTTTGTGAGATGCAAGAAAGATCCTGTGTACTACATCCAAAATGGATTTATACGTAATTAATTGTATCAAAGATTGGTAGTGATCCTTCGGAGGGCATATTATTTGTAATATCTTTGTAAAAGACGAAGATATTATCAATAAAATGGCACCATCCATTATTTCTTTATTTTATTCTTTATTTATATGGTTACATTTTATTTTCTACATTTCAATCTTGCATGTATGATTTGTTTAGCATTTTCAATGGTAATCATGATCGTACTTTATCCATATTTCACAAATTTATTGCTAATTGTTGTTTTTCTTGGTGTTTTTGAATTACAGGTACCACCATCCTTTGTAGAGATGGTCAATAGTCACAATCATCCCTCTACGAGATAGCTAGTAGACCCCATCGTATTACCCCAAGACAAACTCGGAGCAGAAGTCAGAAAAGTTAGAAACATCTATAGTAGACTTAGGCCACACCTGTGATTTATTCTATCCTTCTTTTTCTACATTCAGTAAAGTAATTAAATTTTCATGCTTGGACAAAGGAATTATAGAACTTTCAATTTTAATATACTCTATCTACGACCATATCTAGGTCAGATGACCTCTTCCTATGGTCATCCCGGTATTAGACGATCCCTATTTTTGACCATCCCTCTATTAGAAGACCTCTATTGCAGACTGTCACTCATAAAGATAGCCTTTATTTCATTAATTTGTGATCTAGT
Source organism: Wollemia nobilis (assembly GCA_028583015.1). NCBI lineage: Eukaryota > Viridiplantae > Streptophyta > Pinopsida > Araucariales > Araucariaceae > Wollemia > Wollemia nobilis. The sequence goes on from JAQPPZ010002662.1 coordinate 593,812, forward strand.
TGTTTACTACATGCTAAAAGGCTATTCATGTAGGGTTCTATTTCTAATAGATTTCTAAAAATAAAGTGTTCATTTATGTAGAAATATAAATTTGAAATATATTTTTTATGCATTAGTGAAAGAAAATCGACTGCTCTATGCCCTTACTTGCTTTTGCATAAAATAAAATGAACCCCACACACCACACACCACTTTAAACATTGGTGATTTGGACTTCATCCTCAACCATTAATCGAGACCAATGACGGTGGGCTTCATATCCATCATTTGGATCACACTCTAGCAACCTAGTCGGCCAAAGTGAGTGGCTCTTATGGACTTCATAACCATAGGGTCCCCTACTCTTGCGTGCACTTGAAGTAGGAAGGATTAATAGTGCCTTTTTACCATGGGGTAAATCATCAGTGAAATGCAACTATCATTTTTGTCCAAGACATGCTCAAGCATTGAAGCGAACATATTGTTGGACTAGTAGCAGGACTCAGACTACATAGCCTCCTCTAGGGGGTTAATTTTTATTCCTTAGGTTACCTTGATCCAAAATCCAATAGGAAACCATTCTTTATCATTTGGGTATATTCTTCGTTAGGCGGGTGTGCTCAAATCACCTTCTAGTGGTTTTTCTATTTTATCCCCCTTAGTTTTATAGAAATATGGGTGTTTCAACATTAAAATGCACAAAACAATATAGGGATTCACAAAGAAAATTTAAAAGAGGTAATCACATTGTATACTTTTTTTGTTTCTTTATTGTTCACATTATCAAGATCATGGTACCTACATGCAGTCGGGATCAATCACGAGCCAGCGATGAAATATTTTTACAAGGGGGCATAAAATATCTTTTATTTAGTCCTAAAGACCTTGTTAGGATCCCATCCCAGTGTTATTTTGTAATTCTCATTATTATGTAATGATCCATTTCCAACGTGGGGGATCCAATATATAATGTTATTTTGTAATGTACGTGGCATGTTATGCTCCTAGGCAAGTGGGGCCATTTGATGTAACCGTTATCAAGATTGTAATCGACATTTGGTAGAATATTCTAGCTCGAGTGGCATTTTGCATGTAAGCCAACTCTTGAGCCTAGGTTTAGGGTTTGCATGAAGTATTTCTTTAAAAAGATATGAAGCCATGTATGAATCATATTTTTCCAAGTTAATGAAATATTGAAGGAGGTTGCCTCCTCGAAGAGGCCTATGATTCTGATTTATTTGTGAGATTGTTTCAATTCTATAATTACTTTTTGCATAGTATTGTTATGTTATTGCATGTATTTCCATTATATTTCAGTATTTCATGTGTGAGAGCTTTATTTCAATAGTAGGTTCCTAAAAAGTGGTATCAGAGCGCTTTCCAAGGCCGAGTTCTGCTGTAACTGCGATGATTCTTGCCATCCATTATGCCAGTTAGCTATAAATTTCCGTGTGTTTTTTAATATATTTTTCTTTTATAAAAAAATTCCAAAAAATACAGTTCATTTTTTTTACCAGTAAATCCAAAAAAATACAAAAATACAGTTTTTGTTTCAGTAGTTATGTAGATTAGAAATCCTATGCTGGGGGTTTTAAAATATCATGAAGGAACTGTCGTTATTGGCTAAGCTAGATAGCCCATAAAGCGTCTAGTGAAGTGAGAGGTGATCAGGCTCCAATGCCCAGGCCTTAGACAACACTCGCGCATAGAATTGAGCTCCACGCATCTTTGGGTGTATCAAGATACCATTCTAGGGTTAACAAAATTTTATCCAATAGGAAGCTTTTCGACCTTGTATCATCCATAGTCCATGGGACATAGCATCCCGGACACAACATTCTGGACGATTATCCTCTCGTACTGTCAAAGAGGCCGATAGTGTGCTTAAGGGTATGTATGAAATCATCCTTGGGTAGTGGCCTAAAATATTGGTCTGAGCACTATTGTTCATCACTATGGTATAATAAAGGGCCTATGGGTGTTACATACTCCTTTACTTAGCATACCCTGGTTCTGTTAAAATATTTCCTCTTGCATTCACAATCCCAAAAAGTGTGCATACGAAGGACTTCCCTATCACAGAAGAATACACTTTGCATGTACTAACAGTTAGTACAGAGTTCATAAGTGTCTCTAACATTCTACAATATTCTAGTACCACTCAAGTCAGTAACAATAACAATCAGGTTAGCGGCTGTAATAGTCGAAATAGTAACAATCAACTATAATAGTCAAAAAACACAGGTGGCCAAGATCAGAAACAAAATCGTCAGTGTTTGTAAATATAGTATAAGTGATATAATAGTGACAGGGTGATCAGTTGACAGATTCGAGACAGTTGATTCAGCTTTCCCACTTGTAACCTAGAGCTACAAAAAAAATATTTAAATTTTATTAAAATAGGGATATCTCTTAACACAAATCTCAGATTACCTCAAAAATTTAGCAGATAATTCTACACTCTATTCCAAACAAAATTTTCCTTGGCAGCCCCTGGTCAAATTTTGCACCCATTTTCCAAAAATAACAATTTTTCATTTTTCTTGCTAAGGCCATAAATTTTCAATGGTCAATTAGGTTGATCCAAATTTTTGGGAATAGAATCTACTTGTTATTCTACACCAAAGACCCTCAAGGACTCATTGGTGAAATTTTAAGTCCAAATGGAGGAAATTACCTTGACATCACCTTGCAACTATCCAAAGCTCACAAAAAGTCAAGAAATTCAATATATCTCCTCATTGAGCGCTCAGATCAAACAACCACCAAAGTGGACCCTAGCCTAAAATCAGTGTTGCAATCCATTTCCCAAATTAAGTTTTGGACCCTTACTAAAAATAACAACTCTTGAAATTCCACATCTATTTTTAGTAACTAAGTAAAAAAGTTCAAGGCTTTCTCAAATGGCAAGTGGCACTCATGGACATCAAAAAGAGGTAGAACAAAACACTGCTTCAATATTGGATACCCTAGTAAGTGTTGTTACTAGCTTGCAAAAAACAACTGAAAACTTGACAACATAATTTTAAAATTTTAGAGTTGCCCAAGATACCTCTAGAATTTGCATAGAAGAACACCTAGCAGATGTTGAGTCTAAAATACAAGGTGGTCTAAGCAAGTCCGAGTATCGTCACATAATCGGAACAGATGACTCTCACCTTCACTTTGATCATGATACTCCCTTCAAGATGCCAAAACTAGACTTTTCTAGTTCAATGGGAAGGATGTTGATGGATGGTTATGTCGTGTTGGTCAATTATTTAGACTCCATGTTGTCCCCATTTATCATCGAGTTCAAATGGATTATTTCAATTTGGAATCTGAAGCCTTACAGTGGTACCAATGGTTGCATAAAACTATCCATGATCCTTCTTGGGCATAATTTGAGTCCTAGTTACTCACTCTCTTTGGCTCTAGTGAGTATGATGATTTTACAGGATAGTTAACAAAGTTGAAACAAACTTCGACAGTTTGAGATTACCAAATACAATTTGAGAGGTTGGCCAACAAAACTACAAGAATGAATGAAGGATTATTTTAGTTATTTTGTTAGTGGTTTGCGAGAAGATATCCAAGCCGAGGTCACAATGTTTAGACCACAATCCATGATGCAGGCTATCCAGTTGACTCATTTGGCCGAGTCTAAATTTTTAGCTCAGATGTAGTTATCTAAATTTCTATAGGCTAAACCCTCTTTTCCTCCTATATTCTACAATCAACATGAATAAAAACCTGTTGCACCCACTGCAACACCCAAACGTTTGACCACTACTAAAATGGATGTGTGACACGCTCAAGGGTTGTGCTACAATTATGATGAAAATTTTTCTCACGGGCATAGGTGCACCCAAAAGAGATTATTCCTCATCGATGTTGATGAGTCTGACACCAGTGACCATAGTGATGATGACACTGAATCAGCAGAGGAACTACCTAAACTAGAGGAAGAAAACCCAAATGAATCATAGGATGAAATTTTTGTTCATGCTCTTGTTGGCATTACTACGCCCCAAACCATGAAAGTTGTGGGTTATTTCAAGGGCTTGCGACTTACTATCTTGATTTATTATGGCAGTATGCATAATTTTATTGATTCCCATATCACTACGTAGACAAATTGTTATGTACACACATGTAATTCCTTTGAGGTTATGGTAGCAAATGGTGGGACTTTACCTTGTAAGAGAAAATGTCATAATGTTAAGGTCAATATTGGGGACTATGAGCTCAAACAAGATATGTTTGCACTTCAATTAGGGGGATGTGATATTGTGTTGGGATCTCAATGGTTGGGCACATTAGGAGTCATCTCTTGGAACTTTGGTGAGCTTTGGATGCAATTCTCACAGAATGGACAGTCTTACACTATCCATGGCTTAAAGTAGGGTCATCATAGATTATCAGTTCCAACCGAATTGAGAAGTTAAAAAAATCATCTCGAGGTGTCATAGCTCAAATTTTTGTGATATAATTGCATTCTTCAGAGGAGGATTTTGTTCCTAAAGATTTACAACTTATTCTGACCAAGCACAACTCTATTTTTACTAAGCCAATAGAATTACCACCTTGTTGCTCTCATGACCATGCTATTCCCTTGTTACCTGGTAATGCACCACCCAACATTAGACCATACAGGTATCCTCATGCTCTTAAGTCAAAAATTGAGAAGTTAGTACATGAATTGTTAAAATCCGGTGTCATTCGACCAAGCAACAATCCTTACTCTTCTCCAATTTTACTGGTACGTAAGAAATATGGGTCCTGGCAGTTGTGTATCGATTATCGAGAGCTCAATAAACTCACCATCAAGGATAAGTTTCCTATTCCAGTGGTGGATGAATTATTAGATGAACTTCATGGGACTATATATTTTTCCAAACTTGCCCTTCGCTCGGAGTACCATAAAATATGGCTCAAAGAGGAGGATATTCCCAAGACTGCCTTTCGTACTCATGAAGGTCACTATGAGTTTTTGGTAATGCCATTCGGCTTAACTAATACCCATTCCACCTTCCAGATCCTCATGAACAACATTTTTCATCAATTCATTTGAAAGTTAATTCTAGTCTTCTTTGATGACATTCTAGTGTATAGTCGCTCATGGGTAGAGCATCTTATTCATGTGAATCAGAATCTCTAGTTGTTGGCACAACATCAACTCTATGCTAAGCATTCCAAGTGTTCTTTTGGGTTGATAGAAGTAGAATATTTGGGACACATTTTCACTAAGGAGGGTGTTAAATTTGATCCCAAGAAAATCCAAGCTATTCAGGAATGGCCAAATCCCCACACTCTCAAAGGTCTTCAAGGATTTTTAGGGCTTATAGGTTATTATCATAAATTTGTTCGTAACTATGATAAAATTGCAGCCCCCTAACTTCCATGCTAAAGAAGGAATCTTTTAATTGGACAGAACCCATGGAATAGGCTTTCCAAGAATTGAAGCATGCCATGACCACGACACCTATCTTAGCCATACTAGATTTCTTCAAATTATTTGTTATTGAAAGCAATGCTTCAGGTTGTGGTATTGGGGCAGTGTTGATGCAAGAAGGGTGACCCTTGGCATTCACAAGTAAAGCTCTCTCTAGTTGTAATTTGGAAAAATAAACTTATGCCAAGGAGATGATGGCAATTCTGCATGTTGTAACCCATTGGCGACCGTATATCATTGGGTGTCATTTCTCCATTTAAACACTCTAGACATATATTTCTATGGATTTTATTGAAGGCTTACCTAAGTCGAGCAGAAAATATACTATCTTCATGATAGTGGATCATATTTTGAAGTATGCTCACTTTTACCCCCTCTCCCATCCTTACATAGCCTCCATTGTTGCCCAAATTTTCCTTGACTCTATATTTTACCTTCATGGTCTTCCCTCCTCCATCGTGTTCGATTGTGACCCAAAATTCACTAGTCACTTTTGGAAAGAATTATTTAAGTTGCAGGGGACTCAGCTCAAGATGAGTTCAATGTATCATCTGCAAATGGATGGCCAGACAGAGATTGTCAATAAATGTTTGGAAACTTACCTTCGTTGCTTTTTTTCAGGTCATCCTACACACTAGGCAAGATGGTTTCCTTTGGCCGAGTGGTGGTACAACACTTCCTATCACACAGCCACCAAGGTTACCCCTTTTGAAGTGGTTTATGGGTGCCCTCCACTGATGTCTTCCTTCTACATTTTAGGTAGCTCCAAGGTCTATGCAGTCGACACTAATATCAGTCAGCATGTTGATATCCTCCATCAATTGATGCTAAATTTGGAGGTAGCCTATAATCGTATGCACCAATAGGCTGATCAACACCGTTCTAAGTGTAGTTTTGATGTGGATGATATGGTTTTTCTTCACTTGCAACCATACAAATAGTTTGTCCCTCCATTTTTGTAGATGCTAGAAGCTTACTACAAAGTACTATGGGCCCTATCAGGTGTTACAACGGATTGGTGCCACAACCTACAAATTGACCCTTCCACCTACATCTAAGCTCCATCCTATTTTTCATGTTTTTGCTCTAAAAAAGGTGGTGGAAAATTAGGTACAGGTTCAATCTGCACTCCCAAAGTTATATGAATAAGGTTCTATATTTCTTGAACCCAAATAACTTTTGGATCGTCCGAATCACACTCTTTGCAATCACACCATTACTAAAGTCCTTGTTCAGTGGCATGGACTCTAGCTGGAAGATGCTATATGGGAATCTCTCCATCAGCTCTAGCACCAGTTTCCTCACCTTCAGCTTTGAGGAAAAATCTTTTTGAATGGGAAAGACATGTTAGGATCCCATCCTAACGTTATTTTGTAATTCTCATTATTATGTAATGACCCACTTCCAATGTGAGGGATCCCATATATAATGTTATTTTGTAATGTACATGGCATGTTATGCTCCTAGGAAAGTGGGGCCATTTGATGTAACTGTTATAAATATTGTAACCGATATTTGGTAGAATATTCTAGCTCGAGTGGTATTTTACATGTAAGCCAACTCTTGAGACTAGGGTTAGGGTTTGCATGGAGTCTTTCTTTAAAAATCGATGAAGCCATGTACGAATCATATTTTTACAAGTTAATGAAATATTGAAGGAGGTTGCCCCCTCAAAGAGGCTTGCAATTCTAATTTATTTGTGAGATTGTTTCAATTCTATAATTACTTTATGCATAGTATTGTTATGTTATTGCATGTATTTCCATTATATTTTCGTATTTCGTGCGTGTGAGATTTATTTTAATAGTAGGTTTTGTTGAGTGGTATTTTCATCCGATTGTGAAAACACACTCTCCGATAGGATTTGGGTTCCAAATTCCCTCTTGCAAAGAAATTCAGTAAATAATTTCTCCAAGGTCTCCGCTATATTAACATTTTGCATAAATAATAATATTCAATTTGAATGCTTGAACACCTCATTGGTTGCAAGTAACTATAAACAAGGGGCACTGTTGGTTTATTTTATTTAAAAATTTAATGATTGTTCGTCTAACCAGAATGAACTCAATGTGAATTGACCTAGCAATGAAAATTTTTATTTTCGGATTCTGAACTCTGCGACTAAGCAGCAGCTTCGGTGAAAATTTAAAAATGCTAAACAACTCCGAAAATGAAAATTTTAAATGCGTATTTGAAGTATGCAATATAACCTACGCACTGGTGAAACTATTTTTGGATTTTGACATTTTTTAATTTTTATTTTAATGACTGCAAATTAAAATAAAGTTGGAGTTTTTGAAAATATAAAGTGCAAAAAAATGAAAATAAAATGCAAAAAGAAAATAAAAAATGCATTTAGTATGATGCTATCCTATTTCGACAAAACCGAAGATGTGAGGTTTTCTTGCATGCAACCTAACCTATTGGACCTGCAAAACATGCACAATCCTGATAAGCTAAGTGCTAGTTCCTAGGGTTTTGAATGGGGTTTTCAGATTTAGACATTCTCTTGAAGTAACCAAGATAACTTGCATTAAACTCCACCTATAAGCCTAAAATCTAAAAATGGGAAAAATGTGCATTTAATATTGCATTCAGAAAATGACTCCTCCTTTCTTGTCCATAAGATGCAACTCTCTGAATTTTCTATATTAAAATTTTGTCTTTTTACAACAATAGAATTTTCTGGTTTCCCAAACTAGTCTATGGAAGAAAATAGCCCAAAAGCAGGCCCAGAATGGCCCTCTGGCCTTCAGCACTGCAACTCTACTTACAACAATTTCCTACCTAGTACAATATAAAAGGAAAATATCCAAAAAAAGTGGAAGAAAAACACCCCAAAAGCAGGCCCAGAATGGCTTATCGCCTTCAGCTCTGCAACTCTGCTCGCAGCGGTTTTTGACCCATGTACATGTCTTTGGCTTCTGCTTTTAAACCCTTTGGTGTGGCTCTCTGTTTCACTCTGTGACGCTTCATTTCATTTCCTAGATATTTTCATTTCGCCTTCCCCGACCTCTTCGTTGTTTTGTCTTTTTGTTCGGGCTTCGAAACATTTTTCCTCTACAATGCTTGACCTTCTTCACTGACTTTAATCACTGGTCATGAAGCATTACACCATGATTCTTACAACTTTATGCCACTTGTTCAGCGCTGTCACTGTAGACTCTGTAACAACCCCTTTTGAATTACGAAGGAACAACATGTCGCGATGTCACGATGTTTTTATGTCCGTAGCTTTGTTCTTCTTCCTGCCTCACGAAAATGAGACATGTCATGATATCGCGACACTTTTATGTCTTTTTCTGCGAGAAAACAATATGTCGCGATATTGCGACACTTTTCTTTCTTAGTCGCGAGATCGAAACATGTCGCGATATCACGAAATCTTTTTCTTTTGGGCCGCGAGACCGAAACATGTCACGATATTGCGACACCTTTTTATTTTGGGCCGCGAGACCGAAACATGTCATGATATCGTGAAAATTTTTCATTTTAAGTCATGAGACCAAAACATGTCGTGATATCACGACACTTTTTCATTTTAAGTCGCGAGACCGAAACATGTCGCGATATCACGACACTTTTTCTTCTTAAGTCATGAAACTGCAACATGTCACGATATCACGACACCTTTCATTTTTTTTTCCATCTTGCTAATTTGAGCTGTGAAAATGTGACATGTCATGATATCATGACACTTTTCATCTTGTTGTATTTTGTTGATATGAGCCGCAAAAACACGACATGTCGCGATATTGCAACACTTTTCATCCTGCTGTATTTTGCCGATCTGAGCCACGAAAACGTGACATGTCGCGATATCATGACGTTTTTCTTCTACGTTCACTTCGGTTGCTCTTGGTCATGAAAATGTGACATGTCATGATATCACGACATTTTTCCTTCCTGCCCTTCATCTCGTCTTCAGGTCGCGAAAACGTGACATGTCGCGACATTGCAACAACTTTGCATTGACTGTTCATCTTGTTGCCTTTGACCGTGATTTCATGACAAGTTACGAAAATATGACGTCACGATAACACGATAATTTCTATACTTAGCTCTTTTACCCATCGGACATCACGAAAACATGACATGTCACGATATCATGACAATTTTGAGTCTTCAACTTGGTTCTTTGTCTTGCATCGTGATAATGAAACACGTCGCGATATCGCGACATTTTTGGCATCTTGTTTTGTTTGACCGCTTTGACCGCAATTTCACAACACGTCATGATATCATGACATTTTCCCATTTTGCCTTCTCTCTCCTCTATGAACCGCGATAACGCGACATGTCGTGATATCGCGACACTTTTGCCTCCTTTCTATTTTCCTCTGCTTCGGACCGTGATACTGCAACATGTCACGATATCACGACACTTTCTTTTTCTTAGCTGCAACAGAGCAACATGTCATGATATCACGACACTTTCTTTTTCTTCGCTGTGACAGAGCAACATGTCGCGATATCGTGACACTTTGTTTTTCTTAGCCATGATAGAGCAACATGTCGTGATATCACGACATTTTTCTTTTCTTAGCTGCGACAGAGCAACATGTCGCGATATCGTGACACTTTTCTTTTTCTTAGCCATGACAGAGCAACATGTCGTGATATCGCGACACTTTCTTTTTCTTAGCCACGATAGAGCAACATGTCGTGATATCGCGACAATTTTTCTTTATGCTGTATTTTATTCTTCCTTTGCTCTTTTAGCACATAGGCCGCTTCGGTCTTCTTGGAAAACATGCAAAAAAGGTGGGTCCCCAATTTTGGGGTGTGTTGTGGAGCAACCACAACAAATGGCGACTCTGTTGGAAAATGCTCCTGAGCATTTCGGTGAGAACCTAACCTGGAAATATACAAACTTGAATATAGGCGTCAGCACATAAAAACATAAATAAATGTCGATAGATCATAAATACATGAAACATTAGAATCATTAAGTATCAGCTCGGTGTATGCAGTGTGTTTCATTTTCTATCTTTTGAAATTGATCCACATTCCATTATCAGTTTTACATGAATGCATATGTGAGGTTGTGAATGACTTGCACAACATGATAAATATAACAACCTACTTTATAAAAACTCAACCCTTATAGTGTCATACACAAACATTTAAACCTGTCAAACCCTCTTAGGATCAACTACATTTATAATGAATTATTTATTAGATCCCAAAGTTGGTTATGAGTCACTACTATCTTGAACCCATGTGCAAGTGAAAGTGAAATCAGAGCTTTGGGGAATCGGATTCCCAACCTAAGCGAGATGGGAATTTAACCCTATCCTTACTACTCTGATCTAGAATTCATTACCTCACTTTGAACAAAATGATTTAACCTGTTATGGATGAAATTGTCAGGCTAGTTTGTCCGTTTGAGCAGTCAGTGGTCTTGCTTTTAGACAAGACATGCTGCCACGCATGAGCATTCTTAACCCCATAATCCATGATTTGGCTTCATTTCTTTATTTCTTGGAACTTGGGGATGACTACCCATCCTTGCGAGGGACATGTAGTACAATCCTTCCAATCCAATATTAAGATGAAGTGGAAAATATTAATTTTTATTTCTTGGACCTTGGGGATGACTACCCATCCTTATGAGGGACATGTAGTACGATCCTTCCAATCCAATATTAATATGAAATGGAAAATATTAGTTTTTATTTCTTGGACCTTGGGGATGACTACCCATCCTTGCGAGGGACATGTAGTACGATCCTTCCAATCCAATATTAAGATGAAATGGAAAATATTAGTTTTTATTTCTTGGACCTTGGGGATGACTACCCATCCTTGCGAGGGACATGTAGTACGATCCTTCCAATCCAATATTTATGATGGAATGAAAAATAGAAGCTTTGGGGAATCATATTCTCAACCTAAGCGAGATGAGAATTATGTCCTATCCTTACTACTCCATGTAGGTCAAATCAAAGCTTTGGGGAGTTGGATCCTCAACCTAAGTTCGATGAGGATTTAACCCTATCCTTACTACTCTAGTTTTAGGCTTTAAGCTTTATGGGAGTGGTAAAAACCACTATTTTAAGGATTATGTTGCATGATAGGATAGACATGAAATACTCCTTTCACCTCACCTTTTCTTCCAAGTATGGTTTTTGACCATTTTGCTCAAGATCCTCTTTAATATGAATAGAACGTGCTTGGTTCAAGATAGTTCGGGCATCAGTTCCCAACCTTAGGATTTTTTTAATATATGTTATATAATAACCCTAAGAGGATTTGACACCTTTTCAATGATTGTATTTGAAATGAAGATGCAACTGAGATGGAATGTATATGCAATGTGGAATGTAACATGAGATATGAATGAATTCATTGCTCTTTCTGAAATGCGGATGGAGTATACCACCTACGTTGCCATAATTTGTAAAATTGACAACTTCATGCATCACAAGTTTCAAATGATATTATTTAAAATGTTTGTGTTACTTGTGGAGCTTTCTACAACACAATTCCAATGTTTCATATTCTCCTCGTCTTAGGCATAAGTTGACATCTCAATTTTTATTTTTATTTTTTTTTTTTTTTAAAGACAAACCAAAAGTGTCCAAAGGACCAACACACGAAACTTAAAACCAAACCCAAAAAGCAATTCCAAAATGAACTTGAAAACACAAACCAAAACCAAAAAACCAAAATCTATATACAAATGTACAATATAATACAAGATGGTGCAAAAGTTTGGATTATCGTTTTCCTGGATCCCAAACATGATTTGAGCATTTCAACAAACATATAACGCAATACGCATGCCGAATTTTGTAAGAACCCAAAAAAAACAAGATTAGACCGCACCATGCAAGACACTTCAACTTGCCTCGCTCACCCCACCCATTAGATTTAATTCCATTAGTACTCTCATAGGTGAGCGTCAAATTACTAAAATGATTAGACAATAAATGATATTCAATTTTATCTTGTCTATTCTTGAAAGTATCCATTTCATAATTCGATTCATGATTTAAAATTAGGCCTTCCTTTTCAAATGTGAGATGTTGCAAATAAGAGCCTATTTCTAAAAGTCTTGAATTCAAATCATTTTCCAGGATTTTAAAGCAATCAAAATCATTCAAGACTTGACAAGCATCAACAAAATTTGACATTTCATCATTAATGATATTAGCATCCAAAGGGACATCATGTAACCTATTACTTAAAATTTTTGTAGCTACTACCAAAGGTAAAGATTTCACCTTGTCATCCATACTCAACCCATCATGGTTAGAATTTACCACAACTTGATGAGTGTTAGTAGCTTTTTCTTTTTTCTCATTGTCTTCTTCATCATCCAACACCTATTCAAAAACACCAAAGTTAGGCACCCAATCAAACATGCGTCCATATTTTTCAAAACAAGAGCCTAGTTTTTCAAGATATGTGTCACGTGACACCTTTCCATGATCAATGGCTTGAGTTGCCTCAAAATCCATATTTTTATTAGGATCATCAATAGTATCAAACTCACACCACTTAGGTTTTGTAATTTCATCATTTTGAGATGGCATAGACATTATAGAAATAATAGGTGGATCAAGATTTTCGATTTCTTGCCCCTCAAGGGGAACAAAATCAATTGATTCTCCTTCTTTATCCATGGTAGTAGAATCATTATCCTTCTCCAACCTTTGATGAGATTCCAACCCTTCTTCCAAAACATTCTCAGATTGTATAGGACTTGTAATATCCTCATATGAAAGGGCAATTGTATTATCCTGCATATCAATAGGCACACAAATTTCATTAGCAGGTTTGGAGTGAGTGTAGTCTTCCCACTTCTTCCAAGTATCATAATAATCATCTTCCAAAGTCAAGTGGTGACGTTCAACTACTTCTTCATCATCTTTCAATTCATCAACATGTTTCTCATCAAATTCACCTTCACCTTCCTTAGATGGTTCAATTACTTCCAAAATTGGGTTATTGCTTGTATTCAAATTGATAAGGCTATCATAGTCCACATTTGTAACCCATGATTCAAGTTTAACATAATTTGGAAGGTGTGAATTTTCTTGGCCATTATTTTCAACAATGTCATCCAATGTGTCATCCAAGAACAAGTGGTGAAATTCTATCATATCTTCGAATTTATTTATTGATTTTCTTTCAAAATCACTTCCAACCACTTGTGATGGCCTAGGATTTTCTATAATTAGATCCACTTTTACATTCTTATTTTCATGATCATCCCAATATTCCTTTGTGGATAATGATTCCAAATCCTTATTACCCATCCATAGTATTTCTTCCTCAAAATATTTAATACCATCATGTGAATTCACATCCAAATTTTCCTTATTCTGCATATCAAAGGAAGTTTCATCAATAGGGGTGTGAGACATAACTGATTCTTCAGATTCATCCTCATAGAATTCATCTTTTGGTGAGTCAAGGGTTCCCAATCTATCACATGTTTCAATACTAGTTGGATCTAGTACTCCTCCCTTGCCTAAAATCATATTATTATGAAAATCATTGAAATTGATTTTAGAAACATCTTTTGAATCAAGATGAGTATTTTGAAGTTGATTCATACTTAAGAAAGATGGTTGATCTTGCATAGTAGGTTGAGGATTTTGAAATTGATTGAAGCTTGGGAATGATTGTTGATTCTGAAATTGATTCACACTTGAACTTGGTTGAGGTGGATAAATCATTGGGTGGGTAAGGGAGGTATTAAATGATTGAAGATTATATGATCCAAAACCCACACCATAATTTTGACAACTCAATTGTTGCTCAATTGCCATTGCTTGAGTATAGGCTTGTGACAAAGATGTGATTTGAGGCATCCCTCGCAAATATGTGGAAGTGAGTGGGTCAAGAGCATTGATGTATATTTGGAGAGCCACTTCTTCTCGAAGAGCATAAAATGTCACTAATTGAGTGTATAGTCCAAAGAACCTTTCAGAAAATGACTTCACATTTTCACTTGGTCCTTTTCTAATAGTGACAAACTGATCGTACATGAGGATTGGGTCAACTCGCTTTTTGTTGAATTGATTAAGAAATGTTGCCTCTAGTTGAGCCCAAGAAGTGATAGACCCTAAAGGTAGACTTGTAAACCAATCATATGCCACTTTGTCCAAGGTGTAAGGGAAAATTTTACAAGCAACATCATCATACCACATTGTTAAGTGATTCACATAAAATTTGAATGCTTGAATATGTTCTTCTGCAGTATTTGTCCCATTAGACAAAAATCGAGGAAGACACCTCTCAAAACCAAAGGGAAAATAATGTTGAACTCCAGGTATGTTCAATGGGCTACCTAGCATCCATGGTGTAAACATAGCCATTAGTGAATCTTAAAGAATACAACTTTAATACCAATTTTTGTTAGTCAAATAAATATCTTGCAAATAAACATGAAATGACTAACAAATATCAAATGAACAAATCATCACACTCATTCATTATAATGCATGAATAAAACCATAGCAATAAAGACATCCTCCAATTTGTAATGAGATAGCTATCCCATTAGAGAATTTCGAAATGAGAGTAATCATATGGAAATAAAACCTCGTTAGTCAAGACCAAAATATTTTTTTTTTAAATCAAATCAAATCACATTATTCCTGTATGAACAATCAAAGCGTTAGAATAGTGCATAGCAATTCTTGTCCTCCTTTTAACACTACAAAGTTGTATTGTTAAAAGAGGGCTAAAGATAATAATCAATAGGGCATGAAATATTCAAAATTTAAATCCCTATAGCATTTAAATCACATTGAAATAAACCAATTCGTGCCCTCCTTCTAGCGCCAATCTGTTGAGTGGTATTTTCACCCGATTGTGAAAACACACTCTCCGATAGGATTTGGGTTCCAAATCCCCTCTTGCAAAGAAATTAAATGAATAATTTCTCCAAGGTCTCCGCTATGTTAGCATTTTGCATAAATAATAATATTCAATTTGAATGCTTGGAACACCTTAGTGATTGCAAGTAACTGTAAACAAGGGGCACTGTTGGTTTATTTTATTTGAAACTTTAATGATTGTTCATTTGATCAGAATGAACTCAATGTGAATCACTAGCAATGGAAATTTTATTTTCGATTTTGAACCGCGACTACCTTTGTGAAAATTTAAAAATGCAAACAACTCCGAAAATGAAAATTTTAAATCGATTTGAAGATGCAATATAACCTACACTGATGAAACTATTTTTTTTCGATTTTGGAGATTTTTTTATTTTTTATTTTGATGACTGCAAATTAAAATAAAATTAGCTTTTTTGAAAATAAAAGTGCAAAAAAAATGAAAATAAAATGCAAAGAGAAGGAATAAAAATGCATTCAGTATGATGCTATCCTATTTCGACAAAACCAAAGATGTGAGGTTTTCTTGCATGCAACCTAACCTATTGGACCTGCAAAACATGCACAATCCTAATAAGCTAAGTGCTAGTTCCTAGGGTTTTGAATGGGGTTTTCAGATTTAGGCATTCGCTTGAAGCAACCAAGATAACTTGCATTAAACTCCACCTATAAGCCTAAAATTTGAAAAGGGGAAAAATGTACATTTAATCTTGCATGCAGAAAATGACTCCTCCTTTCTTGTCCATAAGATGCAACTCTCTAAATTTTCTGTATTAAAATTTTATCTTTTTACAACAACAGAATTTTTTGGTTTCCCAAACCAGTCTATGAAAGAAAATAGCCCAAAAGCAGGCCCAGAATGGCCCTCTGGCCTTCAGAACTGCAATTCTGCTTACAACAATTTCCTACCTAGTACAATGTAAAAGGAAAATATCCAAAAAAAGTGGAAGAAAAACACCCCAAAAGTAGGCCTAGAATGGCTTATCGCCTTCAACTCTGCAACTCTGCTCGCAGCGATTTTTGACCCCTATACCTGTATTTGGCTTCTGCTTTTAAACCCTCTTGTGCGACTCTTTGTTTCACTCTATGACACTTCATTTCATTTTCTAGATCTTTTCATTTTGCCTTCCCTGGCCTATTCGTTGTTTTATCTTTTTGTTTAGGCTTTGAAACGTTTTTCCTCTACAACGCTTGACCTTATTCGTTGATTGTAATCATTGGTCATGAAGCGTTACACCATGATTCTTACACCTTTATGCCACGTGTTCAGCGTTATCACTGTAGACTCTGTAATGACCCCTTTTGAATCACGAAGGAACAACATGTCGCGATGTCGCGACATTTTTATGTTCACAGTTTTTTTCTTCTTCCTGCCTCGTGAAAATGAGACATGCCGCGATATCGCAACACTTTTATGTCTTTGTCCATGAGAAAAAAATATGTCACGATATCACGACACTTTTATTTCTTAGTCACAAGATCGAAACATGTCGCGATATCGTGACACTTTTTTCTTTTGGGCCACGAGACCGAAACATGTCGCGATATCATGACACTTTTTTCGTTTGGGCCGCAAGACCGAAACATGTCACGATATCACGACACTTTTTCATTTTAAGTCACGAGACCGAAACATGTCACGATATTGTGACACTTTTTCATTTTAAGTCAGATACCGAAACATGTCGCGATATCATGACACTTTTTCTTCTTAAGTCATGAAACTGCAACATGTCGTGATATCATGACACCTTTCCTTTTTTTTGCCGTCTTACTGATCTGAGCCGTGAAAACACGACATGTTGCGATATCACGACACTTTTCATCCTGCTGTATTTTGCAGATCTGAGCTGCGAAAACATGACATGTCGCGATATCATGACACTTTTCATCTTGCTGTATTTTGCTGATCTGAGCCACAAAAACGTGACATGTCACGATATTGAGACGTTTTTCTTCTATGTTCACTTCAGTTTCTCTTGGTCGCGAAAACGTGACATGTCGCGATATCACAACTTTTTTCCTTCCTGCCCTTCATCTCGTCTTCAAGTCACGAAAATGCGACATGTCACGACATCGCGACAACTTTGCATTGACTGTTCATCTTGCTGCCTTTGACCACGATTTCATGACAAGTCGCAAAAATATGACATGTCGCGATATCGTAACAATTTCTGTACTTAGCTCTTTTACTCGTCGGACATCGCGAAAACATGACATGTCGCGATATCGTGACAATTTTGAGTCTTCAACTTGGTTCTTTGTATTGCATCGTGATAATGAAACATGTCGCAATATCACGACGACTTTGGCGTCTTGTTCTGTTTGACCGCTTTGACCACGATTTCACAACACATCATGATATCGTGAAATTTTCCCATTTTGCCTTCTCTCTCCTCTATGAACCACGATAACATGACATGTTGCGATATCATGAAAATTTTGCCTCCTTTCTCTTTTCCTCTGCTTCGGACTGCGATATCGCAACATCTTGCGATATCGCGACACTTTCTTTTTCTTAGCCGCGACAGAGCAACATGTTGTGATATCGTGACACTTTCTTTTTCTTCACCATGATAGAGCAACATGTCGCGATATCGTGACACTTTATTTTTCTTAGCCGCAATAGAGCAACATGTAATGATATCATGACACTTTCTTTTTCTTAGCCACGACAGAGCAACATGTCGCGATATCGTGAAACTTTCTTTTTCTTAGCCACGACAGAGCAACATGTCGTGATATCATGACACTTTCTTTTTCTTAGCCGCGACAGAGCAACATGTTGCGATATCGTGACACTTTTTTTTTATGTTGTATTTTGTTCTTCCTTTGCTCTTTTAGCACACAGGCCACTTCGGTCTTCTTGAAAAACATGCAAAAAAGGTGGGTCCCTAATTTTGGGGTGCGTTGTGGAGCAGCCACAACAGGTTCCTAACAAACCTAGCCATTCCACCATGGAATCCTAGTCTAAGTTACAATGTTAATGCCACATATTGGAAATTTTACCTTTAGGAAGTCCTAGTTTAGGAGGCATCTATCGGTACTTCTTGCAATCAAGAAGATGTCCTCCTTGGTTGAAGCTAATCCTGTACTACTACTTGAAATAACCCGTCCACTAAGGGGCCTAGTAGGGGAATATCATGGATTCGTATCTCGATGTGGTCTACACACCCATAAAAGCATGAATGATATTACATACCATAACATACCCTAGATGAGTGGGAAACTCCATTTGATCGCTTGTGGATGAGTATAAATTATACTCACTTAGATAGGTATGGCCTCCATAATATTAAGAAAGGATCCTCATCTACTCACATATGTTTTGAAGATGAATAAGAGTAAGACCTAAATCATCCTATTTTTCAATGTGGATGGAATTCCATGTAATCACGATGTGCCTCTGCACCATCCCAATTTGAAGATATCATACTTAAACCTGAAAATCAGGTCAATGCGGCTTCCCTCAATCATGGGAAATGGGTGGCCAACCCTGGTGGACCCATAGAGCAAAATAAATTCCTCCAAATAAATATGAAGGCTTGTAAACCTTATATGATCTATCAAATAAATCAAATACCTAGGCTGAACATGAATAGGTAGGAGCAACTATGCCAAATACAGTTGGATAAATTACAAATGAACCAGGAGTGCCTATAACAAGATTATTTAGAACAACAAAAGGTGCACTAATGGAGGTTGCATTAGCATTGATTATACCAAAAAATATTGTGAAGAACAACACATGAAGAGGTTTGCACGTCTAGTACTTATAGGCAACGAACTCCTCAAAGGCACGTTGCATAATATCATGAGTTACCTCTTAGGCTAAACCAAAATTAGCCTCTTCCTATGCTAGTCAATCATCATAGGTCTCAGTAGTGTTTAACATAAATCTTCCAATCAAAGCATGAAACCTATACTAACTTAAGATTAGAATATCAGGATCAATGGTACCCAGAGTCACTCTATGAGGACGTAGTTGATGACTATGATTAACCTCCTAGTCCCATTAGGCAACTTCCATCTCCTCTTTTGTGAGTCCAAAGGTAGAGATATGAGATTATCTCTACTGAAGCTTATAAGGTGTTAACTAAGTGCATTCAATCATTGGAAAAAGTACAAGCTTCAAGAATGGGTAACCAAAAACCCACTCTAAGTCAACTCTACAATGAACCAATCCATCCTTCTATCTTGTATCCCTCATATCGAGAGCATTTTAAAATGCCCAAGATAGATAAGTTTAAAGGGGATGAGGATCCACAAGAGCAAATCACTAGTTTTGTGAAATTATGCTTTTAAATTCAAAGTGATGATGATTTATTACTCAAAACTTTCTTGATAATGCTCTCGAGCCCAGCTATAGAGTGGTTCAATCATCTACCAAGGAAAAACGTTCACAACTTTGAGCAGCTTGTAAATACCTTCTTAGAACGCTTTTCATTCGATATCAAGAAGAAAACCAATTTAAGTGATTTGGATCATCTTAAAAAAATTGATGATGATCCAGTTATTGATTATGGCAACACGTGGAGAAGGGTGATGTAAAAATTACCTTTTTCTCTACCTATAACAAAATTAACTTGAGTGTTCCAAAAAGTTGTTTGAAGTAAATCTCACTTCTTTTACAACTACACCAGTATCAGACATTTGAGGAAGCTGTGGCACAAGCCAAAGATATAGAGGAATTAAAGTCCAAGAGGGGGACATTAAACTTCATAAAATAGAATGGAACAAAATACCTAGGGGTAACTATCCACAACAAAAACCACCTGCAATCAACCATGTTATTCTGAATGTTTCAAAATCCAAGAAAGCACCTCAACAATCCAACTATTAGGTGAAAACCCCTCCTACGTAAAACTATGATCAACTGTAGTGAAATTGGGCACCTGACTACACCGCTAGCCTCATTATTACACACCACTACCTGAGTCTTTGACATCTCTTTTCAATTGATTATGTGAGGCAAAGGATATCACCTTTCTGGAAATTTACCAAATAGATATAGAGCACCCAAAACCAAAATGGTACAAAGAGGACCTGTATTGCTTATATCATTGACAAAAGGATCATGATATCCAAACATGTTACACATTCAAGGATAAAGTATAAGACATGCTCAACTGAAATGAACTTCAAATCAATAATCCTCTTACTGTCGACAACCAACAAATATGTATTTTCAAAGACCCCTTACCTAAGCATGAGTTTAAGGAATACCAAATAAGGTAAGTCAACAAATTTTATACGACCCCACCTAATGAGGGTTTTGTGGGCATGATCAACATTGTGATGGGACACAAGAGATACCCTGATTGAGCTGCACCACCTGTAGCTCCAACCAACATCTTCCCTATGTCATAATACTCATAGTAATCAATCCCTATCCAATGCTGCAAGGAGCCTATGATTACCTTTTGCAATAATGAGATCAAGCTAGCTTCCATTAATGGACCCAACCCTCCACTACACATCATTGCTACTAAAAATTGGATTCCATATAAGTGAGTCTTAATTGATACAAGTTTCTCTATTAGTATCATCACCACAACTGCACTCCAACATCTCAACCTTCCACCTTCACATATCACATCATCCACATTCACCCTGTAAGCATTAATGATGCTTTATCCCCCACTATTGGCACTATAGTCCTTCCTATCTAGGTTGGGCTAAATAATATGCCTACATTGAACCACATATTGGAGGGTGCAAGATAGTACAATATATTTCTTAGAAGACATTGTATGAGAGATTTAAAGTGTATCTCATCCATAATTCATCAATACCTCAAGTTCATACATGAAGGGCAAGTTCATATGGTTCACACCGATCCAAAGCCCTTCAAGTATTGTAATATGATTGATTATCCATAGGATTTTACCCTACCATCCATGCATCTAAGCATCAAATCTAATTATCCTATCCATAGTCCATATCCAACATTGCAAATACTCATGGAACAATATCCACCCCCATAATTACCATCAATTTCTCCTGATCCTCCTTCATCCTTGGTTTATTTGAGCAAAGAAAAGTTGAAGGAATCAATCAAGGATAGTCCCACATCCACTTTCACCATTTTAGTAGGGGACATTCCTACTTCTATCAATGAGGAAGAAACCACTATTCTTACAAGCGAATCATATCATGCCATACCATCATCATCCACCCCATCATAGGTCACATCTCCTTTGACCAATCCTAGGCTAAATGAGCATATAGTGCAAAACATTATGTTTATGCCTATCATCGAATTAGCCAAATATTTAGGTCACCCTCTTGTCAAGTATCTACCCATCGGTGCCACTCATGATTTATTACCTAAACATGGGTAACATGATTATTTTCAAGAACACCCTAGGCAGATTAATGAGGTATATCTACCTCGTCCAAGTGAAGGGTTTGTGGGAATGATCAATGTAGTCATAGAAAACTAGAATTCTAAAATTGGACCTAGCATTCCTCCAACACTGCAATCACTTCTCCAACCTTCTCAATCACCTGTTGATAGTTATTGGTCATATCCATTAGCCTTACAACATATCTTAGATTGACTAGACAAAATCAAGATACAAGTGGGTCACCAAAATGATGCTTTACAACAAATCATGCATCAACTCACAAACATTAATCTAAAGAAACAAATAATATCCAAGGTTAAACCACCTCCTCTACAAGCACAAAATAAATCCCAACAAAATTAGGTGTAGAATCGACCACGCCACCCACCTCATGCTTATACGCCATGGCTTGAATATTTAGTGTCGCTCTTTAACTGATTATGTGAGGCAAAGATTATCACCTTACCTAAAATATACCCCCTAGATCCAAACTACCTGAAACCTAAGGGGTATAAAGAATATTTGTATTGTTTATATCATCAACAAAATTGTCATTATATTCAGGCATACTATGCATTCAAGAACATGATACATGACATGATTGATAAATATCAATTTCAAATTGACAATCTTCTCACTATCGAGGATCAACAAACATGTATAGCTAATGATCCATTACCTACATCAACAAATCAAGTAGAGCAACCTACGTAGTTAATTGAGATACACATAGTCCTACCACCTCATTTAATATGGCAACCTCATGCTTGAAATTTGTTGTCCAAGCTCATGTCGACCATATTTCAAAAGTTGTAGCAGGCAAAAGCAATTGTATTACATGAAATATATCCTCTTGATCCTAATAGGCCCAAGCCTGATAATTATAGGAAGGATCACTTTGCCTTTATCACCAGAAAGAGGGACATGATTTTAATAATTTCTATACAAAAAATATGGTCCAAAATATTATCGATAGGGAGGATTTTCCCATAGACGATCCACTTAATATGCCTCAACAAGCCCCAATTCAGACCACACCACCCCCTATGCGACCTCAAGATCAATCACCTCCTGGTAAAACCAACAATCTATATCGCCATTACACAAAACTTCCAATGACCTCCTTAGATCTATTTCAAAGGCTTTATGAGGTACACACAATCCTATTAATGGAAATAAAACCAAGCAAACCTAAACTTGGGTCTCAAAATAGAAACCTCTATTGTGTTTGTGACAAACAAAATGAGCATGATATCTGAGCCTTCTACCCATTCAAGGATCTTGTGCAAGACACGATAGATGAAATGAGCTCTACAAATATGGTTCACTTGCCTTATCAAATCAGGACATTTGTACTTCACAAAATTCATCACCACAATAGAGGGGGTCAATATTTATCACTCCTCCCAACCAAGCCAATCATATCGTATCAAGCATAGTGTATATTGAGGGTGCTCAAGGTCTTACACATTCTCCATCATCTACACCACAACCAATGAAGCAAGTTGAGGATTCTGAAGGTATCACACCTCCCCCACACTCTCTAATAATCACACACATTGGGGGTGATTAAGCTATCACACCTTCTCTCTAATAAAATCAAAAATATCAAAATTACAAAAATATTTACATTACATTTCATGCATTTGATTGCATTCATTGATTAGTTGCATTAGGCATATTTATCCATTGCACTTTTAATAGGACAAGTTGTGTTTGCATTCTTATGCTTGACACCATGTTTGTATGCCATTCATGAACCTTAAATGAACCTTCTCCATCGTCACCACTTGCGGTTTTTCTTATGAGATTTTCTTATTAAGGGGTCCTTATAAGATAGGATGAATATTGTATGAATAATCGCAATGATATTTAGATGACCACTGACTATTTTATGCATACCTTTTAGTTTGAAAAAGAGCATAGTAAAAACCCTCACATACCATATATCACTACCATCCACATTCCCATTTTGTGAGTAACTATGTTTTTCAACACAACCAATAAGTTGCTATAGGGTGTTCACTAGGGTTTTTGGTAATTCAACCATTCCTAGTTCTCTTTTAAGATTTTGTAGAAAGTTATATTGAATTTTAGAAGGTAAGGTCTTGCTTTGATAGTACCTTGCATATGTCAAAATCCTGACACAGTTTCTAAACATTTAAAATTCAAGTTTGAACAAGGATGATGCTACAATGTAATCCTTGAAACCTTGAGCGAAAGGTTTTCCTTGCTTATCCTATTATGTGCATGGTCTAAGATGTTGAGAATGACAAAAGGACAAGCTACTCCCTACCTAAGAAATCCCCATGCTCTTCCACAAAATGAGCAAGTTCCCCCCCCCAAAAAAAAGTGGTTTTCATCACTAAGAATGAGCAAGTATCCCAACCAATAAAAAGAAAAGAAGGGGGTAAAGAGATTTAATCCCTAAAATCATTAGTATTTAAAATCCATGGGGTAATGGCCATTACAACAATGCATTGAATGAAACCTGATTGGCAAGGGAGTAGTCTTATGTGTAGCGATATGTTTGTCACACTAGCAACCTTATTTTGTAAAAACCAATGTCAACTATTGGATGAGCTAGCTTTTGGTGGCTTGCGTTACCTAGTAGTCTAGTCCAACTACGCCCAAACTCAAGATAATATGATCATAGGGTGATCCTCATTACAATAATGGGTTTCATGAAACCTGCTTGGCAACGATGTAGTCTTATGCCTCATCTGATACAATCACTTTGCACACACATGGATATTGAATAAATGGTTCTTCATAATAGACTTATATCTTTTAGAAGTCTTGTGTAGCCAGTATACAAATTTTGATCGATCAACTAGGATGTTTGAGTCCTATGGAAAACCTAAAAATTTCCCTCATAAAACCTATTTATCTCATCATCATCACAATTTTCCTTATGATATTTTCATTATTAAGGGGTATTCATAAGATAGGCTAGAAATAGGATGAATATAAACAATGATATTTATATGACCACTGACTATTTTATGCACACCCTTTAGTTTACAAAATATCATAGGGAAAATCCCAACATCCCACACATATATCAACTTTAACATTTACATACAAATGTATAACTTTTTTGATAAGGTTAACATTTAATTTATGACTTTTATACATTTGGTGGTGTCTACCATTAGTTTTTCAAACATAATTAGAATTCATTCATTAAGTTTTAAGAAATTGAAACATACATATATAGTTTGCATTATAACATCCATATAAAATTTAATGTATTTCATACACATTATATTTTTCATATAAATAACATGAATTAAACTCATAATCAAATAAACAAATATAAACCATACATATAACACTAGGCATTGCATCCATACATACATCTAGGCATACATCTATGCATCTATACTACAATTTCTAGGTACACATCTATCATCTAGGTATTACATCCATCATTGCATCCATACATAAAATTAAAGACATGCAATAAACACATGATGAGACCACAATAACAAAGTATCATATATAAATATATATGGAAATCTAGTACATCATGGTACAAAATGGCCTATAGCTACAATCATGTAGGTCCTCAGACTTTACACCCAAAAGAAACCAATACATAAGCATAAGTTAGGCTAGCCCTACACCACTGTTCTCATCTCCACCTTTAGCCCCACTCTGATGAGGCTAGGCAGATATACTGGCCACTAACCTCTCTGGCCTAGCTGACGACTTGTGACTCCATCTCACTATAGTGGCTTCACTAGGATATTCCTACTTAAGAGCACCCTGGCTGGTAGGTGACTGCCAAATAGCCCCACTTGAACCTTCAAATCCATGATATAAACTCCATTAGATTAGTGTTGAGCATCATAGTCGCTCAGTAGGGTTCGTAGTCTAGCTATCTCAACTTGTAACCCTGCCATATACCCTATTACATGACTACCTGCTCCCACCTATCCCTGACCTACAAATGAGGTCACCAATTAAGCCTACATAATATCCCACTCGACTATCTTAGCCACTATGTATGCCTAAAAAGCATCTCGCTCTGTTATCTGGATAGCCATCTATGTCTGTAGAGCATCTCGCTCTGCTATCACTTTTTTCCTCTCAGATATCACTCTATCTATCTCTACTTGGTAGTGTCTACCTAGGTCTTGAACAAGTTTATCTTCTTAGAGAATTCCCTCCACTACTACTACCCCCTACCTAGTTGGATTTGTAATACTACAATAGTGGTGTCTCACTTTGCCAACTATACCTATAAGGACTACACCTATGCCCTAAACTAAGCAACTTCATCCTCAGGATCCTCTTCATCTCCACCCTCATTATATGGATCCTCCATACCCTCTATAGGATGGCCCCACTCTTCCTCTATTTGATGATGCACTCATCACCCTCCTACACTTGCCTCATCTCTTGACCCCTCACCTACCTCAACCCTAGTCAACCTACCCATAAGTCCACCTCCTTGCCATAGTCGAGTCACCCACCATGCATCATACTCTACAATAGTGCTCAAATACTCTAGATATGGAAAGGCCAATGGCTCATCCTCCTCATCCTCTAATGGTACAACTTGTGGCCACTCCAATTGCATCTCATCTCCTCGATAATGATAAATAGTAGGTTTATTAGGAACACCCTGACAAATCCTAAACTATCGGGTAATGTGAGAGTACTGGAAGTACTCTCGCTTGGTACCATGTTTCCCAATCAACAATTAATAATGCCTCATGCACCCTAGTTGTACTACCACCTTCATCCAGGGAGGATAATCCATATACGACCTCCAAGTAACCTAACCTAGCCTTAGTCCCTTAAGGGACCCTACATAATGTAGCAACCTGCTTGCATGAGGTTGACTGAGATCCACCTCCTATTCTTGCATCCACTAAGATCCTCCATAATTTCTTGGGAAGATACTAGAAGTTCATTTGTTCGATCCACTTAGATATGATCCCATCCCCAAACCTAAAGAAAGAGGTTGTAGCCTAATTCACATTGACCCCGATGCTTGATTTCATATAACTCATCGTAGATGAGTGTGAAGAACACAAGATTATACTAAGGGGGATGAACAGTATAAGATACAATTTTTTTCTTTTTGTTCCAAATTAATAACTTCAAATAATATAAATGCAATAATGAAAGAATGCACAAATCATCACCCACATAAGAGATAATGATTTTACATGAAAACACCCTCTTAGGAGAAAACCACAAAAAAATATTTCTTATATATTATTCAACAAATTTATTATATATTTCTTATCCATAGTTCCTTTTAGATACCTGAGGATTATTTTTACTGCCTGTACATGTGTTTCCTTTGGTGCAACTTGAAATATCACCACCAATCTGATTTCCTGCATTATATATGGTCTTGTAGCTGTGACATATAGTAAAATTCCAATGATGGATCTATAAAAAGTTTGATTAGCCTTAGGAGAATCATAATATTTAATTAGCTTACATCTTGTAACCATGGGGGTACTCATAGGATTGCAATCCTCCACCCTATTTTTTTTCAATATTTCTTTTACATACTTGGTTTGAGAGAGAATTATACCTTTATCTAACTATGAGATTTGAAAACCAAGAAAGAAGGATAGCTCACCAATAATTTACATCTCAAATTCACTTTGCATACATTTTGCAATTTTTTGACACATCTTGTTGTTACTTCCTCCAAAAATGATGTCGTGCACATAGACTGATAAACTATACCTTTTTCTAAAACCTTGTTCTTGGAGGTATTTATCCAACCTTGAGTACCAAGCCCTAGGGGCTTGTTCAAGTCCATAGAAAGCCTTCTTCAATTTTCACACATAATCTGGCTTGTCTGTTAGGCTAAAACCATCTGGTTGCTCAATGTAGACCTCTTCTTCTAAGTAACCATTAAGAAATATTGATTTTACATCCATTTGGTACACTGAAGTTTTTGAATATTGAGAATACCAAGAACATTCTTATGACCTCAAGACGAGAAATAGGAGCAAATGTCTCTTCAAAATCAATTACCTCTACTTGTGCATAGCCTTTACACATAATTATTGCTTTGTTTTTGACAACCTGACCATCTTCATTCAACTTATTTCTATAGACCCATTTGGTGCCAATTACGTTCTTGTGTTTTGGACGTGGGACAAGTTCGCAAGTATCACTCTTCTCTATTTGATCTCAATATTATTCCATTACTTCAATACAATAACTATATTCACTTACTTAATTGAAATTATTTAGCTCAACTTTAGATAGTAGAGAAGTTGGCATGTTCACCTCTTCCTATTATTTTTCTCCTTGTTTTTCTCTCATCTAGATTCCCAATAATCAGATTTTTTGGATGGTTCTTTTGCACATATCTGGATGGTGTATTAGATGATATATTGGAGGGTGTTCTTGAGGATGTCCTATGATCCTCATCGTCTTCAATTTATTTATATTTTCAACTTTCTCCTTCTTGATACATGATCTTTTGAGCTAGTTCTCTTAGATCTATTTCTTCATCAACTCTTACATTTGCACTTTACACAATTTTATGTGATCTTTTATTGTAGCATCTATAGGCTTTGCTCTTTGAAGAGTATCCAAGGAATATACCTTAATCACACCTAGAATCAAAATTGCCCAAATATTTTTCTTCTCGTCTAATGTAGCATTTGCTTCCAAAATTTTTGTACTTCAAAGTAGCTGGTCTTACCTTCCAAAGCTCATATGGAGTTTTATGGTGATTTACTCTTACTTGAGCTCTATTGATGATATAAATAGCTCTATGAATTGACTCTCTCCAAAAAGCATAAGAAAAATTATACTCATTTAGCATGGCCCTGGACATACCTTGAATAATTATGTTCTTCCTTTCAACTACTGCATTATGTTGTGGAGTTCTTGCTACTACGTATTATCTCTTGATTCCATGCTATTCATAGATTTTGACAAATTCATCTGAAGTGAATTCACCTCCTCTGTCTGATCTTAGACACATGAATTTTTTGCCTGTTTAATTTTCTACAGGTGCCTTGAATACCTTGAACCTTTCAAAATATATATTTTTTCTCTTAAGAATGTTACCCAAGTCATTCTAGAATAATCATAAATAAACAACCTGAAATAATTCTTACCTTTTAAGCTCTTTGTCCTTGTAGGGCCACATATATCAGTGTGAATTATCTCCAAAGGCTTGGATGAATAAAATTCCTTTGATTTGAAACTTGATCTTGTTTGCTTACCATGCTGGCACTGTGCGTAAACTGTGCTTGGGGGTTTTGCTATCTTGGGAAAATATCTGACTGCCTGTTTGTTGCTTATTTTAATTATGTTGTCAAAGTCCAAGTGGTCCATTCTCCTATGCTATAACCATATCTCATCCTATTGTGATAAAAAACATTTTTCCCCCTTAATTTTTCTCAATATGTAGATATTGTTTGTAGTTATGCTGACATCTGTAATAAGATTTCCTGTCTTAGATTTCCTAATCTCACATCCATTTGGGTGAAATGTGAGTGTGTTCCCTTGATCACATAGTTTACTTACACTTAGAAGATTGTTCTTCAACCCTTCAAAATATAACACATTCTCTATCCTTGATCTTCCATTATCCAGGCTCAAGGTTCTCTTTCCAAAATTTTTGGCAGAAGCATTATCACCAAATTTTATTGTACCTCCATTTATTTCTTTAAGAGAAAAAATTTATTTTGTCATCTGTCATATGACTTGAACAACCACTATCAATGTACCACTGATTTCCTTCATTTTGCACACGAAGAGCCATTTGTACCAACATGGATTTCTCCTTTTCTTATTTCATTTTCTTTCTTCAAAATCTGGAGGACATATCCTTTTGAACAATTTGACCTTTCTCTTTCTTGCTTGATTTTGGAATTTCAGATAACAGTGTTCTACACCATTTGTCTTTATACCCAAAATTATCACATTTGTAACAAATGATATTTTAATTAATGAGAGGTACAAATGAATTGAAATTTCTCTGGGTAAAACCATAATCATTTTTAGCATGGAACCTACAATTTATGACTTTATGACAAAATTGATTGCATGAAAAACAATAACCATAGAAGAAATATTGAAACATGTTTGATTCCCTTGGAAGATATGATCACATGGTTCTCTCATTGATGTTTCTATGATTGAATTCGGTCTATGATGATTCTTTATTTTCTTCCTTATTGATGCTTCCACTTATCAATACATTAGTATAGGTCTTAGGTTCCTCTTTAATAATTTTCTTTTATGCCTCTATTCATTTTGAGCTTGATTCCCCTTTTTGTTTTATTTGACCTTATTCAAAACCAAGTCCAGTATTTATAACCAAAAATATATATGCTTTGATAATGTCACCCACAATTTTTGCACTTTTCCAAACCTATGTAGCTTATCATTAGAATATTTCACTTCCATCCTTAGAGATACAACTTCATGTTCTAGTTTTTCATATTCCAAATCTTTTGTCTTTAACTGCTCAACCATACCTTATTTAATTCACTTTACCGCTTCAACTTTAACTTTCATGTCAATGAGTTCTTGTGATAACTTTACCTTTGTATTCTTATCCTATTGTACTTAAGCCTTCAATATTGAGTTCTTATTTCTAACCCTCTTCAACTCTTCAAGAGAAACAATGAGTTCCTCTTCTATTTCAACCATGGCTTCTTCTTCATTTTCTAAATATTTCTCTTCTTCTTGGTCTTTGACAACAAGAGCATCTTCTTTCTCTTCTATGGATAACAATAGGATTTCTTCTCTTTCACTATCGAAGAGGATTTCATCATTGCTACTCAAGGAATTGCTTGCTTCCTCAACATAAAAACTCTTCTTGTGTCTTTGAAATATCTTCTTCTCATGTTTGTTTTGATGATGACTATTTTTCTTTTCATGATAATTTTTTCTTTCTTTATTTTTCTCATATTCCTTTTCTTCTTCACTACTACTACTTCTAGCTTGTGTGAATTTAGATGTATCATGACCAAGGTTACCACAATTAAAACATTTCACAAAATGCATACCTTTGTGTTTTCTTAGATCCTTCTTATTCCTTCCTACAAAGTTATCTTCTTCTCCATTGCTTGATTCTTCACTTGATTTTGATTCCTTATTCTTTATCTTATTTGAAGCTTTAAATGCTACTTCTCATTTGGATGTTTGATCTTTTTTTAGTACTCATATCATAGGCTATAAGAATTTCATATATCTCATCCATGTTTAAGGTTTTAAGATCCTTCATATCTTCTATTGTTGAGACCTTTGCATCAAACCTCATGGGAAGTGACCTTAAGATTTTCTGAATAATCTTAGAGTCTTCAATACTTTCTCCAAGTCCATAAATGGTGTTGACAACCTCATCAACATGAGACAGATACTTAGCAATATATTCCTCACATTTCATCTTCAAGACTTCAAACTTCCTCCTCTGGGTTTAAAGTTTTGCCATTTTAACCTTATCATTATTATATTATTAACTTATAAAGTGAACCATCACAACCCTTCATAACGTGAATCATCACGTCTCTTCATACGTGAACCATCATGTCTCTTCACCAACGTAGCTTTAGGGTAGATATATATATTAGTTTGGCCATACATATCAAATCATCCATGAATAATAAGAATAAGAATCATAGATTCCAAGGAGGGAACCCCCTATAGTGGCAAAGCAATTACAAGGGAGCCCCCTTTGAGTGGCCTATGATTACATTTATAGTAAGACCTTGAGGTCTTACCATTTGGTATCAGAGCCATGTGGGACCCAGTCATGTGGGAATTTCTCAAAGATCTTCATCAAATCACTTCTGTGCATGAGTATCAAACTCGGTTTGAGGATATCACCAAACACAACACAATATTGGATGAATCAATTCTCATCAATGGCTTCATTAGGGGATTAAAAGAGGAAATTAGAATGGAAATGACAAGGTTCAATCCCTATACCATGATGCAGACCTATGGATTGGCAAAATTAGCTGAAGATAAAATTAATGCACAACAACGATTAGGGAAACCACTTATGGAAAAATCGTCGACCACTTACATAGCTCCCAAACCTATGCATAATGGAAGGTCACAAAGCACTTACACAACCCCAAAATATAACCAAAATTTATGAATTAAACATCTTATCTTTGAGGAGATGAAGGAACGACGAGCAAAAGGACTTTGTGATAATTGTGATGAACAATTTGGACCCCACCATAAATGTGCTACACTAACATTGTATTTATTAAAGGAATTTGATCCCTGTCTCTCCATAGAGCAAGTAGATGAGGTAGTTGTGTGCGAAGCGACCAGTGCACCTACTCACCGCAATGAAGACAATGAGGTCGATGTGCAAGAAGTGATTGATGTACCAAGCAAGGATGAGGTAGACATACCAAAAGTGATCAATGCTAGCCAAAAATGCACTCTACAAGACCTACACATACCTTCCTCACCGATAGTGAGTTATTTCCTTATGACCAAACCTATTCGAAACCAACGCAGAGTGACTGCACACTCCTCTGTTGGCTCTACCAAGGAACCAAAAAATGATATGAAATCATTACCATCACTTTTGATGTATCATTATGAAGTATTTGAGGAACCCCAAGGGTTTCCCTCCCATCATCATCATGATTTTCCTAAGGAATATTCTACTATTGTTCTTGGAAACCCCCCGCTAATGCTTCATCCTTCTCGATATCCTTGCCTACGAAAGGATGCCATTAAAAGAGTCCAAGAACTTACACAAATCCTTCTTGGAAAACAAAGGACAAAGCTCTTTTTAAGGAGGGTGGCATGTTAGGATCCTCAATCCTAACATTATTAGTTAGTATTATTAATCATTTAATTATTATATTATTAACTTATAAAGTGAACCATCACAACCCTTCATAACGTGAACCATCACGTCTCTTCATACGTGAACCATCATGTCTCTTCACCAACGTAGCTTTAAGGTAGATATATATTAGTTTGGCCATCCATATCAAATCATCCATGAATAATAACATAGATTCCAAGGAGGGAGCCCCCTATAGTGGCAAAGCGATTACAAGGGAGCCCCCTTTGAGTGGTCTGCGATTACATTTATAGTAAGACCTTGAGGTCTTACGACCTTCATATTTTATTTATAACTTGTCCCATATTTATTTTATTTGGGTGCATTGCATAAATTTCACAAACTTTGATTCACATAATCCACTTAATATTGCATTCTTTGTCCCATCATTATTTTCATATGGTTTCTTGCCATTTTGATCCATGGGAGGATTTTTAGGTGGTGTGAACCCATAATTAACAGATTGCCATATATCATAGCCATGTGCCATAAAATAAGTCTGCATCCTTACACTCCAAAAAACATAGTTAGTTCCATCAAATAATGAAGCCCTATTTGATGAAAAAAATTCCTAATGAGCCATGTGTGTTCTTGTAAGATATTCCTTAAAGCGGTTAGGCTTTCATGAAGGAACCTACTCTGATACCAATTGAAGAACACAAGCTTATATTGAGAGGGGGTGAACAATATAAGATAAAAATTTTCTCTTTTCTTTCCAAAGCAATAACTTCAAATAATATCAATACAATAATAAAACAATGCAAAAATCATCACACATATAAGAGATAATTCTTTTACGTGGAAACAAAGGGGAATATGGAGATAGCAACCTCGATAGCTATGGAAAAAATAGGCAGGATTTACCAAACCCTTATAGGATATTTTGGACTAGAGAAAGGAGAGATTCCCCCCTCAGATGAAGCTACCAAGGTGGATGATTCAAAGGGTCTAGATCTTTATCCTGGTGGGTAGTGGGACCTAGAAATTGACTGACCATGGGAAAAATAAAAGGGTTTCATTCCCCCTCCCCACCAGCAAACCCCAATCAGGGAATACAACTCCTCAAACCTACCTTGAGAAGGTCATGGGCACTCCAAACCCTAGCTCTTCTAGGACTGAGATCCATCTCTTGTTGATTCCCTTGGGTGAAAATTTTATTATATCTAAATCAGTAATGACAAAGAAGTTGTCTATTGAATCCCTCCCCCTTATGGGCAAATTTGTTAGGGTCAAACCTAACATGAAGTCCATAAGAAAATGGGTTGCATATAAATAGTGTACAATAGGGAGTTTTCAATTGGTGGCTCTATCCAAGGGGTTTTTCTTGATTTGGATGAATAACCAGAATGACTATGCCCGCATCCTCACAAGATAGCCATGGTTTTACGGTAGAAAAAGTATGTTTCTTCAGAAATGAGAGAAATATTTCAACCCTCAAACTCAAGATATAAACTTCGCACCCATTTGGGTTTACCTACTAGATCTTCCCATCTAGTTTTGTCATGAAGATATTTTGCATGGGATTGGAAAATATATTGGAGATATTGTTTCCATTGAACTTGAAATGAAGGCCCAAACCTGCATGGCTCATGTTGTGTCAATTCCAACTTGGATTTCCAACTTACAACTTGCATAAATCTCATTTATTGATCTTACCACTGGTGCCAGGCAATAGAGTATGAGAACAAGCTAGCATTTTGCATAGAATGCCAATATCAAGGGCATCTAAAATATCAATGTCCATATCTCAAACCCCAAAAAGAGGCAACAAGCTACAAGCTTCCCCCTCTTTGAAAATAAATCACCCATATGGGAATACACAATAAAAGACCCAAATCCCCCATAGGTAACAAGCGGGAAAATATTTCAAAGGAAAACAAATTGCCAACCAGGAGTTGCTCCTCAGTCATACTTATTCAGATTTAGATAAGGTATAATCCATGTTTACTTTTTCTAATAGGTTCAGACCTTTATCTATCTCCAGTGATGAAATCCTATTTCAAAAATCTGCCCCTCCTCCTCCTCCACCCCCTCCCCCTCATCCTCATCATTCTTCATCCAATTATGGACCACCCATTCCCCCTCCAGAAATCCCCTCCTCCTAAACCAAATCCATATTTTAACCCCTATAAGAATTTGTGAGCCATTTACATTGCATCACTGATCCCCCCTTTCCCATACTAGATGGGACCCTTTCCCCAACCAAATCCATTTCTAAATCCCTAGAGGAAACTACAAGTCCCACCTACCATAGAGAAATCACAATCCTATCATTACCAGAAGCTGTAAAAAATGTCCTGTTGACACAGAGAGTGAAAAGAAAAGGGGTAGAGCTACCCTATCCGAGTAAATAAAAAAATATAATGAAAATCAAGTTGCCAATGGAGTGCAAACAACCTTATTCCCAGATTTGTTCAATCAGTCTAAGGATGAAATAAAAAATCTCAAACCTCCCTCCTATAGGGCAAAGGAGACAAAAAATTTGTAAAAGTTTCAATATAAAGATCCTATCCTGAAATATTAGAGGTCTCAACAGTGTGGCCAAGTAAATATTAGCTCAAGCTGTTAGGAAAGACCATAAACCTACCATTTTCATTCTGTAAGAAATGAAAGTTGACGATTATAGAATCAATAACATCACCCATTTAGTGTGGAAGAATTATCAATGGGCTTCCTCCCCTACTGAAGGATCATTTGGAGGCCTTCTATTCCTTTGGAATCAAAAAATAGTTGAAGGCATGGTAATTTCATCCTCTGCAATAACTCTAAACTTGGTTTTCTTTTGTAAAGAAAATCAATTTACCTAGGTTTTATCCAGCCTTTATGCACCCAAAAATCCTCTTGAAATATGTTCTCTCTAGATATCCCTATCCCACATGAAGGATGTCTTCTCCAACCTCCCATGGATGTTAGCAGGTGACTTCAACTCCCCCCTCTTTCCCTATGACAAGAGGGGCAACAACTCCATTCCCTTCAAAAGCATTCAAGATTTATAGGACTTTGTTACTAAGAATGAGTTAATGGATGTTCTGATTAAAGGTTGTCAATTCACATGGAGCCACAAAAGAGCAGGTTTCTAGTATATATAGGTTAAACTGGATAACATTTTCCTATCCCAATAGGCTATTACCATATTTGGAGACACCTCTCTCATGTCTCTTCCTAGAATTGGCTTTGACCATTACCCCCTTCTCTTGGAAGCTAACATGACTCCATCCTTCAAAATCCCATTCAAATTTGAGAACATGTGGATCCAACACACTGATATGAGATAGAGTATCTCTGAGTGGTGGTGGCTCCATTTCCATGGGTTTGCTATCTTTTGCATCTCCCAGAAGTTGAAGGCTATAAAGGAAAACCTCAAAATATGGAACAAAGAGGTGTTCAAAAATATCTTGAAAACAAAGAGCAGATTTTGAGCAAAATCAAAACCATAGATCAGTATATCCATCATGACAAGTGGACTAATCAATTGAGATATGAGGAGAGTCAACTTCTGTTAGAATACCATAATATTTTGGCCAAAGAAGAGACCTATTGGATACAAAAATGCTGAGCCATTTGGCTAAAATATGGTGATGCCAACACAAATTTCTTCCATGTTTCTACTTTGTAAAATTGAGGTACAAACTAAATTAAAGAGCTCATTCTATCTGGTGGCACAATCACAAAAGATATCTTCAAAATTATAAATGAAGCCTCATTCTACTTTAGCAACTTGATGGAAGCCATAACCCCTGAACATCCTAAAGGCCAATAGGTCCTCCTATAAAACATTCCCCCTATGGTTACTCCCAAAATGAATTCCTCCCTTATCCAACCCCTAAGCAATAATGAAATCAAGCTTGCTTTGTTCTCCATGCAAGCTGATAAAGCCCCTAGGCTAGATGGGTTTTCCCCCCATTTCTTTCAAATGTTTTGATATATCTTGGACTATGACATATGCAATGCCATATTGGAACTTCAAGAACCAAGATCATTCCCAGAGGGATGAACTCTACTTTCATTACCCTGGTTACCAAATCCCCTCAATCCAAATCCATGGAGGATTTTCAACCTATAAGCTTATGCAACATCATCTACAATATTTTGACAAAATATTTAGCAATAAGGCTTAAGAAGATACTTCCCATGATCATAGATCCTTGCAAATAAAGTTCAGTAGAAGGAAGATCCATCACCAACAACATCATGTCTCTTCATGAAACTCTTCACTCAACATCGTGCAATAAAAAGGTAGCCATGTTTTTGAAGTTGGATATCAAGAAAGCTTTTGATAGGGTAAACAAGAATTTTCTATTGAAAGTCCTCTCCAGGTTTGGGTTTCATAAGGAATGGATTGACCTCATAAAGGGTTGTATCTCCTCCTATTGATTCTCTATCTTGGTGAATGGATCAACAACAGGCTATTTCCCTAGCTCTAGAGGCATTATGCAGGGAGATCCTCTATCTCCCTTCCTCTTCATCATTCTTACTGTATCCTTAGGGAGAGATTTCAAATCTACTTGCACTATAGGGAGTGTTTCAAGGATCAAAACTTCATCCAATTCCCCACCCCTATCCCACCAGTATCTTGTAGATGATACTATCATCGCTACACTTGCCTCTTTTATTCAAGCTAAGTTCATCAAGTCTATCATTCATACCTATGCTTTAGCAACTAGGCAAGAAATTAACTGTCTAAAGGGAAAATGCTAGTTCCTCAATACCCCTAGTAATAGATAGCATAATATTGCTCGTATCCTTCAAAATTGCATTGCTGATCTCCACACCTCTTACTTGGGACTTTCCCTATTTACCAAAAGATAAAAAGAGTCTATGTGGGATAATGTCATAGAAAGGGTCAAACAAAAACTCATAGGATGGAAGGTTTCTATTCTATCTCAGGTGGCCAAAGCAACTCTTACTATCGTAGTTCTCCAAATTATCCCTATCTATTCCATGTTGGTGTTCAAAGATCCTTCTACCATGCACTCCAATATTGAACATATATAAAAGAATTTATTGTGGTTGGGCCCAGAGGAAAAGAAGAAATTCCACCTAGTCAACTGGGATAGAGTTTTCCAACCTAAATCCCAAAGGGACCTTGGGCTTAGGAGAATAGCCAACATGAACCTCACCCTCCTTACCAAGTAGGCATGGAAAATTTTCACCAACTATAAAGCATAATGGGTATCCATAGTTCAAGTCAAATACCTCAAGAACCTATCTCTAATGGAAGACAACATTGCCACCAATGGGTCTGCTTTCTAGAGGGCTGTCATTCAAGCTAAATCCCTCATCATGATAGGCTCTCTATGGAAGCTAGGAAATGATTCAAA
The DNA here is from genome assembly GCA_028583015.1 of Wollemia nobilis. Lineage (NCBI taxonomy): Eukaryota > Viridiplantae > Streptophyta > Pinopsida > Araucariales > Araucariaceae > Wollemia > Wollemia nobilis. Next base: position 631,575 of record JAQPPZ010002662.1, read on the forward strand.
GATAAGTTTATGGGATGATGCTTGGATCAAAGATAAACCTCTTTCAAAAATACCTGAGGTCTCCATCCTTAAACCCATATTATACAAAAGGTTTAGTAGCCAAGTCACATATTTCATTGATAATCAATGCAAATGGAAAGCCATTCCCACTACCAATAAAAGTGGTCAAGTTTTTAGAGCTAGAAATATCTTATCCCACTTACTCTAAATCACTATCATCCCAACCATAGCTACCCCAGACTACCCCATATAGAAAGAAAATGATAGTGGGGATTTATCTATCAAATCTTCCTACTCCCTCCTACTCAGTTCCCATGTCCCCTCCATTCCCTTCAGCTTGGTGTGGGTCAAGCACCTCATTCCCAATGTTGGCTATTTTTCTTGGGTTTCCATTCAAAATAAAGCCCTCACTACCGATAATATTATGAAAGGAGGTATCCCTATCCTGAATAGATGTCACTTGTGCCTATCCAACTAGGAATCTATCAACCACCTATTTATGGATTGTGAGTTTACTAAATAATGACAAAGTCACATTTTGACTACTTTTAAGATTTAATGGGTCTCACCCAAATCCCTCTTTGACCTCTTTGTTCAATGGCCAAACCCGTTGAAAAATCCCAAAGTCTCCTTCCTGTGGAAGGTTTGCCTCTGTTATTTTCTTTGGCAAATTTTGCTAGAGAGGAACCAAAAAAATTTCTCCTTTTTGTCTAATGATCCAGTTTCCATAGCTACCAAAGCCACCACTTATACTGCTAAAAATACATTCATGTTTTTGAAATATGTGATCAAGTATTGTGGGTCTAGTAGAATTAGAAATGTGTGCTAAAGAGTGCTTATTTTATGGTCGAATGAATATGAGTGCAAGTGTTTGTGCTTGATTTGCTATTTTTTTAGCCTGTCTATAACTAAGAAATAGATTAGTGGCATGCTTGGTGGATTCAAAGCGGTAGTGCTTGTTATATTGCTAGAGTGTGTAGGTATTTTTGTAAGCATCATATTAAGAATGCCTATCATATTGATAAGGCTTACCAAGAAATAAACCACAACAATCCATGGGGGTCACATCACAAGTGACCTTATCCTTGAACTTAGTGCCAAAAGCAAATGCAATGGTGCATGTGTGTGTAATATATGAAGTGGTCTCACTATACTTACATCCAAGAGATTAAGGATAAGGAAGTGGTGTAGTAGAAAGCGTGAGCCAATTGATAATGGCCTTTACTATCAAGTTCTTTTGTGAGCCATTATCGATGATACAATCAATCGCAAAATCATGAAGCAAGTGAGCATGCATGATGAATAGACTATCATGGTCACCTATGGTGGAATACTGATTCATCAAAGTTATATGATTAATTTGTCCCCTTAAATATTCATAAACCTACCCCTATCCAATAGTCTTGGTGGGTTTTTAACTTGTTTCCTCATTAGATTGTACAAGTAAAGTCTTCTTCTTAGGCTTTTGTAATTGTCTACATTCAAATTTATCATTCCTTTTCTTTTATAATAATTAATTTTTTTTTGAGACTTAGGATGAGAAGAAGAAGCATGGAATGTATGCTTAGAGATAGATGATGGATTATAAGTTGGATTAGGATAAGAATAAGAAGAGGAGGAATTATAAGATCTCTTTGGTGTCTATTGAGGTGGATGAGATGATTGCTTGGAACATCTTGAAGAGTAGCAAGTCCCCTTGTGTTGTGCTGTAAAATTCTCCTTTACGAGCTGAGAATGATTGAAAATAGCATCAAGAGTAGTACAAGGAGTGTATTTCAACTTTTGATATAAATGTGCTAAAATTCCACTTTTGAACTTAGAAATGAGGGAAGCTATAGGATTGGATACACAAAGCAAGACACATAGTTGGTTCAACTGATGGACATAATATTGGATGGATTGGTGCTTTTCCTATCTAAGGTGGAGCTATTGGATAAGCAAGTCATCATCATAATTGGATGTATAGAAGGTGGCCTTCAAGGTTGTGACCAAAGCATCCAAAGTGGTGATGGGGTTTTGAGTTCCTTGGATTTTGGTGATGAGAGCCTTAGCCATGAAAAAAGTTTGAGTTTGGAAAATAAAACTTTATCATCATTCGATGTTTGAATAATTGTAAAATATGTCTCCATATCTAGGATCCAAATATTGATGACATTGGGATCCCTAGAGCCTTCATAAATTTTAACTTCATACTTTGCATGAGAATGAGTAGAGTCACATTTTGAGGTCCTTAATGGTGTAAGCTAAGGAAGTGACTAAGGATGTAACTTCAGCTAACTTATCTGCTAAATCCATATTGGTGACCATATTTCTATGGTGATCCAGGGAGAAATTATATGTGGCCTACTTAAAGTGCTTCAATAATTAGATAAGCAATAAAAATAAAATTTCATAAAAAGGTGTATGAGCTGGCTATGAAAACACTCTAGCTTTTTAATAAAAGTGCTTATAAGTTTGACAACAATATGAAAAGTAAACAATTCTTGCTTATCAAAACACTTTTTAAGGCAAGGGTTAATCAATGAATTCAGACAATAATATATAAATAAAAAATTTAGCACCAGTTAAACTTATAAGGAATAAAAAATAAGAAGATAGTCTGCTTTCAAAAATGATGTTAATGCAAAAACAAATTGTATTTAAACTTTGATTTACTGCTTGAATCTAACGTTGGATGAACGGAGTCCATTGGTGTTGTGTTTCTACAAGCATCAACAATTGTAATCTAGGTGTGTGATGGCTATAGGTGATTTTAGACTAGCACCATAGTAAAATATCCATGATAATGATTTTTAAACCTAATGAGTACCATGAGCAACATGGAAATAGTCAACAATTTGGCAATAAGTGTAGTTGTCAACTTTACTAGCTAGTATTAATGTTCAAATTTTTAATTGTATGCACCAATTTACATTCAACTTGGTGTGCAGTCATGTAGAATTGGGATCCTAGTAGCACATCCATAGCATGTGGATGGATGTCACTATGACTTAATGTCACTCCTCTTTTAACCAATGGGAGAATAAATAGTGCCACTATAGACTATTGGGAGCTTCATGTAAGCTTTAGATTAAACTTAATGTGATCATCGATCACCTTTTAGTTTTCACAATAGGGATGTGGTAGACTTTGAAATGCAGTAGATTTTTTTTTGCATTGATAAATGAACCCCCACATGGATCTCAAGATGAATTTAATGTGGCTATAGGCAACTTAGTTATCGCTAAAGGTTGCATGAACATAGCCAAGTTTAATCAATGAATCTAAAATTAATGAGCAACCAAAAATATGTCTATAGAGAGGTCTAAAATTAATGAGAAACCACATATTTGTCTCCCTAGTGCCTGCTTCATGCATGGTTTTAGTAAATCAAAACTACCTCCTTGATGTCAAACTTGTATTGTGGATAGAACACGGTTCTCTGAATAGGCCTTCTATATGGATGCTTCAATGTCCTTGACATGTTCTATGAAATAGTTGGAAAATAGTTGACATTCCATGTGGTTTTATTAAAGACTATCTTGACAGTATACTTACTACATATATTGGTGGAAAGGCTATGTCATTGTATTTTTGATGTCTATCAATCAAAGATATTTATTCTAGGTGTCATAGTAAAATGAGAAAAGGGACACGATGGTAAAAATATCTCCATACTAGCCTACGATGTTAATATTGCAGTGACAATATAGGCCAAGTAGATGATTTAGATAAGGATTTTGGTTGGTTGGGTATGGGTTTTTTGCTACACAATAATATATTGACTATACCAGTGGTGGTATACATGTGGTAGATAGATTATGTAGCAAAGCATGTAGCAAATATATTACATGGTAAATGAATGGTAAAATATTGCTCGAGCTCAGATGTGTTTGATGTGGAGCTCTTCTAGATTGTAGCCAAAAAGACAAGCAAGATGATTTTGGAGCTATCAAAGAGGAGGCAAACAATGTTACAATAGCCTGAAATGGCTTCTATTTGTGTGAGCAGAGTGTGTGATTGTACTACATCATGAGTTGTTGTTAGGTGGATATAGAAACATAATGAATGGAGGGTTCCAGTCCATATTCTCTACAAAGTACAATGATTTGAATAAAATTTTCCAAGATCCACTCGAATATTATTCATTCATTTTTGAACTAGACCTGGCCTAAGAAAGAGGATAATATCCAAACCTAGTGCTTGGATTTGAATACCAAATGATGCAGATTTAAACAATGAAGAACCCAAAAATCCTTTAATGAATTGTATTGAACATAAAACATGTATTTATAGGTATTATGAGCCTATTACAATCCACCTATTTGTCGCGACAAGTTGTTGTAATCAGACCAATTAGTCCCCTCAGCTAGCTTGTTATTGGTTCAAGAGATTTGGTTCCATTGCAAATCTTCCTCTTCTCTTGTAATCATGTGCTCTCTTTGTTTTTGGCTGGGAAGTGTCTATTCCCAATTGTAACTGATCTTTGTTTTAATACAAGTTTTTTCAAAATTTTCAAAAAAAAACAATCCACCTATTTGGTCAAAACCATCAAACAATACCATGATCAGCTAACCAACCTATTAAATGCTAAAGTTACCTAAAATTTGTCATGTTCTAATATTTTCTAAAATTATTTAATATCATATGATTTTATAAGATTATTTAATATAATATTACATAGACATTATTTAATATTCTATGATTCTTCATCAAGGACATGGGCCATATGAGCCATTTGGTATAAAAAATGGAGTTTTAAAAGAAGAGTGGGAAGAGATGATATTGGAACAAGAAGTGGAAGACATGGTGCAGATCGATGTGAGGAGGACAAAGTGGTCCTGTTGCTATGGCTCTTGGGTAGATTAGTGTGAGTGGCTTGATGCAATAGACCTTGGTCATAATACAAGGGTATAGAATGATCCACATCACTCATATAGGGAGTATGATGAGTAGCAAAAGGGCTACAAAGCTAAATATGTTGGAGGAGTTATAGAAGGGTGAGGAATTAGCTCAAAATGATCCATGGAAGAGTGTGCTTGTGCTCTATCTTGATTTTTTTTTAAGACCTAACTCTAGGGGGAACCGCACACCCCTAACGATTTTGACTATGAACCATTCGAACCTAGGCAGTTGGGTTTAGAGATAATTTATAAGGGATGTGGTGATAAAAACGAAAAAAGAGGGGGTTTGGCTATTATTTTTTGGTATTTTACTATTCCATGAATAGTTTTGTTGAATAATATTATACCTACACAAACAAACAAGAAAATGATAAACAATCAAGATGAAGATGTTTGATTAAGCTCTATTTTGATGTTTGTGTTGCTCAAGTTTTGATTTTTGTGTGATTTGTTTTTTTTTATATATATTTTGTGTGTTTTGATGTTTCCTATCATTAAAATCTACAAAAGGTGGATATGGGATATCTACAAGGTGTTTTTATACACACTCCTTGATATAATCGAGAGTAGGATTGGCTCAAGGTACCTAAATGGTAAAAAGACCTCAAATATCATTTTTGTAGGGTATAAGAGGTAATATTATCTAAAATCTCCATTGGCCTAGTTGGATTTTGCTTCATCCTTGGGTATTCTCGATAAAAAATGGTATTTACACACTCACTGATTATGTAGCCTTGTGAGAGAGGGTGTCTAACCTTATGCTACCCCAAGCTCATACCAAGGATAGTCATCTTCTCAATGATGAAATCTAGAAAACTATGTGAAATAACTATAGTGTCTAAGGGCCAACATCTGATGGTTGGGAATGAAGTCCAACCTCATTGATTGGTTTGTAATGCGTTGTTCAAGTGTGATTGTTTTTTTATTTAGATATGCCTAACTAGGATGCAAAAAAAAAAGACTACCTTAAACATGAAAAATGCAATTATTTGTGATTAAATGTAGAGAAAGTGAATGCTAATCTAAGAATGCTCTTTTTATATCTAATATTAAAAGAAAGGAAATTCTATCTATGAAATGAAATGCAATTATTGAAAGAAAACAACCTTTTGAAATCAAATACTATGCTAAGGAAGAGGAGATGCAAGACTTGAAAACAAATGACATTTTGAAATCAAATCCTATGCTAAAGAAAGCAAATGATAAATCAAGAAAGGAAAACTATAATAACAACACAAAGAACAATGCAAGGAAGGAAATATACTCTAATTACAAGTAAGGGAATTAAAATAAAATGACAATGCAGGAAAGAAAACCTACGTTAATGAAAATAAAGTGATTGCATGAAAGGAAAAATACTCTATTAAATCAAGGAGATACATGAAAGAAAAGCTTATCTGAAAGTGATAAAATACATGAAATGAAACCTAATTTAAGAAATCAAGAAAATACATGGAATGAAACCTACTCTAGGAAAACAAGAAAATTCATAAAAGAAATATAACCCAATAAAGCAAGTAAATGTGAGAAAATAAATCTAATCTAGAAAAGTGAATAAATTGCATGAAAATAAATCTAATCTAATGAAAACAAATAAATGTGAGAAGGAAAATCTAATATAAAAAGCATGTAAAATCAAGGAAAGGAAATATAATCTAAAAAGCAAGTAAATACGAGGAAAGGAAATATAATATAAAAAGCAAGTAAATGCAATAAATAAAATCTACTCTAAAAAAAAAGTAAATGCAAGAAAGGAAACCTAATATAGAAAGAAATTAAATAACATGAAAGGAAATCTAATCTAAGAAAGCAAGGAAATGTGTAAAATAAATCTAATCCAATGAAAGCAAGTAAATGCAAGAGAAGAAATCTAATCTAGAAAAGCAAGTAAATTGCAATAAAAGAAATTAAATCTAGAAATCCAGTAAATGCAATAAAAGAATTCTAATCTAGAAAGCAAGGGAAAATAATATTTTTGTTAACCAAGGATGACTTGTTAATTTTTTATTCACAAGATCACACAAAGTTCTAGGGAAAAGAATACACAGATAAGGGGACCCCTTAATGTTATGTGATGTCAAGTTATGTGAGGTTCATTGACTTAGAAAGAATAACTCTCTTTTGATCTCCAAGATTTCCCCAAGGCACGAGGAGAGATATTATTTGGTCACATCCTTATATTAATGTGATGTGCAAAGAAGGGTTCATTAACCTAAAATATATGGCCCACTTTTCTTTTTTAGTGCATGAGGAGAGAATGCATGGTCCAAGCCATTTATTTAGTGTGTATGGTGCAAAAAGGAAAGTGCTAGGAAGCAAGTGCAAGTTATTTCACTCCAAAAGATTATCTTCCCTTCTGATCCTTAAGATCACTTTTCAACTTGAGATGAGAGCATACATATAAGAAAGTAGCTTTTGTTTAGTGTAATGAGTGCTTAAAGAGAATACACTGTTGGCAATTTTGGGTACTTTGGGTACATTGCCTTTGCTCAAGTGTATAAGTTGTCATTGATGTCAAGAAGCTTTTGAAGGAATTTGATTTGATGTCAAATAATTTGTTTTGATGAAGGTTACGACATGACAGTTTCAAAGGTCTTTTGCAAACCCCAAGCCGACAGGTTCGAGAGAAAGAGCTCGCAAAGAAAAGTGTCGCGATTTCGCGACAATTTGCAAGAGGGATTGTACGGACGAAAAAGTGTCACGATTTCGTGACAGGTTCGAGAGAAAGAGCTCGCAGTGAAAAAGTGTCGCGATATCGCGACATGTCGGGTTTTCGCGACCCGAAGAAAAGAAAAGCGCTAAGGAGAAAAAGTGTCACGATATCGTGACATGTCGGGTTTTTATGACCCGAAGAAAAGAAAAGAGCTAAGGAGGAAAAGTGTCGCGATATCGTGACATGTCGCATTTTCATGACTTAAGCAGGAGAGAGAAAGCAAGTTAGAAAAGTGTCACGATATCATGACATGTCGCAATTTCATGACTCAAAGAGCAAAGAAAATGTACGAAAGCTGAAAGTGTCACGATTTCATGACAGGTTGCAAAGAAAACATACAAAAAGTTGATAGCATCATGATTTCACGATGGGTTACAAGGAAAGCGTACGAAAGCTGAAAGCGTCATGATTTCACGATGGGTTGCAAAGAATGCGTATGGATGCAGAAAGTGTCACGATTTCATGACAGGCAGAAAAGAAAGCAGACGGAAGCAGAAGTGTCATGATTTCACGACAGAAACTGAAAGCAGGTCTTCTATAGGAGAAGTGTCACGATTTCATGACAAAAGCAGAGAGGAAGGTTATGAAGATAGAAGTGTCACGATTTCATGACAGAAGTGAAGATGAAGTCTATAGAGGCAGAAGTGTCACGATTTCATGACAAAAGAAGAAAGGAGGTCGACGAAGGGAGAAGTGTCGCGATATCATGACAAAAGCAAAGTTGATGCTGACAAAGATAGAAGTGTCGCGATATCGCGACAAGAGCTTAGTTGAAGTCGACAAAGGCTGAAGTGTCACGATATCATGACAAAAGCCAAAAGAAAGTGTACGGTTGCAAAGGTGTCGTGATATCGCGACATGTTGTAGTTTCACGACAAAAGCTACAGAAGAGTTACAGAGGTAGTTGAAGCCGACAAAGTTAAATGTGAGCCAACAAAGTTTAGGGTTGTGCAACCGACTAAAGATCAGGGTTACAGCTGACTAAGATTAAGGTTTTGATCTTGAAAGTGTTATTATAAAAGGTAGGCTATTTTGAAGAGTTGGGTGTGTTGTTAGTTGTGACGTTCGTAGATAGAGCGCAGAGTGAGAAGTTCGATCGTCGAGAGCAGAGTGCAAAATTCGATCGAAGTGCGTAGAGTGTGCGAAGACAGTGCAGAGTGTGTGTAGAGAGACGACTGAGAGAAGACGAAGTGCGGTTGTAAGAGCGCAGAAGATGTGTATGTTTCTTGAGCAGATTTGGACAGGTCCTAGTAGAGGACTTGTGAGCTGAGTTTGATAGTTCTATCAGAGAACTTGAGGATAGAGGTGCATTGGTTCTATGAGAAGAACCTGAGGACAGATTTGGCAAGTCTTTGAGAAGGCTTGTATGCAGAGGATTGATTTGTTCAAGAGTTGGACAGATCTGATAGATAGAGGAAGACTTGTGCTAGACCGACTGACTATGTTTGGTATAGGTTGCTGAGCTACTGTGGACATGATCATAGAAGGCAGAGGTCTCTTAGGCTAAGCATTGAAGACAGGAGGTCTTCGGTGGAAAGGAGTTCCACGTGCTGGCAAGAGGTAGAGGCAATTGATCTTTTGAGGGATCATTTCTAGAGCGAGAGGGGAAGGTATCTCCTTTGAGCAGAGGCTCATAAATTCTGATTGGGGGAAGGTATCTCCTTTGGGCCGAGGCTCATAAACATTGTATTTGGGAAGGATTCCCAAAGAAATTTGAGATAACTTTTAGAGAAAAGTTTTTGTGGATGTAGCCCAACCATTTTGGGTGAACCACGTTAAAAATGGGTCTTCAATGTGTGATGCTTTCTGTCTTGATTAATGTTGTGTTGATGCCACTGCTATCTAAAGTTAAAATTATTAATTGGTTAAGTCTTATACTGTTCACCCCCCTCTCAGTATAAGCTTGTGTTCTTCAATTGGTATCAGAGCGGGTCTCTCCAGAAAGAGCCTAATAGCTTGGAGAAGGATCTTTCAGAGGAACATACAGATTTAGAAAGAGATGAAGAGGTTGAGTTCGATCTCAAAGGTGAATTCTTCTTGGCTTTAAGAAAGCTTGAGAAATTCAGGGAAGAGAATTTTGTTCTCAAGCATCAATGTCAGGAAGAAGAGATAGCAAGATCAGAATTGTCTCAAAGTGTTATAGACTTCAAAATTCTAGCTGAAGAAGGGAAGAAGGTTGAACAGGTTCTGACAGAGGCTCTAAAAGGAAAGGAAGCTGATTGCGAGAAACTAGAAGAAGAGGTTATGTCTCTTAGAGTGAAGTTGGAACAGTTGGCTCTCAGATAGAATACTCCGTGTGAAAAGCAAAAGAAGGATGGTATCACCATTCATGAAACAGGGTCTTCGAGCAAGATCAATCTTCATCCTGAAGAGCGGTGGATTCCAGTTGGTCACAAGAAGAACAATCATCCAAGGCATCAAAACAGGTTACATAATACTTTCCATGGCTATTGTTTTTCCTGCAAGAAATTTGGTCACAAAGCTATGCATTGCAATAAGTCTTTGAATAGCCATAGTAAGGAAAATGTTAACTCTTTTGCACCTCTTATGAATAAAAATGTCATGTGTTTCAAGTGCAAGAATTTTGGGCATATAGCAAGGATGTGCAGTTTGGATAGATCTAGCCTTGAGTTCACTAAAAAGAGAAATGAGATCAAATCTAAGTCAATGATAGTTCAAACTGCTTTTCATGCTCAAGACAAAGTAGAAAAATGGTATCTTGATAGTGGTTGTTCAAAACATATGACTCGTGAAAAGGAAAAGTTTTTGGTCTTAAAAGAAACAAACAGAGGAACAGATCGAGCTTTGGAGATAACGAGTCAGCTAAAATCTATGGTAAAGGGACTCTTAGTTTGGATGGGAAATCCAAAATAGAAAATGTGCTTTATGTAGAAGGCCTAAGACATAATCTTCTAAGTGTGAGTCAACTTTGTGATCAAGGGCACATAGTATCTTTCTTTTCAGATAGATGTGAGATAAGTAAAGAAAAAAATGGAAAACTCATTGCTAGTGCTACAAGGACTCCAAACAATCTTTACATGCTAAGTGAGATAAAAAAGGAAAAGTGTTTTCTAACTCAAGAAGATGAGAGTTGGTTATGGCATAAAATATTGGGGCATTTGAGCTTTGATAATCTTGTCAATATTAGTAACAAGGAAGCAATTAGAGACTTGCCCAAAATAAAAAGGCCCCATAACATCATTTGCGGTCCTTGTCAACATGGAAAACAGACCAGAACCAGTTTCAAATCAAAAGGGTATACTTCTTCAAAACCATTGGATCTTATTCATACTGATTTATGTGGCCCTACTAGAACTCGGAGCATTTAGGGAGAAAGCTACTTCATGTCGTTTATAGATGATTATTCTAGAATGACTTGGGTTACTTTTCTCAAAGAAAAATCGAAGCTTTTGAAAAATTTAAAGCTTTCAAAGAAATGATTGAAAATGAGACTCACAAGAGAATCAAATGCTTAAGATCAGATAGAGGAGGAGAGTTCACTTCAAATGAATTTGTGGAATACTGTGAGCAACAAGGAATCAAAAGAGAATATTCTAGCAAGCAAGAACTCCTCAACAAAATGGAGTAGTTGAAAGGAAAAACAGAACTATTGAAAATATGGCTAGAGCTATGTTAAATGAGTCAAAACTTTCAGATGGCTTTTGGAAAGAGGCGATCAAGACAGTAGTCTACATTATCACCAGGGCCCAACTTAGAGTCAATCATCATAAAACTCCTTATGAGTTGTGGAAAGGAAGACCGACTATAGTAAAACACTTCAAAGTGTTTGGGAGTAAGTGCTTCATCAGAAGGGAAGATCAGAATTTGGGTAAGTTTGATCCTAGGTGTGATGAGGGAATATTTCTTGGATATTCTAGCAGAAGCAAGGCCTACAGATGCTTCAACAAAAGAACTCATACAGTTGTAGAGAGCATAAATGTAACAGTTGATGAAAATACAGGGATAAGAGAACCAGTCCAGGAACTCAATGATGAAATTTGTCAAGAAGAATTCAGAGAGGTTTCAGATGAAGAAGAAGAAAGACAACAACTGCTTCCCAAAACTCCTTCACGATATGTTCAAAAACATCATCCCAAATATTTGATCATTGGTGATCCAAATAGGAGGCAAACAAGAAGAAGAGTCATTCCCTCACATGATTCTACAAATGTTTCATTATTATCTCAAATTGAGCCAAAAGATTTCAGTGAAGCATGTGCAGATAAGTTTTGGGTAAAAGCAATGGATGAAGAGCTAAATCAAATAGAGAAAAGTGAAACTTGGGAATTGGTTCCAAGACCTAAGGACAAGAATGTCATTGGCACAAAATGGATATTCAAAAATAAACTCAATGAGGATGGAAATATTGTCAGAAACAAAGCTAGGTTAGTCTGCAAAGGTTATGCTCAAGTAGAAGGTGTTGATTTCGAAGAGACATTTGCTCCTGTTGCTCGTCTTGAAGCTATCAGAATGTTTTTAGCCCTTTCAAGCTTCAAATCATTCAAGGTATATCAAATGGATGTAAAGTCAGCTTTTCTAAATGGGGTGTTGGTAGAAGAAGTCTACATAGAACAGCCAGAAGGAGTGTCTCTCTCGAAACAGTCAGACTATGTGTGTAAACTGAAAAAGGCCTTGTATGGGTTAAAGCAAGCACCTAGGGCTTGGTACTCAAGACTTGATAGGTATCTTCATGAGCAAGGCTTCAGGAAAGGTGTGGCAGATAGCAATTTGTATATTAAGGATGAAGGTGATGATATGCTGATTATGGTTGTCTATGTTGATGATATTATTTTTGGGGGAAATAATACTCAGATGTGCAAAGATTTTGCTAACACCATGCAGAAGGAATTTGAGATGTCTATGATTGGAGAGTTGTCATTCTTTTTAGGTCTTCAGATTGCTCAATCAAAAGATGGTGTATTTCTCTCTCAAGGAAAGTATATCAAAGAAATGTTGAAGAAATTTGGGATGATGGACAACAAACCAAGTATGTACTCCAATGATTACAGGGTGCAAGATGAGTAAAGATGATGAATCTCCAGTAGCAGATCGGAGGTTGTACAGATCAATGATTGGCGGTTTATTATATGTTACGACTAACGTAGACCAGATATCATGCGGCAGTTGGGTTAGTAGCAAGATTTCAGGCAGCTCCTAAAGATTCTCATGTTATAGCAGTTAAGAGGATATTCAGATATCTGAAGGGCACTATGGACTTTGGGCTTTGGTATCCCAAAGGTGATGATTTCATTCTCACAACTTATACAGATGCAGATTGGGCAGGCAGTATTGATGACAGGAAAAGCACTAGTGGTGGAGCATTCTTTCCGGGAAAGAGTTTGGTTTCTTGGCTAAGTAAGAAACAACCTTCAGTTTCCTTATCTACAACGAGAGGCTGAATACATAGTAGCAGTGGTTGGGTGTACACAGGTTTTATGGATGAAAACCACCTTGGAGGATTTCAAAGTCAAGCATGAACAACCCATCTCCATACTTTGTGATAATACAAGTGCCATAAGTATTTCCAAAAATCTGGTAATGCACTCAAGGACAAAGCATATTTCCATCAAGTATCACTTTCTAAGGGAGAAAGTGCAAGACAAGTAGGTCAAGCTAGAGTATGTGTCTACTAAAGAGCAGATTGCAGATATCTTCACCAAACCTCTTCCAAGAGATACGTTTGAGTATCTAAGGGAGAAATTGGGAGTTGTACTCCCACCCCAGAATTAATCACCTCATCAGGAGGTGGGGGAGGGACCAAGCTAAGAGGCTCATTCTTAGTCCCGAGCCCCAAAGGTGACCCTTTGCCATTGATGACAAAGGGGGAGAGATATGAGTAAGGGGGAGAGCTTCAAAGTGAAGAGGAAAGCTTCAAGTCAGGGGGAGCAAAACTTCAAAGGAAGATTCTCAAGTTGTGGGCACAGTTTGTCAATTGTTAGCACAGTTGGTTTCAGTTTTGGCTCTTGAGAAGTGTTTTCAGTAAAGGTTTGCCATCAATGACAAAGGGGGAGATTGTTGGCAATTTTGGGTACTTTGGGTACATTGCCTTTGCTCAAGTGTATAAGTTGTCATTGATGTCAAGAAGCTTTTGAAGGAATTTGATTTGATGTCAAATAATTTGTTTTGATGAAGGTTACGGCATGATAGTTTCAAAGGTCTTTTGCAAACCCCAAGCTGACAGGTTCGAGAGAAAGAGCTCGCAAAGAAAAGTGTCGTGATTTCGTGACAATTTGCAAGAGGGATTGTACGGACGAAAAAGTGTCACGATTTCGTGACAAGTTCGAGAGAAAGAGCTCGCAGAGAAAAAGTGTCACGATATCGTGACATGTCGGGTTTTGCAACCCAAAGAAAAGAAAAGCGCTAAGGAGAAAAAGTGTCGCGATATCGTGACATGTCGGGTTTTCGCGACCCGAAGAACAGAAAAGAGCTAAGGAGGAAAAGTGTCGCGATATCGCGACATGTCGCATTTTCATGACTTAAGCAGGAGAGAGAAAGCAAGTTAGAAAAGTGTCGCGATATCATGACATGTCGCAATTTCATGACTCAAAGAGCAAAGAAAACGTACGAAAGTTGAAAGCGTCACGATTTCATGATAGGTTGCAAAGAAAACGTACGAAAAGTTGATAGCATCACGATTTTGTGACGAGTTACAAGGAAAGCATACGAAAGCTGAAAGCGTCGTGATTTCATGACGGGTTGCAAAGAATGCGTACGGATGCAAAAAGTGTCACGATTTCGTGACAGGCAGAAAAGAAAGCAGATGAAAGCAGAAGTGTCACGATTTCATGACAGAAACTGAAAGCAGGTCTTCTATAGGAGAAGTGTCACGATTTCGTGACAAAAGCAGAGAGGAAGGTTATGAAGATAGAAGTGTCACGATTTCATGACAGAAGTGAAGACGAAGTCTGCAGAGGCAGAAGTGTCATGATTTCATGACAAAAGTAGAAAGGAGGTCGACGAAGGGAGAAGTGTCGCGATATCGCGACAAAAGCAAAGTTGATGCTGACAAAGACAGAAGTGTCATGATATCGCGACAAGAGCTTAGTTGAAGTCGACAAAGGCTGAAGTGTCACGATATCATGACAAAAGCCAAAAGAAAGTGTATGGTTGCAAAGGTGTCATGATATCACGACATGTTGTAGTTTCATGACAAAAGCTACAGAAGAGTTACAGAGGCAGTTGAAGCCGACAAAGTTAAATGTGAGCCGATGAAGTTTAGGGTTGTGCAACCGACTAAAGATCAGGGTTACAGCCGACTAAGATTAAGGTTTTGATCTTGAAAGTGTTATTATAAAAGGCAGGCTATTTTGAAGAGTTGGATGTGTCGTTAGTTGCGGCGTTCGTAGATAGAGCGCAGAGTGAGAAGTTCGATCACCGAGAGCAGAGTGCAAAATTCGATCGAAGTGCGCAGAGTGTGCGAAGACAGTGCAGAGTGTGTGCAGAGAGACGACTGAGAGAAGACGAAGTGTGGTTGTAAGAGTGCAGAAGATGTGTATGTTTCTTGAGCAGATTTGGACAGGTCCTAGCAGAGGACTTGTGAGCTGAGTTTGATAGTTCTATTAGAGAACTTGAGGACAGAGGTGCATTGGTTCTATGAGAAGAACCCGAGGACAGATTTGGCAAGTCTTTGAGAAGGCTTGTATGCAGAGGATTGATTTGTTCAAGAGTTGGACAGATCCGATAGACGAGAGGAAGACTTGTGCTAGACCGACTGACTGTGTTTGGTACAAGGTTGTTGAGCTGCTGTGGACGTGATCATAGAAGGCAGAGGTCTCTTAGGCTAAGCATTGAAGACAGGAGGTCTTCGGTGGAAAGGAGTTCCACGTGCTGGCAAGAGGTAGAGGCAGTTGATCTTTTGAGGGATCATTTCTAGAGCAGAGGGGAAGGTATCTCCTTTGAGCAGAGGCTCATAAATTCTGATTGGGGGAAGGTATCTCCTTTGGGCCGAGGCTCATAAACATTGTATTTGGGAAGGATTCCCAAAGAACTTTGAGATAACTTTTAGAGAAAAGTTTTTGTGGATGTAGCCCAACCATTTTGGGTGAACCACGTTAAAAATGGGTCTTCAATGTGTGATGCTTTCTGTCTTGATTAATGTTGTGTTGATGCCACTGCTATCTAAAGTTAAAATTATTAATTGGTTAAGTCTTCTACTGTTCACCCCCCCTCTCAGTATAAGCTTGTGTTCTTCATACACTTGGCAATTAAAGTAAACACTTAAAATTAAATGCACTTTCCTAAAAAATGTTGGACATTTTGAGCTCATTCAGTTATCATTGATTTCAAGGTGAGAAGTTGTCATTGATGCCAAAATGAACAACCACTTCACACAATTACTTGACTAGGCTCAATCAACTCTACTCAACCAATCACTTCAAGAAACAACCCTTTCTCACAAATTCTAGTCCAAGCATGTATCATTTAATTAAAAATGTTTCCATCAATGCCCAACACAAATATCACATAACAATGATACTCATGTTATTTTCTAACTCAAGTTCAAGTTCTTTGCATAACCAATTGGCTTCAACAACAATTCTAATAAAACATTCTTCATCTAACAATGATACTCATGTTCTTCTCAAACCCTAACTCAGGTTTTCACACAACCAATGGCTTCAACAACAATGCTTATAAAACAAGGTTTAATCACAACTCTCAATCCAGAAAACCTTGAAGCATTAAACCAACCACTTTTGAAAAGGAAACCCTAATCAATTCCTTTTCACTCCAAACTTATTTTTCAATCAAGCCAATCACCTAACTCAACAAAGAAGAATTTTGCCCATACCGTTTCTTGAAGAGAGGTTGTATTTGCAAATATGCCACACTCACACTTACTTCTTTGAAAAAATTCAATAAGGGTTAGAGGATATTTATTTTCTCAATAAATCATAACACAAAAATAATATCAACCAAAATACACCTTATCACTCCATCTATAAAACTAACACTCAATATCTTTAAAAAATAATCTCCTTGGCAAATATCTCTTTCACAATAAAATCAACTCTATTAAAGTCTTACTTCTCAAATATCCAAAATTTATTATCTAAGACTCTAATTAAAATAATACCTAAACTCCTTATGCTTCCTAACTTTATTATCAATCAATAATTCTTAGCTAGCAATTTCCAAATAATAAAAACCTTTTAACTCCCACTTTTCTAAAAGTAATTAATCATCAACCTAGGCAATATTATTCAAATGCTCAACAAAAATATTACCTCTACCTTGGAGGGGATTCGAACCCCTAACTTTACCCACGACCTGCACCTTAGCCGTGGATCTATTACCACGTGAGCCAAACGCTCGCTTGGAGCATTGAGAGCACCATGTGCTCTAAGTTCCTTATGCTGTCAGCAAAAACCAAAAACGTGTGCAGCACTTTGGTGTTCCCAACACCAACGAAATATGTCTTTCTAGGATTCGAATGCAGCTCAAAGTTACCACAAAAAACTTAACCAATGTCTCCTTGCCACTACGCCATGCTTCCCAACTGGCTTGAGGGTTTCAATGCACTTTCCTTTATTTCGATCACCATCCTTAAAATATTTTCACTATTTCTCACGAGCTCAACCACCAATTCGTATGCCTTTTTTATTTCGAGTAAGGATGATTTAATTTATGTCTTTTAGGGCATTATATATAGTGCCCTTTGTCTTCCATGCAATCATGTTGGCGCATCGATTTAATTCGACATCGGCTTGGTTGATTAGTTTATAGGGTATTTAAATTTAATTAAAATTAAATTTAAATATTATAAATTAAATCAATCCAACCTTAGGTTTTAGCTTAATTAAACCTTGGAGCCTTGTCTTATTGCACAACCTTGGTGTAACGAATATTTATTTATAAAATTTAAATTCCTTGTGAATTTAAATAATTTATAAAATAAATATTGGACCTCCTTTTTAACCTTTGCAATAACCCTTCTTGGGTTTTTATGAACCAATCACTTAACCTATGTTCCCAATAATATTAAAATATTATGGAGCCTTTTTGCCTTTAACTTTTGCACTGTTGAAGCTTTTTATTGGATGATAGTGACAAACTTTGACAACTTTATTTCTTGCCAAATTTCTTGATATGAGTGACAACTCTATCAGGTGACATCAATGACAACTTTGAGTTAGAGGACTCAAAATGTCCAATACACATGAAGCCATTATTAATACCATGGAGTACACCATCAAAAATGTGAAGAGTTAAAGAAAAAGGTTATTAAAATGTTATTCTACAGGGGTTTTTGTTAAACATCCTGATGGAAGAACTAAGGTTCTTATTAAAACCATGATGGAAAAATAATAAAATTAGTGGAGTACAATTTGAAGGTTTAAATTTTATCCTAAGGAAGACTTTAATTTTATTAAAGTCAAAGGTTTATAAATATAATTTATAAAATTTAAATTCTATTAGAATTTAAATAATTTATAAATTATAAAAGGTTTTAAAATACACCGACGTCTAAGCCATATGGTGAATTCATGTATAAATAATATGCCAAGAGGCATTCAAAAGTTATCCCTCTTCAAATTAATTTTCATGTGACCAAGCTAAAAGAAATTCATGCAATCGTTGAACGTTGAGGAAGAAGACAAAGAGTTCGTTTGTCTTATTAGCACCAGGAAGAAGATGAAAAGGGTGAGCTAAAGATCTAACCCACATTAGACATGGTGGTCCATTGGTACAACACATTTCATGAGAGTGTTGGGAGTGGAAGAGTCCATGATCGATTCACGTGGATGTTAATTGGCGTGTTCATCTTGAGCGCCAAGGGAAAAAGCTTTTGGTTCACATTCGGTTTGAGAGCCAGGTGTGGAAGAAAGAGCACGAAGTGCTCATGGAGTTTCAAATGTGCGTCTAGTGCACATGATGGTCAAGTCTGTGTCTAGAGCACTCGCAAAGACATATATTGTGGGTTCAAATCCCACTAGTGGCAAAGGTAATTTTTGATTAAAATTTTATATTGCCTAAAGTTTTCAAAGAGATTATTTGGAGTTATAAGGGTTTATGAAGGTTTATTTTATTGGTAATTGATTTGTGTTATTTGGAGTAATAAGGGTTTATGAAATATTATTTTATTGATAATTGATTTGTGTTATTTGGAGTAATAAGGGTTTATGAAAGTTTATTTTATTCATAATTGATTTGTATTTTTTGGAGTTAAAAGTATTTATGAAAGATTGTTTTATTGAAAAGTGATTTATGTTATTGGAGTTATAAGGAAAGTGGATTTGATTTTTAACAAAGTTATTTTTGCCATTAAATTTCATTAAAGAGGTTTTGAGTTATTTTGGTGGATGTTGGATTTATTTTTAGTTGGGAGTTTATAAGGTGTTATTGGATAAATATTTTATGTATGATGATGGTTGTTTTTGAAAGGTGGAGTGATAAGGTGTAATTGAGTATTTACATTATATTGTGAGAAATATTTATCTTCTAATCTCTATGAGCTTGGCATAGAAGTGTTTGTGGTTATGACAAATTTATGAGATCCCTTCATCATCAATAAAAAGATATGAGCACATTCTTCCATAGTTGAGTTGATTGATTGGTTTTATAGAAAATAAGTTTGGAGTGAAAAGGACTTGATTAGGGTTTCCTATTGAGTGTGTTGAGTTATTTCTTCAAGGTTGTCTGGAATAAAGAATTGGTGTTAAAACCTTGTTTGATAAGCATTGTTGTTGAATCCATTGGTTGTGTGAAGAACTTGAGTTAGGGTTTGAGTATCATTTCTATGTGAATATTTTTTTATAAGCATTGTTGTCGAAGTGAGTTGTTGGGAAAAGAACTTGAACCAGGGTTTGAAAAGAATATGAGTATCATTGTTATGTGAGATTTGGTGTTGAGCATTGTTGGAAACATTTTGAGTTGGTGTTTATATTCTTGGACTAGGGTTTGTGAGAAAGGGGTGTTTCATTGAGTGATTGGTTGAGTAGAGTTGATTGAGCCTAGTTAAGTGGATGTGTGAAGTGATTGTTCAAGTTACATAAAACAAACTATTCTATATTTTGAATTGATTTGAGAAAGTAATTGAGTATTGTGATAAGTGTAGAACATATTGAGTCTCTAACAATTATCTTTATGTTTCTATGAGATTGGACAAATTTGTGTGGACTTGTTAAGCAGATTTGAGGCAAGTCTTTGAGGAGACTTGTGGACTAATTTTGTGTGAGCTTTTTGTGGAAGCTTACAATACATATTTGGTTAAGTTATAGAGAGGACTTATTGAGCAGATTGGACAAGTTCTATGTGGAATTATTGAGCATATTGGACAATTTTTGAGTGGACTTGTTGAGAATATTTAAGCAAGTTCTATGTGGACTTGTTGAGCATATTTAAGCAAGTTTTATGTGGACTTGTTGAGTAGATTTGAGCAAGTTCTGTGTGGACTTGTTGAGCAGATTTGAGCAAGTTCTGTGTGGACTTGTTGAGCAGATTTGAGCAAGTTATGTGTGGAATTTTTGAGCATATTTGAGCAAGTTTTGTGTGAACTTGTTGAGTAGATTTGAGAAAGTTTTGTGTGGACTTGTTGAGCAGATTTGAGCAAGTTATGTGTGGGCTTGTTGAGCAGATTTTAGCAAGTTCTGTGTGGACTTGTTTAGTATATTTGAGCAAGTTTTATGTGGACTTGTTGAGAAGATTTAAGCAAGTTTGTGTGGACTTTTGGAGCAGAGTTTGGTGTAGATTTGAGGACAAGTTTGTGCCAGACTAGAGATAGAGATTGAGCAGATTTATGCTCGATCGAAGGACTAAGTTTAGTGCAAATTTGAGGCAAATTTTTGGAGGTGACAGAGTAGAGAGGACAATAGTCTCTAGTGGATAGATATCCATCAGCCAGGGTAGTGAGGATAGGTCTTCTGAGTGGGGACAAGAGTCTTCAGTGGAGAGATATACACAAGCCAGTGTAGTGGATGCAATAGTATTCTAGAGGATCACCAACTAGAGTAGAGGAGGAGTTATCCTATGGATAAAGATACACGAACTTGATTTAGGGGATTGATATCTCCATTGGATAAAGGTCCATAAACATTGTAATAGGGAAAGGATTCCTAAGAGATTATTTGAGAAAAATTTATAAGAAATATTTTCTCCATGGAGGTAGCCATATTTGGGTGAACCATGTTAAATTGGTGTCTCTATTGTGTGTGGTGATTTATGCATTTATTTTATTACTATTGTTGATATTGCTATCTATACATTGCATAATATTGATTTAGAAAGAAAAGTAAAAAGTGGTCTTATATTGTTCACCCCCCTAAGTATAAGCTTGTGTTATTCAATTTGCTATCAGAGTGGGTTTCTTCAGAAGAGTTTAAAAACTTGAAGGAAAAACTATCAAGAACACAATGGATTCTAAGAATGTGTCCTCATAAAATTCAACACCAGTATTTTATGGAAGTGAATATATATATTGGAGCATGAGAATGAAGATCCACCTGATGGCACTTGGAAATGAAATTTGGGAAGTAGTTGATATTGGATACAATCCTTTAATAAATCCTACTATAGATAAGGAAGGTAAGCTCCTACAACATTAAAATTCAAAAGCAATGAATGCTCTTTTGAGAGGTTTGAATAGAACAGAGTGTATGAAAGTTATGCATTGTCAAACTACAAAAGAAATGTGGGATAAATTGCAAGGTTTATATGAAGGAGATAAAAGTGTTAAGAAAGCAAAGATAAAAAACATCAAAGGACAATTTGAAGCATTAAGAATGAAGGATGAGGAAAATACTAGTGCTTATCTACTTCAAATTGATGAGGTTGTTAATGATATGCAAGGACTTGGAATGAAGATTAATGAATCAGATGTTTTTTATAAATTCATAAGAACTCTTCCAAAAATATTCAGTGAAAAGGTTTCTGCTATAAAAGTGTCAATGGATGGTGATTCTTTGACAAGAGAAATTTTTCTTGGCATGCTTACAAAATTTGATATGAGAAAAAAATATCCTATTCCCCAAGAAGGAAGTAACCTTAAAAGCAATCAAGAATACAAAGGGTAAGAAGTCAGAATCAAGCAGTGAGTCATCGAGTGATGAAGAAGCTAATTATGGTAGAAGGGATAAGAATTCTAGAAGATCCAGAGATCTAACTATTAAATATTTCAATTATAAAAAGTATGGTCATTTTGCAACAGATTTTCAAGAACCTAAGAATAACAATGGTGAAGAAAAACAAGATCACAGGAACAGGGAATCAAAAAGATACAGGCACCAGAAGAAAAGCAAGGATGGAAAAAGTAGACAAGGAAAGAAGTTATTTCAAAGACAAAATAGGAGCTACTATGAAGATAAGGCAATTAAATACTCAAGTGATAGTGATGCTAGTTTTTCAAAAAATGATAGAAATGAAGTCCTATTTATGATTGAAGAAAAAGAGTAAGTTAAGAAAAAGACTTCAGTAATTCTCAAGTGTTTTAGATGTGGTAACTTTCAACATATTGAAGATAGTTGTACTTGGGATGGTTATAGTTTCAGTGATGATGAATATGAATATACACTTGAAGGACCAGAAGAGAATATACTAATGGCACTAGAAGAAGGAAAAAATGATCCTATAGAATACAAGCCAATAGAAAATAAAGATATGGACAAAGGCAAACAAATAGAGGAATATTCAGAGAAATATGGTTATGATATCAAGGGAGAACTTATTTATGATCTTGAAATGGTAAATAAGGTAAGAAAGCAAAACTCTAAACTTGAAATTCAGTTTCAAGAATGTGATGAAGAGAGAATATTACTTATAGAGGATTTAGAAAAATCAAAGGCTAAGGCAAAAAAGTTCAAGGATAAGTTAGAAGCAAATATATTAGAATGTGAGAATTTAGCACAAGAAGTGGCACTACTAAGAGAATATTTAGAAGAATCCAAGGTCAATATGAAAGGGTTTAAAAATAGCTCAAATAACTTGGATAAGTTCATCAAGATACAAAAGACTACATCAAGCAAAACATGTCTTGGATTTGAACAGAATCAAAAGAAATGGGAAGGAGAGTCAACCTCAAGTTTTGGGGGAGAAGAAACTTCAGATGAAGATATTTCAAAAGAAGTTAGTGTAAAATAAAGTGAGACATCTGAGGATAAGTTTGATAATAAAGAGTTTAACAAAAACAAGAACAATGCACAAAGAAGATATAAATGGAACAAAAATCAGAATAGGTCAAGAGAGACTAAGAGACCAATAAGGTCAAGACAAGGAAACTTAAATGGAAGATATTTTTCATATCACATATTTGGGCACATGGCTTCACATTGTAGGACACATGAAAGACAAGAATATGGGAATAGAAAACTTTTCCATGGGTATTGCTACTCATGTAATCAGTTTGGTCACAAGGCAATGAATTACAGGGTTCATGATAGAAGAGGATATGGCTTCACTAGGAGAAATCCTAAGGCATTTTCACCTCTAAGGAATAATAACATCAAGTGTTATAAGTGCAATAATTACGGTCACACAAAAAAGTGGTGTAAATCAAACATTCCAAAAATAGGCATGAATAGGAATAGGAACAGGAAAATGAATATGAATAGGAACAAGAACAGGAATAGGAATAGAAACATGGATATGAATAGGAACTGGAACAAGAACAGGAACATGGATATGAATAGGAACATGAACAAGAATAAGAATGTAAACATGGAAAATAACAATCAGAGGAATCATAAGGATCAGATAAGAAGAAAATAGGATAAAGGTAAAGAACAATGCTTTTTGGGATTAGAAATACCCCCACCCCAAAATTAACCACCTCAAAATAAGGTAGGGGAGGGGCTAAGCTAAGAGGCTCATTCTTAGCACTGATCCCCAAAGGTGAACCTTTGCCATTGATTTCAAATGGGGAGATATTTGAGTAAGGGGGAGAGATTTGGTATTTGAGAAAAGAGGAGAGAGCATTGATCCAGGGGGAGCAATGTCCCAGGGGAGCAAAATAAAGGAAAGGTCAAGTTTTCGATAAAGGAAGTTGGGTTGCCATAAAGGAGAAAGGAGGAGATTGTTGGAAATTTTGAGCTCATTGAATTTTCATTGATGTCAAGGTGAGAAGTTGTCATTGATGCCAAAGTGAACACATGAAGCCATCATTAATACCATGGAGTACACCATAAACAATGCAAAGAGTTGAAGAAAATTTCTGTGTGGACTTGTTGAGAAGATTGAACAAGTTTTGAGTGGACTTGTTGAGCAGATTTAAGCAAGTTCTATGTGGACTTGTTGAGCATATTTGAGCAAGTTCTGTGTGAACTTGTTGAGTAGATTTGAGCAAGTTCTGTGTGGACTTATTGAACATATTTGAGAAAGTTCTATGTGGACTTATTGAGCATATTTGAGCAAGTTCTATGTGGATTTATTGAGAATATTTGAGCAAGTTCTATGTGGACTTATTGAGCAGATTTAAGAAAGTTCTATGTGGAATTGTGGAGCAGAGTTTGGTGTAGATTTGAGGATAGGTTTGTGCTAGACCAGATATAGAGATTGAGAAAATTTGTGCTAGATCAAAGGATTGAGTTTAGTGCAAATTTGAGATAGAGCTTTAGAGGTTACAAAGCAGAGAGGACAATAGTCTCTAGTGGATACATATCCATCAACCAGGGTAGTGAGGATAGGTCTTCTAAATGGGGATAAGAGTCTTCAGTGGAGAGATATCCACAAGCCAGTGCAGTGGAGGTAGTAGTATTCTAGAGGATCACTAGCCAGAGTAGAGGAGAAGGACTTCTCCTATGGATAGACATCCATGAACTTGATTTAGGAGATTGATATCTCCATTGGACAAAGGTCCATAAACATTGTAATAGGGAAAGGATTCCCAAGAGATTATTTAAGAAAAATTTATAAGAAATATTTTCTCCGTGGAGGTAGCCATATTTGGGTGAACCACATTAAATTGGTGTCTCTATTGTGTGTGGTGATTTGTGCATTGTTTTGATTACTGTTATTGATATTGCTATCTATACATTACATAATATTGATTTGAAAAGAAAATTAAAAAGTGGTCTTATACTGTTCATCCCCCCTCTTAGTATAAGCTTGTGTTCTTCAAAAAAGAGAATAAAATTTGACCACAAGAGTATCTACTTGAGATTCAATACTTTCTGGAAGTTTCCAAGGTCTACTACACAAGTTTTGTGACTGCAACCATCATACCCCAAGAAGTTCACAGTCAAAATTGCCTATCCTCAAGTGGTTGAGTCTAGGAGAAATTTTTGGTTTTTTGGCTCTTATGTGTTAGGTTTTTGTGTTTTAGAGGGTTGGTATGATGGATTTTCCCATAGATTCAACAAGTAGAACAGTCAAAAAAATATTTTTGGATGCAAAACAAAGGGGAATAAAAGGCCAAGGTAACAAAACTAACAAAAGTACAAGAAGCGATTTGAGAGTTTTTTAATTGAACAAAAAGAAAATCTAACTAGTAAAAGTCTTTTTTTTATTTGTGGAAAACATCCCAAAAGGGATGCCACTTTCGAGTAAGACCCAAGGAGGCAGGGGTGTCCATTCCACCAAAAACACCCAGGACTCGGACCTGGCCTACCACCTTTGACATACTCGGGGAGCAAAAAAACACACAAAACCAATTTAAAAATAAGTAAATAACAACAAAAATAATAAAATAAAATAAAAAACATGCTCCTTGAGTGTGTCAAAAACAAAAGCACAACCAAACACACACAATAAGATAAAATAAACCACAACACAAATCGCATAGAAAAACACAAGAACCACATAACAAAACACAAACAAGATAAAAACAACAGAACACTACAAAGACATAACCTAAAAAAAACATGAAAAATAAACACAACCAAAACCTAAAAAATAAAATAAATAAAATAAAAATAAAAATAAAAAACAACCAACAACATACAATAAACAAAAATAAAAAACATATAAAACACTCACACATAAAAACACGAAATAACACAAACAAAGAGAAACCCAAGAACAAGAACGAAAAAACACAAGAACAATAACAAAAAACATAAAAAAAACAAAACAAAACAACAAAAACACAAGAACAACAAAAAAAAACATAAAAAACACAAAAACAAAACAAAACAAAAGAACCCACCCACCTTAAAAAACTTAAAAAAAAAAAAAAAAAACAAAGAAGAAAAAAAGAAAAGTTAAAAAAAAATGAACAAAACAATGACCTATCTAGACCATAATACTATTAAGGCAAGAATCAAAAGAGGAAACAAAATAAAAGAATAGAATGATCTAGGGAACTAAAAAAAACTGAATGAACCAAAGAGAAGCAAAAAAAAAAACTGAATGAACCAAAAAGAAGCAAAAAAAAAAACAAGAAGAAGCTAGGTACCTTCAGAACTGGAGCCATCCAAAGAAATGATAGAAAGAAGAGCTTCCCTAATTTGAGAAACCCACCATAGAGGAGGGTGGCCATAACAAGTAAGATCACATTTTTCCAAAGCCCAATTAGCTAAAGCATCAGCACTCTTGTTTTGATATCTGACCACATGATTGTAATCAACTTTTAAAAATACCATCTGGATTAACTGAATATTCTCAATAATTCTTTTTATTCTCCAATCCACCTTATGATTCTTAGGAGTCTTCAAGATATTAATCATAAGTTGAGAGTCAGACTCAACTAACACCTTTTCCCATCCAACCTTAGTAGCCTCCTAAAGGCCTCTAAGGATACCATACCCCTCAACAAGGTTATTGGAAAGAATACCCAAATTCTCAAGCAAAAGTAAAAACCAGGGAGCCATCTGAAAGTCTACCAATTCCTCCCACACTGGATTTTCTAGGGCTCCCTCTAGAGGGTCCATCAGTATTGACTTTTCCAAAATCCTTAGGAGGAGGTTGCCAATTTCTAGACCTATCAATCTTACTAATATTCATATTCCCTTTAAGTTGGATGCCCTTAGAAGGTTTAATATTCAATCTTTGTATCACTTGATCCCATATTTGGTGGGAGTTTTGGGGGTGATTAAGGATTTGATGGACTGATTCAACTAAGTTGGCTATGGTATTTTGCCAAATATAATGAATATCCTTCCTATCTTGATTAAAAATTTGGTTGTTCCTTTCATTCCAAATATTACAAAGAAGAATGGTAGAACCCATCCAAACTAACTGCCTAATAAAATGATCAACACCCTCTTGATTAGGCCAATCCCTCCAAAGCTGTTCAAAAGTAAAAAAATTGGACCACTGTAAGCCAAGTAAAGTGGCCATTCTTCTCCATAGCTCAGAGGCTAAAGTACACTCAATAAAAAGATGGTTGATATTTTCTATGTTCTCTTCACATATTTCACATCTAAAAGGGCCATGAAAACCATGCTTCATAAGTTGCTCACCAGTAAGCACCCTACAATGCAATAAAAGCCAATTAAAGAACCTCACCTTAGGCCAGAGATTTTGAGCCCACAATTGAGAAAATATGTTAGAAGAATGGTTGGGATTATTATGGCATAAGGTCAAATAACCTTGAGCAACTGAATACTCACCCTTAGTAGTGTTGTTCCATCCAAAACAATATTTTTCATGGGACCATGAGAGGGATATCATATGAAGGATGCCTTGGATACCTTGTCTTTGCCTTTCTAGGATTTGAATAGGCCAGTCCTCAATAGGGATCCAATATCTACCAACCTTTGAATTACCAGTATGGTACTGATAGTAATTAGTCACCTTTATCCAATTAGCTCGGTGAAGCTCCTCCATCCAAGGCCTCCAACCGAGAAACTGAGTTATCAAAGGCTTGTGACCATCCCAAGAATTTATCCAAGAATTTGCATGTTGACCATTATGAATGATCCAAAATAATTTTTTCTTTATCAAATCCTCACCAGTCTTAAGAACTGCTAAAATGGGAGAACCTTTGGTAGGAAGTTGATAGCGAACAAGGTCTTCAAGACTTTTGTTCTTAGCATATTTAGCACGAAGATTATTGGACCAAAGAGCATTGGGGTTATGCAACATCCTCCAATATAATTTAGCAGATAAAGCTTTGTTGTTATTAATTGAAGACCGAAATCCTAACCCCCCTTCACTCTTAGGAAGACAAAGTATCCCATTTCACCAAGGCCCATTTTCTTTTCTCCTTAGTACCACTCCAAAGGAAACGATGACTAATTTGATCCAATTCTCAAAGAACAACCTTTGGAATATTCAAAACGGAAGAAACATACATAGGAATAGCTTGAAGGACTGATTTTACCAAGGTGATTCTACCTCCAGAAGAAAGCCACTTGTTGGTCCACTTTCCAATTTTCTTCTTGACTTTGTCCAACAACCAATTCCAATATTTATTTTTTTGCCTTTGAATATTTATGGGAATACCTAAATAAGTTATTGGAAGAGAGGTATTATTATATATTAATTTATCCAAGACCATGGATTCTTGTCTAGTAGAGCAGTGAAAGAAAATAACTTTAGATTTGTCTTCATTGATCAACTGCCCAGTAGCCTTAGAAAAATAGATAATGCTTTTCTTAATATTATAAGATTCCTTAACTATAGCTTTACCTAAAAGAGTAGAGTCATCCACAAATTGAAGATGAGAGATAGGTCTAGCTCCATGAGCAATGGTAACTCCCTCAAGGGTTTTTTTCCCTCTTTTTGGTTATAGTCCTACCCAAGCATTCAACAAGAATGATGAATAAATAAGGGGATAGCGAGTCACCTTGCCTAATACCTCTGGAAGCTGGGAAAGACTAAGAAGGCTTGCCATTGATAAGAACTAAGTAGGAAACTGAAGAGATACATCCTATAATCCAATCCATACAATCCTTATAGAAACCAAATTTCCTCAAAACTTTGATAAGGAAGTGCCAATCCACTCTGTCATAAGCTTTGGATAAGTCTAACCAAATGAACATAGAAGGAGAATTTTGCATACCCATGGAATGGATGGCTTCTTGAGCAAGAAATATCTCATCTACTATTTGATGTCCTTCCACATGTCCCCCTTGCTCGGGGGAAATAATCTTATGCAAAAGAGGCTTCAACCTTTCTGCCATGATTTTAGTAATGATTTTGAGAAGAACATTACATAAAGCAATAGGTCTAAAAGCTGAGATATGATCAACCTCTTGAGCTTTTGGAACAAGAGTAATATAATTTTTATTGATAACCTTCAAAATTTCTTTGGATTTCTTGGCTTCTTCCACCACCTCTAATAAATCAACATGAAGGATATCCCATAACTCTTGGTAGAACTCAATAGGAAAACCATTAGGACCTGGGGTTTTCCCTTTTTGCATTTTAAAAACTACTTGTTGAAGCTCATTGATAGTAACAGTAAAATATTTTAACTTGCAATGAAAGCAATAAAATAAATAAATGGAAAAAGTGATTGATTGGGGAATGTGCAATACCTCTGGACACACCCAAAATAATTGATGTGGCCTAAGAAGGTGCTTTAGTAGTGATGATAGATGATCAAGTGGTAAGGACTTATACTCACCTCAAACCATTGTGATGTGCTATGTGAATCTAGTACTTAATAGCTAGGTCCCAATTCAGAGTGACAATGAGGGAACCACCTTGCAAGAGCAGACTATACTATGAATTGATTAGGCTCAAGCAATTGAGACTATGAATTGCCTAGGGATAGATAGTCAAGATTACTGGTAGACGATGTGGGACCAACCTAGATGGGTCCTGATCTAGGTGGTTTTTGGATAGTTTTTGGATGGTTTTGAACCTAAAAATATAGTTAGAAGATAAAAAATGTGAGCAATACTTTTTCAAAATACTCAAAAGAATACATAAGACAAATCATGAAATAAAGGTCAATAAAATAGTATTTTCTATAGCCTAAAAAGAAAAAAATGCCATGTGTGGTCAAAGGTTAGAAGGTCCCATCGTAATCACCAAAATGTTGAATATAAAATGTGTCATTTTATTTATTACAAAATATGTTACAATACATGCTTTTACAATGCCCCATGGGATACAAGAGGGGTTTCCAAGGTGGATTATCCCCTTTACAAATGTAAATGTAATGGCACCAAAATTCTTCTAGACCACCTCAAAGTGTGGGTGGGTTTTTGTGCTTGATGACCACCCTTGGTTGAATGAGTCTTCAAGAGCCCTTGTACAAAACCAAACACAATGGTTAGTAGCACCTCTTGGGTCCACCTAAGTTGGATCCAAGTTTATGTATGATGCAAAAATGAAATAGAACTAAAATTAAAGCATTAACATAGCTTAAAATGAGATAAAACACATAAAATATTACCTTTATTTCCTTTTTAGACATGTATATGATATTCTCACAATGACACTGAGAGGGGGGGGTGAATCAGTGTAACTATTTAAAATTTGAATCTACAACTTTTAATACTTAACAATGCAAGCTTAAAAACAGATATAGCAAGTATAACACAAGAGCATCACACAACACAAGATTTAACGAGGTTCACCGATGTGGCTACTCCTCAAAAAATGACTCGTTTGGACTACAATCCAAATCCAACCTTTGCAAGGATTCAATCTTTACAAATAGTTTACCAAAGACCCACTGGAAGGAGCACCAACCCCTGATTTATCTCGCTACAACAGATAGGAGCACCAACCCCTTTTACCAAGCACCAACTTGGATTTTTATTTTGAATAATAGTTTGACATAAAAATGCCTTCTCTTTTACAAGACCCTCACTGGTCTATTGCTCATTCAAATCAATCTCATAGAAGCATAAAGAGGATTGTTAGAAACTCAATATCTTCTATTACAATCTAAAACCTCTCTTTTGATTTTCAAGAATAATATGCAGGTTTCAGTTCTGTAGCTGTTATTCATACAGCACTCTTACCCAACCACGCCTTTTTGGTTTTTCAAGATAAAACACGGTTGCAGTAACCTCACTTACTGCGCTTGTTCGATTCTTTATACTCGGTTCAATCGAACGGCTATTTTGAAAAATGGCTCTATTTTTCCCTCCATTTTTCCATGCATTCTAAGCTCCGTTCAATCTGTCAAACCCTCTCTGACGCGCTCTGTCTTTTAGCCGCTTCTTTCTGACTTATTCTGACAGTCTACTCTGCTCATACTGACAGCTTTTTCTGTGCAACCTGACAGCCTTTTTGCGCGTTTCGATGCTCTGTCATTATTTTCTTTTAACCTCTACGTAACTGCCCTCTCGGCACCTTTACACTTTTTGATGGCACTCTTTTCAATTCTGCGTCGAACTTTCTTTTCTGCCCGCAACTTCCATGTCTGACACACGCAACCATCGAGAGGATTTCTTGTTTATCGAGATTATCTATAATTCTGCACTTTTGCCAGCCATGCAGCATCACGGCCCTGCAACAGCCATTCTTTTCTTTAATACGTTGTTCCGTAACTTCCCCTTGTAACTCCAGTTAACTTTTACATGGTTGGCTGCATGAATTTCCTCTATGCTTTCCCCCCACTTGTCACTGTGTAACTGTAGATCTGACTCTAGTTAACTCTTACGTAACTGGCTGCATGATTTTCCTTTGCACTTTTTCGACACCTGTCACTGTGCATGCTTCTTCGACTTTTACCCGCCAAACTATTACCTGTCGCGATATCGCGACATTTCTACCCATTTGACTTTTTTTGGACTGTTGACCATGAAAACCTGACCTGTCGTGATATCACGACATTTTTCGCCTCCTAGACCTTATCTCGGCATGCACCCATGAAAACAGAACATGTCACGAAATCGCGACGCATTTGCTACCTCTAGCTCTTTTCTGTCTCCTACCCATGAAAACGAGACATGTCACGAAATCGTGACACATTCGCTGCCTCTAGCTCTTTTCTGTCTCCTACCCGCGAAAATGGGACATGTCACGAAATCGTGACACTTTTTCGCTTTCCTGCACTATACTTCGCTTGCACCCGAAAAATGGAACATGTCACGAAATCGTGACACTTTTTGCTCGTACACTTTTCTCCGCAAGCCTCAACGAAATCGAAACATGTCACGAAATCGTGACGCTTTTCTGCCTTAGCGTTGTTCTTTGCTTTTCGCCCGTGAAAATGCAACATGTCACGAAATCGTGACATCTTTCGCATCCGTACATTTCTCACTTCATGCACTAGCGAAATCAAGACATGTAGCGAAATCGCTACAACTTTTCGACTTGGCACTTTTTCTTTGTTGCAGCCTCCGAAAACTAGCATGTAGCGAAATCACTACAACTTTTTCCTTTGTACTTTCTCTTTCCTTCGGCCTCAGAAAATCCTACATGTAGCGAAATCGCTACAACTTTGTGCCTTGTCCTTCAACTTACTTAGCGAAACCTAAACTCTTGACTTGTAGCGAAATCGCTACACCTTTTCCTTCTTTGTCCTCCACTTGTAGCGCAAATCGCTACACCTTTCTGCCTCCCACTTCGACTTTAGCAAAATCGCTACACCTTTTCTAATCCACCTTTTTACTTCACTGTCAAATCCACACTTTCCAAACATGTAGCGAAATCGCTACAACTTTTTCACTTTAGCTTCTTCTCTCTTTCACATGTAGCAAAATCGCTACACTTTTTCATACATTCTCTCTCCTCATTTCGGTCGGACATTCAAAAATCATGACACTTTTCTCCTTCTCTCTTCTCCAAATTTGTCGTGAAATCGTGACACTTTTCATCCTTCGCTTCTTCTCACTCTCAAACATTTTTGTCACGAAATCGCGACAGAAAACATGTCGCGATATCGCGATAGTTTTCTTACTTGTCTTTTTTTGCAAATTTTTGAATCTGGGCCACTTCTTTCTTCTTGGAAATTCACTGTACTTGTTCTGACTGACCTCTGAACTGCATCAACTACATCAATCTGTCTATGTTGACAACAATGACAATACTTTTGCAATGCTTTTGCTGCACCTTGCTCAACAATCTCCCCCTTTGGAATTGTTGGCAACACATGTGCAACCTTGCTCAATTTCTTCTCCCCCTTTGCCAATAATACCAAAGGGTTGTTGCAGACTCCCCCTGAGTCTATGCACAACATTCTCGAGCATAAATAATTTAATGCTCCCCCTGAGAATGTTTTTCCTATAGCTAGTCAATGCTTGGGTAGTGTGACTACTCCCAACTTATTCCGAAGGTACTCAAAAACTTCCTTGGGCAATGGTTTTGTGAATATATCTCGCTACTTGCTCTGTAGTTGGAACAAACTCCAATTTGACCTCTCCTTCTGCAACTTTATCTTTCAAAAAGTGATACCGGATTGCAATATGTTTGGTGCGGGAATGCATGACCGGATTCTTTGAGATGTTGATTGCACTAGTGTTATCACATTTAACTGAAATTGGCTCATTGAAGTGAATACCAAGGTCTTTCAGTGTTTGTCTCATCCATAGTATCTGTGTACAGCATGTTGTTGCTGCAATGTATTCAGCCTCTGCTGTGGATAGAGAGACTGATTCTTGTTTCTTGTTGTGCCATGCTACCAGCTTATCTCCAAGATAAAATGCTCCTCCACTGGTACTTTTTCTGTCATCAATACATCCTGCCCAATCTGCATCAGAATATGCAAAAAGAGTGAAGTCTTTTCCTTTTGGATACCATAGCCCATACTCCATAGTACCCTTGAGGTACCTGAAAATCCTTTTCACAGCTGTCACATGAGTCTCTTTGGGACTAGCTTGAAATCTTGCAACCATGCAAACTGCCTGTAAGATATCCGGTCTGGTGGTCATCAAATACAGAAGGCTCCCAATCATAGATCTGTACATTGTTTGATCAACATCTGGAGATTTGTCATCCTTGCTCAACTTGCGACTTGTTGTCATGGGAGTGCTAACAGGCTTACTATCCTCCATTGTGAACTTTTTCAGCATTTCTTTCACATATTTAATTTGAGAAATAAAAATCCCCTTTTCAGTTTGATTAACTTGCAGTCCGAGGAAATATGAAAGTTCACCAATCATAGACATTTCAAATTCTTTCTGCATTTTATTTGCTATGTCTTTGCATGATTCATCATTGCTGCTCCCAAATATTATATCATCTACATAAACAACAAGGACAATGAAATTGCCATTCTCAGCTTTTGATATATAAATTGCTATCCACCATACCTTTCTTGAATCCTTGCTTAGTGAGATAGTTGTCCAATCTTGCATACCAAGCTCTAGGTGCTTGTTTCAAGCCATACAATGCTTTCTTCAGCTTGCAAACAAAGTTAGGATTATCACAGAGTTGAAAACCATCAGGCTGTTCAATATAAACTTCTTCTTCAAGATTTCCATTTAGAAAGGCTGATTTCACATCCATCTGATAAACTTTGAAATTTTTGTGAACTGCTAAAGCCAAAAATAGTCTGATTGCTTCAAGTCTGGCCACTGGTGCAAAAGTTTCTTCAAAGTCAATCCCTTCAACTTGAGCATATCCTTTACAGACCAACCTTGCTTTATTCCTTACAACCTTTCCGTCTTCATTCAGTTTATTTCGAAATATCCATTTAGTACCGATTATGTTTTTATTTTCGGGCCTTGGTACTAATTCCCAGTGTTTTGTTTTTCTCAATTTGATCTAGTTCTTCATTTATCGCCTCCATCCAGACTTTCATCCGTGCTTGCTTCAATAATATTTTTGGGCTCAATGTTGGATAACAGAGAGTAGTTGTTTACTACTCTTCTTCTTGTTTGAATACCAACTGTGGGGTCCCCAATAATCGCTTCTCTGGGATGATTTTTTTGCCAGTTCCTGTTTTGAATTTCCTGTTTTCTTCTATTTCTAAATCATCTGAATCTGATTTCTGTCTCTCTTCTTTTTCTTGATCTTCATCTTCTTCAATAAATTCTTCATAAGTCGGGTAGTTTTCATTATGGCTGATTTCTTGTTTCCTACCTTCATCAACCTTAACATCCGCACTCTCCACAATTTTCTTAAGTCTTTTGTTGTAGCATGTGTAGGCTTTGCTTTTTGTTGAGTAACCAAGAAAGATACCTTCATCAGCTCTATCTTCGAATTTGCCAAGATTGTCTTCAGTCCGTTTAATGTAACACTTGCTGCCGAACACTTTGAAGTATTTTGCTGTAGCCTTTTTGCCAAACCACAGTTCATAAGGTGTTTTGCTTTCATGCGGCCTCAACATGCACCTATTCTGGATGTAAACTGCAGTATGAACTGCCTCTTTCCAAAACCTGTCAGCAATTCTGCTCTCTGTCAGCATGGTCCGTGCCATTTCCTGCATAGTTCTGTTCTTTCTTTCTACTACTCCATTCTGCTGAGGTGTTCTTGCTGCCGAAAACTGTCTTCTAATCCCATGTTTTTCACAGTATTCTGCAAACTCATCTGAAATAAACTCTCCTCCTCTATCTGATCTTAAACATTTAATTCTTTTTCCTGATTGATTCTCAACAAGATTTTTGAAAGTTTTAAACATCTCAAAGGCTTCGATTTAAGTTTCAAAAATAGTACCCATGTCATTCTTGAATAGTCATCTATACACAACATAAAATATTTGTATCCATTTATGCTTTCCGTTCTCATGGGTCCACATAAATCAGTGTGAATTAGTTCTAACGGCTTGCTCGTGAAGTACTCTTTTGCTTTGAAGGTGGCTCTGGTTTGCTTCCCTTTTTGGCATGACTCACAAATACTATTTGAAGGTTTACCAATAGTGGGTATGTCTCTTACTGCCCTTTTTGAGCTGATTTTTACCAGATTATCAAAGCTTATGTGACCGAGTCTCTTGTGCCACAACCAATTTTCTTCTTCCTGTCCAACCAAGCAAGCTCCTTCTGAAGTCTCCGAGAGAGTATATAGATTTCCAGAGGTTCTCAGTCCAGTGGCTATTAACTTTCCATTTTTTGTCTTTCTTACTTCACAGCCCTCCTTCTTGAAAATTACTTCATGACCTCTGTCACAAATTTGACTTACACTCAGTAAGTTATGCTTCAGACCCACCACAAAAAGGACTTCTTTAGAGTTGATTTTTCCGTCACTTAACTTAACTGATCCTTTACCCACTATCTTGGCTCCATCATTGTTTCCAAATTTTACAGAACCACCTTCGTAAGTCTGTAACTTATCAAACTTCTGTTTGTCTCCGGTCATATGACTGGAGCATCCACTATCCAGAATCCATGGTGCAGATTTGTTCTGGGCTTTGAGAGCTGTTTGAACGATCAAGGATTCCTTATCTTTCTTAGGTTGTTCCTTTTCTTTCCACTATGATTTGACAGCAGATCTGGTCACTTGTTTTGCCTTCTCCCTTTCATTGGCTTGTGCCTATTTTTCGAGAAATTTTCTATTTTGTTTCAATCCAGTTGGTTGAAACTTTCTTCCCTGGTATTTATTTCCTGCAAAAGAGCTACGACAATTTCTTGCAATATGTCCGAAGTTATGACAGTTATAACATTCTACAGCATAATCTATCAAAGGTGAAAAAATATTTCTACTAGTGAAATTCCTTTGTTCTACATTATATCTACAGTTTGAAATTTTATGACCATATGCATTGCATTTAAAACAATAACCAGAAAAGGAACGAGTGTACCTGGGTAATGGTTGTTGCCATGTTGTAGTTGGAGCCATGGGTCTTCTTCTTCTTTGATATGTGACTTTGGTGAATCCATCATTGGCAGTACTTCTTTCATGCTTGGCCTTATGGTTTTCTTTTGCATGATACGGTTTTTCTTGATCAACCCGGATCTTATCTTTATTCTTTATTGGTTCTATAGTTATAGCCTTTGAATCCTTTGAGGATTCTCCTTCATCAAAGCCCAAACCAAATTTGATGCCCGTAGGCCTTTGATTATTTAACATTTTATTCAGCTTCGCAGAACTGTCTTCAAATTTATGATGACAACTCAATTTCCGATTCATCTCTTCTAGCTGCATCCTTAATCCAACTATGTCTTCTTCTAGCTTATTGCACTCATCTATTTTCATGGTTAGTTGTGCTTCAAAATCTTTAGACTTTTTCTTAAATTCTTCAGTCTGTACTTTCAAACTGATTATTAATTCGTTGGCATCCTCAAATTTTCTTGAAATTTTTTTATTCTTTTTCCTTTCTGCACTTAACTCTTCAAGTGCAGCAACCAACTCACCTTCCAGATCTACCTCAGCCTCATCCTCTAATTTTTCATCACACTCCTGGGTTTCCTCTGTTCTTTCTTCTTCAAAAGCCATGAACAAGGCTTCACCAGCTTTCTTCTTCGGAGTCCTCATTGGAGCAGTCTTCAGAAGAGTCAACATTCTTGGAAATGAAACTTTTCTTCTTGAAGTTCCTCTTTCTAAAATGTGGTTTCTTCTTCCAGACACTTCTTTCTTGGTGTGTCCCTTCATCACTTTTGTTTTTCTCATTCATTGGGCATTTTGCTGCAAAGTGCCCGATGCCTCCACAGTTGAAGCACTTGAACGGTAGCTTACCTCTGTACTTTCCTTTTCCCTTTATTAGTTTCCTAACAAAGTTTGCTTCAGTTTCATCTCGTAGATTCTTCTTCCTCGGATTCTTGTTTAGCTCTTATATTTTTCTCGTGCTTGAAAAGCCGCTTCTCTGTCTGAGGGCTTAGTTTGTCCTATTCTCATTTCATATGCTGTTAAAGAACCATGCATTTCATCCATACTAAAGAAATTTAAATCTTTAGCTTCTTCTATGGCAGAAACTTTAGCATCAAATCTTTTATGGAGAGTTCTTAGTACCTTTTTCACAACAACTGCATCTTCTATTTCCTCACCGAGTCCTCTAATAGCATTTATGATTCCATTTACTCTCAGAATATAGGCCTCTATGTTCTCATCATCATTCATCTTTAATGCTTCGAACTGGGCTCGATGTGTTTGCAGCTTGGCTTCCTTGATCTTGCCATCTCCTTCATGAATGCTCTGCAGTTTGTCCCATATGTCTTTTGCCGATTTACAGCTCATGATCCTTATCAATTCACTGTCTACTAACCCACACATAATAGCATTCTTAGCTTTAGAGTTGTTCTCAAACTTTTTCTTCTCAGCCGCATCTGATGGAGGAGCAGAGGGTATTGTGTATCCATTTTCAACAGATTCCCAAATGTCATATCCCAATGCACACAGATATGTCTGCATCCTGAGTCTCCAGAAAGAGTAATTTGTTCCATCGAACAAAGGAGCTTTGTTGGAAGAAAATCCTTCACCACCGGCCATTGTGTATCTTCCAAGATCACCTTAGCTGATTAAGCTTGTTCAGGTACCTTGCTCTGATACCAATTGATATTCTCACAATGACACTGAGAGGGGGGGTGAATCAGTGTAACTATTTAAAATTTGAATCTGCAACTTTTAAAACTTAAAAATGCAAGCTTAAAAATAGATATAGCAAGTATAACACAAGAGCATCACACAACACAAGATTTAACGAGGTTCACCGATGTGGCTACTCCTCAAATAATGACTGTTTGGACTACAATCCAAATCCAACCTTTGCAAGGATTCAATCTTTACAAATAGTTTACCAAGCACCCACTGGAAGGAGCACCAACCCCTGATTTATCTCGCTACAATAGATAGGAGCACCAACCCCTTTTACCAAGCACCAACTTGGATTTTATTTTGAATAATAGTTTGACATAAAAATGCCTTCTCTTTTACAAGACCCTCACTGGTCTATTGCTCATTCAAATCAATCTCATAGAAGCATAAAGAGGATTGTTAGAAACTCAATATCTTCTATTACAATCTAAAACCTCTCTTTTGATTTTCAAGAATAATATTCAGGTTTCAGTTCTGTAGCTGTTATTCATACAGCACTCTTACCCAACCACGCTTTTTGGTTTTTCAAGATAAAACACGGTTGCAGTAACCTCACTTACTGCGCCTGTTCGATTCTTTATACTCGGTTCAATCGAACGGCTATTTCGAAAAATGGCTCTATTTTTCCCTCCATTTTTCCATGCATTCTAAGCTCCGTTCAATCTGTCAAACCCTCTCTGACGTGCTCTGTCTTTTAGCCGCTTCTTTCTGACTTATTCTGACAGTCTACTCTGCTCATACTGATAGCTTTTTCTGTGCAACCTGATAGCCTTTTTGCGTGTTTCGATGCTCTGTCATTCTTTTCTTTTAACCTCTACGTAACTGCCCTCTCGGCACCTTTACACTTTTTGATGGCACTCTTTTCAATTCTGCGTCGAACTTTCTCTTCTGCCCGCAACTTCCATGTCTGACACACGCAACCACCGAGAGGATTTCTTGTTTATCGGGATTATCTGTAATTCTGCACTTTTGCCAGCCATGCAGCATCACGGCCCTACAACAACCGTTCTTTTCTTTAATACGCTGTTCTGTCAACTTCCCCTTTACTCTTAACTTTTACATGTTTTTTCTCTATGCTTTCCCCATCACCTGTAACTGTAGATCTGACTCTAGTTAACTCTTACGTAACTGGCTACATGATTTTCCTTTGCACTTTTTCGACACCTGTCACTGTGCATGCTTCTTCGGCTTTTACCCGCCAAACTATTACCTGTCGTGATATCGTGACATTTCTGCCCATTTGACTTTTTTTGGACTATTGACCATGAAAACCTGACCTGTCATGATATCACGACATTTTTCGCCTCCTAGACCTTATCTCGGCATGCACCCACGAAAACAGAACATGTCACGAAATCACGACGCATTTTGCTGCCTCTAGCTCTTTTCTGTCTCCTACCCGTGAAAATGAGACATGTCACGAAATCATGACACATTCACTGCTCGCTCTTTTCTGCCTCTTGCCCGTGAAAATGGGACATGTCACAAAATCGTGACACTTTTTGCTTTCCTGCACTCTACTTCGCTTGCACCCGCGAAAATGGAACATGTCACGAAATCGTGACACTTTTCACTGCCGTACACTTTTCTCCGCAAGCCTCAGCGAAATCGGAACATGTCACGAAATCATGACGCTTTTCTGCCTTAGCGCTGTTCTTTGCTTTTCGCTCGCAAAAATGCAACATGTCACGAAATCGTGACATCTTTCGCATCCGTACATTTCTCACTTCATGCACTAGCGAAATCAAGACATGTAGCGAAATCGCTACAACTTTTCGACTTGGCACTTTTTCTTTGTTGCAGCCTCCGAAAAACTAGCATGTAGCGAAATCGCTACAACTTTTTCCCTTTGTACTTTCTCTTTCCTTCGGCCTCCGAAAATCCTACATGTAGCGAAATCGCTACAACTTTGTGCCTTGCGCTTCCAACTTTGCTTGCGAAACTTTGACTTGTAGCGAAATCGCTACACCTTTTCCATTCACTTGTAGCAAATCGCTACACCTAAACTACACCTTCTTACTTGTAAAATCGCTACACTTTTCTTCTTTTACTTGTAAAATCGCTACACCTTTGTCCTTGCACTTTACTTGTAGCGAAATCGCTACACCTTTGTGCTTTGACTCTTCCTCTCTCGCTTTGGCCCGTGAAACTCCAACATGTAGCGAAATCGCTACAACTTTTTGACTTAGCGCTTCTTCTCTGCATCAGCCAGCGAAACTTCAACATGTAGCGAAATCGCTACACTTTTGTTGTCGTACATTCTCTCTCCTCTTCGGGTCGTGAAAACCCGACGTGTCGCGATATCGCGACACTTTTTGTCCTTGGCGCTGCTTCTCCAAACTTGTCATGAAATCATGACACTTTTCATCCTTGGCGCCTTTACTCCAAACATGTCACGAAATCGTGACAAAAAACATGTCGCGATATCGCGACAGTTTTCTTACTTGTCTTTTTCTGCAAATTTCTGAATCTGGGCCACTTCTTTCTTCTTGGAAATTCACTGTACTTGTTCTGACTGACCTATGAACTGCATCAATTTGTCTGTGTTGACAACAATGACAATACTTTTGCAATGCTTTTGCTGCACCTTGCTCAACAAGTATATTGTTGACTATATGACTATGACAGGTTTTGGCCGTCATGCACTTAGGGGCAGGTGATCTTGACTATGAACCACTACGGGTGGAATATTGAGTCTCTGATGCTTAAAATGTAATGAAAATTTAGGAGGAGGTTATATAGGATGTTAGAGGTTGAATGTATAACTATCACTATTCCTAAGAGGGAATCGCCTAGGGTTGGATGATTTTTATTGTGAACCACCTAGGGGTAGATAGTTGAGACTCTGCTATCCAAAATCTGATGAAATATTCAAGAGATATTTGATGTGGTGTCATAAGCCTATGGTCTAAATTTAGATTTGACTATATATTCCACCTACGGATAGTTTTGTAAAACAAATATGTGCAAATGGAGTGATACAAATTTTCCATGGTTGATATGCAAACAAGAGGTGTGCACACAAAATGGATTCTAACTAAAATTTGATAGAGTTTTGGTATGTAATATCACACTCCTCTTACAAATAAAATAAATAGGTTGGTATTTATATAATTTGTCAAGAGAGAGGGGTTTATGATGTGGACATAACATGGATGCCAAGTGGCTTGGGTAAGGGGAGTAAAATGTAGTATTTCTAAGGTGGATGGTCAAATAGGCATGGCTTGCACCATGCTTCATTAATATCCTTATGTGGGGAGAGTCCTCAGTAAACTCAAGTTCTATGTGCATACCATACCTCATTAATGGCCTTGGGTGGGGAGAGTCCTCACCCCATCCAAATGCATTAAAGAGCATGAGGGATTGTGTGGGTGCATGGGGATATGGAGAATAGGGGGTAGGTTAGGCTAGGGTGAGGTGGACCTAGGCTAAAGTCAAAGGGTAGACTAGGGGAATGGGATAATCACATGGTGACCATGGGCTAGGTGTAGGATGGGGTTTAGTGTGCAAAAGGGGGCTAGAAGGGCTGATTTGATGTTTCTAAGGTTTCATGCCAAATATTTAAATTAATTGGGACCTTTGTATAATTATTGATTATTGACCTTAGATAAATGTTAATTTGACCATTTTTAGGTGTCTATAGTTGCATTTGGATGTAAATTAAGGATATATTAGGGTTAACCTTAAACAAATAATTATATTAGGATAATTGTAGGTATTTTTCAACTAATCCTTTAAACACAAAATGCACACAAACTACCCCTAGGCTCAAAGTGAAATAGAGGAGAGTGGAAAATCATTATGAAGATGCATTTCATGCTACCTTTCCCATTTTCCCTCACCATATGTCAACTACAAATTTTGATATGCCCCTTTAGAGAATCTTTTCCTAGTTGTACTATTCACTTTATATAAGCTTAGACACTACATGCGCATCCATAAAACCTTTGTCATCATGAGGGTTGATCCCTTGTGATATCGCATATCCAAGCCTGATATCTTAGAATGAACTACTAAGAGGGTTATTATGCTTAGTATATTTGATATTGAGATTATTATCCAAATGTTGTGAAAGTCTAGGTTTGTTGACCAGTTAACATTTTTTCCTTTAAAAACTAGCCATCCCTTAGTAGTAGACTTTTACAATGAGCCAGTCCTCAAATTAGATGCAAATTGACTTGATTATTGGACTCTATACTTCTATGGTGCTAAACGAGTGAAATGAATGGATGCAAGAATCATATTTGTTACTTCTTAATATCAACTTATCCCTTTGTCCATTAAGCTTTAGTTTTCCTATATAAAAATTATCGTTGAATACAAAGCCCTTATATTAGGTCTACATGTAGCATTAGCTCTTTAGGTTATAATACTCTCTATATTTAGATGTTCCTTGATTTTAGTCAACCAAGTAAATGATTTTTAGAAAAATAAATATGAAAATATTTAGACATACAAATATATCATCACTAAACTTATGGTTGCTTTTGACAAAATCACCCTTGAAGCTATCCCTAAGTCTAGTAACTGCCATGTTGATGCTATGGCCTTAGTTGCATCCTTTATCCTTTCAGATATAGATGTAAAAAAGCTATGATAACATTCAATAAATTAGAGACCTTC
Source organism: Wollemia nobilis (assembly GCA_028583015.1). Taxonomy (NCBI): domain Eukaryota; kingdom Viridiplantae; phylum Streptophyta; class Pinopsida; order Araucariales; family Araucariaceae; genus Wollemia; species Wollemia nobilis. Next base: position 673,980 of record JAQPPZ010002662.1, read on the forward strand.
CACCCTAAGTCTAGTCAACTTTCTTTAGGAGTCTTTTCCATAAAAGAAACTCCTTTTGATTTTTGGTACATTGATATCTTTCTTTCCTTAATATTGACACTTTGATTGATGGTTTGATATGGAATGAGTGTAATAAACTCATGCAATTATTCTATATAAATGTCATCATTGGTGATATCTTATACCATCATAGCCTTGATGGTATTTTTATTAAATGCTTAACCTCATTCAAATCCAAAGTAGTCATCAAATAAAACCATGATGGATCATGCAATGGTTACTTTGGTGATGTCACCATTACCATAAAACTCCTATAATAGTTATTAATAGACCTCCATGAAAAAGGAAACTCACGACTATGTTAGGAGGCCTGATAAGTGTTAAAAACATGAAAACCTTATCCATGCTCTATCCCAAGATCTCCATCCCATGAATTCTCCTTGGTCCTTTTCCATTTGGGGTTTATACATCATTAGGAAGATCAACCTAGTGTCATCTAATGGATATAAGTTCCTCATCACAACTAATAAGTACTTCATTAAGTGGATTAAATCCATGCCTTTATCCTTAGCCATTTAGTTCAAGTTTCTAAGTTTATCCTTAACCAAAAACTTAGCCATTTTGGCACCCATTCTATATTACGATAATAGAACACCCTTAAAAAAGAAGTATGTCCAAAAAATTTGTGCTAAATACAATATTTAGTACAAATGGTCTATACCTTACCATCCTCAAGGAAATAGCTAAGCTAAATCTTATAACAAGACTCTTGTTAGGATCCTCAAGAAGCTTATTAGCAAAATTGGTTGATATATGCATCTCTAGTTGTATTCATCCTTGTGTTCTTGTAACACTAGTGTTAGAACTCCCATGGGTGTGATGCCTTATGCTTAGGTTTATGAAACTAATAGATATTCCATTTTTATCTATAGGTGCCTTCCTTGTATATTTTATTGTAGGAATCTTCTATTGAAGATAAATACCATCTCGCCCATCTTAACCAGCTAGAATTGCTTGACGAAAAGTGGATCCACGCTTTAGAGAACCTATGTGTTTATTGAAAAAGGCTTTAATATGAATATATCAAGAAGGTATAATACCATCCTTTGAAGTTAGTGATATCGTTCTCAAAATAGAATTAGAAGAAAACCAATGGTAAAACCAAGCTTAAAGGTAATTTTAAGCCTAGTTGGATAGGAAGACACATCATAGCTACCAAGTATGGTTCATCTACTTATTGTCTCACTACACTTGATGATAAATAACTTAAAGAACGAATGAGCATAATACATCTTAAAAGTCATTATATTTTATTCTACATTGGCTACATGTTTTTTCAACCACTTGTCACTACTTTCTTGCATTACTTAACTTTATATTTACTTATATACATGTGTCTATCTCTATTTGGATTGCCTATTGCATCTTGAGTTAGGGACCTATGATGACATGCAAATTATGATCCTAGTTAGGATAGTTTTTTTTTAATTACTAGGTGGTTAATGTGATCAAATTCTCCTAGTCCCAATCTTCATGAACCAAATCAAGATTTGTACAACATCAATATCTTTCAATATATCTCTCAATCCAAAATTTCTCAAATATTTCTCTCTATTAATTTTTTCAAACCACTAATCATTTGTTGCATGATGAATATTGAAAGGTTCACATGTGCTAATTTAAAAATCCAATTAAATTAATATCTTCTAGCTTCAATCACTTGATACATGATGAATACTAGAAGGTTTATGGGTGTTTATACAAGATCAATCATATCATCTATTGTCTTCTATGTACCACCGTACATGGGGATAACTAGTCAAAAAAAAATTCTTCCTTCCAATTGGGAGTATCATTTGATGTTACACTAATCAAACACAAGTCCTGTATGACACTTATCTAGGAGGAAAATCAATCCAATCATTTTTATTTGCATATTTGTGTAAAGGCAAATCTCTAATCAATATTCCTACAAACAAAGCTAAATCAAAATTCCTATGGATAAAGCTCAATCAAAATTTCTATGGTCCAAGAAAAAGTCCTACAATCCAATAATAATCCTTTAGATATTTATTTAAAGGTAATTATTTAATGTTCATTTTTGTATATATCTTTTGAAAACACGAGATTCCGAAAGAAAAGCAGTACTAAGATGCAATATAAACAAACTAATTAGATGCCAAATTTTGTAGAATGAGCATGCATGAAATAAGATGAATGTAATCGAATCAAAACCAAACATAAAGGGGGAAAGCAGGAGCACAACCCTTTTTATTAATATGATTCCAAACTCGGTTACAATCCCTCTCCTTCCCCTTTCAGGGGCTAGGAGCGTTAGCATGTTTTGGTTACAATCGTGATTAGTAGTCCTCCTTCCGCATGCCCACATGTAAAATGGGCGGGCCAAAGTGTCGTCGTCGCTTGTGTTGGTGAATCCTTGATCCTTGCCGCTTCTCCTACGTTCAAAGAAACAACAAAAAGAGTTAGTAGCACCTGTGTCAAAATAAAGCATTTGATCCTTAAAACAAATAAAACATGCATGCAGAAGATGATTAAAACAGCAGATTGGAATTCGTCCCGGGTCGGGACGAGTAGGCCTGCAGCAGATTGGAATTCATCCCGGGAAGGAACGAATTTGACTGTGTCAAATTAGGATTCGTCCTAGGTAGGGACGAATTCGACTGCATCATATTGGGATTCATCTCAAGCAGGGATGAATTCGGCTGCACGAAAGCAGTTAGAAATGACACATGAAATGTCCCGTCTTCGAAGCTCCTGGTAACCTGCAAAGTTTGGTTTTAGATAAAAGGAGGTGTTCTGAGGAAACCCAGAAGGTCAGGTTGCCCGGGTTTGGCTTCAATCATCGGGAATCTGATAAAATCACCTGCACATTAGGGAGGGCAAAATAGAATACAAACATGGTGAAAGATGCTAAAAACCATCTAAAACTTGGCATGTCAGTTGTTCAATAATCCAGAAATCATTATGCAAAAGAAATAAGAGCAAAAACTTTAAGTGTTGTCGGCAAATAGATGGATCCTTGGATCCGGATTCATGTTTTCCATAAACACCCAATGACCTCCCTTGCAAAAGAGATCACGGATGCGGAAGAAGTGAATCAAGGCTAAAATGTTTGGTGATAAACTGGCAGTGCTTCGCTGCTCCAAATGATTCTTTCCCATTTTTGTTTCGGTGAGAGAGTTATGCAATTTATAGAACTCAGGGGTGCAGTTTGTATGGGCATGCAGGGATGCCAGTTGGTGTTCATGCATGGGAGAGGAGATTCCTCTGGCCTGGTCTCCCATTCTTGTCTGCCATGTCTGTGTGACAGTTTGTTGTTTGCCCACTTGCGCGCATGCGGGGCAGGGAGCAGTAAGTGACTGCCACTGCCGCGTGTCGCATTTTTTTATTTTTTCCCGTTAAACCTGGAATTCGTCCCAACCCGGGACGGATTGGAATTCATCCTACCCAGGGACGGATTGGAATTCGTCCCTGGTCGAAATGAATTCAAGTTTGCATTTCGTCCGGGGTGAGACGGATTTGAAGCAAAGTGTCTGGAGGTGCCAAATTACTTTTTGACCTTCCAAAACTGCTGTGTAAGTGGCTAGGACCACTGTTTGACCTCTGAGGGCTGCCCTGGAGGTCTGTGTGTGTCAATGCGATCAGTGTTTGTAGTCACATAATCGGATTGGTGCTGTTTTGGTGTCTATAGATGCCCCTTTTTGGAAAGCGCTACGGGTGATGCAGTGTTGAGCAAAAAATAGATAACCAAAGCACTAATGATTAGGGTTTCTTAGTAACCTAACCAACTTGTGATGCCCCAAGCATGGAAAGGGCATGCATTCTTGAATCCTTGCTTCGACGAGCTAAGGAATTTGATTTCAAGTGTTAACCTATTTTGGTGAGGTGTGACTTGAGCTTGGACATTGATCAGTCATGAATAGGCAAAGGGCGCAACCTTTTGTCCATGGGGGAACCTTGTGTTCATGATTCACGAATGCCAAGTGTTTGATCAATTTGTGATTATTGCTTGTTTGCTGCCCCAAGCAGGAGCGTGATTGTCTTTGTCAATGATTCTTTGAATGCATGCCATTTCCCTGATTGGGTGTGTGTTTGTTGATTGGTGACTAAGTGTGACTACCCCCTCAAGCGACGAATCGATGAGGGAATGACTGCCATGAGAAAAGCGACGAGTCGCTTGACCCAAGATGACTTAGGTGAGGGTGTCTTCAGATGTTTTCCATTGAATGCTTAAGCAGTTTCCCAACATTTGGACCTATTTTTGGTGGGTTGAAACCCTTTTGGTGATGCCATAATGGGGTGAAAGTGTCAAAAATCCGTCTTCCCGTGGAGCGGTCCGGCTATGGTAGCCTTCTTGGGGAAGTAGGAGAGTGACAATTTGAGCCCCGACATCGATTTTATATGCCAAGAGGTAAAGTGCAAGAGCACTTTTGTCCAAAAATGCTTATTGCTTTGTTTTTGTGTTGCATTTATTTGTATGTTTTTGGAGTATTTTTTTGCTATTTTTGGTGTTTTTTGATTTTTTTGCTCTGAATTCGTCCCAGGGAGGGACGAATTCCTATTTAGAATTGTCCTAGGGTGGGACAACACAAACTAGAGCGCTCATCCCAGGCAGAAATGAATTCAGGCCAAAAAGGTCTATTTAAAGGCAAAAAGTAGGATTTGGGCTCATTTGCATTCATTTTTTTTCTGGCATTTGGAGCTCTGAGGAGGAGGAGGTTAATTTGCGAAGTGAAGTGCTGCCGGATTGTCGAGCCACCATGAGTGCACAAATCGGGTCATCGAGCGGAGGAGTTGAGGCAAGATCGATAAGTGTTTTGGCCACCTTTTGTTTTTATTATGTTTAAAAATTATACTTTGATTTTTATTATGTTTTTCTGTTTAACGAAATGAAACCCTAATTTAAGGAAATAAAAGGTGAATGAATGGATTAAAAAACCATGTTGAACATTACACTGAAACCTGGTAGTAAACCGTAGGGTAAACCAACTTAAACGTAAATAAAAACCGAGATTTAAAACCTAGATTAAAACTAGATTAAAACCTAGATGAAACCTAAATTAAACCTAGGTAAAACCTAGATTTATTTTTGTTTTTCGTTGAGTTAAATGACACCCTAGATGAGAATGGATGATTTTTTTTTTTTTGTGTTTTGACCGGTTAACTTAGGTAAAAAAAACCGTAGGTAGACCATGTCAAAATTTTGTTTTTGTTTTAAATGAAACCCTAGATTAGAATGGATGAATTTTTGTTGTGTTTTGACCGGTTAACTTAGGTAAAAAACCGTAGGTAGACCATGTCAAAATTTTGTTGTGTTTTTGGAGTTAAATAAAACCCTAGATTAGAATGGATGAATTTTTTGTGTTTTGACCGGTTAACTTAGGTAAAAAACCATAGGTAGACCATGTCAAAATTTTGTTTTTGTTTTTAGAGTACAACTTTGTTTTTGTCAGTTAACACTAGAGTTAGAAACTCTAGATACTTTTTTTTTTTTTTGTCAGTTTTAATTAAGATTCGAAACCCTAAAAAAAACTATTTTTATTATGTTGTTTGTTTTTGTCAGTTAGAACTATGCTAGAAAACCATAGTTAAACTGTTTTTATTTGTTGATTGTTTTGTCAGTTGCATGTTATAGTTTAGAAATTGTGGATACTGACAAGTGTTTTGAACTGCTTCTGTTTAATTGTACATTGTTGTGCGTGTTTATTAATGTTGTACATTACTGTTTTTCATGTTGGTTTTCAATGTTTTGATGTTTTTGTGTTTTGTTTGATGTGCAGGTTGTGAAGAGTCGGTATCGGGTACCGACTGTATTCTCTTACGCCCGAGAGGCGTTGACTATGGAGGACTGGGATTGGCTTGATGCCCTTGGGCTCAAGCATGTGACATGCCTGGAGCTAGTGATTGGGGATCGGTCCTACCTGATCAGCTTTGATTAGTCTGTGGGATGTGCGGACTAACACATTCCATCTCCCGACAGGGGAGATGACAGTCACTTTGGAGGATGTTTATCAGATTCTTCGAATTTCGATAGACGGGTTACCTATCAGGACGACACCATGGAGTCAGCGGACAGCTGTACTTACTCGATGTTTTGGACACGGAGCAGGGATGGGTGTGGAGAAGGCAGAGGAGGACTGTCAGATTGGGGGGATTTTAGTGCGATGGTGGTATGAGAGGGGGGTGTTGGGAGTGAGGCATGCACTTTTTATGGGCCTTATTTCCACCATGCTGTTGTTGGATTCGTCGGGTGCGAGGTTCCCATGGAACCTACTGGAGGTGGTATATCGGCTGGTGGACTGCCTGATTGAGGAGCCCCTGATTATGAGGTGGGGTCAGACACTGTTGGCTCAGTTATATGAGGAGTTGTATGAGGTCCACTATCGGAGGTGGAAGGGGATCAGCTATAGTTTCTTGTTACAGAGCTGGGCCTGGCAGCATATAGCGGTGGATCGGCCACTAGGGCTACCGTGGATGACATGGGTTGATATGGTAGATAGAGACATTGGGTATGCGGCGTTATGGTACCGGTCAGAGGAGCGGGGACATAGTCGACGGTTTTTTGGTGATGTAGATCACTACATCGAGACGTTTGCATGACTTATGCCGGGGGATGTGGTGTGGAGGCCATACCGGGATTGTCTCGCATGGCCTGAGGCTGGGGAGTGGCTTCGGTGAGTTCGGAGGGGGAGGTGGCTCATTGGGCGGCATGGGACAGAGCAGGAGTACTTTCCCTACGCCCGGGTCACACGACAGTTTGGGGTGCGCCAGGGGTTGCCTGGGGAGCCCTTAGTCTATCGACATCAGAGCGATGAGAGGACCTTGGTGGCGCCCATCATCGAGCCACTGGGGGAGGAGGCGGATGCAGTACTTGATACCCCGGATGTGGATGATGTCGGGGTTACAGTCGAGTATCAAGAGTGGTGGACACTTCGACGATGGCGGGGTGAGGGGCCATTGGGAGGGGATGAGGCAGCAGTCGACGGGGAGGGTGCAAAGGCACCAGGAGAGGGTTGGGGAGCTCCAGCTACAGATGTGGAGATGGTAGAGGTTGCAGATGCAGGGGAGGACTTTGGGTTTTTGAATCATTTGAAGGATCGGGATGTCCTAGAGTAGTGGGAGCCTGAGCAGGCGACCGCTCCAGAGACGCCTATGCCTCAGGACATTCTGAGGGATGTAGATGCAGGGTTGCACGGAGAGAATGTGCAACTGACATAATTGCTACAGGGATGAGATCAGGAGGTCATGCATTTGGCGAGGCTGCTTCGACGATAGGATGAGGAGTTGGGGTATGCACTACAGGATATGGATCTCTTGCATGCGCAGCTGGCAAAGCGGGAGAACACATTGGCTATGTTTCACCGTCGGGAGGGGGATACAGACGCTGCCTGCGAAATGGAGGACTTGCAGGCTAACCTTATGGCATATTGTTGATGGGAGAGAGAATTGCTACGGTAGCATTGCGATCTACAGGAGGATATTATCCATCTCAGTGGGTGGGTTCCTATGGTTTCTATGAGTGGATCATCACGGCGTTCGAGAGGGAGTGATGCTGAGTAGACAACATCTTCTCGACACAGGCGACTGGATGAGGGAGGGGCTAGCAGGCGTGATGCGGGGGCTAGCAGTAGCCGCCCTGAGGGGTCACACAGGACCCACACTACGGGGGTAGTTCCCGTCGCATCGATCCTACGTGATCTTGGTGGCCGACGCCCTAGGCTTGGGGTTTTTGGGTTTTTGATGATTGCGGGGTCAGAGGACCAGTTATTGTAGCCTACGGGCATTTTTGATGATATATATATACAGATGCCTTTATTTTGTTTATACACTTGTCGTGTTTTGATTTTATGCATAGTGTTTGATGTTTATGAATGTATGTGAATTTACATTGATGGATGCATATGATATGATGAATGTAAATGTTTTTGATTTATATGTTATGTGATGGAATGGAGGAAATGTTGTGTTGATAACTTGGCGTTTGGCACCATAGACTGTACAAAACTTATGGCTTTGTGTATGAAATGATTGCTATGTGATGTGACTTTGCAATGGTTGGCGTATAATATAGCTAAGTTTTTCTGAGATTCAGATGTTTTAACTAACTAGCCAAGACTGTACTGTTATCTGACAAGATTGGTGAACAAGGTATGAATCGGACTTGTTTTTGACCAAGTTATTTCACATCCCTGTGTGTGCAATTGAGTTTGTTTATGTGGTATTTGTCAGGATACCGCCAGTGTTAGATGGGCTTTCAACCAAACCTGTACTGAGGATCACCTAATTAGTTCCACTAACTCCTTTGTTGTATTTAGTCAGATTAATCTATTTTGCGATCTAGGATACCATAAGCTAGCTCATCCACATGCAAACATTGATCTGCACACAAGTAAATGTGACAGATATATCATCATGCGGGAGGTTTACTGCCAGTGACCGATAGGCTATCCACCAAACCGATACCGAGGTTCACCTCATGACCTTTTTGAATGCTGAGAGTTCCGGGGATTCAAGTTCGACTCCCTTCTTTTCTTCATTTGTATTGGGATACTTGCTCTTTTATAGTGATGAAAATCACTATTTTTTTGTTTTTCTTTTTTGAGCAAGGGATTTGAATTTTGGAGTGATGAGAATCACTATTGCTTGTGCTTTTGATTGTATGCACTTTGTGGGATTTGATGTCAATGTTTGGAGTATTGACTTGTGCAACTTTTTGATGTTTTTGCAATGTTTTGAGAACTTGGGATTCTTGGGGAATTGGGTAGGGAAGATTCTTGTCCTTTTGCCAACTCTCAGCATTCTTGGGGTCATTCGCACAGGGGGATGAGCGAGATAACCATTTTCACTGTATGGTATCCTATATTGCTTTACAGGTTTCATCTTTCATTGACACAACTTGGGAATTGTTTTTATGTGTTTTTGAACTTGTGATGGGATGCTACGTAACAAGGTGTATTTCAAGTAAAACTCTACCATTGTAACATCAGTTTGACTTTTGTATAGTTTTTGGCTAGAAATCTAAAGACAGTTGAATGACGAAAACTCTAGATATATTTAGATGACAACTGACTTATGATACGTGGAATGGTGAATGGCGTTTATTTCAGTGTCCTTTTGTTCAAAATGGAAAATGTGAAAGGTGATGGTTTTTACCAAGTAATGACAATCTATGGTGCCTTTGAACCGTATGACCAACGAATACGCAATGGATGGATGTGATGCCTAATGCAACTATTTTTTTGTATTTTTTATTTTTGAAGCGTGCATGAAAGTAAAATGCAGATTTTTTTTATTTTTGATGATTTTGTTGTTTTTGAATTTTCTTGATGATGCCCAAGTGATTGCGAGAATCCTTGGAGCTTTTTGGTTTGACCAAAGGGTTTGTGGGCACCTTTGGAGCATTTTGGGGATTGACCAAGCGATTGTGGAAATCCTTTGGAGCTTTGGACAATCCGGAGCGGGACCAAGATGGATAATCCTTGGGGCTTTTGGTTGACCAAGCGATTGCGATAATCCTTGGGGCTTTTGGTTGACCAAAGGGTTTATGGATACCTTTGGAGTTTTTGGTTTGACCAAGCGATTACGATAATCCTTGGAGCTTTTGGTTGACCAAAGGTTGGGACTTGGGCTTTGGTGACCACGATTGGAAATCCTTGGAGCTTTTGGTTTGACCAAGCGATTGTGATAATCCTTGGAGCTTTTTGGTTTGACCAAGCGATTGTGATAATCCTTGGGGCTTTTTGGGTTGACCAAGCGATTATGGAAATCCTTGGAGCTTTTGTTTGACCAAGCGATTGCGATAATCCTTGGGGCTTTTGGGTTTGACCAAGCGATTGTGATAATCCTTGGGGTTTTTGGGTTGGGTTATGACTCTCTTATATGTGGAATGGCCTCAAATGACTGATGTTCAAGGGTTCTAGTTCTTTGATTCCATCAAGGGAGGCCAGTCGGTATGTTCCAGGTCCTATTTTACTTTCAATCACGTATGGACCTAACCAGTTTTCCGTGAACTTGTCCCGGAGATGGGAAGGCAAGTTGGGGTTCTGTTGGTTCTCTTTTAGGACTAGGTCACCAACCTGAAAGTCTCTCAGGTGAACTTTCATGTTGTATGCCCTCTTAAGTCGCTCTTGGTAGATACGCAAATGCTCGAGAGCATTAACGCGTCGTTCGTCAAGCAACGTAAGCTGGTCTAACCGGGCCTGCCATGCGGTGTCATCATCGATGAACTCTTGCATTGATATGCGTAGGGAAGGAATTTCCAACTCGAGAGGCATGACTGCCTCAGAGCCATACACTAGTGAAAATGGAGTTGCCCTAGTGGGTGTCCGAATACTAGTGCGATAAGCCCATAGGGCAAGTGGGATCTGTATGTGCCAATCCTTATGATTGTCTGTGACTATCTTTTTGAGGATGGCAACTAGTGTTTTGTTTGACGCCTCTGCTTGCCCATTTGCTTGCGGATAATAGGGTGTTGAAAAACTATGTTGAATCTTGTACTTTGTGGTCAAAGCACGCACGTCTTTGTTCTTGAAGGATGTCCCATTATCCGAAAGGATCTTGGATGGAATACCAAAATGACATATGATGTTATGTAAAATGAACTCCGCGATGCGGGCTCCAGTCGTAGAGGTAAGCGAAATTGCTTCCACCCATTTGGTAAAATATTCGGTGGCCATAATGATAAACGTGTGATGGCCAGACGATGCAGGGGAGATCTTTTCGATTAGATCAAAGCCCCACTGCGAAAAGGGCCAAGCCGATTGGATCGACTGCAAGGCTTGAGAAGGTACGTGTGTGAGATTAGCATGGTATTGACACTTTACGCACTTCTTGACATAAGCACAACAATCTCGCTCTAAAGATGGCCAATAATAGCCCATGCGAAGAATGCGCTTTGCAATGGCCATACCACTGAAGTGGCCACCACAAGTACCATCGTGTGCTTGGGCGATCGCCCAAGTGGACTCTTGCTGGTCCAAACAACGGAGGAGGATCCCTTCGTAGTTGCGACGGTACAAAATGTCCCCTAATAAGACATGTTTTGCCGCTCTCTGTTTGAATGCTCGTCTTGCGGCATGCGTCAATCCAGATGGAAGGGTACCTAACTTTAGGTAGTCTCGGATAGGTGAATACCAATCCTGTTGATCTGAAACCTCGATGGTATGAACAACCAATCCCTCTTGAAGTTCCTCCCTAGCGAAAGCTGAGCGGGAAAGCATCTGCAAGAATAGCATTGTGTTGCTATTAATGGGAGTAGGGGAGAACAAGGACCCCCAGTCGGCATGTTTTAAATGATCGAGGAATCGAGTGAACTTATCCGGAGATGGTTCAATCTGAATCGAGTGGACTCTTGGCATTGAATCAGAGCTTGCACGCTCCATCATGGATTGCGATAGTGTTTTGACTTGGATAGTTGTCATGTCACCAGAGAGGTCTTGCGGGATAAGTGACCCTAAGGAGGCCATAGTGTCCGCAAAATGATTTGATGAACGAGGGAGTGCCTCGATGTCGTACCATTCAAGTTTTGCCAGGAGTTTGTCCACAAGGGCTTTGTAGGCCTGCAGGACTGGGCATTTACATTGAAATACCCCTTTCACTTGGTTGACTATTAGCAGTGAATCACCAAAGATGTTCAAGCATTTAATGTTCATGGTGATTGTTGTCTGAAGACCTATGAGCAAGGCTTCATATTCAGCGTTATTATTGGTGCACGGGAAGTCAAGTTTAAATGACAAGGGGATTGGAGCCCCTTGTGGTGTGAAGAATACAATTCCTATGCCACCTCCTTGCTCACATTTAGAACCATCGAAGAACAGGGTTATGTCGGCCTGTGACTCAGGCGCATCAGAATCTGGCGATTTTGAGACATGGAAGACCCCATCATCGGGTAGTTCTACTGTCAGAGGCTGATCGTCTTCAAGAGGAGCCTCTGCTAGTTGATCGGCTATGACTTGACCTTTAATGGATTTTTGTCCAATGAACTCTATGTCAAACTCCGTCAACAACATGATCCATTTCATCGTGCGGCTACTATGATAAGTACGACTCATCATGTATCGCAATGGATTCTCCTTAGACACAACATACGTCATGTTGCCGAGCATGTAATGGCATAGCTTTTTGGTAGCAAACACCACTGCCAAGCAGAGCTTCTCGACGTATGCATAGTTAAGTTCGTAACTGACCAGGGTGCGGCTAAGATAGTATGTAGCCTATTCTTTGTGAAGTTCATTCTTCTAGGCTAGCATGGCACCCAGTGCTACCTCAGTAGCTGAGATATATAAATAGAATGGCACTCCTAGTCTGGGTGGTGCCAATACTGGCGGTGAAGCCAAGTATTGTTTTATGTCGTCAAAGGCTGACTGGCACTCGTCATCCCAATGGAATGCTACCCCCTTGTGCAATAATTTGTTCATGGGTCGGCACTTGTCAGATAGCTGCGCTATGAAGTGCTTAATTGACGCGACCTTTCCTTGCAGGCTTTTGAGCTGCTTGATGGTAGTTGGGGGAGCATCTCAAGGATTGCCTTGACTTTGTTTGGGTCCACCTCGATTCCTCGCTTTGAGACTATGAAACCCAAGAGTTTTCCAGATGTGACACCAAAGACGCACTTCTTGGGGTTTAGTCTGACCTTATGTTCTATGAGGTGATCGAGGATCTTGCTCAAGTCAGTGAGATGATCTGGGCGCAAGAGGGACTTGGCCAACAAATCATCCATGTAATCTTCCAAAGTTTTGTGCATGTAATCATGGAAGATGTACGTCATGGCACGTTGGTAGGTGGCGCCAGCATTTTTAAGGCCAAAAGGCATGACCTTATAACAAAATGTCCCCCAAGGCATTGTGAACGCCATTTTGAATTGGTCTTCGGGATTGATACGTATTTGGTTGTATCCTAAAAATCCATCCATTAGGGAGAGTATTTCATGACCCGTTGTTGCGTCTACCAATGCGTCGATGCTTGGCAAGGGAAAATCATCCTTAGGACTCGCTTTGTTTAGATCTCAAAAATTAGTGCATATGCGAATCCTCCCGTCAGGCTTCTTGATGGGCACCATGTTGGACAACCATGGCGGATAATCCACGCAGATGACAAACTGTGCATCCAACAGCTTTTGCAATTCATCTTTGACCATTAAGGCCACTGTTGGGTGCATCTTACGTAGTTTTTGCTTCACTGGCTTGACTGTCGGATCAAGCGTCAGGTTATGCGTGACTAGCTACGGATCTAGCCCCGACATGTCTTTGTATGACCATGCAAAAACTTCCTTCTTCTCTTTGAGAAGGGCAATGTAGTCGGCTTGCTCTTCGGGGGATAGGCTTACCCCTAGCTTGAGAATCTGTGGATTCATTGGATCTGAGCCGATGTCTACGTCAGTTGTTTCTTCAACTGACATGTGCGATCCATCTTCCAACTGATGTGGAATTGGGATCAAGTGGATATCATTTGCTGAATTGAGATCTGCGTTGGGAACCTCGGGTTCCTCTTCAGCATGAAAAATATCTTGAGTTGGCCCTGGAGTGGAATGAAGCATCTCACCGAAGGGCCAGTACTCTGATGGGGATGGTATTGTGTTAATGCGATCCCAGTCGATGGCATCCATGTCTAGATGCAATGACTGTGCTGGATTGGCTGTATTGCGGATGGGGGCGGTTAAGTCAATGGAGATCATGTTGATGAGATGAATTTGGTCTCCATTACCGTGGGTGTGATTCTTCTAACATCCTGGATGATCTTTGTGTGCAGGATCTGGCTCTGGTGGTATGGGCTCAAATGGATCGGCCCTATGAGCGGATAAAAGGACAGGGTCTGCCCTTGGCACTGGTAACTCAATAGGATCCCTAGGCGGAAGTTGCTCTCTATATGCCTCATGTGGTGGATTCAACACTTGGTCCCATTGCGCGGGGTTGAGATGCCACTCATGCCCTGGCACTATGTTCATTTGTTCAAATAGGTCATTAATGTCCAAAGGGCGTTGTTGCGGTCGCATTTGATTAAGATGGGTCACCATCTCGATTTCGTCTTCGTAATCACTATCAGAAATCAACAAACTTTCGTTGGTTCCTACAGCTACCTGTGACATGTTAGACTCGTCTTGCTCAATCGGATTGATGTGGTCCCAATGGGGTTGTTCCGTGATTTGTAGGGAGACCTGAGTTTCTTGTAATGGCACGGGCCCGATAGGAGCCTCCAAAGGGGGAGGGTTGTTAAGGCTAACAAGGTTTATGACTAACAATGGGAGATAGTCCCCTAATGTATATTGTGTGTTAGGGTTGGCGTATGGATCTACTGCCATCCCAGCCTTGTTGCCTATCCCTAGGCTTTTCATATCCTCGACCAAGATGTCTAGGGGTAGGGGGTGGTTGAACCCCACTCCTGACTTGTCATATGGCATTTGGTATCTAGGTTGGCAGAGGACACGCATTCCTTGTTCATACCTGCCTAACTCGTATCCATGCCAATTGCATTGGCTAAGATAGCGTAAAGCAAAATCTGGGTTTGATAGGTAATTGACATCTTCCGTAAAGGGGTCTTCATCTTCTTCTTCTTTCTTGGAAGGTTCAGTGCCATGATCAAGGCCCCCGTACACAAAATTTGTCTGGTTAGGCGGGTAGCCGAGAGGAACAACACTGCCAATGGGAAGGCGAGGTCTCCCCATGTCCTGCATGGACTCAAGTGTAGGCGTTGCAACAATGTTTTGCACTAAATACTCCCCCAAGCCCGTGTTGGCTATTTCAACAGTAATTGTTGGCGATTGAGGGAGAGGGAAAGCAAGTCCTTCCTGAGTCCACTCTATGTCAGGTGGACTAGGCATCTCAACTTCTATCTTGCTAGGCATCTCTTCAGTAGAGATGGTTGAGACTGACGATGGTACTTCTCTCATGGGTTGCTTTCCTTTATCCTTCGTTGTGTCCACCGTAAGTGGCGCTATTGATGAAGGACCAACCGATGAAGACGGACCTGGCTGAGGGTCTGAGGGCTTGGACAATGATGGTGCTTGTGGAGTCTGACCCCATTTGGATGGATTTAATTGAAAATCCACATGCGTTGATGGAAGGGTTGACTACGGCATTAATTGCATCGAGTTGCAATATTTGAAAGGTTCCAGGTCTATAGGAACCACATGCACTTCCCCTTCAAAGGTGTACTTGAGACACTGGTGCGCTATCGAAGGGACACACTTCATGTCCCTGATCCATGGGCGGCCCAATAAGATGTTGTAAGCCATCTCACCCTCCAAGATATGGCACAATGTAGGAATTGTCTTTTGTCCCACTTGAATGGGTAGGACAATTGTGCCAACGGTTGAGCATATTGCATCATTGAATGCTCGCAATGTATATGTGGAGGCTACTATGTGAGACGCAGGCAACTTCAAGTGCTTTAGCACCATTGTTGTGATGATATTACTAGATGAACCAGTGTCTACCAACACTCTTTTGTATGGAATCCCGTTGACCCGTGCGATGACGTGTAGGGGTGGATCCGCCATATCACCAGTTACTGATTTGATCTCATCATCTCTGAAGGTGATAACCGGTTCAGTGCACTTTTGGACGTGCCCCACAAAATTGTTGAAAGTGTTTGCCTCGTGGGGCTGCAACTCGATGGTTTTTAAGATATCCATTAGAGCTTCACGATGAGGTGGCGATTGTTGTATAAGCTCATAGATGGAAAGCCTAGCTGACGTGGTCCGCAAGCTTTGGGTAAGCTTGCTTCGAATCGTGACCACTGGTCTAGGCGGAGGAGGGTGCTGTTGAGGTGGTAACGTTGTCGATGCCTCTCCTATAGCTGTTGTAGGAGTAATTGTGCTCGGATATCTCTTATTTCGAGTCACTATGCTAATCATGCCGACATATCCTTGCATAGGGCAATCTTGTGTGACTTCATTGACTGGGATATGCTTTGTTTGTGTATCATGGGCTGGTAAGGGGTCCTTAAAGACTCCCATCTGTTGGTTACCCAGTGCTACGGGATTGTCTACCACTAAGGTCTTGTTATCGATCAAATCTTGCACCAAGCCTTTGAATTTCCAACAAGCGTTAAGATCGTGCCCTCTCCGTCTGTGAAACCTACAATATAATTCTTCCCTATAGCCTTTAGGTTTTGGTGCATTGGGATCTATATGTTGAATCTCGGGTAGGTTAATCAAATTTGCCACTGACAAGCGGTCAAACAAGGAATCTCTAGATTCCATGTAGGGGGTGAATTGTCGCTGAGGGCGACGCTGCTGATTTTGCTTTTGCCGATTATTTTCTTGGTCATAATTGTTGGGAGGGACCACCTGATAATTAGCCTTTTGAGGCTGTGTTGCTTGGGCAGGCGTCGGTATGTTAATCGCAACTTGATTGACCACGATGGGTTTCTGTTGCGTTGTCCCTGTCTTGCTATTATTCTTAGTCCATTCTTTCTTTTTTGGTTTGGCAATTTTGCCCTCCTAAATTTTGATCTCTTCGATTCTTCTGGCTTGTGCCAGGGCTTCTTCTAAAGTGGCATATTGTTGCAGCTGCAATAGCATAGAGATCGATCTCAAACAACTTTTTGAGAACATTTGCGTGAGGTCGGACATAGGAGGGAGGTAAGGCAGCTTTGAAAGCAAAGCCCTCCACCGGTTCCCATAGGCAACCATGGTTTCCTCCTCGTATTGCCGGAGGCTGGCTAGGTCACTCAGTGACGCCTTCTTCTTGGTGTTGAAGGCGAAACGTTCAAGGAACGCGTCCACTAATTGATCTAAATTGTAGATGCTGTGCTTTGGCAGTTGTGTAAACCAATCCGAGGTAGGGCCTACGAACGTGGTTATGAATGTTCTTAATAGCAAAGCATCATTATCCTGAATGCCGAAGCATTGACTCAGGAATCTGGTAACATGTTCTTGGGCGTCCTCCTCCCCTCTAAAGAGTGCCAACTGGGGCAGCTTAAAGTGTTCAGGGTAAGGAGGTGCTGGCATCGACGGATGTACTGGATGACTACGAAGTAAGCGTAGGGTGGGCTTTTGGTGCCCAAAAGTTTTAGTTTCTACCGACTCTAAATGCTCCAAGAGCGCTTTGTATGCGACAGAGGACTTAATCTCCTCCTCCGTAACTTGTTCCCGTTGTGTGTTACGGGTAACTGGAGGCCTATGGAGGGGTGGCCGGATAGCACCTCCTCTGCCTTGATAGGGCGTTTCGACCTGCTCTTCCTCTTGTTCATATTCCTCATAAGCTTCTCGAGGAGTTACTGGGAGAGCTCGATGAACAGGGGTGGGCACCCGCGGAGGGTACCCATCGTTGTTCCTGGGAGTGGCCTCTCGCTCATGTCTAGGGGGTCTTAGAGGCACCTCTTGGTGAGGTCTTGGAGACCTATCATGCACTATGGGGTTGTGCCTCTCGTACCTTTTTGCCCTCTGTGTTTGGGGGGTCTGAGCCCTTTCAGGCACAGTGGTGTGGAGCAGCTCATTTGTTTGGCATCGGATGCGCTCTTTACTAAGGTGATATAGTTGTTCTAGCTGTTGTTGATCCTGCTCAAGCTGCGTGATCTGCGCTTGGTGGGCGGCATGTCTAGCAAATGCTAGGTCAATTTGCTTTGTCGTTTTGATCCTAGGAGGCCTAGTCATCTCTCCTATGTATCTATCTCGATTTTGGGGATCCGAGACTTCTATGTGGCGCTTCCCTCTATCGAGGTTGGTGGCATTTACTTGAGGTTCTGGCCTTAGTGGGTGGCCCTGATACCTAGCGGGTGCGGAAACGCATTGTTCCCATGCTGTATATTGCTCTTGAGGAAGGTAAGGGTCTTCCTCGTGCTCTCTTTCATAGGTGAAAAAGGGACGGGCGGAGTTGGCTCGCCCCGCCTGATGAGCCTTGTGCTCTGGATTGGTTTTTGTAGTTCTGACAACAAGAGGGGGTAAAGGAGGGATAGTGTAATCATGTAGCCCCTCCTTATGGACCCCCTGTCGTTCAGGCGCCTCACTGCACGGTGACCACTCATAGCGAGCTTCTAAGGGAGGCTTCCTACGGATGTACCCTTCTTGGAAGGGTGTGTACTGGGTGTTTATGGGATCTTTCCCATCTATAGTAAGTGCCACATGTATGGAATCTTCCCGAAAGGGGCTATGTTGTGTGGGTGCGCCCCTCAAAGGGGTGCCCCTATAGCCTCATTCTGTCAAGGCACAAAGTGGACTGTTGTGCGTGTTGGGCCGCCAAGGTGGAATAGCCAAGTCCTTGGGGCTGTAGCGGAGGTGACTTGTGCCCCCTTGGTCATTCTCCGTAGCGTCCGCCCGTGAGTGGGCTTGGCTACGGGTGAACACCATTGTGTTACCTCTCTACAAAGTGCGTAGATGCTTTCTTTTTATCTTTTGTTTATGATTTTCTGATTTTTATGCTACACAAAATAGAAAAGATCACACACATGCAAGCGATGATTATCTCTTTTAAAGATTAAAAGTGTGCCCTAAATCTGGTTTTGTGTGTTTTAATGTTTGTTTTTGAAAATTTTTTGAAGAATGTTTAAATGCAGTATGAAGGCTCTTATGACTCCCATAAATGGTCGCCCCTTCGATATACCATTGCCAGGCCGATATACCAACCTCTCTATATACCCGCCCTTACGAGAGGGAGACTATAGGTACGTGAGAGCAGATGATACGTGGTGCATAGGCGGTACGGAAGGGGAATCACTCTGTTTATGACACCTACCATAGAAGACTTATCCTCATGCGCTAGGAATCACCCTAGCAACACTTGGTCAGCTTTCGTCAGGATTTACGTCTAGCAACAGTCGCGATCGGGGTAATGGATGCAAAATCAAGCCAAGGTGGTGATGAAATCCACCATTGGTCTTGATCAAGGGCTGGGGTTTTACGACCAACTCCTTGGTTTAAAAATGTCACGTGATGTGTGTGGGGTTCATTTTAATAAAAATTGAAACAAGCAGCAACCACTTTCCCTAAGAAGGCAAAATTGACAGAAAACAAAAATATAAAAGCAAGAAAATGATAGGGACAGTTAGAAACCGTTACCTCTTTTCCACCCAAATCGGTTGTCTCTGACTCTCGGCCCTGAAACTGCACAGACAAAATTCGTCTCTGGGTGAGACGAATTCCAGAACAGAATTCGTCCCAGGCTGGGATGAATTCGAATTCGTCCCTGGGTCAGACGAATTCCAGTATTGTATTCGCCACAGGCTGGAACGAACCACAGTCAGTGTTCAAAAAATGGCACCTGTAAGCAAGAAAACACAAATTTTGATCAGTTTCTTGATCTCAAAAAGTAGGGGACAGGGTCCCACCATGATCGCCACTGAAAACATGAGATTTCGAAAGAAAAGCAGTACTAAGATGCAATATAAACAAAACTAACTCGATGCCAAGTTCTATAGAATGAGCATGCATGAAATAGGATGAATGTAATCGAATCAAAACCAAACATAAAGGGGAAAGCAGGAACACAACCCTTTTTATTAATATGATTCCAAACTCGGTTACAATCCATCTCCTCCCCTTTCAGGGGCTAGGAGCGTTAGCATGTTTTGGTTACAATCGTGATTAGTAGTCCTCCTTCCGCGTGCCCACATGTAAAATGGGCGGGCCAAAGTGTCACCGCCACTTGTGTTGGTGAATCCTCGATCCTTGCCGCTCCTCCTACATTCAAAGAAACAACAAAAAGAGTTAGTAGCACTTGTGTCAAAATAAAGCATTTGATCCCTAAAACAAATGAAACATGCATGCATGAAAAAAGATGATCCTAAAACAGTAGATTGGAATTCATCTTGGGTCGGGATGAGTAGGTCTGCAGTAGATTGGGATTCATCCCGGGAAGGGACGAATTCAGCTATGTCAAATTGGGATTCGTCCCGGGCAGGGACGAATTTGACTATGTCAGATTGGGATTCGTCTTGGGCAGGGACGAATTGACCTGCACGAAAATAGTTAAAAATGATGCATGAAATGTCTCATCTTCGAAACTCCTGGTGGCCTGCAAAGTTTGGTTTTGGATAAAATGGGGTATTCTGAGGAAACCCAGAAGGTCAGATTGCCCCGATTTGGCTTCAATCACCGGGGATTTGACAAAATCACCTGCATGTTAGGGAGGGCAAAACATAATACAAACATGGTGAAAGATGCTAAAAACCATCTAAAACTTGACATGTCACTTATTCAAAAATCATGAAATCATTATGCAAAAGAAATAATAGCAAAACATTAAGTGTTGTCGGCGAATGGATGGATCCTTGGATCCGGATTCACATTTTCCATAACCACCCAATGACCTCCCTTGCAAAAGAGATCACAAATGCGAAAGAAGTGAATCAAGGCTAAAACGTCTGGTGATAAACTGGCAGCGCTTCGCTGCTCCAAATGCTTCTTCCTACGTTCTCTTTTTTGGGTGAGAAAGCTCTGCAATTTATAGACCTCAGGGGTGCAGTTTGTATGGGCATGCAAGGATGTCAGTTGGTGTTCACGCATGGGGGAGGAGATTCCTCTGGCTTGGTCTCCCATGCTTGTCTGCCCTGCCTTTGTGACAGTTTTTTGTTTGCCCACTTGCGCGCATGCGAGGCAGGGAGCAGTGATTAACTGACTTACACTGTCGCTTGTCGCATTTTTTTTTATTTTTTCTCGTTGAGACTAGAATTCATCCTACCCTAGGACGGATTGGAATTCGTCTTGCCCCAGGACGGATTGGAATTCGTCCCTGGTCGGAACGAATTCAGGTTTGCATTTCGTTTCGGGGTGAGGCGGATTTGAAGCAAAGTGTCTGGAAGTGCCAAATTGCTTTCTGGCCTTCCAAAACTACTGTGTGAGTGGCTAGGACCACTATTTGACCTCTGAGGGCTGCCCTGGAGGCTGTGTGTGTCAATGCGATCAGTGTTTGCAGTCACATAATCGGATTGGTGTTGTTTTGGTGTCTACATCTTTGTATCATATGAATCTAATCAAAATACCTCCAAGCAAATCTAACTAAAGTACCCCTAGACTAATCTCAAAGCTAATCAAAAGACCTATAGGAAATTATAACTAAAGTCCCTTTAGGAAAATATCTAAGCATACTTATGCATATCGTTTAACATACTTTTATATACTTCTCTCTTTTGTTTTCTAAGTTAAAGTCGCCCTAGAAAATCTAAGCAAAATCCCCCTTGGGAAAATCTAATTTTGTAAATAGCTATGTAGAGTTGTACTATAATGATACCTTTTAGCATCATAAAATCACCCTCTTAGGTACATCATGCATATATAATATTTCATCATGCATCTTCATATACTATCATCCTAGCCTCAATGCATTTAATCATTTTCATTTATTCATTTTAATTCATAACATTTAATTAATCATTTCATAATTAAATAATATCAAATTAAACCATTCATTATTAGTTAAATAAAATTCATATTTATTTAAGTCATCATCACATAATCAACTTAATAATAATAACTCATTAATCAAATAATCATCTACAAATATCAAACATAAAATCATTATTATATCATAACACATAAATAAGACGTATAAAGCCAATATGTATTACATCTCAAAGTATATTTGTAATGTCATAATAATATACAATCAATAATTTGTCTCAACCCCAAATTTATAAGATAGTAGGCTCTTGTACCTAGGTGTTGCAGGTGAGTTGGAGAGGAGAGGGCAATCCTCCAAGGGAGGTCCCAGGTTCAAATATCCACCCTACCAAAAAGTTGAATTGGGTATCCAAAATCCAATTGATAATGTTGGTGCGAGCAGGGTCGGGTGCGACTCTCGGGTGACTTTGATGGTGTTGAACCCCTGTTCGTGGTCTCTCAGACCAAGGTGGCCCTATAAGGGGTTTTTTTTTTTAAAAAAAAATGTAGGCTCTTGCAACTAGCTCTAGGATCCCATGTTTGGTATTCTCATATATCCTCCTTTCCTTATATAGGTAGCAACATCATGAATGAGCACTATAATTAGAGAGTCATAGACCTCAAGTGGGTCCATGATCACATCCTTGTGGGTGATAGTAGGTGCTTGTCTACTAGGACAACTACATGGTAAACAACCTTGTAGTATATTTCTCATTCACTCTTATCCTACAGATCCCTCTAGATCTATGCCATATTATCTAGTAGATCCTACACCACATGGGCCCCTCTAGTTCCTCCTCATATTGTAATAGCTCTCACTATCACTCCATATTTCTCTATAGTCTAACTCTAGATAGTCTATTGCATGACCATGGCCTATGTTTCCAATCAACCCCTCTCTATTATTTAGACCATTAATGTAGCCTTTAGACTCCCTATTTTCCTAGATAGGATATCTGAATTTACCTTAATTACCAACTAAGGTGACCTAATTGGTATTTCCTCACCATTCGTACTCATAGGTAGAGTAAGTAATGGTGGTCTTGCTACTACTTTTGTCACTTGTCCTTGAGCCTCTCATAATATTTGTGCTTCCCTATAGTATCGTATAAAAAATAGTACACCACTACCTACTTATCTTTTTTTGACATCCATTGTTGCTCTATGACCTAGAACATTACAACTGTCACTTGCCTTAGTTGGATAGTCTAGTACCATCTCTAGAAATAATGGGTTACACTAGGGTTGTGATACCTAGGATCCAAAATTATTGGATTGTTTATATCCACCTCAGCATGATTCAAGATATGGGGTGCCATGAAATCCCCTCTTGAGTGAATATATTATACCATAATATCCCTATTAGTATCCCCTATATTACCTCATACTCATAGACCTCTCTTTCAAAATGATGTATCTCCCACTTCCTCCATGGTATTACCAACCATATAAATCACTTGATATGATCTCGATGGTATCCATAATCATGCCATCCTAGATTATGCCTATATGACTTATAGATGACCTAATATAACCATAGTTCATATACTCCCCTTATCATCACTACAAGTATACACTTGTTAGGCCTAATTTATCAACCCTAAAAATTGGTGGTCCCAATGGATAAAAACTATTTGCTCATCTTGCACCTATGCCACCAACTTCCGATAGCCCCTATGGATAAACCTATTTTTGGTCTCATCCAAAAAAATCTCAACATAATGGTTCATAGAAGCATCATCTATTTATCTAGGAAACCCTTGGTATATGTGAAATTAATATCAATGGTAAACTGCAATATTGGAAAATTTGCATCCCTGGTCAACCTCTCTAGGTATTTGTATTGGTCTTATCCTAGGTGCACCTTTTCCGCTTGATGGGGATCCTTAGATTTCACCATATATATTCCAATGTGATGGTCATATCACCATTTAGTAGCAAGAAGGTATTCATATCCAAATACCATATCTTTTCCAAAGACATTGGCAATGCTCGATCAAAATCCACCTTTGATATTAGGGCCATGTTATAAAGTCGTACTACTACCAAGAGTGCATGGTCTACAAAATCAAGGATACCTTGGATGGTATTCAAAGCATATGGCTATTATTCTATATAGTCTAGTGTCTATAGTATCTCTTACACTCAAGCCAAGTCGAGAGTTCTATTAGTCTCAAAATTAGCATAATCAAAAAATCAAAAGTTAATTATAATCAACAAATCAAAATTTAATTATTTACAAAAGCTATTGTAGGTAGAAAAGGTTTCACCATGGCATGAAAGCACCACTACTTGGTAAAAGTGATACTAGGTAGCAAAAGTGCTACCTAAATGATGATAGTACTATAAGGATGCAAAAGCATCATCGATATACACAAGTGACATGTGATAGTGCCATTATTGCAAAAAACCATAGTCCTTTTCTTTAGCTATGATTTTTGAGATAATAAATTCACTAAAGGGAAGATGTTTTGGTACTCACTAGTGCTAGTTTTCCTCTTCTTGCTAGGAGTACCCTCACTAGTCTGCTTTATGTGATGTGCATCCATGTTGAGCCTTTGAAAATTAGATCACTTTTATAGCTTCAAAGCTCCAATATTTTTTTTAGAAAATAAAAATAAAATTATTTTATTTTCTAACACTTCTACCCCTTTTTATTCATTGTTTGTTCTCAAATTTTTATCATTGCACTAGTGTGGATCATAATCAATCCAATCTTCCTCAATCCAACTTGATTTTTCCTCCAAAACTCAAATGGGCACATTGGAATATGATAATATTTAATGCTACCTAAAATATAATTTTTAACATCACTTCTAAGCAAACAATCAAAAAATTAGTCATCTTGCATCACTAACCATAAGCAATAGCAAATATTTATATCTTAAATTTGGGGTATCTATATCTATTTTTTATACATATATTACGTAATAAATACATAAAAAAGGGGCATTTATAAACATTCAATTTTGAGTACATAGTAAATTTTCAACTTTGCCAATATCTTTATCAATCAGCCAATCAATCACCCAAACTAAATCTATCATCCTTGTGCCCAAATTTTAAGCATTTATTACTCTAGAAAAGAAAGCATTAGGGCACAAGTTAAAGCACTACCAATGCTTTTGCAATTTGGGCAGTGCTTTCATCGGTTTTGATTTTTTAGTTTTTTTCACCCAAATTTGACCTCCAACAATCATGTCAGTGAAAGTTGGAACTCGAAAGCACCATCGACACTTTTTCTCACCAATGTTTTTTATTGTCATATGTTAAAACTAAAAAAAATGAATACCAACACATTTCAAGCTACCTACCATTAATGGATCTAATTTTAAAAATAAATTCCAAATCCAATACTTGTCATTTTCAATATTCCTCCATTAATGGCATCTTGATCCCATTTCAAATTATTACCATATTCAATCCTATTAACTTCAATGCAATCCTTTTACTAATGAGTTATGACTTCCTATAAAAATAGCACTTAGGGTGACCAATTTATCATTATCTTGAATTGTACCAATAATATATCAGAATATATTTAGATTCATATAAACTCATCTTCATGCATGGTAATGTTATGTCAAAATATTACCACAACCTTATGAAGGACATCCTTTGAGCATTCAAGCTCTCATATTTACAAGCATAGAGTCTCCAAGCATCTAAGCATCAAGCATTCAAGCATCCAAGCATTCATGTATTCAAGTATTCAAGCCTTTCGACTCAAGCTCTCAAGTGTCTACAAGCAAACAAGTAAGCTTCCAACAAGCTTCCACAAACAATGGGAAATAACATTAGTGATGCAGGAGCATCCGGTGGTCAAGGAGCAATCTTGCATCCTCCAAATCATTTTATTGTTTGCTTTTATTTTCTAAGTACTTGTGTTGGGTTTGTTTCGAATCTTGGACCAAGAGGGAGGTTTTTTAAAAAGAAGAGGAAGTTTTAGTGTAAAGGCACAAGTTGCGTTGGGGTCACGAAATCGCAACCCCAAAGCTTCGGAAGGGCAATGGCCAGTTTGAGTCGCGATATCGCGACGTCGCGATATCGCGACGCTTGTTCCGACTTCAACAGCATTGAACAGTTGGCAATTAAAATCAAAGGCTCGGTGCACACGAAGAAGGGGAGAAGGTTTTGGTCGCGATATCGCGACGTCGCGATATCGCGACATCTTTTGCAAACGGAGGAGAGGTGACCGTTGGGTCGCGATATCGCGACGATGTTTCAAAGCTGAGGGCAGACGTCAGTTGGGTCGCGATATCGTGACATGTCGCGATATCGCGGCCCAAGAAAAAGTCAAACGGAAATAAACACGTGGACGGTTGGACAGGGTGAAATTGACATGTGGTTGCCATGTTTCTTAAAGGCAACACGACCAGTTGGGGATAGAGTTAATTTTGACACGTGGAGACACACTTGTAACAGATCATGAGGTTGAGGGCCACGTAATCGGAGGAGAGAGATTTAGACGTTGACCAAGTTTAAGTATCTTGGGATGTCGTTTCTGGAGGAACCGTAGTTACAGGTGAAAGACTTAATGACGGAGACATCGATATTTAAAGACAGTCAGATTAAAACGGTGGGTGCAGGGTATGGGAAGCCATGAATGTAGGCTCTAGACGGATCGGACAGTGGCCATTTATGGCAGAAAACAAAAGGAAAGGAAAATATTGAAATTTCAACGGAGGGAAAATGAAATTCGAATTGGTCTTTGTGCGGGAGCATTAATTACAGGGAAGGTCGAGACCACATTAAAACGGGGAAAATTTGTATGGGAAAGGGGATGGTGAATTTCGGGATTGGGGGAGAAGTGGTATACTGGAGAGAATACTGTAACCCGTATTATGCTATATTTTTAATGAAATTACCATGAAATTACTGTGAATGTGTTTGTGTGAATCCCGGCTTGCCATCAATTAGTATCTTGGGTTGTGCTATTTTACCTTAATTTATGTTAATTATCAAAGCACAATGACCATCTACTATATTTTTCGGATGCACATAGTGCTTGCGCTTCATGGAGAGTGCATAGTATGAAATTTTGAGGATCATAGGACACAATTTTAAGGATTACCTCCATGATTTTTGTAAGGTTGGATCCTTTTTTTGATGTGATATTTGATGCTTGCTTTACCTAAACTAGCCTAGTCTATCGGGTTCTATTAAGGGGAAATG
Source organism: Wollemia nobilis (assembly GCA_028583015.1). NCBI lineage: Eukaryota > Viridiplantae > Streptophyta > Pinopsida > Araucariales > Araucariaceae > Wollemia > Wollemia nobilis. Next base: position 700,489 of record JAQPPZ010002662.1, read on the forward strand.
AATAATAAAAGAAGACTCAAAAATCAAATAACTCTAAAGTAGAGTCCTATGGTACTAGAAGTGATACGCTAAGATCATAAAGACTCTTTGTACCATAGTGGGATTAATGAATACATAAAATATTCATCAACAACATGCGAGGAGTATGGTTTCATAAAGCTTAAAACATCATGTGTAAACATACATAAGAACTAGGATAGAGAGAAAATAATTATATCTTCTCATACATATCATAACTAGATTACATTTATGCCTAAGAAAGAGGCTCAAAGCTTATCGACAAAGCAACCTAATTCTTGAGCCATACTGTGATACAATCGAGAAGTGAAGGAAAATTGTGCACAAGGCTAGATACTAGGCATAAATAAACAACTTTTTATTACCAAAAATTTATGAAATTATCTAGTATTACTCCTTATTTGCAGTCTAGTTGATTATTTTCCATGTGATCTTCCTTGCATGTTGGTCAATGTTCTGATTTTTTCCCTTTTATATATTTTTTGGTTTGGTGAATGTCTTTTGTCATTGACCCATCCATTGCTCTCTTCCAATATTTTAGTGATTTCCTTTCAACCAAGACTACCATACATTTTGGTTTAGTGGGTATGCCTAATTCATTTCCCTCTTTAGATTTTTCACCAATTTTCCTCCTTTGCTATCTTGTTATCAAAATTCAAATATTGTCTTCATATGGACGAATAGGATTTATTAGTTCACACCAACTTCACATATTGAAGTGCTCCAATAATATTCTACTTTAGTAGACTATAAGTTTTTGGGTTCTCTTGATGGAAATATGGATGCAAGAGACTCATCTTACTAGTAATTTGTCCACTCACCTTGGAACCCACTCCTTCAATTGTTGGGTCTTCTTAGTTAGGGAATTTTGTTGGTGTTTTCTTGTAACCCACATAAGGGAACAATTCCTAGGTGGATAATCATTGCAAATCCAATTAGACATGGAATATACCCTAGTCTATGGGCTCATCCCTCTAGGTAAAGGTTGATTTTACAATTGCTATATGGTTCAAAACCTTTTAAAAGTTGGAGCTCTTTTAACTATCATTAAAAATGATCTGATAATCCTATCAATGGTAGGGGCTAGCTTAGTTGCCACCCAAAAGGCTATGGATATTTTTTTGTCCAGTCTGGTTGGTCAATGTGGCCTCATGACACAAGGAGCTTGAGATTTACTTTTATCTTGCAACAATACCTTTCCCCTGATGATATTATCAATGGTTTCTTGGTTTTGGCTACTTGGTAAATTTTATGCGCCTCAATTCCTCTCATATTTTTCTCCTTCAAAAATCAATATTGGGTCCTATCCTACTCAGAATTATCCTTGTCAATTAAATTTACCCGATGTACTAAATTTTCACTATAACTTTGATGACTTATAGGGGATCTTCTACTTGAAAGAAACAAGGAATCTAGAAATAATGTACTTATCTATTGGGTTTAGAGTCTATTAGGAAAACCCTTGGGATGCTATGTAGCTTAAGGAGACGAGAGGAAGATATCACTCTTTGAGGGTATACCTACTTGAGAGTTCATGGAATACTAAGGGGATGATGATACTTTTATAGATTTCTCCCTTTAGGGGAGCCATCACATTCATCTTCTTATGACTTCCATTCTTTCATTGATATATTTCTTCTAGTAAAGTGATATGGAAGGACTTTTCCTACGTGCCTAAGTAGTGAAGACATCATCACCCATTGCTTCTCCTCAATCTTAACTATGGTGCATATATTTTCATAAATCAAATGGTTCTTGAATGGATGGTTATAATATTGAGGAGCCTACTCTTTGGCTATGTTTCTACCTTCACATATACTTGATTCATGCAAATTATATTGTATTATGCAAACCATACTTTAAGCATACCATAATTTTTGTTCTCCTATTGAAACTCTAAATTGACCATTTCTTGCAAAACTCGTCAAAATGAAGGATATATATATATATATATATATATATATATATATATATAGTACAAATACCTAGATAGGATGACACTTTGTCCTCCACCCAAATTCTAACCCATGCCTATGGGATAAAATATTTTACCTAGATGATCCCAAGCTTGGGTATCCCCATACTTCATCCAATTTAAGGAAAGTTCTTCATCCAAAGACCTCCTTGATTTGGGCCACTCATCCTCCATCTCAAAAACTCTATCTGATGCTTGGTTACAGCATTGGTAGAAACTCAATATGATTTTATATAGGGGCTCCTAAGATCTCAATCCTAATCCTATCCTTGGTTATTAGGACCGTAGTGTACTATTTGCATGTAGGTAGCCCCCAACTTAGCGATGAAGTCTTTTGAAAGACAAATGTTGAATGATGTATGGAGGTTGATTGCCATAATATCTAATGGAATGGTATGGCTAGGATAGGAATACAATGTGAGCATGAGGTCTCTTATAATCCCATGAATTTGTATTGATATCTCATCTAGTTGTAGCACCTTTCTATTAGTCAATTGAAAAGGTAGCCCCATTGCATTCACCATTGCATTTTACATTACTAAAGTACTAGCTCCAAAGTTGATCAAGCAGTTGTGAACTAGCTTGTCCTCCTATATTAGAGTTAAAAAGAAATATTTGAACTTGATTATGCTTACTACAAGACCAAGAGTTTTCATTTCTTCCTAATCTACCAAGGTTTCCCTTGAGCCCTCTTCTTGTGGGGTGCTCAGCAACAGTCATGATCTAAGCCCATCCTTAGTTGTCCAAGGAGTTCTTACCAGTTCTAACTAGAGTGTAGGCTCCTTTGGATGCTTTGGGATGACCCATTGATGGATACTAAAAAGTCCTATATAGGGTTATGCATATTGGTTATTTATCGCCAAGTTGGCTAAAATTATGATTTTCACAATTTGGAATTGGCTAATATTTGGGACCTTTGACTAGGGCCCATTAGCTAAAAAAATTTGGGTGCAAATGTTTTTGGGTCGATTCGCCCCAATTTTATTAATTTGACCATTTTAAGTTTAAATTTTCAATATTTCCCCTAATAATAGTGAACCTTCTACATGTGTTTGGACACTATTCACCTAGATTTCAAAATTTATTCACCAAATTTTTATAAATACATTTTGGGGCTGACCCATTATGTATAAACCTAGTCCAATGTGTTATGGCTTGGTTTGGCTATGGTGGGGATGCCTCATTCCATTTGGTTGGCCTTATATTGATGCTTTAGGATGCATATCTACTCTCATTGTGTTATCCAGTTACCTCCATTATGATTAGTGCTGCACAATCTAGTTGGATTTGTGGGTTATGAAGTGTTGGAGGGCTTATCCAGTTGGCCACAACATATACCTCCTCCTCCAAGGTGACTAAAAATTACTTCATAGAAGCAATATTTAGATCATAGATGATTGTGAAGTGGAATGGCTAACTTAGTTCTAATGTTTCTACCCCCAAAAATAATAGATGTCTAGGGCACTACGTCATTTGGTATTGTTACAAATTATTGGAAAATCCCTCTAGGATAAGCTTTCAAGGGTATGCACCTGGGTATGGGCAATACCATGTCACAAATTCCTTCATGTAATTATTTTACATAGGGGCAATATCTCTAGTATGGTTGGAAGGGATATGCTATAGTAGGATAAGGACAAAAACTAACTAGTAGTCATTGCCCTAAGCCTAATGAGCTTTCCTATTGGCTTGGAAATGAGGTTATTGGTACCCATTAGGGGAGGGCCTATAGAATTAGCTATGTTGTTGATATGGAAGTATTGGATAGTTTTGATGTTAAAACCTCTAAACATTTTATTATATTCTTATGCTAGTACCTCACTATAGAGCATCTAGAGCATCCTTTTCATTTTGCTCATCTTGACTATAGGTTGGAAATTTAAAGCCAGATGACTAAGAGCAGGGAGTAGGACTAGCTTACAATGAAAGTGGGATAAAAGGTAGTGCGATGTACAATTAGAGGTGGTTATTAAGGGGGATAGATGATTGGGAAAATGGGCATTAAGGGCCTAGGAAATAGCCTTCCCATATTGATGAGGTCATTTTATACCTAGTGTTGGACATTTTGAGCAATTTATTGTAATTGATGTCAAAGTTGCATGAGGTGTCGTTGATGTTAGAATATCATAAAAAGCAAGATAAGTTTGGAAAAGAAAGTAGTTGATTTGAAAGACTTAAAAGAGTTACTTAATTTTAAAGATTTAAATTATTTAATATTTAATTTATTTAAATTAAAGATTTAAATAAGTTAAAATTAAATATTGAAATATTTTAATTAAACTCCATTATAAAGTTTTTTTAATGGCTTATCTTTAAAATTAATTAGTGGGCCACCCACTAATATTATTGAACCTGACATCTCAAACAAATATCCATGGCATCGACGGTTTTATCTTAAAGACCTCCTCGTCGACGTTATTTTCAAAAAGGGACTAACGACGTGTATGAAAAGATTTTTTATAGAAAACATTATTACCTCGTCGAACTTGGTATAAAACACACATAAGTTATACATAACAGATAAGGAAGGAAGTTTCAAAAATAGTGCTAAGTGTGAATAAAAAGGATTTTTACTTCTTTAGCAAAAGGGAATTTGGTTCTAAGAAAAGTACTTTGGAAGATTGATCAAACCTTTAGTATGCTCGAAACTGAAGCTAAACAAAGTGAGATGAATAATGTGAGACATGAGTGAATTATTTATGAATGAAGAGCACTGTATAAGCAACACAACAGTGATACAAATATTTGGAAGGTGCAGAATTCGAAGATAAAGAGAGGGGAGGTGAGTCACCGACACATCAAAGGAAGAAACGACACTTCTCGAATTGTGCAAAATAGTGATTGAGGGAGGTGGTCCAATCATCAAAACTCGCCTGCTGAAGCCTCAAACCCTATCTCCTCCAAGTTTGATTTCATTTGATGAGCTGGTCGGAGTCGCTGGTGGAACAGTGTGAGAGCTATAGTGTGGAGCAATCAGGCAATAGTCACAACCGTCAAATTGTGAACTTGATTCCACGAAAGCCATGTAGCTTCAGTGGTATATGCATCCTTTCTAAGGCATTAAATCAGAGGTAAAGCAAAGGTTCGAATCTATTGAAGATTTATTGGGTGTCTTGAGTGCAAAATTTTTGGTGGATTATAAGGTATGCCTAAATTTTGTTATATTCGATGTTGAAGGGTCTGAAAGTTAATTTGATGTATAAGGTTCACTTTTGAGAATTTTATAAATTGTATGGTGTGTGCATTCGTAGTCATAAGGGTTTGATAATTAATCCTTAGGGAGATATAAGGGGTGTAAAATAAAAAGAGTATATTTTGTTTAAAGCATAAGGTTGTTTGATTATTTCTCTAAAATAAAGTTTGGGGAGTAATAAGGGTACAAAACAAGAAGCATATATTGATTATTAAATAAGTGGATATGATATAGTTACTTAAGGAAATATTGATCAATATAGATTGCATGAAATATTAGAATATTGAATGTTTGTTGAGATGGAGTGATAAGGTGTAGTTTTGACAATTTTTGGTGGATTATAAGGTATGCCTAAATTTTGTTATATTCGATGTTGAAGGGTCTGAAAGTTAATTTGATGTATAAGGTTCACTTTTGAGAATTTTATAAATTGTATGGTGTGTGCATTCAGAGTCATAAGGGTTTGATAATATTTGTGTAGTTAATCCTTAGGGAGATTTAAGGGGTGTAAAATAAAAAGAGTATATTTTGTTTAAAGCATAAGGTTGTTTGATTATTTCTCTAAAATAAAGTTTGGGGAGTAATAAGGGTACAAAACAAGAAGCATATATTGATTATTAAATAAGTGGATATGATATAGTTACTTAAGGAAATATTGATCAATATAGATTGCATGAAATATTAGAATATTGAATGTTTGTTGAGATGGAGTGATAAGGTGTAATTTTGACAATTTTTGGTGAATTATAAGGTATGCCTAAGTTTTGTTATATTTGATTTTGAAGGGTATGAAAGTTAATTGGAGGTATAAGGTTCATTTTTGAGAATTTTATAAATTGTATGGTGTGTGCATTCGGAGTCATAAGGGTTTGATAATATTTGTGTAATTAATCCTTAGGGAGATATAAGGGGTGTAAAATAAAAAGAGTATATTTTGTTTAAAGCATAAGGTTGTTTGATTATTGCTTTATCATAAAGTTTGGGGAGTAATAAGGGTACAAAACAAGAAGCATATATTGATTATTAAATAAGTGGATATGATATAGTTACTTAAGGAAATATTGACCAATATAGATTGCATGAAATATTAGAATATTGAATGTTTGTTGAGGTGGAGTGATAAGGTGTAATTTTGATATCATTTTGTATTGTGTTTTGTTGAGGAAATTATTATCTTCTAACCCTTATTGAGATTGGCAAAGAAGTAATTGTGAGTGTGGCAGATTTGTGAGATCAACTCCTTGTCAAGCAAAAAGGTATGGGCAAATTCTTCTTTGGTTGAGTTGGTTGATTGGCATTCTAGAAAATAAAGTTTGGAGTGAAAAGGATTTGATTAGGGTTTCCTTTTTGAAAGTGTTTGAGTTAATGCTTCAAGGTTTTTTGAAATTGAGAGTTGTGATTAAAACCTTGTTTGATAAGCATTTTTGTTGAGACCATTGGTTGTGTGAAGTGTTTTGAGTTAATGCTTCAAGGTTTTCTAAAAATAAGAGTTATGGTTAAAACTTTGTTTGATAAGTATGGTTGTTGAAGTGAGTTGTTATGCAAAGAACTTGAACTAGGGTTTGGAAAGATCATGAGTATCATTGTTATGTGAGATTTGTTGTTGAGCATTGTTGGAAATATTTTGAGTTGGTGTATACATGCTTGGACTAGGGTTTGTGAGCAAGAGTTGTTTCTTGAGTGATTGGTTGAGTAGAGTTGATTGAGCCTACTCAAGTGGATGTATGAAGTGATTGTTCAAGTTCCATAAAACAAACTATCCTATATTCTGATTTGAGTTGTGAAAGAGATTGAGCTTTGAGAATAGAATATATTGAGTCTCTAACAATTCTCTTTATGCTTCTATGAGATTGATTTAAGTTGAGAAAGTGATTGAGTTTTGAGTATAGAACATATTGAGTCTCTAACAATTCTCTTTATGCTTCTATGATATTGATTTAAGTTGAGAAAGAAATTGAGCTTTGAGTGTAGAACATATTGAGTCTCTAAAAATTCTCTTTATGCTTCTATGAGATTGGATAAGTTCTATGCGGACTTGTTAAGCAAATTTGAGGTAAATCTTTGAGAAGACTTATGGATTGATTTTGTGTGAGCTTTTGTGTGAGAATTTTTGGAAGCTTACAATATAGATTTGGTTAAGTCTTAGAGAGGACTTATTGAGCAGATTTGGACAAGTTCTGTGTGAGCTTGTTGAGCATATTTGAGCAAGTTCTAGAGTGGACTTGTTGAGCAGATTTGAGCAAGTTCTAGAGAGGACTTGTGGACATATTAGTGTGAGCTTTTGTGGAAGCTTATAAGGTAGATTTGAGATAAGTATTTGAGAAGACTTGAGAGCAAAGTTGATTGATTTGTTCAAAACTTGAGTTAAGGTTTGGGGCAGATCCATCAAAGTTGAGTCAATCCTTGAGTTAAGGCTTGAGGACAGAGATCGAAGACATATTTGTGCTAGACCGACTGGACTATGTTTAGTGCATATTTGAGAGTAGAGTTTGGTGTAGATTTGAGGATAGGTTTGTGCCAGAATAGAGATAGAGATTGAGCAGATTTGTGCTAGACCAAATGGACTATGTTTAGTGTATATTTGAGTGGACTTGTTGAGCATACTTGTGCTAGACCGACTAGACTATGTTTAGTGCAAGACTTGAGTAGAAATGTGGTAGACCAACTGGACTGTGTTTAGTACAGAATTGAGATAGAGCTTTGGAGGTGATAGAGCAGAGAGGACAGTAGTCTCCAGTGGATAGAGATCCATCAGCCAGGGAAGTGAGGATAGGTCTTCTAAGTGGGGATAAGAGTCTTTAGTGGAGAGAGATCCACAAGCCAATGCAGTGGAGGCAGTAGTCTTCTAGAGGATCACCAACCAGAGTAGAGGAGAAGGAGTTCTCCTATGGATAGATATCCACAAACTAGATTTAGGGGATCAACATCTCCTTTGGACAGAGGTCCATAAACATTGTAATTGGGAAGGATTCCCAAGAGATTATTTGAGAAATATTTAGAAGAAATATTTTCTCTATGGATGTAACCCACATTGGGTGAACCACGTTAAATTGGTGTCTCTATTGTGTGTGATGATTTATGCATTGCTTTGGTTATTGCTATTGATATTGCCATTGATTATATTGATTAATACTATTTGAGAAAGAAAAGTAAAAAGTGGTCTTATAATGTTCACCCCCCTCTCAGTATAAGCTTGTGTTCTTCAATTGGTATCAGAGCTGATTCCTTTGAAATAAGTTTAACAACTTGAAGGAATATCCTACAAGAACACAAATGGCAAAGAAAGGCAAGAGTAGAAGCATGAGACACAAGAAGAAAATAACACCTATGGTCATGAAAGAAAAGGAATATGAGTTTAATATTGTTGTGTTGGGAGGACAAATGGAAATAGATTCAAGATATGAATCAAGTAATGGAGAAATATCTAGACTGATAAAGTTTTGTACCAGATGTGGGAAGACAGGTCATCATGCAACTTATTGTTCACAAGAAGGTGAAGAATATTTTGTTTGTGGTCAACTCGGTCATGATGCAAGTTATTGCAATGGGTTTGATAGCAGTGAATATGAAGATGATTCTCTCAGATTTGAATTTCTAAAGAATGAGTCGAAAAAAGGATAACAGGAATAGTCAAAGTAGGTATCAAGAAGAAACTCTACTTTGGACAATAGAAGAAATTGAAGAAGAGGAAGATTCAAAAAAAGAAAAAGAGGAAGCCACTCTTAAGGAACTTATTGAATTGAAAAGAGAGAATTTAGAATTGAAGGCTCAAATACAAGAAGATGAGAAATGTAAGACAAAGCTTCTACAGGATATCTCTGACTTGAGAGATAAGGTTGAAAAAGCAAGAAGATTTGAAGAAGGTATGATTAAATAGTAAAAGGTAAAAGAGATAGAATGTGAAAGGCTTATGATTACTCTTGAAGAATTAAAAAGGGAGAACTCAGGATTAAGAGTTCAAGCTCAAGAAGATGAGAAAGCAAAAGCAAGGTTTCTACAAGAACTCACCAACTTCAAAATCAAAGCTGAAGAGACAAAAAAAATTGAAGAAGGTATGGCCAAAAAATTAAAGACAAAAGATCTAGAGTGTGAAAGATTAGAGCATGAGATAGTTTCACTAAGGATGGAAGTAAAAGGTTCTAAGGACAAGCTACACAAGTTTGAGGAAAATTCAAAGACTTTGGATAGGATTATCAATGCACAAAGGTCATCAGTCACCATAACAGGACTTAGTTCTAAAGAAGAACAAGGGAAACAAGAAGCAAAAAAAGGAGAGTCAAGCTCAAACACCAGAAAAGAAGAAGAGTCAAAAGAAGTAAGTAAAAGAGAGAGTGAGACTTCTAAGGAGAAGTTGGACAATAGAAAGTTCAACAAGAAAAGGAACAATGCACAAGTAAGGAACAGATGGAACAAGAAATAGGTAGAAGAGACTAAGAGACCAATGGGGTCTAGGCAAGGTTTCTTCAATGGAAGATGTTTTTCATGTCACAGCTTTGGACACATGGCATCATGGTGCAGGACACATGAAAGATAGGAATATGGGAATGGATAACTTTTCCATGGGTATTGTTACTCATGTAATCAGTTTGGTCACAAGGCAATAAATTGCAGGGTTCATGAAAGAAGAGGATATGGCTTCACTAGGAGAAATCCTAAGATATTTGCACCTCCAAGGAATAATAACATTAAGTGTTATAAGTGCAATAATGATGGTCATACAACAAAGTTGTGTAGAGCAAAAATTCCAAAAATAGGCATAAACAGGAGCAAGAACAGGAACATGGATGTGAACATGAACAAGAACAGGAACATGGATGTGAACAGGAACAAGAACAAGAATAGGAATGATGACATGGATAGGAACATAGAAACCACGGATAGAAACAACCAGAGGATTCAAAAAAATCAAAAAGTATAAGCAGAAGATGGAGGATAAAGGTAAAGAACAATGCTTTTTGGGAGTAGAAATACTCCCACCCCAGAATTAACCACCTTAATAGAAGGTGGGGGAGGGGCTAAGCTAAGAGGCTCATTCTTAGCCCCGAGCCCCAAAGGTGACCCTTTGCCATTGATGTCAAAGGGGGAAGAGATTTGTGTAATGGGGAGAGATTTGATATTTGAGAGAGCATTGAGCCAGGGGGAGCATAATAAAAAGAAAGGTCAAGTTTTGGTAAAAAGAATTTGGGTTGCCATCAATGACAAAGGGGGAGATTGTTGGACATTTTGAGCAATTGATTGTCATTGATGTCAAAGTTGCATGAGGTGTCATTGATGTCAGAATGTCATAAAAAGCAAGACAAGTTTGGAAAAGAAAGTAGTTGATTTAAAAGACTTAATTTATTTAAATTAAAGATTTAAATAAGTTAAAATTAAATATTTTAATATTTTAATTAAACTCCATTATAAAGTTTTTTTAACAGCTAATCTTTAAATTTAATTAGTGGGCCACCCACTAATGTCGTTGAACCTGACATCTCAAAAAAATATCCATGGAACCAAGGGTTTTATCTTAAATACCCCCTCGTCAATGTCATTTTCAAAAAGGGATCGATGACGTGTATGAAAAGATGTTTTATAGAAAATATTATTACCTCGCCGACCTTGGTATAAAACACACATAAGTTATATATAACGAAGAAGGAAGGAAGTTTAAAAAATAGTGCTAAGTGTGAATAAAAAGGATTTTTACTTGTTCAGCAAAAAGGAATTTGGTTCTGAGAAAAGTACTTCGATAGATTGATAAAACATTTTGTACGCTCAAAAGCGAAGCTAAACAAGGTGAGATGAATAATGTGAGGTATTGGTGAATTATATATGAATGAAGAGCACTGTATAAGTGACACAAAAATGATACAAATTTTTGGGAGGCGTAGAAGTCAAAGATAAATATAGGGGAGGTGAGTCGCTGACACATTAGAGGAAGAAACGGTGCTTTGTGTGAAATAGTGATTGAGGGAGGTGGTCCAATCATCAACACTCGCTTTCTAAAGACTCAAACCTTATCTCATTCGAGTTTGATTTCATTTGACGAGTTGGTCAAAGTGGCTGGTGGAACAGTGTGAGAGCTATAGTGTTAGGTACAATGTGGGTTCAAAACTCATCACTATAAATTGATAGAAATTTTTTTTGGAGCAGTCAGGTGATAGTCACAACTATCAAATTGTGAACTTGGATTCACGAAAGCCACGTATATCTGGTGGTATCTACATTCTTTATAAGGTGCTACGTCAGAGGTAAAGCGAAGGTTCGAATCTCCTAAATATTTGTTGGGTGTCTTGATCACACAATTTTTTGTGGATTATAAGGTATGCCTAAGTTTTGTTATATTTGATGTTGAAGGGTCTGAAAGTTAATTGGAGGTATAAGGTTCACTTTTGAGAATTTTATAAATTGTATGGTGTGTGCATTTAGAGTCATAAGGGTTTGATAATATTTGTGTAATTAATCCTTAGGGAGATATAAGGGGTGTAAAATAAAAAAGTATATTTTGTTTAAAGCATAAGGTTGTTTGATTATTGCTTTATCATAAAGTTTGGGGAGTAATAAGGGTACAAAACAAGAAGCATATAGTTATTATTAAATAAGTGGATATGATATAGTTACTTGAAGAAATATTGACCAATATAGATTGCATGAAATATTAGAAGATTGAATGTTTGTTGAGGTGGAGTGATAAGGTGTAATTTTGATATCATTTTGTATTGTATTTTTTTGAGGAAATTATTATCTTCGAACCCTTATTGAGATTGGCAAAGAAGTAATTGTGAATGTGGCAGATTTGAGAGATCAACTCCTTGTCAAGCAAAAAGGTATGGGAAAATTCTTCTTTGGTTGAGTTGGTTGATTGGCATTCTAGAAAATAAATTTTGGAGTGAAAAGGATTTGATTAAGGTTTCCTTTTTCGAAAGTGGTTGAGTTCATGATTCAAGGTTTTCTGAAAATGAGAGTTGTGATTAAAACCTTGTTTGATAAGCATTGTTGTTGAGACCATTGGTTGAGTGAAGAGTTTTGAGTTAATGATTCAAGGTTTTCTAAAATTAAGAGTTGTGGTTAAAACCTTGTTTGATAAGTATAGTTGTTGAAGTGGGTTGTTATGCAAAGAACTTGAACTAGGGTTTGGAAAGATCATGAGTATTATTGTTATGTGAGATATGTGTTAAGCATTGTTGGAAACATTTTGAGTTGATGTTTACATGCTTAGACTAGGGTTTGTGAGCAAGATTTGGTTCTTGAGTCATTGGTTGAGTAGAGTTGATTGAGCCTAGTCAAGTGGATGTATGAGGTGATTGTTCAAGTTCCATAAAATAAACTATCCTATATTCTGATTTGAGTTGAGAAAGAAATTGAGCTTTGAGTATAGAACATATTGAGTCTCTAAAAATTCTCTTTATGCTTCTATGATATTGATTTGAGTTGAGAAAGTGATTGAGTTTTGAGTATAGAATATATTGAGTCTCAAAAAATTCTCTTTATTCTTCTATGAGATTGATTTGAGTTGATAAATAAATTGAGCTTTGAGTATAGAACTAAGTAGGAAACTGAAGAGATACATCCCATAATCCAATCCATCCAATCCTTAGAGAAACCAAATTTCCTCAAAACTTTGATAAGGAAGTGCCAATCCACTCTATCATAAGCTTTGGATAAGTCTAACCGAATGAAAATAGAAGGATAATTTTGCATATCCATGGAATGGATGGCTTCCTAAGCAAGAACTATCTCATCTACTATTTGACGTCCTTCCACATATCCCCCTTGCTCTGGGGAAATAATCTTATGCAAAATATGCTTCAACCTTTCTACCATGATTTTAGTAATTATTTTGAGAACATTACATAAAGCAATAGGTCTAAAAGCTGAGATATGATCAACCTCTTGAGATTTTGGAACAAGAGTAATATAAGTTTTATTGATAACCTTCAAAATTTCTTTGGATTTCCTGGCTTCTTCCACCACCTCTAATAAATCAACATGAAGGATATCCCAGAACTCTTGGTAGAACTCAATAGGAAAACCATCAGGACCTGGGGTTTTCCATTTTTGCATTTTAAAAACTACTTGTTGAAGCTCATTGATAGTAACAGTAAAAGATTTTAACTTGCAATGAAATCAATAAAATAAATAAATGGACAAAATTATTGATTGGGGAATGTGCAATACCTCTGGACACACCAAAAATAATTGATGTGGCCTAAGAAGGTGCTTTAGTAGTGATGATAGATGATCAAGTGGTAAGGACTTATACTCACCTCAAACCATTGTGATGTGCTATGTGAATCTAGTACTTAATAGCTAGGTCCCAATTCAGAGTGACAATGAGGGAACCACCTTGCAAGAGCAGACTATACTATGAATTGATTAGGCTCAAGCAGTTGAGACTATGAATTGCCTAGGGATAGGTAGTCAATACTACTGGTAGACGATGTGGGACCAACCTAGATGGGTCCTGATCTAGGTGGTTTTTGGATAGTTTTTGTATGGTTTTGAACCTAAAAATATAGTTAGAAGATAAAAAATGTGAGCAATAGTTTTTCAAAATACTCAAAAGAATACATAAGACAAATCATGAAATAAAGGTCAATAAAATAGTATTTTCCATAGCCTAAAAAGAAAAAAATGCCATGTGTGGTCAAAGGTTAGAAGGTCCCATCATAATCACCAAAATGTTGAATATAAAATGTGTCATTTTATTTATTACAAAATATGTTACAATACATGCTTTTACAATGCCCCATGGGATACAAGAGGGGTTTCCAAGGTGGATTATCCCCTTTACAAATGTAAATGTAATGGCACAAAAAGTATTTTAGACCACCTCAAAGTGTGGGTGGGATTTTGTGCTTGATGACCACCCTTGGTTTAATGAGTCTCCAAGAGCCCTTGTACAAAACCAAACACAATGGGTAGTAGCACCTCTTGGGTCCACCTAAGTTGGATCCAAGTTTATGTAAGATGCAAAAATGAAAGAGAACTAAAATTAAAGCATTAACATAGCTTAAAATGAGACAAAACACATAAAATATTACCTTTCTTTCCTTTGTAGACATGTATATTGTTGACTATATGACTATGATTGGTTTTGGCCGTCAAGCACTTAGGGGCAGGTGATCTTGACTATGAACCACTACGGGTGGAATATTGAGTCTCTGATGCTCAAAATGTAATGAAAATTTAGGAGGAGGTTATATAGGATGTTAGAGGTTGAATTTCTAACTTTAACTATTCCTAAGAGGGAATCGCCTAGGGTTGGACGATTTTTATTGTGAACCACCTAGGGGTAGATAGTTGTGACTCTGCTATCCAAAATCTAATGAAATATTCAAGAGATATTTGATGTGGTGTCATAAGCCTATGGTATAAGTCTAGAGTTGACTAGATATTCCACCTATGGATAGTTTTGTAAAACAAATATGTGCAAATGGAGTGATACAAAGTTATCCATGGCTGATATACAAACAAGGGATGTGCACACAAAGTGGATTCTAACTAAAATTTGGTAGAGTTTTGGTATGTAATATCACACTCCTCTTACAAATAAAATAAATAGGTTGGTATTTATATAATTTTTCAAGAGAGAGGGGTTTATGAGGTGGACATAACATGGATGCCAAGTGCCTTGGGTAAGGGGAGTAAAATGTAGTATTTCTAAGGTGGATGGTCAAATAGGCATGGCTTGCACCATGCTTCATTAATATCCTTATGTGGGGAGAGTCCTCAGTAAACTCAAGTTCTATGTGCATACCATACCTCATTAATGGCCTTGGGTGGGGAGAGTCCTCACCCCATCCAAATGCATTAAAGAGCATGGGGGATTGTGTGGGTGCATGGGGATATGGAGAATAGTGGATAGGTTAGGCTAGGGTGAGGTGGACCTAGGCTAAAGTCAAAGGGTATACTAGGGGAATGGGACAATCACATGGTGACCATGGGCTAGGTGTAGGATGGGGTTTAGTGTGCAAAATGGGTTGGAAGGGCTGATTTGATGTTTCTAAGGTTTAATGCCAAATATTTAAATTGATTGGGACGTTTGTATAATTATTGTTTATTGACCTTATATAAATGCTAATTTGACCTTTTTTAGGTTTCTATAGTTGCATTTGGATGTAAATTAAGGATATATTAGGGTTAAACAAATAATTATATTAGGATAATTGTAGGTATTTTTCAACTAATCCTTTAAACACAAAATGCACACAAACTACCCCTAGGCTCAAAGTGAAATAGAGGACAGTGGAAAATCATTATGAAGATGCATTTCATGCTACCTTTCCCATTTTCCCTCACCATATGTCAACTACAAATTTTGATATGCCCTTTTAGAGAGTCTTTTCCTAGTTGTACTATTCACTTTATATAAGCTTAGACACTACATGTGCATCCATAAAACCTTTGTCATCATGAGGGTTGATCCCTTGTGATATCACATATCCAAGCCTTATATCTTAGAATGAACTACTAAGAGGGTCATTATGCTTAGTATATTTGATATTGAGATTATTATCCAAAGGTTGTGAAAGGCTAGGTCATTGTTGACCAGTTAACATTTTTTCCTTTAAAAACTAGCCATCCCTTAGTAGTAGACTTTTACAATGTGCCAGTCTTCAAATTAGATGCAAATTGACTTGATTATTGGACTCTATACTTCTATGGTGCTAAACGAGTGAAATGAATGGAGGAAAGAATCATATTTGTTACTTATTAAAATCAACTTATGCCTTTGTCCATTAAGCTTTAGTTTTCCTATATAAACATTATCGTTGAATAAAAAGCCCTTATACTAGGTCTACATGTAGCATTAGCTCTTGAGGTTATAATACTCTCTATATTTGGATATTCCTTGCTTTTAGTCAAACAAGTAAATGATTTTTAGAAAAATAAATATGAAAATATTTAGACATACAAATATATCATCACTAAACTTATGGTTGCTTTTGACAAAATCACCCTTGAAGCTTTCCCTAAGTCTAGTAACTGCCATGTTGATGCTATGGCCTTAGTTGCATCCTTTATCCTTTGAGATATAGATGTAAAAAAGCTATGATAACATTCAATAAATTAGAGACTTTCCACCCTAAGTCTAGTCAACTTTCTTTAGGAGTCTTTTCCATAAAAGAAACTCCTTTTGATTTTTGGTACATTGATATCTTTCTTTCCTTAATATTGACACTTTGATTGATGGTTTGATATGGAATGAGTGTAATAAACTCATGCAATTATTCTATATAAATGTCATCATTGGTGATATCTTATACCATCATAGCCTTGATGGTATTTTTATTAAATTCTTAACCTCATTCAAATCCAAAGTAGTCATCAAATAAAACCATGATGGATCATGCAATGGTTACTTTGGTTATGTTGATAACAATTAAAGCACAATGGTATTTATTGTATTTACTAGATTTACCTAGTGCTCATACCTCATAGAGGGTGCATAGTCTAAAATATCTAGGAGCGTGGGTTTTGACTTCAAGGATGAACTTTAGGATTTTTTCAAGGATGGATCTCCCCAAAAATTATGTAGGAAATTAAAAAAATTTAGTTCAAAATTTTGTCCAGGCTCCCTAAAATTCACTTCGGATGATCTTGAACCTATAGATTTCAAGCCATAAATATTGTAGGTGTGCTGGTTATGTTGGATGTAGACTTATTTTGTTGCTCTACTGATCACACATACTATAAATATCTTATGAGTAGACCCTAAGATCTTCTATCACTGATGTTCTTGGCCTTGGGATCACTTCTTGGATCACCTTCATATTGCTTCTTTAAATGTGCCATCCATCATATTTGGATATCGTGCCTAGTTTCTAAAGGTGATAGGATCAAAATTTAGTCATTATTATTTTTCTACACTTGGTTGCCCTTGGGTCTATTTGGCATTCTTGTGTTTATTTGTAGTCCATATTCTTCGTAGTCTAGTTGGCTTTTCTTGTATGATATTCCTTGCATGCTGGTTGGAGTTTTAGTTTATACCCTTTTGTGTATTTCTCAGTTTTATGAATGCCTTTTGTAGTTGACCTTCCTATTTATCCCTTTTGGTGTTCTAGTATCGACCTTTAAACCAAGAAAACTGGATATTTTGGTTTAGTAGGTGCATCCAAGTCATTCCCATATTCTAGTTTTAGCCAATTTTATTCCTTTGTTATCTTGCCATTGGATTTTTGAGATTGTATTTGTATGGACCAATAGGATCATTCAATTTGCATCAACTTCATATCTTGAATTGCTCTAATAATATTATACTTTAGTAGACTATAGATTTTGAACCCCTCTTAATGGAAATATGGATTCAGAGGGACTTATCCTACCAATACTTTGATTACTGACCTTGGATTCCCTTTCTTATTCCATAGTTGCTTGGTATTATTTCACAATTTATTTTTTTGGTTCTATCTCATAACCACACTAGGGAATTGTGACTAGTTGGATAGTTACTACAAATCAAATCATATGTGGAAGATAGCTTGGGCTACTAGCTCATTCCTCTAGGTGAAGGGTGAGTATGTAGCTATTGTATGGGTCAAAAACCTACCAAATATGGAGCACTTTTAGTTGTCATAATAAAGGCTCTAGGACTCCTACCAATGGTGGGGGCTAGCTAAGCTACCATTGAAAAAGCTATGCACTATTGCTTGTCTAGTCTGGTTAGTCAACCTGACCTTGTGGCACAAGGATCTTAAGATTTGGTTTAGCTTATGATGAGAGCTTTTCCTTGACAACAAACTTGATGGTTTTTTGGTGTTACCTACTCGATAAATTATGGAACCCTCCTATACTCTTATATTGTTCTCCTTCAAAAATCAACACCAAGTGCTATCCTACTCAATATTGCCCTTGTTGATGAGATTTGCTTAGTGTAAAGAATTTTCACTACACTTTATTTTTACACTCTCTTTACTTTGCAGCTTTAAGATTTAATCTCGTTGTGTACTAGCTAGCTTTGCATATCTCATTTTTTGGTATCTTATATTATCATTTTTAGTCTTTAATTTCAAGAAGAAATATCTATTTTTCTATCATTTAGTAAGGTCTTTATAATCCTAAGGGAGAGGATTTCATCATAGAAATCATTAAATCATTAAACCTTGCATTTAATCTTATTTTTCTACTCTCTAAAGTGAAAGTCATACTAGTTGTAGGTCCCACAAAACTATCATTCTCTAGTTTTTACACAAACACAAATAGCAAAAATATTATCTATGAACCAAAAATGCCAAGGATTTTATTGTTGGAGTATATTATTGTTGGAACAAAATCTGCCTTCGGTTAATAGTGTTGCGCCTTAGACTTTGCCAACATTGAATAGACAGATTTTGCTTGAGCTCATCTGTCTAGTCTCCAGAGAAGGTTGATTCCTTTGAGTTTTTAGAGAAAAGGGGGTACAAGAGATAAGGGAAATATAGCCTAAGCTAGAACTTTTCTCACGGTACATATTAGACAATAGCAAACATTGATGATGCAGATTACTACTTTCAGAGTTTTCTTTATATCCTTTTATAGAAAACACGAATTCCTGAGTGCGATTTTTACATGTAAATATCTTGAATGCTCAAATTTAGAAACAAGGTTTATACATGCATAGTCCAGATTTCAGAACAGATACATTATAAAACTTAGAATGAATAAAAGTTAAAACACCAGGCACATACACTCGCATACAAAAGTTTCGAAAGCCAGAGGAAGAAATCTTCTATTGCTTGTAATCCAGTACATGTACATCAGTCTGTAAACGTCCAAGAGCCGACCTTTTTTCATGGTCAAATCACTCCTATTTATACCCTAAAAAGAGTATCTTCTACTACGTACATTTAATTTCTTTAATCAATTACAAGTAATTGTTTACAGTTTCTAATAATATACAATGGATTTCCCACAGATTGGGTATATTTCTCTCTGGCTAATTTAGATGAACCTGTTATTCTGCAATCGTCTAGCGGACTTGCCACCTGATGTCAATGCATGTTCCAGTTGCAAAAAATAGACTCTATTTCTTTGGCAAAAACTGGACATGTTACGAAATCATGACACTTTTGTTCCTCTGCCTGCCTACCCCTTTTTAGTTGTGAGAATGCAACATGTCACGAAATTGTGACATTTCTATGTCTTTAGCTTGATTCTTCTTCTTGCATCGTGAAAATGTGACATGTCACAAAATCGTGACACTTCTGCCTCTTTGTTCTCTTTTGTTGCTTTTGGCCGTGAAAATGCAACATGTCGCGATATCGCGACACTTTTTCCTTCTTGCTCTTTCTCTTCTCTCTTGGCCGTGAAATAGTGACATGTCGCGATATCGTGACATTTTTGCCTCCTTGCTCCCTTTTTTTGCACTTGGCCACGAAAATGCGACATGTCGCAATATCATGACATATTTTCCTCCTTGCGCTTTCTCTTTGATTTTAGTCGCAAAAATGCAACATGTCGCGATATCGCGACATATTTTAGTCTTTGCGCTTTCTCTTTTCTTTTAGTCACGAAAATGCGACATGTCACAATATCACGACATATTTTCCTCCTTGCGCTTTCTCTTTGCTTTTAGTCACTAAAATACATGTCGCAATATCACGACACTTTTTCCCTCTGCTCTTTTCTTCGCTTCGGACCGCGATAATGCAACATGTCGCGATATCGCGACACTTTTTTCCCTTTGCTCTTTTCTTTGCTTCGGACCGTGATAATGCAACATGTCGCGATATCGTGACACCTTTGCCTCCTTTCTCCCTCTTGTTTCTCTCAGTCGCAAAAATGCAACATGTCACGATATCGCGACACTTTTTCCTCTTTGCTCTTTTCTTTGCTTCGGACCGCAATAATGCAACATGTCGCGATATCGCGACAATTTTTTCCCTTTGCTATTTTCTTTACTTCGGACCGCGATAATGCAACATTTCGTAATACTTTTTTCCCATTGCTCTTTTATTTGCTTCGGACCGCGATAATGCAACATGTCGCGATATCACGACACTTTTTTCCCTTTGCGCTTTTCTTTGGTTTAGACCGCGATAATACAACATGTCGCGATATCGCGACACTTTTTTCCCTTTGCTCTTTTCTTTGCTTCGGACCACGATAATGCAACATGTCACGATATCGCGACACTTTTTCCCTCTTTGCTCTTTCTCTTTGCTTTGAACCGCGATAATGCAACATGTCATGATATTGTGACACTTTTTCCCTCTTTGTTTTTTCTCTTTGCTATGATCGCGAAAATACATGTCGCGATATCGCGACATTTTTTCCTCTTGGCGGTATTTTACTTTTCCTTTGATCTTTAGCATATGGGCCACTTTGGTCTTCTTGGAAAATATGCAAAAAGGTGCATCACTTGTTTTTCTGTAGTTAGTCATTTTTTGACTAACATTCTTGCCGGTTTTCGAGGGAATTTTTGCTCATAAAAATAGAGACCAGGCATTTATCCATTGGGAAACAGAGTCACTAGCACAGTTGTGAAAAGTAAAATTTTGAGTGGAAAAACACAAGGATAAAAGGAAAAGAATGCATTTTGGAATATAGGTGATCTAAGCATCTGCATCTGTGTTTCCTTCCAGGTTAGAATGCATTTTGGAATATAGGTGATCTGAGCATCTGCATCTGTGTTTCCTTCCAGGTTTCATTCAAAATATCGGACCTCGCTAGTCCGCAAAAAACAATTCTTATATAGGCCGTAAAAAAGGGAAATATTTACAAAACTCCAAACTTATAATATACTATACATATAATGGTGATCTATAGCTTTTACCAAAAAATACAACTTCAGGTGAAATGCATTCACTGTGACGGGTAGAACCCATCCATATTGATATTTTTTTCTCAACCAAACTTGATTGTAACCAGATAAGCCATCTAACAGAGAAAACCTTACTGCTCCTGCCACAGTATCGATGGTGTGCTGAATGCCCTCTTTCGTGTACACTTTTAGATCACTATAAGTCTAGGCTATTATGTCTGGATATTATATACATAACTATTTTATTTTTCCTAGCTCTACCTCTGTACAATTGGTCCCTACTTTGATAATTTTGCCCGGTTCTAGTTCTATTTCCTTATACCGGCATTCATCTACCTTGATCCTTCGACCTATAGCTCTGTCGCTATTGCCGAAAAGGCTCTCCAAGGTGATCAGTCCCCTAGGGATATGATTGTGTTTCAATTGAATAAGGCTCTCTTTGTCCTCTTCTTGTAACGCTCTATCCGTAGAGAAATTCATCTCATGAATCAGAACAATTCCAACTCCTGCTCCATTTTTGCACCTTGAGCCGTCAAAGTACAATTTCCATAACTGGTTGGCCGAATCACCTATTTTAGGGACAGCAACAGGAAGCTTTTTTGGTTTTTCAATAGAATAGCTTCCTATTTCTGTCTCTACTATAGCGTTGAAATTCCCCATTGAAAATTGATCTTCAGATTGGCATTCCTCCATGATTTCCTCCATTAGATCAATATTTTTTTATTCCTCGGACATCATGTTGACAGTAGCTGTTTCCTCCAGTATTTCTACATGAAAAGTAGATGGTTTTTCATTGTAGATATTGACTCTTTTACCTTTGAAAGGTACCTCCAAATGAGAATAATCCAGGGACAGATAACCGCCCAGTTTGGCTATGAACTCTCTAGATAAACACACCAAAATATGGTTCTAAGTCTACAACAACTACTTCTTGTATGATGACTACTTCTGGCATTCTGTGGAGTTGAATAGGGATATATTTGATCACCCCGATAGTTTTTATTGGAGTACCATCTAATTGCAACACACCAGGATGACTTCGAGTATATTCCATCCTCATTATGTCACATACGGCTTTCGACATCACCGTAGTTGAGGCCCCCGAATCAATCATGCAATTGTGAACTATCCACCCCTCCATTTGCAAGGATAGATAGAATGGGGACGGTCTATTTTTTCTAGAGGTTGACACAACATTTGCTTGTATAACATTGGGGGAAGAGGTATCATTCTTTAAATTCAAGGATTCTTGGAGGAGGTCGATATGACTAGGAATTTGCAGTGCATCATACATGCTTATTTTGGAAGGGGTCTTCTTCATTTATTCTGCAATGTTGAATGATAGGGTTGTAGCTCGGGATCCTTCAACACTTTTCTCCCTTCCACCAGTCGATGCATCATATCTATCTCTATAGCCCTGCGTGGCTTCTATCCTTTGTCCTTTCATAAATGAAGGAAATCTGAGTCTCCCTTTCGCTTGCTCTTGAGTCTCGTTTCCTTTTTTAGGAGGAAATTATTTTCTTGGTGCAGTCGTAGGAGTCTGAGGAGAATCAAAACGTCCTTTCTCATTAGACTAGTTTTTCTGTGGAGTTGCCCTGGAGGCAGGAGGAAAAATTAGTGATTGGAGTTCCTTAGGGTCGACTTGTAATGACTCTTTTCCTAATCCTGTCAGGACCAAGACTCGTTCCACGGATGACATTACAAAATTATGGTGGACCTCTTTGATTATGTTCACCCATCCCTTTCCGGTTTCTTTGGATCTTTCATTGATAACCGCTTGCACATGGTGTTGATGAATCATGCATGAATCTTCTCCATGAGGATCGTTGCAAGTGGTACACTGGTAATCAGAATTAGCAGGTTCTCCATTATATCTTGTCTCACTTGCATACACCACATTTTTTTCTCTTGTCCTCTTCCACATGTTGAAGCAACTTCCTTTTGTATCTATGGAGATCTTCTTGCTTGGATATTTCGTTCAGCCTCTCTCTTCTTCATGGACGCCATTTCATTTGACAATGTCTTCATTGTATCAATTATGGTCGTGTATTGATCATTGGGGGGAGCTGATGCAAGGGGTGTGGCTGGTAATGTAAGGAATGTAGGAGCTACGACTATAGATGGGAGAGCCTGCATTGATGGGGGTACATGTATTTTAGAAATTGACGCTTGGGAAAGCTCTGGTACAATCAATAATAGACTCTTTGATGGATATCTCTTTGTAGCGATGAGATCAGCTTTGCCTTTTGTTGCCTCTAGATAGATCCTACGAAAAGTGGTTACACAGGATTGCCTTATAATCATACTGAGATCTGAATCAAAAGCTCTTAGATAGTAGCATATAGCTTGTTCTTCTATGGGTTTTAGGCCCTGAGGCACTCTATCACGAGTTTTGGTAAATATGATGTTGAAATCCTGGATTTCTTCTTGTGGATGCCTCTCAATGACAGTGAATTGATTCAACAATGTGAAAGGATCTACATGTATGTTAAATTCATCGACCAGACGGTCGGCAAGCATTGCCCAAGAAGTAATGGATCCAATGGGGAGCGCTCTGTACCAATAGAGCATCTTTCCCTTCAAATATATAATTAGCAGTCTGACCATTACATCTTCTTGAGTGATATTGTAAATAGATGCTAGCGATGATACATCTAAATAATGCTCATCTACTGTTTTGCCTGTTTCGTCAAAGGTTGGCAATGATTTTAGTGCAGCTTGTGGAATTTGGTGCTATGCTCCTAAGTTTAAAGGTCCAGTTTGATTCCACACAAGATGCGCTGGGGTAGGGGTGGCTGCCATGATTTCTAAAGGAGTTGCGACTACTACAGGATTGCTTGTAGATACCCCTACAACGGGTGTTAAAGAGGTGTTAATGGTACCAGGCGGATTTGATCGTGCAGATAGCACAGGGTGTGCCTTTAGGCTTTCGAGATGTAGTTCAAAGAACTCAATGGGTTCTTCCAAGTTTCTAGCTCAGGATTTGGTTATCATATGAATGTATAACCAGAGGATTTTAGACAAGGTATTTCTTTTATGGTCTAAATTGCAACGGAGTCGCCAGGTATTTTTTCTTGAGATTTTCAAAAAAAGCTCTTAAGTAAAACACCAAAACTTTATACAATACTATGGGATTGTTGGTCCCACCAGGTGTGCCAAAAACTGTTGGAACAAAATCTACCTTCGGTTAATAGTGTTGCGCCTTAGACTTTGCCAACATTGAATAGACAAATTTTGCTTGAGATCATCTGTCTAGTCTCTAGAGAAGGCTGGTTCCTTTGAGTTTTTTAGAGAAAAGGGGGTACAAGAGATAAGGGAAATATAGCCTAAGCTAGAACTTTTCTCACGGTACAGATTAGACAATAGCAAACATTGATGATGCAGATTACTACTTTCAGAGTTTTCTTTATATCCTTTTATAGAAAACACGAATTCTTGAGTGCGACTTTTACATGTAAATATCTTGAATGCTCAACTTTAGAAACAAGGTTTATACGTGCACAGTCCAGATTTCAGAACAGATACATTATAAAACTTAGAATGAATAAAAGTTAAAACACCAGGCACATACACTCGCATACAGAAGTTTCGGAAGCCAGAGGAAGAAATATTCTATTGCTTGTAATCCAGTACATGTACATCAAGTCTGTAAATGTCCAAGAGCCAACATTTTTTCATGGTCGACTCACTCCTATTTATACCCTAAAAATAGTATCTTCTACTACGTACATTTAATTTCTTCAATCAATTACAAGTAATTGTCTATAGTTTCTAATAATATACAACGAATTTCCTGTAGATTGGGTATATTTCTCTCTGGCTAATTTAGATGAACCTGTTATTCTGTAATCATCCAACGGACCTACCACCTGATGTTAGTGCACGTCCCAGTTGCCAAAAATAGACTCTATTTCTTTGGCAAAAATCGAACATGTCGCGAAATCGCGACACTTTTGTTCCTCTGCCTGCCTGCCCCTTTTGAGTCACGAGAATGCAACATGTCACGAAATCGTGACATTTCTATGTCTTCAGCTTGATTCTTCTTCTTGCATCGCAAAAATGTGACATGTCGCAAAATCATGACACTTCTGCCTCCTTGTTCTCTTTTGTTGCTTTTGGCCATGAAAATGCAACATGTCGTGATATCACAACACTTTTTCCTTCTTTCTCTAACTCTTCTCTCTTGGCTGCGAAACAGTGAAATATCGTGATATCACGATATTTTTGCCTCCTTGCTCCCTTTTGTTGCACTTGGCCATGAAAATATGACATGTCACGATATCTTTTCCTCCTTGCGCTTTCTTTTTTCTTTTAGTCGCGAAAATGCGACATGTCGCTATATCGCAACATCGTTTCCTCTTTGTGCTTTCTCATTGCTTTTAGTCGCGAAAATGCGACATGTCACGATATCACGACATTTTTTCCTCCTTGCGCTTTCTCTTTGCTTTTAGTCGCGAAAATTCAACATGTCGCAATATCGCGACACTTTTTCCCTCTGCTCTTTTCTTTGCTTCGAACCGCGATAATGCAACATGTCGCGATATCATGACACTTTTTCCCCTTTGCTCTTTTCTTTGCTTTGGACCGCGATAATGCAACATGTCACGATATCGTGACACCTTTGCCTCCTTTCTCCCTCTTGTTGCTCTCAGCCATGAAAATGCAACATGTCCCGATATCGCGACACCTTTTCCCTCTGCTCTTTTCTTCGCTTCGGACCTCGATAATGCAACATGTCGCGATATCGTGACACTTTTTTCCGTTTGCTCTTTTCTTTGCTTTGGACCACGATAATGCAACATGTCACGATATCGCGACACTTTTTTCCCTTTGCTCTTTTCTTTGCTTCGGACCGCGATAATGCAACATGTCGCAATATCGCGACACTTTTTTCCCTTTGCTCTTTTCTTTGCTTCGGATCGCGATAATGCAACATGTCGCGATATCGTGACACTTTTTTACCTTTGCTCTTTTCTTTGCTTCGGACCACGATAATGCAACATGTCACGATATTGCGACACATTTTCCCTCTTTGCTCTTTCTCTTTGCTTTGAACCGCGATAATGCAACATGTCGCGATATCATGACACTTTTTCCCTCTTTGCTTTTTCTCTTTTCTATGACCGCAAAAATACAACATGTCGCGATATCGCAACATTTTTTCCTCTTGGCAGTATTTTGCTTTTCCTTTGATCTTTAGCATATGGGCCACTTCGGTATTCTTGGAAAATATGCAAAAAGGTGCATCAGTTGATTTTCTATAGTTAGTCATTTTTTGACTAACAATTACATTATTTGATACATGCTAATATACCCCCATGGTAAGGACTCTTGCTCCAGCTTCGTCGTGTTGATCCATTTGAGTAGGAGGCCCCAAATTTTCCTTGGTATATTTGGCTATTGCTTTGGTTGGAGTGCTCTACATTGATGGTTGGTTGTATCTTCTACTTATAAGGAGCCTTGCTGGTTTATTTCAAATTTCTTGTGAGCTCGATAAGCCACTGAGCATCTTGTTGAGGTCTCTAATGGGGATAGAGACTCTATTCAACCCAAACCCATGGGAGTTATTTGGTGATTTTGTTGTGGTTTAGAATGTTTTGGTTGTTGGCCCCTTGGATGGCTTTGGACCTGCGTTTAGGTGTGTAAGTGAAAATTCCACTAGGGTTAGATGTCAATTATGGTTCTTGGTTAGATGGCATTGTATTATTTTTGGGTTTGGTTTACTATTGAACACTTGGCTAGGATCCTTGACGGGAATAGGTCCAAATGCTAACCCAAATCCATTGGGGGTGATATTGAGTTGCAACTATTATAGTAATATCTGGCTAATTTTGAGTTTGAATTTTTGTTGCTCGAGTGGATTGGGTGGTTTTGGGGTTGCAGAGTTTATTTCTCTAGGTCTAGCTTAGGTGGAGTTGTCATTGCATGAGTTTGCATACTTGTCCTATTTGGAAATAATTTTGTTTCAGAAGGAACCATTAGGGGTCTTCTCTTATCTGGTTCATGCACAAGGCTCTGGGTTGACCAAAGTTGAGTGTTTATTTGGGGTTATTTTTCTCCTATTTTTGGTTTTGTCACCTCTACCTGAGTGGTGGTCTTAGCATTCAAAATTAGTTCTACTTGTTGTTTTTTGAGTTTCCCCTACAATCGAATATTCAAAATTTATTTTTCTAAGCTGATGGTATTTCTCTTCTTTGGTCCCTAAGCAAGGATTTGGATCGACCATATTTGAGTGTTTTTTGGTGAATTTTTCCTATTTTTGGTTTTGTCTCCTATGCTCAGGGGGTGGTCTTGGAGGTGAAAGCTAGTGCTACTGGTTGTTGTTTGATCTCTCTTTCATTGATGCTTCTGGAATTAAGATCTGGTTTTCTCCAAAGAGTCCCCTATTATTGCTAGTTTTTTTACTACATGGGAGCGAGATCTTTTGCCTATTAAGTTTGAGTATGATTCGCTATTCAAATTTCAAATTTTAAATTTTCTTACCACTTTTGGTCATTTTTTGTTTGGAACCATAGGATTTTGCTATCATTATTTATTTTGTATAGCAGTTTTTAGCTCTGTTTGGAACTACTATCTATTGATGGAACCCCATCGACTTGTGGAAATGTTTTATGTCTTGTATGGCGGTGGTTTAGCTCTAGTAGGAGTAGTTGTTTATTGATTGGACCAACCGACTAATGTGTGGAATTATTTTTTATTATTTGGCGGTTGTTGGTTGTTCTCCTTATGGAGTTGTTTATTGTTTTAAAAAGGTGTTGTACTCCTCCTTGGAGTTGTTGTAAAAGGTTGTGGGAAACCTTTCAAAACCCTCCTTAATTTGTGTGTTGTGCTCCTCCTTGTAGTTGTTTTAAAAGGTTGTGGCATGTCTTTAAAAACCCTTTTTTTAATTAATAGTACAAAAAATGTACCCCCATGGTACATTCATTGTAAATTTGTAAATAATATATTAAGGTTGAGTCATAGTTTAGAGTATAAGTTCTATTTCTATTTTTATGTAAGTGTGAATGTGCAGGAAATTCACAAGTGCCATGTAAAGTTGTAATGTGTAAGAAATACACAAGTTTCATGTGAGTTGGTGTGCAAATGTAAGTTGAGTCTATGTGCACAAGTGTCTTGTATGTATGAGAACAAATATGTAATGTAAATATGTACACTAGTGTCTTACACTAGAGTTTGCAAGTTATAGATGTGTAAGAGTCATGAATATGTGTGCATATGTTATAGAATCAAGTGTTCATCGAGTATGCAAGTGGCAAGTAGATAAACCAAGAGTCATGAGACTTGGAATATGGAAAGGAATAGTCAACTATCCAAAGATTCACACTAATATAGCTATATTATGGATACAGTTTTCCATATCTATAGGATGATAAGAACGATGACATTGACAAGATCATAACAATAAGGAGAAAAAGCATTATCATTGTAAGAGAAAGTAAAGCAATAAAGCTTTCATACATTTTGAGCAATTAATATTGTAAGTTATATTGCATGCTTAGTACATGTTCATTAAGGATATTTACATTCATATTTCTACATATTATTGAATATTATTTGAGTTATTATAAGCCTTGATTTACATATTAATTTGCTCATATTATTCTACTCTTATCATTATCTTGACCTTATTATATTGTGGTTATATTATATTAGATCTTGTGATATTAGTATTAAGGATTTTATCGCTAACCCTATGACACTTTTATCACTTATCATTAATTTCATACATTTATCATTCTATAAATTTTTTTATCCTTATCTAAATAGGGGTTTGATGTTTGCCAAGGGATTCTAACATTCTCCTTTAGCTCAAGCAAGCCCCTATGTTGCTAATCCAATATTTTTTGTCTACTTTGTAGGAAGAGAAAAGGGCCATGAGTAGGCAAAAGCACCGGTAGCAATTCTGCCTCCATGGTAGAAACAAGTTTTTCTATTTTAGACCTCTTTTCATTTTGGCATTTAGGACTTAGTTCTATTTGCTATGTGTCAAATCAATTTCTAATTTTCTATTTATTTGGTAAAATAAGAAAAGTAAAGAAGGATATAATTTAGTATTTAGTTATCTAGGGGACCAACTAAATCTTCAAGCTTTAGCATTAAATCAAAATTACACGTAGTTATATTTGGGACTTGTTTGTTGCATTCTTCTTACACCTTTGTCTTCAAAAGAAAAATCATCATTTACATCATCATCAAATGAAAAAATATTTTAGTTTTAGGCTTTGTTGTTGTTGTATTTGTATGTTGTATTAGGGCTAGATTAGGGTCAAGATAAGTCAAAGAAGTATCTTAAGAGAAACATAGGTTTTATTCAAGTATTTCATCAAACACTAAGCTTTAAGCCCAAAAACTGCCTCTATCTTCGAAGTGAAAAGAGGAGAGTGGGAAGCATCATTAAGATTTCCTTTGTGATACCTCCCTGCTTTCCCTTATCACAATTTAGATGTCCATCGATTATTTATGGAGACAATACCTTGGAAATGCCAACATATATAAAAAATAATAGAATGGTAGATAATTTAGCTAATCATGGGCTTGTTCTTAATCTTAGCAAAATTTAAATTTTAAAAGGGAATTGGTCAAGGAAGATTTTATTGCTTAGTAAAAATGATATCAAGAATTTAATATATAGGAAATTAGTAGTTTGAGAGATGAAAAACATTTTGTATAGAAAGTAAAAATGATATGGTCTAATTAACATAACCATCAATGTAATATTATGTTGTTTTAATGGAAGAGCTATAAACCAGAAACCACATGCAATTTATTTACAAAATAAGATAGGATTTCTAAAATTATTAATAGAAGATCCAAAATTATATTGCTTGTAACACATTCAAGTAATTTCAAGTAGGAGAATTGATGGATGTTATACTCCTTTATGAATTGCTAAATTGTTTGATGGACTATTTACTAGTTAAAATATTTACGCCTCCCATCATAACTCACAAATTCATACACTTCATCCAATTACATGAATTAACATCATCAATAACAAACCTTCTTTAAAATTATAAAATTTATTTTATATATAAACATTGTAAAATTTATAATTAATTTTAATAACTATTATTTATTTACTTTATTCCATGATTGAAATTTCATTCCACGTTAATATCTATCTATCCATATCAATACATATTTATTTTGCATCGAGGTGTTATATTCTAACCCACTTTTACCATAAGAGACGACTACGGAGGAAACTTGATTGAGATGACTTCATGGTGTGTAGGAAATGCATTAAGAGGAGACTTCACTTTACCCATTATTAATAATTATTGCTTGGAAATATGGTGGAGAAAACAATAACTGTCCTCCCAATATTGACATTGAAATATTGTGATGTTTTTCTTTCACCAAATTTTCAAACTCAGTGAGATGACAAGCTGCCCCTCTACATTGACAATGAAGTAAAATGCCATGCCCCTCTACATTGACAACAAAGGAAAATACCAATTGGTAAACAAAAACTTTTGGGAAATAAATTGATGAAGGTTAAGTTTGATTTGGTGATTTTAATTTTAAAATTAGATTTTTAATTAATTATTTTTAATGTTAGAATTATTTAATTGTCATTGATGTCAAAGGTTGATTTGCTTGATAGCAAACGATGCATGATTGGATAAATTATTCAAGGCGGATATATCTTCAAGGATGATATAATTATAAGTGTATGATTTAATATTTAAATATTAAAGTTATGTATGCTTTAATATTTATTTATTATGTTCAAATATAATATAAAAGTTTGAATATTTAAATCAAATATTTATATGGAGTGGAAGTTTAAAAGTATGGGTCGACTAATTAAGTGCCAAAAGTAAGGAGGTAAAATTATGCATATAAATGTAAACATAACGTTCATTTTGAAAAAATGAGTGATTATTTGAACGTCTTCATTGAGGGAGTAACATCATTGTCGAAGATATAGGGTAGTAGTGATGATCCAAATGTCTTCATTGAGGAAGTAGCATTGTTGTGAAAAACATAAGGTAGTAATGATGTTTCATGTATATTCATTAAAGGAGTTGCACCAGATACAAGAGGAGAAGAAGGTCGTCAAGTGATCAACGTCTTGAAGGTAGTAAGGGTTTTCGTAGTATTCAGATTTTATCTGCAGTGAAGTGTGTAAGGGAGTGATCGACGTATTGAAGGTAGGTTGATAGATCAAGAAAGTGCATCGAGGTATAATAGGGAAGTGAATATATTCTATATGTGCCGAATACAAAGTATAGAGTAACAGATTAAGCTCTATAAATGAAGCTCGAGGCAATGTATGAAAATTGTTTTATGATGGTGAAATGGAATATTTGAGCACCTAGCAAAGTAGAGAACGTGTGATGATATGATAAGCAACTACAGATCAGATTTGGCATAATATAAGCGAAGAAATAGTGAGGTTGCATTATTGTTTTGATCACAGTGAAGAGAGTGTCTTCAAAATACAAGAGTGTAGAGCGTCAAACATTGTCCAAAGAAGCTATTTGTGACTAAACACCAAATCAGAAGCAACTAGAACATGACACAGATAAATAAGGATGACTGCAGTTTCTCTCTAACAATTCAAATGGTCATCGTCTAGTAGATTATGCTATTGGAGGACATAAAATTTACTTAAAGAAGAATTTGGTTGTAAGGATTGGTTTGAAAAATTGTATGTTGATCATGTGCATGTAATAGAAGTCGAGAAAGAACATATCTTATTGCATGAAACTTCATCAACATCAACAAGGCACTTTTGCATAGAAGCAACAAATTTAAGAGATATTGTTGATGTGGTATCCTAAAATACAAAGTGTACAGAGGACTTGAGGTAATCGATGCAACCAAGATAGCCTTGGAAAACACATGCAACATAGAAGTAGCAGTAAGGATATGAGAGTGCAATCGACATTGAATAGGAGTATTATGCTAGTGTAATATTTTCAATCGAAGCTTGTGCAGAATGGAGGCAAAACAACTAATATTGGAGAGGTATAATAAGGGTTTTTAAAATACATTGGACCTCACTGGTAGTCGACACATCCATTGAAGCATCAGATCAGGATGAGACAAAATTCAAATTTTCTTGAGCCATAATCGATCATTATAAAAGATAATAGAGGATGGTAGCGCATGATATGCTAGTGAAAAGAAGTCAAAAGATAAGTATGAAAGTAAATTAAGTATTTATTAAAAGTAAATTTCTTTATATTATTTTGGAGAGATAAGGTGATTTTATTATTTGAGGTAAATATTTGGTTTCAGAAAGTGAGGAGGAATAAGGAGCTTTGATATTTATTTTAAAGAATTTGATTTAATTAATCTAAAGTATTATAGATTAATTAATATCAACAAAGCTTGGATATTATTCATGTATCATTTGGCAAGAGCCTGGCAAGCATAGAAGGTTGAAATTCAAAATTTGAAAATCTTGAGAAATGCTTCATAATGTAGAAGAATTTAAATAGTAAAAGCAAGGCACAAAAGGGATTATAATGAGAAGATTTGTGCAATGTTTGTAAGAATATTTAGGAGCATATTTGAGCAGTGTTTGTAAGCAGATTTGAGTAGTGTTTGTAAGTAGATTTAGGAGCAGTGTTTGTGAGCAAATTTAGGAGCATATTTGAGTAGAGTTTATGAGCAGATTTTGGGAGCAGATTTGAGCAGTGTTTATGATCATTTTTTTGATCAAAACTGAATAAGGTTGGTGCCCACAAAATTGCAAAAGGATGTTAGTGTCTCTTGTGGGTTAGTACCCATGAACTTGTATACGAGATTGGTGTCTCTTGTGGTTTAGTGCCCACGAACTTGTCTAGGGGATTCGTGTCTCCTGTAGGTTTTTGCCCACAAACTTATATAGGGGATTGGTGTCTCCTATGGGTTGGTGCCCATGAACTTGTATATGGGATTGATGTCTCCTGTGGGTTGGTGCCCATGAACTTGTATAAGGGGATTAGTGTCTCCTGTGGGTTGGTTCCTACAAAATTGTATAGGATATTGGTGTCTCCTATGGGTTGGTTCCCATGAACTTGTATAGGGGATTGGTGTCTCTTGTGGGTTGGTGTCCACACATGAAGAAAAATATAAGCAATATTTTGTCATGGTTTTCTCCTGAGAGAGTGTTTCAATGTAAAATATTTGTCTCTTATGTATGTGGTTATTTGTGCATTGTTTCATCATTGCATTGATATTATTTCAAGTTATTGCTTTGGGAAGAAAAGAGAAAAGTTTTATCTTATACTGTTCACCCCCCTCTTAGTATAAGCATGTGTTTCTTCAATTGGTATCAAAGTAGGTTCCTTCGTGAAAGCCTAATAGCTTGAAGGAATATCTTACAGGAACACACATGACTTACCAAGAAGGTTTTTCATCAAATAGGGAACCATTGTTTGATGGGAGTAATTATACCTTCTGGAGCATAACGATGCGAACCTATTTTATGGCACATGGCTATGATATATGGCAATCTATTGTGGATGGGTTAAAACCACCTACAACCGCTCCCATGGATCAAAATAGCAAAAAACCATTTGAACATAATGCCAAGGCAACAAATGCAATACTAAGTGGATTATGTCAATCAAAGTTTGTGAAATTCATGCAATGCACCTCAGTAAAAGAAATTTGGAAAAAGTTATAAATAACATATGAAGGAGACAAAAAGAATAAAATGGCAAAAATTAAAACCCACAGGAGGAAGTTCAAATATTTGAAGATGAAATATGAGAAATATATTGCTAAATATCTACTCCATGTTTATCAAGTTTTCAACACCATTCATGGACTTGGAGACTCTAAGATTGTTAAGAAAATATTAAGATCACTTCCCATGAGGTTTGATGCAAAGGTCTGAACGATTGGAGAAATGAAGGATCTTAGAATCTTAAGCATAGGTGAGCTACACGAAATTATTACAACCTATGAGATGAGGACTACAAAATATTAAACATCCAAACGGGAGGTCATGTTTAAAACTTCAAAGAAGACAAAGAATAAAGAACCAAATGTAATTGAAGAATCAAGCAACGAAGAAGAAGCTAACTTTGTGTGAAGAAATAAGAAGGGTCCAAGAAAACATTTATATATATTTTTTATATATATATATATATATATATATATATATATATATATATATATGTGAAATGTTTTAATTGTGGTAACATTGGTTACTATGCATCTAATTGCCCACAAGCTAGAAGTAGTAACAATGAAGAAGAAAATGAATACAAGAAAAAGAAAGAAATAAAATTTTATCATGAAAAGAAAAATAGACACGATCAAAGCAAGCATGAGAAGATATTTCAAAGGTACAAGAAGAGTCTTTATGTTGAGGAAGCAAGCAGTTATTCCAGCAGTGATGAAAGACTCTCTAATAGTGAAAGAGAAGAAAACCTATTTTTGGCTATAGAGGAGAAAGAAGATTCTCTTGTTGAAGAAAACCAAGAAAAAGAGAGAGATCCAAAAAATGAAGAGGAAGCCATAGTTGACATAGAAGAGAAACTTGTTGTTGCTCTTGAAGAGTTGAAAAGGCTTAGAAAAAAAACTCAATATTGAAGATTCAAGTACAAGAGGATGAGGAAACAAAGGAAAAGCTTTCGCAAGATCTCACCAACTTAAAAGTAAAAATTGAAGAGGCAAAGCGAATTGAAGAAGTTATGACTAAGCAGTTAAAGGCAAAGGAGCTGGAATGTGAAAACTTGGAAGTTGAGATTGCCTCTCTAATGAAGGAAGTGAAATAATCTAATGATAAGCTACATCAAAATACTAGGTTTGAGAAAAGCACATAAATATTGGATGATATTATCAAAGCATAAAGATCTTCGGTTATAAAGACTAGACTTGGTATTGAAGAAAGTCAAAAGAAACAAAAGGAGGAGTCGAGCTCAAAAAGAATAGAGGCATCAAAGAAAATAAGTAAAGAAGAGCCTAAGACCTATGCTAGTGTATTGAGAAGTGGAAGCATCAAGGAGGAAGAAAACAAAGCATCATCAAGAAACGAAGTCCATCACAACAACAACAATAAGAGAATCATGCAAACATATCCTCCAAGGAAATTAGAGGTTTCAATATTTTTTTGAGGTTATTGCTTTTCATGTCACAAATTTGGTCATAAGATTATACATTGCAGGGTCCGTGCTAAAAATGACTTTGGTTTCATCAAGAGGAATTTCAATTGATTTGTACCTCTCATGGACTACAACATCATATGTTACAAATGTAATAATTTTGGGCATACAACTAGATGGTGTAGAACGGTGTTCCCTGGACTTTCAAAGTCAATAAAAAAAGGAGGATGGTCAAAATGTTCAAAAGAGTATGCCCTCCAATGTTTGGAAAAAGAAAATACAACAAGAAAAGGAGCATAGTAATTTGGGAGTTTCACTCCCATCTCATAATTTATGTCTCAGTTAGAGCAGGTAGTAAGGGGACGTTGTCAAGTGCCTTATCATTTAGTCCCGAGAAACCTTTACCATTGATTTCAAAGGGGGAGAATTTCAGTAAAGGGAAGTAGCTTGTCAGGGGAAGCATATTGTGATCCTGTTGCAATAAAGGACAATTTCTTTGTAGGTTTGCCATTAATGACAAAGGGGAAGATTGTTAGAATTATTGAGTTGTCATTGATGTAAAATGTTGATTTGCTTGATAGCAAACAATGCATGATTAGGTAAATTTTTCAAGGCAGATATATCTTCAAGGATGATTTAATTATAAGTGTAGGCTTTAATATTTAAATATTAAAATGGTGTACACTTTAATATTTATTTATTATGTTCAAATATAATATAAAAGTTTGAATATTTAAATCAAAGATTTAAATATTTATATGGAGTGGAAGTTTGAAAGTATGGGTTGACTAATTAAGCACCAAAAGTAAGGAGGTAAAATTATGGATATAAATGCAAGCCTAATGTTCATTTCGAAAAAACTTGAGTGATAATTTTAATGGATTCATTAAGGGAGTAGCATCGTTATGGAAGATATAGGGCAACAATAATGATCTGAATGTCTTCGTTGAGGCAGTAGCACCTTTGTGGAAGACATAGGACAACAATGATGTTTTAAGTATCTTTGTTAAAGGAGTTGCACCAGATACAAGAGGAGAAGAAGGTCATCAAGCGATCGATGTATTGAAGGCAACAAGAGTTTTCGTAGTATTTAAATTTTGTTCGTAGTGAAGTGTGTAAGGGAGTGATCAACGTCTTGAAGGCAGGTTGATAGATCAAGAAAGTGTGTCAAGGTATAACAAGGAAATGAATATCTTCAAGATGTGTTGGATACAAATTTTAGAAAAACAGACGAATCTCTGAAAACAAAACTTGAGGTAGTGGACGGAAATTGTTTTGCGATGGCAAAATGGAACAGTTGAGCACCTAGAAAAGTAGAGAACTTATGATGATGTGACAAGCAACTATAGATCAGATTCAACACGACGTAAGGGAAGAAACAGTGAGGTTGCACTGTTGTTTTGGTCACGGTGAAGAGAGTATTTTCAAAATGCAAGAGTGTGGAGCATCAAAACATGATTCAAAGGAGCTAGCTGTTACTAAACACCAAATCAAAAGCAACCAGATTACGATGCAGAGCAATAAATATGAGTGTAGTGGCTCTCTAATGATTCAAACGATGATCATTCGATAGATTATGCAATTGAAGGACATACAATTTACTTAAATAAGAATTTGGCTGCAAGGATTGGTTTGAAAACTTTTACGTAGGTCATGTACATGTAATAGAAGCTAAGAAAGGACATATCTTACTACATGAAACTTCATCAGTATTAGGGAGGCACTTTTGCGTAGAAGCAACAAATTGGAGAGACATTATTGATATGGTATCCTGAAATACAAAGTGTACATAGGACTTGAGGTAATCGACGCAGCCAAGATAACCTTGGAAAATGCATGTAGTGCGATAGCAACAACAAGGATAGGAGAGTGCAATCGGTAGTGAAGGGGAGTATTATGCTAGTGTAATATTTTCAATCGGATCTCGTGTGGAACGGAGGCGATGCGACTAATATTGGAGAGGCAAAATCAAGGTTTTTAAAATACGTTGGACCTCATCG
Source organism: Wollemia nobilis (assembly GCA_028583015.1). Classification (NCBI taxonomy): domain Eukaryota; kingdom Viridiplantae; phylum Streptophyta; class Pinopsida; order Araucariales; family Araucariaceae; genus Wollemia; species Wollemia nobilis. The sequence continues at coordinate 737,453 of JAQPPZ010002662.1, forward strand.
ACAGTCGACACGCCCATCGAAGTAGTAGATCAGGATGGGATAAAATTCAGTTTTGCTCGAGCCATCATCAATCATTGTAGAAGATAATAGAGGACCACAACATAGGATATGCCAGTGAAAAGAAGTCAAAAGATAAGTATGAAAGTAAATTAAGTATTTATTAAAAGTAAATTTCTTTATATTGTTTTGGAGAGATAAGGTGATTTTATTATTTAAGGTAAATATTTGGTTTTATAAAGTGAGGAGGAATAAGGAGCATTGATATTTATTTTAAAGGGTTTGATTTAATTAATCTAAAGCATTATAGATTAATTAATATTAACAAGGCTTGAATATTATTCATATATAATTTAGCAAGAGCTTGGCAAGCATAGAAGGTTGAAATTCAGAATTTGAAGAGCTTGAGAAATGCTTCATAACGTGGAAGAATTTAAATAGTAAAAGTAAAGTACAATAGGGATTATAATGAATAGATTTGAGCAATGTTTGTGAGCAGATTTGGGAGCAGATTTGAGCAGTGTTTGTAAGTAGATTTGAGAGTAGTGTTTGTGAGCAAATTTGAGCAAAGTTTATGAGCAGATTTGGGAGCATATTTGAGTAGTGTTTGTGATCAATTTTTGGATTAGAATTGAGGTTGGTGCCCACGAACTTGCAAAAGGAGATTGGTGTCTCCTATGGATTGGTGCCCACGAATTTGTATAAGGGATTAGTGTCTCCTGTGGGTTGGTGCCCACAAACTTGTATAAGGGATTGGTGTCTCCTATGGGTTGGTGCCCACAAACTTGTATAAGGGGATTGGTGTCTCCTGTGGGTTGGTGTCCACGAACTTGTATAGGGGATTGGTGTCTCCTATGGGTTGGTGCCCACAAACTTGTATAAGGTGATTGGTGTCTCCTGTGGGTTGGTGCCCACGAACTTGTATAGGGGATTGGTGTCTCCTGTGGGTTGGTGCCTACAAACTTGTATAGGATATTGGTGTTTCCTGTGGGTTGGTGCCCATAAAATTTATTAAAGAAAAATATAAGCAATATTTTACCGTGGTTTTCTCCCGAGAGGGTGTTTCCATGTAAAAATTTATTCTTATGTGTGTGGTGATTTGTGCATTGTTTCATTATTGCATTGATATTATTTCAAGTTATTGCATTGATATTATTTCAAGTTATTGCTTTGGGAAGAAAAGAAAAAAATTTATCTTACATTGTTCACCCACCTCTCAATATAAGTATGTGTTTATAAATTAAACTCATAAAACTATAATATATATAGTTTATGTTTTTTAGTGTGTTAAGTGTATTATATGTAAGTTGTTAAAATAATAAAATATATATTTATGAATTTTTAAAATATTTAATAATAACTATATTTTATAAAACTAAATAATAAATATTTAATAATAAATAATAACTATATTTTATAAAACTAAATTAAACCGACGAACACCGTCTAAACGATATTTATTTCGTATTTACAACTCGCACAATTGTAATTGCTTGAAATTATCGTGGAAAAGTAGAAACGCGTCCCTGTGATATCAAATGTAAGTGTTGAAATTGCGTGTAATGTTTTCGTTTCCACAGGTCTGGATTTGGATTTGTATTGAGAAAATGTAAAGAAGAAAGGTCGACGAACATTGTCTTATTCGTAGAAAAGACAAAATTTGTTTCCTATCTGCATCTGGCACAACTATTGCTCGAAATTACCGTGGAAAAGACAGAAACGCGCCAGTGCAACATCTGACATCAAATATTAATGTTGGAATTCTATGTAATGCTTGCGTTTCCACAAGTCCTGCAACTTGGATTTGTCGTGGGAAAATGGAAAGAAGAAAGGTCGACGAACAACGTCTTATTCGATATTTATTTCGTATTTCCAGTTAGCAACATTTATTGCTAGAAATTATCTTGGAAAAAGACAGAAACGCGTCCCTTAGACATCAAATATTAATGTTGGAATTCCGTGTAATATTTGCGTTTCTACAAGTCCTGCAACTTGGATTGGTGGTGAGAAAATGGAAAGAAGAAAGATGGACGAGTAAGAGACGATATTTAATTCCTATTTCCGGTTATTGTGGAAAAGTGACCTCAATTATTAATGTAATGTTTGCGTTTTCACAAATCCTGCAACTTGTGGAACGACCATCTTCAAGGACGTTCTTCACATTCATGGTAAAAATAAGATTTATAAAAGAATAGGTTAAACATTTAATATTAATAATTGTTATATTTATTTTAAAATAGATTGATGTATTCTAAATTTATTTCAATTGAAAACAATGGATAGACAATTGCCCGACGGAAAAGTCAAAGGAAAAGTCACAGGTAATTGTATGGACCAGCTTAAAGCCAGTTGAATCACCACACAAGCAAAGTTAGTTGACACTTGAAACTGACAGAACAGACGCCTAAGGAGGAAACTTCATTGATACCCCTTGTCACCGGGAACTTGTCTTGGCCGTAGAATTCTGTTGAATAAGCCAAAGCATTCTAATTGATAGATACCCCTTGAAACCTACTTCCCCAAAGAAGAAGAGATTTTAATAGACTACAATAAAGTTGTCTAATCGGCGAAGACTGAAATTCACTCCATGCCGAGAAAGACAGGCAATGCATGAAGACAATCTTTGAAGTAGCAAACTGCAACCACTGAAATAAAGATGTAAAACCTTTTGAACACTTATTGATCTCAGCCGTAGAATTCTGTTGAACAAGCCAAAGCATTGATTATTGATAGATACCCCTTGAAACCTACTTCTTCAATGAAGAACAGACTTTTGTAGACTAGAATAGTGGTGTCTAATCTGCAAAGACTGAAATTCATGTTTTCAAAAGTATGTACGTCATATGCGTAGGACTGAGTGATAGCTTAGGTCTTTACGCGTGAAATAAAGAACCAGAACCATTCGAGTGCACTCATAAGGAGAAGCATCAATTGGAGGACGGTTAGTGTCGGTATTAGTGACTTGATGAAAATCACGAGCGTGACATACCTACTGCTCAGAAACTACACAAGTCGGGTACCTTAAACTGACTTGCTCTCCTCTGTAGGGTAAGATTTTATTAAGAGGAGGTTTAGGTTCAAATCTTTGAAGAGCAAGTGAAAACTTTTTGATGATAAACTATGTAGGGGTTTTAAGAGTTAAGTGGATTAGCAAGATTTTGAGTATTTATCAAGAGGAGGTTTAGGTTCAAATCTTGGGAGCATGTTTAATATGGGCAAAGGTAGTAGTTTGACTTTGAGTCCGCTGAGTGCACACTAGCTTGGTTGAGTGCACACCCTCTTGGTTGAGTGCACACCAACTTGAGAACGACGGTACCACCCTTGAGCCACCGGAGGTCTTTAACTTTGGGCCACGTTCCTCAAGGAGAGGAGAGAAGTCACATGTTATAGAGACAACTTCAATGATTTGATTTGACCTATGTTAGGAGGCAGAATAATGCAGAGCAGAAAAAAAAACTCACACACATCCAAATTTTACTCAGAAATTCGGAAATAAACTTTATAAGAAATAGGAACCCAATTTTCATTTATTAACTTGCAAAGATTTACACAAACAGCCTGCAAGCTTCACAGAAACTAGCACGCAGGCCTAGTTTTCTCTAACTCTATTGCAATTCTCAACTCTGCAACTCTCTGGATGGAAAACGCACTCCAAGCAGGTCCGAGTGGCCCTCTGCCTTCGACTCTACTACTCGATTGTGCAACTCTACAACTGCCGTTTTTCCAACCCCTGTGCTTGTCTCGCTTCCCGCTTTTATAATTTTTGCGCGACTCTCCGTCTTTCATCTGGTGGTCCCCTCGCTTCATCTTCTGTGTTTCTTGGCCTTCGCATGCCCCTCTGGGTCATCATTGCACAAAATGGTAGAATGCTCTGTAGTCGCCTGCAATCGATGGTGACGTTTCATTACACCCATCATTCAATGGTCTCATTCTGTAACAGCCCCTATAACCATCGTTTGACCTCCGTTCACTGTCATATTCTTATTCCAACTGCACTTTAACGGCCCCTGTAACCGCCGTATGACCTTCGTCAACTACCACGTAGGCATTCTGTAATGACCTCCAAAAATGCAGCATGTCACGATATTGCGACATTTTCTTCCTTCGGCTCTCCCTCGTCTCTTCGGGTCACAAAAACCTGACATGTCGCGATATTGTGACATTTCTACTCCATTGCCTTCTCTCTCCTCTTTGGGTCACGAAAACCCAACATGTCGCGATATCACGACATTCTTGCTCCTTTGCCATCTCTCGCCTCTTCGGGTCGTGAAAACCTGACATGTCACGAAATCACGACATTCCTGCTTCCTGGCCATCTCTCGCCTCTTCGGGTCGTGAAAATGCGACATGTCACGAAATCACGACATCCTTGCTTCGTGGCCATCTCTCGCCTCTTCGGGTCGTGAAAATGCGACATGTCACAAAATCGCGACATTTCTCTCCTCTGGAACCTCTCTCGCCTTCTGGTCGCGTAATCGCGACATGTCATGAAATCATGACATCTTCCTCCCTTGGCTTCTCTTTCTCCTTCTGGTCAGAAAATCGTGACATCTTTCTCACTTGCGTCCTTTCTCGTCCTTCGGTCGCAATAACGCGACATGTTGTGATATCGTGACATCTTCTCCTCTGTGCTTTCTCTCTCCTATTTCGGTCACGTTATCGCGACACTTTTCCTGTCACGATATCACGAAAATTTTCCTTACTGGCATCTCTCTCCACTTCGTGTCGCGATATTGTGACACTTTTTCTGTCACGATATCGCGACAGTTTTCCCTGCTGGCTTCTTTCTCCACTTTGTGTCGTGATATCGCGACACTTTTTTTGTCGCGATATCGCGACAGTTTTCTCTACTGGCTTCTCTCTCCACTTTGTGTCACGATATCGTGACACTTTTTATGTCACGATATCATGACAGTTTTCCCCGCTGGCTTTTCTCTCCGCTTTGTGTCGCGATATTGCGACACTTTTCCTGTTGCGATATCGCGCCAGTTTTCTACCTTCTCTTTCTCTCTCCTCTTTTGGTCATGATATCGCGACACTTTTCCTATCGCGATATCGTGATAGTTTTTTGCCTTCTCTTTCTCTCTCCTCTTTTGGTCACGATTTCGCAACATCTTCCTTAGCCAATTTTTTGAAAATGGCTCTGCTGCCACTGGATGCTCCTGCATCAGACACCCGGGGTTGATGGAGAAGTGACCTTCACTTCTGTGCTATTCAATCACCGTATTCTGCAACATCTCCAAACGTGCACCTGCCTCTACAACCCGCTTAAACCTCGTCTCCTAGCCAAAATTTTTTTTGCCTTCTACCAGACAGATTCTGGCACTGCTACACACCTTCTCGTCCACTGCCTGCAATGGCTTCAACTTGTGGCAAACTCCATTCCTTGTCACAGAGTAAGTGTTTACATGACCATCATGCACTGCACACCGATCAAACTGCCATGGGCTTCCCAATATAAAATGACAGGCATCCATGGGAAAAACATCGCACAGGACCTCGTCCTGGTATCTCCCAATATTGAACGTGACTAAGCACTGTTCACGGACCCACGCCCTGTGGTCCTTCCGCAACCACGCAATCCGGTATGGATGCGGGTGTCTCCTCCTCTCACGCTGTAACCTAGTAACCATCTCTTCGGAGACTAAGTTATCAATACTACCATTGTCTATAATAACATTACAAAATTTTCTTGAACTTTTGCACCTCATGCGAAATAGGCTTCTCCTTTGTTCTGGTTTCTCCTCCTCATTCAACAAGGCTCTCCTTGCGACCATGACTTCTCCTCTCTCTGCCTCCTTAGAGTGCTTAGATGCAACATCGTCATCAATGACTGTAGCTCAGGCAGGGCCCTCATGCCTCATGTTTACCCTGTCTTGGCATTCGGGACACTCATACATCATGTCCTACTTTCCCACACTAGAAACAGGTTCCACGAAACCTTCTGTCTCCATTTCCTTGACCAGTTCTACCTCTTCCTCTTGGGTAGTTGTTCTGATTATGGGTTTTGTAATCATTATCTCCTTTCTGGTCTTGACTGCTGCTAACTTCAGCTCCCTTCTCATCTCATCCTCTATCTATTTCTCCACTGGTTCTTCCACCAGTTCTTCCACCATGACCTTTTCCTCTCTTCTTACCCTCGAACCGTCTGTTCAGCTTCTCTTCAACTTTAAGAGCAAGTTGGTAAGCATCCTCAACGGTGCTCATCCTAACCAGACTCAATTCTTCTTGAATACTGGTTCTTGATCCGTTGATGTATCGAGATACCTTCTCCTTGTTAGCCCCTGAATGGCCAGTTCTGATGGAGATCTTGTAAAACTCTTCTGTGTATTCTTGGACAGACTTGCCGGACTGTCTCAAACTCTGCATCCTCCTCAATAGATCCAACTCGTAATCTACGAGAATAAATTGTCTCTTTAGTTTCTCCACCATTCGATCCCACCTGGTGATCCTTTCCTTTCCTATTCGGTTTCGTTCCAGCTGCACTCCCTTCCACCATATGCTAGCATGGCCCTTCAATTTCATCTTTGCAAATTTGATCCAGTCTGGATCTGCAACCTCCTCATACTCAAAGTATTCCTCCATGTCGTTGATCCGATCAATCAACTCTTATGGGTTGAGATTCCCAGAATATGTAAAGACATCAAACTTCGACCTCTTCCCGGCTTGAGATAGGGCTTTCAACAATCTAGCTTCAGAAGGCTCCAATGCTTCTTCATCCTCTAATGGATCATCAGTTACCCAGGCTTCATCGTCACTAAGGTCTGCTCCCTTTGGCTCGACCCCTCTTCGCAACTCCTCTTGCAGGGCTTGCACTTGCCTCTGCAATGCTCTAAAATCTTCGTCAGGCACCACATTTCTACCACGACCACGGTTCCTTTTAGGAGGTATTCTTCCTCACTTTTCTCCTCAAACTCTAACAGATCTTGGTGTAGCTGCCTCACTTTCGGTGATCCGCTCACATGCTCAGGAATCCTAAACTCTCTCTTCTCAAAACTCTTCCATAGATCCTGGTGCAAACTGCCTCACGTTCAGCACTCTATTTGCACACTTAGGAACATTAGCTCTGATACCATCTAATGCAGAGCAAAAAAAAAAAATCTCACACACATCCAAATTTTACTCAAAAATTTGGAAATAAACTTTACAAGAAACAGGAACACAATTTTCATTTATTAACTTGCAAATATTTACACAAACAGCCCGCAAGCTTCACAGAAACTAGCGCACAGGCCTAGTTTTCTCTAACTCTATTACAATTCTCAACTCTGCAACTCTCTGGAAGGAAAACACAGTCCAAGCCGGTCCGAGTGGCCCTCTGCCTTCGACTCTGCAACTCGACTGTGCAACTCTGCAACTGCCATTTTTCCAACCCCTGTGCTCATCTCGCTTCTTGCTTTTATAATTTTTGTGTGACTCTTCGTCTTCCATCTGGTGGTCCCCTCGCTTCATATTTTGCATCTCTTGGCCTTCGCATGCCCCTCTGGGTCATCATTGCACAAAATGGCAAAATGCTCTATAACCGCCTACAACCAATGGTGACGTTTCGTTACACCCATCATTCAATGGCCTCATTCTATAACGGCCCATGTAACCATCATCTGACCTTCGTTCACTGTCATATTCTTCTTCCAGCTACACTTTAACAGCCCCTATAACCATTGTTTGACCTCCGTCAACTGCCACACTGGCATTCTGTAACGGCCTCCAAAAATGCAGCATGTCACGATATCATGACATTTTCTTCCTTTGGCTCTCCCTCGTCTCTTCGATTCATGAAAACTCGACATGTCATGATATCACAAAATTTTTGCTCCATCGCTTTCTCTCTCCTCTTTGGGTTGCGAAAACCTGACATGTCACGATATCGCGACATTCCTATTCCTTTGCCATCTCTCGCCTCTTTGGGTCATGAAAACGCGACATGTCACGAAATCGTGACATTCCTACTTCTTGGCCATCTCTCGCCTCTTCGGGTCATGAAAATATGACATGTCATGAAATCACGACATCCCTGCTTCCTGGCCATCTGTCGCCTCTTCGGGTTGCAAAAATGTGACATGTCGCGAAATCGCGACATTTCTCTCCTTTGGCTCCTCTCTCGCATTTTGGTCGCATAATCATGACATGTCATGAAATCGTGACATCTTCCTCCCTTGGCTTCTTCTTCACCTTCTGGTCATGAAACCACGACATATCGTGAAATCGCGACATCTTTCTCACTTGCGTCCTTTCTCGTCCTTCGACTGCGATAACGCGACATGTCGCGATATCGTGACATCTTCTCCTCCACGCTTTCTCTCTCCTATTTTAGTTGTGATATTGCGACACTTTTCCTATCATGATATTGCGACAGTTTTCCCTGCTGGCATTTCTCTCCACTTTGTGTCGCGATATCGCGACACTTTTTCTGTCACGATATCGCGATAATTTTCCTCACTGGCTTCTTTCTCCACTTTGTGTTGCGATATCGCGACACTTTTTCTGTCGTGATATCACAATAGTTTTCCCCGCTGGCTTCTCTCTCCACTTTGTGTCGTGATATCGTGACACTTTTTCTGTCGTGATATCGCGACAGTTTTCCCCGTTGGCTTTTCTCTCCGCTTTGTGTCGCAATATCGCGACACTTTTCCTGTCGTGATATCACGACAATTTTTTGCCTTCTTTTTCTCTCTCCTCTTTTGGTCACGATATCGCGACACTTTTCCTATCGTGATATCGCAACAATTTTCTGCCTTCTCTTTCTCTCTCCTCTTTTGGTCGCGATTTCGCGACATCTTCCTTAGCCAATTTTTCGAAAATGGCTCAGCTGCCACTGGATGCTCCTGCATCACAGAAACCTTGAAGATATTGTCTATCCTCGTACCTAATTGTTTACCTAATTGTTAAATATGAAAGGATGTTACCAATTCTTTTGATATATAAAAAAAAAACCACAATAGTGGGGTTCTCACCCTATTTTAAATGTTGGGTTAAATAAAAAAAAATGTGATAACATATACTAGATATAGGAGAAATATAAAATTAAAAGTTTTTGAGAACCTATTTTAAATATTTGGGTAAATAAAAAAATGTGATATAACGAGATATAGGAGAAATATAAAATTAAATGTTTTTGAGAAGCTAATATTATATTCAAACATAACAATATAGTATTTTATTATTGTGTCTTTGCTGTGTAAAATTTGTTATAGAATAATTATATATTTAAAAAGAGTAAATATAAGTTTGAATAAAAGGTAATAGATTTTTCTTGGATTTTGTTGTTGTGTATTTACTTAGAGAAGATGTTATTGATATCACAAATGTATAATACAACGAGATATATATATATATATATATATATATATATATATATATATATATATATATATATATATATATATATATATATAACTTTTATTTCAAAGTTAAAAACAAAATACAATGAGATGGATATTTATACCTTCATATATGGTAGGATTTATTTTATCATAGTTAGGAAACATCATGTTTAGGGTAGTAACTAACTACTTCTCACTAGGTGACAAGATAGTTAGAGGGAGCTATCAACTACCCCTCACAAGAAAAATGAGAATGAAGAGAGTTGTAAATTACCATTCATAAGGATCATGAGCCCAAGTAGTTACCACCCTTACATGGATAGTGGTTTAGTCAAAATTGACAAAGTAATATATATTAGTACTTATTATATCTAATGCAAAATCATCAAAGTATTGAGTTCTAACATGTGGTATCAAAGTATGAAGAAGGAAGAAAAACTCTCCTTCTGATTCTCCTCTAGCTTTGACATAGAGAAACCGTAAAGAACACTCTGTTTTGAGAAAAGTTTTCAAGGTTAAAATTATCTTGTATAAGGTTGTTTAAGACAAACGTCAAAAGAGAGGTAATCATCTTTGTGAGGAAAAATTCCACCATATGTGAAGAAAAATTCCACCATATGGCACAAGATATGCATAAGGGTCAAATCGATCCAATATTGGAAAATACTACACTAAATATTGATATTGGACATCACAGTCATACGATATACAACCATAAAAGTAATGACAAAAGTCAGACAAAACCTCCAATAGTTCTATATTTAAAGTAGAGTGAATTAATTTGGATTGTGCCAAATATTATTATGCCTTCCTTAAGTAGGCCAAAGCTCATTTAGAGGAAACACACAAAACAAGTAACCTATTTTCCAATGGTCTAGGTAATACAAAAAATCTCAAAGAAGGTCAAAGTTGAACTATTGACTCATAAATTTTTTTGTAGCAAATGAATATAATTGCCTAAGTCTCAACCTTAAGAGGAACTAATAGTTAGAAATAAAAGACTCATTATTATCAAATAAAACAAGGTCATTTCAAATTTGGAGTAATAATAAAGATCAAACTTAGCTTGAAAAAGAAACATCCAAGCCAAAGTAACAATACTATGTTTGTTTAGATTAGATGATAAAGTGTAAATTTTATGTGAAGCAAGAACCCAAGAAAAACACAAGTAGAGTCCTAGAGCATAGTAACGTAAGAGTGCATCCAACAAATGAGTAAGATATTTTGCTAATCATGAAAAATATAAAGCATTGAACTCATTGCACAAAGTTATAAGGTATTTTATATTGTAGAAGTGTGCAAACCTAAGAGCCTATACATGTTGAATCCTCCTCACCTTTGTCAAAGTAGACATTTGAATTTACCTATTCTCTCTCTTGATCATCATCATCTAGGATTCCCAAGTTGATAGTGATTTATTGATCAATGCCAAGCGTCTAAGAGGATAACCCCTATACCAATAGTCACCAGATCCATCTATTGGATGATGATAGGATTGTCAAATTCATGGATATTTATCACTCTCAATGTTGGTTGTTCCTTAAAGGATCCCATCACATAATAAGTCACTTACAAAAGAAATAATTTCTAACCTAAAAGCATCCATGACTAATTCAGTCTCTATCATCCTCAAGATAAAAAGAGCATAAAGTAAAACTCCTAATGTAAAATAAAGAAGTCGTTTAGTAGTGCTAGTCAATTCAATAATAAACTAAGAATAGGTCAAGAATATTTTAGATCATCAAAATAATGTTTTCCAAATCGTGAAATTTAGAAGCAAGATTTAAAAGGGAAAGAGGCATTATTATATGCTTCAAATCTACAAGGTATGAAAATATTAAATCTTTAATTATTTGTAATAGGCATCAGACAAGTATTGAAAGTATCAAAGCAAAATTTATCTAAAATTTTCTAATGACTATTATTCAACATTTACGAATACTCACAAATTGAGGATAAATTACATAAATATTTGTTTTTTTATGTGAGCATCAATATTTACCTCGATTATGAATACTTCTTGTATTTTAAGAAAAATACCAGCATCAAACATCCTTTGAAATGCAAGAAGCATTTCATAGTGGAAGCAACATTTTGACATGATTCTTTCAATATGGATGTTTTGTAAACCAAAATCGAAAGCCTATAAGAAGAAGCATAATATGGGAAAGGTAAAAGGAATCAAGCAAAGAAGCAAACTAACATTAAAAAATATGCATCTCCAAAAGTTAGTATAGATTAAGAGAAGTAAGCTAAAAATCATAGGTATGCGACACAAGATACTAATTTCCAAGAAACTAGTTAAAATTATAATACCATTATAATCAATAAAGTATTTCCAAACAATTATCAAAGAAGTTAAAGATGAAAACTTCTCAACATTTTAGTGCTACTTACACTCTAATCTTAATGACTATTATGAAGATGTTTTTGCACTACCTATTGATGTCGGGTTGAAAATATACAAGGTAATACTCACTCTTAATGTTCTTAAGAAGAAGTACAAAAGGCAAGAGGAAGTGATTGAAAGGTTAAAGGACATGCCCAGATGAAAAATGTTGGTTGTGATGGAAGAAAATATTCTTTAAAGGATAGATATCAGTTATGATATAGGTGATTTGAGGCTTGTGATGGTGTATAATTGTTGTGACCTTGATCAAAGATAATATACAACTTGCAATACAAGTGATTTAAATATTGTTCATAAAAATAAAGGTAATGTAGAAGGTGATTGTGTTGGTCATGATATGTTGAGCAAGGTGCAGCAAAAGCGGTGCAAAAGGATTGTAATTGTTGTCAACACAGACAGAGTGATGCGATTGAAGCGATTCGGAGGTCGGTCGGATCAAGTGCAGAAAATCTCAAGAAAAACGAGAGGGGACCCGGATCCAGAAATTTGCGAGAAAAGACAAGGAAGAAAATTGTCGCGATATCGCGACATGTTTCCTGTCGCGATTTCGCGACATATCGAGGGAGAGAAAATGCATTGAAAAATGTCGCGATTTCGCGACATATCGGAGGAGAGAGAAAATGCATTGAAAAATGTCACGATTTCGCGACATATCGGAGGAGAGAGAATGTGCAAGGAAAAATGTCACGATTTCGTGACATGTTGGAAGGAAAGAAGCCAAATCGAGAAACTGTCGCGATTTCGTGACAAGTTTGAAGCAAAGGCACCAAGGATGAAAAATGTCGCGATTTCGCGACACATCGGAGGAGAGAGAAAGTTGATGAAGAAGTTGTAGCGATTTCGCTACATGTCTGAGTTTCGCCAGCATAAGCAAAGAAAAAGCACCAAGTAAGAAAAGCGTAGCGATTTCGCTACAAGCTTGAGACACTAAGGACAAAAGTGCAGCGACTTAGATACAGCTTCGAGTTGCAAGGTGAAAAGTAGTAGCGATTTCGCTACATGGTCAAAGTGCAAGGCAGAAAGATGTAGCGATTTCGCTACAAGGTTGAAAGTGCAAGGTAAAATGGTGTAGCGATTTCGCTATAGGTTGAAAGTGCAAGGTAAAATGGTGTAGCGATTTCGCTACAGGTTGAAAGTGCATAGTTAAGAGGTGTAGCGATTTCGCTATCGGGTTAAAAGTGAGTAATGCGAAGGTGTAGCGATTTCGCTACGGGTTAGAAACACATGTTGGAAAGGTGTAGCGATATCGCTACACGTCGGAGTTTCACTAGCAAGCAAAAAAGAAAAATGCTAAGGCAACAATGGTGTAGCGATTTCGCTACATGTAAGGTTTTCGCGGCTGCATGGAGTAAAAATTGTACGGAGGCCAGAAGCGTCGCGATTTCGCGACAGGGTGAACGAAGAGCCATTGCAAGCCGTCGATTTGACATTATGAAGATGACGTCAGCAAAACCAAAATGTGTCGCGATTTCGCGACAGGGTGAACGAAGAGCCATTGCAAGCCGAAACGTCACGATTTCGTGACATCTTTGAGGATGACGTCAGCAAGTCTAAAAATGTCGCGATATCGCAACAAGTTTTCGGAAAAGCCGTTGCAATTCGGAAGCGTCGCGATTTCGTGACACCTTAGCGGATGACGTCAGCAAGACAAAAAATGTCGCGATATCGTGACATGTTTCCAGAGAAGCCTCATGAAGCCAGAAACGTCGCGATTTCGTGACATCTTAGAGGATGACGTCAGCAAAACCAAAAATGTCGCGATATCGCGACAAGTTGCCAGAGAAGCCTCAGGAAGCCGAGAGTGTCGCGATATCGCGACAAAGTTGAGGATGACGTCAGCAAAGCGGAAAACGTCGCGATATCACGACAGGTAATGTTTTGGCGGGAAAAAGTCAAAGATACATGCATTGTGACAAGTGTCAAAAAGGTGCCAGTTACGAAAAGTTAACTGGAGTCAGATCTACAGTTCCAAGTGACAGGTGGTGAGAATGCATAGGAGAAATTCATGCTGCAGTTAACTGAAGTTAAAAGGAAAGTTACGAAGCATTGCAATTAAGAAAAGAACGGTTGTTGCAGGGCCGTGTTGCAGCATGGCTGGCAAAGGTGGCAGTTACAAAGAGTTGCCACGGAACTATGCATTGAATGTAGAACGGTTGTTGCAGGGCCGTGATACATTCTCGAAGTTGTGTGTTTTTAAAGAGCGATAACAAAGAATTTTAAAGAGCAATTTCGTAGAGATAACAGAGCATCGAAACGCGCAGAAGGGTTGTCAGTATATGCAGAGAAGGACTGTCAGAATATGCAGACTATGTAGAGAAAAAGGCTGTCAGAACGTCAGAATGTCAGAAAGAAAGCGGCTAAAAGGCGGATCAGGTCAGAGAAGGATTTGACACGTCAATTACAGTCGAGAATGCATGAAAAGTTGGAGGGAAAGTTAAACCGTTTGAAATCGAGCCGTTCGAAGAAATCAAGAATAAAAGGATCGAATTGGCATAGTGAGAAGGTTACTGTGACTGTGTTTTCATTGTGCATTTTAAAAGGTCTCAGTTAGTAAGGGTGCTGTAAGAAAACAGCCTTAGATCAAAACCTGCAATTCTATTGAATATTCAAGAGAAAGGTTTTAGATTAGATCGAGAAGATATTGAGTCTCTAACAATTCTCTCTATGCTTCAGTGAGATTTTTGTATGTGCTATAGACCAGTAAGGGTCTTGCAAAAGAGAAGGCATTTTTATGTCCATTTATCTTGCAAAATAGAAATCCAAGTTGGTGCTTGGATAAAGGGGTTGGTGCTCCTATATTTTGCAGCAGATAAATCAGGGGTTGGTGCTCCTTCCGGTGGGTCTCTGGTAAACCGATTGTAAATATTGAATCCTTGCAAAGACTGGATTTGGATTGAAGTCCAAACAGTCATTCTTTGAGGAGTAGCCACATCGGTGAACCTCGTAAAATTCTGTGTTGTGTGATGCTCTTGTGTGATACTTGCATTATCTAGTTTCAAGCTTGCATTATTAGTTTTAAAAGTTGCAGATTTAAGTTTTTAAGTAGTTACCATTGATTCACCCCCCCTCTCAGTGTCATTGTGAGAATATCAATTGGTATCAGAGCCAGGCACCTGCACAAGCTTAATCAGCTAAGGTGTTCTTGGGAGATATACAATGGCCGGTGGTGAAGGTTTCTCTTCTAACAAAGCTCCTCTGTTCGATGGAACAAACTATTCTTTATGGAGGCTCAGAATGCAGACCTATCTCTGTGCATTGGGTTATGACATTTGGGAATCTGTTGAAAATGGATACACCACTCCCACTGTTCCTCCAACAGATGCTGCTGAAAAGAAAAAGTTTGAGAACAACTCGAAAGCCAAGAATGCGATTATGTGTGGATTGGTCGACAGTGAGTTGATACGCATCATGAACTGCAAATCTGCTAAAGACATATGGGACAAACTGCAAAGCATTCATGAAGGAGACAACAAAATCAAGGAAGCTAAGCTGCAAACACATCGTGCCCAGTTCGAAGCATTAAAGATGACCGATGATGAAAACATAGAAGCTTACATGCTGAGAGTAAACGGAATCATCAATGCAATAAGAGGACTGGGGGAAGAAATGGAAGATGCAGTTGTTGTGAAGAAGGTACTGAGAACTCTCAACAAAAGGTTTGATGCAAAGGTTTACGCCATAGAAGAAGCAAAAGATTTAAATTTTTTAGTATGGATGAAATGCATGGTTCTCTAACGACATATGAAATGAGGATTGGACAAACTAAGCCCTCTGACAGAGAAGCGACCTTCCAAGCACAGAAAAATGTAAAATCTAAACAAGAGTCAGAGGAAGAAGAATCTGCAGATGAAAATGAAGCAAACTTTGTTAGGAAATTAGTAAAGGGAAAAGGAAAGTATAGAGGTAAGTTGCCGTTCAAATGTTTTAACTGTGGAGGCATCGGGCACTTTGCAACAAAATGCCCAATGAAGGAGAAAAATAAAAATGATGAAGGAACATATCCAGAAAGAAATGTCTGGAAAAAGAAACCGCAGTTTAGAAAAAGAAACTTCAAGAAGAAGAGTTTCATTTCCCGGAATATCGATTCTTACGAAGACAGTTCCGAGTGAGGAATCGAGAAGAAGAAAGCTGGTGAAGCCCTATTCATGGCTTTTGAAGAACAAACAAGCGAGGAAACACAGGAGTGTGAAGAAAAATTAGAAGATGAGGCTGAGATAGATCCGGAAGGTGAGTTAGTTGCTTGCTCTTGAAGAGTTAAGTGCAGAAAGGAAAAGAAATAAAAAGATTACAAGAAAATTTGAGGAGGCCAGCAATGTAATAATAAGTTTGAAAGTACAAACTGAAGAATACAAGAAAAGGTCTGAAGATGTTGAAGCTCAGATGACCGTGAAAATAAATGAGAGCAATAAGCTAGAAGAAGAAATAGTCAGATTAAGGCTGCAGCTAGAAGAAATGAATCGGAAAATGAGTTGTCATCAAAAATTTGAAGACAGTTCTGAGAAAACTGAACAAAATGTTGAATAATCAAAGGCCCATAGGTATCAAATTTGGCTTGGGCTTTGATGAAGGAGAAACCTCAAAGGACTCAAAGGCTGTAACAGTAGATCCAGTAAATAATAAAGACAAGATTAGAGTTGATCAAGATAAACCGTATCATGCAAAAGAAAACAACAAATCCAAGCTCGAAAGGAGTGCTGCAAATGATGGATTCACCAAAGTCTCTCATCAAAGAAGAAGAAGACCCATGGCTCCTACCTCCACATGGCAACATCCATTTCCCAGGTACACTCGTTCCTTTTCTGGTTATTGTTTTAAGTGCAATGCATATGGTCATAAAATTTCTAGTTGTAGATATAATATAGAACAAAGAAATTTCACTAGCAGAAATAATTTTTCACCTTTGATAGATTATCTTTGTAGAATGTTATAACTGCCATAACTTCGGCCATATTGCAAGAAATTGTCGTAGCTCTTTTGCAGGAAATACATACCAGGGAAGAAAATATCAATCGACTGGATCAAAACAGTACAGAAAATTTCCCAATAAACTGTCACAAGCAAATGAAAGGGAGAAGGTGAAGAAAGTAACCAGATCTGCTGTCAAAACTCAGTGGAAAGAAAAGGGACAACCGAAGAAAGACAAAGAATCCCTGATCGTTCAAACAGCTCTCAAAGCACAGAATAAATCTGCTCCCTGGATTCTAGACAGTGGATGCTCCAGTCACATGACAGGAGACAAACAGAAGTTTGATAAGCTGCAGACATACGAAGGTGGTTCTGTGAAATTCGAAAACAATGATGGAGCAAAGATAGTGGGTAAAGGATCAGTTAAGTTAAGTGACGGTAAAATCAACTCTAAGGAAGTTCTTTTTGTGGTAGGACTGAAACATAACCTACTGAGTGTAAGTCAGATTTGTGACAGAGGTCATGAAGTAATTTTCAAGAAGGAGGGCTGTGAAGTAAGAAAGACAACAAATGGAAAGTTAATAGCCACTGGACTGAGAACTTCTGGAAATTTGTATACTCTCTCGGAGACTTCAGAGGGAGCTTGCTTGGTTGGACAGGAAGAAGAAAACTGGTTGTGGCATAAAAGACTCGGTCACATAAGCTTTGATAATCTGGTAAAAATCAGCTCGAAAAGAGCAGTAAGAGACATACCCACTATTGGCAAACCATCAAACAACATTTGTGAGTCATGCCAAAAGGGGAAGCAAACCAGATCTACCTTCAAAGCAAAAGAATATTTCACTAGCAAGCCATTAGAACTGATTCACACTGATTTGTGCGGACCCATGAGGACAGAAAGCATAAATGGATACAAATATTTTATGCTGTGCATTGATGATTTTTCCAGAATGACATGGGTACTCTTTTTGAAACAGAAGTCAGAAGCCTTTGAGATGTTTAAAACCTTCAAAAATCTGGTTGAGAATCAATCTGGAAAAAGAATTAAATGTTTGAGATCTGATAGAGGAGGAGAGTTTATTTCAAATGAGTTTGCTGAATTCTGTGAAAAACATGGAATAAGAAGACAGGTTCTCGAGCGGCAAGAACACCTCGGCGAGAATGGAGTAGTTGAAAGAAAGAACAGAAGCGTATAGGAAATGGCAAGGACCATGTTAACGAGAGAGCAAAATTGCTGACGGGTTACGGAAAGAGGCAGTCCATATTGCAGTCTATATTCAGAATAGGTGTATGTTGAGGCCGCATGAAAGCAAAACACCATATGAACTGTGGTTTGGCAAAAAGGCTACAGCAAAATACTTCAAAGTGTTTGGAAACAAGTGTTACATTAAGAAAACTGAAAGCAATCTTGGCAAGTTTGAAGACAGAGCTGATGAAGGAATATTCCTTGGGTACTCAACTAAAAGCAAAGCCTATACATGCTACAACAAAAGACTTAAGAAAATAGTGGAGAGTGCGGATGTGAAGGTTGATGAAGGCGAGAAACAAGAAATCAGCAATAATGAAAACTACCCAACCTATGAAGAATTTATTGAAGAAGATGAAGATCAAGAAAAAGAAGAGAGACAGAAATCAGATTCGAGAGGACTTAGAAAGAGATGAAAATAGAAAATACGAACGAGCGAGTTAGCTAGAAAAATCATCCCAAAGAGCAGATTATTGGGGACCCTACAGTTGGCATTCAGACAAGAAGAAGAGTAGTAAATAACTATTCTCTGTTATCCAGTATTGAGCCCAAGAATATTATTGAAGCAAGCACGGATGAAAGCTGGATGGAAGCAGTAAATGAAGAACTAGATCAAATTGAGAAAAACAAAACACGGGAATTAGTACCAAGGCCCTGAAAATAAAAACATAATTGGTACTAAATGGATATTTAGAAACAAAGCTGAATGAAGATGGACAGGTGGTAAGGAATAAAGCAAGATTAGTACTGTAAGGGATATGCCCAAGTTGAGGGGATTGATTTTGAAGAGACTTTTGCACCCGTGGCCGGACTTGAAGCAATAAGACTGTTTTTGGCTTTAGTTGTTCATAAGAATTTCAAGGTTTATCGAGATGGATGTAAAATCAGCATTTCCGAATGGAAATCTTGAAGAAGAAGTATATATTGAACAGCCTGATGGTTTTCAACTTTGTGATAATCCTGACTTTGTTTGCAAGCTGAAGAAAGCATTGTATGGCTTGAAACAAGCACCTAGAGCTTGGTATGCAAGGTTGGACAACTATCTCACTAAGCAAGGATTCAAGAAAGGTATGGTGGATAGCAATTTATATGTGAAAACTGAAAATGGCAATTTCATTGTTCTAGTTGTTTATGTAGATGATATAATTTTTGGGAGTAGCAATGATGAATCATGCAAAGACATAGCAAACAAAATGCGGAAAGAGTTTGAAATGTCTATGATAGGTGAACTTTCATATTTCCTTGGATTACAAGTTAATCAAAGCAGAAAAGGGGATCTTTATTTCTCAAATTAAATATGTGAAAGAAATGCTGAAAAAGTTCACTATGGAAGATAGTAAGCCAGTGAGCACCCCCATGACAACAAGCTGCAAGTTGAGCAAGGATGATAAATCTCCGGATGTTGATCAAACAATGTACAGATCAATGATTGGGAGCCTGCTGTATTTGATGACCACTAGACCGGATATCTTACAAGTTGTTTGCATGGTTGCAAGATTTCAGGCTAGTCCAAAAGAGACTCATGTGACAGCGGTGAAAAGGATTTTTAGGTATCTCAAAGGTACTATGGAGTATGGGCTGTGGTATCCAAAAGGAAAAGACTTCACTCTCTTTGCATACTCTGATGCTGATTGGGCAGGATGCATTGATGACAGAAAAAGTACAAGTGGAGGAGCATTCTTTCTTGGAAACAAATTGGTTGCATGGCACAGTAAGAAGCAAGAATCAGTCTCTTTATCCACAGTCGAGGCCGAATACATTGCAGCTACTACATGCTGTACACAAATACTATGGATGAGACAAACATTGAAAGATCTAGGCATTCACTTCAATGAGCCCATTTCGGTCAAATGTGACAACACTAGTGCAATCAACATTTCAAAGAATCCGGTAATGCATTCCCGCACCAAACATATTGCAATCCGGTATCACTTTTTGAAGGATAAGGTTGCGAGAAGGAGAGGTCAGATTGGAGTTTGTTCCCACTACTGAGCAAGTAGCGGACATATTCACCAAACCTTTACCAAAGGAAGTATTTGAATACCTTCGGAAGAAGTTGGGAGTAGTCACACTTCCCAAGCATCGACTAGCTATGGGAAATACATTCTCGGGGGGAGCATTCAAGTTATTTATGCTCGAGAATGTTGTGCATAGACTCGGGGGAGTCTGCGGCGGCCCTTTGGCATTATTGGCAAAGGGGGAGAAGAATTTGAGCAAGGCTACAAAGTGTTGCCAACAATTCCAAAGGGGAGATTGTTGAGCAAGGTGCAGCAAAAGCGATGCAAAAGGATTGTAATTGTTGTCAACACGGACAGAGTGATGCGATTGAAGCGGTTCGGAGGTCGGTCAGATCAAGTGCAGAAAATCTCAAGAAAAACAGAGGGGACCCAGATCCAGAAATTTGCAGAAAAAGACAAGGAAGAAAACTGTCGCGATATCGCGACATGTTTCCTGTCGCGATTTCGCGACATATCGGAGGAGAGAGAAAATGCATTGAAAAATGTCACGATTTCGCGACATATCGGAGGAGAGAGAATGTGCAAGGAAAAATGTCGCGATTTCGCGACATCTATGGAAGGAAAGAAGCCAAATCGAGAAACTGTCGCGATTTCGTGACAAGTTTGAAGCAAAGGCACCAAGGATGAAAAATGTCACGATTTCGCGACACATCGGAGGAGAGAGAAAGTTGATGAAGAAGTTGTAGCGATTTCGCTACATATCTGAGTTTCGCTGACATAAGCAAAGAAAAAGCACCAAGTAAGAAAAGCGTAGCGATTTCGCTACAAGCTTGAGACACTAAGGACAAAAGTGCGGCGACTTAGATACAGCTTCGAGTTGCAAGGTGAAAAGTAGTAGCGATTTCGCTACATGGTCAAAGTGCAAGGAGAAAGATGTAGCGATTTCGCTACAGGTTGAAAGTGCAAGGTAAAGATGTAGCGATTGTGAAAGGAAAGAGTAGCGATTTCGCTACAAGTTGAAAGTGCAAGGCAGAAAGGTGTAGCGATTTCGCTACAGGTTGAAAGTGCATAGTGTAGGTGTAGCGATTTTCGCTACAGGTTGAAAGTGCATAATGCGAAGGTGTAGCGATTTCGCTACAAGTTAGAAACACATGTTGGAAAGGTGTAGCGATATCGCTACACGTCGGAGTTTCACTAGCAAGCAACAAAGAAAAATGCTAAGGCAACAATGGTGTAGCGATTTCGCTACATGTAAGGTTTTCGCGGTTGCATGGAGTAAAAATTGTACGGAGGCCAGAAGCGTCGCGATTTGCAAAGTGGTGAACGAAGAGCCATTGCAAGCCGAAAACGTCACGATTTCACGACATCTATGAAGATGACGTCAGCAAAACCAAAATGTGTCGCGATTTCGCGACAGGGTGAACGAAGAGCCATTGCAAGCCGAAAACGTCACGATTTCGTGACATCTTTGAAGATGACGTCAGCAAGTCTAAAAATGTCGCGATATCGCGACAAGTTGCTGGAAAAGCCGTTGCAAGCCGGAAGCGTCGCGATTTCGTGACACCTTAGCGGATGACGTCAGCAAGACAAAAAATGTCGCGATATCGTGACATGTTTCCAGAGAAGCCTCATGAAGCCAGAAACGTCGCGATTTCGCGACATCTTAGAGGATGACGTCAGCAAAACCAAAAATGTCGCGATATCGCGACAAGTTGCCAGAGAAGCCTCAGGAAGCCGAAAGTGTCGCGATATCGCGACAAAGTTAAGGATGACGTCAGCAAAGCGGAAAACGTCGCGATATCACGACAGGTAATGTTTTGGCGGGAAAAAGTCAAAGATACATGCATTGTGACAGGTGTCAAAAAGGCGCCAGTTACGAAAAGTTAACTGGAGTCAGATCTGCAGTTCCAAGTGACAGGTGGTGAGAATGCATAGGAGAAATTCATGCTGCAGTTAACTGAAGTTAAAAGGAAAGTTACGAAGCATTGCAATTAAGAAAAGAACGGCTGTTGCAGGGCCGTGTTGCAGCATGGCTGGCAAAGGTGGCAGTTACAAAGAGTTGCCACGAAACTATGCATTGAATGTAGAACGGCTTTGTACGGGGCCATGATGCTGCAAGTGGCGTAGAAGAGCGAGTAAACAAAGAATTTTAAAGAGCAGTTTCGTAGAGATAACAGAGCATCGAAACGCGCGAAGGGTTGTCGGTATATGCAGAGAAGAATGTCGGAATATGCGGTATGAGAGAAAAAGGCTGTCGGAACGTCAGAATGTCAGAAAGAAAGCGGCTAAAAGGCGGATCAGGTCAGAGAAGGATTTGACACGTCAATTACAGCCGAGAATGCATGAAAAGTTGGAGGGAAAGTTAAACCGTTTGAAATCGAGCCGTTCGAAGAAATCAAGAATAAAAGGATCGAATTGGCATAGTGAGAAGGTTACTGTGACTGTGTTTTCATTGTGCATTTTAAAAGGTCTCAGTTAGTAAGGGTGTTGTAAGAAAACAGCCTTAGATCAAAACCTGCTATTCTATTGAATATTCAAGAGAAAGGTTTTAGATTAGATCAGAAGATATTGAGTCTCTAACAATTCTCTCTATGCTTCTGTGAGATTTTTGTATGTGCTATAGACCAGTAAGGGTCTTGCAAAAGAGAAGGCATTTTTATGTCCATTTATCTTGCAAAATAGAAATCCAAGTTGGTGCTTGGATAAAGGGGTTGGTGCTCCTATCATCTGTAGCGAGATAAATCGGGGGTTGGTGCTCCTTCCGGTGGGTCCTTGGTAAACCGATTGTAAATATTGAATCCTTGCAAAGACTGGATTTGGATTGAAGTCCAAACCAGTCATTCTTTGAGGAGTAGCCACATCGGTGAACCTCGTAAAATTCTGTGTTGTGTGATGCTCTTGTGTGATACTTGCATTATCTAGTTTCAAGCTTGCATCATTAGTTTTAAAAGTTGCAGATTTAAGTTTTTAAGTAGTTACACTGATTCACCCCCCCTCTCAGTGTCATTGTGAGAATATCATGATAAAGGCCATATTGTCAAAATTGATTGTGATAGTGATTGTGTCAAAGATAGTGATAGTGACACTTCAATTTGTGTGGAAGGTCATTGTGATGATGAAAAAATTCAATGTTTGAATGATAATTATAGCAGTGATAAATAATTTGGGTGCTTTGAAAAGCATACCAAAGGTATTGGTTCCAAACTTCTAAAAAAGGGATACAATGGTAAAGGATTGGGAAAGAATGGGTAAGGTATCAAAATGCCCATAATCCCACATATAAGGCCAAAGAATGAAGGTCTTGGATACATTGGTCAAGCAAGAACCAATGATAATAAATTTGTGAAAAGAGAAACATATGATGAAGCTTCTAGGATGAGTTGTAGCAATCATTGTGGAATATCTAGACATGCGATAACTAGGTGTTAGAACCTACATCCATGTAAAATTTGTGGAAGTACTAATCACTCTTAAAAAAATTATTGGCATAAGGATAAAATGATTCACAAAATACATGTTTATTGTGGATGGATGCATGTGTCTTAATGGGACAAAATGAAATAAATGTTAAATATTTTCTACATAAGGAGACC
Source organism: Wollemia nobilis (assembly GCA_028583015.1). Taxonomy (NCBI): domain Eukaryota; kingdom Viridiplantae; phylum Streptophyta; class Pinopsida; order Araucariales; family Araucariaceae; genus Wollemia; species Wollemia nobilis. The sequence goes on from JAQPPZ010002662.1 coordinate 760,885, forward strand.
AAGTTTGATGATTGAAAAAAATCACAATTTATTGAATAAGAAAATATAAGTTTACCCATATAAAAATGTCATGAAAAACCTAATATAGAAAATGATCCAAGAAATGCTTGGAAGACCTATAGTGATAGAACTTGTAATGGAATATTATGTGGAGGATTCCAAAAATATAATTTAAGTAAGGAAATAACCAAAAGGAATATTGATTCAAGAAATAAGACCATGTAGTAGTGGTCCCTATTCATAAATTAATAATAGTATGATCTTGTATGATATATATATAATCTATTTCATACTATGAGTGAATTATCAATAGTATCCACATTAAGGGGGGAAGGAAGACTAATTCTTCCCAATACTCATTGATTGCACGATCAAGCTACTAAAAAAAAAGTAACCTTTGTAGACTGTATCTAGTAAGCACCATGTGACTAAAGATTACACAAAGACATGAAAGACACTCACAATTTAAGAAGCAAAGAAATCCAACAATTTAAAGTTCATAATATGAAGAAAAGTGAAGGTATATGCCTCACTTAAGGTGAAAAATTTATCACCATTTCACAAGAAGATGAAAATTAGTAAGGACCAATCTGATTGATAATCTATGATTGGTTGTATATTCCAATCATAAGTGATGGGCATAATAATATGTGTCCAATTATATTTTATAACCATGGATAGAAGAAATCATACCTATCCTTGGATAAGCAAAGTGAGGCCAATCCCACTATTGCTTAAGTATTCTTGATCCATAATCATATGTGCATTAGGTTGATTAAGGGGGTAATTTCTCCTTGTCCAAAAAATACAAAGATAAAGCCAAAAATCAAAGCAATAATGATAGAGAAAGAATTAGAACCAAATGTTAGAGCAATAATGATACAACAAGAAAACAAATAAAGAATTAAACATCTTCATCAAGCCATATGGATAAATCAAATTTGAAAGCATTAAAAAACTATTCTCTAAGGAATTCTCAACCATGATGTAATAAAAGAGGGAATGTTTGAATTTATTTCATCATAGTTTAGAAACATCATGTTTAGGGTAGTAACCAACTACCCCTCACTAGATGACAATATAATTAGAGGGAGATATCAAATACCCCTCACAAGTAAAATGAGAAATAAGGTAGTTACAAAAATTCTACTCATAAGGACCATGAGTCCAAGCAGTTATCATCCTCACATGGATGGTCGTTAAGCCAAAATTCAAAAAGCAATATATATAAATACCCATCATATCTAATGCAAAATCGTCGAAGCATTGAGTTCTAACAATATAAAACTTACTAAAAAATCCCATTAAGAGCTATTCTAAAATATCTCAACAATAAATCAAAGTTCTTTGAAATTTCTATTAGACTTGATACAACAAAAATTATGAACTTGGTGCAAGCCTTTAGTCATCTTATAGAGTGTCAATTTGGTACTTTAGCCTTGTAATCATCAATCATCTTATAGACATGACCTTAATTATCAAATATGTCAATAATAACACAAAGTGTTATAAACCATGAATTCTATTAAAATGAAACAAGTGTCAAAATGGAATAGACTATGGTGTAATCATAGTTCCACATACTACTTTTAACCAAGTGCCAACTAAAATATCCAACACAAGTTTTGATATATCATTTACTATCACATTTAGTTCTTTGTAGATATGTTTATAAGAGATGTCTATAAATAACACTTATAACAATTTCACCTGCTCATAATAAGTTCTAAGTATCAAATTTTGCATACCCACTAATCCTGAAGCCCAATCCACCATCAATTTCAAGTCATTAACAACTTGTCATTTTTCATTCCTTGTTACACTAGCATTCTTGTCAAAAAGAGCAAATCTTTCCACTCTTACACATTATTGGTGCCTTCACGAAGACCAAATTTGAAAGTGAGTTTGTGATTTTCATCCTATTATAACACTTCTCCTACCCCACATCTACCTAGACTGTCTTGACAAGATCCATCAAAAAAATCCCAAAACTTTATAATATCCATTGTTAAATTATTTTTCCATAACATATAGTAATATATATACATTAACATGTGAAAATATTGGTTGATTACATCCACATTAATATATATTATAACATCATATTTTTATATAAATTACTTTTCCATAAAATACAAAACAATTGTTAGTCAAAGAGAATAGGATCTTATTTATTTTTGAACGCTTTTTATTTTAATATATGGATAATGGAATCAATAGGTAATCCTATTTTTGTGAACTATTATATGGTTCTATTTTTTCTTTATAAAATATTCATAATGGAGATTTATTGTAGCCCATTGAAACACACCAATTCATATATATTTTTTGTAGAAGCATACGAGAGAAATAATTTGGGAATGCAAAGTAATGTTGATCCAATGTTGCTGCTATACTATCATTTAGATAAATTAATTTTGTGTGTTTATATATTAAAAAATATGCTTATTTTTAATCTCCTTTTTAAGAAATTAGAGTTGAAGCTACATGGCTCATAGTTTTTGATAATAGGTTGGATTGATTTTACTTAGAATTTACAATGGTATTATTAGTAGTTTAATATATATAATATTGAATATAACTATGAGAATGGAAGATTTAGAATTATCATGAGAATTTATTAATGAAGAAGAGAAAAAGAGAGAAATATTTGAGAGAACAAGAAGAGTAGGTGAGAACACATATGGAAAATATGATGGGAATCATTTTTAATACAAAATTAGTAGATCTTATTTTATTTTTGGCTTTATGAGTAAATTTATAGCATTATTTTCTACTAGAGTCTTTATTGTAAAGAAATATGTAGTACCAAATAAATGTTTGGTGTTAACTTGTTAGGTAAATGAATGAAGATTGTTCTTATGCTATGTTGTGGCTGATCCACAACACACCCCAAAATTAGGGACCCACATTTTTTGCATGCTTTCAAAAGGAATCTCAGTGACCCAGATGCTAAAAATCAAGAAAAATGGGCAAAATTGCACAAGGATAGAAAGTGTCACGAAATCGCGACATGTCATGAAATCGCGACAAAAGCAGAAAAGCGTAGCGAAATCATGACATGTAGCTCCGTCGCGGCCCAAAGAGGAGAGAGAAAGGGAAAATGAAAAGTGTCACGAAATCGCGACATGTTGCTCTGTCACGACCGAAAGAGGAGAGAGAAAGGGAAAATGGAAAGGCGTAGCGAAATCATGACATGTTGCAAAATCACGGGTCAAACCAGTCAAACAGGGCAAAGTAGAAAAAACATCGCGAAATCACGACAGGAAACGGCAAACGGGGCACAAAGCAGAAAGGCGTAGCGAAATTGCGATGCGTCGCAAAATCGTGGTCAACACAATCAGCGACAGCGGGTGGGCTGAATCATCATGAAATCGTGACGTGTTTGATTTTCATGGCTTACAAGTAGGCGAAAGGCATGAAAGGTAAAATGGTCGTGAAATCGCGACAAGAACAGACACAAAGCGCATAAGTCGAAAGGTGTCGAAAATCATGACGCGTCACGTTTTTACGGCGCGAATGGACTGGAAGGCCCAAGTGGTGAAAGGTGTAGCGATTTCACGCAACTTTTGGAGGAAATGTTCCCAAAGTGGAAAAGCGTCGTGAAATCACGATAGCATGCAGCAAAGGTGCCCGAAGTGGAAAAACGTCGCAAAATCATGACAACATGTAGCAAAGGTGCCCGAAATGGAAAAACGTCATGAAATCACGACAGCATGCGGCCGAAGGTGTATGAAAGTGGAAAAGCGTCGTGATTTTGCGACATGTCACGATTTTGTGACATGTCACGTTTTCACTGGGCGTGATGGCAGACAAGGCTGTTGGCCAAAAAACGTCACGATTTCGTTACCTGTCTCATTTTCGCAGTGCAGGTGGAAAAATAGAGTTACGTGCTATTTTTGTTGCGATTTGCACGGGGACGAACATGCAGGAAAGTGTGAAATACGTGGCATACATGCAAAGGGTTACATAAGCGTTACAATTTATTAAACATTTAGACGTCGAATGTAAAGTCAAAGCAACAAAAAGGTAGGGAATATGAAACGAAGTAATCTGGAAGATGAAGCGAACCATTGTGGAAGAAGAAACGATTTGCTAGCAAACTTTAAAAGCAGATGCACAGATTGGTACAGAGGTCAAAAAATTGCTGTGGGCAGAGTTGTAGTGCCTAAGGCGAGAAGCCATTCTGGGCCTGCTCGGGAGTGTTTTTCTTCCTTTATTTTTCTGGTTTGGGAAACCAGAAAGTTCTGCTGCTGTAAAATGACATATTTAAATACAGAAAATTCAGAAATTTGCATCTTGTAGGCAAGAAAGAAGGAGATCTTCTGTGCATGTGTAGATTTAATGTTTATTCTTTCATTTTCAGATTTCTGGACTTATAGATGATGTTAAATGCCACTTCTCTGGGTTGCATTATGCGAATGTCTAAATCTGAATTTTATTTCAAAACCCCAGAAACCCGCACTTAGCTTATCTGGATTGTGTGAATGTGCAGATTCAATAGGTTAGGTTGCATGCATGGAAACCTCACATCTTCGGTTTTTCCATAACAGGATAGCATCATACTGAATGCACTTTTTATTCTTCTTTCACATTTTATTTTTATTTTTTTTTACACTTTATTTTATTTACAAGGCATTAAAATAAAAAGTTTAAAAAATAAAAAAATTAAAAATTTCAAAAGCCTGAAAATAGAAAACTTCCATTTCAGGGCCAGAATCTCATTTTTAGTTTTGTTTTTCATTCATGAGCAGATGATAATATTCCTTCATAAAATTCCAATTTCATTGAAGGGGTTATAATTTATTGCATTTCATCAATTTACATTTTGAAGTTACAACATGGTCATTTAAGGATCAAATCACATTTACTTTATCAGGGTTCAATGAACAATCATTAAAATTTCATAGTAAAATAAACCACAGTGCCCCTTGTTTTCAATTACTTGCAACCACTAAGGTGTTCCAAGCATTTTAATTGAATATCTTTATTTGAGATTATTAATACACAGATGCAAAATGCTAACATAACAAGAACCTTGGAGAAGTTACTTGTTTAATTTCTTTGCAAGCAGAGGATTTAGAACCCAAATCCTATCGGAGAGTGTGCTTTCACAATTGGGTGAAAACACCACTCAACAGATTGGCGCTAGAAGGAGGGCTGGATAGGTTTATTTTAGCAAGATTTAAATTTTTTGTATATTTCATGCCCTATTGATTGTTATCTTTAGCCTTCTAACACCACTCAACAGATTGGTGCTAGAAGGAGGACATGAAACGGTTTATTTCATTATGATTTTAAATTCTTAAAATTGCTTAAGAACTTTACAACACATTTTGATTGTTCATACAGAAATAAAGTGATTTGATTTAATTTTGAAAATTTTGGTCTCATGCAATTACTTGACATTTGATTTTAATTACATCTCTTGGTTGATGCTAACTTGATTTTTTTTACCTTGCAGGTTGAATATTCAACAGATTTGGTTCTAAAATTACATTTTAAGTTTCACTAATGGCAACACTTGAGGAGCAAATGGTATCCCTAAGAGCTGAAATAGTGTCTCTAAGAGAGAGAATGGTATCAATGATAGAGGATCATTATAAGGGTTTGTCTATACCTGTGGTACCCTATCAAATTCCTACAATGTTATTGGATTTTTTACGGTGTTTTAATCAAGAGGTGCCACTAGGATACTTGCAAAAACTGCATGTCTACAAGAATACATTATGTCAATTCCAGATTTTCTATGAGGAGGTAGCTTGTAGGTTATTTGCATACATTTTGGAAGATAAACCATTCTTTTGGTATAGCCAACTACCCATGGAGGTTAGGACTTCTTGGATACAACTAGAAGCAGCCTATCTTTATCATTTTGGTAATCAGGTTGACTTAGAAATCTTGAAAAATCAGTTTACCTCCATATGTAAGGAGCCTAATGAATCCTTGAGTCAATTCAATGGAAGATTTCGTGAGTTGCACTCCCAAATGTGGGAAAATTTTAACATATTAGAAGAGGAAGCCATGGAAGTATACCTAGGAGCCATACACCCCACACTTGCTTCACTCATTGAGGAAAAAACTGAGTGGTTTGTCTCTAGAGAAAATCCATGAGGTCTTAGAAGAGATAGAACGACAAGGTCTTGAAGAAGAAAAGGCACAACATGTTCATATGAGAGATTGTTCTTTTGATGCCAACCTACACCAACCATCAAACATAGCACCCTCCACTCCAATGATATCTAAGGTAAATGATCAAGGGGATGAATTTGAATATCCAAATCTTACAACCACCTTAGATGTAGTCCAAGAGGAGGTGCAAATTGCTAAGACAACATCCACTAGTGAGGATCATGTAGAGATACATGATTATCTAGATGAAGGGGTTCTAAATTCAACAATGTTTGATATATGTGATAAGATGGAACCTGCCATGGAATTAAATAAAGTGGTTGAAAGTGAAATGGGAAGAAAACCAATAAATGAATTTGAAGACATGATAGAGTTTCACCACTTGTTCTTGGAAGATACTATTGATGAGATGTGTAAAATTAATGATCAAGAAATTCTTCACCCTCCAAATTATGATAAAATTGAATCATGGGTTACTAATTTGGACTATGATAGCCTTATAAATTTGAATTCAAGAAATAACCCACTTTTGGAAATAATTGAACCATCTAAGGAAGGTGAAGATGAATTTGATGAGAAACACATTGATGAATTGGAAGATGTTGAAGAAGTAGTTGAACGTCACCACTTGATTTTGAAAGATGATTATTATGATGCTTGGAAGAAGTGGGAAGACTACACTCACTCCAAAACTACTAATGAAACTTTTGTGCCAATTGATATACAGGACAACATAATCGCCTACTCAAAGGAAGATATTACAACTCCTATACAATTTGAGGATGTTTTGGAGGAGGGTTTCAAATCTCATCAAATTTTGAAAGATTATAATGATTCTATTGCCAAGGACAAAGAAAGAAAAGAATTTATGAATGAATCAAGAGATCATGTCACAAACATCATGGAATTTCATTCCATGGATTTGGATGACAATTTTTATAATGGTTGGGGAAGATATGATAATGCATTCTTTTCTCACATCCTTATAAATGAAACTCATATTTCACTTGATATGCAGGATGTTGAACCTTCTACATCATACGAAGATCTCATATTCACAAGATTTGAAAAGGTGACAAAATTTGATCATGTTGAATATAAATTCATTGAAGGTGTGGATGCAAGTTTGCATGATGATTTGGAGGATTCAAATGAAGAGATACCATGGATAGTGAACAAAGAATTAGAACCAAATGACAAAGAGATGGATCAATTGGAAGCAATTCAAATGAAGGATCATCAAGATGAGTCATGGGACATACGCTTTGACCAAGAATGTTTGAGGATTGAAAATGATGACCATATTTTGAATTTAAATAATGTTTATGATGAAATGTCATTAAAGGTAAATGAAAAACAAGGTATAATTTTTAATCACACCTTTAATAACATTGTTTTAATGAATGGAAAAGAAGTTGATGCACTTGAATTGTTAAACCAAATTCATCAACAATTACTAATTGAATCTAGGATAAAAACTTTTAATGATCCTAATTTAGTAAATATCCTAGATGCTTGTAAATTGTTACACAAATTTGATTGGCCTACAAATTTGGAAAATGATTTGGCTTTGAAATTTGTAGAAATAGGCTACTACTTACAAAATTGCATATTTGAAAAGGATAGCCTAATTCTAAATCAAGGAGGGAATTATGAAGTTTACATTTTAAAGAATAGACATGATAAAATTGAAAATCATTTATTGTCTAATCATTTTAGTAATTTGATGCTCACCTATGGGAGTATTATTGGAACTAAATCAAATTGGTATGGTGAGCATGGCAAGTGGAAATTTGTTGCATTGTTTGGTCTTGTCTTGTTTTTGTGGGATTCCCACAACATTTGGCATGCATATCATGTTATATTTTTGTTGAAATGTTCTAATCATGTTTGGGATCCAGGAAAGTGATAATCCAAGCTTTGCATCATCTTGTATTATATTGTACATTTGTATATAGATTTTGGTTTTTTGGGTTTTGGTTTGTGTTTTCAAGATCGTTTTTGAAGTTACTTTGGATTTGGTTTTGGTTTGTGTTTTCAAATTTTCATTTTTGGGATTGCAATTTGGTTTTGGATTGAATAAGTTTTAATTTAAAGTTGTGTGTTTATTTGACATGTTTTGTTTGTCTATATAAAAAAAAAAATGATGATGAAAAAGTTGCCTTGAGATGCTAACTTATGTTCTAAATCGAGGAAATATGGAACATTGGAATTGTCTCATAAAAGCTCCACAAGAAATACAAACAGTTTAATAATATCGTTTGAAACTTGTGATGCATGAAGTAGTCAGTTTTATATGGCAATATTTCATCTGCAATTCAAAAGACAATGCATTCATATTACATCTCACTTTACATATACATTCCATCTTAGTTGCATATGCATCTCAGGTACAAATCATTAAAGTGTGTCAAATCCTCTTAGGGTTGTGCTATAACATAAATGTAAAAAAATCCTAAGGTTGGAAACTGAGCCCTTGAGATATCTAGAACCAAGCACATCTTATCACATTAAAAAGGATCTTGAGCAAAATGGTCAAAACCTAACTTGGAAGAAAAGGTTGGGCGAAAGAAGTATTTCATGTCTATCCTATTATGCAACATGATCCTTAAAACAGTGGTTTTGACCACTTCCATAAAGCTTAAAGCCTAAAATCAGAGTAGTAAGGATAGGGCTAAATCCTCATCGAACTTAGGTTGAGGATCCAATTCCCCAAAGCTTTGATTTGACCTACATGGAGTAGTAAGGATAGGGCATAAATTCTCATCTCGCTTAGGTTGAGAATCCGATTCCCCAAAGCTCCTATGTCTCATTTCATGATAAATCTTGGATTGGAAGGATCGTACTACTTGTCCTCTACAAAGGATGGGTAGTCATCCCCAAGGTCCAAGCAATAAGTTAATATTCTCCATTTTCATCCAAAACTTGGATTGGAAGGATCGTACTACATGTCCCTAGCAAGGATGGGTAGTCATCCCCAAGGTCCAAGAAGTAAAAAATTAATTTTTCCCATCTCATATTTATATTGGATTGGAAGGATCGTACTACTTGTCCTCTACAAAGGATGGGTAGTCATCCCCAAGGTCCAAAGAAATGAAGATAAGTCTTGGATTGTGGGGTTAAGTATGCCCATGCATGGCAACATGTCTTGTCTAAAAAACAAGACCACTGATTGTCCAAAGGGTTAGACTAGCATGACCATTTCTTTCATAATTGGTTAAATTATTTTGCTCAAAGTGAGGTAATGAATTCTAAATCAGAATAGTAAGGATAGGGTTAAACTCCCATCTCGGTTAGGTTGGGAGTCTGATTCCCCAAAGTTCTGATTTCACATTCACTTGCACATGGGTTCAAGATAGTAGGGACTCATAACCAACTTTGGGATATAATAAAACAATTCATTAGTGGATCCTAAGAGGGTTTGGCAATCTTGAATGTTTGTGCATGATACTAGAAGAAAGACTATGCCTTTTATAAAAGCAAAATCTCCTAGCATATTCATTAGGTTACACAAATCATTCACAATCTCACATATGCATTCATGTAAAACTGACAATGGAATGTTGATCAATTTCAAACGATAGGGAATGAAATACATTGCACACACCGAGCTAATACTTGATGATTCTAATGATTCATGTATTTCTGATCTTTGGGCATTTGTTTATATTTCTTATGTGCTAACACATGTTTTCGAGTTTGTATATGCTTCCAAGTTGGGTTCTCACTAAAATGCTCAAGAGCATTTGACGAGAGAGTCACCATTTGTTGTGGCTGATCCACAACACACCCCAAAATTGGGGACCCACCTTTTTTGCATGCTTTCAAAGAGAATCTCAGTGACCCAGATGCTAAAAATCAAGAAAAAGGGGCAAAATTGCACAAGGATGAAAAAGTGTCACGAAATCGCGACATGTCGCGCCATCGCTGCAAAAAATGAAAAGGCATCACGAAATCGCGACATGTTGCTCCGTCACGGACAAAAGCAAAAAAGCATAGCGAAATTGCGACATGTAGCTTTGTCGCAGCCCAGAGAGGAGAGAGAAAGGGAAAACGAAAAGTGTCATAAAATCATGACATGTTGCTCCATCGCGACCAAAAGAGGAGAGAGAAAGGGAAAATAGAAAGGCGTAGCAAAATCATGACATGTCGCAAAATTGTGGGTCAAACCAGTCAAACAGGGCAAAGCAAAAAAAACATCATGAAATCGTGACAGGAAGCGGCAAACGGGGCACGAAGCAAAAATGCGTAGCGAAATCGTGACACGTCGCAAAATCATGGTCAACACAGTCAGCGGCAGCGGGTGGGCGAAATCGTCATGAAATCACGACGTGTTTGATTTTCATGGCTTACAAGTGGGCAAAAGGCATGAAAGGTAAAATGGTCATGAAATCGTGACAAGAACAGACACAAAGTGCATAAGTCAAAAGGTATCGCGAAATCGCAATGCGTCGCGTTTTCACGGCGCGAATGGACTAGAAGGCCCAAGTGGTGAAAGGTGTAGCGATTTCGCGCAACTTTTGGAGGAAACGTTCCCGAAGTGGAAAAGTGTCGTGAAATCATGATAGCATGCAGCAAAGGTGCCCGAAGTGGAAAAACATCGCAAAATCGTGACATGTAGCAAAGGTGCTCGAAATGGAAAAACGTCGCGAAATCGCGACAACATGCGGTCGAAGGTGTACGAAAGTGGAAAAGCGTTGCGATTTCATGACATGTCATGTTTTCACTGGGCGTGATGGCGGACAAGGCTGTTGGCCAAAAAACATTGTGATTTCGCTACATGTCTCATTTTCACGGTGCAGGTGGAAAAACAGAGTTACGTGCTATTTTTGTCATGATTTGCATGAGGACAGTTACGAACATGCAGGAAAGTGTGAAACACATGGCATACATGCAAAGGGTTACAGAAGCGTTACAATTTACAGAAAATATTAAACATTTAGACGTCGAACGTAAAGTCAAAGCAATGAAAAGGCGGGGAATATGAAATGAAGTAATTTGGAAGACGAAGCGAACCGTTGTGGAAGAAGAAACGATTTGCCAGCAAAATTTAAAAGCGGATGCATAGATTGGTACAGAGGTCAAAAAATCGTTGTGGGCAGAGTTGCAGTGCCTAATGCGAGAAGCCATTCTAGGCCTGCTCGGGAGTGTTTTTCTTCCTTTCTTTTTCTAGTTTGGGAAACCAGAAAGTTCTGCTGCTGTAAAATGACATATTTTAAATACAAAAAATTCAAAAATTTGCATCTTGTAGGCAAGAAAGAAGGAGATCTTCTGTGCATGCTGTAGATTTAATGTTTATGCTTTCATTTTCAGATTTTGGATTTATAGATAATGTTAAATGCCACTTTTGTGGGTTGCATTAGGCGAATGTTTGAAATCTGAATTTTATTTCAAAACCCCAGAAACCTGCACCTAGCTTATCTGGATTGTGTGAATGTGCAGATTCAATAGGTTAGGTTGCATGAATGGACACCTCACATCTTCGGTTTTGCCATAACAGGATAGCATCATACTAAATGCACTTTTTATTCTTCTTTCACATTTTATTTTTATTTTTTTTTACACTTTATTTTATTTACAAGGAATTAAAATAAAAAGTTTAAAAAATTAAAAATTTCAAAAGATTAAAAATAGAAAACTTCCATTTCAGGGCCAGAATCTCATTTTCAGTTTTGTTTTTTCATTCATGAGCAGATGATAATATTCCCTTCATAAAATTTTAATTTCATTGAAGAGGTTATAATTTATTGCATTTCATCAATTTTACATTTTGAAGTTACATCATGGTCATTTAAGGATCAAATCACATTTACTTTATCAGGGTTCAATGAACAATCATTAACAATTTCACAGTAAAATAAACCACAGTGCCCCTTGTTTTCAGTTACTTGCAACCACTAAGGTGTTCCAAGCATTTTTATTGAATATATTTATTTGAGATTATTGATACACATATGCAAAATGCTAACATAACAGGAACCTTGGAGAAGTTACTTGTTTAATTTCTTTGCAAGCAGAGGATTTAGAACCCAAATCCTACCGGAGAGTGTGCTTTCACAATCGGGTGAAAACACCACTCAACATGCTATATTAGGTATATGAAAAATCCAAAAAGTGATATACAATAAATTTAACACTTTGTTGAGATTTGTAAGAAATATTTAAGAAAAAACACTTAAATTTATGTGTTCTATTTATAATATGGACAAAGCAGATATACACGTATACACACAAGCATCTTGCTTCCATGTAAAACATCATTGGAAATTGAAAAGGTAATACAATATTTGAATATAATAGAAATTATTTTATTATTGGATCTTGTTAAACTTGTATATATAGATTCTTAAAAAATAATTTATTAAGTGCAATAAAATTTATTATAAACTATTTATTTCAAACAAGTGAACATAAGTTTAAGTAAGAGATATAAGGAAATTGGATAACACATTACATTTTTTAGCATTAAGTCTTATTGTCATGCATGCATGTAGGGTTAGTAAAAATAATAAAATATGCTATGTGTATGCTATGGATACCATGATTATGTCAAATAGTAGAAAACATATAGTTACAATTGAAATTGAATGGAGACTTCTTGTACTGCATGAAGATGCACACTAATTTATAGATATTTGTAGTGGGATCATATGGGAGAAAACATTTGGGGATGCACAAATAATCTCAAGACATTGTCATTACTTATGACCAATTGGATAAATTAATTTTATGTTTACGAGTTAAAAATAATATTTATTTTTAATATTCTTTTTAAGGAATTAGGGTGTAGTATGTCTAAAACAACAATTGATCACAAATTCATATAAATTTTATTTTGTTCTCAATATAGTATTTGGTATAATAAAGGAAGAATTAAAAACATCATGGGAAATTATTAATGAATATGAGAAATATATAGAAATAATTAAGAGAACAAGAAGAACAACTAATATCACAAATGTCATAAATGCTTAGATCTCAAAAAATCATGCAATTTTTAAAAAATGGTCCCAAAATGCTTTTGTATGAAAAATTATTACCTTTAAAATGTTGGGTATATTAAATATTAAAATAAAACTTAAAAATTTAAAGTTAAAAGAGCTAGTCATATTCTATCATGTGTCATATCTCTATACACTATCTGATGGAACAAATTTTATAGGTGCATCAACATGATAGGTTTTTATGCAAAAACTATTTGACCTTTTCTTGCCTATTTTTCACCTCTAACGGTCATCTAGAACTAATGCCATATTGTTAGCATTGCCAATTCTTCTGCCTATTGGAAATTTTGATTAGCGAGTGTTAAATCTTAGAGGTATACCTCCTTGTCTCTCTCAAGCCACTCACCATTAATGGGTGTGACCACACCTATTGATCTATAGTCCCTTCAATAAAACCTTAAGCCTAAGACTTCCTATTGATCTTTCCAAATACTTTTATTATTTTATCATGTCCCTATAATGAACCGTTCATTGCATATATTACCTCCAAGAGGCCATCAATATCTATATATTCAACCCTTGGAGTGGGTTCATGAACAATTCTCAAGCACCCAAAATTTGCCAAATTTTCTTTAGCATTTTAGTCATTCTATCATTCCATTGCCAATATTATGCTAAATTTTTACCCCAATTGTGCAAGCACTTAGCTCTTATCCTCCTTGAATCATTCAAGTCTTAATCCTTACAAGCATTTTATCAATCACTTGAAATTTCAATAAAGTGATCATGTATCCAAGCACGCATCATGTCTACAAGCATTTGGAGGATCTCCAACAAGAAACAAAGGGAAAACAACCTACAATCTTGGGTTGCATCCTTTCCCTTTTCCTTTGTTTATTTGTTCCTTCTTTTAGTTTGCAGATTTATCTTTGGCTAATTATTTTATCCTATCATATTTGGATGGTACTTGATCTTGTTTTTCGTAATTGATATTTTTTTGTTTATCTTTGTTAATCTTATATCTCATACTTGTGTGTAGTTAGGCTTGTTATTTTAATATTTAATCTCATCTTCAAGTAGTTATATATTTCTCATTTTATGTAATCATAAGGTCTATGTTCTAGGTGCAAACTCTTCATTTTTATTACCTTCATATTAAGTTATCTTGCATTTATGTTCTTTTTTAGTAGTGTCACTAGAATTCAGGTTGATGGTGCTATTGTTCTTTGCTTTAGATAGAGCAAATGTGTAGGAAGTGATAGGACCAACAATATTGTTGTCAAGTGGCACTTCTACCTTTTTAGCACTTTTTAGCATTCTAGAATTTTTTATAATTTTTTCAATATTATATTATCTATATAGGGGTCTAATCATTGTGTCAAGGAAGCTAATTTTCTTCTACAAGATCAGACATACCCTTGTACATTGACCCCAATCTATTTTTGCATGTTTTATAGGTATAAATGATAGGATAAGAAGCTGATAATGGCACTAGTGAGGCGTCTTCCTATGTGATAGAAATAGGTATTTTTGCTTCTTGTGTTTGTCATTTAAATATTTTAAACTTAGTTTATTTGTTGTGTCTAGATTAGGTTATATTTTTATTTTTTACTAAAAATTGGTAAAGGAAAAATAATGAACCTAATCTAATCATAATATTATAGAGGACATATCTTAATCTTTAGCCTTAGGCAATAAATAAAAAGTGCATGCAATTTGTATTTTAGGTTAAATATTGTTTATTGCATATTCTCTTGAACCCCTGTTAAAAAAGAAAAGAAAAATTCTTTGTTCCAGTTTAGCATTAAATAAAAAATTATTTTAGTTATAGTTTTTTAGTGCTACATATTTGTGTGTTGCATTGTAAACTAGATTAGGATTAGGTTTCATAAAAACATGTTGATCTTAAAAGAATCATAGTTTTATTTAGAAACATAAATGTTCTTGAATTTACACATTAAACTAGTCATTATACCTTTAACCTCCCTTAGTCCCCTCTAAAGTGAGAAGTATAAAGGGAAAAACACATTGGATTCCCTTAGATGGATCTTCATGATCTTCTCCTCTTATCAAATTTTGGTGAATCCAATATGAACATCATCATGACTCCCAAGATTCATTTTGTCTTAGCCAAAAACTTTAATCAAAACTAAAACTAATCATACTTTAACCAAACCACTTAATTTTATGTGTTTAGCTTAGACCACATTAATTAGGATAATAAAAACACAACCAAAGGCTAGTCCTACTAAGGGTTTTACAACCCTTTAAGTAATTTTTATACAAATTATTAAGCTGTATTGGGTATATTATGAGCACGAGCTGCCATATTCCCATATAGGGTCTTATGTGTACTTACACAAAAACCATTTGTTGGTTCCTCATTCGGGCCACCACCTCTCCCTAGCCCCATTGCATGACCCTCTTACTCATGTCTTTGAGCAAGATATTTGATGTGACAAACATAACCTTGCTCCTATAAATGCAACTATAACCTATAAAATATATTTTTTAGATTTGAATAAAATGTAGGATTGTTAACACCTATAGTTTCCAAATATCCTTTTGGACCTAATTAATCCTAGGAATAATATAGAAATAACCTAAGCTAAAAGACAAAAAATACATAACATTTTGACTAGTTGGGTAGAATCACTATAGGTGTATAAGCATTAGTGATGATAATAACATATTGGTACGTTTGTCTGCAATAGAGGGTGTTTTTTATTTTGGTCTTTCTCCTACTTCTCCAAGTACCTACATAAAGACAAACTCAAAATGTTAGATTTTTAAGGGGTATTACTAAGCAAAGGATAAGTACCATCCACTTGACTATCATTATACCCCTTTTCTAGAAATAAATAAAAGATAAATGACCAAAAATTATGAATGAATAATAGGTAACAAAAGTGATACAATAAATCAAAGGCATAAGTGATATTATCAACAATATCCGGTGATTTTGCTTGTTGCTATAGATTGATAGACTACAAGATTTATAGTATCAATGATAGGAAATCAAAGCACATTAACACTACTAGGACTATAATATGGTTTCACTTTTATTTGTAGATATAATAAAATTGGTTTTGAGACCTAGAAACCCATAATATATTGAGGAGGATGTAAGACCTTCACCTATAGGGTACATGGATTCAAGCATAGATGTATTATTGATTTGGTTAAATTGGAAAGGATATGATTGAATATGCACTAATAAATTCCTAATTATGATATTTATTAAGTCAAGATACAATGCATAAAGGATAAAAAGAAGCATGATTACCAAAAAAAATGATGAGGAGCAAACCTAGAAATCCTTAAATCAAAGCCTATATCGATGATCTCGTATATGCAGTTATAAGAGACCTCAAAGTTGAGATATCCACATCAATAAAATATAATAGAGTTTGCACAATCTCCTTTAATCATGTACTCATAATGACCTTAATCATAATTTTATTCAAATATCAAAATTCTAATGGACAACACTTTTTTTATATGAGATTGAGTACATGTTTAGGCAGAGTTTGGTATCTAGAATTTAAGATCAATTAAGATCAAGCTTTGCTAATAAAAACTTTTATGATATGGGATAAACCAAAGGATATGTTTATAGAATCCATGGCTCCTTTGTATGATTAATTTGAGGATCTAACATAATTAGCAATATTTAGAGGTGGTAGGCTATATGATAAGGATTGGTTCATTTGAGGAAATATTGATGGATGGATGGCACATAAGGAGGGTTGGAGGATTTGATGGAGGAGAGTATTGGGAAGGTTGAGGGGATCTAGAAGGCTTGATTACCAATCATGTTAGGTGATGGGTTCTAGGTAATGTCAAGTGGCATTGGAATAGTATGCTTCTAATTTGACATACAACTAATGCTAGATAGTTGTCTGCATTTATTTTTTGGATTATGACAATCAATGAAAAAAACATCAAAAGTGCTAATGGTGCTAATAATATTAGGGTTGGTGTCAAAATTCCTATTATTGATTTGACTAAGTAGGAAAAGATAAAGTTTAAAATTTTGGCAAATGCACTACCCCTTAGTCAAAAGTATCATTGAAACTACTACCTCAAGTATAATACTTTTGTTTTAGGGCATTAAATTATCCTTGGATGAGGTTTTAGCTTGTTTAGTTGATCAAGATTTTTTATTTTCTTGATGAGATAGACGTCATATTTGTAGGATTTGATGAAATTTTAAAAATTAGGTATCTACATTAAAAATTCCCAAGAATATCAAAGACAACAACCAAGGGTTAATTATGATTTTGATAAAATATTACCATGATGATGATGGATAAAATTAAAGGGTTGTGCCTAGAAAAATTGATGCACCTTGTTGGAGCCATAACTTGTGAACCGTACGCCCGTTGGCCTTGAAATTTAACAGGTGGTTTTGTGTGTGTGTTCTGCATCAGGTGAATCTTTAATTGGCCTGACTCTCAAAAAAAAGTATTTTCGGGACCTAACTCCTCCATCTAGTGTCCCAAAATTAGCTTTTAGAATAGGTTCCTAGGTTTTTTGGGTTTTTTTGGTTGTTAGAAGTTTATTATCTTTTGTTATACCTTAATTTGAGACCTAATATTTTAAATTAAGGTTTTTTATTGTAATAGGGATGTGTGCACCGAATTTGGGTGCAATCCGACTCATTTCTATTTTTAGAAGTTTTTAGAAAGAAGATCTATTTTTAGTAGTTTTAGAAAAAAGACGTTTTTAGGGTTTCTTTGGTTTTCGGTTGCTATATGATGGATTGTAATATTTTGTAGAAGGGGTGTGAATTTAGGAATGAGAAGAATATCAATTTGCAGTTTTCTTCCATTATTGCATTTGTGTTATGTGATTGGAGTCCATTTTGTTGGTCTCTTGTAGTTGAGTTTACACCATTTGGTATCAGAGCGGGTGTGATCTCGCTAGTGAAGGAAGGATGCCACCTAGAAGATATGCCCAGATGAATAGGCAGATCAAGGATCTGAATGCAGAAATAGCATGACTAACTGGTGTGATTGATCGCATGGGAGAGAGACGTCCTAGGGCACATGCAGATCAAGGATCTGATGATGAAAACATACTTGAGGAACGTGGATCTGAGGTCCACGCAGAAGCAGAACCAGAGGGCCCAGAGGAAGAAGGGCACGATTTTGAAAATTGACTGATACGAGCTCTAGAGGGGCTTAAGGGGAATCGATATGGGATCAAGATCGAGGTTCCCGAATATGCTGGTGGGTTGAAACTAGAGGAGTTGATCGATTGGATCAATAGCCTAGAAAAATATTTTGAATGGAGTAACCTTGCTAAAGAGAAGAAGGTTAAGCTCGCATGCACAAAGTTGAAGGGACATGCATTGATTTGGTGGGATCATTTACAGACTACACGACAGAGGAATGGAAAGGAAAAGATCAAGGATTGGACAAAGATGAAGAAGAAGTTATAGGAAAAATTTATACCTGTAGACTACTCCCAAACCCTATTTCGTAGATTTTAGAATCTTTGATAGAAGGATCAAAGCATTGAGGACTATACTAATGAATTCTACAAGCTATCCATTCGAGTGGAGCACAATGAGATGGAGGACCAAAAGGTTGCTAGGTATGTAAATGGCCTAAGTTTTGTTGTTCAAGATGAGATGAGAATGCATCGCACTCTTACAGTGGAGGATGCATATCAAATGGCCCTCAAGGTGGAGGAGAAATTAAAAAGGATTAATAGAAGAGGTAAGAAGGGATTCACGCCCTCTTTAGGTCGAGGTCGAAGTGGATCTAATTTTCTCAAGGGATAATCCTCAATACCTACTAAACAAGAAGAAGATGGGCAGAATCTGAGAGGAAGAGGATACCAACGAGGTAGAGGTTACGGTGGTGGACAAAATGGGAATGATCCGAGGAGGTCGTATACCTATTATGGATGTGGTGAGGAGGGGCATAGAGCATTTGAGTGTCCCCAATGTGATGTCCAAGAAAGGGGTCAAGGAGGACAAGGAAGGGTCAATCTGGTTGAGATGGAAGAGCAGGATGAGGATGAAGTTGTTGCTGACATGGGGGAAGCCCTTATGATAAGGAGGACGTTGATTGCTCCTAAGAAAGAGATGGTGTAGAGCAAAGCAAAGGGGCAGACCATAGATGGTGAAGATTCTTGGCTGCGAACGAACATATTTTGAACAAGGTGTACATCAGGAGGGAAGGTATGTAACATTGTCATTGATGGTGGTAGCTATGAGAATATGGTGTCAAATGTCATGGTTGAAAAAATACACCTGAAATGTGAAAAACATCCTTATCCATATCGCATCTCATGGGTTAAGAAGGGGAATGAGGTAATAGTAGATCAGAGGTGTTTAATTAAATTTTCAATTGGGAGCACTTACAAGGATGAAGTGTGGTGTGATGTGATCTCGATGGATGCATGTCACATTCTATTGGGAAGACCTTGGCAAGTACGATAGGGATACTAACCATAATGGGAGAAAGAATACTTACACATTTTGGAAGGATGGTGTAAAGGTAGTTCTTGTGCCTCTGAAGGAGGATGGGCTGAGTGAGAGCTTGTTGACGATGAAGGAGTTTCTTGCAGAGATCAGGGATGCTAGCTTTTGTTATGCCTTAACAACTAGGAAGCTAGAAATAGAGGAAGTGGTTATGCCTACAACAATAGCTAAGTTGCTAAGTGAATATAAAGATGTCACACCAGAGGAGTTACCAGATGGGCTACCACCAAAAAGGGATATCCAACATCACATGGATTTTATTCCAGGATCAACGCTCCCAAATCAGGTAGCTTATCGGTTGAACCCAACACAGAATGCAGAGTTGAGTAGGCAAGTGACAGAGTTGATAAAGAAGGGATTAGTTAGGGAGAGTATGAGTCCATGTGCGACTCCAGCATTGTTGACCTCGAAGAAAGATGGTGATTGGTAGATGTGTGTGGATAGTAGAGCCATAAACAAGATCATAATAAAGTATCGATATCCTATACCGAGAGTGGATGATATGATGGATGGATTGGCTAGAGCTAAATACTTCAATAAAATTGATCTACGGAGTGGCTACTACCAGATCAAAATTTGAGAAGGGGATGAATGGAAGATAACTTTTAAGACAAAATATGGATTGTACGAGTGGATGGTGATGCCATTTGGGTTGTCTAATGCACCCAGTACATTTATGCGATTGATGAACAGAGTACTGCGGGAATATAATGGTAAGTTTGTGGTTGTGTATTTTGATGATATTTTGATTTATAGTAAAAGTGAAGAAGAGAATTTTTTACACCTGAAATTAGTGTTAGAAGTGCTCAGGAAGGAGAAATTGTATGTCAACCTAAAGAAATGTAGATTTCTTCAAGATAGTTTAGTGTTTTTGGGATTTGTAATCTCGAGAGATGGCATGAGGATGGATGATGAGAAAGTGAAGGTGATTCTGGAATGGCCTCTTCCATGATCTATAATATAAGTAAGGAGCTTTCATGGACTAGCTACCTTTTATAGGAAGTTCATCACGAACTTTAGTAGTATAGCTGCCCCTATAACTGAGTGCATAAAGGGGAAAGAGTATGTATGGACTACGTAGAAAAGAGTTTGAACAGTCCAAAGACTATTACTTCTGATCGGGATACTAAGTTCTTGAGTCACTTTTGGAGGACATTGTGGAAAAATTTGAACACCAAGATGCAGTTCAGTAGTGCTTACCACCCACAGATCGATGGGAAAACAGAGGTAGTGAATAGAAGCTTGGGAAACCTCTTACGATGCATAGTGGGAGAAAAACCAAAACAATGGGATTTAGCCTTGTCACAAGCCGAATTTGCATACAACAGTTCAGTGAACAAGTCGACAGGTAAATCTCCTTTTCAAATTATTTATGGTCAAAATCCTAGAGGTGTATTAGATTTGGTTGAGTTACCAATTGGGGAATAAGTTAGTGATGATGTAGAAGCATTTGCTGAGCATATCCAAAAAGTGCAAGAGTCAGTGAGGGAAAAATTGTAGAGTAGTAATGCTCACTACAAAGAGTCTGCTGATGCACACAGAAGGGTGAAAGTGTTTGAAGAGGGTGATATGGTCATGGTTCATCTTAGGAAAGAAATATTTCCTAAGGGGACGTATAACAAACTAAAACTTAAGAAAATTGGGCCATGCAAGATTTTGAAGAAGATCAATGATAATGCCTATAAAGTGGAGCTGCCTGATGAATTTGATATTTCACCCATTTTTAATGTTTCTAATTTATTTTAGTATCTTGGTACTATCGAGGATGGCGAATTATAGGAGACAATAAATTGGGCATGACAGATGCCTAAGAAGAAAAAGATAGAGTTGCACAGGTGCTCGATAAGAAGGTGATCACCACCAGACATGGGAGCTACAAAAAATTCCTAGTTTAGTGGGAAGGATTACCACAATCAGATAACACTTGGGTTTCAGAGTCAGAGCTAAAGAAAATTGATAACTAGAAGCTACAGGATTTCAATTCAGCTGAACTCATAGGAGTTGAGTTCTTTTTCACCAGAGGAGAATGATGCACCTTGCCAGAGCCATAACTTGTGAACCGTACGCCCATTGGCCTTGAAATTTAATAGGTGGTTTTGTGTGTGTTCTGCATCAGTCAAATCTCTAATTGGCCCGACTCTCCAAAAAAAGTGTTTTCGGGACCTAACTCCTCCATCTAGTGTCCCAAAATTAGCTTTTAGAATAGGTTCCCGGGTTTTTTGGGTTTTTTTGGTTGTTAGAAGTTTATTATCTTTTGTTATACCTTAATTTGAGACCTAATATTTTAAATTAAGGTTTTTTATTGTAAGAGGGATATGTGCACCGAATTTGGGCGTAATCCGACTCATTTCTATTTTTAAAAGTTTTTAGAAAGAAGATCTATTTTTAGTAGTTTTAGAAAAAATACGTTTTTAGGGTTTCTTTGGTTTTCGGTTGCTATATGATGGATTGTAATATTTTGTAGAGGGGGTGTGAATTCAGGAATGAGAAGAATATCAATTTGCAGTTTTCTTCCATTATTGCATTTGTGTTATGTGATTGGAGTCCATTTTGTTGGTCTCTTGTAGCTGAGTTTACACCAAAAATAGATTAACCACTTGCATGGAAGAAAGAGAAATCAAACCTATACGAAATATCCAACATATGGTATTTATGGAGAATAAGAAACAAGGAAGGCAACATGAAATAATGGGTTCAGGGGCTTCTTTGATCAATTCTCTAGAATGTAGTATGACATGAATCTTGTCTCTTAGGTTTTTCAAAGATATATCATTTTGATCTTGGCAAAACATTCCTTGATATGAATTTAAAGGTTGTCATAATTTTAATAAATTCTTATACTCCATTATATTTTGGTGAGAATTATGACTTTAATTTTTTTAAATGAATAAAATTCTTGACACGATTCATTGGTTGTTAAATACATTATTAAAAGTGTCTATTTCCAAAATCCAACAAACCAAAGCTTGACATTTGTAAAATTTAATTTTTGGACCATCAAAAGGTCCAACGAGCCCCTATTGAGAATAAAAATATAGTTTACTTTGATAACGAGGCTAGATGTATAATTGACTACATGGATGTGAGTTGTCCATCTAATATAGACAAATGAAAATTCATATTATTCATACCATAAGTCAAATGTTCCTAACACTATCATATAAGAGTCTCCCAAGGTATCAAATAAAAGGTCATATATTTACTCTAGGCTTGTAGTTGAAAATACATGGAACTCTTGAAAACCAAAGAAAAAGGTTACCATGAGTCTAGAAAGAAAATTGATAATAAACTAATCATTCAAAGACCTAAGTTTAGTGTATCAAACCAAATACATAGACTATATAGTATCAAAAATTTCTTATCCTTGAAGAGATTGATATTTATAATGATATCCTTAGTGATTCTTGCAAAGTATCTAATTTGTTTTAATGCAAATGTTCTCATGCTTTAATATGTTCCTTCAATTTCAACTTTCGAGATTTATTCATAGTTTCATGCTCTTTTACTAATTGCTCTCTTTTTCATCCATCTACTAACAAAGTCAAAAGTATCAATATCTCCTTATGTTCTAAGCCAAAATACCTCCTCTCATGACCTAATTAATTACATTTCACTTGGGGAGGTCTCCTTGTGCTACATGTGCAAGCATTCCAACCAATAAACCTCATTGCACTAGTCATGTTCCATATCCGAAGTCTTCACCTATATATGTCATATCTAATTATATATCAAGTTTTACTAGTATAAATCACATCCCTAAGGCATGTACCTAAGGTGAAATTAAATCTTCAATATTACAAATGGGTCATATTTAAAAATATATGAAAAAATATCAAAAAGTTTTCATTTGTGGTAAAAATGGCAATTAATCTCATAAATGGTAATTAATCTATATTATTCTTGATGGTAATGAATCAAACAAATGTATTGCATATATGCCTAATGGTACTATTTTATAGGATTAATCTCTTAAGTATATTATTTTACCATTCTATTAATAAGTCCCTTGGGTGCATCTCCCATTCCCACCCTATGGGGTGAACTATATCTAAGCATTTCATAGTAGTTTTGCATTATCTTAGGCTTTAACCAAATGTATAGAATTTTTAGAGGACGAACGATAATCAAGCATCATTTGTTTATCATTGTACACTTGTTTATTTCCTTATTGTCATACCTCTTTCCTTACAAAATCTATATTCCATCCTTAGAACACTATTTGGAAATATTTCTATGGTGTAAGTTAAATGTGTGAAGTCTTTCCATGTTTAAAAATATATGATCTAAAAAAATTATCAAAAATTTGGTAAAATATTGTCAAAAATATAGCAAAAGTTTACAAAAGTATTCACATGCCATAGCTAAGGCTTATAATTTAAAATTTAGAAAATTAATATTGAAATTTTTTTCTAGCATATACTTTTTCTTTTTTAGGTTGTCTTTTTCTTACAAAAATGATGTGTAAAAAATGTTCTTACTATAATAAGTATGTGTTTTTCCAAAGCAATTACACCAATACCATTATGTAATAGCCATGAAACTAGTCTTTGGGTTGGAAGTGTAGTTTTATTATGGCTTTATACCTTTGAAAAATAACCAATTGATATTTTCTATTAAAACAAATACTATAGGGCATGTATCAAAGAAATAAATAAGAGATGAATGAAACATGTGTGAAAATAAATAGCATATGAAGATTAAAAATGAAACTCAAAAGGAAAGGATGTATGGTAGAAGGAAAGAGGGATAAAACCCACTAGGAAGACAACATGTAGTTAGATATTGTTATATTTTTTATCCTACCATGAAATTATTATCATTATCATATTATTACACAATGAATTGTCTTGACATTCTCACATAATAAATTAATGATACATTTTTTAGACACCAAATCATAACCATTAATTATTTATATGTATTTATATATAAATATATAACTATGTTTATATTTATAGATAAACCCTAGCCTCTCATCATATTCTAATCTTAGACACTCATCATATTCTAATCCTAGTTGCTCATCATACCCTAACCCTAGATTCCCAATTGGCAATGCTAACTATCACTATCAAAACCCTAACCCTAACCTGTCAAAAGGTTATAAAACCCCTTTCACTTGGATGAAAGACATGTATGAATGCATGAATGAAGATGATGAAAAGATGATGATGAATATCCAAAAATCCATAGAAAAATTGTGAGGATAACCCTAACCGAAGCTTAGAGGTTGAACCATCGAATTTTCAAATCAATTTGCATTCATTCTACCAATTAGATCCATATGTGATAGGTCACCTACATAGTTCCAGATGCATCTCTACATCCACAAATGTGTGGGAGTGCACCTAGCCAGTTCCCAAGCACAACCCTACATCTGCTTGGTGATATTTTCAACCTTGAAAAAAATTGATCAAATTAGGTATTAGCAAGGCAATTTGTTTTATTTATTTTATATATTCTATGCATTGTTTCTACATTCTAAAAATATTTAGATTAGGGTTTGTTTAGCTTTATCGATATCAAAGAGGGTCTCACATAGTGAGACCCTCCAAGTACTATGAACCTTCTTCTTACTTGTATTTTATGTAGGTGCAGAAGACACGTCATTGGATATTGTTGGAGCAACAAATGATCCACAAGGATGATTGAAGCCCATCCACATATTTTATTGTAGTAGAGGAGATCTAAGACACCCACTTATAGTATAAGCTACCCAAGAGGGTTTCCATTATCCCTTGGGTTTATTGTAATTTGAAATAAGCATAATTATATAACCTCCATAATTTGGGGTAAAAATTATTGTAAAACAGAGATTTAGGCTCCACAAGTTCAAATATATAAATCAATTATTTTACTGTATTTGCTTTGTTACAGGTTTTTGAATCCTATTGCATAAAAAAAGTCAAAATTTTGATTCAGGAGTTCAAGAGCTTGTTCGGGTCTATTTTGAGCTTGAGTAGATGCAAATCTACATATGGGAGACCTAAGTAGACATCCCTCTACATCTGTGATCTTGAGCATGTGTGGCACCACTTCTGGTGAGCTAGTAGAAGAAAGTGAAAGACTTCCAAGTAAGTTGTTTTTTGAAACCCTAGCTCTCTATTTTTTTATGTTTGAAATAAAAATAAAAAGAAATATTTAATTTTTTATTTATGTTTTTAGTGTAGGCACTAGATGAAGCATTTTAGGATTTTAAGGCATTTTAAGTGTTTTTTGTAAAAATCCAAGATAAGATGACATTTTAGGACATTTCTTTTTCTTTTTAGATTACAAAAAAAATACTAGTCACATCTAGGGATAAACTTGCATTCTAAAGAGCATCTTAGGTGACATTAGAGTTCCAGATCTGTTCTATTTTATTTTTGACACACATTGAGAGATATATATCTATGTTTGGTTAACTCCATATATATCCATTGCATCTGTGTAGATGTAGACCTACACCTACTCAATCCTATATGCACCTCTACATTTAGATTTGTGTTTTTTTTGTGTGGAAAACATCCCATAAGGGATGCCATTTTCGGGTAAGACCTAAGGAGGCAGGGGTATCCATTTCTCCAAAATTGCCCAGGGCTCGAACCTGGTCTACCACCTTTGACACACTCAAGGAGAAAACAAACACGTAATAAGATTAAAATAATAATAAAATAAAAATAAAATAATAAAATAAAATAAAAAACATGCTCCTTGAGTGTGTCAAAAATATAAGCACAACCAAACGCACACAATAAGATAAAAAACAACCCCAACACGAACCACATAGAAAAAACACAAGAACAACATAACAAAACACAAACATGAAAAAAATAATAGAACACTACAAAGACATAACCAACAAAAACATGAAAAAAAAAACAACCAAAACCTAAAAAATTAAAAAAATTAAAAATAAATATAAAAATAAAAAAACAACCAACAACAGACAATAAACAAAAACAAAAAACATAGAAAACACTCACACAAAAAAACACGAATTAACATAAATATACAAAAACACAAGAACCAGAACAACAAAAACACAAGAAAAATAACAAAAAACACAAAAAAGCACAAAACAACAAAGACACAAGAACAACAAAAAACACCACAAAGAACACAAATAAAACAAAAAAAAAAAACACACACCTCAAAAAACTAAATTAAAAAAAAAACAAAAAAAATGAACATAACAATGACCTTTCTAGACCAAAAGAATTTTAAGGCAATAATCAACAGAGGAAACAAAAGAAATAATAGTTTGAGCTAGGGAACTAAAATACATTGATCAAACCAAAAATAAGCAAAAATAAAGCAAGAAGAAACTAGGTACCTTCATAACTGGAGCCATCCAAAGAAATGATAGAAAGAAGAGCTTCCATTATTTGCGAATCCCACCATCTAGGATGGTAGCCATAACCATCTGGATTTGTGTTTTAGAATCATTCTAGAGGTTATTTGGAACCTATTTGTTACATTTAAGTTATGTGTTTTACATTTATGTTTGCTTTTGCATGTTTCCTAATTACATTTGTAGGCAATAAAGTTGAACTACATGGTAGATTTGCATTTTAGGGTAATTTTATACTTTGTTTAAAAAAAACCTAGAAAACAAAATTAAAACGTTACACACTTTGCACATTTTATCATTTTGCACCACTGCATGACAAGTGCAAGTAAAACCTTCTAAACGAGTTGGATTTCATCACCAACCATCAATAAAGTCTTAGTTCAATCATAGTTCGATAGTCACTTGGAATTTATCACCAAGGGATTGGTCGCTCCTAAGGATATATCAGGGTGATTACTAGGTTAGATGCCCTTTTATTATGAGGCTAAATAATTAGTAGATCTTAGTTGTTGTTCTTGTTCGAGCATAAGCGAGTGTGAAGTAGACTCTCTATTGGGCTAGTAGTATGACTTAGACAATGCAACCTCTTTTGGGAGGTGGTTTTGATCCCCTAGGTTACACCCATCACCAAGCCTCATCTAGGAATCTCTTTTCACCGCTCATGATGATTCATTGGTGTAAATATAGTTGCAAGAGGCTAAAACAGGAACCTCCAATCACAGAAACTATGATAAATAGAAATAAAGCGATAAACCTTTAATCACACAAAAATATAATACATGGAAATAAAATAATAAATTCTTTATTTTCTCATTCCTAGATTTCACCCCTTTTACAATGTGATATCAAGAGAATATATATCCCAAATAAATCCTAAAACAAAACTCTAACTCTTAAAGCCCTTTTTTAATGTTGGTGAGTCCATTGAGGCCCCTCACATTCCATGAGCGGAGCTTCATTTTTGAGATTTGGATGAGGACTTCTTCCCTCATTTATCTTGAGCCTGGGGGGTTTTTGCCTATTTCCTTCTTCCATGGATATGAGAGAGTCTAACAACTCAGAATTTGAGGATAGAAGAGTAGTTTGGTTCTCGTTGGCAATGACATCTTCAATCTATTTTTTTCTTTTGTCTTGGAGAGAGGATATCCTTTTTTTCTCTCTAGACCACATCGACCAGAACCTTAGAAGGGTTCAAAGGATTCAGAGAGGCAGGGCAATGGGATTTATGACAAGTAGAAGAGTGGATAAATTGGATATATATTTTTTCTTTTTTATTTTAGCAATTTCATATTTTAGTTATAAAATTTAAATCACCTAAAAAATCTTGGATAGCCCCTAAATTAATACACACCATTGTATCATCTATATTAAGCCTTATAGAAAATATCAAAAACTAACCATGCCTAAATAAGAAGTTATTCCAAATATATTTTCTTCTAAATTTTCAAAAATACTAAATCCTATTTTTGGGATAATATATGAAGAAATTAGGACCCATTAAAAGCATGAAAAGTTATCTAGATGACTATAGTTTCTATCCATACCATGTTCACCTCTTTATCTAGCTCTCTATAAAATTTCAAGTCGATCTAATAGTCGAATAAAAAGTTATGCTCTCCAAAAAATAGACTCATGCATCATTAGATTCCATTTTACTACAAGGTTAAATAATTAGTAGATCATAATTGTCATTCTTGTTCGAGCATGCCCAAGTATGAAGTGAACTCTTGGTTGGGCTAGTAGTAGGACTTAGACAATACAACCTCTTTCAGGAGGTGGTTTTGATCCCCTAGGTTACACCCATCACCAAGCCTCATCTAGGAAGCTCTTTTAGTTGTTCATGATTCGTTGGTGTAAATCCAGCTGTAAGAGGCCAAAACAAGAACCTCCAATCACACAAACTGTGATAAATAGAAATAAAGCAACAAACCCCCAATCACACAAAACTATAATACATGGAAATAAATTGATAAATACTTTATTTTATCATTCCTATATTTCACCCCTTTTACAATGCGATATCAAGGGAATATATATCCCAAAAAAACCCTAAAACAAAAACCTAAATCTTAAAGCCCTAAATATAAGAAATTATAATATATATATATATATATATATATATATATATATATATATATATATATATATATATATATATATATTTAATTTTTTAGCAATTTCATATTTTAGTGCCAAAAGCTAAATCACCCAAAAAAACTTGGATATCCCCTTAAAATAATACACACCATTGTATCATCTATATTAAGCCTCCTAGAAAATATCAAAACCTACCCATGCCTAAATAAAGAGTTATTCCAAATATGTTTTCTTCTAGATTTAAAAAAAAACACTAAATCCCATTTTTGGGGCACTAGATGAAGAAATTAGGACCCGATAAAAGACTAAAAAATAATCTAGACGACTAGAGTGTCTAGCCACAACATGTCCACCTCTTTATCTATATCCTCATAAAATTTCAAGTCGATCCAACAATTAGATCAAAAGTTATGCCCTCCAAAATATAGACTCCTGCATCATTAGATGCCCTTTTACTATGAGGCTGAATAATTAGTAGATCGTAGTTGTCTTCAAGCACACTCAAATGTGAAGAGAACTTCTGATTGGGCTAGTAGCAGAACTTAGATAAAACAACCTATTTTGGAAGGTGGTTTGGATCCCCTAGGTTACACCCATCACCAAGACTCATCTAGGAAGCTATTTTAGTTGTTCATGATTCATCGATGTAAATCCAGCTACAAGAGGCCAGAACAAGAACCTCCAATCACATAAACTGTGATAAATAGAAATAAAGTGACAAACCCCCAATCACACAAAAATTCAATACATAGAAATAAATCGATAAATGCTTTATTTTATCATTATTATATTTCATCTCTTTTACAATGTGATATCAAAGGAATATATATCCTAAAAAAATCCTAAATTTTAAAGCCCTAAAGATAGGAAATTACAATATTTTTTTTGGTAATTTCATGTTTTAGTGCCAAAAGCTAAATCACCCAAAAATATCAGATATCCCCCTAGATCAATACACTCCATTGTATCATCTATACTAAACCTCTTAGAAAATATCAACACCTACCTTTCCTAAATAAGAAGTTATCCCAAATACGTTTTCTTCCAGATTTAAAAAAAACACTAAATCCCATTTTTGGGGTACTAGACGAATGAATCAAGATATCAAATAAAAGAATAAAAAAATCATCTATATGACTAGAGTGGTCTATACATGCTATTTCCACCTCTTTATCAAGCTCCCCATAAAATTTCAAGTCGATCCAATGGTCGGATCAAAAGTTATACCCTTTAGAAGATAGGCTCTTACATCATTCTCCTCTTGTTGAAAAGAACATTGCTCCTACTTGCTCCTTTGATAAAACTCCTACAAATTTATGCTATGAATATTTTTTAATTCCCCCTCTAAAATCCAAATATTATCTTCCTGTTGTAAAGCTTCCTATTGTACCAAGTATTTCTTGTAGTTTCCCTACCTGGTATTGATCTTCTTATCAAGTACTTGCATAACTTTTTATTTCTTCTTAGGTATCTGTTGTTCCTAGTTTATGTCCTCTTCTACTTAAACTACATATTCATCCCCATGAATGTCATACAAATTTGTAACATTAAAATCTGGTGAAATATCAAAATCAATGGGCAACTCCACTTTACAGGCATTATCATTCATCTTCTTCAAAATTCTACATGGTCCAATATTCTTATACTTAAATTTTTTGTATGTTACCTTAGAAAACCTCTCCTTCCTAAGGTGGACCATCACCATGTATCCCACCCTAAAGACTTTTAATATCTTGTGTGCATTGATGCAGGAGCATCTAGTGGCCGCAGAGCCATCTTCAAAAAATTGGCTAAGGAAGGAAGATGTCGCAATATCACGACATGTCACATTATCGCGACCCGAAGAAGAAAGAGAAGGCGAGGAGAAAAGATGTCGCGATATCGCGACAGAAAAAGTGTCGCGATATCGCGACCAAAATTGGAGAGAGAAGACAGTGGAGGAAAACTATCGTGATATCACGACAGAAAAAGTGTTGCGATATCACGATCGAAATCGAAGAGAGAAAGCACGAAAGAAATATGTCGTGATATCACGACATGTCGCGTTATCACGATCGAAGGACGAGAAAGGAAGCGGGGAGGAGAAATGTCACGTTTTCATGACCCAAAGAAGAAGAGAAGGCAGGGGAGCCGAAATGTTGTGATATCATGACATGTCACGTTTTCATGACCCGAAGAGGAGAGAGAAGGTGATGGAGCAAAAATGTCACGATTTCGTGACATGTCGTAGTTTCATGACCCGAAGAGAAGAGAGAGCGCAAGGAGGAAGAAATGTCATGATTTTATGACATGTAGTTTCGCGACCCGAAGAGGAGAGAGAACACAAGGAGGAAGAAATGTCATGATTTCATGACATGTCACGATTTCACGATCGGAAGACAAGTGGAAGCACAAGAGAGCATAAATGTCATGATTTCATGACATGTCACATTTTTGCGACCAGAAGGCGAGCGAAGGAGCCAGAGGAGAAAGATTTCATGATTTCACGACATGTCGCATTTTCACGACCAGAAGGCGAAGAAGAAGCTAGAGGAGGAAGATGTCACGATTTTGCGACATGTCGCATTTTCGCAACAAGAAGGTGAGAGAGGAGCCAGAGGAGAAAAATGTCATGATTTTGTTTTTGTGACCAAAAGGCGAGAGAGGAGCCAGAGGAGAAAAATGTCATGATTTCACGACATGTCGCATTTTCACGACCCGAAGAAGAAGAGAAGGCAAGGGAGATGAAATGTCACGATTTCATGACATGTCACGTTTTTGTGACCCGAAGAGGAGAGAGAGAGCAAGGAAGAAAAAATGTCATGATATCACAACAGGAAGAGAAGAAGAAGAGCAAGAGGGAGAAGATGTCGCAATATTGCGACATGCTGCATTTTTGGGAGGCCATTACAGACTGAGGTCATTAAGCAACACATGGCAGCACTGAGCAACACAAAAGTAGTTACAGGGCCATTACAAAGTAAAGTGATAGTGAGCAAGAGTTATACAGTAGTTACAAGGGCCATTAAGAAATGAAGCGAAGAGTCATGGCAGACGAAGACAAAGAGTCATGGCAGAAGAGAAACCACCAGATGGAAGATGAAGAGTTGCATCTAAAAGTTATAAAAGGGCAAGCCGAGGCATGCACAAGGGGTTGTAAAATGGCCATAGGCAGGGGTTATAGATTCGAAGGCCAGAGGGCCATTCTTGCCCTGCTACGTTGTTTTTATTCTAGAAGAGCTTAGGATTCCAGGGTAGTGTAGAAAGGCAGTTTACACCAGGATCCATGGGGTTGGAAAATTGTGAAATAGATGCATCGAACGTGAGGCAATTTTGGGCTATGTTTTTCCTTCCAAAGAAAGCTCAGAGTTCCTGGGTAGTGTAAACAGATTCACTGAACGTGAGGCAGTTGCATCAAGATCCGTGGAGTGAGAAAGCTATGAAAGCCAAGGAGCTGTAGAATCGAGTTTTAGATTCAGACGGTCGAGGCCTCTATAAAAAAAAACTGAGGCGTTGTAATAGGAGAGTGGTGGTGAGCTAGAGATTGCATAGAGAAATGAAAACTAGGCCTGCGGGCTAGTTCTGTGAATTTATTTCTAAGCCTGTGGGCTACTGCTATAAATTGTAAATTTAGTTTGAAAATTTTTCAATGAAAATTGAGGTTTGCAGGTAGCAATTTATGGCCCCCCATCAAGTCGTATCAGAGCGAGAAGTTCCTGAGCGTGTAAGCAGATCACCAAACATGAGGCATCTTGCACCAAGATCTATCGGAGGTTGTGCGAAGAGAGAGAGAAGTTCCTGAGTGTGTAGACATATCGTCGAACATGAGGCAGTTTGCACCAGGAGCTATGGAAGGGTTGATTAGAGAGAGTTCGAGGTTGATTAGAGAGAGTTCAAGTCCCTGTACAGTACCTAAAGTACTAGCACCGAAGAAGGTGATATAACAGTATAGAAGTGAAGGTCACTTCTCCATCAACCTCGGGCGTCTGATGCAGGAGCATCCAGTGGCTACAGAGCCATCTTCAAAAAATTGGCTAAGGAAGAAAGATGTCACGATATCATGACATGTCACATTATCGCGACCCAAAGAAGAAATAGAAGGCAAGGAGAAAAGATGTCATGATATTGTGACGAAAAAAGTATCACGATATCGTGACCGAAACTAGAGAGAGAAGACAACGGAGGAAAAGTTTCGCGATATCACGACAAAAAAAGCATCGCGATATCACGACCGAAATCAAAGAGAAAGCATGGAAGAAATATGTCGTGATATCATGACATGTCGCGTTATCACGATCGAAGGATGATAAATGAAGTGAGGAGGAGAAATGCCGCAATATCGTGACATGTCGCGTTTTCGCGACCCGAAGAAGAAGAGAAGGCAAAGGAGCCGAAATGTTGTGATATCGTGACATGTCACATTTTCGTGACCTGAAGAGGAGAGAGAAGGCGATGGAGCAGAAATGTCACGATTTCGTGACATGTCACAATTTTTGTGACCCGAAGAGAAGAGAGAGCGCAAGGAGGAAGAAATGTCATGATTTCGTGACATGTCACAGTTTTGCGACCCGAAGAGGAGAGAGAACGCAAGGAGGAAGAAATGTCACGATTTCGTGACATGTCGCAGTTTCATGACCGAAAGACAAGAGGAAGCGCAAGAGAGCAGAAATGTCACGATTTCGTGACATGTCACATTTTTGCGACCAGAAGGCGAGAGAAGGAGCCAGAGGAGAAAGATGTCACAATTTCGTGACATGTCACATTTTCACGACTAGAAGGCGAAGAAGGAGCCAGAGGAGGAATATGTCACAATTTCATGACATGTCACATTTTCATGACCAGAAGGTGAGAGAGGAGCCAAAGGAGAAAAATTTCATGATTTCATGACATGTCGCATTTTAGCGACCAGAAGGCGAGAGAGGAGCCAAAGGAGAAAAATGTCACGATTTCACGACATGTCGCGTTTTCATGACCTGAAGAAGAAGAGAAGGCAAGGGAGCTAAAATGTCATGATTTCACGACATGTCACATTTTTGTGACCCGAAGAGGAGAGAGAGCAAGGAAACAAAAATGTCATGATATCGTGACATGTCACGATATCGTGACAGGAAGAGAAGAAAAAGAGCAAGAGGGAGAAGATGTTGCGATATCGCGACATGCTACATTTTTTGGAGGCCATTATAGACTGAGGTCATTGAGCGACATGTGGCAGCACTGAGCAACACGTGGCAACAAGGTGCAGTGAAAGCAGGCAAAGACCGACAGTAAATAAAAGTCTTACGACAGTTACAAGGCCATTACAGAGTAAAGTGATAGTGAGCGGGAGTTAGACGGTAGTTACAGGGGCCATTACGGAATGAAGCGAAGATTCATGGTAGATGAAGATGAAGAGTCATGGCAGAAGAGAAACCACCAGATGGAAGATGAAGAGTCACGTCTGAAAGTTATAAAATGGCAAGTCGAGGCATGCACAAGGGGTTGGAAAATGGCCACAGGTAGGGGTTGCAGATTCGAAGGCCAGAGGGTCATTCTAGCTTTGCTGCACTATTTTTATTCTAGAAGAGCTTAGGGTTCCAGGGTAGTGTAGACAGGCAGTTTGCACCAGGATCCATGGGGTTGGAAAACCATGAAATAGATGCGTCGAACATGAGGCAATTTTGGGCTGTGTTTTTCCTTCCAAAGAAAGCTCAGAGTTCCTGGGTAGTGTAAACAGATTCATCGAACGTGAGGTAGTTGCACCAGGATCGATGGAGTGAGAAAGCTGTGAAATTCAAGGAGCTATAGAATCAAGTTTCAGATTCAGAGGGTCGGGGCCTCTATAAAAAAAACCCAGGTGTTGTAATAGGAGAGTGGTGGTGAGCTAGAGATTGCATAGAGAAATGAAAACTAGGCCTGCGGGCTAGTTCTATGAATTTATTTCTAAGCTTGCAGGCTATTGCTATAAAATGTAAATTTAGTTTGAAAATTTTTGAATGAAAATTGAGGTTTGCAGGTAGCAATTTTTGGCCCCCCATCAAGTGGTATCAAAGCAAGAAGTTCCTGAGTGTGTAAGCAGATTATCGAATGTGAGGCAGCTTGCACCAGGATCTATTGGAGGTTGTGCGAAGAGAGAGAGAAGTTCCTGAGTGTGCAAACAGATCACCAAACATGAGGCAGTTTGCACCAGGAGCTGTGGAAGGGTTGATTAGAGAGAGTTCAAGGTTGATTAGAGATATTTCGAGTCCCTGCATAGTACCTATAGTACTAGCACCGAAGAAGGTGACAGAACAGTACAAAAGTGAAGGTCACTTCTCCATAAACCCGGGTGTCTAATGTAGGAGCATCCAATGGCAGTAGAGCCATATTCAAAAAATTGTCTAAGGAAGAAAGATGTCGCGATATCTCGACATGTCACTTTATCATGACCCGAAGAAGAAAGAGAAGGCAAGGAGAAAAGATGTCATGATATCATTACAAAAAAAATGTTGTAATATCACGACCGAAACTGGAGAGAGAAGACAACAAAATAAAATTGTCACGATATCGCGACAAAAAAAGTGTCACGATATCGCGACCGAAATCGGAGAGAGAAAACGTGGAAGAAATATGTCACGATATCACGACATGTCGCGTTATCGCGATCAAAGGATGATAAAGGAAGCAAGGAGGAGAAATGTCGTGATATCGTGACATGTCGCATTTTTGTGACCCGAAGAAGAAGAGAAGACAAGGGAGCCAAAATGTTGCGATATCGTGACATGTCACGTTTTTGTGACCCGAAGAGGAGAGAGAAGGCGATGGAGCAGAAATGTCATGATTTCATGACATGTCATAGTTTTGTGACCCTAAGAGAAGAGAGAGGGAAAGGAAGAAGAAATGTCACGATTTTGTGACATGTCACAATTTTGTGACCCGAAGAGAAGAGAGAACGCAAGGAGGAAGAAATGTCACGATTTTGTGACATGTCGCAGTTTCACGACTGGAAGACAAGAGGAAGTGCAAGAGAGTAGAAATATGACGATTTCGTGACATGTCGCATTTTCATGACCAAAAGGCGAGCGAAGGAGCCAGAGGAGAAAGATGTCACGATTTTGTGACATGTCACATTTTCGTGACCAGAAGGCGAAGAAGGAGCCAGAGGAGAAAGATGTCGCGATTTCGTGACATGTCACATTTTCGCGACCAGAAGGCAAAGAAGGAACCAGAGGAGGAAGATGTCACGATTTCGCGACATGTCACATTTTTGTGACCAGAATGCAAGAGAGGAGCCAGAGGAGAAAAATTTCATGATTTTGCGACATGTCGCATTTTCGCGACCAGAAGGCGAGAGAGGAGCCAGAGGAGAAAAATGTCATGATTTCGCGACATGTCACATTTTTGTGACTCGAAGAAGAAGAGAAGGCAAGGGAGCTGAAATGTCATGATTTCATGACATGTTGTGTTTTCGTGACCCAAAGAGGAGAGAGAGAGCAAGGAAGCAGAAATGTCATGATATCTTGACATGTCACGATATCACGACAGGAAGAGAAGAAGAAGAGCAAGAGGGAGAAGATGTCGTGATATCGTGACATGCTGCATTTTTAGGAGGTCATTACAAAATGAGGTCATTGAACGACACGTGGCAGCACTGACCAACATGTGGCACCAAGGTGCAGTGAAAGCAGGCGAAGACCGACAGTAAACAGAAGTCTTACAATAGTTATAGGGCCGTTACAGAGTAAAGTGACAGTGAGCAGGAGTTAGACGGCAGTTACAGGGGCCGTTACAAAGTGAAGTGAAGAGTCATGGCAGATGAAGATGAAGAGTCATGGCAAAAGAGAAACCACCAGATGGAATATGAAGAGTCATGTCTGAAAGTTATAAAATGGCAAGACAAGGCATGCACAAGGGGTTGGAAAACAGTCACAGGCAAGGGTTGCCGATTCGAAGGCCAAAGGGTCATTCTGGCCCTGCTGTGCTATTTTTCTTCCAAAAGAGCTTAGGGTTCTTGGGTAGTTTAGATAGGCAGTTTGCACCAGGATCCATGGGGTTGGAAAACCGTGAAATAGATGCACCGAACGTGAGGCAATTTTGGGCTATGTTTTTCCTTCCAAAGAAAGCTCAGAGTTCTTGGGTAGTGTAAACAGATTCATCGAATGTGAGGCAGTTGCACGAGGATCCGTGGAGTGAGAAAGCTATGAAATCTGAGGAGTTATAGAATCAAGTTTTAGATTCAGAGGGTTGGGGCCTCTATAAAAAAAACCTAGGTGTTGTAATAGGAGAGTGGTGGTGAGCTAGAGATTGCATAGAGAAATGAAAACTAGGCCTGCGGGCTAGTTCTATGAATTTATTTCTAAGCCTACGGGTTGTTGCTGTAAACTGTAAATTTAGTTTGAAATTTTTTGAATGAAAATTGAGGTTTGTAGGTAGAAATTTTTAGCCCCTCATCATGCATCTATTGTTGCCTTATACCTTTCATTATTATCTTGTAACTTCTTTCTGACACATTCCTATATTTCATGCATGTGCTCTACAAATGCTTCTACATCATCACTAATTTTATTCTTAATTGGTATATCAATTAGATCGAACACACCATTGGTATTCTTACTGTAATTAATCTAGAAAGGATATTTTCTTGTTGACCTATTTACTATACTATTATATGCAAACTCATCTTGTTGTAAGGCTAATTCCTACTATTTTATTTTTTCTCCAATAATACATCTTCGAATATTTTGTAAACTTTGGTTTACTACTTCTGTCTATCCATCATTTTAGGGGTGATATGCACTACTTAACTATATATTTATCCCCATATTCCCCCTTAGAGTCCTCCAAAAGAAACCCAGAAACCTTGTGTCCTGATTTGAGGTGATCATTTTTGGAACACCATATAGTCTAACAACTTCTCTAAAAAATAAATCTACAACTCTAGTAGCATCATTGGTTTTCTAACAAGCAATGAAATGTATCATCTTAGAAAACCTATCTACTAAAACAAAAATTAAATCCTTACTCCACTATGTTTGAGGTAACCCAACACAAAATCCATGCTCAAATATGTCCATGGTCATATGGAAATGGATAAAGGTATATAAATTCTTGTATTATGTGCATGATATTTAACCATTTGGCACACTCTACATCTTAAAACAAATCTAGTTATGTTCCTCTTTACATTCAACCAATAATACTTCTACTCTATAAGAGCATCATCTTTCTCATCCAAATTACCAACCAAGCATTTGTTGTGCAGTTCTCTAATAATGTTCTCCCTCATTGAACCAACAAGAATGCACATCTGCTTCCCTTTACATAATCATAGAAAAAACTACCAACTTGCTATCCTCAGGAGTATATTCCTATCCTTACTAACCTTACTATTCTTTCTCATTAGGGTTTACAATGAAACTTCAATGCTTAAAGGGCTCGTTGTTGGTTGGAATGCAATGTACCTTTCTATCATGCACATATTTCAAATATTTTTGCAACATTGAGGGAACACACCTCATGTATCTAATCTAGGGATTCCCAAGGAGTATGTTATATGCCATGTATCCCTTTAGAATATGAAATATTATGTGGATAGTCTTAACCCCCATTTTTATAGGTAGGATAACTATTTTGATTGTACAACATAAGGCATCATTGAAAGATCACAAGATGAAGGTTTATTTTGTGATATGTGAAGATGAGAGGTTAAGATGTTGAAGTGCTATAGTGGTGATGATATTTATAGATAACTAGTGTTGATCAATACTTTCTTGAGTTTTTTTTTATCAATATGAGCAATGGTATGAAATGGAGGATCTGGTGACTCTAATGACATTTTTTGATCTCAAAATTATAAAATGGAATCAAGGGCTCCATACATGTTTGAAAATTCCCCACAAAGTTATTA
Source organism: Wollemia nobilis (assembly GCA_028583015.1). Lineage (NCBI taxonomy): Eukaryota > Viridiplantae > Streptophyta > Pinopsida > Araucariales > Araucariaceae > Wollemia > Wollemia nobilis. Next base: position 799,728 of record JAQPPZ010002662.1, read on the forward strand.
AAGGTATTTGGATCTTGAGTTTGAACTTCAATGGACTTTAGGATATCCATAAATACCTTTTTATGCGGTGGAGATTGTTGTATGAGCTCATAAATTAATAACTTGGCTGAGGCCAACTTGAGGTTGTGCATTAACCAGATCTTCAATGTGATAGGTGGCTTTGGTGACTGAATTAAAATATGAATAGGTGTAAGGGGGTTGGTTTGGTTAGGTTGTAGAGGTACACTGGTGTTGGTGTTATTCGGTATGTAGAGTACCTTATTATCATTAGAATTACCTTTTTCAAACTTCCCATTCCCCAACCACTTCTATAGCTGGCCAAGCCAATGTATCATGGACTATGTATCTTGACTTGTCCACTGGACCCTCTCACCCAACATCAATCTCAAATGCAGACATGATGCAAATTGTGGCCCACACTTCTATTTCTGATATCCCCCATACTGGCCCACCCACACCTTCCAATAACCGCACCACCTAAAAAATACGATAAATATAAATAACTGGTAAAACCCTCCATTCACATAAAAATTGTGAGGAATAAAAATAATTGATAAAACCCTTATTATCATAAAAACTACAATACATGGAAATAAACTAATAAATGATCTATTTTCTCATTCTTATATTCACCTCCTAAATTAATACACACCATTGTATCATCTATATTAAGCTTCATAGAAAATCTCAACACCCATCCTTGCCTAAATAAGAAGTTATTCCAAATATGTTTTCTTCCAAATTTTCAAAAAATACTAAATTCTATTTTTGGGGCACTATATGAAGGAATTAGGACTCAATAAAAGTGTAAAAGATCATCTCGATGACTAGATTTGTCTAGTGATGCCATGTTCAAATATTTATCCAGTTCCTCATAAAATTTCAATTCGATCCAATGGTCGGATCAAAAGTTATGCCCATAGAAAGATAGGCTCCTACATCGTTCTCCTCTAGTTAAAAATAACTCTTATTTTATGAGTTCCTTTGATCAAAATCCTACAAATTTTTGTAAGGTAATCTAAGGATAGCAAGTTACTTTACATCTAAACAATTGGTTGCTCCTGAGGATAGCTCAATGTGATTACTAGGTTAGATACCCTGTAATTATGAGGCTAAATAATTAATAGATCGTAGTTGTCATTATTTCTCAAGCATGTCTGAATGTGAAGCAAATCCTAGTTGGGCTAGTAGTAGGAGTTAGATAATGCAACCTCTTTTAGGATATGGTTTTGATCCCCCTAGGTTACACTCATTGCCAAGCCTCATCTAGGAAGCTCTTTTAGTCATTCATGATTCATCCTTTGTCAGAGGGGTGAGTGCGAATATACATTTTAGATTCATTCCATCACCCACTTTGCATAAATTTTTACTCCTAAACACACAATTTGTTTTTGAAAAAATAGAAAACTTTAAAAATAAAAATAAAAATTCAAAACTGGACATTGCAAAAATTGAAAATTCTTGTTTGCTTGGTGTAATTGTTTGTTTGGTTTATAGTGTAGATTTCACATATTCACACACATACCTTGCACATTAACTATTATTCTATCTTATGGTATTAACCTAAAGTCAAGATAGAACTATGAGCCAATTACCTGCAAGCCAACCACCACCCATGGAGTACCTTGATCAAACTTCCCATCCTCCAACCACTTATATGGCTAGCCAAGACAATGTGTCATGGACTATGTATCTTGACTTATCCGCTGGATCCTCTCACCCAACATCCATCTCAAATGTAGACATGATGTAGAGGGTGGTCCACACTTCTATTCTTGAGACCCCTCCTACTGAACCATCCACACCTTATAATAATTGCACACTTGCATTGATTCTGATGCTCTTAGAGCTTATTTGAGCTTGACCTTCTTGTCTTTGCCAACCTTTACCATTCCAATCTAACCTATTCCTACCTTTCAATAGGAACCCACCCATTAACACCCTAACAAAACCAACCATATCTTCATTAATCCCCTCTTCAAAACCATGTCCCTAAATCAAAATCCACCATCATCATTCAATCCATACATATCAATTCCATCCACCAACACCACCATCTATTATAATCTAGTTTTTGAGGCATAAACCAATAGTGCTTCATAAGTTCCAACCTTCATCGCAACTACATCATCTAGATCCATTGACCCTATACAATATGCCATTACTCATTCAATTGTGATTCCTTTCACAATTTATCCTCCACCAACCTCAACTCATTTCGTAGCCACTCATCATATGTAAAATTATTCCACCCATGCAACCTCCATATATGATTTCCATACAACAAAGAATACAATACCTACAATAATTACTTGTAGGTAATGCCAATCAAAGTGTTCACCCCACATCACAACACCAGTCATAGGTGGTATATTTCAATCATCAGCCCACCTTGAACCAAAACATCTTTTTTGCTCAAGATTCATCTTGGGCATCTCGACCATCCAAAATAACCATACCCACTCATCCACTCAAAAATACCATCACCTCATCAGATCAATATACAATTTTTCCTCCAACTCCACATAATCATCAACCCCCACCTCATCCACATCAATCACTCCACAATCAATTCTAGCAAAATATTTAACATCATTAGATACCCACTCACATAAATTCGTTAGCCAACCATAATCTCATCTCACCACAACATTTTACCACTCAAAAAACTCCACCCACCTACACCTACCAAACAAAATAGGACATCCAAACACCAACGGAGGATCCCAAATTTTAATTTTTGCAAAATTATATTGATAGCCTAGCTATGCAAGCTCTAAGAATATTGTATCAAAAAACCACTTTGTGATAGCTAGTCAATAATCCTATTCATCCTTAGATACCATCACCACCCTATCCTACAGATTTCACACTGCCAAATTTTGAAAAATAAAAGGGGATGAGGATCCCAAAGAGCATGTAAGCAGGTTCATCAACACATTTTCAAAATACAAGAGAATGACACCTTAATACTCTAAAATTTCCCTCAAATATTTGGAAGGGATGCTTTAGACTGGTACAACCATTTTCCACACCATAGCATATATAATTTTGAGCAATTGGTAGACCAATTCCTAGAGTGTTTCTCTGTAAATATAAAAAATAAAACTATACTCATTGACTTATTCAGCTTACGATAATTTAAAGATGAGTTAGTGTATTATTTTTAAAACTGTTGAAGGATTGTTATTACTAAATTTCCATTCATCCTCCCTATGGTAAAACTTATGAGAATGTTCACCAAAAGTTGTTCAGAACCCATCATTTTATTGCTTCAATTACAATAATATCGAGCATTTGAGGAAGCACTTGCCCAAGCTCGTGTCATTGAAGAAATCAAAATTTAAGAGGGTGAGATAAAACTTAAAAAGAAATAATGGCAGAATAAAACTTCAAGATGAAATAACCAAAGCCAATTAAAAATTGGTCAAGTTAGTCAAGTGGTCTTGAGTCAATCAAAATAGAAAATCCAACAACCTCAAGTCCAACTTCAACAATCCCTACAACAATAGCAACCACCGTAAAAATATACTTATAAGGTGGTATCACTCCCACAAAAACTACACTCTTAGGATCAAACAACAGATAATCATCAACACCAATAGTATACTCTACCAATGCATAATTATATCCCATTACCTGATCCATTATCAAACATTTTTCGAAGGTTGTATGAGGGGAAATACATTATATTTCCTGAGATAAAGCTTGAGGATCCCAATAGGTCTCACATTATAAAATATAAAGAGTACCACTATTGTATATATCATCGACACAAATATCATGATATAAATGATTTTTATTCATTCAAGGATATTGTGCAAGACTTGCTCAATAAGGGAACTCTCAAGATTGACAACTTTAGCACAACAAATCAAAAAATTGGTATCTAAAATATTGTTACCTCATCACGAGACTCAAAAACAAGCAATAGGGGCCTCAAATTCTATAGTCCCATCTAATCAAGTAAACCACATATACAATGCACAATAGTACCAAGGTTTTGTAGGTGTTATTCATGTAGTCACCTATGGTCAAAGGAACACAAATCAAACACAACAATCAAGTGAACTAGCTCAAGTGGTACTCCCATAAATTAACACCAATGCCTATTGTACCTCTACAACCTAATCAAACCAAACCTCTTCCACCCATTCACATTTCAAGTCAGTCGTCAAAACCATCTATCACATTGAAGAGTTGATTAACACATAGTCTCAAGTTAGCCTCAACCAAGTTATCATTTTATGAGCTTATACAACAATATCCACCACATATAGAGGAATTGATGGACATATTAAAGTCTATTGAAGTTTAGACTTAATATCCAAATGCCTTTAACAAATTTTTGGAGAATGTTTAAACATGCATGGAGCCCTCAATTATATTTTATGATTTTGAGATCAAGAAAATATCATCAAAGTTACTAGATCCTCCATTGTATATCATTGCTCATATTGATTAGATACCATTTAAGCCAGTTTTGATCGATACTAGTTCCTATATAAATATTATCATCACTAAAATACTTTAGCACCTTAACCTCCCATATTCACATATCTTAAAATTAACCTTCATCTTATGAGCTTTCAATGATGCCTTATGCTCTATAGTTGAAACAGTTGTCCTACCTATGATGGTGTGGGTTAAGACTATCCACATCATGTTCCATATTCTAGAGAAAGTCATGGCATATAACATATTCCTTGGGCATCCTTGGATTAGAGACATGAGGTGTGATCCCTCAATGCTGCACCAATATTTGAAATATGTGCATGAGGTAAAGGTACATTATATTCCAACCAACAATGAGCCCTTTAAGTACTACAACTTCATTTAAAACCCCTATGAGCCATCACTCCCATCCAGTCATCTATCCATTACTCCACTTACCACTAGATTCATCTCAAACATAAACACATCATCCAAAGGACCCATTTTGGAAGAACTACAAATCACCAATCCAAATTAGGCTTCCTCTTCAAAATATCACCCTTCATCATAACCTACACCATTTACATTTGGTAAGGTCTAATCATCACATAAAACATCCACATAAGGGATACAAGCCTCCACATCATCCAGATCACCAATCATCAATCATCCTTCATCATCCACACCTTCAATTTCATAACCACCCTCCATCATCTTATCTCAACCTGAACCTCTAGCCATTAGTCATCCTGTTTAGCAAGATCCATCCCTACCTCCATCATCCAATGTCTTACAAGTATATTTATATAGTCATGAGGCACCCTTGTAGCATACACCATTTCCTCCTCCTGAGCCATCAATCATTCTTGAAACCTCCACCTTCGCACCCGCTTAATTTGAATCCACTCCAACCCAAGTTTTAGTCCATCTCACGAATATTAGCACTGATGAATACAAATTTGAGAGTGTCAAATAAACCCACCTATTGTTGATACTATTAGAGACTATGGTTATCCATGTGATCCTCCTCTAGCCATAGGTGTGGTTTATAACATATGTTCAACTCTGAATAGAATTAACTTCATATATGGGGGAGTCAATTCTTTGTTTCATCCACTCTCTCTTGATGAAACCAAATAACAAGTTTGTGCCTACATAGAATACCTATCCAACCCAAATTTCATAATGAGATACTTTCATAGGGTTAACTGGTAGGGATATGGCTTAGGATGACATGAATAAAGAAATCTTAACATTATTGAACCTCACTATTGTTAACCAAATGATTGCTCTGGCATAGGCATCAAACCATTATCCTCTACTTTTCCCATCAAGCATATATTTGAACAATTCACTATATATTTTGAATAAGATAGTGAGAAATATGACGAGGAATTGTAAAAAATGAGACTTTATACACCTATGATAAATGTTATTTTTGATGATAGATGAGGATTTGTATGAGCAATATGAAGTACTATCAATCACATCAGATAATTTTAAAGAAGAGTCAGTCCCTGTTGTTCCATTCATGGAGGTAGATGAGTTCTATATCTTTTCAATCCAGTAACCCATATTTCATTTGCTTCTCATGTTGGAGTGAATTGAGCCACTTGTGGATCCACCACTGCCACCTTGGCCATCTTAGCGACATAGAGTTGAGCCACAAATCCTAGCTTAGCTACTCTCTCAAGAGCAAGAATGATAAAACCATCCACATTGCAACCATCCCCTTTTCACCAAGTTAACATGATTTCTATCGACTTTATGACATCCCTTTGCAATCCATGTAATTTGAAAAAACCAATTCCTATTGATATTAGCCTCACCAACATGGATTGGATTGCATCACCCCGGTCCATTTTTGAATTTATCTAAACAGAAGAATTGTTAAGAGATTCTACTGCTTACATTCCTCCACAGTCTTCGCCTTCATATTCAACCTTTGCTTCTTCTATATTTCATGCTAAAATGGAATAAATTATGCCATTAGAGTTTGACAATGTTTCTAATGACATTTATTTAATCTTGATGCCTCATCAGTTAGAAGATGGTTCACACATGGTAATTGAAAACACTATAGACATGAACCTAAGCACAAATGTAGATAACCCATAAATTATAAAACTTGGAAAAGGTCTATTTTCTGAAGAGAAAGAGTGATTCATAGACATACTCATAAAAAATAGGATATCTTTGCATGGTCCTATAAAGACATGTCTGACCTTGATCCCAATATAGTAGTTTACAACCTCACTTTGCATCCTGACATTAAGTCTATTAAGAAAAAATTAAGAAAGTTACATCCTACCATAGCCCTCATGGTCAAGGAAGAACTTGAAAATTTATTAGACATGAGTTTCATTCAACCCATTGACTACCTTGAGTGGATTTCAAATATGTTACCCATTCATAAGTCTAACGGGCTGATTGACATTTACATGGACTTTTGATATCTCAATAAGGCATATCCTAAGGATGACTTTCCTTTACCAAACATTGAAACTCTTGTAGACTCTACTATGGGCCATGAAGTACATTATTTAATAGATGGTTTTTCAAGATATAACCAAGTTTGAATTAATCGTTATGACCAACACAAAATAACATTCACAACACCTTGGGGGAATTTCTATTACAAGGTAATGCCATTTGATATCAAAAAAGTAGGAGCTACAGACCAACATGCCATGATGTACATCTTCCATGATTATATATATAAGACCATTGAAGACTATGTAGATTATATGCTAGCCAAATCTAAAACATGTTTGGATCACATTGATGCATTGGAAATTTTTTTTGACCAACTTCTCGAGTATAATGTTAGGTTGAACTCTAAGAAATGTGTTTTTGGAGTTATATTAGGTAAAATTCTAGGGTTTATTATGTCCAAGCATGACATCAAAGTGGACCTTAAAAATGCCAAGGCTATTCTAGAAATGCCTCCCTCAATAAACTTGAAGGAGTTACATAGCTTACAAGGAAAGATTCAATTGATCTGGTGCTTCATCGCATAACTATCAAACAAATGTAGGCTATTCAATCACCTACTAAAAAAGGGGTCACCTTTTAAAGAACCAAGGAATTTCAAGAGGCTTTTGATGATATCAAACAATATTTAGCCTCTTCGCCAATCCTAACTTAGTTATGTTTCAATTGGGGAGGTCTCCTAGTGCTACATGTGCAAGAAGTCCAACCTCTAACCCTCATTACACTAGTAATGTTCCATATCCTAACTCTTCACCCATATATGTCATATCTAGTTATAGATCAAGTTGTCCTAGTATAAATCACATCCCTAAGGCATGTACCTAATGTGAAATTAAATATTCAATCTTACAAATTGGTCATATATAAAAATAAATGAAAATTTTCAAAACATTGTCAACTAGTCTCATAAATCGCAATTAATCTATATTATTCTTGAGGGTAATGAATCAAATAAATATATTACATATATGCCTAACGGTACTATTTTATAAGCTTACTATCTTAAGTATATTACTTTACCATTCTATTAATAAGTCTCTTGGGTGCATCTCCTATTCCCACCCTATGGGGGTGAATTAGATCTAAGCATTTCATAGTAGTTTTGCATTATCTTAGGCTTTAACCAAATGTATGGACTTTTTAGAGTATGAACAGTAATCAAGCATCAATTTTTCATCATTGTACACTTGTTTGTTTCCTTATTGTCATACCTATTTCCTTTAAAAATCTATATTCCATCCTTAGAACACTATTTGGAAATATTTCTATGGTGTAAGTTAAATGTGTGAAGTCTTTCTGTGTTTACAAAGATACGATCTAAAAAAATTATCAAAAATTAGGTAAAATATTGTCCAAAATTTAGCAAAATCTTACAAAACTATTCGCATGCCATAAATAAGACTTATAATTTAAAATTTATAAAATTAAGATTCAATTTTTTTCTAGCATATACTTATTCTTTTTAAGGTATCTTTTTCTTACAAAAATTATGTGTAAAAAATATTATTACTATATAAAGGCTAAGTGATTTTCCAAAGCAATTACACCAACCCCATTTTCTAGTATCCATGAAACTAGTCTTGGGGTTGGAAGTGTAGTTTGATTAGGGATATAGACCTTATAAAAATAAAAATTTGACATTTTCTATTAAAACAAATACTACAAGGCATGGATCAAAGAAAGAAATAAGAGAGGAATGAAACATGTGTGAAATAAAAAGCATATGAAGATTAAAAAATAAACTCAAAAGGAAAGGATGTATGGTATAAGTAAAGAGGAATAAAACCCATTAGGAAGATAACATATAGCTAGATATTGCTATATTTGATATCCTACCAAGAAATTATTATCATTATCATATTCTCACACAATGATTATCTTGACATTCTCACATCATTCATTAATGATGAATTTTTAAACACAAAATCCTAGTAATTCATTATTGTTGTGGAAAATTTTGATATCCTTAAAATATCATTGTCACGCTACCAAAACTTTCTAATCATAAAAATATGCAAGCTCTAGTGGAATTGCCACTTCAACCTATGAGGGGATTTGTACAACACATTTATTTAGATCAGGTTTGGACACCCTAATAAGAGCCTAATTAACCATAGATATTCTATCCTTTTTTCTCTTCCATATCAGATGGGTTTCAATTGGATTTGAATCATGATCAAGCTAATATGACTCTTCAAGAATGTAGAATGATGCCTTGTCCATTGGGTAATTATAGCAAGAATTTAGATCATAATGAAAATACTGAAATAAGAAAAGAGATAACTAGTTTTTTTTACATACATTCAAATCATGCAATGGATATAAACATTTACCAATGAAATAAAGTGTTATTCATATGTTCAAATCATGTAACACATAAACAGACAACACATACATTTGCACAACAAATTTGCAAGAAGGAAGAAATTTGGATTTGTATTAAATTTTATAGAAAATATTACAACAAAGATCTAACATAGTGCCAAGACCCTAATGGAACCAAACACAATGGTTCTTTATGTTCAAATTATGTAACAAAAGAACACAACTCTCAATTCTAATAAAGTAATTAAGAGCTTTAGATATCTAATCCAATCACTGGAAATGATCTCAGCTAGCCAAATACACCTTCAAAAATTCTTGCACAAATAGGAATAATGAGAGTGGAACAGAGGAAGACTAACACAAGGAAATACAATTACCTAAAGACAGAACACACAATATACCTTGCTTGCAAATTTTTGTAATGGATGCTTTATGATGACTCTTGGCCGCTTCGGTTCCTTATGCAGCTTGGTTGCCCAAAATATGTTAGATTTGCTTGCTGCTAGTTTGGCCACATGTATCCTCATTTGATGTATGTCTCTTCATCTTCCTGAGTGTGTTACATCCAGATATCAGTTGGTGCAATTTGTCAAAAGTTTTGTAAAACTACCATTTGTTTGAAATTGTGTTTCACCAATTAAACTTTTTTAGACTCTAACTGCTTTTTGATTTGAAGGGAGTTTTGATTTATTTTTTATAAATGATCATCTGGACTTTATTTTTGGTTTTGGGGTCGGCCAAATAAATGATATTGCTTATATATTCTTTTTATATTATTGTTTGTCCTAGTCATCCATTTTTATCTTTAGCTGGATTTGGAGTTCTAGACTAGATTTGATGTAATTATATTTTTGATGTGAAATAGAGGGGGACCTGATGTGATGATGAAGAGAGAAAAGAGAGAATACGATGAAACAAAATAGAATGAGAAATAGTATGGATGCATGTGGATACAATTGAATATAATGGATGTAGTGTTGTACATGGGATGGTGGTGATATGGCACTTTGTGAAATAAAACAAAAAAAAAATTATGAGAGAATTCCCAAAAGGAGAGGACAACGATATATTTACAGGTGAAAAGGTGAAAGCGACACTAAGTTGGTGGGAACAAGAAAAAATAGAATTGAAAACAAGATTTGGAGGTACAAAAATTAATGCAAATGTGAAAAACATTGTACCTCCATAACTATATTTTGTCGAGGTGTTTTATCAGTAACTATACTCTGTCGAGGCACTTGTATCTTTCCAGAGCAAGCATACTTTTGAATATTTGGCATCCACTTTCTTTTGCTGCACCTTTTGTGTCTCTTAGTATTGATATACAAGAATTTACCATGTTGTTCATAATCTGCCTGTTGCACATTTTATCCCATATTTATTGTTACAATCTTTGTTCAGGTTCTCGCCTTCATATAGAGTCTTGTTAACAAGATGCATTCATCAGTTGATGATGATATTATCGGGTTCTATAGATCTAGTAGGATTTGACTCACTTGAATTAGCATTGAATCTATTACTGGTATTGCTTTCTCCACCAATATGTTTTTCTTAGTACAGTCCATAACTTTTATTTTGTATGATAGACCTATTCATGTGACTCAAGATTTCCTCCTTTGATCCTTGATCATCTCCTAGGTTTTGATAGCCTTTGCCTTTGTCAGTTTTCTTGTGCTGGAAGTATATGATGGCATGGATGTATTGATGAATAACAACTCCTTTTATGCACTAGAATATCTGTGAGAAGTGACTCCTCTTATTTTTTGCAACCTTGGTGAATTCATGTCAGCAATGTTTACTTATTGAGTAATAGTGATTGGTCACCCTCTTTGATTTTTGACTAACGACTGAGGGACGTCAACGTTGAATGGGCCAATAATAAGCTTTACTAGGTGCTCTTTTCATAATTTTTTATCAGTATACCAATATCTAGTTGGTGTTGGTCCAATCACTAACTCACCTTCTCCTTTATTGCCATGTCATCACGTAAAATTTCATCATCATTGTTGAATATGTATGTGGGTGGGATACCCAATGAGATAGAGATTAAAATCAAGTGACCTTAATTTTAATTATGGTTGATAGAATGAGATATTCACCTAATTTAACCTATTAATATGAGTCATGCGCTTGGGTGGATGAGAAGGCCAACATAAAATATTACTTTAGGCGTTACGATAAATGATGTGACTTGAATGATGACTTCAATAGAAACACCAATTCATACTAAAATAATGGGACACTTGTGGGTGAAGGAAAGGAGCAATGAATTTGTAGAAGGTTGTCCAACTGACCAGTGGGTTAGAAATTAGATGAATTAGGCAAAGCGATTTAATTTTTAGTTTATCTAACATCGTCGAATGAGTCATCCACTAGGGGCATAAAGTGAAGTGACTATTAGATTAAGAGGTTGACAAATGGAAGATTATCACTTGAATTATCTAAGATCATCAACATCATAGATTCCTCTAATGATAAAAGGACATTGGTTGAATCATTTGATCAATGAAATGACATTGGGCGAGTGAGCCAACCAATCATTTTTTGTGAAAAGACTTTAGACGAGATGCTTTACCATGGCACTGAAAGTGGGATGCCTTAATCACATAACTAATACCCTTAAAGATATAGGTATGGAAAACCTACTTTTAAAGTTAATATCCCACCAATAAGATATCAGATAAGATATCCACCTAGGCATATAAAAATATTGACCATAAGTTAAGGTATTCAACGAGGTTAAGCGGTCGAATGAATTAAGGGGGTTATCAGCTAGGATATGAGATGAGAAAGGTAGCTTCGGTTGACTTAGCCATTACCAACTATGGGTGCACATGATAACAAAAGGGCATATGGATTGTCGAGAAAAATGGAGGGATGACAAGTAACATAGCCGATAGAATTCTTAAGGTGAAAATATAGGTGATGGATCTTTAAATCAGATGCAATGGTTGATGGACACATGGCTGGTCAGTCGAGATGAAAGGGGCATAAACTAGAACAATTGTGACCTTTTATTCAATTGGATGATATGGCCTATGGGAATTTTATCGGGTGCGATGACTAAGGTATTGAAACTTTAAGAATTTTGATGATTCAAATAGAGAAAAAGTATTCAACATAGATGACACACTTCACACCTTAGGGAAAATGAATATATAGGGGTAGGTTTATGAATAATATTGATCATCATTAAGATTTAGGAAAAATGTAAACTTAGGGAAACATTTTTGCGAGTTAAACTTACAAAACATAGCTTAAGGCAACAGACTTTATATTTATCGAGTGATCTAGGTATGAATTCAAATATGAATGGATGATGATGGATGGCTAAAAAATGGAATTTTGAAGTGGTAACCTTAGATGGATGGAGCGAAGGCTTTAATAAATATGGATGGTAAAAATATATAATTTTGGTAAAATGGATATGATAGGAATCAATTTATGAAAGATATTTTTAAATGAATTAAGCACAAGATGTCCAGGAGCAATACTTTCATAACCATGAATATTCTTTTGTACCTCCATGACTTTCATGAAACCTTTAACTTTTAATATTGATTCTCACAACCTATAATCACCTAGACACTTGATTTTATCCTAGTTTGAAAATTAAGGGTGTAACTTAAGTTGGGATTTTGAAGCCCAACACAGACTCTATTAGGTATAAGATAACTGACTGAATTTGAAGGAGTCAGTTTTCTTGAGAACCTCAAACTCTCTGGTCGATTTGACCATACATGATGACCTCTTGACGTGGTATGTTTCAACTCCAAGTTGATTGTAATAATTTTTATTATCCTGACTTACATAAGGCACGTAGGGACTAACTCATGACTTAAAACATGATTTGTAAAAAAATTTAATCACCTACAACTATTTAGCCTAATCATCTAAATATTTTAGCCTAGTCATCTAAAGGACTTAATAAAGTAATAGACTAATAATATTTATGATTAGATCTAAAAATAAAATAAACTGGTTAAAACATTGACATAGACTAAAATGTACTAAAACATAAGTTTTTGTAGAGGTTGACGCAAATAACAACCCTTTTTTTTTGGTAGACAAAAATAGTTCTTATACATTGATCCCCATCACAGGGATGGTCCATTTTTAGATGCTATCCATTTATAAAAAATTGCATTTCTTCTCCTTTCCAGGTCTACAACCTGTAAATATGATGGCCTATTTTTTGTATGATCTGGTAAGGACCCAACCATTTTGGCTCCAATTTACCTTTGTCTCTTGGCTTGCCATTCTTTGTATCCTAGTATAACACTATATCTCCATCAGAAATATTTTTCCTCTAGCTTTCTTGTTGAAGATCTGAATTATTTTTTTGATTTTCTTCGGTCATTATCCTAAAGGTATTTCTTTTGTCTTCTTCAAGTTTAACAATTTGGTTCATTCTCCTTTGTAGGCTATCTGGTTTCTTGTGGTCTTGAAGTAATAGAGCCAATATAGGCCTTTCTACCTATGGAGGGAGTAATTACTTTTCCCCATACACCAATGCATAAGGGTTTTTCCTATTGCTCTTTTAATTGAAATCCTATCACCCCATAAAGCAAACTTCAATTCATTATCCTAACTTCTTTTGTTTTTGCCAGGGGATCTCTTTATTTTGGTAATGAGTTTTTTGTTTGAAGATTCTTCTAGGCCATTATACTTAGTATAGTAATTAGATGAATGTACCAACTCAATGCTATATCTGCTACAGAATTCTACCATCTCATATGAAATAATACTTCTTCATTATCAATTACTAGCTTCCTAGGTACTCCAAATCTAGTAAAGATATTTTCTTCTAGGAATCTGACAATTAATTCGGTGGTTGATTTATTAAATGGAGTAGCTTCCACCCACTTAGTGAAATAGTCAATCATAATTATTATCCATCTATGAACACCTAAAAATTTTGTATTAATTTCTCTTATCAAGACTAGACCCCACTGGGTGAAAGTAGCTTCTACTACCACAAGTTTTAAAGGATCACAATCAACTTTTTCTTACCATCAAATATTTGGCAGTTCTAGAAATTTCTTACAAAAAAATGTCCATCTCTAAACATGAATGGCTAGTAGTAACCAACTCTCATTATGTTGTTAGCAGTTGCTTTAGGTGTGAAATGTCCTCCACATAAACCTATATGAAACTCTTCAATTATTCTAGGAACTTCCTTTTGAAAAATATAGAGTAATAACACTCCGTTCATATGCCTCCAATATAATTTTTTATTTTGAATTTAGTACTTATGTGCCTATTTTATAATGCTTCTCATATTATTATGAGTTATACCTATTGCAAAAGAAAGTGTTTTTAAATATAAGACTATTTCTTTGTAACACCCATATTTGAAGCAATCTGTAGTGTCTTCTAGTTGCACATTTGTTGTTGTGATGGTATTATTGAATTCTTCTTCTCCTTGGGTGGCTATGTATTTTGCCAAGCCTTGTCCTTTAATGGTTATGACTGTTTTGAACTCAATATCATATTGTTGTAACTTGATCATCCACCTAGCTGACTTGCTTGTGGGTTCATTCTATGTAAAAACCTCTTTAACAACTATGTATGGGATGCATGCTATTACTTTATTGGATCTAATAATTCCTTTGAAATGCTCCAGAGCTTTTACTAGGGAAAAGACTTATTTCTCGATTATTGTATAGTTCATTTGACCTCGTTTCATCCTATAACTCATAAATGCAATGTGCCTCTCATTTTTCTCATGATTCCTTTGAGATAAAATGACAACAATGATATCTTCTAAAGCAAATGAATATATATTAAAATTTCTCGAATAATACGGGTATGTTAACACAGGGGCTTGTGTAATGGTATCCTTTATTTTTGAAAAGCTTCTAGATTCTCTTCTATCCATTTAATAATCCCATCCTTCTTTATCATGTTATTGATTGGTTTAGCAATATGGAAAAAAATAGGATAAACCTTCTACCAAAGTTGATTTTTCCAAAAAATGACTTGACTCATTTTAGATTCTTTAGAAGTGGGATCTTTGCAATAGCCTTAGTTCTTTCTGGATAAATATTGATCCCTTATTTGGAAATAATGTGGCCAAGTAACTTACCCTACACGGATCCAAATATGCATTTTTAGGATTCAAAGAGATACCAAATTCTTTGCACCTTTCAAATATTTGGGTTAGATGTCCAAAATGATCTTTTGGGTTTTGGGAGAAGACAATTATATCATCCAAGTAAACCACCACTATCTTGAACATGAGACCTTTGAAAGTAAAGTCCATTGCTCTTTGGAAAGTTGCTCCAACATTCATGAGCCCAAAAGGCATCCTTAGGTATTCAAATGTGCCCCATGGAGTGGTAAAAATGGTTTATATTTGCATTTAATATTTAATGCTATTTGGTTATAGCTTGAGAACCCATCCAATAGATATATTCTAGCTGAACCTACCACAAATTGCAACAATTGATCCATATTTGGTAATGGGTAATTATATTTTAGTGAATTCTTATTTAAATTTCTAAAATCTACACACAATATTATATCTCTATTATTTTTCCTAACTAGGACTAAATTGGCTATCCAGGATGAGAATCTAACTTTCCTTATGATTTTGGCATTTAACAACTTTTGAACTTCCTTTTGCATTATCGGATGTAGAGTAGGGTTAAAATTCCTTTGTTTCTACTTGTGAGGATTTATTACTTCCTTCAAGGGGATAATATGGCTTATTAATTTAGTACTGAAAGTTTTGAGATCTTCATAGCTCCAAGAAAAGGAATCCATATTTTTTTTGAGGAACTTAATATATTGGTTTCTCTCTTTTTCTAACAAGGCTTTGTTGATTTTCACTATCTTAGGCTCTTGTTCAGTCTCTATTTTTAATATCATATACTTCTGAATCCATCATAATAGGTTTATGTGCTCTATCAAAATCATCAAATAATATTTCTAAAGAAATTAGTCCTCTTGAAAGCTTATTTGTTTAAGTTGTATGAATTCCATGCATTATCCTATGATCTCCTTTAGCTTTTCTTCATTTGACTCATCACACTAAATATCAACATAATGGTTCTACATAGTCATGAAATATTTAATATCGATATCATAAAACCTATAAGTAGACAATGTTAGCTGGAACAAAATAATGATAAACATAAATAGTAGGAAATTTTTCTTGATATTCTATATCTATCTCTAGGCAATCGGATCTAGATGCATTGATAGCTAATAAATTTTCTACATGGTTTTTGTTCTCTGGGTATATATGTTATGTTAAAAGCTAGAAATTTATCTATTTCATCTTGGAGAACCTATTTATATTATTTTAACTTAGGATGTTTGGTTTGATATTTACCTTTAACTTGTTGTATGATCAACTCTACATATCCATACACAATCAGATATTTTATCCTCAATTATTTAGCTTTTCTTAAACCTAATAGCAAGGCTTTGTACTCAGCTACATTGTTTGTGTAGGGGAATTTTAGTCTATAGGGTATACCCAAATAATTTAATTTTATATCAATTAGGTTAACTCCAGCTTCTGCTTCGGTTTGTGATTTTCCATCAAATGTCATGGTCCACATTTCAATAGTTAATACTATGTTAGATTCAACATCTATCTCAGTGGCTGTTTATGAATCCATATTGATGATTTCAGGGACTTCAGACAAGAAGGGTGTATACCAGATAGAATAGACCTCCATTTCCTTCTCTTCAATAGATTGAACTAATTTTACTATTGTATTGTTAGTTTTCTTTTACTCGTGGAATTTTTCTCTTCTAAGAATGTCTTGTTCTTTAATATTTAATGGAATTATGGTGTATGACCAATCCAACTAGATTGACCCTCCTAATTGCTCAGCCTAATGTCTAGATAACAATAATGAAAATAAAGGGTCTACATCCACAAAAACCACACCCATCACTATTCATTTTTTAAGGCATTGATCTATAAAAACAAATAATCCTATGATTATCCCTACACATGTTACTTGTCTACTATCCATTATGGATATGAGAGGTGAGTCTCTAATACATATTAAACTAGGTTGATCTAACACTTTCTTGGGAATACTATTGTGGGATGCTCCACTGTCTAACATACAATTATGTATTACATATTGATCTCCCAATTTTGAAGTGTTCCTCAAGGATATGTAAAAAGGTCTGACTGAATATGGATTCCTAGGTATTGGTAAAGGCTTGTATCTTACTGAAGCATTGCATATGTGGTCATTGGGTTGGTCTACCAAATTGAATGCTTGGCATACTTAATCTCTATATTTAGGAATGGTAATTAATTCACCAAAAGTAATTTTGATTTTCTATTTGGCTAGCTCTTGGCCAGCATCAAACTCTACTTTCTTGGTTTCCATATTTTAGTTGGGGTCTAAATGTTTCAGGGGATCATTTTCTACTTCAATATCAAGATTTGTTTTTGTTTGTTTGTTCTCTTGGTCATATTTTCTTTGTTTTGGTCTTGCGATCCTTTGTTTTCCTTACCGTTAGTTTTATCTGGAATGATCCTATTTCTTATATGAACAACATGTATTCTTTTCAACAATTCTAATTCCTTAGTTGTAGGAATTCTTTCCTTATTTCATTATTTCGTACTTGTTATCTAAGGATATTTTTAGAATTTCCATGTTTTCCAATACGAGAGCCTTGGATATTTCTCCTAATACTGGTAATTTACTTTTATTCCTTTCGAATTGTATTTCCTTGTTCTCATCATCTTGTGTCCAACTCACATTTATTCTTATTTCCTCACCAAAATCTTCTTCTAGGTTAACATTAGGGTACATGTTGAGGTATATACTACATTCGAAAGGATTGTGAGGGGCATCACAAGCTTGATAAAATAAAATAAAGTCGAGTATTACATTGGTTGAAGGAATAGGGTTTAGAACAAAATCTACATCTTATTGCACTTCGCTTTTCTTCCAACCATTATTGTTGTTTTGGTTCCCTTCATCAGTGTTATTCCTATTCCAGTTTTTATTGAAGTTTCTTTTGAAGGGTTGTCTGATATCATTATTATGGGAGGAATCAATATTTTTATTTTTTTCTTTTTCTATTTTGGATAACCTATTATTCATGGTGCTAAACATATTGACCAGCTGGTTAGATAACTTTTCTATGGGATCAGTTTTACTTTTCTTTAACAAAGGGAATCCAACCTTCTTAGGATTTTTATCCACTTTACTAGATCCTAACTCGGATGATTATGGTTTCATTTTACCACTATATACCATGTTTATTTCTATTTCAAGGGATTTTTTCATACATTCATCTATGGTATTAGTGTTGTGGTTACTTAACTTGTATCTGAATTCACTAGGGAAAGTACTTTTGTAAAAACATATGGCTTGATGATCATTTGGTCTTAGAGTCATGGGGATTTTGTTCCTAGTATTGAAAAATCACCTATTAAAATATTCAATGGAATTATTTTCTTTTTTCTTTACATTTGCAAGTTCGGTTAACAAGGACTGTTCATTTTTTCTTTCTCCATATTTTTTTAGAAGACTTCCTCCATAGTCTGAAAATCAGTGATTTAATTAGCCAAAAGATAGTTAAAATATTCTCTTGCATCCTTCTCTAGTGTTTACAATAATAGTCTGAGAACTACATCTTCATGTTCAACCTCAAAGCTTTTTAACACAAATATGAACCCTTTGATGTAATCTTCCCCAGTAACTGTAGTATTACCTTGAAATTTAGGTAAATACTTGTGAGCTTTGATTTCCAGATCATCCAATTTTTGGGGTAGTCAAAAGGTCTGTACCTATTGGTCCTCCATGCCTAAAGGTTTTGATTTATATTTCCTTGGGCCATGTTGACTATGGTAGTAGAAATGATAGGATGGATAGGGGTACTATCCACAAGGGTGCTAATAGTAGAATTATTTTGAAAATAATTATCTATAGGAGTATATTTTCTAGCATATTTCTTACCAATAAAACAAGATTTTTTCTGATATATAGATTTTTTAGGGACTGAGATTTTATGAGTATGGGTAAATACCTATGGATATTCAAATTCTAGGAAGAGTTATTTACCACTCCGTCTTGTATGCGCTAGGTTGGATTATTCTTCTTCTTATTTTGGGTTCGTTCAAAGTCACCAACACTTTGATGCAATAGAATCTCACTTAGGCCAAGATTGCTCAACTTTTAAATTCGCTTAATTTTTGAGATATCCATAGAGGTATTCCTGATGCCAAAAACTATGGTATTGATGGGTAAATAATTTGTCATGAGAAGACAAACTAAAAAAATACATAGACAATAAAACAACCTCTCCCCAACAACGATGCTAAAAACTATTGGTGTAAGTTGTTGAATAAAAGCACACAAAATATCGTTCAAAAATAAACTTAGAAAAATTATATGTAAATATCATATAAGTTTTCTCCTCAACAATGATGCCAAAAATTGTTGACGTAAGTTGACAAGCCAGTATGTATAAATATAACATGGAATTCTAGGTTTAAAATCTTAAAGATTCTATCCTCGACAATGGCACAAAAAACTATTGTAGAAAATTTTGATATCCTTAAAATATGGTTGTCACGCTACCAAAACTTCCTAATCACAACAATATGCAAGCTCTAGTGGACTTTTCACTTCGACCTATGAGGGGATTTGTACAACAAATTTATGAAACATCAGGTCAGGTCTGGACACCCTAATAAGATCCTAATTAACCATGGACATTCTATCATTTTTTCTCTTCCAGATCATATGGATTTCAATTGGGTTTGAATCATGATCAAGCTAATATTACACTTCAAGAATGTAGACCGATGCCTTATCCATTGGGTAATTATAGCAAGAATTTAAATCATAACAAAAATACTAAAATAAGAAAAGAGATAACTATTTTGTTTACATACATTCAAATCACGCAATAGATATACACATTTACCAATGAAAGAAAGTGCTATTCATATGTTCAAATCATGTAACACATAAATAGACAACACATACATTTGCACAACAAATTTGCAAGAAGGAAGAGATCTGAATTTGTATTAAATTTTATAGAAAATATTACAACAAAGATCTTGCAAAGTGCCAAGAACCTAATGGAACCAAATACAATGGTTCTTTCTGTTCAAATGATATAACATAATAACACAACTCTCAATTCTAATGAAGTAATTAATATCTTTCAATCTCTAATCCAATCGTTGGAAATGATCTCAGCTAGCTAGATACACCTTTAAAAATTCCAACACAAATAGGAAAAATGAGAGTGGAACAGAGGAAGACTAACATATAAAAATATGACCTAAAGATATGACACAGAGTATAGCTTGCTTGAAAAGTTTTACAATGGATGCTTGATGATGACTCTTGGCCTCTTCGATTCCTTATGTATCTAGGTTGCCCAAAATTTGTTACATTTGCATGGTGCTAGTTTGGACACATGTGTCCTCTTTGATTTTGTGTCTCTTCATATTCCTAGGTTACAACCAGATATCATTTGGTGCAAGCTATAAAAAATTCTATAAAACTACCATTTGTTTGAAACTGTGTTTCACCGATTTTTTTTTTTACTCTTTTGATTTGAAGGGAGTTCTTGATTTATTTTAGGTAAATGATCATCTAGCCTTTGTTTTTGGTTTTAAGGTGGTATAGAAAAATGATATTGCCTATATATAATTTTTAAATTCCTTTTTTCCTAATCATCAATTTTTGTCTTTAGTTGGATCTCGACTAGGTTTGATGCAATTATATTTTTGATGTAAAACAAAGGAAAACTTGACGTAACGGTGAAGAGAGGAAAGAGAGAATATGATAAAACAAAATAGAATGAGAAACAATATGGATGGATGTGGAGATAATTGAATACAATGGATGTAGTGTTGTACATGGAATGGTGGTGAGATGGTGCTTTGTGAAACAAAATAAAAAAATAATTAAGAGAACATGCCCAGAAAGGAGAGGGCAGTGGTATATTTTATAGGTGAGAAGATGGAAGCAACACTAAGGTGCTTGGAATAGGAAGTGAAATAAAATTGAAAACAAGATCTAGAGATACAAAAATTAATGCAATTATGAAGAACATTGTACCTCCATAACTATATTCCATTGAGGTGTTTCCTTTGTAATTATACTCCATTGAAGTGCTTGTATCTTTCCAAAGTAGGTAGACTATTGAACCTTTGGAATCTACTTTTTTTTGCTACACCTTTTGCATCTCTTAGTATTGATATACACGAGTTTACCATGTTGTTCATAATATTCTTGTTGCACATTTTAACCGATATTTGTTGTTATGATCTTTGTTTAGGTTATCACCTTCATATAGAGTCTTGTTAACAAGATGCATTTCGTTAGTTGATGATGATATGATCGGGTTCTATAGATCTAGAAAAATTTGACTCACTTGAATTAGCATTGAATCTATTACTAGTATTTCTTGCTTCACCAATATATTATTCTTAGTATAATTCGTAACTTCTATTTTTATGGCAGACCTATTCGTTTGACTCAATATTTCCTCCCTTGATACTTGATCATCTCCCAGGTTCTAATAGCTTTTACCTTTGTCACTTTTATTGTGCTACAAGTATATGATGACATATATGTATTTATGAATAGAAACTTATTTTGTATGCTAGAATATTCGTGATACCCAAATTTTTTTTATTTTTGGCAACCTTGGTGAATTCTTGTCAACAATGTTTACTTATTGAGTAATAGTCACTGGTTGCCTTCTTTGATTTTGACTAACCGTAGAGTGACGTCAATATTGAATGGACCAATAATAAGCTTTCTAAGGTGCTCTTTTCAGAAGTTTTGATTAGTAGACCAATATCTAACCAGTGTTGGTCTGGTCACTAACTCACCTTCTCTTTTTTTGCCATGTCATCAAGCAAAAATTTCATCATCCTTGTTGAAGATGTATGCAGGTGGGATACCCAATGATATGAGGATTAAAATCAAGTAACCTTAATTTTAATGATGGTTGATCATATGATATATTCAACTGAATCCTATCAGATGAGTCACACACTTGGGCAGATGAGAAGGTCGATGAAACATATTACTTTGGGCATTACAACTGATGACATGACTTGAATGATGACTTTGGTAGAAACACCAATTCTTACTTAGATAATGGTACATTGGTAGATGAAGTAAAGGAGCAATGAATTTACAATGGATTGCTCTACTGACCAATGGGTTAGCAATCAAATACATTAGGTGAAGTGATTGTTGTAATCACAATGACACTGAGAGCGGGGTGAATAAGTGTGATCTTTAAAATTTCTAATATATATATTTTTAAATCCAGCAGCAGTTTAAAACTAATAGAAGAAATATCAAATGCAGCAAGGAAGCATGACACACAACATAGTAATTTAACGAGGTTCACCAATGTGGCTACTCCTCAAAACGATCGCTTGGACTACCATCCAAATCCAGCCAATGCAAAGCTACAACTTTACAATATCTTTTACCAGCACCAACTGGAAGGAGCACCAACCCCTTAGCTTTATCTATATCAAAAAGAATGGAGCACCAACTCCTAATTTACCAGCACCTACTGGAAAGAAGCACCAACTCCTTATGCCAAGCTGTAACTTGGAATTTAATAACAGTAATGAAAATTATAGAATAATACTTTCACCTTAATTCTAACAGTATGTTGTTTCTATGAATTTTGTTGCTTCTATGCAAATGCTTCGCACTATCCAACTGCTTCTATGAATTTCTTCGCACTCTCTACTATGACCAGATGATCGATCACTTCTTCTATCTATGTGCTATCCCTTCGCACTTCGAACTCAACCTCTGCACCTGCGCTCTTAATACATGCAGTTCTGATAAGCACAAATCGCTTCAACTCAAATGAACTATGACTTTGCACTTAGCTCAAAACGATACGACTCAACATCTTCACCCCTCACACTTAATTCGCATAAGTTTGATACGACTCTCTCTTTGCTCGATGCGGACTTCACTTGCACAAAAACACAGTACTTGCTCACACGTGACAACCTCGAAACAACCCTCCTTTTATAGATGAAATTTTAAGAATGAATCTTAAACAACAGTCGGCTGTAAACCTAAGAACGTCGGCTATAAACCCTAGAAATTATCGGCTGTAAACCCTAGAAATTGTCAGCTTCAAACCCTAGAAATTATCAGCTATAAAACCCTAATTCCTGTCGGCCCAGATCCAACTTTATCAACCTCAACCGCCTCTGCCACCTCTGTTACCTTCCTGTAGCTAACGTCATGAAATACTAACATGTCGCGATATCGCTACACCTTTTGCGGCCGTACACTTTCTTTACACTACTATCGTGAAAATGCGACACTTTTGGCCTTTGACTGCTTTGCCACCTTTCTTGTCGTGAAATCATGACACTTCGAACTTTAGATGATGTCATCCTCATTCTTGTCATGAAATCGTGACCCTTTTTGCTTCTAGGCCTTCTTCTCCGTTTTTGTCGTGAAATCGTGACATTTTTGGCACCGTACAATCTCTCTCCTCCTAGAGTCGCGAAACCGTGACATGTCACAAAAATGTGACATCTTCATCCTGCTAGCTTCTTCACTACTGCCTGTCATGAAATCACGAAACTTTTGGCTTTCGTACATCTTTCTTTCATCCTGTCGCGAAATCGCGACGCTTTCAGCTTCTGGAGGTTTTTCTTGCAACCTGTCGTGAAATCGTGACACTTTTGGCTTTCGTACATTCTTCACCGCATCCTTCAGCGAAATCAAAACATGTCACGAAATCACAACATATTTTTTCCTTAACACTTTTCTTTGCCTTTCGCCCGTGAAAACGGAACATGTCACAAAATCGCGACATCTTTTGCATCCGTACAACTCTCTCTCCATGCGCTAGTGAAATCCCGACATGTAGCGAAATCACTACAAATTTTCAACTTGGCACTTTCTCTTTGCTTCGACCAGTGAAAAACCAACATGTAGCAAAATCGCTACAACTTTTCAACTTGGCACTTTCTCTTTGTTTCGACCAGCGAAAAACCAACATGTAGCGAAATCGCTACACTTCTGTTCCTTGCACTTTCAAACTTACTTCGGCCTCCGAAAATGAAACATGTTGTGAAATCATGACAGTTTCTTGACTTAGCTTCTTTGCCTCCAACATGTCGTGAAATCGTGACAGTTTGCCTTGCATCTTCTCTCTCCTCGGCCATGTCACGAAATCGCGACAGAAAACATGTTGCGATATCATGATAGTTTTCTAACTTGTCTTTTTCTTCGAATTTTAGAAACTTGGCCACTTCTTTCTTCCTGGAAACTTGTTGTACATGATCTAACTAACTTTTGAACTTTTATCCTCTGCATCTGAATGACTTCTGAACTGCCTATCCATTGCATCATTAGATCTAACTACCTATGTTGACAACAATGACAAAACTCTTGCAACACCTTGCTCAACAAGTGATTTAATTTTTAGTTTATCGAATGTCATTAAACGAGTCATCCACCCAGGGCACAAATTGAAGTGACTAACACATGAAAATATTGACCAATGGAATATTATCACTTGACTTATTCAAGCTCATCCACACCATCAATTCCTCTAAACAATCAAAGGGCATTAGTTGAGACATTCAACAAATGAGATGGTATCGAGCGAGCAGGTCGACCAATCATTCATGAAAAGAATTTAGATGAGATGCTTTACTATGGTACCAAAAGTGAGATGCATTAGTCATGTAATTGAGACCCTTAAAGAGCTAGGTATAGACAACATATTTTTAAATTTAATCTCCCAAAAATCGAATATCATCGAATAATATATCTACCTAGGCGTATAAAAAATATTGACCATTGGTTAAGGTATTCGATGAGGTTAAGCACCCGAGTGAATGAAGGGGGTTATCAGCTAGGATATACAATGAGAAAGGTAGCTTTGGGTGAATTAGCCACTACCAACTATGGGTGTGCATGATAACAGAAGGGCGTATGGGTTGTCAAGAAAAAACAAAGGGACAATAGGTAACATAGCCAATAGAATTCTTAAGGTCGAAATAATAGGTGATGACTCTTTAAGTAAGATGTGATGGCCAATGGACACATGGGTGATCGATCAAGATGAAAGGGGCATCGATTATGATAGTTGTGACATTTTATTCAGTCGAATGAGATGGTCTATGGGAATTTTATTAAGCATGATGACTAAGGCATTGAAATTTTAGAAATTTTGATGATTCGAAGAGGGGAAAATATTCAACATAGATGACACACTTCACATCTTAGGAAACATGAATATATCAAGGCGGTTTTATGAAAAATATTGATCATCATTAAGATTTAGGGAAAATGTAAACTTAGGGAAACAATTTTATGAGTTAAAATTACAACACATAGCTTGATGCGGTAAAATTTATATTCATCAAGTGATTTGGGTATGAATTAAAATATGAATCAAGGTTAGAATTTTGTATGACTAACAAATATAAGGGATTATGTATGGCTAAAAAATAGAATTTTTAAGTGGTAAACTTATATGGATGAAGCAGAGGATTTATATGGATGGTGAAATGATAATATTATGGTAAAATGGATATGATAGGAATAAATTTATGAAGGATGCTTTTGAATGAATTAAGCATTAGATGCCCATGAGCAATACTTTCATAACCATGGATATTCTTTTGGAACTTTGTGACTTTCATGAAACCTTTCACTTTTGATATTTATTCTCACAACCTATAATCACCTAAACACTTGATTTTGTCCCAGTTTGAAAATTAGGGGCATAACATAAGTTGGTATTGAAGACCAATAATTATTTATATGTATATATATATATATATATATATATTTATTTATTTATATATATTTATATATTTATCTATATAGATAAATCCTAGTTGTTCATCATATTCTAATTTTATTTTATTATCATATAATAATCCTAGCCACTCATCATACCCTAACCCTAGCTTGCCACTTGGCAACACTAGCTCGCATTGTCAAAACCCTAACCCTAACCTTTCAAAAGGTTATAAAACCTTGTTCACTTGGGTGAAGAAGCAAAAATAAATAGAATGAAAATAGGATGATGAAGATCCAAAAATTCATAGGGAAATTGCAAAAGTAACCCTAATCAAAGCTTAAAGATTGAACCACCTAAGTTTTGAATCGATTCACATTTGTTCTTCCAATCAGATCCAAACGTGGTAGGGTGCCTATGTAGTTCTATAGGTGGATCTGCATCCACAAAGGTGTAGGAGTGCACCTAGTTAGTTCCCAATAATAGACCTATGTATGCTCTATGACATTTTTAGCATTGAAAAATATAGATCAAATAAGGTATTAGCAAGGTAGTTTATTTTATTTCTTTTTTATCTTTTATGCATTTTTTTAAATTATGAAAATATTTAGATTACGTTTTGTTTAGATTTATAGAGTGTCTCATATAATGGAGACCCTCCAAGTTCTAATAACCTTATTCTTGTTTGTATTTTATGCAGTTACAACAGACAAGTCATTGGATGCTACCAAAGCAACAAATGGTCCATAAGGATAACTGAAGCCCATCCACATATTTTATTGTAGCAAAGAAAATTTGAGACACCCACTTTCTAGTCTAAGCTTCCCAAGAGGGTTTCCATTATCCCTTGGACTTATTTTAATTTTAAATAAGCATCATTAGTTAACCCCCGCAATTTGGGATAAAAGGAATTTTAAAATAGATATTTAGGCTCCACAAGTTCAAATATGAAAATAAATTCTTTTATTGTATTTGATTATTTCTTTTTATGAGTTTGGCTGTATTTCTTTTGTTTACAAGTTTCATTTCCATAATATTATTAGTTCTATGAAATTTATTTCCTATGTGATATTTCATCATAAATTTTTTTGCTATGATACATTATATATTTTTATATATCAACACTTATCCTATATGGATTTATGAGGTCATGTATTATTATATATGGAAATTCTACTTAGACCACTTATTTCAAAATTCCTATATATTATATATGAGTATCATTAATGGATTGATAATTTATAGTTTCATATTAAGCATCCCATGTGCATTATTTGATAACTTAATATTTATTTCAACTATTTCTTGGCTTACATTATGAGAATGTGGAAAATAATTATGTTCAAAAGAAGTAATAAATCTCAATTAAAGTAAGGCTAAAATAGTGATTACAAAATCAAGGTTCATTCTTCTTTTAGACTCTTATTATATTCACATTCATTAATTTTTACCCCTTGATGATAATTTGACATGTAATGATTTGCAAGTCTCTTTAATGTTATTATAGCTAGAATTATAAAGTACTATCCTATTTGATTTGCATACATGATTTACATTGCATATATTTTTTTTTTTGGTAAGTAAGAGAATATTATAATTAACACCGGGTTTTAACTGGTTGACCCAAAACCATTTTACAAAATAGGGTCCACTGACCAACTGGACAAAGGCCAAGCCCTAAAAGTTTAAACTGACAACAAAAAGGGCCAAGACCTACTCTTCCATCAGAATACAGCCAAACTAAACTATGGAAGCCTAATATTATGGCCATAATAAAAGAAAGATGCAAAATAGAACTAACAAAGACAAAAACTAATCATGCAAGCACCATGCAGGGTAGCTTGTGCCCATATAAAAATAATAGAATATAGTCAAAAAAACATCCCGTAGAATGGACAGCCAAGAGGCCAAGCAGTCTTCCTTGTAGTCCTCATCTAACTTCTTATCATCCTCCTTGCCATCATCTTTAGATTTTGCCTTCAACTCCTTGTGCCCCTGGAACTGCTGGCTATAAAACAGAAGATTTAGAGAATCACACAAATCAACAGCTGCACTGATGAGGCCAGACAGACTCTTCAACTGGTTGATACTATTGGAGGCTGATGAAATTGTCATCTTCTCCAAGACTATTATGGTGGGGTCTGGTACCTCATTGTCAGGGATCTCCAACACTTTGTTATTTCTTGTTAGGGCCTTTTTGCGACATCGAATCCAAGCACACCTTGGGAAATACTTGAGGCCAAAGCAGATGTTTCCAATGCATGAATTTGTAGATAAAAAAACTATATCAGTGCCCCACCAGCTGCAAAAAACACTAGTCACATGAACAAAAAAAACAAATATGACAAAAGCCATTATAAGGTTCAAAAAAATATTTTTAAAAAAGCCCCCATTTTCTGTCATTGATCCACTTTGAGCCTTCCAATCTAAAATTTTTCATTATCTGTCACCATTGAGACTGCATGAGGAATATTTTCAGTCCACATGATCAAATTTTCTGCTACAATGCCTTCATTTGCCAGCCTATCAGCTGCCATGTTTGCTTCTCGGAAGGTATGCAAAATTATGGACTCAGGTCGATCATGAATTAGAGCCCTTGCTTCGTGGATGTAGTCATAAAATCTCCAAGGAGCTCTCTTATTTTTCTTTAGAAGATTTATAATAATAAGAGAATCACCTTCCACCAACAGTTTCCTTGGATAATTCTCTGCCACCTTGAGGCTCCTCCAAACTGCCCTCGCTTCAGCCACATTGTTAGTTTGAGCTCCAAGATGTTTGGCAAAAGCTACAAGCACCTCACCCTTGTGGTCTCTAAGTAAGCCACCAGCCCCAGCTTCACCTGGGTTGCCCCTAGAAGCCCCATAAAAATTTAACTTAATCCACCCTAGGGGGGGTGGGGTCCATGTGATCATGGTTCTAGGACAGACTTGAGGATGATTGAGGCCATCAATGAGAGGTAAGTTTAATGACTGGCCTAATGAAGCTTCAAAAGGATTTGGAGGTCTAGATGTTGCAGGCACTAAACAAGCATTCTCATTAGCATATACTAAAATTTTTGACAGGACAGAGGATGACTGATAAACCTTATCCAAGAAGGCCCGACGATTCCTTTCCACCCATATTTGCCACAAGTAGTGATGAAGGCAGATCTTCCACATATACCTAAGATGCCTATTCAAAAAGGGAGAATGCCACTGGACAAACAAGTCAAAAATGGACTGAGGATGGACCCAATAAATATGAAACACTTGTAACAGACCTAACAAGATTGAGACAAAAAATTTACAATACGAAAACAAATGATCAATAGACTCCCACTCGGACATACAAAGATAACACCTATTAACAACAATCACACCTCTTTTTATTAAGTTATCCATGGTGAGGATCTTATTTTGGATGGCCACCAAGCAAAAAACCCAACCTTCAGAACAATGCTTTTGGGCCAAACTTCCAAGTGAGGGAAAGTAGGTTCATCATTATCAATAAGCATCAGATAGGCAGTCTTGACAAAAAATTCCCCATTGTCTGAAGCTTCCCAGATAAGCTGGTCCTCAAGAATTCCAGAAGGGAGTAAATATTGTCTTAATTCATTCTCCAAGTATTATTGATGCCCCTGGTAGATCATTGTTCATTATTGGCTTCCATACCCTTCTATTGTTTGACAAAGTAATAAAATCTGCAACTTTGGTACCAAAAACTTCAATTGTCCAAGCTCTAAGGGTTGAAAGGATGGGGTCTGTAGAGATGGGATAGTCCTTTAACCATTTGTGGTCCCAGAAATCAATGTTTCTTCCATTTCCCAGCTTCCAACGTAGCCCTTTGCTTAGCAAGTTTTTAGTTTGAAGGATTGATTTCCAAAAAATTGATCCCCTGGGAAGAAAGGAATAACTTAAGAATTCAGTTTCTTGCAGATACTTTCTTCTGATTATAGTAATCCATTCTACATTTGCATTTGTCAAAAGACGCCATGCTTGTTTGACCATGAGGGCCATGTTTAAATTTTGTATTCTCCTTAGCCCAATACCTCTAAACTCCCTTGGTTTGCAAACCCTATCCCAGGACACTAAGTGAAAGCGCTGCTTAGATTCAGAACCAGTCCATAGGAACCTCTTCTGGATCTATTCAATTTTAGTGTAGACACTTGTAGGAGCTTTAAAAACAGAGAGAAAGTAGACAGGGATGCTTTGAATGGAAAACCTGGTGAGAATTGCCTTGCCAGCTTGAGATAACAAATTCCCTTTCCATCCAACTGACTTCCTCTGAATTCTTTCAATTACATTAGTCCACATGGAATCAGTAGCTCTGCCTATAAATAAAGGAAGGCCTAAGTATGTGGATGGAATAGTAGACACTGAGCATCCAAAAATCCTAGCAATCTTAACTCTTGCATCAGTTTTTGAGGCTAAGGTCATAAAACATATTCTAGAGCTATATGAGGATGCTGCGGGGCAAAAGGTAAATTTTTCAAAGAGTAAAATTTATTTCTTTTACATTGCATATATTTGATTCATGCTTACATTATATAATCATAGCCAATATATTTTCACTAATATTGTACCATTTATAGTTCTATGATATGTCTAACAATATGACAAGTTTTGAATTAGAAAAAATAAAATGCATTAGGAAAGGAATGATATATATTCAATAAAATATGAGATGCATTGAAAAGTATATTTTGTATTAGAACACACACACAAACACATATATATATACATACATTAGAAACAAAGAGATGAATATAAAAAATAAATAAATTACATAAAAATATAAAGCATATGATCCCAAAAGAAAGATCAATATATAGCTAAAAAGTGATACAAGATATATGACAAGTTTCTAAGTCCAAATTCCATGGTCCATACATATGCATATGAGTAAAAAATTGCTATACATCATAAAGTGTTCTTCTCCCTCTTGGGATACTATTGTACACTAGCTATCATACCTTGTGATTTCATTATGAGTCTCTTAATCTTAGTCCACTACTTCACCAACCGAGTCCTTATTCTTGAGACTGTCCCCATGTGTATGACTAAGGTCATCACTTAGGGTGGCCACCTCTCTTATGTGATTTCACTTATAGAGGTTAGATATCTATCATGATATTCCACTAAATTGCATCTCTCATTCACCCAATATATCTTATATTCTAATAAAACTACCCTCATCTACATCACATATCCATTCCCTAATTCTCAAAAGTGTTCATTTAGGTGGTACACAAGAGAGAATAAATCTACTTGTCTCCCAACCATATGGATTAACATGACAAACAATGATATTGGGGAAACTATAGATGAAATATCTATGATAAGACATGATATACCTATATAAACTATATATTTTCGTCTATTAGAGGTATCTATAACATATATTTATCATTTTTTTAGTTTGTTCTATAACATTTCATTTTATACATATACATGCATGCCTAAATACATGAGTCAAAATAAAATATTACATGAGATAAGGTTTATAAATACTTACTAGGATCCCCAACTAGACTTGAAATTTGATATAATAACACCCCCCCCCGGGTCTAATTTTCAATCTTTTTATTTTGTTGATACAATTTGTGTGAAAACACAGACAATCCAAAAATATAGAGGTATTTTTTTTTCAAATACTAAAATAGGGCACAACAATTACAATGATTTCAATTCTGAAAATATTAAATCAATACGATAAAATAAATAACGCTATAAACCCTAGCTAATCTAATCTCTGTATAGATAAATATGAAGGCTCAACCCTTCATATTGGAACTCTGTGTGGTGTCCCCACTCCATATATTCCCCTATATAAAGCTCTGTGTCCCTGTGTGGAAACCCCAGCTCCAGAAGACTGAATGTATTCCTTGTATTCAAATACCACTGATTGGCCTGAGGGTAATCTTTCAACCCCGAAGTCAATGTCCCTATAAGAGGTTACCGAATCTCACAAGCTTTATAATATTTGCAATATCTCTTCTAGAGAGTTCTCCAAAACCTAGATGGAAGGAAGAAAAAATAATCTTCGCATAATCCAAATGATCTCTCAAAAGCCTTTTTAATATTTCCTTTTAGGGTTCTCTCAAATTAGGGCAAAATTAGGGTTGTGTACACAAAATAATTTAATTTCTAATTTTCTCTTATTTTCCTTCAACAGGCCCCCTTGTGCACTAGGTTCAATCACTTAAAGTTATTTTATAAAGTGGCCTCTTTTTACAATGTTATAAGTGACCCTTTATAATATAAAGTACAAACTTTATAAATATTAAAATAATATGTCAATGAAATTAACTTTGGCCATTAAAATACTGGACCTCTGCTTGTTAGAATGAAAAACTGTGAATAGTTCTGGATACCCAATTCGCTGAAGTGTAATCTTGCAGCTGACCCATTGACCAAAACCCTAAAATGACCATTACTAAAAATAGAAATATTTTCAAACAACCTCTGAATGAGCCCAAACAATAGTCAATCAAGAGCTCTATGGGTTCTGTCAAATATTATGATATCTCCAAAGGCTCCCCTACATCCGATTTAGCCTACGGGAGCTCATGTATAGGCTAATCAGCTCTACACACTGACTACCTAGTGTATCGCTCCAAATTTTTTGCATCCTTACCTTCAGGCTATAGGATCCATGCCCGGAAGGAGGATGGGAAAAGGATGGCGCGGTACCTCGGACTGAGAGGCCTTGCGAAGGTCCCGCCTCTCGGGGAGGTGTATTATGGTGATTTTTCGATGGATGGTGGGTTCACCAGGAAACGTTTGAATGGCGGTTTCCACGCCTAGGTTGGGAATGTGTTTAATGTGTTCAGTTTTATCTTTAAACATTCGAGTCCTAGGTTTGGCCAAATGAATCTAAGTTGTTCTATTATGAAAATGCGAACTAAATGAAATACAACAAACAGATTTTGAACAGAAAACGAGAGAGAAAAAGCTAAATTATAGAGCCATACCTGATCCGGATGTCCGATGGAGGTTCTGATTCTTGAAGCAGATAGGATCGTCTAGAATTTGACGGGATCGTCTCCGACCTACAGGATCGTCTGAGATCTGACGAATTCATCAGACGAATTCGTCAGAGACCTGCAAACAGAGAAATAGACACAAAATACAAAAAATGCAGCAATGCTAATAGAGGATAATGATGTAAAATGATAATAAGGATGTTAATAAGATAATCCTGAATAGAAATGCAAGTAAGTTGCAATATTTTAATAGTTAATCATTATGCAATTAAACTACATGGGTGAACTCCAAGATGCAGAATAGCAAAAAATAATAAATAAATTGACTAGATGCAGAATAAAACAGTAGATGAGAAGAGAAAACACAAACTCTGGGCATTGATTGCCCCCAATGTTGATTGCAGTCGAGATCATCTCGAATTGGTGCGAAATCATCTCGAATTGAACAGGATCATCCACGACGAACTGAGCTTGCTCCGGCTGAAGAATGACAAGGTTCCTGCAACAAAATTTGGATAGGACAAGTGCAGATGGTAATTCAAGATGTTTTAGTGCGTGTAAAGTCAAGTTACAGGAAATTTCAGCCAGGGGGATGCCAAGGGGGAGTCCTAAGTTTAAATAGGCTTAGGAGGGAGGTTAGGAGGTTGGAGATCATCCCAATTTGGGAGATCTCCAATGGGGAGGGTCTCTAACGGTGCAGACACGCTTCTGCCCGGATTAGAGACGTCGTTGGAACAGAGGCTAATTGAGAAAAATTAGTTTTGGGACAAGATCGTCTGGACGTCCTAGTCCAGACGAAATCGTCCGATCTGAGGCGATATCGTCTGATCGGCGACGATATCATCAAACGGTCAAAACAAACTCTAAAAATGGTGCAGGAAAGGAGGAAACGGGTTAAACGGTGGTTTGGGAGCGGTTTTGGGGGTTGAAATTTGAATTTGAATATTTACTAGAGTAATTGTAATTATTTAAGGTTTTATTGCGCCAATTTTAGGGTGCTACATTTTGCCCCCTCTTTAGCGAATTTTTCGAAGAAAATGCGTTAAAGATGAGTTCTTCTCGATCTACGAGAAAGCAAAAATTATTCCCATTTTTAGGCGACGATTCTAGGTCGAATCGTACGACAACTTACTATGGTGCCCCCTCCGTGTTTTTACCCAAATCGAACGTTTGAGGTAAAAACGCGAAAAAGCAAAATTTTTAAAAAAGTTGTTAAGTGTTTTTGAATAAAATTAAGAAAAATAGGGTAAAACCCTAATTCATTGTTACTGTTCATTTTCCTAGTTTTTAGAGCTCTGGAGACAAGATGGTCGAGACAGCACACAGATCAACAGAGGTCCGACGCGGGCTACGGGTAAGGGTCTAAACTTAGTTTAGAATGCTTTACTTTAGAATTTCATGCTTTTTAGATTAAATTTGATTGATTTTTGAGCATCGTGGCCATTTTTGGGCCATCGACGTCGTCGAGACGAAATCGTCTCGATTTCGCCGAAATCGTCTCGATATCGTCGATTTCGTCTAAGGGCGAAATCGGCGATATGGGGACGATTTCATCCAATAAGGGACGATTTCCTCATGCAAAATCGGAGATGAATTTGCTCAAATTGGGGACGATATCGTCCAATTGTGGACGATATCATCATTTATAAAATTGAACTTATTTTGACTTGCATTTTTAATTAATGATTTATTAATGATTTTTATTGTTGATTTTGTTTATGTTGCAGAGAGGATTACTAAAGAGAAGAGAATGGAAATACGGTGGACTAAGGGATGACTTGGCCACCCTATCTTAGGTAGAGCGAGATCAGCTGGCTCAGGTCGGCTTGCGACATGTGGCAGAGATGCCACAGGTTTCTACAGATATGGGGCTATTGACAGCCCTAGCAGAGAGGTGGTATCCGGGTTCTTCCTATTTTTGGTTACCGATAGGGGAGATGACTCCCACACTGGAGGATGTATGGAGGATTTTGAGGATCCCCATACAAGGATGGCTGATCACTCCCATGGCCAATCAGGGCCACGTGATGATGCGACTGTGTGGCGATCCGAGCTTCGCCCTGGAGAAGGGCGGAGTGAATATCGAGTCGCTACGCCAGATGCCTGGGGCATCTAGACTCACACGGGTTTTGGTTGGGGTGGTAGGTGGTCTTCTATTGTGCCACCAGAGTGGATGCAGAGTACCATGGGTTCTGACAGATGTGGTCTACGACATGAGAGACCACGGATACAGGTTTGCTTGGGGGAGCTTTGTACTCTATCGGTTGTATAGGATCCTTCATGGGGTCGTATACAAGGGCGGTCGATGTCTGGTTATGACATCACTACTGCAGGTTTGGTGCTGGGAGCACATTGTGGTGCGGAGGCCGGTAGGGCTCCCATTGATAAGGATTGATGGGGAGAGGCCCCGAGTTTTCTATTGGTGGCTCCGAAGAGGGGCACAATGGCGGATAGATCTGCCAGCATCCCGGAGACTACTAGACGACCTTGTCTCCGACCAGATCACCTGGAGGCCTTGGAGAGATCATCCAAGGTGGGCCGAGGATGGACAGAGTGGCTCGCATCGAGAGAGTCCGTTGGCTGAGGATGGAGAGGGGAGAGGTGGAGCTCCATCGGTATGACCGAGTTTTGAGGTAGTTCGGTCTACAGCAGGGGATCCCATCTCTCAGAGACTACGAGTTTTCTTAGACTATCCGGGATAACACTACAGTTAGTGGGGCTCCAGATATGCAGTGATTCTAGAGTCAGGACGCAGATGATGCCCCCATTCAGCCAGTGGATGGGGATGACGCTGGGGTAGCCGATGGCTATGATGCCTGGTACACAGGCATCCGCCCTCCTCGGATGACGAGGGCTCAGGGTCTGATTCATGTAGTTGTGCATCGGATGGGGAGGCGGTGCCAGGCAGCCATTGAGGTAGCACAGGGTCACGATGGGAGAGAGCAGAGGAGGCCACAGGCTCAGCAGAGGCCACGACAGTGGGAGAGGAGGGAGGAGAGACCCCCTTCTCCATAGAGAGAGAGACCACCATCGCTTGATAAGGGCAAGGGTGTGGACACAGGAGAGAGTAGTGAGATGGCTACTCTCTGGGTGGAGACTGTCCGTCTCCAGGCATAGGTGTAGACTTTGCAGGAGGAGGTTGCACGACATCGAGCGGAGGCTACACAGCTCAGAGATGAGGTTGCACGCCTCAGAGCATGGAGCGGAGGAGCGAGCACTCAGGAGCTGGCGTGGTCGATTGCTCAGATCATGTTCTACCAGGGTATCTACTTCCAGATGGTGCCAGAGGGTCAGAGGGTACAACTGCCAGCCGACATTGCTGACCCGATCAGGATTGGGTCATCGAGGACTTCATCTCGATCGATGACTAGGACTCGTAGTACCACACATACTGTGATGGGGCCACCTCGTCCACCTCAGGGCGGGGGAGGAGATGAGGCTGAGAGCTCGAGGGGTTCTCGAGACACTGCACAGAGGATATATGATTGAGAGGATTGAGTATGCCAAGATGTAGATTGTGGCATACCAATCTATTTTTGATATGATGTACATATATTTGATATATATATAGATGAGATATTTTTTGATCATATGACTTGTCTTATGCGTTTGTATGATGCTTTAATGTTTGAAGTGTGATTGATTTGATGATTCATGTAATTATGTCATTGGAAAATATTATGGTTTAAATGTCATGCTTTAAAAATTTAAATGAAATAATCTGATGTAACAAATTGGTTGTTGTGATGATAATTTGATAAAAAATAAAAGGGACTTTTAACAATAATTTCAAAGGACATTGTCGCTGTTATAGACCATTTCATGGAGTCGCCGCTCACTCGGTCGTCAAGCTAATCCCAGTATAGAAATATTGTTAAAAAGAAAAGAGTGCTTAAGAGACTGTCTTAAGACTTTGGTGTGATGATGCAAATGATGATGATGATGATTTTGTTTTCAGACTTTTCATGAAAATATTATGCATGAAATATTTTAAAATGATTTTTGCTAGGCATAAATTCCTAAGTGTGATAAAATTTTTGGATAATTCCTTAGGAATTATACCATCATTGCAAATTTGAATATTGACATAATGACATGAAATAGTGATAATGTGCATGCTTTTTTTTTTAAAACATAATTGTATAACATAATGATTTAAGTCATATGTTTTTATGATTTTAAATAAATGGGGAATAAAAATTGGTACAATGGTTTGCGCTAGGCATAGAATATGTAGGTATAGACTTATACCATCATCGTGAAATCCAAAGAAAAAGTTGATATAATAGTTTTATTGTATGGTTGATTTTTAATTGTTGAAAATAAACAGAAAATATGAAGAGGAGGACTTGCGCTAGGCATAAGACTCCCATTTAAGTTTTGGAACTATACCATCGTCGCGAAAGTCGACAATATATATATATATATATATATATATATATATATTTTTTTTTTGTGTGTGTGTGTGTGTGTGTGTGTGTGTGTGTGTTTTTATTGTATGGTTTGAAAGAAATTTTGATTTTTGATTATGCATGTAGTTGTCTTTATACTAAACTTGAAAGAAGAAAATGAATTTATTCCAAACAATTTGCAAAGATATTTCAAAGTATCTTAAAGACAAAAGTTAGATTTATAAGGAATCCCATGTGCATATGTGAGTTCATTTCCAATCTTGATTTATCATAATGATACACAAAATCTCTCAAATACAAATGTGTGTGCAATTGCTATTGTTCATTTACCAGTTTTGAGCAAGATAATTTGATACAAGTGATTTGAATGAACCAAATAAGTGTTCATTAACCATGATTTAGATGCATATAACCATACCGGACTACTATGTAAGTCGGATTATCAAGAGCTAGCTAATCCATAAGCAGACATAGGTCTATACAAAAGAAGGTCGCTAATGTGACAGACATATCGCCATGCTAGGAGTTACCCAAGGCCAAGCGGGTTGGGCACAAACCACCTGTTATGGGGCTTACCTCACGGTTTTTGAATAATTGAGAATTCCAGGGATTCAAGCTCATCAACCCTTCTTTTCTTTTCAAAGGGTAGGGAGAGGGATTTTATTGCTTTTGCTTTTGCTTTCTTTTCTTTATTTTTTGAGATAATGCTTGAAACATTGCTTGTAATGATATAAAATAACATTTTTCTTTTTCTCTTTTTCTTGAACTTTGCTTTTCTTCCTATGCTAGGGATACTTGCTCGGATTAGCTGTAGAGCAAGGGATTTTTATTCTGGGTAGGGGTGAGCTTGTCCTTTTGCCAATTCTCAAAGATTCTAGACCATGTGCATGATAGGATAGCAGGGGAAACTTTTCGCTCAAGAAACCACTTCTACTATGTAGCATAGCATGGACATTACAAATATAATCATTTTATTGTGAAAGGATGTGCTTGGTTTAAGTAAATAACAAGATCAATTCTCTGTGCTCAAACTTTATTTAATTGAATTTTGTGGACTTTGATATAAGAGAGATTAGTAATCATGCCAGATAAAAATCAAGATATTTATTTTGTGTTTGTGAAAGTGAGGGATTCCAAATAAATGCTAATTTATCCAAAATAATTTGAAATATATAACTGCAACATTTGTAAGAAGAAATATATACAAATACTTTTTTGGGAAGTTTGAGAATGTTGACTCTCTCTTTCTTCTTTATTTTGTTTTGGTTTCGAAAGAGTCAAGAATATTGTTGTTTTTATTTTTATTATTTTTGTTTGTTTTTGTTTTTGTGTAAACAGTTTGATATATTTTTAAAATAAGACAACATGCAAAATATGTACAAATGATGAAATGACTAAATTTTATGCATAATATCGCCTAAGATGCATAATATTCATAGGTTCTTTTAAATCTTTACCATCTAAGGTAGCTAATTTGTATGCTCCCGATTCAAATTTAGCAGTGATAATGTATGGTCCAAGCCAGTTGGGCTCAAATTTACCTTTAAGGTCTTTAGTTGCATTAGTATTTTTTTGATTTTCTTTTAAAACAAGGTCGCCGATCTCAAAGGATCGATGACGAACTTTTTTAGCATATGATCTTTTAAGCTTGTTTTGGTAGGCACGGAGATGCTCCAAAGCATTGATGCACTTTTCATCTAGGAGTTCCAGCTGACTGAGTCTGCCAGCTCGATATTCATCTCCTACTTCGGTATCTTGAAGTAGTAGAGCCAAAGAAGGAACTTCTAATTCAAAGGGAAAAATGGCTTCAGCACCATAAACCAAAACAAAAGGTGAAGTTCCAGTGGGGGTTCGAACACTAGTTCGATAGGCCCACAAGGCTGGATATAATTGAATGTGCCAGTCGCGGCCAGATTTATTGACCAATCTTTTGAGAATTTTGATTAAGGTTTTGTTAGATGCTTCTACTTGACCATTACCACGAGGATAATAGGGAGTGGACCAGCGATGTTGAATCTTATATTTTTGGCATAATTTCTTAACATCTTTATTTTTGAAACAAGTTCCATTATCAGAGATGAGATTTGCAAGAATTTCGAACCTACAAATGATTTGATTAAAAATAAATTTAGAGACTTGTGTGCCAGTGTAGGAAGCTAAAGGCATAGCTTCAACCCACTTCGTGAAATACTCGAGGGCGGTTATGATGAATTTGTGTCCATCGGATGACACAGGATTAATTTTGCCAATAATATCTAAGCCCCATTTTGAAAAGGGCCAAGGAGATGAAATAGCCTCGAGTTCTTGTGCAGGCGCATGGACAAGGTCAGCATGTTTCTGGCACTTGTCGCAATGGTGCACATAATCATGTGCATCATTCTCCATGGTAGGCCAAAAGTATCCTATCCTAAGGAGCTTTTTAGCAATGACACTACCACTGAAGTGTCCTCCACAAGATCCATCATGGGCTTCACTCAAGGCTGATTTGGATTCTTCTAAATTCAAACATCTTAATAGGATACCTTCAAAAGATCTCCTATACAAAGTATTGCCAATTATTACAAATCGACTTGCTCGTCTACGTAATAACCGATTTTGGTTTCTATTAGAATTGGCAGGGAAAGTCCCATTTTGAAGAAAATCAAATATATCCGTATACCAAGGTTCAGGAGTAGTTTCATTGATTAGAAACACATCCAAAGGTTCTAAGCATGACTTATTTGAAGCGGGTTCCTGGAGTCGACGAATAATGATAGTGGCATATTCGTCATCTAACTCCAAGGGCAGGAGAGATGCAGCTACGGCCATAGCATCAGCTGCACGGTTGCAAGTTCGAGGAATAGCTTCCAAGGTAACTTGATCAAATAGAGACATTAATTGTAAAACATAGGCTTTATATGGGCGCAGTTTATCATCTCTGGTCTGATAAACTTCATTAATTTGGTTTATAACAAGTTGAGAATCACCAAAAACTAACAGATGTTTAATTTTTAGCGCCAAGGCAGCTCGTAATCCAAGGATTAGAGCTTCATATTCAACAGTATTATTAGTGCAAGCAAATGTTAATTTGAAGGACAGAGGAATAAGATGTTTTTGTGAGGATATTAAAATAATACCCGCACCAACCCCACTCATGCATCGGGCTCCATCAAAGTATAAGGACCATTGTTCAATATGGTCTGCCTCTAATTGAAGGCATTCATCAAGAAACTCAATGATGAGGGGATGGGTAGACTCTAAGGGTGCAGCAACTAATTGATCTGCTATGATTTGACCCTTAACAGACTTTTGTCCTATGAACGTGAGGTCAAACTCGCTTAGAGCAAGAACCCACTTGGCTGTACGACCCGATAAATAAGGTCGACTCATGAGATACCTCAAGGGATCATATTTAGCAATGACATAGGTTTTTTGACTGAGCATATAATGGCATAATTTTTGCATAGAAAATATGACTGCTAGACATAGTTTTTCTAATGTTGTGTAGCGGGTTTCATAACTGATGAAGGTTCGGCTAATATAATAATTAGCACGTTCTCTCTTCGCATCATCAAGCTGAGCTAACATAGCTCCTAAGGCAGAATCTGAAGCTGAAATATACAGGAGAAATGGGCGATCAAGTCTAGGTGGAGAAAGCACAGGTGGGTTAAGGAGGTATTGTTTGAGAAGTTCAAAAGCTTCTTTACATTCGTCATCCCAATTAAAAGGGACATCCTTCTTAAGGAGCTTAAGAAAGGGACCGGTTTTGTCCGCCAACTTATCGATGAAGCGACGGATAGCTTGAAGTTTACCTTGTAAACTTCGTAATTCGGATATATTGGTAGGTGCGGGCATATCAGTGATAGCCGCAATCTTAAGAGGGTCAATTTTGATACCACGTAAAGAAACTATAACCCCTAATAGTTTATCGGACTTAACTCCAAATATGCATTTGGCTGGATTTAATCGAATAAGATATTCTCTTAATCGATTAAAAACTTTTCTCAAATCATCTAAATGATTATCTTCATTAATAGAGCGAGCTATAATATCATCTACATAATCATGTAGGATATCATGCATCATATCATGAAAAATATAAGTCATAGCTCGTTGATAGGTTGTGCCTGCGTTCTTTAAGCCGAATGGCATCACTTTCCAACAAAAGGTACCCCAAGGGGTAATAAAGGCTATTTTAGCCTGATCTTCAGGAGCTATCCTGATCTGATTATAACCGGAGAATCCATCCATTAAGGACATCATCCCACTCCCAGCAGTAAAATCAATGATTTGGTCCATGTTTGGAAGAGGAAAATCATCTTTAGGGCATGCAACGTTAATATCTCTAAAATCTGTGCAAACCCTAACTTTGGTAGCTTCTTTCTTGGTGACTGGAACTACATTTGAGATCCATTCAGCATAATCAATAGCTTGTATAAAAACAACATTCAAGAGTTTTTCTAACTCCCCTTTGACTAGTAAGGCCACTTTGGGATGCATTTTTCTAAGTTTTTGTTTAACAGGTTTAGCATCCGGATGGACTACTAGATGATGCATGACTACGGAAGGGTCCAGACCTGGCATATCTTCATATGTCCAAGCGAAGACATCTTCATATTCTTTAAGAAATGCAATGTATTGCTCTTGTTTTTCTTGACTTAATTCTGATCCAATATTGATTATGTGAGGATTATCCTCAGTTCCAATGTTAACTTTAATGACGTTTTCTACTTCCATGTGTAGATCTCTTTCAAAATTAGGTGGGGCGGGTGAGACGCCCAATTCTTGTAATTATTTTAAGGTTAACTTGGATAATTCATCTTGAGGATTAGTGGCCTCAAGTTGGGCTATAGTTGGTATAGAACCATCAAAATAAAATCCATTGTGTAACATTTCTTCAACGGAGACATCGTGGAAGATATCTCCTTCCAACTCATCATCGGATTCAACAATCATTTCGGGGTAAGCTATGGATAGCATGTTACATGTAAATGGCTGATTTTTTAGAGGCAAATCATCACGCCTATCCAAATAATCTTGATAACATATGAGTTGATCATCATCTTCAAAAGGAAAGGGTTGACCCTTACTAGGAAATAGGCCCACACCACAGCGGGCGGGCCACGGTTCTACCTCGAAAGGTTCTTTCATACCATTTTGGAAAGGTCCCAAGCCTTTCCCTTTATATCCCATTTTAAGCATTATAGGTTTAGCTTTAATATACTCATTAGTAAAATAACATCGAGCATATCCATCATGATGAGTTTTGATATTTCGGGGTATTCTTCCCAGTCATATCCTTTATAAATGAAGGCACAACTCCCGACTTGGTAAGTACTTCCCATAGGTTGTGGGAGGCCCAAAGTACGAGGAGATGGTGGCAAGTTATTTAAAAGAATTGAATCTTGCATAAAAGCATTTGTTTTTTCTGATATTAAGATTGTGGATAAATCCGGTAAAAGTTCATCAGAAAGAGCATAAGATGTAGAAGGATCATTCCCTATATCTTTAGATGTGGAAGGTATGATAGATGTTGATAATGTGGAAGTGTTAATGAATGGGTCTATAGGTTTTGAAATTATAGGGATAGAACATGAAGGATTGGTTGTGGATTGAAGATCTTTTTGAGGTTCTAGAGTGGTTTGTTTAGAAGATTGTTGATCTATATATGAGGGTGAAATTAATGGAGGAGAAATAGGTGAAGCTATGGGAGTGTGTTTCATAGTTTTAGATGAAAAATAAGAATTAGGATGTGTGGATGACAGAGCGGGGCAAAATTGAACTCCAACAAGTTCTGCCAAAGCACACATATCAAAGGGTCTAGGATCACCATGGATAGTGACCAACTGATTTTTAAATTCGAATTTAACACATTGGTGTAAAGTGGATGGGACGGCCCGCATTGCATTGATCCAAGGATGACCCAAGAGTATATTGTACGATGCAGGGCAATGTACAATAAACATGGTTGTATCTAGAGTTCTAGGACCAACTTGCAATGGGATGGTAATAACTCCACATGTTTCTTGTGTTTCGTCATTGAAAGCTTTTATGATCATGTCAGTTTTCTTCATTTCATCACTTCTAAAGCCAAACCGTTGGTAGAAGTCAAAAGTGCAAATGTTTAGAGATGAACCATTATCAATCAGGACTCTTTTAACAACTACATCTCCAATTAGAGCAGTAATATATAAGGGATTATCCTTATGTAAACTGTGTTGTGGGATATCTTTATCCCGGAAGTCAATACAATCGACTTCTCTAGTGATGATAGTATTGGCCATGGCTTCAGGTTGAATATTTTGAGGTACCATCATTTGGCTTAATGTAAGCATTAACTCATCCCTATGGGTAGGAGAAGATCTTAATAAATCCAAAAGGGAAATTTTGGCTGTAGTATTGGATAATTGCTCATTAATATTGTAAGGGGGTTTAGGTTGAACATTAGGAGCATGATTCCCTTTATTGGGATTTTTCAAAACAAATGGAGTTGATCCATCATTCTGGTTTGGTTCTTGTTGAGAATTTTGAGCTTGTTGTCGGGTAACGACTCCAATGGTACCTACAATGTTATATTGAAGATGTTGAACTGGTCTCGGTTGAGCGTTTATGGCT
Organism: Wollemia nobilis; assembly: GCA_028583015.1. Taxonomy (NCBI): domain Eukaryota; kingdom Viridiplantae; phylum Streptophyta; class Pinopsida; order Araucariales; family Araucariaceae; genus Wollemia; species Wollemia nobilis. The sequence continues at coordinate 843,717 of JAQPPZ010002662.1, forward strand.
TGTTCATTAGGGAGGAATTGATTAGAAGAGGGTCGAGTAGTAACTCTTCTAGGAAATGGTTCTTCTGGAACCATAGCATCTGTGATAGGTTGAATAGGATCTGATTCATTTTTAGAACTATTCGATTGGTTTGAGGTGATGTCTATTTCACTTTCAGTATCTGATTCTACATCACTAGGATCGGGAGTTTGAATATTATGTAGGGGCCTGGTCGTGACCATGGATAAAGTTGTGTCAAATTTTTGTAAATCATGATTAGGTAAATGTCCGCTAATAGTTCCTACATATCGGGTAGGAGGAGGAACATTATGATGCTCAATTTGATTGGCCACCTCTTTACCATGTCTTGGTAAAGGATGTTGAAATATGTCTAATGATTGATTAGCATTTTGATTTTGATTTTGGGGAATGTTCTTTTGAGCATTATTAGGAGCATTTTGTTTAGGTTGGAAGGCTTGCACCTCCATTTCATTATTATCAATCAGATCTTGTATTTTATGCTTTAACCTTTTACAAGCGTTGGTAGAGTGTCCAGGTCCTCTATGGAAATCACAGTGTAAGTCGGCTCTGTATCCGGGTATGGTTGGATCAGGTTCCCGGATAGCTGGTAATTGAATCAAACCTCTTTCGAGTAATTGAGGTAAAATAGTTGATAATGGTTGATTCAATCTAGTAAATTCTCGAGGAGGTTTATCGGGAGGTTTCAATATAAATTTTTTTGTTGTCTTCGTTGCATTGATATTAGCAACATTTCTGCTGTCAGTGACTCCGTCACCTACGACTTGTTTGTTTTTATATTGATTTTTGGATGTTTTCTCATCATCCTTCTTCCTAAGTTGGCCTCTCCTAATGAGGGCATCTTCTACTCTTCGAGCTAAATCTATAGCCTGATCGAAGGTAGTTAAAGTAGCGGTTGATAACTCATAAGATATTTGTTCTTGCAAATTATTGATAAAAATGTCCAACATTTCCCTATAAGGTAGCACAAAGTGCAGTTTTCCTATCAACTGCCTCCATCTAGCTAAGAAATCAGCAAAACATTCATCTTTGTCTTGTTTTAAGTTGTATAAATCTTTAATGGTGACATGCCTCTCGATGTAGGCACTAAATTGATGGACAAAAGATTCAGTTTGTTTCTTCAAAATTTCTCAAAGAATGAGTGGGCAATTGATAGTACCACTCTAATGCCATTCCACCTAAACTTTTTGGGAACATTTTTAGTAATAGCAAGTCATCATGTGATATATCATGACATGCTATCCTAAACATGCGAAGATGCTCTATGGGATCTTCGGTTCCTTTATATATAGGCAGGACGGGCATGGGAAAATGCTTAGGGTACGGTTGTGCTACAACTATGGGATCCAAAGGTTGACTACATATCTCTCGATAATTGTACGAGGGACGGTAGGGATCTATCTGGTCCATGCGGGAAGCTAACTGCTTCACCATGGCTTCCAGATTACTAGTTTGCCCACCATATTGGTTCGGTAGGGCATTAATATGAGATTTGTGAACATATGGAGGGACATGAAGATTAGATGCTATGTTGCTATTGTGTAAATTGTTGGTAGGAAAGGTGTTATGAAGAAATTTTGAAGTTGTATTATGTTGTATCCCAGATTGTTGAAAATTGGTGTTTGGCTTCATTTTAGATTTTTGTTTACTTGAAGCATATTGATCAATAGTTTGGCGAAGTAAAGCGGTGAAGGAAGTTTTCTTTTGTGTGGGAATGATTTTAGGCTCAATAACGGGTTCCTTAGGAGGTTGGGTAACCTGTTGTTTTGGCATGTTTTGAATCATAGTGACCATATCTCTATTGGATGGTCCAGCCTTATCACTTTCTTGATCAATAAAAGACAAGGGATTAGTGTGCACATCAAACATATGTTCCATGGCTGCTTGAGTGTCACTAATTTGTCCTTTATCAATACGAACTGCCATATTAAGAGCGCCAATGTTATTATTGAAAAATTTCTAGAAATGATCTAAGTTATCAAAAGCAATAGTTCCATCTGGAGCTACTCTAGGGGATGAGGATCCATCCTCTTTAACATTTTCTTCTTGTTCATCTACAGCAAGCTCATCGTCTTGCTTGGTCTAGAGTTTCTTCTTCCAGGATTGGATCCTCAGGAAGGACATTTGGGTTTCTTGTTTTGTCTCCTAACCAATCTTCTTCTTCTCCTTCAGTTTGTTTACCATTCCTAAGTTTAGGCATTGTGCTTAACTTAGATTTCAGCAAATATTTTTATATATATATATATATATATATATATATATATATATATATGCAACAAGCTTAAGAGGTATATATTAATTATATACCTACTACAATATTTAAAATGAAATGTTTTGGTTTTTGTTATGTTTTTTAGTTTTTCTTGTTTTTTTTTTTTGTTTTAATAACAATATTATAAAGATAACAAACAACACACTAAATGCAAGAAATAATAATAATGAAAGCAATGATCTAGTTTTCTATAAACAATTTATAAATATCATTAATGGGCTCAAGTTCTTCGGGAGTCATGAAGTGTTCTTCTTCAAATTGAAAATTTTCTTTCAAGAATTTAATGAAAAGGGCTATAGTGATATTATCTATCTCAGATTCTGGTTGATAATAATAATTCTCATGACAATATTCACGATATAACATAGCTCTAGGAACTCTATTCCATCTTCTTCTAATCATAAGATCAGTTTCTTGGGATTCTATATGAACTAGAAATTGGTGTACCATAGCTGCGTTCTTGAGGTATTCCTCGAAGGTGAAAAATTTTGAAGACACAAGAGCTCTCCTATAAGCTAACCATCTATGGCAGGCTCTCTGAAGTTCATGATAAAAGATGAGTTGATGAGGATCCAGGATTCTATCTAGGACAAGCCTTTTGATTTGTTTAAGTTTTGTTGACCTAGATGAAATGACACCTAGTCTTCTATCAAGTTCGTCCCACAGAAGTTGGTTTCTATCTGTTTCAGGCACACTAAGCACAGAATTGATTTCTATGGCTGCTAATTGGTTTTCAACATTTATAGTAACTGCTAATATTTTCTTAGGAGCTACCATCTAGACATGATATGCAACTTAGTATTTTCTAATGATTTTAAATGCATCTATGTTTTTTTGTGTTTTTTTTTTTTTTTTCAAAAGGTTTTAAATGCATTCACGTCGGGTTCACCAAAATGTATCGCTCCAAATTTTTTGCATCCTTACCTTCAGGCTATAGGATCCATGCCCGGAAGGAGGATGGGAAAAGGATGGCGTGGTACCTCGGACTGAGAGGCCTTGCGAAGGTCCCGCCTCTTGGGGGAGGTGTATTATGGTGATTTTTCGATGGATGGTGGGTTCACCAAGAAACGTTTGAATGGCAGTTTCCATGCCTAGGTTGGGAATGTGTTTAATGTGTTCAGTTTTATCTTTAAACATTCGAGTCCTAGGTTTGGCCAAATGAATCTAAGTTGTTCTATTATGAAAATGCAGACTAAATGAAATACAACAAATAGATTTGAACAGAAAATAGAGAGAAAAAGCTAAATTACAGAGCCATACCTGATCCGGATGTCTGATGGAGGTTCTGATTCTTGAAGCAGATAGGATCGTCTAGAATTTGACGGGATCGTCTCCGACCTGCAGGATCGTCTGAGATCTGACGAATTCGTCAGACGAATTCGTCAGAGACCTGCAAATAGAGAAATAGACACAAAATACAAAAAATGCAACAATGCTAATAGAGGATAATGATGTAAAATGATAATAAGGATGTTAACAGATAATCCCGAATAGAAATGCAAGTAAGTTGCAACACTTTAATAGCTAATCATGACCTTATTATGCAATTAAACTACATGGGTGAACTCCAAGATGCAGAATAGCAGAAAATAATAAATAAACTGACTAGATGCAGAATAAAACAGCAGATGAGAAGAGAAAAATGCAAACTCTGGGCACTGATTGCCCCCAATGTTGATTGCAGTCGAGATCATCTCGGATTGGTGCGAAATCATCTCGAATTGAACAGGATCATCCATGACGAACTGAGCTTGCTCCGGCTGAAGAATGACAAGGTTCCTGCAACAAAATTTGGATAGGACAAGTGCAGATGGTAATTCAGGATGTTTTAGTGCGTGTAAAGTCAAGTTACAAGAAATTTCAGCCAGGGGGATGCCAAGGGGGAGTCCTAAGTTTAAATAGGCTTAGGAGGGAGGTTAGGAGGTTGGAGATCATCCCAATTTGGGAGATCTCCAATGGGGAGGGTCTCTAACGGCGTAGACACGCTTACGCCGGATTAGAGACGTCGTTGGAACAGAGGCTAATTGAGAAAAATTAGTTTTGGGACAAGATCGTCCGGACGTCCTAGTCCAGACGAAATCGTTCGATCTGAGGCGATATCGTCTGATCGGCGACGATATCGTCAAACGGTCAAAACAAACTCTAAAAATGGCACGGGAAAGGAGGAAACGGGTTAAACGGCGGTTTGGGAGCGGTTTTGGGGGTTGAAATTTGAATTTGAATATTTACTAGAGTAATTGTAATTATTTAAGGTTTTACTGCGCCAATTTTAGGGTGCTACACCTAGAAAAGGGGACATTACAGTCCGCCATTCCCAAAGATTGCTTGTCCTCAAGAAATATGCATACCTACTCCAATCAAGTATATTCATCCTAGCTGAGGTCCATAAAATCCTTGGATCACATAACATCCTCAAAAAGAAACCACCACATTGATGTTGCACCACTTTGATCACATCTAGAAATCCACTATGCATAATTAGCTCAAGGCTAAACTGCAACACCATAATATGATCATTCTCCAGCCTAAAAATAAAATGGTTGTCTAAGATGGAATGAAATATCAGTAATATCTGTGAAATATCCATCGTAGGCAACTCAAAGAACAACTCTGAAACTACATTCATAATCATCATCTAACAATATCAACTCAATGCTTGTCCACCTGACGTAAATTGGGTGATCCCATGTCCCAAAATCAACTACAACCAACAAAGCATCCTCTAAAAAGATATCATCCATCATCATAACTAGATTGTAGTGATCGCTACTCAACAAAGTGGGGTGTAAATTAAACTGCATGTCACATAAAAAATTACCCACACCCTACTGCCCATAAACTAAGAGAGGGTCAGAATCTATCTGCTCATAACCTGTCATCTCTATAATCATCACCAAAATGAATGGACAACAACAAACAAGTTGGGATACTCTAGCAAATCTCACCATGATGACCCAATTGAGATGCAAATCAATCTCCATAAAGTGACTAATAATGTAGTGGATAACAATGCTAAATCTGAAGATAATCATTCCATTAATGAACTTACTATCTCATTCTAAAAATACTTTGTAAACACTTAGTATTTTATTGTCCAAACAACTACCCCAAAATAACCATTGCTCCAAATCAACAACAAGCATGGGAGTATCATTACAAGATGTATCATTCAAAAATAAAGAGTGACTGCAATGACACATTCTGGAATCCCAAAAATTCATCCAAAACTAGATTGAGTTAGCACGAGACACATGTTCACCACAAATCTGAAACATAATAGATAAAAAGCAAATCTTGGCCATGTCCCAAACTGAAGAAGCCCTCCAAAAAGTCATCAACTCAATAAGTTTTCCATTTTTGCTCATGATTTCTCTCCAATCCATTTGTATGATCACAAATGTATATATATGTTGGCTAATTAAAAGAGGAGTAGCAACATACCTTCCATTATTTTTTTCAACCATATCCCAAGGCACGCACCTTCCATCATCCTCGATGCCCAGAAACATAAGCATGCGATCCTGGGTGTAGAAATTCATCTTCCCAAAGGCTCTGTCATACTGGAGCTGCATCATACCATACATCATATGAATGTTAACTATGGAAGATGTAGAAATATATGTTGGTACAACACAAGGCCTCTCCATCACATCAACTACTAGTTCATTATTAATCTCCTCTCATTGTGGTGTGTCCACAAGATATATCACCATGCCACCATGATCATGATGCATCTCAAAAAGTGGGTTATCAAAAGATGTCTCATGATCCATTTTAAATAATGGATTGTCGATCCACTAAAAACTGTCATTATCCTTATGCTCATCCCAATCAACCTGTTGATCCACAATAGTATTCTCTGGCTGAAGTAATTTGAAGTCCTATCGTATGCTATCTAGTTCTTTAATTACTTGTTCAATATCCTTTGCTCTTTCCTTGTTCTCTTGATCTCTAAAATTTATGATAGCAACAAGTTCCCTTTTTATTTCATGTAACTTCATATGAAAACATGTCAAGGAAGCTCTAATTGTTCTAATCTCAAGAGTTATCTCATCCATCTCAACCTAAGTTTCCCTATCATGAAATAAGGCCTCATATGCAATCCTAATAGTTGCATCCTTGTCTTTGATCATGTGCAAGAAGACTTATTTCATTTCATGCATTGTACTCTCAAGTTTTTGTAAATCAGCAATGGAAATATTTTTGTTTGATTGGGTTTTAGGTGTCTTTTGGATGAGAGTTTCAACAAGCTTCATTGATTCATCCAAAGTAGATAACATGTGTACTTCATTTTTATCTGACACCAACAACTTGTTCTTCCAGTTATCATAAAAATTATCAAGATCATGCAATATAAATGTACTGTTGATATTATTTAAATCATAATCAAAATTAGTTTCATATCTTTTAGTAGTGTTTATAAGTCTGCCATAATCTTCAAGTGTCTCTTTTTTGACGTAAGAAACACCTCCATATCTTTGGTTCCAATTAGAATCAGCGTCATGCATGAAATTTTTTTATTTGTGTAACAAATCATCCCCTTTAAATTTTGCCCCAACTATGTTTTCCTCTTTGTTTTCTCTTGGCTCAAAAAATAATTCATCACCATATTTAGAAATTAATTGAACATTGTGCTCTTCATGAGGAATTACCTTACTAAAAAATTTGTCCTTCAAATCAAGGAAGGTGTGACTATCCTGAACTCCCTTATCCACATGCTCTATCTCATGAGAAATGAATTATTCTTCAACACAATATTTTGATTTGATTTCTTCTTCAGCAGTAGTCTTTGAATCTTCAACTTCATCATCATTGTGTTTGGATTCTTTGTTCATATTCTCAAGAAGTTTCATTTTTTCATCTTCATTTGTTTGTTGCCTCATACGTAATTCAATGTAACCTTCACAAGTCATTAGGGCACAAAAACCATCATCATGAGCCTTCCAATCCTGCTGGAACTGATCAAGTAATTTAATGACTATAGGTTCCACCTTTACCCAAGGAGGAATTGTAGGTGGAGAATCTGTCATCATAGTAGCCAACTGATTGATGGATTTTTGCAACTCTCTCTGATCCTACCAAAACTCACAATGAAAATTATTCCAATCACTAAGTGGCTCCATCTTCATACCAGACTAACCAACTCTCAGCTAAAGAGATTATGAGAAAACACACTAGATATGAACCCAAACAGGCTAGTAGAATAAGCTAGGCTCTGATACCACTATAATAACCCCCCCATCTAATTTTTAATATTTTTATTTTGCTGATACAATTTGTGTGAAAACACAAACTATTCATAAATATAGAGGTATTTTGTTTTTTATTTCAAATACTGAACTAAGGCACAACAATTACAATCATTTCAATTTTGGAAACATTAAATCAATATAATAAAATAAATACCTCTATAAACCCTAACTGATCTAATTTCTATATAGATAAATATGAAGGCTCAACCCTTCATATTGAAACTCTATGTGGTGTCCCCGCTCTAGATATTCCCCTATATAAATCTCAGTGTCCCTGTGTGGAAACCCTAGCTCCAGAAGACTGAATAATGAAGTCTAAATGTATTCCTTGTATGGAAATACCATTGATTGGCCTGAGGGTAATATTTCAACCTCGAAGTCAATGTCCCTGTAAGAGGTTACCGAATCTCACAAGCTCTAGAATATCTGTAATGTCTCTACTAGAGAGTTCTCCAAAACCCAGAGGGAAGGAAGAAAAAATAATCCACGCATAATCCACATGATCTCCCAAAAGCCTTTTTAATCTTTCCTTTAGGGTTCTCCCAAATTAGGGCAAAATTAGGGTTCTACACACAAAATAATTTAATTTCTATTTTTCTCTTATTTTCCTTCAATAGGGCCCCTTGTGCACTAGGTTCAACCACTTAAAGTTATTTTATAAAGTGGCCCATTTTTACAACGTTATAAGTGGCTCTTTATAATATAAAGTAAAAACTTTATAAATATTAAAATAGCATGTCACTTAATGAAATTAACTTCGACCATTAAAATACCGGACCTCTACTTGTTAGAATGAAAAAATGTGAACAGTTCTAGATACCCAATTCACCGAAGTGTAATCCTGCAGTTGACCCGTTGATCAAAACCCTAAAAATGGCCACTGCTAAAAATAGAAATCCTATCAAAAGACCTCCGAATGAGCCCAAACGACAGTCAATCAAGAGCTCTCTTGTTTTTTTCAAATATTATGATATATCCAAAGGCTCCCCTACATTCAATTTGGCCTATGGGTGCTCATGTATAGGCTAATATGCTCTACACACTAACTGCCTAGAAAAAGGAACATTACATTTGATAGGTAAATGCTCATATTTAACTCTTTTTTCTATAAAATTACTGATTAAATATTTATGTGCCCATAATATAATATAGGAAAAATAATTTGATGTGCAAACAACATATATGTTTTGAAATTAAACATCATGTATGCAATCACATGCACACACCTATATCTATGCATTTTTATTTCAATCATGAAATATAATGATCTAGTTATTTATATTTAATTCTTGTGCACTCTTCTTTTTTTGTAGTTTACTACACTCAAACCACCTACTAATATGAGTTATATATAACTAGTAAATTGAAAAGTATATATATATAGTTCTCAAATTATTTTTATTTAATTCATGCACTCTTCTTTTTCTATAGTTTACTATACTCAAACCAATTGTCTTTATGAGTTATAAAAAACTAGTAACTTGAAATTGGATACAACAAAGATTTGATTACAACCATTTCCCTCACATTCCTTCTAAATTAGACATTTTCCTCTTCTTTGAATTATATAAAATCATTCTCTAATTTCAATTGTATATGCTTCTTATTTTAAATGGAAAATATGGTATAATCCTATGGCTATGGATTTGAAAGATATGTAACCAGGCATTACATATTTAAATTAGTAGGAGATTTTTTGATAGTATATAAATATACTCACAAAATTAAAATTTATATATTCTATTAATATAAATTTATTTACTTATACATATATATATATATATATATTACATGCCAAATTGAAGATTTGCTAGAAAGTCTATGTAAATACATCAAATGGACAGATGAGCAATTCCAACCATTGTATCAAGTTTATATATATTTTTATTTTGTAAGAATGATCATTTTAATTATGTTTTTATACTATATTATTTTATGGAAATAAAATAATTAAAATTAATACTGATTTACAATATTGAAGTTTAGACGTATAATGATAGATACTTCCAAATTTCAAATGTCATTTTAATTTTTATGATAGGTAAGCCTACCCACAAACTTTTAGGTTTATCATAAATAATATAGGTTGAGCTAGTAGAAGATTATGTTTGTGAAGCCATGTGTTATATTCTGGCCTCTCCTCCTCTCCTTGGGAAAGCTACACCTCCTAATTGCACTTGGATGTATACTAAAGTGAATCCCATGATGCTAAACTTAAATGGAACATATCTCTCTAGTTAATCTTATCTATGTGATGAATCATCCATATATATAATTTTTATATCCCTTCATATATCTATCACTAATAAAACATCCTCTCCACTACTATCGTCACCCTCATAACTAGGTAGGGGCACATATTGAGCTAGACACATATCCTATGTAATGATCACCCTTTATCCTACCATCTTGATATCACTCTAATGGGTAGCCCTCCCTATTTCCTACTACTATATCTATTCATTAAGTATCAATATCACATCAACATCACATATTCTACTAAGTGTGCCTTGAAAGAAAATGTGGAAAGTATAGAAGAGGATCCTCCTTCCCAAACTATTATAGTAACTTAGTCATGGGGTATACCTTTGTAACATACTCATGACATCCATATAAGTAATCAATTTAGAACACTCCATCACCTCCATCCATCTACTATGGCATCTCCATAAGGATTTCATTTTATATTTATCATGAGGTTAAAGCCTATTATGGATGACACCTGAGGGTTATGTGCCTTAATAATATCTCTTATTGCCCATCGATAAACATAAGGATAGTGGTCATCAATATTTTGGAGTAATCAATTGGTTCTATATCATTGTAATTTATCATATATCCAACCCATGAGAATGATCACTACTCTTATTTATTGCTATATCTATACACATATGCCAAAACAATCATTAAGGAGGTTCCTAGTATACCCTTATTGACTTGAATCAAAATCCCTTTACCAATTTTATATGGATGTCATAATTATAAATATATTTAAAAATAAATAAAAATTAGTACATTACCCAATAATTAAAAAATAAATATCATTTAAGCACAACACAATATGAAAGGTTTTCTTAGACATAAAATAATATCACTAAAAAAATAAGCATTTCCAATTAATAAAAAATGGTTGGAATAAAGGATTATAAGTACACAATTATAGTTGACCTTAAGGTTATATTGCAATATTATACTAAAACCATCTATATAAGGTGTATAATAGCCCATAGGGAAATATACAAGTGAATTCAATATAAGGCTAGGTGTGGCCTTAAGTGAATACTAATATCACATATTTTAACATCCCCCTTAAGTTGAATGAGGGGCATAGAGAGAGATCCTTATCAGTCATCTCCTCTTAGGGGATATTCCCTTGCTCTAGTATGCTCTTGTAAGTGCACAAACCAAACCTCATGCATGACTTTAGATAGGATATTTATTGCCTACCCTATTGAAGGAACTATATTGGATTAAGGACCCCCTCAGTATGAAGCTTTTGAACATAGTGCATACGCACCTAAATGTGCTTCATCCATTGATGAAATACTTTACTATTGATAATATTGATAGAAATATAATTCTCATAGTAAAGGGTCATAGGAAGCTATTAAGGAAGGTATACTAATCTATAATTATAAGCATCCATCAAATATGTATGAAAAACTCATTAGCAACACAATACTTATCTGGCATAGAAGACTAGGATATGGTGTGTTGTTGCTAACAACAACAAGAGACCAATCCAAAACCAAGATTAAAAAAATATAATGGTCAAATGTCATTGGTCTAGATCACCTACCAAATCCACATTATATAATCCTATCAAAACCATGTGAATCCCAACTATGTAATGAATACCCATTTGATATATATGTACCAAAGGATATGGTTCATATTTTTCTAGTGACTCTTTGAGGTGCCTACATATACTTGAAATATTAACTAATATCAAAGGTAATATTTGAAAAGTGTGTATGAGGATAAAAATCCTCTAACAAGTGATTGATGTATCAATTAAATGAGTGGTATAGTCTAATCCAAGCTTCAAACTTAAAGCAAATGGAGTCCAAGTAAGCTTACACTCCATGTAAAATAATTGTAGAAGATCCAAGGTAGGTTGTGAGATAGTGATATTAGAGGGTGACTAGTCAATCCAAATCCATAAGAAGTATTAAATAAGCCTCAAATTTATCATCTCAAAAGTATCATGAAGATAGGGCTTCATATTTTTGATCAAGGATGTTAATATTCACATGATTAAAATATTATAAACATGCAACACAATGATCAAAATCTATACATCTTGATGCTTTATGTACACATCATGTTTTTCATCACACCACTAAAATGTAGAACTAAGGAATAAAGAATGAATACCCTCATACCAAGCATGATCATATTACTTAATACCATATAAAAAATTCTTAATAAAATAAATCAAGAAAGTGGCCCCATCAATCTCAAAAGTAGGTGTCTTCTACTTTTAAGTCTCCTCCCAAATATACCCTTGAATAAAGATACTCTTCACATCCATTTGATAGATTATCATCCATAGGAAGTGACAATACAAAAACATATCCTGGAAAATTCCATCCATGTAATAGAGGCAAGGGCATCCAAGTAATAAATTCACTCATCTTATTAGAAACCCTTAAAAAATAAGGCATGCAATGTGATTGTCAATACTTGATCTTCTAGACCCATTTATAGCTAATAAGTTTCTTGTACTCAGGTAAAGAAATAAATTCTCATGTTTAATTCTTTATCAAGGATTCATACTCTGATATCATGTCATATTTCTACATAGGACACCTCTTATCTTGGGCATAGGTGAGAGGATTTATAGAATCATCAACCTTCAATACAAAGCTTGATAATATGACATTTTTTGATGATGCTCATGAGAGAGTATAGAATGAGCAAAATAGAGGAAGGATTAGGTCCACTTGGACATTGGGTACTTCATAGAAGAATGGATAATGTCTTTCATTTATATAAAATCAAAATGAGGAATGAAAGTATCTAATACATTCTCATTATCAATCTTAGCATTTAACACCATAATGCACTACATTGGAAGATCAATCTCATTAAAAGGAGGGTCCATAATCAAAAATAAATGTTTGTTGAGTATCTAGAATGAAAATAAATTATATTATTAACACCCACTAGAGTACTCAAGCTAATAGAATGAGAAGCTAGAATCACTAAAGAATAATTATCAATAAACTTTTAGGTAGAAGAAGAAGCAAGAGGAATATTTGGAGAAATATAACAAACAATAGTTACTATAATATTGTCTATCAAACTTATTCTAAATGAACAAAAAATAACTAATGGAAGAGCATCATTTATTATTGCATCATGTCAAATGATAATATCTTGTTAGACTAGCTCACAAAGATAGTAATCCTTAGAAGTATTGGAATATCCTACATGAATGCAACACTGACTCTTCTTATCAATGTTGTGATATTTTTATTTAGGAATATAATCATATGCATCTATACCTAAGATAAAAAACTAGAAGACATCATATGTATCTCTTACCAATTTCTGAATAGGTGCCATACCCTGTATTGCTCAAGTCATTATATTTTTGATGATACATGCAATAGAAGTAATTGCTTCATCATGAAATTTGTTCTTAATATAATTGTCATACAAATTACATTTAAACATATTCAAAAATATTCAAAAAATTTCACTCAAAAATCCCATTCTAAATAGGTATATAATGAATAATTATTTTAAAATTAATATAATGAAGTCTTCAAATATCAACAAAAACATGAATGATAAATTCATCACTATCTTCAATCTAAAGTCACTTGATCTCTCAAATTAAATCTTTGCAAGATAATTGTAAAATACCTTACCCTTTATGTAATTGATATAGATCCACAAGTAATTAGATAAATCATAAATAAATATATATATAAAGCAATTTCTATTAAGAGAATGACAATTCATTCACTCACAAATGTGACTATGAATTGGCTCAAATGGTTGAGTAGCATGTTTAACTTTATATTTCTAGAATAAATTGCAGCATTGCTTCCTCAAAACACATCCTTCACAAACAAAACTAGGGAGAATAATTTATGTAATACCACCTATCATGTGAAGTCAACATATGTGCCTTAAGTATCTATAGTTAATGTGCCTAAAACTATGACACCAATACTTGTTGATGTCATCTACGTTGGTCACTATAGCAACAAAACCTTTACTTTTAAATATTTATTTTTAAAGGAATAAGAATAGGAAGAGAACTCACTAAGATTATATATTTGACTATATTTATCATAATAAAATAAACATATATTTTTAAATTACCATTATTTTTCTTAGTCACCATATATTAAGTCAAAACTTCACTTTTTCATTGGTATAAGTGATACGATATCGAGAAAAAAATTAGGTCCCACACATAAAACATGGACTTCCCTAAGTAACAAAGACACAAGGCTTTCCACACCATATCCAAATACTTTAAAAGAAATTTTTTTTCCAATGACCATACAATCACCATGATGTTGTTTATTATAGTCAATCAAATGATGATGATGCTTTATCATATGTCATATTTTTTTATAATTTAAATTAAATTAAAAATGGGTTTTTATCAAGGATCCCAAAACCTGATTACAACAAGTTATAAGACTAATAAAAGTCCAGATGAAGGCCAACAAAAAGAACAGTAAAATCTAGAGAAAATACATAAGAAAATCCTTTCAGGATAGGCTTAAGGACATCCTTTCAAGAAATGCTAAAGGATATCCTTAAAGGACAATATTTAAATTTAAAATATATATTTTTTATATATTTTACATTGAATTCTGGTACAACACCACCCCACCCAGAACAACCAAAAACCACGTGTAGAAATACTGCCCAAATAGCATGTGCAAGGAAGAAATAAAAAAGGGTAAACCCTCCCAAAAATATTTGAAACAGGGTAATCCAACCCAATACAATAATTTGAAATTTTAAATTTGAATTTAGAGTGAGAAACACACAATATTCCTACCTGAGGATGTACAGGGATATAGCAGAAGGATGCAATAGTAGGGATCAACATCTCAAATAGGAATGCAAGTGGAATAACAACCAAGGGACTCTAGAGGCCATGAAATCCTATTGCAACAAGGAAAACTACTCAGCGGCCAAGGGAGACAGAGGAAAAAACAATGCAGAAATGTGAGCTAAGGGAAAAGGTGGGGAGGCCCCAGGAAACCTCAACAGAGGAGTTGTGAAGCATGAGCTACCACCTAAAAGTGCAAGGCCCTCCAAAGGCCAAAAAAAGTAGCAAGAGCTCCACAACAACCACCAATGCCACCAATGAATAGCTTCAAGGAACCAGAAGAGGATGACCCATACAAACACAAAAACAATCAGCATGCAGGTCTCCCCCAATCCACAAAAATTTGATAACCCACCATCAAACCTGCAACTAGAAACCCAAAGAGCAACACCAAAAAAATAAACACAAGGTCCCATCCAAGACAAAAGATACTGTAAAAAGTTGCTCATGAAGCCAAAAAACCTCCAACCACAATGCACTACACCATAAGAACCTCTAATACTTAGCACCAAATAGGACCTTACAAGAAAAAAAGAGAAAGGGTTCTTGAAATAACTCAGAAAACCTGATTGAGGGTGTAGGAAAAACCAGGGATATCCCAAAAAAACCCAAGGACATCCCAGTTCACAACCATGACAAGGAAATCCCTATCAAAAGGTATAGAAAGAGGCAAATAATAGAATATGGGATCTCCCAACCCAAGGAGATCATCTGCAACACCATATAGCCAAGAAGGAGAGCAAAAGGGGTACTAGGAAACTAGAATAGGACCCAAGGACATTACAAAAAACCCAAGGACATCCCAAATCATAGGAACCAAAAGAAAACCCCACTAAACAAAAATAAAATGGACATACAAAAGGATCAGTGATATCCTACCCCAAGGAGATTGTCTACAACACCTACCAGTCGAGGAGGAAGGTCAAAGGATGTGCCAGGGATCCAGGATAGGTCCAGGGATCTAGGACAGGGCCAAGGATGGGCTGCAAGGAGGAGAAGGAGTTCCCAAGGAAGTCCCTTGCTATCATATTACTTATGAATCTCCAATTTATTTATCCAAAGATATGGGGATTTAATTGAAATAATGAATAAAAACATGTGCATATGAGGTATCTCCTCCATAATAATCATGATCTTATATATAGGGCTCAAATATCCCTTTATTAGTTTTCTCAAGATTTTTGATCTATTTTTATTATCTTGTTCCCTTTCTTATTATAAAAACTACACATAGGATTCTTGAAGGGCTTCTTCTGGGCTTTCATATCCTCCTATTTTAACTTTTTTTTATTATTATAAAAATATATCTTGGGTACTTAATTTGCATGATCCGAAATGGAGAGAGATACAATACTTCTACATTTTTTTTAAAGTTACTTATGGAGAAGATATGAAACCACAACCTCAAGACTAGGAATAGGATGGGTGGTAAAGAACATGCAAATTATCTCAGATATAGTGGCCACCATCTCATAGCTTTTATATTGTTGAAGACCATATTGAAGTATTCAACATCTTACTCCTTTGTAAATGTGGATGTCCTCATTCAATTTCTTAAAATTATTGATATACTCCATAATCATCCTAAAAAATTTTATACTTGAGGTATGAAGCTCCACTTCTAAATAATTTATATACACCTCGATAACTTCTTGTATTTTATTCTTTATCATGGATTAAATTATTTTATTAAGCCTTTGTTCATGATATTTGATGTATTCCTAATTCCTTTAATGTTCAATGTGATGTGCTATCATGCATCTTATGTCGATCATTGAATTGACTAGTTTCCAATAATTTTTATGTGTCATCATATCTTCTGTGAGAACTAGGTTTATTTTCATATTTTGATTATCTCTCGATATGATAATATCAATCATATTCTATTTATTTTTAGCATTGTTCATCTAAAGAAGGCATATGTAGAAAATAATGTATTTATACTTTCTTCAATGTTCTATTGATGGTTGAATCTTAAATGCCTATTACATCGATTCCTCATTTTATTTACTTCTTCTATTTCAAATTCTTCTATGGATGATGAAGAATCAAGTTTTGAGTGTATATATTCACCCTTGAGAATTTTGTTTTTCTACTCAACTTAATTTTTGATGTCCCTAGATAAATTTGAATAGAACCAATTTTCTTGATTTATCATTTTTTGGAGTCATACTAAAAGTCTAAATATTATTGTGTTATCTCAGTTTGCTTGTGGAACATACACATTTTCTTCCTAATATTTTTCTTCTTCTTTGACTTTATTTTCCTTGGATACATTATTTTGATGTGCTTTTCTCCAATTTTTCTTTTGCTTTTATAAAGATGACCTATCTTGTTTTTTGTTCATCTCTTATGAAGGGAATCCATTTTTTAATAGATTATGCCAACATTCCTTCATAGTGTCTCTATTTTTGCCATAATATTCACACATCCTTTGTGTGTGAAAAGTGTTTCTTTGAGAAACATTTATCTAATTCTAATACATTTAAAAATTATTTCCTTGTTCGAAGCACTATGGAGATCTCATGCCTCTTTTCAATGGATGCTTCCTCGTTTGATTTATAAGTAGTATTTGTTCTTCATATACTATATGTAAGGCCTCTTCTTTCTAACATAGGTTCACCAACTTTTCAAATCTTGGTGTTCGTTCAATGATATTTAATGTAGTAACAAAAATATTGTACTTATATGGGAGAGATCTATAAATAATTAGAACTATAGTTTCAGTAGATACCCTTTCTCCTAGTGCTTGCAATAATGCCCTCAACTCAACTATTCTCCTCATGTGCAATTCCATGTTTTCTCTAGCTTTCATATTCAAATAATGGAGCTAGATCTATAGGAATAGAATTTGATTTTGATTCTTTGTTTCAAAGACCATTCTTAGATTCTCCCATGCATTTTTAGTTGTGGTTGAATCTTAAATGTATGCCTAGATCTTGTTAGACATATTACATAATTTGGTAGAATTGTAAATATACCTTATGGTACAAATGTAAATATGTAAATATTAGATTAGGTTGTGATTCTATGGTTTAGGAGTGTGATTTATATTTTCTCTCTATGTATGTGTCTATGTGTAGGATGTACATAAGTATCATATAATTATGCATGCATGTTTGAATAGTGAAAATGTTATGTAATAGAGTGTTCAAGTGTCATATGCTAAAGTGTGCAAGTATATAGAATTTCAAGAGTCATGTATACAAGTGGAAATATGAGAAGCCAAAGGATATGTGAGGTTTATCTTATGTATGGAATAGAAAAGGTTACAACTCCTAGATATGTGAGGAGTGCAATAGTCAAGTATTGAAGAGTCATATTTCTAAGGTTATATAAATGAGATACAGCTCCATGTATTGTATCAAATGATAATCAAATAATATATGTA
Source organism: Wollemia nobilis (assembly GCA_028583015.1). NCBI lineage: Eukaryota > Viridiplantae > Streptophyta > Pinopsida > Araucariales > Araucariaceae > Wollemia > Wollemia nobilis. The sequence goes on from JAQPPZ010002662.1 coordinate 861,737, forward strand.
TCTCAAGTATTAAATTATAGAAGCTTGTATATAGTTTGAGCAATATTATTGTAAGTTTTCTTCATGTTATTTCATTAGTGATATTGGCTATTTATTTCATATTGTTGTTGTTATTATCATGATTGTTATGTTCATTGACATGGGCCATTTATATTGATTTATTATTTATTGAATGTTATATTTGATCCTAAATATTGGGACTTGTGATAACCTAGCTAAAAATCCATCGATTTTGTCAGAGCTATTACACTCTATCCATTAATTGGAAGAGATATATTTGAAGGCTAGCATTGGAGAAGGAATCCAATATGAGTTCTATAAAATAGATTGGGTTAAAAAGGAACCCAAATTGAAGATGTTTAGAAAAGGATGAGGCCACAAGAAAATGTTGAGTTTATAGCTTTGATATAGAACTGCATAGATAAGGAGCAATAATATTTTAAAGAAAAAGATATTGGAGTAGTAAAAATTGAAAGGAAAGAAGTTATTTTAAATTAGGGTAGATAGATAAGTGAAGAAATGCTAGAATCAAAAGACCAACACATGTTTGAGTTTAAGGATTTGATATAGAGTAACATAGTTTATGAGTAGAATTATAGAGAATGTAATGATGAAGTCTGAAGAGTTTATGATTTGAGGAGAACATAGTCAAGACTAAACGCTAAATTAAGAGTACATCTTTAAATCTCTATATAAGTAAATATCACAGTAGAGATTGATGTTGCTTGAATATGACATTCCCTAAATCCTAAGGAATTGCTTGATGTCGTACAAGCAAGATTTTGCCTGAGCAATTGCCTGAGGATATCCAATAATTTGTAGATGTTTGGTGTTACTTGAAAATTTTCCTGAGGAGAAAATAAGTTCTATCAAATGAATCAAGAGGTAGAGTAAATTTGCCTATATAATGCCATCGAATCTTGCATGTAAAACTTGTTCCTACAATGTTGATTTACCCTATCATGTGCCCTGATGAGCCTTGATAAGCATTTGACACATCTAATGAAACGTCAAACATTCCAAGAATAAAGATCAAGTGCATGTGGACTAAGGTAAGGGGTTCAATTTGATTTTTTTGGGCATTTACAATATATTGAGAATAAATTAAAGCACTATAAAATATTGAGTAATAAGGTTAAAATGGACCATAATTAGCACATGCATTAATTCATTTATCAAAGCTTTATTAAAAGTGTTAAGTATTTAATCTATGAATATTCATTTGGTCATTAAAGAATTGATTGGAGTGATAAGTATAATATAAAAATTGATTTGACTTCCATCTTGATTTTTGAAAATTTAAAAATAAGGAAATTAGTTATGGATTAATTAGGGAGTCAAAAGAAATTCCACTCTATACTATTTTCGAAAACTTTAAAATTGAAGATTAGATTGTTGTAATTAGGAATTGATTTGAATTTATTTAATAGCATTTTGAAAAATGAAAGCTTGGAGAGATAAGGTATTCTAATTGATGCAAGAGCATCCAGTGGCAGCAGAGCAATCTTGCATCAACAAAAATTTTCTAAGTGTTTTGACTTGGTGTCGCAATATCACGATAGAAAAAGTGTTGCGATATCGCGACATGTCGTGTTATCGTGACTCAAGAAGGAGAGAAATATGCAGAGAAAAATGTCGCGATATCACAACATGTCACGTTATCACGACTCATGAAGGAGAGAGAAAGATGCAGAGGAAAATGTCGCGATATCGCGACATGTCACGTTTTTGCGACCCAAAGAAGAGAGAAATCCAGAGAGGAAAAATGTCGCGATATCGCGACATGTCGCATTTTCGCGACGAAAAGGAAGAGGAGCCAGAGACAGAAAAGTGTCGCGATATCGCGACATGTCGCATTTTCATGACGAAAAGGCAGAGAAGGAGCCAGAGACAGAAAAGTGTCGCGATATCGCGACATGTCGCATTTTCACGACGAAAGGACAGAGAAGGAGCCAGAGATAGAAAAGTGTCGCGATATCGCGACATGTCATATTTTCTGCACCCGAAAGACAAGCCGAAGACGAAGAGTCGAAAAGGGAGACGTTTCGAATACCAGGACAATGAAGCGACATGGGAAGGCAAAACGAAAGGTTCTGGAAGAGGAAACGAAGGGCCACCAACTGGAAATGGAGCGTCACCTGAGAACCTTTAAAAGGGAGAGCAAAGGCATGCACAAGGGTCAAGAAATTTCTGTAATAATAATAGATATTCTATCTTTCGAAATAAAGAATTACTTGGCTAGCACAACTCTACTGCTATTTCTGTAAATCTCTCCATGTATTTTGAATAAAATTGAATTGTTTTTCTTCTCTATAATTTTGGCTCTCGATCAAGTGGTATCAGAGCAGGAGTTCCTGAGTGTGTGAGCAGATCACCGAAAGTGAGGCAGCTTGCACCAGGATCTATGGAAGGGTTCTGAGAAGAGAGAAGTTTAAGGTCCCTGAGTGTGTAAATAGATCATCGAACGTGAGGCAGTTTGCACCAGGATCGATTCAGATTTGCGAGAGAAGTGAGCAGAATGCCTCCATGAAAGAACCATGGTCATGGGAGAAATGTGGTGCCTGATGAAGATTTTAGAGCATTGCAGAGGCAAGTGCAAGCCCTGCAAGAAGAGTTGCGAAGAGGGGTCGAGCCAAAAGGAGAAGACCATAGTGACGATGAAGCCTGGGAAACTGATGATCCATCAGATGATGAAGAAGCAATGGATCCTGCTGAAGCTAGATTGTTTAAAGCCATATCTCAGGCCGAGAAGAGGCCAAAGTTTGATGTCTCTACATATTCTGGGAATCTCAACCCAGAAGAGTTGATTGATTGGATCAACGATATGGAGGAATATTTTGAGTATGAGGAGGTTGCAGATCCAGATCGGATCAAGTTTGCAAAAACAAAATTGAAAGGCCATGCTAGTATATGGTGGAAAGGAGTGCAACTCGAAAGAAATAGAAATAGAAAGGAAAAGATAACCAGATGGGACCGAATGGTGGAGAAGCTGAAGAGACAATTTATTCTCATAGATTACGAATTGGATCTGTTGAGGAGAATGCAGAGTTTGAGACAGTCAGGCAAGTCTGTCCAAGAATATACAAAAGAGTTTTACAAGATCTCCATCAGAACTGGCCATTCAGGGGCTAATAAGGAGAAAGTAGCTCGATACATAAATGGGTTGAGAATGAACATCCAAGAAGAACTCAGTTTGGTCAGAATAACCACCATAGAGGATGCATATCAGTTGGCCTTGAAGGTTGAAGAGAAGCTGAACAGAAAATTTGAAGGCAAACAAAGAGGAAGGGATCATGGTGGAAGAACTGGTGGAAGAACCGATGGAGGAAATTATAAAGATCAGAAGAGGACTGGTGAAACAAGTAATCACCAGGATTAGAAAAGGGAGAATACCTACCGCCCGCGTAATCAGAACAATGGTTACCAAAGAGGAAGAGGTAGACCTGGACGTGGGTATGGAAGAGGAGGATTTCGTGGAACCTGTTTCCAGTGTGGAGAAGAGGGACATCGGTCATACGAGTGTCCCCAACACCAAGAAAGGATGGATAAGAGACCCGAGGGTCATGCCAGAGCTATTGTGGCAGATGAAGGTGCTGAATCAGAACATTCTAAAGAAGCAGAAGGAGGAGAAGTGTTGATGACGAGAAGAGCATTGTTGAATGAGGACAAAGAACCAGAATAGAGGAAGAGCCTATTCTGCATGAGGTGCAAATGTGCAGGGAAGGTCTACAATGTTATCATTGATAATGGTAGCACAGACAACTTAGTTTTAGAAGAGATGGTTACTAAGTTGAAATTGGGGAAGAGGAAGCACCCGCATCCATATCGGATTGCGTGGTTGCAGAAAGACCACAAAGCACTAGTCAGTGAGTAGTGTTTAGTCAAATTTCACATTGGAAATTATCAATATGAGGTCCTGTGTGATGTTTTGCCTATGGATGCTTGCCATTTGTTGTTGGGGAGGCCATGGCAATTTGACAGACGTGCGGTGCATGATGGGCATGCAAATACGTACTCTCTGACGAAAGATGGAGTACGTCACAAATTGAAGCCACTGAAGGAGGTGGATGAAAAAGTATGCAGCAGTGCTAGAATCTGTCTGGTGGATGGTAGAAAATTTTTGGGGGGCCTGAAGAAGGATTCTATGTGCTATGCATTAATTCCTACTATTAAGAAGGAACAATATACAGAAATTCCAACAGAGGTCGAACGTCTGTTAGAAGAATTTCTAGATATTATATCAGATAATGTGCCTGAGGGTTTACCACCAGTGAGGAAGATCAGTCACCATATAGATTTGGTACCAGGATCTAGTTTACCCAATAAGGCAGCCCATAGAATGACTCCTATAGAAAGTGAGGAGCTAAACAGGCAAGTCCAAGAGTTGTTGAAAAAGGGACTGATTCGGGAAAGCTTGAGTCCATGTGCAGTACCTGCAGTACTAGCACCAAAGAAAGATGGAGAGTGGAGAATGTGTACAGACTCTCGAGCTATTAACAAGATCACCATAAAATATAGATTTCCATTGCCAAGGATGGATGACATTATGGACTGTTTGAGTGGAGCCAAGTACTTCACCAAGATTGACCTGAAGAGTGGTTACCATCAGATTCGTGTCAGAGAAGGAGATGAGTGGAAGACAACTTTCAAGACCAGAGAAGGTTTGTATGAGTGGTTGGTCATGCCATTTGGGCTAACCAATGCACCAAGCACATTCATGCGGCTGATGAATGAAGTATTGAAGGAGTTTTTAGGCAAATTTGTCATTGTCTATTTGGATGATATTTTGATATTTAGCAAGACCCTGGAAGAGCACCTGATGCATATCAAGAGGGTTTTTGAGAAGCTGAGGGAGGAACAGTTGTTGATAAATTTGAAAAAGTGTAATTTTGTGAAGAAGGAGTTAGTATATCTGGGATTTGTCATCTCAGTCGAAGGTCTAAAAATGGACCCAAAAAAGGTGAGGGCTATCATTGAATGGCCTACTCCAAGAAGCATAACTGAAGTGAGATCATTTCATGGTCTAGCAAGTTTTTATAGGAAATTCATTAGAAATTTTAGCAGTATTTGTGCACCCCTTACAGAAACAATGAGAGGGGATAAGAAAGACTTTAAGTGGACCTTAGGAGCAGATAAGAGCTTTGATATGTTAAAGAAGAAGGTCACAGAGCAACCTATTTTAGCACTTCCAGATTTTAATAAGGTATTTCAGGTAGATTGTGATGCCAGTGGTAGTGCCATAGGAGCTGTATTGAGTCAAGAAGGTAAACCTATTGCTTACTTTAGTGAGAAACTCAATGATGCCAGGAAGAAGTATTCAGTTTATGATCAAGAGTTTTATGCTATAGTTCAAGCTCTAAAGAAGTGGAGACATTATTTGTTGCCAAAAGAGTTTGTTCTATATACTGATCATTAGGCCTTACAGTATATAAATAGCCAAGGGAAGCTGAACCAGAGGCATTTGAAGTGGGTTGAGTTTCTATAGAGTTATTCCTTTGTGTTGAAGCACAGGAGTGGAAAGTCAAACAGAGTTGCAGATGCCTTAAGTAGAAGGCAGAGTTTGTTGATAGAAATGAAGGTGGAAGTGGTAGGATTTGATGAACTGAAGGGTTTGTACCCTGAAGATCCTGATTTTGCAGAAGCCTGGAAGGCTTGCTTGGCACCTGTTACCTTGGACAGGACCAAGTGGTTGGATTTTCTGATCCAAGATGGAATGTTGTTCAGAGGAAGTCAATTATGCATTCCAAGGAGTTCAATGAGGGAAAATCTAGTCAAGGAGAAACACAGTGGAGGACTGGATGGACACTTTGGTCGGGATAAGACCATTGCCCTTGTTAGTGAGAACTACTATTGGCCACAACTGCAGCAAGATGTGAAGAGATTTGTGCAAAGTTGTAGAGTATGCCAGATGGCGAAAGGTGTGAGACAGAACACTGGATTATATCAGCCATTACCTATACCAGAGAGACCATGGGAGGACGTCAGCATGGATTTCATTCTTGGCCTACCAAGGACACAGAGGGGAAATGACTCCATATTTGTGGTGGTTGACAGGTTTTCAAAGATGGCACATTTTATTCCCTGTCAGAAAACTAATGACGTCGTTCATGTTGTAGGTTTATTTTTCAAAGAGGTGGTACGACTTCATGGTCTACCAAAGAGTATCGTTTCTGACAGAGATACCAAGTTTGTTGGGTATTTCTGGAGAACCTTGTGGAAGAAATTGAAGACAAATTTGAAATTCAGTTCAGCATACCACCCACAGACTGATGGACAAATAGAGGTGGTGAATAGAAGTTTGGGTAACCTATTGAGATGCTTGATAGGAGATAAGCCCAAGGGATGGGATTTGGTTTTGCCGTAGGCAGAATTTGCATACAACAATTCTGTCAATAGGAGTACTAACAAATCTCCATTCCAGATAATATATGGAAGCAGTCCAAGAAATGCTTCTGAGTTGAGGAAGCTGGATCCAAGGGAAAAGTGCAGTGTCGAGGCTGAGGACTTTGCAGAGCATCTGAAGAGCTTGCATGAAGAAGTGAAGAAGCACATTACTAAGATGAATACTCAATATAAGACAAAGGCAGACCAGAAGCGACGGTTTAAGGAATTCAAAGTGGGAGATGAAGTCATGGTCCATCTGAGAAAAGAAAGATTTCCTGCTAAAACCTATAACAAGCTAAAGATGAAGAAGTTTGGACCATGCAGAATCATAGAAAAATGGGATTCAAGCAATGCATATGAAGTGGAATTGCCAAGTGGGCTTAACATATCACCTATTTTTAACATTTTAGATTTGGTGGAATACCATGAGGGAGACAGTAGTGAGACACCAAGTGTAGAGTTGTGGAGTATTCCAGCGTCTACTCCAACCACAGATGAGATCGAGGAAATATTAGACACTCGAGAAGGCAGAAGTACCAGGAATAGATAGTATTTTGAATATTTGGTCAAGTGGAAGGGCAGACCGGTAGAAGATGCAACTTGGTTGTCAAAAATGGAGGTTGACCGCCTGGGTCTTCCTCTAACAGTACATAAGTGAAGGTCACTTCTCAATCCACCCCGGGTGTCTGATGCAGGAGCATCCAGGGGTAGCAGAGCAATCTTGCATCAACAAAAAAAAATGTTCTAAGTGTTTTGCCTTGGTGTCGCGATATTTGGTGTCGCGATATCGCGACAGAAAAAGTGTCGCGATATCGCGACATGTCGCGTTTTCACGACTCAGGGAGGAGAGAGAAAGATGCGGAGGAAAATGTCGCGATATCGCGACATGTCGCGTTTTCGTGACTCAAGGAGGAGAGAGAAAGATGCGGAGGAAAATGTCGCGATATCGCGACATGTCGTGTTTTCGTGACCCAAATAAGAGAGAGAAATGCAGGAGGAGAAATGTCATGATTTCGCGACATGTCGCATTTTCGCGACCGAAATAGGAGAGAGAAGGCACAGGAGAAATGTCACGATTTCGTGACATGTCGCATTTTTGCGACCGAAACAGGAGAGAGAAGGCACAGAGGAGAAATGTCACGATTTCATGACATGTCACATTTTTGCAACTGAAACAGGAGAGAGAAGACGTAGAGGAGAAATGTCGTGATATCGCGACATGTCGAATTTTTGTGCCCGAAAGACAAGCTGAAGACGAAGAGTCTGAAAGGGAGACGTTTCAAATACCAGGACCACGAAGCTACATGGGAAAGTGAAACGAAAGGTTCTGGAAGAGGAAACGAAGGGCCACCAACTGGAAATGGAGCATCATCTTCAAACCTTTAAAATGCAAAGCAAAGACCTGCATAAGGGTAAGGAAATTTATTGTAGTAATAAAATTAATCTATCTTTCGGAATAAAGAATTACTTGGCCAGCGCAACTCTGCTGCTATTTCTGTAAATCTCTCCATGTATTTGAATAAGAATTGAATTGTTTTCTTCTCTATAATTTTGGCTCTCGATCACTACTCCAAAGGAATTGAAGTTTTTTTAAAATTTTGATATTTGTCTATCTTTAATGATTTTTTTTATGTCAAATAACAAAATATTCCTTTTTGAATTTCAAATTTTTAAAGGACCTAATTTTATGTCATGGAAATACAAAATGAAATCAATTCTCATTGTAGAAAAACTTTGAAAAATAGTAAATGGAACAAAGACGATGCGTGCTGAAGATAAAAAATAATTTTTGTTTTTGTAGAAAGTAATGCAAATAAAATTATGCTAATTACATTTGGAATAATTAATGAGATACATCCATACATAAGTGAAGCAAAGACTTCAGTTGTTGCTTAGGAGAAATTGTGTAAAATATTTGAAGGAAAGAATAAAACTACCATATTGAATTTACATTCTTAATTATATTCATTAAAGGTTAATAGTGGAGATATTATAAAACTCTTTCTTTTAAAGAATATCAAATTTAAAGGCTAAATTATTGACTCTAGGAGAAAAAATGGAACACAAGTTTCTTTTCTAGGTTGCATTAAGAGCACTTCCATAGAGTTACAAACATTTAATTACTTCACTTCAAGTACTAAATAAGGAAACAACCTTTGATGACTTGGTTAATGTTATTCAAGAATATGAAGTAGGAAATTTAGTCAAAGATGAAATGACTAATAATGATTTAATATCTAAGGAAAATGTATTAAGTAACATTGTAGTATCATCAAAGTATCAATCTACATGAAAACATAGATTATGTCACATATGTAGGAAAAAGGGTCATACTACAAATTTTTGTAGATATAATTTTTAGAATCAAGGAAATCAAGAGAATAGATATTTCCAAAAAAATTAGCCAAGAAAATACCAATCTTTGTACCAATATGAACAACAACAATAAAAACTACAACCAAGAGAAGAAAATCAAAAGGGCAATTTAGTTCAAGAAATTCAAGATATAGAAGAAGCTATAGAAGGAAATGAGACTAGATCCCTCACAAAAAGAATTGAATTGTTGAAGATAAAATTTAATATAGTTATAAAAAGGATAAAAATGAAGATTATTAAAAAAATCTAATCTCATTGATGATACATATGATAAAATATAAGTAGAAAAAAATAAAATATCAAAAATAGAAAAGAACTTTTAGAAACAATAAAACATGATCAAGACCAAGAAAGAAAAGAATGGAGTAAAGAAACATAAGAAGATTAGAAAAGGTAAAAGAATAATAGCCAAATAAAAGGTAGGAAAGAGGAAGGCATATAAGTGTTATAATTTATAGTGCCAAAACTAAATGATAAGAACAAAAGCAAGAATTAAATATTGAAGATTAAATTCTTCAATAACCAAATAACATAATACAAGGGGTGTTAGATAATATTACATTATTTGGTAGAATTGTAAATTTACCTTATGATACAAATGTAAATATTAGACTAGGGTGTGAGTCTATAGTTTAGGAGTTTAATTTATATTTTCCCTTTATGTATGTGTCTATATGTAGGATGTGCACAAGTGTCATGTAATTATGTGTGCAATTTTGAAGAGTGACAAGTGTACAAGTGTTATGTAATAGAGTGTGCAAGTTTCATAGAGTAAAGTGTGCAAGTAGATAGAATGTCAAGGGCCATGTATACAAGCGGAAATATGAGAAGCCAAAGGACATGTGAGGTTTATATTATGTATGGAATAGGAAAGGTTGCAACTTCTAGATATGTGAGGAGTGCAATAGTCAAGTATTAAAGAGTCATCTTTCTAAGGTTATATAATGGATATAAAGCTCCATGTATTGTATCAAATGATCAACAAATAATATATGTATTTCAAGCATCAAAATATAGAATCTTGTATACAATTTGAGCAATCTTATTGTAAGTTTTTTTCATGTTATTTCATGAATGATATTGGTCATTTATTTCATATTATTGTTGTTATTTTCATGAATGTTATGTTCATTGACATTGATAATTTATATTTATTGCTTATTTTTTGAATATTATACTAGATCCTAAATATTGGGACGTATGATAACCTGGCTGAAAAGATATCATATCTCATTTTCTACTATGAACATGATTATTAGTCTTGCATTTATGTCTACCTTGTTTAGATTTATTTGGTATTCATTTACTTATTTAAGATGGATACTTGTTTTTTATACTACTTTTCATACTTCCTCAAACTCAAGTTGTGTTCTAAGTTTAGTTTTCCAAGTAGCATACTTATTTTCCCTCAATATTTGAGAATATAGAAACAAAATATTTGATACTCCACTAGCCATAGTAAAATTTTACAAAACTTTAATATATTATTTTCATTTAATTAACCTTAGAAAATACCTTTGGATGAGTATATAAGCCTATACTCAAACTTTACTTGATGTTTCAAAATACACGAGAATTGTCTTGTCAAATAAAGAAAATATGAAGGTGAAAATTTTATTTCCTTTCTTTCAAAATGAATAATATAGTTTTTAAAATAATAATATTTATTCTTTGCTCTTAATAAAAAACAACTCTTAATTTTTGTACCTTTGTTTTCCTTCTTTCCACTATGAATGTGGGATCAAATATTTAAATCTTCTTGAATATTGTTTCTCCAACATTTGATGAAAATTAAATTAAACTTTGACTTTACACCTATCCTTTTTGGAAATCATAGTAGTTCTTTTTTGTTCTATAGATGATGTGCAATAGGCACTTCTTTATTTTACCTTTGATGTTATGATGGGTACTTTTTTGCTTTCTCCCTTTCTCTTGTTTGACTCAAGTGCTCTACTATATGTACACACACATATGTATGTATGTATACATACATACATACATATATATATGATATATATATATATATATGTATATGTATGTATATATATATATATATGTATATGTATATATATATGTATATATATGTATATGTATACATACATATATACATATACATATATATGTGTGTGTATATATATATATATATATATATATATATATATATATATATATATATATATATATATATATATATATATATATATATATATATATATATATATATATATTTACAAATAAGTAGATAATTTTTCAAGTTATTATTGCAAACATTTCAATTGGACTCGAGGGATAGACTTTGCATGAAAAGGAGAATGCTCAAAAGCGTTCAAGTTTGTCTATATATTTATCTATTGATCAATATATATATATATATATATATATATATGTATGTATGTATGTATGTATGTATGTATGTATGTATGTATATATGTATCTATTTGTCTATAGACTACCACTCACCTTACTTTGAAATCCAAAGGAGTTGTGAATGTTGGTTAGCAAATAAAAGAGCTAGTATCCATTCAACAATATATCCTTTTGAGAGTTATTTTGAGGATGCCATAACCCTTCACAAGTTCTTGGCCTATATAGAAGATAAAGAGGTGACTTTAGAACAAAATAGGAGATACAACAAAGCACCTAGAGTTGTACTTTTTAGGGAATTTTACCATGATCTACAATTTGAAAGTCCCTACTAGTGTTCAAGGAAAATTATTTATTGTCCATTTAATTCATCTCTTGAGAAAATATTTTACATTCGAAGAAGAGCATTATATGAGCCCTAAACAATTGGAACCAATCAACGATATTCATAAGCTCTTTAAAGAGGATTGAGTGTGGTGATTAAGATTAGTGAAGAAGGAAAACTTTGTGATTAACATTAGTGAGAGTTATTAATTAGTAAAAGAGAAAAAATAAAAAATAAAAAATAAAAAGAAGAAATCTTGAAAGAGGATTTACTAAGAGTCTTGACTATCTTAAAAGAACAAAGGGATCATCAAGAAATAACAATGCATTTAAGAAATGGTAAATATATTGTAGATCCTCCAAAGGAACAACTAGACACTGAAAACCCTAATGATGAGAGCAATGAAGTAGAAGAAGAAGATAGAGAAGAACAAGATGAACAAATAGAACAAGTTGTAACCAATCCAAAACCTCACCTTGAGCCAAAGATAGGACCTAAAGGGGAGGTTCAATTTAAAACTATGGATCAATTTTGGGGTTTTGTAAGTTATAATCGCCCTACTATTCTTAAAGCCTTCGAGGCAGAAGACTATCTTAGGGGTCAACTTTCAATTGAAGCCTCCTTAGAGCAAGATTTTGGACTTCAACCCTCTTCTTCTCAACTTCCTCCTGAGAGCCACGTAGGAGTGACTTCGACTAACCTCACTCCATCTCATCATATCCCCTTTGGTAATCCTACTCTTGGTACCACTCAATTTATCCAACCTCCAGATGTTCACTCGCAAGTCAAGGCCCACAAAGTATCACAACAACAACCTATTTATGCCACTACTACAATTATTAGTGTAGGGTAAAACCCATAGGTTTCTTCAGCTAGTGAAAAATTATTTGCCCATATCTATCACAACATACCTCCCCATAAATTCTATAATCCATACTCACAAGCTTCTACATCACAAAATAATCCTTCATCACAACCAATTCATTCACAACCACTCCATTTCATTCCTCCACAAATTTCTAATCCTTATTCTTCATATATCCCACACTCTTCTCATAATGTAACAAGTTCTTATCAACAAGTTACCATGCCCATTTTGAATCCTCTTCACAATAGCATCTCTATCCCATATATGAATCAACATCAAGCCAACTCTTCCTTTGTTAATCCTATGCACAATAATGTTACAACTTCAGTTCTGACTCCATATCAGGCCACACAAGCTACCTATTATCCTCCTCATGCAAACATAGTGGTATCAAATATGCACAATGGACAAACACACCATCTTGAAACCATAGTGAAATAGTTAGCTTCACGATTAGATCACATAGATCCTTATCATCCCACATACAATTATAAGGAGATGTGCAATCAACCATTAGATCCCATTATCATAGCAAGACCATATCCTAAACATTTCCCCATGCCAGTCCTTCCAATCTACAAGGGAACTGAAGATCCAATTGAACATCTTCACATGTTTAGAATGACGTGTCATGATATTGCTTATGATGATATGCTATTGCTAAAGATATTTCCTAAAAGTTTGGGGGTATGACTCTAGAATGGTATTATCAATTGCCAACACACTCCTTAAGAAATTTTGAAGAAACTGTAGAACTATTTGTGCATCAATTTGGTGCCTACATAGAGAGACATGTAACGATCAAAGACTTGTATAATTTGAAACAAGGAAAAGAAGAAAGCTTTGTTGAATTTCTAGCCCGATGGAGGAAGATTTTGGGTAAATTACACTTTACTTTACCTCCAAAAGAGATGTTAGAAATATTTATTGGAAACTTACAAGAGCAATTGTCTTATGAATTGGCAACTACTACTTTAACCTCTTTTGATCAAGCCATTGATTTGGAAAGGAGAGTAGAAGAAGCTCTTATCAGAAGAGGACAACTTAAAAGAAAATATGAAGACAAATCATCCAAAAACCAATACAAAAATAAACATGTGGTGGGAGATGGGGTCACAGATAATAGACCCCCTACAAACATTAATGTTGCTAATGTTGCAAAAAAATTTGTATTGAAAGCACCACAAAAACCCCCACCATGTAATTTCACAAAGTTGAATCAACCCTTGTCAATGGTCTTGCCACAATTGTTGGAAAGAGGCTTGATAGAATTTCTAGGAATACGACAACCAGATACCTCTCAGCCTTGGTATAGACCAGATCAACATTGTGATTTTCATCAAGTTGATGGTCATCCAACAAATACTTGTAAGAGATTAAAACACTTAGTGCAAGATTTAATTGACAATGGTAAGTTGGAGGTGGAAAGTTCTTCTCAAAACCCCAATCCTCCTACGAATACGCAAGCTCCTACACAACAAGCACAAAATGCAAATCAAAATTTGGATATTTTCCAAAACCCATTACCCAACCATGGTAAAGAAGTAGTAAATCAAGTGGATTATAGAAATGTACCCCATCCAACATGCTACGTAGGTATGGTTGGTAACCTTTTACCATCACAACCTTCACAGAGTACATTCGTGCCTACACAATCTATTGTTACAATCGAGAGATGTCGAGAACCTCAACCCTTGTCTCTTGATTATTCAAAAAGTGAATCAGAATCTAAAATAGATATTAGTTCCCTTCATTCTAATAGTTCAGAGGATGAATCAGAGCCTATAACACCTATTATAGATTTGTTAGTTCCCGAAGAACCTTTTCCAAGAGTGTTGACAACTCACCCATATTCACGTCAATTGCTCCCTCTAGAGCAAGCAACAACTCATAGACCTCATCCCATCCAATGTATCTCAATTTCTTCACCCATTTATATTCATCCTCTTCCTCAACCAAACAATACAGTGGGCATGATTGGGGCCATAACTAGACAATAGGCTCAAGCCCAAACATCTCAACCTCAACCACCTATGACTCAACCAAGTGATACCATTCAACCACCTTTAATCTTGAAGGCACCTCATAAAAGTAATAATCTAGTCAAACCTCAACAAAGAATACCTTTTGACATTAATGAACAACTAGCTAGTACAACAACTAGAATCTCACTTTTGGAACTTCTTCGATCCTCCCCCATTCATAGGGAAGAATTGATGAATACCTTAAGTCAGATGATGGTGCCTCAAGATATAGAACCAACTATTGTGGTTAATGTTGTAGCCTCTCATAGAGTTGATTACATTGATTTCCATGATAAGGATATTCCTCCTCAAAGTCTACATAGAGATAATCCTCTTTACATAACAACATTAATTGGGGATGTTTGTGTTAAGAGGGTATTGATAGATAATGGGTCATATTTGAACATTTGCACCTATGAATTTTTCAAAAGATTTGGATTAAAAAATGAGGACTTAAGAACAACTGATATGATCATTAAAGCCTTCAATGATGAAACTCAGGATGCATGTGGTGTGATGTCCATCCCACTACAGGTTGGTCCTAGAACTTTAAACACATCTATTTATGTTGTGCCTTGCCCAACATCATACAATATTCTTCTAGGACATCCTTGGATTAATGCAATGAGGGCAGTCCCTTCTACCTTACATCAGTGTGTGAAATTTAAATTCAAAAATCAATTAGTTACCATTCATGGTGATCCTAGACCTTTTGAGATGTGTGCTATGATTGAACCTATTGATGTGCCCTTTTGCCCTAGTTTATCATCATTAGCACCTACTTCTTTTGACTCATATTTAACAACGTCTGATCAACCACATTCTTCCAACACACCTCCATATTCTCACACCAATGATCCTTCCACATCATATCCTCTCATAGATGAGGTGCTAACTGATTTATCCACCATACTAGCCCCAACTGAACATGCCAATTTTATTATACAAGATTCTATCCTCTTATCTAAGCTACCACCATCTCTGCATACGATAGGCCTACCTTGCAAGAAAAGAGATATATACCATGTTGGTAATTGTACCTTCATTTCTATGGGATATTCCATAGATGAGATTATCATTAGTAGAACAAGCTTGATCTTTGATGAAAATAGTTTTGCCCATTGTTATTTTTTAGATAGGTATACAATTTCCAAGAAAATCATGTGTGACATGGGTTATAGGGGAAAAGGCCTAGGTCACCTAGAAAATGGTATACATGAACCTCTTGACACTGAAGAGTGGCCTGCATGATGTGGTATTGGTTACATCCCCACAAAATTCCAACCTTTCCCCTTCGATGATGATGATCATCTGATCACATATGAGGAATATTTAGAAAATCAACAAATACCTAAAAGGGATAAAAAAGGATGAGGAACCTCCTCTTTCCTCCAATTTTTACTGTAATATGCTTTTGATGATTCATCCTAAAATAATTGCCACTCCAGATGAATGTGTGGAAGGAGATGTCTTTTATGACATCGCACATGATGAGATCATGCGAAATGGTTTCTTCTTCGATGGGTCCATCCCATGTATAGCACACATTCAAATGTCAACTACGTAGGATGAATTAGCAAATTTATCCTTAGAAGAACTTCAAGAAATGGGTGTTTCACCCACCCTCCTAATTTTGAAAGAGATTTAAGTATTGTAATAGAGGATATTTTGAAGATTAATATTGGCACTGAAGCCAACCCTCGTATAGTTAAAATAGGAGCTACTTTGAGTAAAGAAGAACAAGGTAAATATATGAAACTCCTTGTGAATATCCTGATATCTTTGCATGGACGTATGTAGATATGCCTGGCCTAGACCCATCCATAGTCATGCATCATTTAGTGGTCCATCCTGATGCTAAGCCTATGAAATAGAAGCTTAGAAAAATGCATCCTAAAATAGCCTTACTAGTCAAAGAAGAACTACAAAAGCTCTTAGATGTTGATTTCATCCAAGCCATTGATTATTCTGATTGGATATCCAACATCATTCTAGTATCTAAAAAAGAGGCTAAGAAAATCAGGGTATGTACTGATTTTAGGGACATCAATGTTGCATGTCCCAAAGATGATTTTCCCCTCCCCAATATGGATCAAATTATTGATTTTATGGTAGGGAGTGGGATGTTATCCCTTATGGATGGTTTTTTAGGATATAACCAAATCCGTATAGCACCAGAAGACCAACCTAAAACTACTTTTATCACACCATGGGGAACTTTCTATTGGAAAGTAATGCCCTTTGGTCTAAAGAACGTAGGTGCAACTTATCAAAGAGCAATGACCTATGTGTTTCATGATATGATGTATGACATCTTGCATGATTATATCGATGATATTATCACACATTCCATTAATGAGGAAGATCACATTCTCGACCTTCGATGGGTATTTGATAGGCTTCACGAGTACAAAGTCCATCTAAATTTGAACAAGTGTGTTTTTGGGGTTAAATCTGGAAAGTTATTAGGGTTTATCATTTCCATGTGAGGAATAGAGATAGATCCAATTAAGATAGATGCCATTATAAATATACCACCACCCAAGAATTTGACTGAGCTTCATAGTTTACAAGGTAAACTTCAGTCTATTCATCGCTTCATTGACAAACTAGCAGATAAATGTCAACCTTTTCTTAAGCTCCTTAAGAAAGGTACCCCTTTCAATTGGGATGTTGAATGTCAAGAAGATTTTGAAGCTCTTAAAAATTATTTACTTACACCACCTATGCTTGTCCCTCCTAAACCAGAACACCCCTTCATCTTGTACATCTCTACTTTAGAGCTTGCATTGGGGGCAATGCTCACCCAACATGATGAGGAAAAGAAAGAGCGAGCAATTTACTACATTAGTAGGACTTTAGTGAGTTATGAAACTCGCTATACCCCCTTAGAAAATCTCTACCTAGCTATTGTGTTCTCTACACAAAAATTGCATCACTATATGCTTAGTCAAAGAACATTCATCATAGCAAAATTTGATCCACTACGTTATTTGATGAGTAGACCCTACTTGTCGAGACAAGCAACAAAATGGGTTCTCACCTTAAGAGAATTTGACTTAACCTTTATTGGTCAAAATTCCATCAAAGGATAGGTTATAGCTGACCAACTCACTGTTGCTCCCATTGAATCCACTCATCCCTTAACCATAGAATTTCTAGATGAATGTCTTAATATAGAGGATGATCATTCAAACTCTTGGTCTCTATTCTTTGATGGAGCTCATTGTATGAGTGGTGTAGGTGCAGGAATTATATTGGTGTCTCCATAGAAACAACTAATTCCCTTATCATTTAAGCTCCAATTTTCTTGTACAAATAATACAATAGAGTATGAAGCTTTAATCCTTGGTTTACGCACTACTCTAGCCCTAAATATTAAAGTTCTATCTATTTTTGGAGACTCGCAACTCATGGTAAACCAAATTAATAATATCTACCAAACCCGAGATGAGAAACTCCATCCTTATAAAGAATTTATCCAAAATATTATATCTCTATTTGAGAAAGTCACTATTGAAGCTATCCCTCGCACTAGTAATCGCTCTGTAGATGCTATGGTAGCAATCGCTTCCCTCATCCCTTTGGAGTTGGATGATGATCATGCCACTATTATCATTCATCAACTTTAAGAACCTACCTCACTAGAATCATGTCTAACACCTTTGGATGTCTTTGCAATTGGAGAAACATCATCAAAACCATGGTATACAGATATCATCAATTTTCTCCAAAATGGCTCATTTCCAGATGGTTTAGATAGAAACCAATATAGACTTCTATATAAAAGAGTTATTCACTTCATCATCATAGGAAATACCCTTTATAAGAGGTCTTTTGAAGGTATCCTCCTAAGATACCTCAACCTAGAAGAATCTCAAAAGGCATTAAGTGAAGTGCATGATGGATCTTGTGAAGGCCATTTTAGTGGTAGTGCCATAGCCAAAAAGCTCCTACAAATGGGTTATTTTTGGCCTTCCATGGAGAAGGATGCAAATGATTATGTGCATCGATGTGACAAGTGTCAATGACATGCAAATCTTGTTCATGCTCCTACTCAAGATCTTCAAACCATTTCTTCCCCTTGGCCCTTTTCCAAATGGGGCCTCGATATCATTGGGAAGGTCAATCCGATTTCATCTGATGGTCATAAGTTTATAATAATAGCAATGGAATATTTTACAAAATGGGTAGAAGCCATGCCATTAGCTTCTTGTACAGGGACCCAAGTCTCTAAATTCATTTTTAATCAAATCATATGTAGATTTGGGATTCCCTCTACACTCATTTTCGATAATGGAACTTGTTTTAAAAATAAAGATATGAAAAAACTTTGTGCAAAATATAAAATCCAGCATAGATGGTCTACTCCCTATTATCCACAAGGTAATGGCCAAGTAGAAGCATCTAATAAAACTTTAATCAAAATCTTAAAAAGGTTGGTTAATAAGTCAGGTTGATATTGGCACATTCAATTATATCCAACCTTATGGGCTTATAGGACCAGTGTTCAAACCCCTATAGGTGCTTCCCCTTTTATCTTGGTCTATGGCACCAAAGTCATTTTTCCCTTTGAGCTTGAAGTACCTTCTTTAGGGCTTCTACTTCAAGATGCTGAAGTAGGAGATGAATATCATGTTGGATGATTAAGTCAACTAGAATTACTAGATGAAAAGTGCATAAATGCCTTAGAGCATCTTTATGCATATCAAGAAAAACTTAAAAGATCATATTCAAAGAAAGTTCATAATAGGTCTTTCAAAGTTGGTGACTTAGTTCTTAAAGAAAATTAGAAAAACACTAATGCTCGAACATATCTTAAAGGTAAATTTCAACCAAATTGGTTAGGACCATTCATCATAACTGCTAAATTTGGATCAGGTGCATATCATTTGGCCACATTAGATGGAAAATATCTTAAGGAGCCAATGAACATAATGCATCTCAAAAAGTACTATGCATAAAATCATGTCTCACCATTGTACATAACCATATTTCTTTTTGTACATAAAGCATGTGTTGCATTTAGTTCATTCTATAATTTCAATCATCTTACATAAATCATCTATCATGTAGCTGCATTTTTTGCACATCCATAAGTTGGTTTTTGGTCCAATTGCATATGTCAAATAGTCACATCCAATTATTATGTTATTTAAATATCAGACAGATGCTATCAAGATTCATAGTCAATCTTGGTCTTTTTGAAGTGATTCAGAGTTTATCTTGAACCACTCACAAGATTCATATTTTAATAAAATCTTGATTCTAGATATTGATTAAAAATCTCTCTTGAACCAAAACCACTATTTCTCATTAAGAAAATTTTGAGTTTTGGGAATCGATTCTACCACTTTTGAACCAAAACATATTTACACATTTTAAATATGATTTTGCACAAGGAAATATGATACTACATAGTAGTCCTTGCCCCTTAAGCGAAAGGTTTCCCTTGCTATCCTATTATGCGCATGGTCTAGAATGCTGAGAATTGAAAAAAGGACAAGCTCCCCCCTACCCAAAGCAATAAAATCCCTTGCTCTTCCACTAAAATGAGCAAGTATCCCTCAAAAAAAAATCCCCTTGTTCATCATCAAAATTGAGCAAAAATCCCCAATCAAAGGAATCAAAAGAAAAGAAGGGGGTAATGAGCTTGAATCCCTAGAATCCTTAGTTATTCGAAAGTCATGGGATGATCTCCATTACAACAATGGGTTGAATGAAACCCACCTAGCAATGGGGTAGTCTTATGCATGGTGACATGTCTGTCACATTAGAGACCTTCTTTTGTATAGACCAATGTTCGCTTACGGATGAGCTAGCTTTTGGTGGCTTGTATTACAGAGTAGTTAAGTCCAACCACGTACAAAATCAAGGTAAATGAATTCATCATTTGCACACACAATGGTTCTTAAGTTGGTTTGCATCATTACCTCACTCAAAATTGGTAAATAAACTTCATCAGCACACACATTTGATCCTTGAGATATTTGCATCATAATTAAGATCAAGATGGGAAAATAATGCACGAATCACACACACTGGTTCTTGATAAACTTGACTTCATCTCAAAAATAACCAAGATTCTCCTTGAATTTTGATTGGCTGAAGTCACTATATCTTCATGGATCTGTATGACTATTAGCATAAGCAATTGAGGCTAAAACAACCAATTAGTCTTGCATTACATATCTACCACCTTAGTACAATGTATTCTTAGTCATTTGCCTCATCATATTGCATGATTGCTTGTCATACATAAATTTGCATTGATCATACATAATTGTTGTTGGAATATGTAATGCAACATTGTGTAAATTATTCTTAGACTAAAATATAAAGTCTAAAGAATAATATTTGAATTAGAAAATAATTATATTTTATGTAAAAATATTCCCACCCAATTAATAAATAAAATAAGGGTGCTAGGAATATTTAATTTGTGAAAAAAAGTTATTTCCCCTTTTCTATAAAATATTAAAAAGTAATCAATCACTTTTTAATATTTGATAGATGCCACTTGTCACACATCTCAAGATAATATTTTGATAAGATTAGGACAATTTTAGGGTTGTAGTGAAAAATATTCTCTTTAAATAGGGGTGTTGTCTACTACATATTGACATATCATGTTGATGCATATTGTTGCATAACATTGAAGCATTATTGTATTGTTGAATCATTGAGTAATAGAGTGAGCTTCATAGTGGATGTTTCCCTTCTTCATTTGAAGTAGGGTTTTACTACTTAATATTGGTGTTGTGGGTTTTCCTCTTTTGTGTGTGATTGATCTTGTGGAGCATTCTTTGATCTTAAGGAGACTTTGCTTGTCTCACATTTTGTATCATAGCGGTTGGGATCTCCATCAAGTGTATTCATTCATTTGAGGTGAAAAACTCATTAAGGTATATATAATGCATACATTTGATATTTGGGTATTTTATGCATTTGATATTTGGGAAAACTTATTTTACAAATCTGCCATTAGGGTTTATAGATTTATTGTGTTTTTTTTTTTATCTAGTTGTTAGATATTTTGCAAATGGTGTTTTAATTTTAAATCTATAAATTTTTGGCATTGAGCTTTTGCTAGAAGGGTTTTGGAGCCAAACGGACCCCATGGTTGCGTCCGGAAGGCCCAAAAATCCTATTTCCATATATTATTTGCCCTATTTTGGTGAAAAATAAATCTGAGGCAAATTATTTTTATTTGGGGGCGAAATGGCCCCCCACCCATTTTGTTGTACAGTCTGAATTTTTTTATTATTCTGTTTTTTAATAAAAAAATAGTCATTTAATAAAAAAAACAGTCATTTTTTATTATTCTGTTTTTTAATAAAAAAATAGTCATTTATTTTATTTTAAGACCTAATAGTCATTTTTTTTGCATAAATTGAAATGCATTTTTTATTATTGTATAATGCAACTGGAATCCTTTTATGCAATTTTTAGCAAATTTTCAGTCAAATTGTCAAATAATTTAGACCTTATAGTCATTTGTTTTCTCACATTAGCAATGGTTGTTTGTGAGTTTGCTTGTTTTTCAAGGTTATCCAAGTATGTTTTGGAGTATACAAGGCAATTTCAAATCAAAATTTTCACTCTCTTCCCCCTATTTTTATTAATTTCTTCTAATCTCTCAAGCATTTGCTTGAAGCATAATGTAAATTAATGTAACTTGTATCTCTCATAATGAAAGTAAAAGAGAATGAAAGTGAGAGAGAGAAATAGAGAGAGAGAGAGAGAGAGAGAGAGAGAGAGAATGTGTGTGTGTGTGTGTTTGTGTTTTGCCTATTTTGCATCTCAACTAATCTAACTACTAACTTACTAACTTGCTACTAAAAAATCTACTAACCAACTAACTTGCAATTTACTAATTCATATTAATCAAGAAGGTTAAAACTGAATCAACTTTCTAACCACAACTTTAGTATTTGATTAAAATTTACTTAATCTTGCAACACAGTTTATATTTGCTAAACACCTATTGAATCCAAAAGAATCCACTCTATCGATAGCAAGTCCTTTTTGGGTCCTTGTACTCGTACCCTTTTGGGTAGATTGGTTGACCTTGGGTGAGATGAATTGGCAATTCATTAGGCTATAGAAAAACCTTAAAATGAACACTAACTTACTAACTTATTGACTATCTAACATTTAACAAATATTTTATGGTTCAATTCAAGTTAGTTTATTTTGTTGCAAGATGATTGTTATGGTTAGTTACCTTCTTATTGCAAGTTAATCTATTGCAATTTGATCTTGGTTTATTTCCTTTATTCAATTACAATATGGTTATAGTTGTTTATTGCAATATGGTTATAGTAGTTCATGATGATGTTTATTATCTTTCATGATGATGCTTATCTCTCTTGATGATGCTTAATTTTGATTATCTTTCATGATGATTATCTTTGATGATTGAAAAATAGATTACTTGAAAGTTATGTTTTTTTTATATATGCAAGTATGTTTATCTACTTTCTTATTGCATCATTTATTTCCTTTGTCAATGCATCTTATGTTTTTATTATGTTCACTTTCTAGAATGGCTGATCATGGAATCTCCTTCATACCTAAGCACATCCTTGATGGATCAAATTTTGGAATATGGGAACCAAGGATGATGGCTGAATTTCAAGCAAGAAATTTATGGCCCATTGTGAATCCAAGCCTACTTTATCAAAGAGAAGGTATTGGATAAGACTATTCAGTTGGAGTATTGACCATCATCTTCTAATTCTGCTGATTTGTTCACCAAACCTCTTCCCAAGGAGCAGTTTTGTAAGTTGAGGGACTCACTTGGTTTGGTGAAGTTGTCCTCAAGGGGGAATGAAGTGTAATTATACTTGTGTGATGATAACTATTGGTCATCAAATCTGCATAGGAAAGGACTTGCGTAAGTGTGTGCGCCCTGGACCTACGACCAATGTTGAAAGGTCGAGAGGAAGAAATGCCCCTCGTGTCAATCTTCGGAGAAAGGCCGAATCCTATACTAAACTACTTTTAGGGATTTGAGATAAGAGTGCAGTAAAGGAATAAAGGGAGTTAGGGTTAGAAAAAGAAATAAAAAAGGAGTAAGGTTTAGAGAAAGAAATAAAAAGGAGTAAGGGAAGAGAGATCACTGATTTAAAGTGGTGAAGAACAGGAAGCACGATCACCAATAAATAGCTTGAATAGTAGCAAATAATACCAAGAGTGAAACTAAAGAAACACAATACTAGCCCTCCTATGTATCCTCTAGACGATTTTGCAGGATTCTCCTCTCTCTCTCGCTAGAATTTAGGGTTTAGAGTAACAACGATTAAGATAAGGGAATATACAGAAACCACAATCCACCAGGCAGTATAAAATAAAGCCAATAGGGCACTTTTCCTCTCTTATGTATCCTCCAAGGTGAATTTTAGGGGTACAGTCGCCAATCGCACACCGAATTCAGGGTTCAGAGTTACAGTATGCAAATGAAGAAAGAAAAAATAATTAAGCATAGAAGGTAGCATACAAGAGAGAAATGAAGCTCAAAAAATCTTTAGTATTAGTCGCAGGACATCAAGTTACAGCATCTTTCTAGCAGAAAGTTCCCCCCTTTTACATTAAAAAATGTGGGTTTTTTTAGAGGACCCGACCCTCTGAGTCATCATCACACATAAATAAGAAGTGCACCCTCGAGCCCTGAGAAGTCGGCTCCTCGTAGTTCTCATAACTGAGTTTTCAAATCCGTTACCAAAACTGGCAACTGCAACTGGGTCAGCCGGGGAAATATGCATTAATGAACTGCCTGAATCGTCCTTGACCTCTGGGTGTAGTGCTCGAGTGGCCACCATGATCACCGAGATCTTCTTCAGAAACTGATACCTCTTTTCCAATTGCCAAAAATGTGTAGCGAGCTTATCGAACACGAAAAGATGTATTTATGAAGAACATCGAGAAAAACCTTGGCTTTGGAGCGTGTCGCTTTTGAATCGTGAAACAGCAACATGTTCTTATATCGTGACATTTCTATGTTTCAGCTTGGTTCTTCTTGTTGCATCACGAAAATAATACATGTCGTGAAATCATGACATTTCCATGTCTTTGGCTTCCTTTGTTACTTCGGGCACGAAAACACATGTCGCGATATCATGATGTTTTTCTTCTTTCAGCCGTGAGGTCACAACATGTCGCGATATCGCGATGTTTTCCTTCTTTTGGCCGTGAGGTCACAACATGTCGTGATATCATGATGTTTTCCTTCTTTTGGCCGTGAGGTCACAACATGTCATGATATCGCGATGTTTTTCTTTCTTGCTTCACCTTCTTGCTTGTTGTCGCGAAACCGCTACATGTCGTGATATCGTGACACTTTTCATCATTCGATCGTGAGGGTGTAACATGTCGCGATATCGTGACACTTTTCTTATTTTGTCCTTTCTTATTGCCTGAGCTGCAAAAATATGACATGTCGTGATATCGTGACACTTTTTCCTTTTGGGACGCGAGAGCACATGTCGCGATATCACGACATTTTTCCTCTTTCGATCATGATGGCACAACATGTCACAATATCGTGACATTTTTCTTTTCTTGTTATCTCTCCTCACTTGTAGTCATGAAACCGCTACATGTTGTGATATCGCGATGCTTTTCTTTCTTGCGCTTAGCTTTCTCTCTCCGCCATGAAAACGTGACATGTCGCTTTATCATGACGCTTTTCGGTCGTGAAACTGAGACATGTCACGAAATTGTGACAGTTTTCCTTTGAACTTCTCCTTATTGCGCTGGGCCACGAAAACATGACATGTCATGATATCATGACACTTTTTCCATTTTGCTCCATCTGCTTGCTTTTGGTCGTGAAAACGTGACATGTCGTGATATCGCAACACTTTTTTTGTCGCGATAAAAAAAAACTTTTTCTTTCTTGCTTCGAAGCTGTCTTCTTTGGCTTGTTCGGTAGTGAAGCTCCTTCATCTTCATTTTATGCATGAGGGGATGGCAGAGAAAGCCAAAATTGCTGCAACTTACAACTATTTTCAAACGAAACAACAAAAATAAATACTTCACACACTATACAAAATTTTGATTTTTCTACCCCTTGTGCAATGTGACAAAATTGTCAACATTCTTGGTGGCTCATGGAGCATTTAGCTCGTCTGAATGTAGAGATCCCAGGCCTTTATCCATTGGGAAACAGAGTCAGGCCTTTATCCATTGGGTAACAGAGTCATTCCCAGACTATGCACAGACGACATTTTTTTTTTTGTGCCTAAGCTCCTAAGCAACACCTAGTGCCCTCGGCACTTATTTACTAGCCGAGCTATTTACAGTATTTACACAAAAAATTTAAGGCATGACAGACATACCGCCAACACAAACTCAACTTTGGATTCCTATCCGGTGAATCTGCAATGCCTAGACCAGATCAGATTGAACTTTAGTTGATCTTTGAATTTCGGCTAGGTACTTCCCAAAGTTCTCCATACTACGAACAGGGAGCAATGCGGTGAGTTGTCGCTCCTGCCAGTACTCGCACTGTCAATGAAATATGTGGTGAAGAAGTTTGCCATGCAAGGGCCTTCTTGGGGTATTGGTTGCAGTGATGGCTGGAACCAGAATACTAAAGAATCTAGTAACTATGGGCTGGGTACAGGTTCCTCCTTCCTCTTGATGCGGTAACAGGGCTCCTCCGAAAAAGAGCAATCTCCCAGGATCTCTTCAAGCTCAACTTCTTGATGGAACATGCTTGTTGAGTTCTGGATGAGTATTTGCATGTTGTGTTCTAAGATACAAAAAGAGTGCAAAATTGCGCCCTCTTCGTTCTCAGGCTCTACCACTTGAGCCTGCTCCTCTTCTTGGCTCATCTTCTGATGGAGATTGCAAGCAATGATATGGTTCATTGTCGGGGCAAAGCTTGCATATTGCCATGGTTGGACATGGACGAGAACTGCCTCTCGAGCTCCACATGACTGCATCTCAGGCTTCTGCTCAGTATGAGGAGTCTGCCATGAAGAATACTGCATTGGATGGATAGGAGCAACAAATATCGGAGCAGGTGATGGGGGTTCTCCCCACTGTGACTTTTCTGTTAGGAGCAAAAGTTGTTCTGCTCGTACTGATTCCTAAAATATCTGAGGGAATATTTGTTTACCTGATCGCAACAAGAGGAGGCCTATGTCCGGGTGAAAAGCCTAAACATAGTAGAGGTGGGCTTGGGTGGACGTCGGTTGGATCTCCCCTAGAACTCTCTTCCAAGTTCTACAAAATTGGACATTGAAGTCTGTGACACTCTCCAAGGGTGCTCTCTTAATGGTGGAGAGGTACATCAAAAGCTAGAAGGGGTCCTGAGAGCCATCAAATGTTTCGAACAGTGCTCCCACCAAGTCATCCCATGAGCAGATGCTTTTAGGCCTAAGCAGACTGTACCACCGTAGTGCCCTTCCTTCCAGAGACGCAACTAGAAGTCGAACCATGACATCTTCATGGATTATGTCATAGAGGAATGCTAAAGCAGCAATAGCTTCAAGGTGCTCTCGGGCCATTCCCGTGGAGCCATCATATATTGTCAATGCCTTCAAGGTGTCTTCGGGAATCTTGTGGTAGCTTTGAAGATTCAAGGGGCCTCGATCATCCTAGCTGGGAAAACTTACCCCGCCATTATAGCAGCGATCTATAGAGATCACGGTTATCGTCGCTGAGTCGAAGTTGCCAGGTGAACATTCTTTCTCCGCTTGTGAGGTCAAGGCTACTCACAAAACCTTGATTCCTCTGGGATATCTTCTTTCAGCTTTAAAAAAAAAATGCCTTCGATCGAAAATCTGGATCTTCAGCTCAACAGAGTCGCCAGGTGATTTTTCCAGATAAAGACAAGCCAGAGATTCACCAAACTTGAGCTTTCTTAAAACATGGGACTTTTGGCATGAAGGTACTGGTCTTTACGACTTAGAGATTTTTGGATAAAACAGAGTCGCCAGATGCTAGGAGTCTTTTGGTAATGACAGCATCAATTCTCACTACCACTTAGAAGATGAGACTGACCGGATCTCATCGGGAACTGTTAGAACTATTGGCTCCAATGAAAACAGGTCTAAAATTTTCAAAATATGGGACCTTGGTCCCATCGGGCATGCCAAAAACTATTGGTCATCAAATCCGTACAAGAAAGGACTTGCGTAAGTGT
This sequence comes from Wollemia nobilis, assembly GCA_028583015.1. Taxonomy (NCBI): domain Eukaryota; kingdom Viridiplantae; phylum Streptophyta; class Pinopsida; order Araucariales; family Araucariaceae; genus Wollemia; species Wollemia nobilis. Next base: position 889,234 of record JAQPPZ010002662.1, read on the forward strand.
GTGCGCCCTGGACCTGCGACCAACATTGAAAGGTCGAGAGGAAGAAATACCCCTCATGCCAATCTTCGAAGAAAGGTCGGGTCCTATACTAAACTACTTTTGGGGGTTTGAGATAAGAGTGTAGGAAAGGAATAAAGGGAGTTAGGGTTAGAAAATGAAATAAAAAAGGAGTAAGGTTTATAGAAAGAAATAAAAAGGAGTAAGGGAAGAGAGATCATTGATTTAAAGTGGGGAAGAACAGGAAGCATGATCACCAATCAATAGCTTGAATAGAAGCAAATAATACCAAGAGTGAAACTAAAGAAACACAATACTAGCCCTCCTATGTATCCTCTGGACGAGTTCGCAGGATTCTCCTCTCTCTCTCACTAGAATTCAAGGTTCAGAGTAACATCGATTAAGATAAGGGAATACACAAAAACCACAATCCACCAGGCAGCATAAAAGAAAGCCAATAGGGTGTTTTTCCTCTCCTATGTATCCTCCAGGGTGAATTTCAAGGGTGCAGTCCCCAATCGCACACCGAATTCAGGATTCAGAGTTATAGTATGCAAATGAAGAAAGACAAAAGAATTAAGCATAGAAGGCAGCATACAAGAGAGAAATGAAGCTCAAAAAATCTTTAGTATTAGTCACAGGACATCAAGTTATAGCAGCTTTCTAGCAGAAAGTTCCCCCATTTTACATTAAAAACTTGGGTTTTTATAGAGGACCTGACCCTCTGAGTCATTATCACACATAAAGAAGAAGTGCACCCTCAAGCCCTGAGAAGTCAGCTCCTCGTAGTACTCGTGACTAAGTTTTCAAATCCATTACCAGAACTGGCAACTACAACCCAGGTCAGCTAGGGAAATGTGCATTAATGAACTACCTGAATCATCCTTGACTTCTGGGTGCAGTGCTTGAGTGGCCGCCATGATCGTCGAGATCTTCTTCAGAAATTGATACCTCTTTTCCAATTGCCAAAAATGTGCAACGAGCTTATCGGGCATGAAAAGATGTATTTATGAAGCACCTCGGGAAAAAACCCAGCTTTGGAGCGTGTGTCGCTTTTGAGTCACGAAACAAAAACATGTCACGATATCGCGACATTTCTATGTTTCGGCTTGGTTCTTCTTGTTGCATCGTGAAAATAAGACATGTCACGAAATCACAAAATTTCCATGTATTTGGCTTCCTTTGTTGCTTCGAGCATGAGGTCACAACATGTCGCGATATCGCGATGTTTTTCTTCTTTTGGCCGCGAGGTCACAACATGTCGCGATATCGCGATGTTTTCCTTCTTTTGGCCGTGAGGTCACAACATGTCGCGATATCGTGATGTTTTCCTTCTTTTTGCCGCGAGGTCACAACATGTTGTGATATCACGACGTTTTTATTTCTTGCTTCACCTTCTTGCTTGCCATCATGAAATTGCTACATGTCACGATATCGCGACACTTTTCATCATTCGGTCGCGAGGGCGCAACATGTCGCGATATCGTGACACTTTTCTCCTTTTGTCCTTTCTTCTTTCCTAAGCTGCAAAAATATGACATGTCGCAATATCGTGACACTTTTTCCTTTTGGGACGTGAGAGCACAACATGTCACGATATCATGACATTTTTCCTTTTTCGATTGCAACGACACAACATGTCATGATATCGCGACATTTTTCTTTTCTTGTTCTCTCTCCTCGCTTGTAGTCGCAAAACCGCTACATGTCGCGATATCACGACGCTTTTCTTTCTTGCACTTAGATTTCTCTCTCTGTCATGAAAATGTGACATGTCACGATATCGTGACGCTTTTCTTTTTTGCTCCTTCTGTCGCTTTTCGGCCGCAAAACTGAGACATGTCACGAAATCATGACAGTTTTCCTTCAAACTTCTCCTTGTTGCGCTGGGCCACAAAAATGCAACATGTCACGATATTGTGACACTTTTGCCACTTTTCTCCTTCTACTTGCTTTTGTCCACAAAAACGTGACATGTCACGATATCGTGACACTTTTTCTATCGCGATATCATGACACTTTTTCTTTCTTGCTCCAAAGCTGTCTTCTTTGGCTTGTTCGACAGTGAAGCTCCTTCATCTTCATTTTATGCATGAGGGGATGGCAAAGAAAGACAAAATTGTTGTAACTTACAACTATTTTCAAAAGAAACAACAAAAAGAAATACTTCACACACTATACAAAATTTTGATTTTTCTACCCCTTGTGCAATGTGACAAAATTGTCAACAATAACTTCATCCGTATGAGGTGTTTTGTGCTATATATATGAGTTGATATTTGATGGTATAATTTATTTTTGCATCTCTTTTGAACATGGTAGTTTCTTGTTTGCCTTATGCAACTTTTGTACATGGTACCTTGTAGATGGCATTGTGCAATTATGGTATATGATGCAATTGCTTTATGCGACTCTTTTACATGGTACTTTCTTGTTGCCTTGTGCAACTTTGTACATGTTTTATGTAGTTGGCATTATGTAATTGGTTTATAATGGTACTTTCTTGTTAGCATTTATGCTACTTTTGTACATGATATTTTATGGTTGACTTTATGCAACTGGTGTGCACACTTTATTATTTTCATATACCTTATGCAACTCTTGTACATGGTAATTTTTTGTTAGCCTTGTGCTACTTTTGTACATGGTACTTTAGAGTTTACATTATCATGGTACTCCTTGTTTTCTTTATGCAACTTTGTACATGATATTTTTTGATCAACTATATATCACATGACTATAAGTATGGCTTGGCATATTTTTGTGATGAATTATAGTTCACTATTTGTTAGATCAGTTTTGTTATCATATTTGGATATTCATATATGTTGTGGTGAATATATTTATGATGATGTATCTAACTGATCTTGTGTTGAGCTACTTGTAGCTTGCAGGTACTTCCGTTTGGGGTTTTGCAGGATTACTGAAGACACCCTTGTGATGTTTTCTTCTTGTCATTTGCAACCACTTGTGGTTGATGTATGGCTTTGTAAGCTACTTGTATCTGAAGTTACTTTGTTAGGGGCTTGCAGTCTTATTTTGGCCCATTTTGTATTAGTGCCTTATTGTAGACCATTATTGGTCATAGAAGCTCATTGTAACTATATTACTCATTTGATTCTCATCCTCATTTGTATCTTTAGGGGGAGAATGTTTCTTTGTTTCATAATTCCTTTCCCCAATATTGCATTAAGGGGGAGTGTTGGAATATGTAATGCAACATTGTGTAAATTATTCTTAGACTAAAATATAAAGTCTAAAGAATAACATTTGAATTAGAAAATAATTATATTTTATGTAAAAATATTCCCACCCAATTAATAAATAAAATAAGGGTGCTAGAAATATTTAATTTGTGGGAAAAAGTTATTTTCCATTTTCTAGCAAATATTAAAAAGTAACCAATCACTTTTTAATATTTTATAGATGTCACTTGTCACACATCTCAAGATAATATTGTGATAATATTAGGGCAATTTTAGGGTTGTAGTAGAAAAGCTTCTCTTTAAATAGGGGTGTTGTCTACTACATCTTGACATATCATGTTGATGCATATTGTTGCATAACATTGAAGCATTCTTGTATTGTTGAATCATTGAGTAATATAGTGAGCTTCATAGTGGATGTTTCCCTTCTTCATTTGAAGTAGGGTTTTACCACTTAATATTGGTGTTGTGGGTTTTTCTCTTTTGTGTGTGATTGATATTGTGGAGCATTCTTCGATCTTAGGGAGACTTTGCTTGTCTCACAATTGCTTGGTCATGTAGTTGCATAAGGACTTCACAATGATGTTATAAGATAACCCTAGTAAGTTTTTCTTATATTTACTCCATACTAGGACTCTTATGCCTAAAACAAGCCCTCTCTCCTTTTATTCATGCTCAGTCACTCATACCAAGTCTTACTTCCCTTAATTTTTAGTCCAAACTAATCTTAAGGTCGCACATTACTTATCATCAATGGGGGAAAACCTCCATTTATACTCATATGCAACTACACATACTCGAGGCTTATTGTTGACTGATAAAAATTGTAAGGGTATATTTTCCAACACACTTTTTCTAAAAAATCAAAACATATTACATTGCAAATATAAATTACACTACATCAAATCACACTCTATCTCCCTATAATCAATATCTTGATTAAACATGATAAACAATGCACTAAAAATCAGACATGACCATAAGTATCATTACCCATTATTTTAAATCATTTATCAAATTTCAAAACAATAAAAAAATATATTGTATTTGCATAACACATGAATAGGTAAAAATAAAGTATGACATTACTCTTAAGTAAAGTACATATGTATACAAAAAATAGGATATAGGTATGCTATAATCAAAACTTGATATACTCAATCGTCAAAAGGAGGATGTTACAAAAAGACTATAATATAAAATCTCATCCTCTAGAAGCCCTAGATACCTGGTCATCTCATTTATCTCTTGCTAAAGGCCTTAGGGAGAGTATCTATCCATGAACTAGATCATGCTTGACTCTAACTCTAGCTTGAATCCATATCTATTGGCAAAGGTACTCTGACCCTCTAGCACTTCCTAAAAGTACAAACCCTAGTAGAAGGTCTTGCACTAATAAACCCTCACTAACTCCCTATTACTGCTAGATTAACTCTATTTGGTCAAGGAGGGCACATCCCTTGCTTTTTGTTGTAGTTGAGCCCATGCCTATATCAACTAAGCCTCAACTATATAGATGTATCTCACTTGAGTGTCCATATGAGTTCATAGAGCTGCTATCATGGATTTTTGAGCCTCCATATCGACATAACCCTACGATAATTATGGCATATCCTCTTGTCAAGAGCCCTCCTCCTATTAGGATACCTTCACCTATTGGGATGTACCCCTATTATGGTTCATCCCATAAAGGAATATTCCCCCATATCAGAAGCCCTACCCTTGCTCTATGTCTATGCACACTCCACTATCCTAGTCTAGAGCTATCCATATATTGTAGCCTATGTGCCTCTATCTATTGTATCACCTACCATACTGCTAACTATAGCTAATGGTCTATGACTCCTCAAGGTGGTCGACATGGGTGGGGTGTAATCCTATCAATCCTCAACTTTCTATACCATCGATGATACTCATAATCGGTACCAATGTTATCCACTCTAAGAATCACAAATAGAGAATCATTTGAATCTAACTCTTTAAACTCAATGATATCAGGATCCTCTCCCATTTCTTTTGGATCTTGTGTCATACATTGAAACCATCTATCTCCTACCTTTTGTATGCCTTACCTCTCTCCAAAATGGTGTAGTACTTATTCATAGCGATGGATCTCCACCTCACCCTTATCTAATCATAACCATCAGACTCAGTGTATTTGGGCTAGCTATGTATCATCCTCATCCTAATATGGATGTATCTACCATGGACTCCATATGATCTATTGAGACCTCAAAACATCTATCATATACCTTTCCACAACTATCCCACCCTTCACTCCTCTCCCTCCTCCTGAAGGCCCCCATCATAAAGTAGTTGAATGCTCCACATCTATACCCTCGTGTGGTAATATTAGAGGTCTCCTCACTGCTATATGCTCCCAACACGAAACCTGGAGTAGGGAAGTGAGGATAATGCAACATTTAATCTTGTACACGATATTATATAATGTTTTATACAAGGATTATAAGATGAATGGGTCCTAGGAAAACCACTTCTCTATGTCTCTCATATCTAACACAACCCCTATGCGATCCCATGGTAAATGGTGCCTGCTCATGTGGCAAATGAGTAGTCTATCAACTAATCCACTCAGAACCATAGTCAACATAGAAAATCCCTAAGAAACTATCGTCCTCTCCACACTAATCTGGCTCTTCTCCACTAGAAACCAAGGATTACAATCAACTGCTCTAAAGCTTGCTCATGTATAGGTGCTGAATATACCTGTTGGTCCCTAATCAAAATGTGTAGAATCTTATAGACATCCTCTAACATCATTATCATCTTACCTATTGGTAACTAGAATATGGATGATTTTAGGTACCACCACTCTGCCAATGTAGTCAATAGAGCAGTATCTACCACAATCTAAGGCATCTCTACTACATGAAGTAGTCTCGCACGCTCTAGTGTACCTCTCTCTGCACCAGTAAGAGCTCCCACCTAGTCAAAAAAGTTCTCATTTAATCATTTATAATTCTCAAGAGTGTCATAATGCAAGAAAAAATATCATATATTAAATTTAATTAGTTCGTATTTATTAAATCATCAAAAGATTAATTACAAAAAAAAAAAATTTGTTGCAAATTTTTTTTTTGCAAATTTGCATGATTATTCATGGATCTACACTAGGATACATGTGGATTTATGAATCTACACTTGGTAATAGGTATATTCATGAATTCGTACCTGGTAACATATGTATGTGTGAAAACCCTCATCAAGTGAATTCATGGCACAAATTCACCACGAGAAGTGCAGATTTGCTCCCGGTGGGAACACATGAAAAATTTGGATAAAAATCCATAAAACTTACTATAAATTCATTAAAAATTATAAAAAACTAGCAAAATGGTCAAGATATTCTTACCTTCACTCTCGGTCTAGCTCTGTTGTCCCCCATGCGCACCTCATCTACTTTGTGAGTCGGAAGATCCATTTTCTCAAGAGATTGATTCAGGATATTGTGTTGTAAAAGTGAATTAGGATTTTTCCCATAAATTTCTATTATAACCTTCCCAGCCCCATTCATTTTTACTAATTAATTTCTTTAATCACAATTTCAAGTTCCATGAATAATTTTGCACTCTTCACAAAACTCGAGGGGGCACCATACCCAAAAAATTAAATCTTTAATTTTTATACCTCGATTTACATACAAAAAATAAAAATAAAATATATAAATATATATAATAATAATAAAATATAATTTTCTAAACGACATTTTCATGCTAACATTCCATCAAAACCACCTATACTTTTTTTTTGTCAACTTTAATTTTGTCTCAACTGTCTACATCTTTATTTAACACATTTAATGCTCATAAATGCACTAAAGAGGAAGCAAAATGTAGACTAGTAATTTTGACACAATTCAAAATTCTCTTCCCTCCTAACTCATGTAAGTTTAGCCCTCATCCCACCTTTCCCATGCTATTAAAGTTGCTTACTAACTACATTTTGTCTTTTTCTTGTTTTATCAAATTCGCACGATCAAAAAATAATTCATGTAGATTCATCCAAAATAGGCAAATAGTTAATTTGTTGAAATTTGTTGGATTTTTGTTATGATTCAGCCCAAAATTGGCCCAATCTTGCAACTTATGCGCATTTGCGCAACTAGAAATTTTATCATATATATTTGCTTACAATGGAAAATACAAAATTTACTTAATGAAAATGATAACTAACCCCCTAATTGCACAACTTCTGAACAACCTAAAGGTTTTAAAAGTAGCATGTTGTCCCTCAATCAAGGTTAATGGTCATTTTGCATTGTTTAAGTTACTTTCTTGTAGGTGAAGGATCAAACTTGGAGCTTGGATCTACTTTGCACACCTTGTTGTTTCGACCATTAGTAGCCAACCAACATACCCCCACTATAAGCACATTAAGTTCTTGTAATTATCTTTGCATGTTCTCTTAATTTGCATCTTGCATTTTCACTCTTAACAATTTTTCTATGAATCTGCATGACTAGAAGCATGGATTCGATGAATCCATGCAACTAGAAGTGTGGATTCGTGATGCAGATTTATCTGCAAGTGTGGATCTACATTTTCACTATCTTTGGGGTAATTTCTTGCCTCTAGATCTATCTTTGCATATTGGCATATCATGTACTAGTCATTTAATACTTTATAGCATTCTTATTTTGCATGTTTCAGTTGTTTCCTTCCAATTTATATTAGATCTTGAATAAAGCTTGCAATTTATACTTTTGTCTATGGTTTTTTAAAGAGGTCAAAGGGATTTGATTTCTATGCTAATGATATTCATCATATAGTGGCCTAAGAAAATCCCCAAATATGAATTGCAATTTTTAGTGTCCCTATCTGACTAATTGTAGGCTTTTCTTAAATATGCTCCACCACAAATGCAAATCTGACTCATGTATATTTGATCACATAGATTCACTTCAGTCATGTAAATTCACTCTTTTTAAGAATTCAATTTACGTAAGTTCCCAATATGATCAATTCTAAGTTAAATTACTCTTGTTTCTATTTATTTTCATTTTTTTTACACAGTTGGATTAATTTGAAAGTATAAACAAAAAGAATATATATATATATATATATATATATATATATATATATATAGAAGTGAAGTTTTATTGCATTTAGTTTAAAAGCTTCTTAGTCATTTTGTGTGTTGATTGCAAGGAAACTAAAAGATGCATATAGCATAGGCTTAGCTACATTTTACCCAAAACATAGGTGTATTTTAATTAAAGAATAAACCAAATATTTCACATTACATAGACTTGGGAATAGTCTTTAAACGTTCCTTGGTGAACCCACCACAATTTATCGACAATAACCAAAGAGGGTACGACACAAGTACCTCTTGTCTGAGGTGTAGATTCCCTATTTTTTATCCCCCTTCCAGGTGTGAATCCATTAGCATGAAGTAAAGGGGTGCAAAAATTTTGAGTCTACACATACATACATATATATATATATATATATATATATATATATATATATATATATATATATATATATATTGTGTGTGTGTGTGTGTGTGTGTGTGTGTAGACTCAAAATTTAGACAAACCTGAACACTAACTCTATTATTCACATTCAACTAATCCCTCATTCCAATTGAAATGTTTTTAATAACGCCTTGAAAAATTATTTGCTTATTTGTAATTATTTTGTTCTATCCTATTTTAGACATTCTTTGTTCTCTAATATAAATGTCAAAGTGCCTTTGAAAGGGCAATTATTATAACTTGTTTATTTTTTTCTTGCAATTCTAATTTACAATGAATCTAATCTTCTCTTTTTGCACTCTATCACATTCTCTTAGAACATTTTATCCCTTTGGGAGATTATTCTTTTTGTAATGCTGCAACTTTCTATAAAGTTGTTTTTGTTAACAAATGGGCCCAAATATCATAGGTCAATAATTCCTAGGATAAAATAATCTCTCACATAAAAACATTCAACCATTCAATAAAAATATTACACACTAATAATAAATAAATATTTATTGAAAAATTCATCTATAAAAGCATGCATAAAGCAATGCTTCTTAGATTCTCTTCCAATACATTTGAATTACTCAAAATCACATAATACAAATATTTGTCTTCAATATATAACTTTACATGAGACTCTTCAATGAACCTGACTCTTGACCTTTGCTCTCCTCAAACTCATGGGAGATGCAACCTTTCATATTTCTCTCTTTACATAAAAAATATCACATATTACATAATGACAAAGTCTCTCATGATTACACATAACTCCCTACTTCTAAACTTGGCACTTCATAATAATAACTTTCACTTACATATAATACACCTCACACTGTTAAATTTTCACAATTAGATATGATACCTCACGCTCAATGGCCTTCCTAAACAGCGGTTAGTCAAATATTTAAGAAGAGATTTTGATCCCACTATTCTTATTTTAAAAGAAACTAAAGTCGATGAAGTTTTTTCTAGAAAAATTGCCCTCAAAATCTAGAAGAAGGGAGAAGCAATTTTTGCAAAGCCAATGGAACCTCAGGTGGTCTTATTTGTATCTGGAATCTAGGGAAGGTGGAAGGCAAGGTTATTCAATTAGGGGAAAGGGTAATGAGCATTATTTTTAAGGATAAGGTTAGTGACCTTTCTTGGATATTAACAAATGTGTATGCCCCTAATTCTATATCTGGGAGAGCTGATCTATGGAATTTACTCAATCATTTCAAGGAAGCTTTTCAGGATATCCCATGGATAGTGACGGGGGACTTTAATACCCCTCTTTACCCCTCCCGATAAAAAAGGGGGAGTAGGAATTCCAACAAGAAGTATGGAGGACTTTCAAGATTTCATCAACAACAACAATTTATTGGATGTCAAATTAAAAAATGCTAAATTTACTTGGAGCAATAGGAGGTCTGGAAATCAACTTATAATGGAAAATCTTGATAGGTTTTTTTTGTCGCAGGAAGCAATTCAATCTTTTGGGGATGCAAATATGTTGTCCTTGCCTCACATTGGGTCTGACCACAACCCGATTTTACTTGAAATTGAAGAGACTCAAAAATTCAAAATGCCTTTTAGGTTTGAATCTATGTGGATGCACCACCCTGATCTCAGAGATAGAATTTCTCAGTGGTGGTAGCATTCTTGTCATGGCAGGCCTTCATTCAGATTAGCACAAAAACTTAAAGTGGTGAAAGAAAATCTAAGGATCTGGAATAAAGAAATTTTTGGAAATATTTTTGAAAACAAGAAATCCATCTCTGAAAGGTTATCAACCATTGAGAAAAAACTTGAAGAGGGATTGCCAGACCCTTCCCTACAGGCAGATGAAAAGAAAGCCCTTGCTGAGTACCATAATTTTTTAGCCTGCGAGGAGACTTTTTGGCGGCAAAAGTCTAGAGCTACCTGGCTAAAAGAAGGTGATGCCAACACAAGACTTTTTCATGCATCTACCTTAAGGAATAGAAGCCACAATAGAATTAAAGAACTTGTTAGAGATGATGGATCATTCCTTTCTAGTCCTAATGAGATCAGAAATGAAGCAGTTTCCTATTTTTAGAATCTTTTAGGAGAAGAACATTTCAGTTATGCCTTAGCTTCAGAATCAATGCTTTACCATATTCCTCATTTAATTTTTGATGACTTGAATGGGGAGTTAATTAATCCTTTCACGGATGAAGAAATCAAAGAGGCCCTCTTCTCAATGAACCCTGATAAAGCTCCAGGTCCAAATGGGTTTTCACCTCGTTTTTTTCAGGCTTTTTGGGATATTGTAGGTTTTGATGTATGTGCTACTATCAAGGAATTTCAGGCCACAAAGCATATTCCGAGAAGTTTTAACTCCACTTTTATTGCTTTAATCCCAAAGATTCCTATTCCTAGATCTATGATGGATTTTAGACCTATTAGCCTTTGTAATGTTGTTTATAAAATTTTGACCAATGCGATTGCAAATAGAATGAGGAAGATCCTTCCTATATTTATTGATGTTTGTCAAGGCATTTCAGTCCCTGGAAGGTCCATCCTTGATGGTGTCATAACAGTTCATGAAGCCCTCCATTTAGTAGTCTAGACTAAAAAACCTGCTTTTGCTCTCAAGAAGGATATGAACAAGGCTTATGACCGCATAAACTAGAGTTTTGTCTCTGCCATTCTTCAGAAATTTGGTTTTCATCATGAATGGATCAAGCTTTTGGAAGGATGTTTTATGAAACCTTGGTTTTCAGTCCTTGTTAATGGTTCTCCTGCTGGATACTTTCAAAGTAAAAGGGGCCTAAGGCAAGGTGACCCTATCTCTCCCATGTTGTTTATCATTGTGGCTGAAGCCCTTGGGAGGACAATCAAATCTGCCTGTAATATTGGTCTTATTTCAGGAATTAAAGCATCATCACAAACACAAGGCAGTCACACATGAACAGTTTGTGGATGATACTTTGTTGTTAACTCTTGCATCAGTTTTTGAGGCTAAGGTCATAAAACATATTCTAGAGCTATATGAGGATGCTGCGGGGCAAAAGGTAAAATTTTCAAAGAGTAAAATTTATTTCTTTAACACTCCCATTCAGAGGCAGATTAAGATTGCTAGGATTCTTGGATGCTCAGTGTCTACTCTTCCATCCACATACTTAGGCCTTCCTTTATTTACAGGTAGAGCTACTGATTCCATGTGGACTAATGTAATTGAAATAATTCAGAGGAAGCTGGTTGGATGGAAAGGGAATTTGTTATCTCAAGCTGGCAAGGCGCTTCTCACCAGGTTTTCCATTCAAAGCATCCCTGTCTACTTTCTCTCTATTTTTAAAGCTCCTACAAGTGTCTACACTAAAATTGAATAGATCCAGAAGAGGTTCCTATGGACTGGTTCTGAATCTAAGCAACGCTTTCACTTGGTGTCCTAGGATAGGGTTTGCAAACCAAGGGAGTTTGGAGGTATTGGGCTAAGGAGAATACAACATTTAAACATGGCCCTCCTGGCCAAACAAGCATGGCATCTTTTGACAAATGCAAATGCAGAATGGATTACTATAATCAGAAGAAAGTATCTGCAAGAAACTGAATTCTTAAGTTATTCCTTTCCTCCCAGGGGATCAATTTTTTGGAAATCAATCCTTCAAACTAAAAACTTGCTAAGCAAAGGGCTACGTTGGAAACTGGGAAATGGAAGAAACATTGATTTCTAGGACCACAAATGGTTAAAGGACTATCCCCTCTCTACAGACCCCATCCTTTCAACCCTTAGAGCTTGGAAAATTGAAGTTTTTGGTACCAAAGTTGCAGATTTTATTACTTTGTCAAACAATAGAAGGGTATGGAAGCCAATAATGAACAATGATCTACCAGGGGCATCAATAATACTGGAGAATGAATTAAGATAGTCTTTACTCCCTTTTGGAATTCTTGAGGACCAGCTTATCTAGGAAGCTTCAGACAATGGGGAATTTTCTGTCAAGACTGCCTATCTAATGCTTATTGATAATGATGAACCTACTTTCCCTCACTTGGAAGTTTGGCCCAAAAGCATTGTTCCGAAGGTTGGGTTTTTTGTGGCTGGCCATCCAAAATAAGATCCTCACCATGGATAACTTAATAAAAAGAGGTGTGATTGTTGTTAATAGGTGTTATCTTTGTATGTCTGAGTGGGAGTCTATTGATCATTTGTTTCTGTATTGTAATTTTTCTTTCTCAATCTTGTTAGGTCTGTTACAAGTGTTTCATATTTATTGGGTCCATCCTCAGTCCATTTTTGACTTGTTTTTCCAGTGGCCTTCTCCCTTTTTGAATAGGCGTCTTAGGTATATGTGGAAGATCTGCCTTCATCACTACTTGTGGCAGATATGGTTGGAAAGGAATCATCGGGCCTTCTTGGATAAGGTTTCTCAGTCATTCTCTATCCTGTCAAAAATTTTAGTATATGCTAATGAGAATGCTTGTTTAGTGCCTGCAGCATCTAGACCTCCAAATCCTTTTGAAGCTTCATTAGGCCAGTCATTAAACTTACCTCTCACTGATGGCCTCAATCATCCTCAAGTCTGTCCTAGAACCATGATCACATGGACCCCACCCCCCCTAGGGTGGATTAAGTTAAATTTTGATGGGGCTTCTAGGGGCAACCCAGGTGAAGCTGGGGCTGGTGGCTTACTTAGAGACCACAAGGGTGAGGTGCTTGTAGCTTTTGCTGAACATCTTGGAGTTCAAACTAACAATGTGGTTGAAGCGAGGGCAGTTTGGAGGAGTCTCAAGGTGGCAGAGAATTATCCAGGGAAACTGTTGGTGGAAGGTGATTCTCTTATTATTATAAATCTTCTAAAGAACAATAAGAGAGCTCCTTGGAGATTTGATGACTACATCCACGAAGCAAGGGCTCTAATTCATGATCGACCTGAGTCCATAATTTTGCATACCTTCCAGGAAGCAAACATGGCAGCTGATAGGCTGGAAAATGAAGGCATTGTAGCAGAAAATTTGATCACGTGGACTGAAAATATTCCTCATGCAGTCTCAATGGTGACAGATAATGAAAAATTTTAGATTGGAAGGCTCAAAGTGGATCAATGACAGAAAATGGGGGCTTTTTTAAAAATATTTTTTTGAACCTTATAATGGCTTTTGTCATATTTGTTTTTTATTGTTCATGTGACTAGTGGTTTTTGCAGCTGGTGGGGCACTGATATAGTTTTTTTATCTACAAATTCATTCATGGGAAACATCTGCTTTGGCCTCAAGTATTTCCCAAGGTGTGCTTGGATTCGATGTCGCAAAAATGCCCTAGCAAGAAATAACAAAGTGTTGGAGATCCCTGACAATGAGGTACCAAACCCCACCATAATAGTCTTGGAGAAGATGACATTTTCATCAGCCTCCAACAGTATCAACCAGTTGAAGATTCTGTCTGGCCTCATTAGTGCAGCTGTTGATTTATGTGATTCTCTAAATCTTCTGTTTTATAGCCAGCAGTTCCAGGGGCACAAGGAGTTGAAGGCAAAATATAAAGATGATGGCAAGGAGGATGATAAGAAGTTAGATGAGGACTACAAGGAAGACTGCTTGGCCTCTTGGCTGTCCATTCTACGGGATGTTTTTTTGACTATATTCTATTATTTTTATATGGGTACAAGCTACCCTGCATGGTGCTTGCATGATTAGTTTTTGTCTTTGTTAGTTCTATTTTGCGTCTTTCTTTTCTGATGGCCATAATATTAGGCTTCCATAGTTTAGTTTGGTTGTATTCGGATGGAAGAGTAGGTCTTGGCCCTTTTTGTTATCAGTTTAAAATTTTAGGGCTTGGCCTTTGTCCAGTTGGTCAGTGGACCCTATTTTGTAAAATGGTTTTGGGTCAACCAGTTAAAACCCGGTTTTAATTATAATATTCTCTTACTTACCAAAAAAAAAAATAACTCTTCGCTGCCACACATGTCACCTCACACTCATAAATCTCACTTGATTACATGACACATACTATCGACTCAAATCGTCACACCCTAATCTAAATATTTATAAAGGATACCAAATAGCATAATACCTCCAACACCCCCCTAACATTATTTGGTAAGAAATATTTTTACCTTCAATCTCTAATCCTTGTCTTTGTTATTTAGTTCTAAATTTTGAATTGCTTCAAATTTTGGCATTGTACCATTAACCTATTCCTTGCAATGCCTGTCAAACTTTCTTTCTTTGCATAAAAATATTTTAACATGTCCATTATTTTATTCCATTCTAATTTATTAATCCATCCATAATGTACTTTAATTTTCTTTCTTTTACATGTATATGGTTTGGTCTTTTCATAGATTTTAGAATTTTGAGGGTTCCTTTTTTGGTTCATAGCTTTTTTTTAATGCCTTTTTTAATAACTATTGCTTTATTATAAAATTAAAAAAAAAATGGCATTAGAAATTTCTAAATGATATGTATTGTCATTGTTGTCACATTATTTCATAATTTGTTCTGTACCTTCATTATCTATAGTTTTTTCCCATAAGGGCTCTTATTTTTCTTCCTCTTTTTTATTTCTGGAAATTCTTGAAACCAAGTTTCTTTTTTTATTTTCTTCTTTTGGTTGTTGTTGTTGCACAGGTGGATATTGAGACTGATATTGTCTCGTTTGGAGTATTTTAAAAGGTCTATTCATTTTATTCCTTTGAATTATATAATTGTATCTACAATAGCATATGGTATGACCTTTCTTATTACACATATGACAATATAATTTACTCCATTTAGGTTGATATTAAGATGATGCAACAATATTATTTGACATTAGAACATTATTTGTCATTTCATCTCTGTTCAATTTTCTATTTCATATTTTTGGAGAGTGTTGACTAATTCATTGAAGGATATGGTTTTATTTACCACTTGAAGATAAGTGGCTAAATATTTGAATATTTCTAGGAATTCTCTTAATATAACTTGGACAAAAAACATGACTTCCACTTTTTCTCCCATAATTTGTGGTTTAGATTTTAAATTTGGCACCCTTTGAAGAAAAAACTCTATATTCTCTCCATGATGAACCTTTAAAGAATACAATTGTGATTGAAAATGTAAAATGGTTGCTTCATTTCTTCATTCAAATATTTGGTATGGTTTTTCTCAAGAAATTTTTTAAGTTTCTGTTTCACTTATATGTGCCTAAATTTTATATGATATACCAAATGTAATTAACATAAGGGCTTTTGCATCATCACATTTAATTTTTTGTATTCCAATTGTATCTTTAGGAATAGCTTTTGTTCCATTTACCATGTCCCAAAAATTATCAACAATGAGTATTGATCTCATTTTTTTTCCATGGAGTAAAATTTGGCCCTTTTAGTTGTGATTCAAAAAGAAAAATATTTGTATTTGACATGATATTTCTATAATTTTAAATTTCAAACACTTCTTAATTCAATTAATTTCTTATGACTCCCTTATTTAATCATTTTTATTTAACTTTTAATTTTTCTTCTGATTCAATTCAATCAATCAAAATTAATTTATGTTTTCTTATTCTTCTTATATCTCCTTTATTTTCAATTTCAATCACCTCCTCCAAACTTTAATTCTCCATTAATCAATATTCAATTTCTTTAGTTCTCCAATTCAAAAATCAATCAATTAATTTTTTATATCTCCTATTCATTTCAATCTTTCAAATAATTAAAATTCCTTCTTATGTCTCTCAAACACTTCAAATTCAAATTACTTTCCAAATAAATAAAATAATACCCAATATTCCAACTAATATAAAGGAAAAAAATATACCTTCAATTGCACTTAATGCCAACACACATGTCACTATTTACTTAGAATTTATTGTATGCTATCATTTTAGGTTCAATATTCATCTAGAAAATTTCATATTTAGCATTCCTTAGTGTTATTCTCACAATGTAGCCATCCAATGTTTACCTCCAACTATTTTAGTTACAATATGCTCCAAATGGATCATTCTATGTCTAGCTTGTTTGGGTTAAATTCCTTCCAATGCAACTTTTTAAATCACCTTGTAAATCATTGTTCCGTACACACTCTATTGTAGTTTTTATCTTACGGATTGCCTTACAGATGTAATCCTTTCATGTCTCTACAACTTCACATGGGTTTTACCTACTTTCACAAATAGCCTACACCTTCCTCTAGTCATGGAGTTTCTTCTTAGTTTGAACTACCGGTCCTTCACCTCTTGGACCTTAGTTTGGATGTATCTTGGACTGCCAATCCTTTATGTCTAAAAATTGCCTTTGTATATAGCTTGGACCACCACTACACCTCCTAGACCTTATAAATGTAGAATTGACCACCATTCATTTTCTTCTAGACTTTATTTATACATAGCTCAGACCACTAGTCCTTTATTTCATAACTCTCTTGGATGTACCTTGGACCACTATTCCTTTCCTAAAAAAATATTTACAATTTTCTCTTTTTGCATCGTCTCATTGATTTTCCATAATCACCTTTTAATTTTCCTTCTTCAAAATTCTTCCAACTTCTTCTTGTCAACCTTATTCATCAATCTTCCATGTTTATTCACCAATACTCCACCATCAATATTTAGTTGTTTTCCTCTCATAGTCTCTCTTTATTCCTAGATAGATATTACTAAAGTGGCTCTGTTACCATTGTTAGCAAATGGATCCAAATATCATAGGTCAATAATTTCCAAGATAAAATAATATCTTACATAAACACATTCAACCATTCAATAACGATATTGCATACTAATAATAAATAAATATTTGTTAAAAATTTCATCTATAAAAGAATGCATAAAGTAATGTTTCTTATATTATCTTCCAATACATTTTAATTACTCAAAATCACATAATATTGAGATTTGTATTCAATATATAACTTTACATGAAACTTTTCAATGAACCTAATTCTTGACCTTTCCTCTCCTCAAACTCATAGGATATTCAACCTTTCATATTTCTCCTTTTACATAACAAATCTCACATATTATATAATAAAAAAGTATCTCATGATTACACATGAACTCCTACTTCTAAACTTGACACTTCACACTCATAACTCTCACTAACACTGTAGTGGACTTCCTTGGCAAGACTTAATCTTGATACTTAATTTATGTATAGATGAGTGGATATCAAATGCATAATTTTATTTTATGTTATCAAGATGTATAAATAGTTACACTTTATACCTTGATTATACTACTTTGGAAATATGGTACTGCTGATAAAGTTTGTGGTTGTAGGACCAGGTACTCTCATGGGTGGATTGGCATGGGACAACCACAATATTTGAGAGAAAATCAGAAATTATAGATGACATTTATCATCAACAACTCAAGGGTAAAACTAAATCCTTCATATAGGTGCATTGTATTTGTTTATATTTGATTGAATGCACCATTTGGGTGAGGATATTGCTATTTTATCAAAATATCCATCCTTTGTAGAAGGGTGATAATGTTGCAGTTATCATAAATCCTTCTACTCAAGGAAACATTTAGTTGTGCATTTTGTTGATTGCATCTTGGTGAAAAAAATATTGCTTAGAAAGAGCATTTATATTGTTGTATGTGGGATTAATTGATATTGATGCTAATGGTCAATATTAGCATTTAATAGTAATTAAATTAATTAGGTGAGTAATTACATTAATTACACTAGTGTTAGTAAATAACATTAGAATTAGATTTTCATGATGCTAGCTAATAATGCTAAGAAGATGATTTCATTGTTAATATTATACCTTATGAATATTAGTAGGTTAATATTAGATTTAGTAGGAAAATATTTTAAAGGAAGATAATTAACTCTTTATTAATGTTGTAAAGTAAAAATATAAAGAGAGAAATATAATTATTATATAAACCATAATGTTGGTAAAATGGAAATAGTGGAATGGTTTAATTCCTTGAATGTTGGAAAGTTGTCATTCTTCAATGTGCTAAAAGCATTACCTAGATAACATAACGGGTATGCATAAAGAAACCACCCCATTGGTTGATCTTCAAGGGAAGGGGAGGGGAAAGGTTCTTCAAAAGGTGGTGGATGGTTTGATGTAAGGGAGTTTTTTGGGTTATTTGAGGAAGGAATGAAGATCAAGGAATATAAGGTTTACTATTGTGACAATTCTTCACAAGAGGTTCAAAAAGCATCTGCTTCATGATAAGGTTGGTATCTTGTTAAGATATTCCCATAGATTGCTTTTGATTGTTTTGATAAAACACTCTTGGTCTACTTAGAAAATTGTTATAGGAGAACTTGCTTTTTATGTGTAAGCAAGGTTTTATTTTGTTGTTTAGCATCAACTTGAGGTTCTATTCTACTTTAAGATTACTAGCTCTCCTTGGTATTTTTTCTATATAGCTATGTAGTTTTAGATTGATTAGCTACAGTAGAAATTCCATTTTTATAATAATTTATCAAGCATTTATTGTCATATAAGACTTTGGTTTGATCCAGTGAGCCTACGTATTTTTATTTTTGTTGTTGCAGGTTGTTTGAGTTGAAGTATTGTTCTGGTTGGTAGGTGTTTGCTTTCAAATCGATGTTTTTCCTATTAGTTTTTATTTTGCGTAGGCCTATATCTATTTTTATATGTTCTAAGAGTTGGTGATAATATTGTATGTATTCCTTGTTTGCAGTAATAGATTTGTGTTGTGTTGTAAAAGCTTAGGCATCTCCTTAGGTAGGATTTGTTGATTTTATATCCTTGTGTGTTTACATCTTTTCTAGGGTTGAATGCTTGATTGTGATTCTTTTGATGTTGTATGATTTTATTCTACTGCTTGCTTCCAAAGCTATGCTATCAAATGTTTTGGAGTTTGAAACCTTTGTTTTGATTAATTAATTTATTAGTTGGAGAACCTTTGATTCAGTTAATTAATTATTTATTTGGATAACCTTTTTTTTAGTTATTAATGATGAATTTTGAAGCCTTAATATTAATGTAAATATCATAGGATAATTATTCACAATATTAAATATATGATAACTGCAATATAATATGATCAAGATAATAATGTAACCAAAATAATATGAGCCAACTAATATGTAAATCAAGGCTAATAATATATCAAATAACATTCATTAATAAGCAACAATATGAATGTATAAATCCTTAATCATACATGTACAAAGCATGTAGCACAACTTACAATATTAGTTCCTCAAATGTATGTAAACTTTATTACTCCTCTTTCTCTTATAAATGTATCATGAAACTCTCATTAAAAAGATAATGCTTTCTATACTCACTATGTAGACCCTTTAGATTTTGTATATGGTGATGTAGATGATATTGATGATACATGGTGGTGTCTCTCTATGGAGTAATATATAGCCATTGCAGGACGACTATTGGGTTACTTGAATATTCCTTTCCTTAAGCTAAATTTCATGACTCTTGGATTCTCTACTTGACACTTGCATACACATGACTCTATCTTGTATGCACACTTGGACATGACTCTTAATATAACACTTCCTACTCTAAAGATACTTGTGCATACTTACATATGAGATACTTGTACATATTTACACACATAATACTTGCACATTTATTTACATGACTCTTGTGCATTTCCCACACATTATTACATTACATAAAATATTTACTCACACTCTATTCTAGGACACAAGCCTGATCAAATATTTACAAGGTTGTACCAAGGAAGGTACATTGGCATGTACCAAATAATGTAAAATTCTCTAACACCTATTTTTATTATATTATTTGGTTATTCAATCATAATATTTATCTTTCAACTTCAATCTACAAGTGGTCTCTTAATACCTTCTATTGTCCTTGCATATTTTTCATCATTCTGAACTTTGGATTCACCCAATATTTTTTATGGTAGAAAGATTCTTGAT
This sequence comes from Wollemia nobilis, assembly GCA_028583015.1. Classification (NCBI taxonomy): domain Eukaryota; kingdom Viridiplantae; phylum Streptophyta; class Pinopsida; order Araucariales; family Araucariaceae; genus Wollemia; species Wollemia nobilis. The sequence continues at coordinate 909,759 of JAQPPZ010002662.1, forward strand.
TCTTATTCTTGCACTTTGTATTTCAAAGCATTCAATAATATTATCTTATTAATTAAAATTCTAACTTTATAATAATCAAACACTAAACCTTATATCTCCAAATTAAACTTAAATTTAAATTAAGCAGACCCTAAATCTTTAGTTTACCTCCCTATGTTGGCGCTCACACTCCTATACTCTCATGCACTAGATTGTAATAACTGCAAATGACATAGCCTACCGCCCACTTTAAGCTTCACACACTTTGCTCTTTGGTAGACACTCTACATTCTCCATCTGTCTGCATTTCTTCTAGAGTGTGCATTTGATGTAATGCTTCCCAAAGAAACATTCCTACATTAATATTCAACATGTTTGGCACTCAAACGATTTATTCACTTGCATTATTATGATTCCCCTTCACTAGATATTTCATTCTAATTTCAACATTGAATATTTCTTTTCTTATTGGTATCCACTTCATTTGTTCAAATGTCTTGTATGTTCATTTGCTATTCATATTGTTGTTTGTTTTCATCCATTTGAATGTTAGATATTGTTTGCCTTAGTTTATTCGTATGTTGTTTTCCATTATTCGTTCAAATGCTATTTCCCTTCATCTATTTGGATGCCAAGCTATGTTTTATATTCTACATATGTGCAATATTTTCTAGCATCACATCGGGCGTAGTGATGGTTTCTCACTATCTCCACTATCTTGAGCACTGAATTTCACTTTAAACTTTATACTTTGTAGATTTTTCTATGTTGTTACCACTTCTTCTTAGGTAACTTTAAACTATATCTTATGTTGTTTATATGCTTCTATGGTATGTAGGCTTGGTTAAATTCTTTGTTGGCTAGTTGAATATTGAGCACTTCTAAATTTATTATTTTCTACAGAAAACCTCTTGCTCTTCTGGTGTTCTTCCTACATTGATGCTCCTTAAATAAAATTTCTTAATGCTCCTTTCTTTAATCAATATATTAATGCACTTAATTTTCTGATTTCACAAGGGCATGTATTTGGCTTCTATACACAACTAGGAAGTGTTAAGAATTCCTTTTCTTTGTAACAAAATTATTCTTAAAAAACTTGGCCTTTTCCTGTCATTTAGTTGAATAAATTTTTATATAGTTGATCAAATCTCTTTCTCTATAACATGAGCATAGACTCTTTATTTTATTTTGTCCTTTATATCTTCTTCCTCTTCTATATCAGGGGCATTTTCAAATGTCATCTTTCCTTTATACTGTCTATATCTTCGACCTATTTTGCTTGAAGGGTTTGAATATTTAATATTGACATCTAGCCACTTTATTTATATCTCTTATATTCAATCATCTTTTCCTTTATAATAAATGGCTTGTATATGGAATCTTCTCTATTTCACCAATAAGGGCATCTATTATATTCTATCAATGAACCTTTTCTCTGAAGGTTTTGCTTATTGAGCCTATTTCTCTATTATTTTAGAACCTATTTATCTTCACACATACTTTCTATCCTTCAACGAGGGAATATATTATGGCCTCTTATCTTTATCATTAAGGGCCACAAATATTCACTATTGACCTCTTTCTCTGAAGGGTCTCTATATATCCTCCAATATTGGCCTCTTCTGGACCAATGTCAAAGTCAATATCACTTGAATCACTAAAAACTTTTATCAAGGCCTTTTTCTTCAATATATCTATCCTCTATATCAATATAAAGGTTTTTCTTCAAGACTTAAATCTTTAAATAACCTACAACTTTAAATCAATTCCTACTTGATGAAAAAAATTTGCCTTCTCTCACACTTGAAGATGAAAATCTTATCTATTTGTTGTGGGAATTTTCTCACTTCTCTAAACATCAATCTCTACTACAAAAATATCGTAGGTTAATCCTAAGAAATCCAATAATGATTCTCCTCCTTACTATAGAATCCAATAATGTCAAGGTGACTATAAACTTCCCTAATACTCCAAACAAGATAGTTTGATTGGACCAACTTCTTCAAATTTCTTAATAGAAACCAATTGCCAAGAATTTATCTATGTCCCTAGAAATAATTTGTTAATGTTATGATAGATTTATCCTAAATTATCAACTTTCCACTGATCCATTTCTACCTCTATCAATCAATACTTATTCTCCTTCTTTAAAGAATATCAATATCAAGGGATTTTTATCCCTGAAACTTTTCTATCAATCCTAAGGTTGGCTATTTCATTGAATAATTGACTATATTCAAGTTGATTCACCTCCAATATGAGTCCTTATATTCATTGGTTTTCCTTCAACCTAGTGGATAAACTCTAGCTTCTACTTTATTCAACTTTCCAATAGATTCTAGGTCTAAATCCCATTAAAGTAGACAAACTCTAACCAATTTTTTCACACTAGACACAAATTGATTTTGCAGCTAAATAATTCTTGTATAAAAAACTTATTGTTATAGATCTAATACCATTAATGGATTTTGAAGCCTTAATATTAATTTAAATCTCATAGGATAATTATTCATAGGATAAAATATATGATAATCATAATATGATATGATCAAGATAATAATGTAACCAAAATAATATGATCCAACTAATATGTAAATCAAGGCTAATAATATATCAAATAATATTCATTAATAAACAACAATATGAATGTATAAATCCTTAATCATACATGTAAAAACCATGTAGTACAACTTAAAATATTAGTTTCTCAAATGTGTGCAAACTTTATTACTCCTCTTTCTCTTACAAATGTATCGTGAAACACTCATTACAAAGATAATGTTTTCTATGCTCACTATGTAGACACGGTAGACTCTATAGATGGTGATGTAGATGATATTGATGATTGTAGAGGTCAAAATTTGCACCCGTTTCCTTCTATGTAAAATGGATCCATGCCTAAAATGGGGATGGAATGTCTGCACACCCACATCTTGATGTGAGGGGTACTTGGTGGTGTTCCTCCTTTGGTGAGGTTGAATAAATTAAGATTCACCATAGACTACTTCTATGTCTAGTCGAGGGTGTTTGTTTAAATGTATTTGTTTTAATTTACAAATATCTAAGTTGATTCAAATGCAACTAAAACCTAGACTATATGCAATTTTGGGCTTATTAGAGACAAATGCTCAACAAATAATTTCTAAGCTACAATACATTTTTAATTTTATTCTTTCTTTTTTTTCATTTTGAATCATTTTTCATATGAATTCAAAAATAGAATAAACATAGCATAACATAGAACACCTACCTAATTCGAATTTTTTCCTAGAGAAATTTTGCTATCTGTAATTCAATTTTGAAGTTTGTAATGAGAATTCATGGCCTACAAAGTGATTTTGCTAAAAACCTGCAAAATAATTTTACAAAGCCTTGCAAAATTTGATTAGCATTTGGGGACTTGCTTAGGCCACTATATGAATAATTTTGGAGGTACAAAAATCAAGCCCCATTTGTTATTTTAGCAGACCATTCGTAAATAATGTGAATTGTGGATCTTTTGAAAGCAAAGGTAAAAATATAGATAAAATAACTTAAGCAACATAAAAAAATAGAATGATAACAGAGGTAAAATAACCTAAATGCAATATGCAAAATAAGTTAATGCTCTTGGAGATGAAGATTTATGCCCAACTCCCTAGGTTAGTGAATTCATATCCTGCAAGTGAATTCATGGCCGATAAGCAAAATTGTGGCTAGACCTATTTCCAATGAAATAAGAATACAAAAAGAAATACAAAATGACCTGGTTTTTATATTCGTTCAACTTCACTCCTTAACATGTATTAATCCTTTATTCCTTAGTTCCTTTTGTTTGCCTATTCATCATCTCATTCCTTCATTAGTCATTTAGAAGGTGACGTGCTTATTTTATAACTTAGATCAAAGCGATTGGACCAAAAAATCAAAAGATTTGTGATGGTTGTTCGAGAATTTAGACGGTTTGAGATAACTCCAAATCTAAGCAAAATTGTAGCCTATAATTAGAAGTCAATTTTTTTCTAAAAAGGAGAAGTTAGGTTGAATTAGAAAGAATTAAAATTATCATTTGAGAGGTTAGGTAGTTTAAGAAAATTCTAAATTTAGAAAATTCATGGCCTATAATTAGAGTCCATGGATTCGTTAAAAATGATCTAAAAAAAAAAGTAGAGGTTGACAAGTGGTTCTAACGATGTGAGAGAAAATGTGGGTTGATATTTGCATGGGTTACATGTTCTAGGGGAGGGGAAAAATTATGACTTTGGTCAAAAATCCTTGTCTATATTTTGCTCCCTCTTTGGTGCATTTATAATCAATCAATGCATCAAAGAAATATGTAGCCGCTTAAGCGAGGGTGGTAATGGCTAATGTCAGAAAATAAAAGGGTAGATGGTTTAGGATGGATGGTTCATGCAAAGTTGTCATCAATTTGTCAATTTTTACTTTTGGAAAAAAAATGATGCATTAAGATAATGATTTTTTGGGTCATGGTGCCCCCTTGAGTTTCATGAGGAATACAATATTCATAATGGAACTCAAAATGATTGACAAAAAATAAAGATGTGATAAAATGAATGGAAAAATAAAAATAATGGGTGGGATAAAATGTAGGATGGGGTAGAAACTAATTCATTTTTATTTTTAGTTTTCTTGTTTGGAGCTCTAGAGAATATGACACTTCCTACCCACATAATAGAAATTGTATGCAGAGGCAACGATAGAGCGGTCAAGTGGATATGAGTAAGTGCCACATTACCTTTTTATTTGAATTTTTTTGTTTAATTTTCCATTTTTTTCAAAAAATTTGGTATTTTTGGGGTAGATTGTCATCGTGTTTCTATTTGTTGTAAATTCATGACCACATGACAAATTCATGGATTGCAAATTCATAAAACCCTAGGAATTCAAAAAACTTTGTGAATTCATGAAACCCTAGTGAATATTTAGTGAATTTGTTTATTTCTACTTTATTATTTCTTGATATGTTGTAACTTGCTATGATTTTGGTGATTTTGTAATGATGGACTAATGATGTTGTGTGTTGATATTTTTGGTTGCAGTATTAAACTCTCAAGAGTCGAGAGTGGTGTTTTAGTGGTTTTTGAGGAGAGGGTGAAGGAGGTCATCGAGGAGGAGAGGCATGTGATGGGGTAGGTGGGGCTTCTCCATGTAGCAGATATGCCCAATGTGGATGTGGAATATACACTTTTGATAAAATTAGTGGAGATATGGTATCTGGAATCATCAACATTATGGCTGCCAATAGGAGAGATGACAAATACTTTGGAGGATGTATGGTAGATTTTGTAGATTTGTAGTGGAGGATAGATAGTGTACCAATCTATGGTATAGGAGAGGTCTTTAGAGCAGCTAATCAAGGATCATCACTACGAGGTCTGTCAAATTGGTATCAATATACAGGGATTGGTAGGGAGACCAAGAGTTTCTACACTGATAGTTGTGTTGAGTGGAGTGGTTGTTGGAATGTTGGTATATCATATGAGTAGGTGGTATATGCCATGGGTCTTGGTTGGATTTGTAGTAGATATGAGAGATCGAATAATGTAATTTTTATGGGGTCCATTTATGCTATGTTTTTTATATAGAAAATTATATAATATCATGTAAAAATGACATCATTGCATTATCCTCACTACCTTACTCCAAATTTAGTAGTATAGAGGCTTGATAGGTTCCCTCGATAGTAGGTAGATTTTGAGTGACCAGTTGTGTATTAATGGGCTCCCTTGTAGGGAGGGCATAGAGGATGAGAAGTTCATTTGGATGTAGCTAGGTGAGTGGTGGATGAATTATATCCATGACAGATGGTATGGAGGCCATGGTGGATGCATCCGAGTTGGGATGAGGATGGTACAAAGTTGAATCATGTTTAGAGGGTTTGATGGCTAAGATTAGAGAAGAGGGAGGTAGAGTTGTATCATTTTTATTAGGTATAGTGATAGTTTAGGTTGGTGCAAGGGATACATAAGTTAGGTAATATTTGATTTTGACATGCGATGTGGGATCCATCAGGTGTAGGTAGTGATCCCAATGTTACTTGATATTTGGATCCAGATAAGGATGACCCTCTTTTGGTATATTCAGGGTTGGATGATGAAGGTATGGAGGATGGATATCAAAGATGGTATCTTGAAATTAGATCCCTTAGGACAACTCCTAAGCTACCTCCACTATATGACTAGTGTTATATTGTAAGATGCAACAAGCGGTATAGGATTTTGCTCGTCAAAGGGAAGGGGATAGATCCAAGTAGAGGGAGGAACATAGATCTAGATAGAGGAAGGTACCCCAATAGCCAGGTGTGGTTGATGAGGTAGGGATAGCTGGTATTGGTAGAGAGGAGCTAGATATGGAGGTTATTTCTCATAGTGTATAGTTAGTTGCTCAAGAGGAGCTGTTGGCATTTTTGCCACATTTATTTGATCATTGATTATTCATGATTAAGATGTTGAAATTCTAACTTCCCCGCAGGTTTTGATGCAAAAAAGAGCAAAAAATGACTAATTTCGAAGACTGTCGTGAAATCACGACAAAAAGGCAGCAAGAAGAGTTAAGTTGAGAACCTGCGCAATATCGCGACGTGTCACAGAATCGCGGGTCGGTCGAGGAGAGAGAAAGAAAATGCAAAAGTTGCATGATTTCGCAACATGTCCAAAAATCATGGTCAAACCAGTCAACGGAGGGCAAAGCGATAAAAACGTAGCGAAATCACGACAAAACCAAGCCAAGGCGATGACAATCAAAAGTTGCACGATTTTGCAACGTAACTCAGCTGGAGGCACATAAGGCGGAAGGTGTAGCGAAATCGCTACGTGTTGCGTTTTCGTTGCGTGAGTAGACAAAAAGGCATAAGACCCAGGATGGTTGCGATTTTGCGACATTTGTGGGATGATGCTAAGCAGAGCAAAATATGTAGTGAAATCGCTATGCATTGTGTTATCGCGGCAAGATGGAGGAAAGAGTCTAAGGCACAGAAGTTGTAGCGAAATCACTACACTTTCAACAGTAAGGTCAAGCAAGACAAAACCGTCAGGAAATCATGACAGAAAGTGGGCACAATGGAGAAGGCAAAAAAATGTAGCTATTTCGTGACCTTTGCGGGATAGAGCACAATGAGACAGAACTTGTTGCATTTTCGTGATGCCTTGTTGACAAAAAGACTAAGTGCCGAGGAGTGTCGCATTTTTGTGAGTTATAAGCTGGGCCATACAGAATGCAGAAAAGTGGTAGCAAAATCGCTACATGGTGGATTTTCATGATGAAAAAGCCAAGACAGAGCAACAGGAGGATAATGCAACGATTTTGCATAGTGTTTCATTTTCGTGGCAATAGGGCAGAGGACGCGTATAATTGTACGAACATAGCAAAATCGTGACGCGTTGCGTTTTCGCGAGGCAAGGAAGCGAAGGAGATAAGGAAGTGGAATATGCAATGATTTCATGACAGGGAGGATTTTTACGGTTTCAAAGTGACAGAAGCATATGAAACCAAAAGACGTCATGATTTCATGACCTATTACATTTTCGTGACCTATGACAGTTTGGTGCCAAAACACAGTTTAAACGGCCCGAAGCATTTTTGTGAGTTTCGATGATTCAAAGCGGTCCAAAATTAAATGTGTTGCTGATTTCCAATGCAGTCAAGATAGAAGAACATTCCCAAGCTTCTAGAATTGAAGATTTCATTTATTTGAAGCTGCTGTTTGTGGTTTCTAACGGTTCATGCACATTTTCAAGAACATCATTTAATGAAGACGACTGCCGACTCTTTATTGCATTCAATTTCTGGGTTCTTCGAGGCTGCGATTAAGGATTATCTCCTTGTTTCCGTTGCATACATTGTAGATCTCGAGGAGGTCTGTCGAAAGTTTTAAATGCTGCAAAGAGGCAAGACCTCTATAAAAACCAATGTAAATCTCATTTGCAAGTATCGGGAGTTTGAGATACTTTTGCCGAAAGCTTGAAGTTCATTGCATGAATGAAAGATAATTGGCCTCTGATTTTTCAAGCGGCTGTTTGTGTGATTTTCCTTTCTGTTATTTACATTTCTAATATAACACTCATATTCCTTAGTTGTTGTTTCATTTGAATTCTGCATGTTGAGTTTGAATATTGCTTGTGAGGGAGTGAGTTCTGGACTGTAATCTTGGAGGGATTTTCTGCGCACGGTTGTAAGGGAATTAAGTTGATATCTTCTATTATTTGTTGTTGTTGTACTTTAAGTGATCTACTGTTATTCTTTTTCGATCTAACAAATTCGGCCTACGGCCATATTTCCTGTTTCTTTCTGCATCTACTTAATTCCTTTCCTATAAATTTGATCTAAAACCAAATTTAGAATAGTAAGGGAACCAGCCCACTCTGGATATTGGCCTGGGAGACATTTCTTTCTCCCAGCCTTTCAATTTTGGTCGGGTCTAGGGTGCATTTTCTATAAAAATCCTTTCTTGTGGCAGATTCGTGACCAACAGTTTTTGGCACGCCCGATGGGACAGACTTTTTCTGTCTCAAAAATATCCCATAGCATTGAAGGTTTAATGTTCGGCTTCATACTGTAAGATTAGAACATTTGGTGACTCTGATGTACTCAAAAATCTCTGAACGTGGATGCAGTGAAAGCTGTACTTCATGATCACGAGATCACAATCTAAAAAAGTTGGAGATCTTGTCTAGTTTTTTGAACTTGATAGTACAAGAAGTGGTGAGCATTCTAGGTTGGTTCCCCCATCATCATCTGCCATATCTACTCAAACCCCTAGTATTGTTCCTAGTTTTCCATCATCTTAGATACATACACTAGTTCCAATGGCCCAGTATCCTCCACCTAGGCAATTTTTAGCTTGGAATAGCTCGGGTGCCTTGAATCTCCAGGATCAAAATCTAGTTCCCTAGGCTACCTTGAAAGCATTGCCAACTTATTATGGTACAGGAAATACTGCATACAAACATCTTCATGATGTAGCTTCTCTAGCAGCCATTCACGACATAACAGATGAAGATGTAATGGTGAAGTTACTAGTGTTATCCTTGAGAGGAAAATTATTGTACTGGTATAGATCTCTGCAACCAGGCACTATTACATCCTGGTATTAGCTAGGAGAATTGTTAGTAAAGAATTTTCATGAACAGGCTGACCCATTTTCATTATTGCACCAGTTTAATGCGATCCAGAGGCATCCACAGGAGGCAATAGTAGATTTTAATGTTCATTTCACCAGGAGTTGGTAGCGAGTACCTGAAGGACTTCGCCCTACCCCTGAGCAAGCTACGTTTTAGTACCTCCGAGCATTTAATACAGATATTGGCTTGGCGATCAGGCAGTCCAATGTGATGACTTTCCTGGAACTATTTGAGCAAGCACAGAAGGTGGAGGTAGACTTGATTGCAATTGGCAGGCTTCCCCCAAAGGTAGCAATGCCCATTCTTCCTGATATTCCACAGCATTCATATCCTAGTTCTTTTTTGCAATCTATGACCACTATGTATCTTGTCCCATCATGGAATTCTAGTGCACCACAAATTGCACCTATCCCAGTTCCTCAGTTGTCTACCCCAAAAAATATTCAGTTGCTTGCACCCAGCATTCTGCCATTCCCTTCTTCTACCTTAGTTACAGCATTTCCGGCACCACCAGCACCTTTGCCATTACCAGCACCTCCTGCACCTATAAACCCTGATCCTTATACAGCACTCTTGTAAGAGGTAAAATCTGCCAATTCGAAAATTAGAGAAATGGGTAACAAGATCACGCTTATTGAGAGGAAGCAAGCTGAGCAAGATTTCTAGCCAAGGATGTTTCAACATCCTCCAATTACTAGAGACCAAGCTGCTTCGACAGGCAAAGCACCTGAGAAAAGCCTGACTGCTTTGGTAAATGAAGATGCAGTTCTTGTTGAGAGAACGTATTGGTGTTCGACTTGTAATGATCCTCATGGAGAAGACACCTGCATGGTCCATCTAAATTATGTGTAGACATTGGCTACTAGTTCTTCAGGAGGGCAAGTCAATATGATCTCTGAGGCAGGCCATAGCTTAATGACTCCACTGGAAGAGCGAGTTTCAGTTCTCACAAGGACTGGAAAGAAGTCTATGACAGTTGATCCTGCTGAGTTAGAGCCGTTAAAAGTGCCAACTAATTTGAAGAAGATAGTGAAAGCTCCTGTGCCAGTTTCAAAACCTGATGCGCCTGTTTTGCCAAAGGAACCTGTTTCCCATGGAGTTCAAGAAAGGGCCACAACTACATCGGCAAGATCAGAAGCAGAAGAGCAATCTCGAGAAAAGTTGAAGTATCCTTCATTGATGAAGAGGCTAAGAGTGGAAGCCACTTAGCAGTATCGAAGCAGATATGAACATCCTGTTGAAAAGAAGGACTTTGCTACAGTTGCATACAACATTGTTGAAGAACTGAAGAAGACACCAACTAAGGTTAGTCTTTACGATGCATTGCAGTTGCCTGGGCAAGTAGATTTATTGCAAGAATATTTAAAATCTGTGAAGGATAGTGAGGAAGGTCCTACCCAGACCATTTATGCTCAAGCTTTAACCACTTTTGTTACTGGTAAAAATAGACCACCCTCATTTTATCTATCATTGCAAATAGAGGGTTGGATCGTGCATAACTGCATGATCGACTCTGGAGCTGCTACAACTGTCATGCCTAAGGTAGTTTGTGAAGCAATGGGAATAGAATTCACATGAAGTAGTCTTGGAGTTTTGCAATTAGATGGTACTCCTGTAAAAATGGTTGGTGTAATAAAAGATGTCCCAATTGTCTTGCATACCCTACCTCAGATTATAGTCATTCAAGAGATCGTTGTAGTAGATCTAGAACCCTATTTTAGTATGTGCTTGTCCAGAGAGCTTACTGCAAATTTTGGAGGTTACCTGGCACTGGATTATTCCCACTTAGAAATCCCTTTTAAAGGCAAAAAACTCAGAATCCTGAATGAAAAACCTTCCTCTTTTCATATCGAGAAGTTGGAAGAAGCAGAGAAAAACATGCAGTCTGTTAACATGCTAACCGAAGAGTCAGAGGATTCTAATTTGATGCATGAGGTTTTAGATGAGCTCCAGTTGGACGATCAGTTTTCCATGCTTGATTTCAATGCCATGCTGGAGACTGAAATCGGCTGTTATTCTATCCTAAAACCCGAGGGTGGTACAAGGCAGGTAATTCCTAACCAAGATGATCAGAGCTCTGTTACAAGTCAACTATGGAAATTATATTTCGATGGGGCTAGATGCAAAAATGGTGTAGGTGCAGGTATTGTTTTGATTTCTCCTTCTGGTTTACAAAGAACATATTCATACCGTCTTACTTGGAATTGTACTAACAATGCTGCCGAGTATGAAGCATTATGATTGGGTTTGAAAAAGGCAAGGAAGTTAGGAATCGAACAATTACAGATTTTTGGAGATTCTGAACTAATTATAAACCAAGTAACAAACAAATGTATTTCTAAGCAGCATTACCTTAAAGCATACCGCAACCAAGTTTGGGACCTGTTTGAGTTTTTCACAGCTCTGAATATTCAAGCCATTTCCCGAGAGCTGAATAAGCATGCAGATCTTCTAGCATCTCTTGGAGCCAATTTTTCTCCTATTGAGCAGGTAGTCAAGAGACCAAAGACAGTAAGGATGGTGTACAGGCCAAGTGTCCCAGACAAAGATACTTTCTGGCAAGTCTTTGAGGATGATGAACAAATTGTCAATTTTTTTATTCATGAAGCTGCCACTGTCAAAGGGAGAACCCTGGAGCACGAAGAAGCTGAAGGATTAATTCAGTTACGAAATAATCACATTTCGAAGGGTCTTATAACTCTCGAAAGTTTGTTTGATCAGCATGATAGATCCAAGAAACATCGGATTGAGATTGACAAAAAAGAGTACATGGAGTTGCAGTTAGAACCCAATAAGGTCATCAAGGTTGGAGTTGATTCTACTCCTGATGAACTGCAAGAAATCAGGCAACTATGTCAAGAATTTTCTGATATTGTGGCTTGGAGTTATGAAGATCTGAAAGGATACGATAAATAGATTGTGTAGCATACTATTGAGCTAGAAGAAGGAGTTAGACCCTTCAGGCAAAAGCAGCGACCAGTTAATCCAAAATTGAAACTCTAATGAGGGTCGAGCTTGTGAAAATGCTGCAAGCCAAAATTATATATCCAGTTAAGCACTCAACTTGGGTTGCCAATTTGGTTCCAGTTCAAAAGAAGAATGGAGATATACGAATGTGTGTAGATTTTTGAAATCTGAATCGTGCATATCTGAAAGATCATTATCCCTTGCCTCGTATAGATCAAATACTACATGTTGTGGCTGGAGCTCAGCATTTTACACTATTGGATGGATTCTCTGGATATAACCAGATTTGGGTTAGAGATGAGGATCATTACAAGATAGCTTTCACAACAAAATGGGGAACTTTTGCTTATCAGTGAATGCCTTTTGGACTATCAAATGTTGGGGCTACCTTCCAAAGAGCCATGGACATTGCATTCAAGGAATTCTTGAACAAGATTATTGTTATATATCTTGATGACATGACTGTCTTTTCACATAGACGGGAAGATCATGCTTCGCATCTGAGGCAAATTTTTGGAAAGTGTAGAGAGTTTGGTATTTCCATTAATCCAAAGAAGTCAGTGTTTGCGGTGAAGGAAGGTAAACTCTTGGGGTATGTTATTTCAGAGGAAGGTTTAGCAATAGATCCAGCTCGAGTTGAAGCATTGAAAAAATTATCACTCCCTGCAAATAAAAAGGAACTGTAGTCTTTCTTTGGACAGATTAATTTTATCAGGAAGTTCATTTTTTATTTTGCCCAGGTTGTCAAACCTATGACCGAGTTGTTGAAGAAAGATGCAGATTTTAAATGGACAGCTCAAAGGAAAGATGCATTCTAAGAAATTAAAGATAGAATAGCGTAGGCTCCTATACTGATTAATCCTGATTATTCAAAGGATTTCATTCTGTATGCGGTTGGGGAAGATGAAAGTTATGCTGCAGTTCTCACATAGAAATGGGACGATGGGAATGAAAGGCCCATTGCTTTCCTTAGTCAGGTTATTTTACCTCATGAAACAAAGTATAATTTCATTGAAAAACATGTGTATGCTGTCATGAAATCTCTTAAGAAGTTTAAACATTTCATATCTCAGAGTAGAACAATTGTCTATGTTATACATCTTGATGTAATAAATTTCATCATTCAAGGAGATATGGGTGATAAACGTGCTGGTTGGGTTACCAAGATCCAAGATTTTGATGTTGAAATTCATTCGACTAAGCTAGTGCGTGGTAAGGCTTTATGTCAGCACTTAGCAAAGATGGCAGCATCTGAAATAGTTGAATATCAAGTAGATGATCTTGCTAGTGATAACAATCTGATGAACTTCTTAGTTCAGGAACAATATTGGGCAAATGACCTCATTGATTACTTCACAACTGGTAAATGCCCTTCAAAGTTGAATGCTTCACAACAGAGGAGGTTTCATCTGCAAGCTCTCAGGTATGTGTTGCTGCCAGAAGGATTGTTTTTTAAGAACATTGATGGTGTCCTTTTAAGGTGTGTCAAGGAATCAGAGAAGGCTAAACTCCTAGAGGAGTTTCATTCTAGCATATCAGGAGGACATTATGCAGGTAGACCCCTGGCTTTAAAAATCATTCGGGCTGGTTATTATTGGCCAACCTTGTTCGCAGATGCTTTCAGAACTACCCAAGCATGTGACAAATGTGAGAGATATACAGGAAGAGTTAGAAATGCATCACTGCCTTTGCATCCAATTTAGGTTGAAGCACCTTTTCAGCAGTGGGGGTTGGACTTTATTGGGATTATTGATCCAAATTCTTCAGTCAGACATAGGTATATTTTGATAGCAACAGATTATTTTATGAGGTGGTCTGAAGCTATTCCAACTAAGGTTAAGAATTAGAGTGTGGTGATTTCTTTCATTGAGGGGTTGATTACACGATTTGGCATCCCTGATGCTATTATTACAGACAATGGAACTTCATTTATTGGGGCTAAACTAGCTGATTTTGCAAACAAGTATGGTGTTTTCTTTAAAACATCCTCTAACTATTATCCTCAGGGAAATGGCTTGGCAGAGTCTACAAATAAAAATTTGCTTCAAATTTTAAAGAGGTCTTTGGGAGATAACAAGAGATCATGGCATATTCTACTGAATCAAGCTTTATGGGCAGATAGGATTTCAATCAAGAAGTCTATCAAGACTTCACCATATGCCCTGGTTTATGGAAAAGAAGCAAGGTTGCCCATTCATCTAGAGTTGCCAGTATTGCAGTAGTTGCAAGATTTTTAGGATGATGAAACAGATATAAATTCCTTGGATATGCGGTTGGCTCAGTTGTTACTATTGGAAGAGTAACGTTCTTTGGCATATGAAGAATTTTCTAAGCACACATAGGTTATTTCAAAGTGGTTCCATAAGAACTCTACTAAACGTCCACTTAAGGTGGGGGATTTGGTCCTGAAATGGAATGAAAACAAAGCCAAGCCTAGGAATCACAAGAAGTTTGATGCTCTGTGGGAGGGTCCCTTCCGCATTGTCAATGCTGGTGTAGCAAATTCATTTTATCTAGAAGACTTGGATGGCAGCCCACTTCCTATTTTAGTGAATGGCTTTCATCTGAAAGCCTACACTACCTGAAGATGAGTCCAGTATCACCTTGTACATATATAATAATAATAAAAAAAAAAAGTATCATTTTTATTTGTCCACCTCGGCTCTTTTTGCGTGCGAGCCGTAGGTGCCTTTTGTTTTTCTGTTCTCTTTTCCTTTCCCAGAAGTTGGTGGCTTTCTAGCAATTTCTTCCTTTCCCTTCCCTTTTTCTTCCCTTCCTTTCATCTTTTTCCTCCTTCTTCTTCTTTTTCTTCTGCAGTAAGAGAAAAGGCCATGGCTGTTGTTTCTTTTCCCTTTCCTATTATTCCTGCTTCTTCTTATCCCTTTCTTCTAAGTTCTGTCATTTTAGCATTTATTTACAGTTTATTTTCCTAGTTCATTCTTATTTCACTTCCATTCCATAACTACATTCATTCTCATTCCCCTTCCATCGCAGTTGGTTGCATAGTGACATTCTGTTACTGTATCTACTACATTCCTTCATTACTTCACCATTTCTTCACTCCACCATTCCATTTGCATTTCACCACCTACACATTCGTAGGATCTCATTCCATTATGTCATCTCATTCCATCCATTTTCATTCCATGATCAGTTGAGCCAAATGCAGGTTCTTTCAATTTCAGTCATTCAGCAAAAGTTGTTGCAGCAGTCCATTGAGATGTACCACAGTAGCTAACTTTCTGTTCTAATTTTTCATGACTCTGTTGCCCAATGGATTCAGGCCTGGGATTCTTGCATACAACAAAATTGTATACCCCACAAGCTGCCAAGAATGTTGGCATTTTTGCCACATTTATTTGATCATTGATTATTCATGCTTAAGATGTTGAAATTCTAACTTCCCCGTAGGTTTTGATGCAAAAAAGAGCAAAAAATGACTAATTCTAAAGACTATCACGAAATCACGACAAAAAGGCAACAAGAAGAGTTAAGTTGAGAACCTACACGATATCGCGACGTGTGGCAGAATCGCGGGTCGGTCGAGAAGAGAGAAAGCAAATGCAAAAGTTGCACGATTTCGCAACATGTCTGAAAATCATGATCAAACCAGTCAACAGAGGGCAGAGCGATAAAAACGTAGCGAAATCACGACAAAACCAAGCCAAGGCGATGACAATCAAAAATTTCACGATTTCGCGACGTAACTCAGCTGGAGGCACATAAGGCGAAAGGTGTAGCGAAATTGCTACGTGTTGCATTTTCACGACATGAGTAGACAAAAAGGCATAAGACCCAGGATGGTTGTGATTTTGTGACATTTGTGGGATGACGCTAAGCAAAGCAAAATATGTAGCAAAATCGCTATGCGTTGTGTTATCGCGGCAAGATGGAGGAAAGAGTCTAAGGCACGAAAGTTGTAGCGAAATCGCTACACTTTCGACAGTAAGGTCAAGCAAGACAAAACCGTCGCAAAATCATGACAGAAAGTGGGCACAATGGAGAAGGCAAAAAAATGTAGTGATTTCGTGACCTTTGCAGGATAGAGCACAATGAGACAGAACTTATTGCATTTTCGTGACGCCTTGTTGACAAAAAGACTAAGTGTCGAGGAGTGTCGCATTTTCGCGAGTTATAAGTTGGGTCGTACATAATGCAAAAAAGTGGTAGTGAAATCACTACATGGTGGATTTTCACGATGAAAAATCCAAGACAGAGCAACAGGAGGATAATGCAGCGATTTTGCATAGTGTTTCATTTTCGTGGCGACAGGGCAGAGGACACGTATAATTGTACAGACGTAGCGAAATCATGACGTGTCGCATTTTCGCGAGGCAAGGAAGTGAAAGAGATAAGGAAGTCGAATATGTAGTGATTTCATGACGGGGAGGATTTTTGTGGGTTCAAAGCGGCAGAAGCGTACAGAACCAAAAGACGTCGTGATTTCGTGACCTGTCATGTTTTCGTGACCTATGACAGTTTGGCGCCAAAACACAATTTAAACGGCCCGAAGTAGTTTTGTGAGTTTCAATGATTCAAAGCGGTCCAAAATTAAATGTGTTGCTGATTTCCAATGCAGTCAAGATAGAAGAACATGCCCAAGCTTCCAGAATTGAATATCTCATTTATTTGAAGCTGTTGTTCGTGGTTTCTAACGGTTCATGCACATTTTCAAGAACATCATTTAATGAAGACGACTGCCGACTCCTTATTGCATTCAATTTCTGGGTTCTTCAAGGCTGCGATTAAGGATTATCTCCTGGTTTTTGTTGCATATGTTGTAGATCTCGAGGAGGTCCGTCAAAAGTTTTAAATGTTGCGAAGAGGCCAGACCTCTATATAAAGCAATGTAAATCTCATTTGCAAGTATCGGGAGTTTGAGATACTTTTGCTGAAAGCTTGAAGTTCATTGCATGAATGAAAGATAATTGGCCTCTGATTTTTCAAGTGGCTGTTTGTGTGATTTTCCTTTCTATTATTTACATTTCTAATATAACACTCATATTCCTTAGTTGTTGTTTCATTTGAATTTTGCATGTTGAGTTTGAATATTGCTTATGAGGGAGTGAGTTCTGGACTGTAATCTTGGAGGGATTTTCTGTGCACAGTTGTAAGGGAATTAATTTGATATCTTCTATTATTTTTTGTTGCTATACTTTAAGTGATCTACTGTTATTCTTTTTCGATCTAACAAATTCGACCTACGACCATATTTCCTGTTTCTTTCTGCATCTACTTAATTCCTTTCCTGTAACTTTGATCTAAAACCAAATTTAGAATAGTAAGGGAACCAGCCCACTCTGGAGATTGTCTTGGGAGACATTTCTTTCTCCCAGCATTTCAATGTTGGCCGGGTCTAGGGTGCATTTTCTATAAAAATCCTTTCTTGTGGCAGATTCATGACCAAAAGGAGCATATTTAGGCATTGGAGATCGAGCTATCACAACTACAAGCCTATATGCAACAATAAGAGATGGAAACTCCTACGAGTAGTGGAGGTCATTGCTCCTGTAAGAGGAGCTTTAGGTAGCACAGGCAGAGGTGATGATGACCTTGTGATAAGACTCATTTTTCTAGACTCTCTATTATCAATAAATTTTTGGAATAGTAGAGGATGCCTATGCCAAAGTCAATGAGAAGTCAAAGTCATGCATGGTCAAGGCCACAGATAGTGACTCAGTCTATGAATATACCTCTAGTAGGGCCATAATATGTGGAGGAGGGCTAGGGATATCATGGATAGGAGATGGTATGCCAAGTTTTGATATTTGTACCATGCTTCCTCGATGACTAAGTATGTCAAGAATTTTTATTGTGACATACCGATCCAACATATGCATATGTATTATTCTCGAGATATATATACCATACTGTATTTTTTATTTTTATTATATTATGTTTATGTATGTATATGTATATTTTATTATGGTGTATGAATGATATTGAATGCCTTATGTTGATACATGTTGTGAATGATCTAAATTATAATGCACATAATCATGCTGGTTTTAGCCGAAATATAGTTTGGAAAAATATGAAGTGTGAAGACAAGTAATGATGGATAAGAAGAAGAATAAGGTAATGTGGAAGATAATATTCAAAAGAGATCATCTAAATGTGTTGGGAATGTCCTTATAACAAAAATGTTTAAACAATAACCCACGAGCATGTGTGTTTGTGTATGACCAAAATGGAGACTGCCCCTCACGTGTGGTCATGAAGTGGATCTTGTATGGGGTATATTATCATGCTAAATTCAAATAAACACAACCCAATAGGTATATAATATGGGTAATAATATAATTATCAGAAAGTGATCGATATTTTTACATGACACCCACTATGGGTGTGTCCTCAAAATGGGGTAGAATACCCTGTGATGATGGTTAAAAGGATAAATCAAAGGAGTGAATGGGAAATGGTACAAAAATAAAATATGGAAATGGATACTATATCCCTTGATTTGAAGGAGGATCATACTTATTTTTTCAAAAATCAAGGATATGAAAGTGTCGCAAATGACTAATCATGAAGGCTATAATTTCCCTATATGGGGGGGACTTTACTAGGCATAAAAATCCTAGCCTAAATGGAGTGCATATGGGTAAAATCTAACTAGGTATCATACCATGCCATTGTTGCAAAGTACCCATGCAACTATATGATCAAGCAATTATATATGATCAAGCAAGCCATGCAAAATATATAGGTTATGTAAAATATGATAGGCAATCATGCAATATGACTTAAGCAATCATGAAAATGTATTGTGCAAAGATAGATGAATGTGAAGTACAAATATAATTATTGATTTAGTATAAATTACCTATGATAATATTCATACATGTCCAATGAAGGTATTATGACAATAGGCTTATGGTATATTAGCCAATCAAGATCCATCGTAAACCTTGGTCATCCTAGAAATGAGGTCAAGTCCATTAATGACTAGTGTGTGGATAGTGAGTTTATTTCCTGTATTGAGCCTAATTATGATGCAAATCAATCTCAAACCAATGTGTGTACCTATGAAGTTCATTTACCACTCGAGTATGGCAATGACACAAGCCAATTAGGAACCATTGTGTGTATAGATGGTGAGTTCATTTACCAATCTTGGATATAATAATACTAAACCAATCATGGGAAGAACCAAAAAGCTAGCGTGTTGCCACACATGAGCATGCCCCACTACCAGTAAAGCATCTATAGCCTCAATGGAGATTAGCTCCATAGTCGAATAATAAGATTCTAGGCTCTGGGAAATTATATTCTCAACCAGTTGGATCGAATCCTAATGAAAATTAAATCCTATCCTTAATACCTGGATCCTATTATTATTATGTGTTTGTAAAAATAGTTAGATCTTTGGGAAATTATATTCCAAACTACTCAAATCGAGTCCTGATGGGAATTTTACCCTATCCTTACTAATCACTCTTTTATTTTTTTTGCATAATTTTGTAAAGAATATATTTATTACCATTTTTGGACTATGTGTGTAATGGGATAAGCAAGAAAAACTATTCATTTGAAAGTTCCATACAATCATGGCATCATCCATCTCTAATGCAAGATCTTATCAATAAAAGTGACTTTGTTTGGTTCAATAATGACAGATTCAGTTCCAAAAACTCAAAAAAATAGAGAGAATTGTGTTTTGATTCAAGAGAGTTTTTTGATCAATGCCAAGCATAAAATTTTTATTAAGATGTGAATCATGTGGTTGGTTCAAGATGAACTCTTAGTTAGTTAGGAAGATCAATATTACCTATGAAAATGATGATATTTTTCTAAGATTGAGGTGACATGATGGATAAGTATGACCATATGATATACATAATTTAGCTAATCAGAATTAGTAGGTGCAATATGCAATCTATATTATGTAAAATATATGATTATGGATATGCAATGCAATATGGAAGTGATAATTATGCAATATGAGTTGTGCAATATGTTCTATGTACAATATGCAAGGTGATTTATGCATAGTATTTTTTAAAGTGAATTATATTTATCGGTTCCTTAAAGTATTTTCCTTCCAATGTGGCCAAATAATATGCATCCAATCCAAACATAGTGGTTATGACAAAAGGTCCTAAACAATTAGGTTTAAATTTTTCTTTTAGATCTAATTGAGCATTAGTGTTGCATTGATTTTCTCTAAGAACAATTGTGAATATTTTTTGAAAAGGATCTCTTAAGTCTTTCTTGATGAGCACAAATATTTTTCTATCCCATAGTGCATGGATATTATGGTAGTTGAGAAAGGATAAAAGAATATTGGATGGTAAAATTCTCACAATTAAGTGATGGCGAGGTGATGGACAAGTTGGAAAGTGATTGATCCATGAGGGAATAAGATGTAGAAGGTGATGATGATGATAGGGAGGAACAGAATGGAGAACCAAATGGTTTGATCATTGAACACTATTCAAATGGTTGTGGGTGACTATGGATGCTGATAACTTGATTCTTGAATTCAAATTTGATACATTGATGTAATGTAGATGGCACTGCCTTCATAGCATGGATACATGGATGCTCTAAAAGTATATTATATGATGTGGTATAAGATATGACATAAACACATGTGTCAATAATCCAAGTGCTGACCTAAAGTGGGAGGGATATGATGACGTAGGATTCCTATGATTCATTATTGAATGCTTTGATGATCAAATCATATTTTATTAGGTCCTCGTATTTAAAGCCAAACTTTTAAAAAAATCATATGTGCAAATGTTAAGGGAGGACCCATTATCTACTAACACCCTTTTGATAAGGATATCTCCAATCATCATTATAATGTAAAGAGGATTGTCACCCTATGAGGGATGTCTTCATCATAAAAATCTATATGGTCAACCCTATAAGAAGCCACAATATTAATTACAGAGGTGGGATGAATATCTTGTGGTATAAGCATTTGACTCAAATATTTCATCAATTCCTTATTATGGATGGGGGAATACTGAATAAGCTCCAAGAGAGAAATCTTAGTCGGTGTATGGGTGAGTTGATGTTTTATATCAAGAGGTGGATTTTGTTGAAATTTTGTCACATTATCATTTTTTTGCGATGTCCTCAAAACTAAAGGAGGCTTAGAATTACCACTTGCATGTGGTGAAGGTGACTAAAGTGGGATTTTTGGTTGTGGATATTGTTGTGAAGGTTGAGCCTGAGCTTGTTTTTGAGTTGTGACCCCAATCATACCAACCGTGTCATTGGATGGCAAGAGAAGTTGGATGATAATGAGACGAGAAGGTGAAATGGGTTGAACAAGATGGGTCCCATAATATGTTGGTTGCTCCAATGGAAGTAAGCGGTGCATAGGGGAGTGAATTGGTAAAATATTGATGTATGGACCATTGAAAATAAAATGGTTTGTGATAGGCATAATAGGAGTAGATTCCTCCTTTGAACTATTGGAGGTGATTGACATGGTATCATAATGGGTGTCAGACTCACTATCAAAGTGATCGAAAGTCAAATATTGATGGGCTTTCTCTTGGTATTCCTTGATTATAGTAGTAGAATAATGTTTGAAGGCTAAATTATCCAAATATAAACAAAAGAAGAAGATAATTTGAATATTTTAATTAATTTCAATGTTTAAGATTAAATCCATTAAAAGAATTGAAATTAATTAAATCAAATAAAGTTATATATATATATATATTCTTAAAAGAAAAATTATTTATCTATATATATTTTATATATAAGTTTCAAATAAAATAAGAAACTATAATATATATATTATAAAAAAATAAAAAGATAATAAAAAAAAAAATTATTATTATATATGGTATATAATAATAAAAATAAAATAAAAAATACAATAAAACATTTATATATATAAGTACATTAATAAAAAATTTTAAAGGTTTAAGGATCATGATTGCTAAGCATTGTTTGAATTGAACTATCAAGGCCCCTTGTTAACTGTCACTTGCATGTTTTGAGTTATTCTGGTACACATACGTTTTATTTAATCTTCATTGATTATACACATGCATGAATGTTTGCTTACAAGAACCTTGGAGAAATGGATGA
Source organism: Wollemia nobilis (assembly GCA_028583015.1). Taxonomy (NCBI): domain Eukaryota; kingdom Viridiplantae; phylum Streptophyta; class Pinopsida; order Araucariales; family Araucariaceae; genus Wollemia; species Wollemia nobilis. Next base: position 931,883 of record JAQPPZ010002662.1, read on the forward strand.
TTTCATCTAATTTCTTTGCAAGAGAGATTTTTCAACTTAATACTCTATTTGTGGTGATCATTTTGCAATAGGGTAAAATATTCACTCAATAGTAGGTAGGTTATGAGGCATAATGTGGGTGCAAGGTAGGAATGGTGATGCTATTATTAAGGGGATTGGAAAAATAAGTATTGCCCTATTGGAATGGGTATGTCATGTGAAAGAGGAATATGGAAGCTACTGTGATAGCAATAGTGGTGGGAGACAATAAGGAAGGGAGGAAAATGATGAAAGAATAAGAGGTTGTAACAAGAAAGATATTGAATATGGATGAAATTATGGAAGAGGTTGACTACAATTTATCGAAGAAGCTTTTGAAATTCCCTTGACACTAATGGTCATGAAAGTACCATAAATAGGTTGGTATTGGATAGGAAGGGTAGTGTTGTACAAGGGATTGATGTATGTAGTGTGGTGTGGTGGAGTGAGGCTATATGAAGCTTCAACCAAGGGTGCATTAGGGACAAGATGATAAAATATAGGGTGAAGGTAAGAAGCCTCACCCCTCACAAGACGGGCTTCTTCTTCCATGGCTCATTCAAAAGTAGCATGATTACCCTTTATAAACTTTCAAAGATGGTTAGAGGATCTGAATGAAACACGTCCATCGACCCCTTCTATATGATTGAGTTCACCTTTTTTTTGTCATGTTCTGTGGATTCAATGTTAGGGTTTTTTATCAATTTGATCATTTTTAGGACCCTCTATTTCTTTACCATTCCTAAGATTCATGGTCATGCTTTGAAAATAATAAAAAATAAAATAATCACTTAAAGAATAAGTCACACAAAATATTTTTCCTTATTTTACTGATTAGAATCACAAATGGGTAATAAAAAGACTTTCACTCTTTAGGATTCCCTTGTTCTTGATTAATATTGTTCATGTGACTAAATTCTTTCAGATAATTCATTAATGTGGTCTTGATTAGTGAAAAGGAAGAATATATGATGAAAATAAATATGCTCTTCCAACAAAATCCTCTCTCAAAGTTATCCCAAATCCATATAATCTTAGTCATCTATTTATCCCAAGAGTAGGAAGTGTACACCACTTAAAACCCAACTTTAACAAGTTGGAGGGTTCGATCTCAAACACTCACTAAAACTTGATACCACCTAATGCCAAGCATGGAATGGAACTAGAGTGAGCGTCAATATGGGGGGAGAATGAAAGGAAGAGAAATGTGTAGTAGAAAAGAAAAATGGTTGATGGTGTGATGGTTTGAACCCTTAACGCATGATTTAATGTCGGGTTCACCAAAGAATGTAGAGGGAAACATTTGCACCCCTTTCCTTCTAGGTAAAATGGATCTATGACTAAAATGGGGATGGGACATTTGCACACGCAAACCTTGATGTTAGGGGTACCTGGTGGCATGCCTCCTTTGGAGAGATTGAATGTATTAAGATTCACCAAGAAGTATTTTTTAGACTACTTTTAAGTCTAGTCGAGGGTGTTTTTTTAAATGCATTTGTTTTAATTTACAAACACCTAAGTTGAGTCAAATGCAAATAAAACCTAGACTATATGCAATTTTATCTTTCTTGAAGACAAATGCGCAACAAACAAGTTCTAAGCTACAATGCATTTTTAATTTTATTCTCATTCTTTTGGCATTTTGAATATTTTTCATAGGAATTCAAGAATAGAATAAATGTAGCATAGAAATATAGAAATATAATAATAAGATAAATTTGATAGAACATCTACCTAATATAGATGTTTTCCCAGAGTGATTTCATAGTCTATAAGTCAATTTTATAACCTGTAATGTGAATTCATGGTCTACAAAGCGATTTCGCTAAAAACTTGCAAAACTATGTTCACAAAACCCTAAAAAAATGATTAGCATTTGGGGACCTACTTAGGCCACTATATGATTGAGCTTGGAGGCACAATAGTCAATACGCCTTGGTTATTTTAGCATACCATTCATAAATAATGTGAATCATTAACCTTTCAAAAGCAAAGGCAAAATAGATATAAAATAACTTAAGCAACGTAGAAAACTTAATGCTAACAGAGGTAAAATAACCTAAATATAGTATGCAAAATGAGCTAATGTTCTTGGAGATGAAGATTTATCCCCAATTCCCTAGGTCAATGAATTCACAACATGTAAGCAAATTCATGGCTAGTAAGCAAATTTGTGGCTAGACCTATTTCCAATGAAATAAGAATACAAAAAGAAATACAAAATGATCTGGTTTTGATATTCATTTAGCTTCACTCAAAAATCCTTGTCTACAATTATACATGATGGTGTCTCTCTGTGGAGTAATATATAGACATTGTTGGATGAATCTTGGATTACTTGACTCTTGCTTTTCTTATGCCAAGTCTCATGAATCTTGGCTTCTCTACTTGACACTTGCATACACATGACTCTATCTTATATGCACACTTGGACATGACTCTTCAAGTAACACTTCCTAATATAAAGAAAATTATGCACACTTACATATGAGGAACTTGTGCACATTTATACACATAAACACTTACACATTTATTTAAATGACACTTGTGCATTTCCTGCATATTATTACATTACATAAAATATTTACTCACACTCTAATCTAGGACACAAACCTAATCTAATATTTACAAGGTTGTACCAAGGAAGGTGCATTGGCATGTACTAAATAATGTCATATTCTCTAACAATTTTTTTATTAGTTGGAGAACCTTGAGTATTTGGTTAAAAAACAACATTGCATTAAGTTTAATTTCAATAGAAAGAAATTAAATTGCTTTATATAATATGGTTTGGTAGAATGGACTATTTTATTTTGTTATTATACTTTAATAAAGGTATAGATGAAGGTTCTTTCTATTTTATTATTGTTTTGGAAGTTTTAATTAAGATTTGATAAATGGACATAAAATATTATGTAAGGCTTATATAATGGGTTTTCAAGGCTTATATATATAAGGAATCCCTTATAGAGATAAGTTTGGGATTCTCTCAGTGATGTTGTATGGTTATGCTTTCATAAAATTTCTTGCATTCATGGTTTGTATCTTACATGGTTAATTGTGTTTATGCGTGATACATTTTAAGTTGCATATGCATGTAAGAGTAGTCCTAATACCTAAGCTTTTAAACTAAGTTTGTGGGAATGGAGTGATTCGAAAGAATATCATGAAAGGATAGATGAAGATTAGAATCCTTCACATTACTATGTAATAGTGCTTAAAAAAAAAGAGTTACTTGAAAGTAAATGTTTTGATTATGTATAGCATTGTTGAAGGAAAATATGTTTGTCTTGATTATGTATAGCATTGTTGAAGAAAAATATACTTGGTTAATTTACTTGAGTAGCAATTTCAAGAATTGTGCAAAGATGAAGGATTATATATATTGTGATTCTCTTATGTAATAATTTGAAAATATTATTATGATTTCAATGGAAAGTATATGGTGGAATGTAATTCCTAGATTAATGGTTATAATTTCTTCAAGATTTTGTTGCATCCTATCCATTTACTTAATTAAGAAACTTCTAAATGCTAGTATTATGAATTTTAAAGTATTTGAATTTACTAGTTTAGCAATGTGGTATGTGAAAATTAAATAATATAATACTTTATTTTCTTTTTGGAGATATTTTATTTGTTATATTTATGAGCCTTGGGTTTGGTTGGGATTTCATGGGCTTAAATATAGAGCCATATTAGGACCTTGGAGTCAATAAGATGACCCAATCATAGGATGAGTTGTGATTATATAATAACCAGGTATTTGTGAATCATGTGAGGAGTTGTGATGATGCAATAACCAGTTATTTATAAATTTGGGAGGATTTGTGATGATGCAATAACCATATAATTGTATATGATACACCTTGAATGGTTAGGCTCGGGCATCCCAAAATGGTGAGACCTTTGGATCATTCAAAAACTTATTTAGTGGTGGCAACTTGAATGGTGAGGATTGAGTGTCCATGCTCAATACTATGTGTGTGGTAATGGCCTTAGTTATACCAGAGAGGTGTGGTAACTAAGCACTAAGGAATTATGCCATAATAATCCTACATAGATGGACTTATGTAGGGTTATGGAAAATATGTTCTTCTTTAAGTGTTATGGGCCTTAAAGGATAATCCCTACATCATGGTCAAGTTGTCCTATACTGGTGAGGGTATAGTAAATTTTGGGGGACCACTATTGGCATCCTTTATAAATAGTGAGGTTTAGAAATGTGAACCCCAAAAATATAGGATGTTGGGTACTCTTGTCCACTTAAGTGTCATCTACAATGATATTAAACTCAAATTATGGTTATGCCTTATAATTCTAAAAAATATTGGGTCTTCTTTTTGAATCCCTACCTTTGAAAAAATATATCTCCCTTGGGTTGAGGTGGTGGGTTGTTACAGTTGGTATTAGGGATCTCGGTCATAGGATTAGAAGCTTCCATAGAGAGAACCTAGGTTTATCCTTGGTTTGATGTGCTATTTTGGGAAAACTTACTCTTTTAGGGACCTTAAATTAATTTTGGATAAGATGGGTATTTCATGTCATTTAGACCAATCAAACCAAGGTGTAAAAATCCTAGACAATATAGTTTATTATTACAAAAACACATATGGTGAGGCAATTGTGACCATGATCATTATAATATGAGTGATAATGGTTATACCCAAGATGACATTTTACGATGAGGTAAGTGTGACCATGATTATTATCAAATGGATAATAATGATCATACTTGGGATGACACATTATACATTAAGAACACAAACTTATGCTGAGACATAGATAGATAGTAGTGTATAGATAGTAGTATCAATAGTAGTAATCAAAGCAATGCACAAAACACTATACATAATAGAGATAAATTATAATGTGGTTCACCCAATGTGGGCTACCTCCACAGAGAAATTTTTTCTTCTAAATATTTCTCAAATAATCTCTTGGGAATCCTTCCCAATTACAATGTTTATGGACTTTTATCCAAAGGATATTTTGATCCCCTAAATCTAGTTTGTGGATCTCTATCCATAGGAGAAATCCTCCTCTGCTCTGGATGGTGATCCTATAGAAGATAATTCCTCCACTACACTGACTGTGGATCTCTCTCCACTTGAAGACTCTTGTCCTCACTTAGAAAACCTATCATCAATGTCCTAGCTGATGTATCTTTATCCACTAAAGACTCTATCCTCTTTGCTCTATCACCTCCAAAGCTTTGTCTCAATACTATACTAAACACAGTCTAGTTGGTCTAGCACAACTATGCTCAATATATTACACTAAACATAGTATATTTGGTCTAGCACAAATCTGATCAACTCTTGAACTAAACATAGTCCAGCTAGTCTAGAACAAGTCCACTCAAATTTATACTAAACACAATTCATTTGATCTAGCACAAATATGCTTAATATGTCCACTCAAAACCTTCTCAAATATTCTCAATAGGTCCACTTAGAACCTATACAACTCTGCTCAACATGTCCACTTAGAACTTGTTCAAATTTTCTCAATAGGTCCACATAGTACCTATCCAAAATTACTCAACAAGCTCACACAGAACTTGTCCAAATATGCTCAATAATTCCTCTCTAGGACTTGCTCAAATCCATATTGCAATCTTCCACAAAAGCTCACACAAAATTAGTCCACAATCCTTCTCAAATACTTACCTCAAATCAGCTTAACAAGTCCACACATAACTTGTCCAATCTCATATAAGCATAAAGAGAATTGTTAGAGACTCAATATGTTCTATACTCAATGCTCAATCACTTTCTCAACTCAATCTCATAGAAGCATAAAGAGAATTGTTAGAGACTCAATATGTTCTATACTCAATTCTCAATCACTTTCTCAACTCAATCTCATATAAGCATAAAGAGAATTGTTAGAGACTCAATATATTCTATAATCAATGCTCAATCACTTTTTCAACTCAATATCATAGAAGCATAAAGAGAATTATTAGAGACTCAATATGTTCTATTTTCAAAGCTCAATATCAACTCAAATCAGAATATAGAATAGTTTGTTTCATGGAACTTGAACAACCACTTAATACATCCACTTGACTAGGCTCAATCAACTCTACTCAATCAATCACCTCAATAACAACCCTTTCTCACAAACCCTAGTCCAAGCATGTATCAACCAACTCAAAATGTTTCCAATAATATTCAAAAACAACTCTCACATAACAATGATACTCATGTTTTTTTCAAACCCTAGTTCAAGTTCTTTGCATAACATCTCATTTCAACAATAATGCTAATAAAACATTCTTCATATAACAATGATACTCATATTCTCTTCAAACCCCAACTCAGGTTTTTAACACAATCAATGGCTTCAACAACAATTCTTGTAAAAAAATATTTTTAATCAAAACTCTCAATTCATAAAACCTTGAAGCATTAACTCAAATACTTCACTCAACAAATGGTCTTTAACAACAATGCTTATCAAACAAGGTATAATCACAACCCTTAATCCAGAAAACCTTGAAGCATTAACTCAACCACTTTCAAAAAGGAAACCCTAATCAATTCCTTTTAACTACAAAATTAATTTTCAATAAGGCCAATCACCCAACTCAACAAAGAATAAATTTACCCATACCTTTTATTGAAGAGTAGTTGTCCACACAAATCTGCCACACTCACAATTATTTATTTGAAAATCTCAATAAGGGTTAGAGGATAATTTTCTTCAATAAAATATATCACAAAAATAATATCAAATTTACACCTTATCACTCCAACTTAAATAATAATAAATATCATCACAATAGTCACCAAAAAACCTTAACTCAAAATAACATACCATCCACAAATTCTTAACCTTTCAATATTCCACAATAGCAATTTTAAGACTTTAAAAATAAAAACAGAAATCTTCTTATAAATCCTAAAGGTAATTCTCAACTACCACACTTTATTACAAAGCAACCTTTCCAAACTTTCAACCACCACAAACCTTATACCTCCAACTTAGGCATTCAATAAAATAAAATATAAAAATGTTACCCTTTCCTTTGGAGAGTTTTGAACTCTCAACGCAGCCCACACAAACATCTTTACCCATGGCGCAAACCACCACATGATCTACAAGCTTGTTGGAGAGGAAGAAGCACCATGTGCATCAAAACGTTATGCCTTCCTTGCCTTGCAAAAAGTGCGCCTTACGTTTGGCACTCTCAACACACCCACCAAAGCACTTCTGCCAAGATTCGAATGCTATCCACCTTGCACACAAAATGTACGCTTGCAGCCTACTTTCCACTAGGCCAAGGCGTCTTGTTGGATTCCAACTAATCAACGTTTTTTGTTTTGTTTCCTTTCACTGTCAAGAAAAACATGAAATTCACACATCCGTTTCATGAGCTCTGTATTAATTCGTATGCTATTCTCTTTTCAATCGAGCAAGGATGATTTTAATGTCCTTTGGGAATAGGTTTAAATATTAATTTTTCCTCCTTTGCTTGGAACGTCAACGCTTCAAAACGTAGTTAACCCTCATGACGTGGGCGAGGATTATCAAGGCCTTTGGTCTTAAAGCCAACCTTTGGGTTTATTAAAATAATTTTTGACTTTATAAAACCCACTTTTTCCTTTTAAAACATTATAATAAAAATTACAAATATTTTATTTGGGTTTTCACCATGGTATATTTTAATATTATAATAACCACTAGTATAATATTAACCTTCGATAATGTACCTTTAATATTTATTTATAAAATTTAAATTCATACTGAATTTAAATAATTTATAAAATAAATATTAGAACTCCATTTTAACTTCTGTCTTTTGCACTATTTCACTTGATATTTGGCCTTCTTCCTGGATATCAAATAACCATCTTTGTCCCCTGTATTTCCTGTTGAAATATTTGTTTTTACTAATGACTTCATCTAGTGACATCAATGATAAATTTGACTTAGGGACTCAAAATGTCCAAAAATCTACTCCTTTTTCATTGATGGCAACTCATATCCTGTTACTGAAACCTGACCTTTCTTTTTCTTCTACTCCCCCTGGGACATTGCTCCCCCTGGCTCAATGCTCTCTCAAATATCAAATCTCTCCCATATCAAATCTCTCCCCAGTACACAAATCACACAAATATCTCCCCCTTTGACATCAATGGCAAAGGGTCACCTTTGGGTCTCAAGGCTAAGAATGAGGCTCTTAGCTTAGCCCCTCCCCTACCTTCTATTAAGGTGGTTAATTTTAGGGTGGGAGTATTTCTACTCCCCAAAAGCACTGTTCTTTACCTTTATCTTTTCCCTTCTGAGTTTTCTGAATCCTCTGACTATTTCTATCCAAGTCATCATTCATGTTCCTGTCATCATTCCTATTCCTATTCTTGTTATCATCCATATTCCTATTCTTGTTCCTGTTATTATTCTCATCCATGTTCTTGTTCTTGTTCCTGTTCCTGTTCCTATTCATATTTCTGTTCCTGTTCATGTTCATATTTTTTTTCATATTCATGTTCCTGTTCAAACCTATTTCTGGAATATTTGATCTACACCATATTGTTGTGTAACCATAATTATTGCACTTATAACACTTAATGTTATTATTACTTGGAGGTGCAAATGTCTTATTATTTCTCCTAGTGAAGCCATATCCTCTTCTGTCATGAATCTTACAATTCATTGCCTTGTGACCTGTTGTGGTTGATCCACAACACACCCCAAAATTGGGGACCCACCTTTTTGCAGGCTTGCAGGGAAGGATCTCAGTGACCCAGATGCCAGAATTGAAGAAAAAGAGAAAATGCCCAAGTGTAGAAAGGGGTCGCGAAATCGCGACATGTCGAATCGCGACATGTGCGCGCATCGCGACCGAAGCCGGAAAATTGTCGCGAAATCGCGACATGTCGAAAAATCACGGTCAACGCGGTCAACGGCAACAAAACAGAAAAGCGGTAGCGATATCGCGACAGAGAAAGCTGCATGAAGGTCCGAGGGGGAAAACGTCGCGATATCGCGACAGGTTTTGCCAAGACGTACGGATGATGAAAGGTGTCGCGATTTCGCGACGCATTTTGGCATAGTTGTACGGTACAAGGAAGATGTCGCGAAATCGCGACTGAAATGAAAATCAGGCTCGAAGCAGAGAAACGGTAGCGATTTCGCTACGCCTTGCGGAAAGAAGACTCAAAGTTCAAAACGTAGGCGATATCGCACGCAACAATTTCATAAAGGCCAATCGAGGGTAGCGATAGCGCTACAAGTTTAGTGAGAGAGGGCTTGAAACAAAAATGGTAGCGAATCGCTACCATGTCACAAGGAGAAGGCTTGAAACGAAAGTGGTAGCGAATCGCTACCACATTTCAAAGGGACGCGGCAAGGCCAAGGTGGTAGCGATATCGCTACCACATTTTGAAAAGGGCTCAAAGTTAGAAAGTGGTAGCGATATCGCTACCATTCGAAGAGGAGGGCTCAAAATGTTAAAAGGGTAGCGATATCGCTACGAGAAGTTGCCGGAGGTAGACAAATTAAAAACGGTCGCGACATCGCTACGGGGAGCTGATGAAGGCGTACGACAGGAAAGCATGTAGCGATATCGCGACATGTCACGATTTCGCGACATGTCGCCATATCGCGGCTAAGAAGATGAACAGGCAGACTTGCAGTTTTGTCATTTTTTTTCGCAGTAAGCGTTACATAGGACGCAGGAAAAGCAGGACACGTGGCGCACAGGTGTCAAACTTGCAGAGGCGTTACATGCAGAGATGAATTTCGAAGCGTTTCCAAATTTGAGCGTGAATCAAAGCGGAAAAAGCAAGAATTTGAGGGGTCATGTGCAGGAAGGTGAAATGAAGCGACAGAGAAGATCGAAGAGCCACGTCAAACATTATAAGACCAGAATTGCAAATCGAAGAAGGGGTTGGAAATTGCCGAATACGGAGTTGCAGAGACGAGAGCTTTGTGCTATTCTGGGCCCGTACTTGGGCAATTTCCTTCTTTTTGTTCTGGGATTTTCTTTTACACCTGGAACATTTTTGAATGTAATCGAGATATCATTTAAATACAAATACAGAGAGTTGGCATCTTATTGGATGAGAAAGAAGGAGTAACTTTTGCATGCATGATTTAACGTTTATATTTCCCTTCCAGATTTCTTAGGTTTTTAGGTGAAGTTAATGCAAGATCTCTTGGTTGCTTCATGCGAATACCTGTTTCTGGAATTACCGTAGAAACCCTCGAGACTCGCACCTGGCCTATTTGGATTGTGTGAAAGTGCAGGTTCATTAGGTTAGGTTGCATGTAGAAAGCCTCAGTATCTTCGGTTTCATCGGATTAATGACAGCTTTCTGACTGTAATTTATTTTACGTTTTTATTTATTTTGCTTTGCTTTTCAAACCCATATTTTATTTTCAGCAGTTTAATTACTGTGTTTGAATAAATCACTAAAAATCCATCAGAATTAAAGGTTAAAACAGATTTTATTCATTTTGAGTCCATTGAAAGTTCAAAATTAATAAACCACAGTGCCCCTTGTTAACATCCACTTGCAAACCCTAAGGTGTTCTTAGCATTTCATTTTAAACAGCATCCTTGATAATCAATAATTAGCATAATAAGAACCTTGGAGAAATCGTTTTTCTTTGCAAGCAGAGGATTTAGGACTCGGATCCTACAAGAGAGTGTGTTTTCACAATCGGGTTAAAACACCACTCAACAGATTGGCGCTAGAAGGAGGGCCGAATCGGTTTATCTATTTCAATTTTTATATCTAAATATTTTGTTTTTGATTTAATTCTGAAATTATTTACTGCTAAACTGCAACACCGTTTTTGTGTTTGTTGCAGGTTTTCTTCGAACTAGCCGAGGGTTTCCTCAGCAAGTCGGACCCACCACGCCGTATTGCGACCAGTGTCTCAAACAACCGGAGAAACCATTTTTCACGACCTTACCGGTACTCCCAAGGGTAAAGTCAAGCAAGTCGTAAGCACTCCAAGAGCAAAAGGCCTCGTTTTCTCCAGGAACGTCGAGTGGACCTACGCCAGTAATATCCGTTGCCCCTAGTGTGCCCATAGTTTGTAATATTTCTTCCGCTATTGTAGGTCTGTCTACATCAATTCTGAGTCAAATGGCTCAAGCTCCAAGAGCTCCTTGGTATGGAGCTAACAATACTCCTTTGAATATTGTCGGGGATATCCATGAAATCCCCAAGAACATTGAAAGTTTTCTACCTAAATACAAGCCGATGGCCTAAGAACAAGCAGAAGAACATATCCAAGCCTATAGAGATGTTTTAATTAGGTCGCAAGTTCAGGATGAAGATGTAGCCTGCAGACTTTTCCCCATGAGCTTGGATCCAATAGCATATGAATGGTATATATGCTTGCCAACCGGTTCAATCACCTCTTGGACACAAATGGAAAATGCATTTGTCAATCAATTTAGGTCGCCCTTAGATCCCGCAACTATTTACAATCGGTTTATTACATGCAAACGGGGCCAAGGGGAACCAATCCGAATGTTTAATCGGAGATTCCAAAAGAACTATAACAGAGCAATTAGACATTTTGCCATCGATCCTGCAGTAGCTTTGCAGATATATTTTGGGGCATTGGACCCCATGACAGCCATGTTTGCAAGGCGTAATCCTTAGGTCACCACGCTGGCTTTGGCCTATAATGAAGCCATGACTATTGAGCAACAATTGACACCGCAAGGCTACGGGTTTACCCAGATGCCTATGTTGGGACAAGGTGCTCCATATGGTCAAGTTCCCCAGGCAAATCAACTCATGGCACCACAAATGCCAAGTATGAACGCCTTCCCATATCAGCAGCCGTATCCACCAAAGACCCGCATATGCACCCATTCCAATCCAACCAATCACAGCCATTCCACCTGCTCTCGCATTTTTGCGTAACACTCAATCAACTACGCAGAAACTAGTCAAGTCAATCCTCAAGCCATAGTTCCCTGCTCCGAATCCAATCCCAATTCAAGGTATCAATCCATATGGGAATCCAATTCCTCATAACCCCACCCAAATGTGGAATCAAGACCCCATCAATTATGCAAATCCAATGGGGGTTAACAACAATGTGGTTCCACCGAAGGATGTCTTTTCGGAAGTCGAAGAGCTCAAGAAACTAGTGCATAAACTAAGTAATGACAGGGTTCAACAATAGAAGCATGAGTCCCGTGCCCCTCACCCAAGTCAGAATTTTAACAATAGAGGGAGGCACTGGAACACTAAGCCAAACAATGGGGGAGTTCCCTCTCCCATTGCTAATCAATTAGATGCTTCTGCAGGCCCTAGCCAATCCAATTCTCTTTTGAATCTTTCAGATTTGGCATGGGAAAGAGGGTGCAAGTTACATAACACAAAAGAACACAATGAGAGGAATTGTCCTGAGATCGCTAGATACACTCATTGTCTTCGGGCACAAGTTGATGATTTGGAACTGGTATCAAATGAGGATCCATCGTATCAGCAAGATGAAAATATTATGGTGATGGAAACAACATATCACCAAGAGGGTGAGAGCGAGGAGGAAGAATACGAAGTTTTGGAATAGGAGGTGCAAGCTTTTCGAGATTTCATAAAGGGGACTCATGGGTACCATTTGAGGAGTAAGTCTAAAGCCCCTAAAACCTCATCAACACCTCCAAACAGCTTCTATTCTTCCTCCGTATACAAAGGCAAGTAACAACCCTCCCCCTCCACTCGTAAGAGAAATGTCTAATGACGTCCGTAAGACAATCAAATTCGAAAAACCAAATTATGACGTAGTGGAGGATATGAAGAAGTCCAAATCTAGCCTTTCATTCCCCGGACGCAGCTAAATTGCCCGGTCAAAAGGAGGCGTTGATAAGAGCTTTGAACTCACCCGATCCGATGTGGAAGGAAAAAGAGCTGAATCCCATCCGATTTTGCGAAAGGAAAGAAGGGATGTCCCGCCATTCTTATTAACTCTGAGAATTGCGGGTAAGAACTTGCATAACTGTTTGGTAGACACAGGAGCCATGAGCAACCTCATGCCTACGGAGATATGTCAAATGCCGGGTCTACAACTGGTTTCATCCAAATGCACGGTCTTGCAATTGGACCGTTCGGAGGTAAATGTAGTAGGGACCTTATATGATGTCAAGATTCAATTAAATTCCGAACCCAGGGTCCAGCAAGTTGTAGACATTTTGGTGGTTAACATCCCAAGTAGGTATGGAATGTTACTTGCGAGAGATTGGATGAAAACGCTGAATGGCTATTTTGCAACAGATCGCTCGCATATGTGGCTGCCATGGAAGGGCATTGCTAACCAAATCGGAGTGGAAAACGAACCGAGGCTTAAGGAGATTATAACGGATTTTAACAAGCCGAATGAGGTTCAGTTTTCTGAGCCGGACCTAGGGGTCTATGCTCTTGATGTTGAGAAAGCTACTGATGAACTTAAAGAAGAAGTGTGTCATGGTGGTTCTTCTGAGGAAAAGGATTACACGTGGTTGCTCAAGTTTGATGGATCAAAATCTAGACAGGGAGCAGGAGCTGGAGTCGAGCTCACTGGTCCAGGAGGTAAACCATTATTGGCTGCCTACAGATTGCAATTTCCTTGCACAAACAATGTGGCGTAATACGAAGCATTGATCTACGGTTTACGTCTAGCATTGAGCAAACATGTTAAATGCTTGAAGGTTTTGGGAGATTCTCGAGTTGGTTGTCAAGCAAATCAAAGGACAGGCCGCGAAAAAATACTGAGCCTTTATAGGACTAGGGTTATGGACCTCATGGAGGAGTTTGATGCATTCAACATAGCCCTTATTTCTAGGAGAGGAAATCAAATAGCAGACTCTCTTGCACTGCCGCGGGCATGTTAAACCCGGTGGATATAAAAAGATGTAAAAAGTTTTCCATTGAGCTGGTTCCTTGTCCATCAATACCCGATAATGTGAAGAATTTCCAGTGTTTTTGAGTGTGACAGTACATCTTCAAGTTTGTCACAAACTCGGGTATTTTTGAAAATCAGGTGATCGATGAGGAACAAAGGTGGCAGGATGAAACAGAAGAAAGTGAAACTGCGTATCAATCCAACAAAATTCCTAAAGACGTGGTTTCATTAGAAAAGATGTTCGACATGGAATGCAAGAACAAGAAAAGAAAAAGAGTCCCGCTCCCCAAAGATGCATGCGATTCAATTAATCTGGGGAGTGCAGACAATCCAAAGGAGGTGTACATAGCAAAGGCATGTACAGAGGAAGAAAGGAGCAATATAATACAAGCTTTGAAGCATTACATAGATTGTATTGCTTGGAACTACAATGAGCTGAAGACTTACAACCTGAACATTATCACGCATACCATCCCTTTGAAGCTAGACTCCAAGCCTTTTAGGCAAAGACAGCGAGTTGTTAACCCGCTATTGGAGCCTTTGATCGAAAAGGAGGTTAAAATATTATTGGAAGCGAAAATCATTTTTCCCGTTAGGCACTCAACCCGGGTGGCCAACCTCGTTCCAAAGAAGAAAAAAGAGTGGAGAGATTAGGTCGTGCATAGATTTTCGAAATCTTAATAAAGCCTCTCAAAAAGATAATTATCCATTACCATCAATCGATGAAATTCTCCAAATGGTAAATGGATCTGAAATGATGTCCTTTCTCGATGGATATTCTCGGTACAACCAAGTTCTTATACATCCGGGATGACAGGATGAAAACAACCTTCACTACCAAGTGGGGGACATTTGCATATAAGAGAATGTCGTTCGGACTGTTAAACGCCGGTGCAACTTTTCAACGCGCCATGGATTACGCATTCAAAGGACTAATAGGCAAATGCATCATCGTGTATGTGGATGATATCCCAGTTTTCTCGAAGAAGAGAGAGGATCATGTTAAAGATTTGAAGAAAGTGCTTCAAAGATGCAGGGAACATGGAATTTCATTAAATCCCAAGAAATGCATTTTTGGAGTGACGAAAGGGAAACTGCTAGGTCACATTATTTCAAAGGAGGGAATATCCATCGACCCGTAAAGGATACAAGCTATCCAAGACCTACCTCTCCCGAGCAAGAAAAAGAATTGAGGTCTTTCTTTGGGCAAGTCAATTTTGTGAGGAAGTTCATTTCTAGCTTTGCCGAGATAGCTAAACCTCTAAACCAGATGCTCAAGAAAGATGTGGACGTAAGGTGGAACGAGGAAAGTAGAGTGGCTTTCCGTAATATCAAAGACGCCATTTCCAAAGCCCCGGTCTTGATAAGCCCAGACTATTCCAAGCCTTTTTACATTTATGCTTTTGCATCGGAACACTCCTTTGCGAGTGTCTTAACCCAAAAAGGTGAGGATAGTGCCGAAAAGCCCATTGCATTTTTAAGTGCCCCCCTAAAAGATGCCCAATTAAGGTATTCAATCCTTGATAAGCAAATGTATGCACTTTTTAAAACTGTGAAAAAATTTAGGCATTACATCGTGCACAAGCAGAATTATCGCCATCGTGCCCGATTCTCGTCGTCAAGACCATGTTTTTACGTAATGAACTAGGTGAGAAGAGAGGAAAATGGATTTCGACCATCCAAGAATTTGATCTCGAAATCCAACCAATGAAACTAGTTCGAGGACAAGGACTCGCAAAGGCGATCGCAGAAAATGATCCGCAAATAACAGGTCAATGCTCAAATACATAATACATGGCTAAGGAGGACTGGTATGTTGATATTGTGCAATTTTTATTGACTGGTAAGTGCCCTTCTAATTTGAATTCAACACAGAGGAGAGCTTTAAGGCTTAAATCGTTAACTATCCGATAAAGTCCGGTGTGCTTTAAAGAAAAATCATGAAGGTATCTACCTGAGATGCTTGAGCAAAGATGAAGCCGCCAGGGTGTTGCAAGAATTTCATGGCAAGCATGGAACTGGTCATGGTGCAGCCAATGCTACAACACATCAAATCCTGAGAGCAGGATATTACTGGCCTCATATATTCAAAGATGCACATGCTCATGTGCGATCTTGTCACATCTGTCAAGTGGCTGCAAATAGAGAAAGAAATGCAGCCATGCCGTTGCAACTCGTAGTCGAAACGAGACCGTTTGCACAGTGGGGACTGGATTTTATCGGGGTTATTAACCCAAATTCTTCTGACTCTCACAAATTCATTTTGAAAGCTACAGACTATTGTACAAGGTGGACAGAGGCGATTCCTACTAAACATGCCACCACAGATGTTGTGATTAAATTTCTTGAGGATCAAATTATAACAAGATTTGGGATGCCCGACTCTATTGTCAATGACAATGGTAAAGCTTTCATTTCCACACAATTTGCAGAGTGGGCATATGATAATAAAGTGAGCTTGAAATTTGCATCCAATTACTATCCTCAAGGAAATGGGTTGGCCGAGTCTTCAAATAAGAATTTGTTGAATACTATTAAGAAGTTGCTGGAAAAGAACCCTCGGACTGGCACAGTCAACTAAAGTTTGCCCTTTGGGCAGATAGGACCAGAGTGAAAGAATCCATAGGGAATACTCCCTATCATTTGGTCTATGGGCAAGACCCGATATTTCCAAAAAATTTGAAGTTGCAGACCTTACATTTCATACAAGAGTACTTGGGGACAGATGATCAAGTTGAAGCCAGGTTGAGCCAGTTGTTGCACCTTGATGAAAAGAGAGAAGAGGCCATGAATCACATGAATAAACACCAGGAAGTAATCAAGAGATGGTTTGACAGAAGGGCCAAAGTTAAATCATTCAGAATTTCAGATTTAGTATTACTATGGGACAAAAGACATGAGGAAAAAGGAAACCATCAAAAGTTTGATTGTCTTTGGTTAGGCCCATATCAGATTTCAGAGATTCTTGGGAAGAATACCTTCAGGCTAAAAACCTTAGAAGGGAAAGATTTCACGCTGCCGGTTAATGGGCAGATTTTAAAACATTATTTTAGCCCTTAGGTTGTGGGACTTTCATATCATTCTTTGATTTTGGTGGAATTTTCAGATCTTGTTTCATTGTTTAGGATTTTCAGATTTTGTTTGATTTAGGATTGTTAGCTTAGCTAGGATTTTGGTTGTGGATTTGATTTCAATTGTCATGTTGTTAATTTTAAAAAAAAAAAAAAATAAATAAATAAATAAATTGAGATGCCAACTTATGCTTAAGGTTAGGAGAATATGAAATATTGGAATTATCTTGTAAAGGCTCCACCAAGTAACACAAGCATATTAAGTTATATTGTTTGATTTTGTGATACATGAAAGAATCAGTTTTGCATGACATATCATTTCATTTGCAAAGATAAGGCATTCATATTCCATCTCACCTCACATACATTTCATTTTAGTTACATATGCATCTTATGTACAAGCCATGAAAGTACGTCAAATTCTCTTAGGGTTATGTTATAACATAAATGTAAGTAGCTCCTAAGGTTGGAAACTGAGTCTTGAGATATCTAGAACCAAGCACGTCTCATAAATTAAAAAGGATCTTGAGCAAAATGATCAAAACCTAACTTGGAGGAAAAGGTTGGGCGAAAGAAGTTATTCATGTCTATCCTATTATGCAACATGATCCTTAAAGCAATGGTTTTAACCACTTCCATTAAGCCTAAAGCCTAAAATCAGAGTAGTAAGGATAGGGTTAAATCCTCATCGAACTTAGGTTGAGGATCCAATTCCCCAAAGCTTTGATTTGACCCACATGGAGTAGT
Organism: Wollemia nobilis; assembly: GCA_028583015.1. NCBI lineage: Eukaryota > Viridiplantae > Streptophyta > Pinopsida > Araucariales > Araucariaceae > Wollemia > Wollemia nobilis. The sequence continues at coordinate 949,582 of JAQPPZ010002662.1, forward strand.
AAGGATAGGGCATAAATTCTCATCTCGGTTGGTTGAGAATCTGATTCCCCAAAGCTCTTATGTTTTCATTTCATAATTAGTCTTGGATTGTAAGGATCGTACTATTTGTCCTCTGCAAGGGATGGATAGTCATCCCCAAGGTCTAAGTAACAAAATTAATGATTTATATCTAAGGTTTGGATTGTAAGGATCGTACTACTTGTCCCTAACCAGGATGGGTAGTCATCCCCAAGGTCCAAGAAATAAATAAATAAATAAATTTTTCCCATCTCATCTTTATTTTGGATTGTAAGGATCGTACTACTTGTCCTCTAACAAGGATGGGTAGTCATCCCCAAGGTCCAAAGAAATGGAGATAAGTTTTGGATTGTGGGGTTAGATATGCCCATGCATGGCATCATGTCTTGCCTAAAAAACAAGACCACCGATTGTCTAGAGGGTTAGACTAGCATGACCATTTCTTCCATAACTCGTTTAATTATTTTGCTTAAAGTGAGGTAATGAACTCTAAATCAGAATAGTAAGGATAAGGTTAAACTCTCATCTCGGTTGGTTGGGAGTCTGATTCCCCAAAGTTCTGATTTCACATTCACTTGCACATGGGTTCTAGATAGTAGGGACTCATAACCAACTTTGGGATACAATAAGGTAATGAACTAGTGGATCCTAAGAGGGTTTGGCAATCTTGAATGCTTGTACATAGTATTAGAAGAAGTACCATGCCCTTTATGGAAGCAAAACTCCTTGCACATTCATTAGGGTACACAAATCATTCACCATCCCACATATGCATTCATGCAAAACTGATAATGGAATGTTGATCAATTTCAAATGATAGGGAATGAAAACACATTGCACACACTGAGCTAATACTTGATGATTCTGATGATTCATGTACTTCTGATCTTTGGGCATTTGTTATTTTGCTTATGTGCTAACATGTATTTGCGAGTTTGTGATATGTTTCAGGTTGGGTTCTTACTAAAATGCTCAAGAGCATTTGACAACAGAAGTCGCCATTTGTTGTGGTTGATCCACAACACACCCCAAAATTGGGGACCCACCTTTTTGCAAAGCTTGCAGAGAAGAATCTCGGTGACCCAGATGCTAAAATTGAAGAAAAGAAAAAAAATGCCTAAGTGTAGAAAGGTGTCGCGAAATCGCGACATGTAGCGAAATCGCGACATGTCGCGAAATCGCGACCGAAGCCGGAAAATTGTCGCGAAATCGCGACATGTCGAAAAATCACGGTCAACGCGGTCAACGACAACAAAACAAAAAAGCGATAGCGATATCGCGACAGAAAGCTGCATGAAGGTCCGAGGGGGAAAACGTCGCGATATCGCGACAGGTTTTGCCAAGACGTACGGATGATGAAAGGTGTCACGATTTCGCGACGCATTTTGGCATAGTTGTACGGTACAAGGAAGATGTCACGAAATCGCGACGAAATGAAAATCAGGCTCGGAGAAACGGTAGCGATTTCGCTACGCCTTGCAGAAAGAAGACTCAAAGTTCAAAACGGTAGCTATAGCTAGAAAAGTTTAGTGAGAGAGGGCTTGAAACAAAAATGGTAGCGAATCGCTACCATGTCACAAGGAGAAGGCTTGAAACGAAAGTGGTAGCGAATCGCTACCACATTTCAAAGGGACGCTGCAAGGCCAAGGTGGTAGCGATATCGCTACCACATTTTGAAAAGGGCTCAAAGTTAGAAAGTGGTAGCGATATCGCTACCATTCGAAGAGGAGGGCTCAAAATGTTGAAACGGTAGCGATATCGCTACGAGAAGTTGCCGGAGGTAGACAAATGAAAACGGTCGCGACATCGCTACGGGGAGCTGATGAAGGCGTACGGTCGGGAAGCATGTAGCGATATCGCGACATGTCGCGATTTCGCGACATGTCGCCATATCGCGGCTAAGAAGATGAACAGGCAGACTTGCAGTTTTGTCATTTTTTTTCGCAGTAAGCGTTACACAGGACGTAGGAAAAGCAGGACACGTGGCGCACAGTGTCAAACTTGCAGAGGCGTTACATGCAGAGATGAATTTCGAAGCGTTTTCAAATTTGAGCGTGAATCAAAGCGGGAAAAAGCAGGAATTTGAGGGGTCATGTGCAGGAAGGGGAAATGAAGCGACGGAGAAGATCGAAGAGCCGCGTCAAACATTATAAGACCAGAATTGCAAATCGAAGAAGGGGTTGGAAATTGCCGAATACGGAGTTGCAGAGACGAGAGCTTTGTGCTATTCTGGGCCCGTACTTGGGCAATTTCCTTCTTTTTGTTCTGGGATTTTCTTTTACACCTGGAACATTTTTGAATGTAATCGAGATATCATTTAAATACAAAATACAGAGAGTTGGCATCTTATTGGATGAGAAAGAAGGAGTAACTTTTGCATGCATGATTTAACGTTTATATTTCCCTTCCATATTTCTTAGGTTTTTAGGTGAAGTTAATGCAAGATCTCTTGGTTGCTTCATGCGAATACCTGTTTTCTGGAATTACCACAGAAACCCTCGAGACTCGCACCTGGCCTATTTGGATTGTGTGAAAGTGCAGGTTCATTAGGTTAGGTTGCATGTAGAAAGCCTCAGTATCTTCGGTTTCATCCGATTAATGACAGCTTTCTGACTGTAATTTATTTTACGTTTTTATTTATTTTGCTTTGCTTTTCAAACCCATATTTTATTTTCAGCAGTTTAATTACTGTGTTTGAATAAATCACTAAAAATCCATCAGAATTAAAGGTTAAAACAGATTTTATTCATTTTGAGTCCATTGAAAGTTCAAAATTAATAAACCACAAGTGCCCCTTGTTAACATCCACTTGCAAACCCTAAGGTGTTCTTAGCATTTCATTTTAAACAAGCATCCTTGATAATCAATAATTAGCATAATAAGAACCCTGGAGAAATCGTTTTTCTTTGCAAGCAGAGGATTTGGGACTTGGATCCTATAGGAGAGTGTGTTTTCACAATCGGTTTAAAACACCACCATTCAAATATTCTAAAGGAATTCATATTTCTGTTCCTGTTCATGTTCATATTTTTGTTCATATTCATGTTCCTGTTCAAACCTATTTCTGGAATATTTGATCTACACCATATTGTTGTGTGACCATAATTATTGCACTTATAACACTTAATGTTATTATTACTTGGAGGTGCAAATGTCTTATTATTTCTCCTAGTGAAGCCATATCCTCTTCTGTCATGAATCTTACAATTCATTGCCTTGTGACCAAACTCATTACATGAGTAGCAATACCCTTGGAAAAGTTATCCTTTCCCATATTCCTATTTTTCATGTGTCTTGCACTATAAATCCATGTGCCCAAACCCATGACATGAAAAACATCTTCCATTGAAGCTTCATTGTCTTGACCTCATTGGTCTCCTGTTCTGATTGATGTTCCATATGTACCTTCTCTGTGCATTTATCCTGTCTTTGTTGAACCCTTTATTGTCCAACTCATCCTTTGATGTCTCACTCCCACTTAAATTGTCTTATTTTGATGTATCTTCATCTGAATTTTCTTCTTCGTCAAGACTTGAAGTAGAATCTTCTTCCCATTTCTTTTGTACCTGTTTGGAACCAAGACCTGTATTTTTTGTCACTCCTCTTTATATATTAACTATTTTATCCACACTCTTTGCACTAGTTACATACCTGTATAACTTATTCTTGGAATCCTCTAAATATTCCTTTAGTAGTGCCACTTCTTGTGCTAACTTATCATATTCCAGAATCTTTGCTTCTAACTTATCTTTGAACTTGCTTACCTTAGCCTTTGAATTTTCTAAATCCTCTATAAGCAATAATCTTTCTACATCACATTATTAAAACTGACTTTTAAGCTTAGAGTGTTGCTTTCTTACCTTCTTTACCATGTCAAGGACATAGATAAGTTCTCCCTTGAGATCATAACCATTTTTTTCTTAATAATCCTCTATTTTTTTACCTTTGTCCATATCATTACTTTCTTTTGGCTTGTCTTCTATAGGATCACTCACTTCTTCTTCTAATGCCATTAGAAGATTTTCATATGGTATTTCAAGTGCATCTTCAAAATCATCATCATTGAAACTATAACCATCCCTTGTGCAATCATCTTCAATATTGCCAAATTTACCACATCTAAAACACTTGAGAATAACTAGTGTCCTTTTCTTAACTAGTGCATTTTCTTCAATAATAAATAGGACTTCATCTCTATCATTGTCTGAAAAACTAGAATCACTATCATTTGAGTACTTACTTGCATTATTCGCATAGTAGATTCTATTTTATTCTTTCCTTATATGTTTTGTCCATCCTTGCTTTTCTTTTGGTACCTGTATATTTCATATTCCTTATACCTGTGATCATGTTTTTCTTCATCAATGTTGTTTTTTGGCTCTTTACATTATGTTGCAAAATATCCATACTTTCCATAATTGAAACACTTAACAGATATTACATCTATGGGTCTTCTAGAACATTTATATCTTCTACCATAATTAGATTCTCCATCATTGGATGACTCACTGCTTGATTTTGTATTCTTACCCTTTATCTTCTTGTTCACTTTGAATGTAACCTCTATTGGAGGGATAGGATCTTTTGTTCTTATCTCAAAAGTTGTAAGCATGCCAAGAAAAGAATTTCTTGTCAAAGAATCACTATAAATTGATGTTTCTATAGCATAGACATTTTCACTATACCTTTTTGGAAGAGTTCTCAAGATCTTATCACAAGCATCATATTCATCAACCTTCATTCCAATATCGCTCATCTCATGTACAAGTTCATCAATCTTACTGAGATAGTCATGAATGTCTTCATCATCCCGCATTCTTAAGTTCTCAAATTCTCCTTTGAGATTTTTGATCTTAGCTTTCTTAACACATTTATCTCTTTCATATATGTCATGTAGTAGTTGCCACATATCTTTTGTTGTTTTACAATCCATAACCTTCATAGATTCTTATCTACCCAATACTTTTATAATTACATTTATAGATCTTGAATTTGAATGTATTATAAGCTTACCTTCCTTATCTATAGGAGGATTGATTTTTGAATCATATCCAAATTTCACTGCATCCCAAACTTCATTACCAAGAGCCATCAAGTAACATCTCATTAGTATACACCACTACAAGAAGTCACTTCCATCAAATACTGGTACTGCATTATTGATGGACTCGCCCCTTTGATCCTTTTGATCTATTGTGTTCTTCACTGCTTTTCCTTCAAGCTGTCAAACTCTTCTAAAGGAATTCGTTCTTATACCAATTGAAGAACACAAGATTATACTAAGAGCGGGGTGAACAGTATAATACCACTTTTTAATTTTATTTCCAAATTAATTATATGCAGTGTATATATAGCAATATCAATAGCAGTAATCAAAGCAATGCATAAAACACCATACACAATAGAGAAAATTTTTAACATGGTTCACCCTATGTGGGCTACCTCCATAGAGAAAAATTTTCTTCTAAATATTTCTCAAATAATCTCTTGGGAATTCTTCCCAATTACAATGTTTATGGACCTTTGTCCAAAGGAGATGTTGATCCCTAAATCTAGTTTGTGGATCTCTATCCACAGGAGAACTCCTCCTCTGCTCTGGCTGGTGATCCTCTAGACCATAATTCCTCCACTGCACTGACTGTGGATCTCTATACACTTGAAGACTCTTGTCCTCACTCAAAATACCTATCCTTAATGTCCTAGATAATGGATATCTATCCACTGGAGACTCTGTCCTCTCTGCTCTATCACCTCCAAAGCTCTATCTCAATAATGTACTAAACATAGTATAGTCGGTATAGCATAGCTCTACTCAATATCTCATACTAAACACAATATATTTAGTCTAGCACAAATATGCTCAACTCTTGCACTAAACATAGTCCAATCGGTCTAGCACAAGTCCACTCAAATCTATACTAAACATAGTTCATTCAATCTAGCACAAATATACTTAATAGGTCCACTTAGAACCTTCTCAAATATTCTCAACAAGTCCACTCAGAACCTATACAACTCTGTTCAACAGGTTCACTCAAAACCTATCCAAATATTCTCAATAGGTCCACACAGAACCTGTCCAAAATTGCTCAACAAGCTCACACAGAACTTGTCTAAATCTGCTCAATAAGTCCTCTATAGTTCTTGCTCAAATCTGTATTGCAAGCTTCCACAAAATCAATCCACAAGCCTTCTCAAAGACTTACCTCAAATCAGCTTAACAAGTCCATATAGAACTTGTCCAATCTCATAGAAGCATAAATAGAATTGTTAGAGACTCAATATTTTCTATACTCAATGCTCAATCACTTTCTCAACTCAATATCATAGAAGCATAAAGAGAATTGTTAGAGACTCAATATGTTCTATACTCAATTCTCAATCACTTTCTTAACTCAATCTCATAGAATAATAAAGAGAATTGTTAGAGAATCAATATATTCTATACTCCATGCTCAATCACTTTTTCAACTCAATCTCATATAAGCATAAAGAGAATTATTAGACTCAATATGTTCTATTTTCAAAGTTCAATATCAACTCAAATCATAATATAGAATAGTTTATTTCATGGAACTTGAACAACCACTTAATATATCCACTTGACTAGGCTCAATCAACTCTACTCAACCAATCACCTCAAGGAACAACCCTTTCTCACAAACCCTAGTCCAAGCATGTATCAACCAACTCAAAATATTTCCAAAAATGTTCAACAACTCTCACATAACAATGATATGCATGTTATTTTCAAACCCTAGTTCAAGTTATTTGTATAGCATCTCATTTCAACAGCAATGCTAATAAAATATTCTTCATATAACAATAATACTCATGTTCTCTTCAAACCCCAACTCACGTTTTTCACACAACCGATGGCTTCAACAACAATGCTTATAAAATAAGGGTTTAATCAAAACTCTCAATTCAAAAAACCTTGAAGCATTAACTTAAGTACTTCACTCAACCAATGGTATTTAAGAATAATGCTTATCAAACAAGGTTTAATCACAAGTTTCAATCTAGAAAACCTTGAAGCATTAACTCAACAACTTTTGAAAAGGAAACCCTAATCAATTCATTTTCACTCCAAACTTAATTTTAAATAAATCCAATCACCCAACTCAACAAAGAAGAATTTAACCCATATCTTTTCTTGAAGAGTAGTTGTCGTCACAAATCTTCCACACTCACAATTACTTCTTTGACAATCTCAATAAGGGTTAGAGGATACTTTTCTTCAATAAATTATATCACAAAAATAATATAAAATTTACACCTTATCACTCCAACTTAAATAATAATCAATATGTTGTAATCACAATGACACTGAGAGGGGGGTGAATCAGTGTGATCTTTAAAAATTCTAAAACATATAGTTTTAAATCCAGCAGCAGTTTAAACTGATAAAAGAAATATCAAAATGCAGCAAGAAAGCACGACACACAACACAGTAATTTAACGAGGTTCACCAAAATGGCTACTCCTCAAAAAGAATGGCTACTTGGACTACCATCCAAATACAGCCTCTTGCAAAGCACCAACTTTACAATTTGTTTACCAGCACCAACTGGAAGGAGCACCAACCCCTTATTTATCTGCACCAACAGAAAGGAGCACCAACCCCTACTTTTCTAGCACCAACTGGACTTCAATTTTGAATGAAAATGTTTGACAAATACCTTTTTTATTGCAAGAATCTAACTGATCTACTTCACCTTTGCAATCTCTGCACACTCTGCTCTTTCTTGCACAATCTCTTCACACAATCTGCTGCACTGCTACAGCCAAACTTTGCAATCAACTTTGCCCTTCGCACTCTTTGCACATTCTGCTTTCTCTGCTCACACACTTTGCACACTCTATGTCTTTCCACACTCTGCTCTCTGTGCGCATTCACAATCGCACTTCGAACAACTCGACACAACTAGGTCACATTATGCACTTCGCTATCATCTCGCCAATTCTACACTATCTGCACTTTTACGGCCGCATATCGCACTTCAACATTCACCCGATGGATCCTAAATCTCCAAAAATCCTCGCTTATATACATGAGATTTTGAGATGAAAACCCTAATAGTAGTCGACTGATTATGCAAATGCAAACCCTAATCTTGGTCTGCTGCAAACCCTAAACATGGTCGACTACAAACCCTAAATGTGGTCAATTACAAACCCTAAAATCTGTCAGCCTGCATTGAATGACTTTTGAATTTCCTGTCCACTGCATTATTAGATCTAACTGCCTGATTTGACAACAATGACAAAACTCTTGCAACACCTTGCTCAACAATCTCCCCCTTTGGAATTGTTGGCAACACCTGTGTACATTCCTGTAACTCTTCTCCCCCTTTGTCAATAATACCAAAGGGTCGCTGCAGACTCCCCCGAGTCCATACACACCATTCTCAGAACCACATTGAAATAGTTAGCAAAAATCATGGATATGATCAATAAGATGAACAAATCCACAAATGCCCCCCTGAGAATTTGATCCCAATGGCTAGTCAAATTTTAGACTATTCTTGGGAATATGTGGCCACTTCAATTAACGTTGTCTTCTGAGCCTCAACCCTTTGTTGCTCTGCAATCTCAGATCGTTTAACTATCCAACTTTTTGCTCTGTAATGCAAACAACATCTACATATACATCTTGAATATTCTCAACAGACTTGAACCTACTGACAGTTGTTTGTATTTCTCTGTAGTGAGAATCCAGCAGACTACCTCAATTATTTATAAAAGCACCTCAAACATTCATCACCAGGCTAGAAATCATCTGGCTGCACATTATAAACTTTTTCTTCAATCTTCCCATTCAACATGTTGATTTCACTTCTATCAATAGAATTGACAAGTGACTCACATCTCGTACCAATTTTTGTCCAAAACTGCAATTTTACTGCCAACTCTTACTTTCAACTGTGCATGTCGAAAGAAGACATTTTGTCAAACACTTTATGGCCATCCGTAGTGCACCTTACTCAGCCTCAAACTTCTTATCCTTGAATTGGCATTATATTAAAAGTTAAAACAAAACTGTCTATGAATTAAATATATTCACCAAGGTGTAATGAAATATCTAACAATCTTCACATCAAGCGTCGAACAAAAACACGCTGCTATTATCAAAACACAAATACGTAGCTGGGGCAAGCATTCTTTCAATAAAAAAAAACAATCTGAACTGTTATAATCCATAGCTATAATCAGTGGTAGTAAGAACCATCAACAAAACAATAATGACATAAGCAATACTACCAATGGTGAATATTCTCAATGCAAACACTACCCTTCACGACACTTCCACACACAACTAAATGAACAACCAACACACTTGACAATTATACCACAAAAGCCCAACTACTGGTCTTTCATCCTCAGATACCCAGAAAAATATACAGGAGCATTAAAATAAAACCTTTTTCAAAATGCTCCCCCCGAGGATGTGTTACCTGGAGTTGCTTAGTGCAGTAGAAGAGTAGTCTCCTTTAGTTCAAGGAGACATGATTTCCTCTCTTATTTCTTTCTCTAGAATTTTTTGACCTCGGGCTTGGATTTTTCACCTGCGTCCCTATTTTGCATCATTGAATGAACTTGAATATCTCTCTGGTGTGGTTGTCTCTTATGCATCCATGATGAATGATTATTTTCCTTTCTTCTATGAACCTGATTTATTTCTCGTCTGTGTTGTGTTCTTTGCATCTTATGAAATATACTGTTTTGCCTTAGATTTGATACAGAAGCGCTTGGACAAAACCTTGCTATGTGCCCATGACCATTGCATTGAAAACATTGTACAAAGTGTTCACTCAGATATGCAGATGTATTTCGACCAGCATAGATATTTGATTTATTATTTAATTGACAATAAGTTGCCTTGTGACCATACTGGTTACATCTGAAACAATAGCCATTAAAAGTGTTAGTATGAAAAAAGTGAGAGTGGTAGAACCTCTTTTGTTGTGGCTACTTTGCTGTAAATCTCCTTTGATATTTTCTTTCTTTTGAAGATACAGCTTTAACCTTTTCTTGCTCGGACCCTTCAACAGTGAACTTCTTCTCTACAAAATTGGAAGATACAGGTTGTTCAACTTCATATCCAAGACCATGCTTAACCGTGGAGCTTCTCTGATGACTTATCATTTTATCTAGAAATTATGTGCTCTTCTCGAATTTAAGATTTGTATTGGCCTCTTCTAGTTGTTTCTTCAATGAAACAATCTCTTCTTCTTGTTTGTGGCAAATAATCTCTTTCTCATTGATCTGCGACCTGAGAGTTTTCTCAATCCTTTTAGACTCTTCTACTTGCACCTTTATATTACTAACTACTTTGTTAGAATCCTCTTCATGTTTGTTACACACATTGACTTTATCATTCAACTGTGACTTCAAGTCTTCTTCTATTTTCTTGGCCTGTTGGAATTGTAAGAACAAATTTTCAATCTCATCCCCATATTCTTCCAATTTCTTGGATAGTCTTTTGTTCTTTTTCTTTTCTATACTCAACTCTTCAAGAGCAAAGATCAACTCACCTTCCCGATCTACTTCAAGCATTGAGTTTTTTATTATCTCGCTTTAGTGTTCACCCCTTCTGCCTTTTCTAGTTCAATTTCCTCTACCACAGAAACTAAAACTGGCTGAGATGTCCTTTTGAAGGAGGTTCTATTCTTCTTACTTGGAGCTATAATTTGATCTTCATTCCAATTTTCTTCTACATTCATTTCTTCTTTATTACATTCCTGTTCTGATTTTATTTCTTCTTCATCTTCATTGCTACTAAACCCATAACACTGATGTTCATTATGCCGGAGTTGATCAAAACATTCTGAACCTTGAGAACCTGCATTATGACCGAGTTGACTCTTAGCCTTTTCTCCATTGTTTTATTCATCTCTTGAATCTACAGCAATAATGAATTTATCTTTATTTTCTTTTATGACCCTATGTGATCTTTTCTTCTTGTGTCTCATGGTTCCATTCTTGCCTTTCTTTGCCATTAGAGTATTAATCCAAGATCAACGCTAGCTGATTTAGCCTTTAAAGGGAACTTGGCTCTGATACCAATTGTTGTAATCACAATGACACTGAGAGGGGGGGTGAATCAGTGTGATCTTTAAAAATTCTAAAACATATAGTTTTAAATCCAGTAGCAGTTTAAACTAATAAAAGAAATATCAAAATGTAGCAAGAAAGCATGACACACAACACAGTAATTTAAAGAGGTTCACCAAAATGGCTACTCCTCAAAAAGAATGGCTGCTTGGACTACCATCCAAATCCAGCATCTTGCAAAGCACCAACTTTACAATTTGTTTACCAGCACCAACTGGAAGGAGCACCAACCCCTTATTTATCTGCACCAACAGAAAGGAGCACCAACCCCTAATTTGCCAGCACCAACTGGACTTCAATTTTGAATGAAAATGTTTGACAAATACCTTTGTTATTGCAAGACTCTAACTGATCTACTTCACCTTTGCAATCTTTTCACACTCTACTCTTTCTTGCGCAATCTCTTCACACAATCTGCTACACTGCTACAGCCAAACTTTGTAATCAACTTTGCCCTTCGTGCTCTTTGCACATTCTACTTTCTCTGCTCACATGCTTTGCACACTCTGTCATTCCACACTCTGCTCTCTGTGCGCTTTCACAATCACACTTCAAACAACTCGACACAACTAGCTCACATTATGCACTTCGCTATCATCTTGTCGATTCTATGCTATCTACGCTTTTACGATTGCATCTCGCACTTCAACATTCACCCGATGGATCCTAAATATCCAAACAGCCCTGCTTATATACATGAGATTTTGAGATGAAAACCCTAATAGTAGTCGACTGATTATGCAAATGCAAACCCTAATCTTGGTCGGTTGTAAACCCTAAACATGGTCGACTGCAAACCCTAAATGTGGTCAATTGCAAACCCTAAAATCTGTCAGCCTGCATTGAATGACTTCTGAACTGCCTGTGCATTGCATTATTAGATCTAACTTCCTGAGTTGACAACAATAACAAAACTCTTGCAACACCTTGCTCAACACAATATCCTCACAATAGTCACCAAAAACCCTTAACTCAAAATAACATACCATCCACAAAGTCTTAACCTTTCAATATTCCACAATAGCAATTTTAAAACTTTAAAAATAAAAATAGAAATCTCCTTATAACTCCTAAAGGTAATTCTCAACTACTACACTTTATTACAAAGCAACATTTCCAAACTTTCAACCACCAAAAACCTTATACCTCCAACTTAGGCATTCAATAAAATAAAATATAAAAATGTTACCCTTGCCTTTGGAGAGTTTTGAACTCTTAAACCAGCCCACACAAACATATTTACCCAGGGCGCAAACCACCACATGAGCTACACGCTCATTGGAGAGGAATAAGCACCATGTGCTTCAAAACATTATGCCTTCCTTGCCTTGCAAAAAGTGTACCTTATGTTTGGCACTCTCAACACACCCACCAAAGTGCTTGCACCGAGATTCGAACGCTATCCACCTTACACACAAAACGTAAGCTTGTAGCCCACTTGCCACTAGGCCAAGGTGCCTTGTTGGCTTTCAAATAATCAACGCTTTTTGTTTTGTTTCCTTTCGTCTTCAAGACAAACATGAAATTTGCACATCTGTTTCATGAGGTCTGCATTAATTTGTATTCTATTCTCTTTTCAATTGAGCAAGGATGATTTTAATGTCCTTTGGACATAGGTTTAAATATTAATTTTTCCTCCTTTTCTTGGAACGTCGGCGCTTCAAAACGTAGTTAACCCTCATGACATCGGCGAGGATTATCAAGGCCTTTGGTCTTAAACCCAACCTTTGGGTTTATTAAAATAATTTTTGAATTTATAAAACCCACTTTTGCCTTTTAAAACATTATAATAAAAATTATAAATATTTTATTTGGGTTTTCACCATGGCACATTTTAATATTATAATAACCACTATTATAATATTAACCTTCAATAATGTACCTTTAATATTTATTTGTAAAATTTAAATTCATACTGAATTTAAATAATTTATAAAATAAATATTATAACTCCTTTTTAACTTTTGTCTTTTGCATTGTTTCACTTGATCTTTGTCCTTCTTCCTGGATATCAAATAACTATCTTTGTCCCCTTTATTTCCTGCTGAAATCTTTGATTTTACTGATGACTTCATCTGGCATCAATGACAACTTTGACTTAGGGACTCAAAATATCCAATAATAAAGAGGCAAGCGTGACCAAAATCAATATCAAGTGACAAATAATGGTTATACCCAATATGGCACCGTACACTGAGGTAAGAGTGACCATGATCATTATCATATGAGTGATAATGATTTAAGTAAGTTAATGGGAGAGATGAAACTAATATTAAAAGTACAATTTTGGAGAAATTGTAACTTATCCATCTCCTTTTATGGATAGGAAATGATACCTATTTTGAGAGGAGGATCATTCAAGAAGGTGGAGTTAGCTACTTAGGAGGATGTTGTAGTATGTCCCTAAAATAGATCTATAAGAACAATGGACTTCAACATGAATACTAGAAGAAAAACAGACTCTAGTGAGAGGATGGAAGACCCTAGTTAATTAGGGAACCAATAATAAGGATTTAGAGGGAAAACATAAAGAGAATCCTGCTAGAGGATTTCATGAGGGTAAGGCTTCAATTGAAGAACTAATTTTCAAGTAACTTAAGAATGTTAAGGTATCTAAATCTAATGGAACAAAAAAGGGTGATGCAGCCAAGTCTTGGATGAATGAGTTGGAAACTTTATTTTCTATGAAGAATTTCTCACCCAAAACATAAACTATTTGAGTGACCCTTCATCTTAAATATGCAACCTTGGAATGATGGAACACATTCAAGGTAGGTAGAGGAATCCAAACCATGAATATTAAATTGTATAGTTTTGTAAGGGAATTTAATAAGAGATTACTATTAGACCAATTTTATGTAGATATGTTTAAGGAATCCTCTACACTTCATTAGGGTACATTGATTGTGGAGGTATACTATAAAATGCCCATTAAAATTTTTAAATATGTTCTCAAGTATGAGATAAATAAACAATTAAAGGTGCATAAGTTCATTTTAGGGTTGGATCATAAGATTAGAACAATTATTAATTTTCTCAAGCCCAAAACCCTTTAACAAGCTTATGACTTGGCTTGATAGGAAGAGACCAATCTACAATCCAAAAAAACCTTGTTCGAATATGGAAGGTCGACAGAGGTAGAGACATAGGAACTTAGGAAGAGAAAGAGTGTTGATTTTTAAAATGGGATAAGGAGCAAAACAAGAAAATTAAAGGGAGCCCAAAGTTTAGGAATAAGAACAATGGAAACCAAGGGAACTATAAGAAGAATTTCTAGAAGGATAATTCCAAACCTCAACCTTAGAAGTAGAATGAATCATATTAGAAAGAGGATATGGTGGATAAAATATATAAAAGGCATCAGCCACCCAAGACAGATTTTTTTCTTTATGGGGGTCCTCATTATGCAAATACGTATCCCCAATAGCCAGAGTCGAGTAATAGAGCTAAGGAGCAACCACATAGAATCTATGCAGCTACATGAAATCAAAACCTGGATGGACAAACAACTCCCATGTTATTGAATGGTAAGTTGTTCAATAGGAATGTTAAAGTGTTAATTGATAGTGGAGCTAGAAATAGTTTTATTTCCACTAGTATTATTGGAGATATGTCAAAAAGACATGGATTTTTGGCATAAGGGTGGAAAGTTGAATATGGGTCTGGATAGACCTACTCGGTGAATTAATGTTTACCTATAACTAAGATCACCTTACCCAATGGATCCACTATTTGGAACTTATATGTAGTGTCACTACATGCCTTTGATATTATCTTAGGAATGGATTGGTTAAAGGCTCATGGAGCCCTAATCAACTTCCAAGAAATATTGATGGACTATACTAATAAGGATAATAAGAGATTAAGGGTTCAAAGTAGGGGTCTTTTTTATTGTATTTTTTTTCAACTATGCAACTTAAGAAGGTAATCAAAAGAGGTGGTATGTTATATGTAGTAAATATTAATGGTAAGATAGATGATATCAAGAATGAGGAAAACATTTAAGAGGTATCAAATTCTACATGAATTTAGGGATGTATTTTTGAAAGATATCCCAAGCCTTACACCTCGACATGAATTTGACTTCACTATTGATTTAATTCCTATATCTAATCCTATTGCAAGGACACATTATAGAATGACTCCTATTGAGTTGCAATATTTAAAGGTGTAACTTCAATATCTATTGGATAAGAGTTTGATAAAACCTAGTGTTTCACCCTAGGGTCCTCCCATGTTATTTGTGAAGAAATATTGTTTCTTAAGGTTATGCATTGACTAAAAAATGTTAAATAATATTACCATCAATAATAGGTATCCTTTATCGAGGATTTATGATCTATTTGATCAGTTAAAGGATGCCACTATATTTTCAAACATTAATTTGATATCAAAATATCATCAATTGAGTTTTTATGAGGATGATACTCACAAATAAATTTTAAGACTAGATATGAACACTATGAGTTCACAGTGTTGTCATTTGGGTTAAAAAATATATGGATCAGTTTGTCTTGATATACTCCCACCCTTGATAGGAACATGATCAACATTTAAGGTTAGTATTAGAGGTGTTGAGGAAAAACCAAATGTATGAAAATTTGTTTAGATGTGAGTTATATGCCTCAAAATTTTATTATTTGGGGTATATTATATATGTAGAGGGGATTGCTATAGATCCTAAAATAATCAAAGTAATTATGATTTGGATTGCATCCACTAATGTGTCATAAGTTAGAAGCTTCACGAGAATCATTGGTTATTATAGGCATTTTGTGAAATATTTCTAAAACATTTCCTACTCTATTACCTGTTAGCTTTTGATGGTGTAGGCCAAGAGAGAATACAATCATAGGATATGAAATATGCAAAAATGTAAGATGCTGAAATATGCTATTAATGTAAAGTGATGAAAATGATACAATTTAGAATGGAGGAAATAAACACTCCAAAACTGATACTAAAGAACTACATTGTACCCCATCACCAATCTATATGGTGATCCATACAGTATACCTAATTTCACATACAATGACATATAATCACTCACTATGAGATCCTTTATATAGAAATATGGATTGATTGGCCAACTCTACCAAGCTATACAAGGGGAGACCTTGCACATCTACAACTTTACACACATACACTCGTGCATTTATTATATTACTTGAAGTAACTAGGTAACTACCCCCTAAAGTAATCTACTACTATAGTTATGTACCAAGGCTGGTACATTTACATGATCTAAAATGATGTGTAATATACTCTAACACCCTTATGTATTAAATTATTTGGGTATTGAAGACTTTAGTATTCAATATGAATGTTCTTCTCTTGTAGTATAAATTGTATTATTCTTCTCTATCTACAAGAATCTGTCTAAGTAAGTAATTTATATCTTCACACAAGACTGAGAATACTTTGGTTGAAGACTCCTCCAATGCTTGAGTCTAAGTATGTTCATCTGGTTCTATCTTTATGGTGGATTCTCTATTCATGTATTTTTTACTATGTTTTATCTTAGTGTTCTTTTTCTTCCTCTTCCTTCTTCTTCTCCTACGATTTAGTATTGACACTTGTGGAATTTATATTTCATGATGAGTTAGTCTATCATCATAATAATATTTATTTGTATTGCTAGTTTTTTTCATGTGTTGGGCAACTAAAAAAATAATTAATGATAGGTAAATCATCAAACATTCCTTCGATGTAAATATGACTATTTTTTGTGAATTCCACCATGCGGTGAAGAGAGATTCATGAATATATCCAATCAATATTGTAAAGTTGCCCTCTTTTGCCTCCTTAAGAAATAATAAGAAATTCTTTGTATCATTAGTAGATAGATACAGATATCCTTCAAGAGTATATATATTAGGTTTTGAGAGTAGAATTCTATCTCATAGAATAGTTCTTCATTATTAAATACATTTATTAGCATTTTATCCATGTTCTATTGATCTAGAGATTTGAGAATGTAGAGGGAGAAAATTGCCCTATCATGTACGATTTTCAACTGGATTTGTAGGGAAGCAGAGGTGAACTGTGGAGGTACGTTGTTCTATACACTCAATGTGGAAGAATGGGGAAGGGTTCACAAGAAACGGTTTAATGACTCGCTCCAATTCCAAGGGTTTTTAAGAATTTTTGATGTATTCATTTCAATATAATCACGTATATTTGGCCTTTCTAGAAATATAAAGGACAATGTTAAAATACATAATGCAAGAAGACAATAGCTAACCCTAGAATGATTCTTTTTTTGAATGCCTTCTAACCCTAGGGTTTTAAAACAAAAAACCTTCAATCAAGGGCTCAAGAGAGGATGCACAAATAGTATTAAAACCCTAAGTGCACAATAAATGTTGTTTTCCTTTCAAATGTCTAAAAATTAATTTAATATACTATTTTAAATTAGATCTAGGGTTTACAATAGAAATAATAAACATTCAACAAATATTCTAGAGACTAATTAGGGTACTTATCTTATCCAATGGTTAATCCAATATTTTATTCTTTATCTAGAAATGTCCAATGATTCTTGTTCCTATAAAATAACTTAGAAAACACTTGAAAAATATGATCAGTGTTAGGGGGTCTACTTAGTCCACTATACAATTATGCTTGAAGGCACAACAACCAAGCCCCCTAGGTCCTTTTAGCTGATATTTGAAAATAGAAGTGAAATTTAACCTTTGGAAGATGAACAAGAATAACATAATACAATAGAACATAATGATAAAACAAAGTACAAAATGCAGCATTATAGCTTATATGTAGTTTAGAACATAGATCTAGGTTTGGAGGTAGCAACTTGCCCCTAGACATGGTCTAGACAAAATCATGCTCTGCAAGGAGCGATCATAATTTTTAGAGTGATGAAATCATGCCCCATAGATATTGGGTACAATTTTGTAGAAGTGAGGTGAAAAGCCTCAAATTGATGAAAAATGACCAATGCGTGATAAAGAATATCAAAGTGTGCATGCAGAAGAGTGAAATCACCTGGTAGATAGTGCAAAAGCAAACAGAAGGGCTAAGACCTCCAAAAAGTTGATCTCTCCTTAAGGATTCAACACTTGTCCATAAAAGTCAGCAAAAAATAAATCAATGCAATAGAAAATAAAGCTTCAATTGACTATATTTCATACCTGTGAGTTAGCTTACTTGTAGAATAAAAATAAATCACTTGCAAAGCTTTTTTCTCAATTCACTTATCAAGAATAATTTTGGAGCTTGCCTTAGATCACTTTGTGTAAAAGAAGACTTCAAACCCGCATTTTATAGCAGAATTGAAAGTGAAACGGGTAGGAAAACCATGACAAGTAGATGCCAAGTTTGGAAATTAGGGTTTTCTTGAGAGAAAAACCCTAAAAGGCAAAATCGTGCCTTGTCATGGTTGATCGTGATTTTACATTATGCAAAATTGTATCCCATTGGGGGTGATTGTGATTATGTTAAAAGAAGAGAAAAATAGAGTAGGTGGGGGGAAACCTAGTCCTTGCCTTAAGGAAGCCTGAAGGGTCTCCTTGAAGGGTTTAGGGAAAATTTCTCACTCAAACGGGTCAATTTTTTGTGTCTATATTTTACCCCTTCTTTGATGTATTTATGGCCTAATAAATGCATCAAAGAAAGATGTAAATACCTACAAACAAAAAATAGTAAGCAAAAAAGGAGTAGCTGGTTTAGAATACAGGAGTGGTGCTAAAATTGTGTTATTCTAAACACTTTCTTATTTTGTATGCAAATCAAGGTATTGGGACATTAACACCTCTTTGGCTAGGATGCCCCCTCGAGTTTCATAAGGGATGAGATATTCCTAATGAAACTAAAAATGATAGACTCAGAATAAGAAAAAAGCAAAAATAAGAAGTGAATAAAAAAAGATAGTAGCAAAAACATGGATAAAAATGAAAAATGGGTAAAACCCTAATTCATTTTTACTGCACAAGGAGAGGGAAAAGAGCTTTGGAGAAAAATGGGAGATGGTGTTACTAGTGCACTGTTCAATGATCGTGAGGGGTAAGGTTGGTATGAAATTGGAGTGGACAAAGTTAAGATAGAAAACCCTTAATTTTTTCAAAAACAAATAGCAATTTTTTCAAAAAATAATTAGAGTTTTCTACCAAACCCGTCAGTTTTGTTGCATACGACCTAAGCGCAATTTCATGGCCTAACCACAATTTCACCTAAGCACAATTTCATTGCCTAACCGCAATGTCACTAAAAAGTTAATTTATTTATTTAATTAATTTAATTCTAATTAATGATACTAATTAAATTTTATGTTGTGTTTTTGAATCCATCTTCATGTACTCGAGAGCTATGAGTGGTAAGCAATCTCCTTAGAGGTGGAGCTACACAAACTTGGGCAAGTGAAGAGAGGTACACTAGGAGTGATGGGGCTAGACTACCTATAGAGGATACCTTAGGTGGAGGTAGACAAAGAACTATTGATAACGCTAACAGAGAGGTGGTACCCAGAGTCATCGATATTTTGGTTACTGATGGAAGAGATGACCATCACACTAGAGGATGTGTGGTGGATCTTGCACATCACCATTAGGAGGATGGTAGTTTATAGAGCTTTAGGGTAGCCAATGACACTACCTATCAAGGCCTCAGATTAGGGGGACCTAAGAGGGAGGTATAGGCACTATGATCATAGGTAATGACTCTACATAGGGATATGGACCTACTACAAGACAATATATCCAAGATAATTGAGGTGTTGTAGAGTACCTTGGGAATTGTAGATTCAAAAAGGAATGCAACCCAAGAAGAGGTTGATCATATTCAAGGGGAGATGAGTCATATAGATTCAAAGCATAAGAGGGTTTGAGCAAAGGGGATGGCTGTTGTTGGGAGCATCTAGGATAGCAATGGGATCCATATGCTATAGGTGGAACTACAAATAGTAAGGAAGAGATTGGAGGTGGCTATTTAGAGGGCTACCTTTTACAATACCATGTACTGTTAGGCGGTACCAAAAGGACAATGGGTAGAACTCCCTCTATCCCTACAATCGACTATTAGGTCATAATATTGATCACATATAGTCTCAATCTCTCGATCTGTGGGTATGATGATGCTTGGAACACATTTAATGGGTGGATCAGAGGAGATAGGCTCCTAGATCTAGGGTTAGGGATCAATATGACTTACCAATTTTGATTGTGACATGCACCTCTAGGGATTGGTTAAGTGTATCAGGATTGGATATGGTACACTGACCAAACATCTATGTATCTTTCTCTATTTGAGTAATACTAAGCTATTTTTATTAGGTTTTTTTGATGTGTGTGCACTTGATGTGGAATAATTTATTATGTTATAATTTTTTTAATTGTGGTGTTTTATGCAACTAACTATGCAATGCATGGACTACATGAATGCAATAATAAGGCAGATATGAGATAGAAGAAGAAACATAAGAAATGAAAGGAATAAATAATGAGGGAAGAATAAGAAGAAGCAAAGGCCAACAATCGAGATTATATGGTCAAAGCATGGTATTTTAAATCAACATAGATTGTGGCAGACAAGTGTTACCAAATAATATGATTTGAATATGAAAATGTAATTGAACTCATTATGGGTGTAGCACTCGCTATAAATGATTAAGTGTTGGAGCATGAACTACTATGGGTGGTTTCTCGCTAATGACTACTATGGGTTAATTATCCACTAGGATGTATGTTGTGACCTACTAAAATGGCCATGAAGCTTATCTTGTAATGGGGTGTTGGGCCCACTGAGTCAATAGGAGTGTAACCTGATAGATAAACATGCCTAAATGTATAAAAGATACTTGCTAGGATGTATATTATCCCATGTGGGGTGTAATATATGTATATGAGAATTAGTAAATGAGCGCTACCCTCGATAGGGGTGTGATGTGTGCAATATGTGAAAGAGATATCCAGAAGATCACTTTGTGAGTGTGTGCAAATGCTCAAAATAAATAGAGAACCATCACATAAAGATATAAGGATATATACCCTTGTTTAAACAAAAAGACAAGAAAAATCATGAAAAAATAACAAGTGCACATTTGTAAAATATTTTCATCCTTGACCTCATGAATAATACTTTCAAGGTTAACAAAGAATGAAATATCAACAAATAAAGAGATAAAGAAGAGGAAGAAGAATTCCTAGGTGGGTATTTCACTAGGCATCAAAACCCTAGTCAAATTACAATGCATGTGAGCTATGACCTAACTAGGTATCATCACATGCCATTGTCACAAAGTTCTCAAAAATCTATATGATCAAGCAATCATGAACAAGAAATCATCCAAAAGATGATATTCCAAATATGCAAGTTGGATTAAATGTTAGGTAGATTGTGCAAAGTATAATAGACAACAATGCAATATAAGAAATCAAATGGATGCAATGAAAATGCAAATGCATACCTAATGAATGAGAAGTTTTTTTTTAGTTTAAGCAAACAAAGTGATAATCAACAAAACATATGAATGTGCCTCCTATATTAACAAAGAGAACAGGTGTACCATGATATGTTTCATCAAATAAACTTCTAGAAGGCCAACCATCTCGATCAGGGTTATGCATAAGGGGTTGGCCCCAAAATATATTTATAAAAATTTGGGGAAACAGTTTCAAAATCCAGGTGAACAGTTTCAAAACACATGTAGAAGGTTCACTAATATTAGGGTCAATGTTGAAAATTTAAACTTAAAATAGTCAAATTATTATAAAATTGGGGCGAATCGAACAAAAAAAATATTAGCCAATTCCAAAATTTGAAAATCCTAATTTTAGCCAATTTTGCAAAAATAGCCACTATGCATAACCATGATCTTGATGATTTGAATAATGAAGAGGCTCCTTTGTAGCTTTTTCT
Source organism: Wollemia nobilis (assembly GCA_028583015.1). Classification (NCBI taxonomy): domain Eukaryota; kingdom Viridiplantae; phylum Streptophyta; class Pinopsida; order Araucariales; family Araucariaceae; genus Wollemia; species Wollemia nobilis. The sequence continues at coordinate 971,590 of JAQPPZ010002662.1, forward strand.
TTGATACCCATATCACAAAAATCAATACACTCTTAAACACAACCGTTATTATTAACATAAGGAGGAGCAATCACAAACTTTACAATATCCCTATAGGATAGCAAAGTAGGGTCCCTCTCTAAAATAGAAAGTATATCTCTTGAGAACATAGAGCCAATCGTATTACAAAATAATATATAAGAAGAATAAGGGGGACCATCATCCTCATCACCCATTTTTGAATTTTGATGATCCAAATACTCAACATAAGTCATAAGATGATCATCACTATAAAATGATAAAGGTTGGTTTTTGTTAGGTATGAAACCTATACCACATCTTCCATACCCGATTTCAACATTCAAGGGCTCTTGAATACCTTTTTGTTGTGGCCCTAGACCTTTACCTATGTATCCCATACTAGATAGAAGATGTTTAGAAAGTGCATAGTCACTGGAAAGGTAACAATGAGTGAAATAATATCCAATGGAAAATGGATTGCTACCATGTATGTTTTCTTCAAAGGTAGTTCCTGTGAAGATAAAGGTACATGTACCGATGTGTACAACATCACATTTCTCATAGGGTAAACCTATGGTCCTAGGTGAAGGTGGTAGTTGGTGAGATTCAAAAGAGGCTCTTGAAAAAATGGATTATCTTGATCCTATGATGAAACATTGATGTGGTGTTCCTCACTCATTTTTAAATTTTGAAATTTAATCTAATATTTGATATGAGGAATATGGAGAAGTAGTTGAAGATATGGAATGACAAAGGTTAAACATATATTGAGCTTATTCAACCATTGAATAAAATTCAAATGGTCGGCGATCACCCGAAATGGTGATAAATTAATCTTTAAAGTTAAATTTTAAACATTAATGAAGAGTAGAAGGGATGGTCTCTATTGCATAAATCCAAGGAGGTCCAAGAAGAAGATTAAAATATATAGGGCACTAAACAAAATAAAATAAGGTATCCAAGATTTTAGGCCCAACCTTAATGGAAAGGGATATAACACCACATAATTCTTGGGACTCATTTTTGAAAGCTTTGATGATGATATCAAATTTATTCAAGTCTTCCTTTTTTAATATAATTTTTTTAAATAATTGATAAGTGCACAAATTTAGGGAAGATCCATTATAAATCAAGATTCGCTTGATAAAAGTATCCCCAATAAGTGTTGTGATGTAAAGTGAATAATATTATTGCTACTTGGAGGAAGGCTTATCATCATCTAAGAATGAGATATGATATATCCCAAGAGATCCTACGATATTTTATACATCACTAGGAAAAATATCCAAAGGAATAGATTGCTACTTTAGAAATTCCAACAAATATTCTTGATGGGTAGGAAAATTTTGTAAAAGTTTTAAGATAGAGATCTTAATTGGAATATTGGCTAACTACTATTTGAGATCAAATGAAATTTTAGGTTGGGGTATCAATATTAAATGTGGGGTTCCTATCTCTAAAACCTTTTTCTAATTATTCCTCAAAACCAAAGTGGGTTGTGATGCAAAATCCTTTTCTTGCTAAGATTGTTGAGTTGGTTGAATATGAGCTTGTCTTCTTGTAGTTACCCCAACCATGTTACCTTAGGTAGGAGGCTCATTATGATAAGATACTTTATTAGTTGTCAGTTGATGATTCTTTGGTAACGGATCTTTAAATATCCCCATATCCTGATTTATTTTTGATGTCTACTATGTAGAAGATTGATTATTTGATGTTTGAGAATTTTCTAAATCAATACGTCCTGCATCAATAAAATCGTGTACCACATGTTTCAACTTCTTACAATAATTTGTCCAATGTCCTTCAACTCTGTGATATGCACAATTTTGAATTAGTTGTATTATTTGATTATCTTATGGGAGGTATTTCAATTGCATTGGCTTCCAATAATTATTTTAAAACTGCTTCTATAGACATGTTAAGTTTTGTAAAATTCATTTGTGAAGGTTTTTGAAGTACTACCTTTTGTAGGTTGTTAATAACATTATTAATAGGCCTACTATCCGTTGCACCATCAACCCATGCGTGTTTTTTCTTTTTATGACTTAGTTGATTTTTCTTCTTTGATTTTGAGTTAGCCTCTTATAATAAGAGCTTGTTCTATTTTTCTTGCTAACTCAATTGCTTGGTCAAAATATGTGATAGTAGTTGTCTCTAATGAATAATATAATCGTTTGTAAATTTCCAATAAATATCTCAAGCATGTCTCGAGGAGGTAAGATATATCTCAAGTTCCCAACTAGACTCCTCCAACGAGACAAAAATTATGAAAAGCTCTCTTCTTTACCTTGTTTTAAATTATAAACATCCTTCAGTGTTACATGTTTTTCAACATAAGCATCAAACTGTTGAACAAATAAATCTGTTGTCTCTTCAAAATTCCACAAAGAATAATTAGGTAACCGATAGTACCACTCCAATGTCATACCACCAAGACTTTTAGGGAATGTTTTTAGTAACAACATATTATCATATATAATATCATGGTATGCTATTCTAAATCTTCTTAGGTGCTCAATCATATCTTCTATCCCTTTATATAAAGGTAACACTGGCATAGGAAAGTTCTTAGGATAAGGTCTTGCAACAACAATATGATCCAATGGTTGGTTACACATATCCTTATAACTATAATTGAAACTTGAAGGTTTAATAATCTCCACCTTCGAAACCAATTTTTTCACCAAATTTGTCATGTTTTACACTTTTGGATTACTATTATATGATGCCCCGAATTTCCTAGTGCTTGACTTATGTTGGAAGCATGAATACTATTGTAATGTGTGATACCCTATGAGAGAGGATAACTAACATATGGTGGAATAGAGGCAAAATTATTGAGATAAGCATATTGAGGAGGAAATTGAGAACTATTTTGAGTAACATTACTAGTTCGAGGAACTTGTAGATTTCTTCCAATATTGGTGGTCATAGTAGTGGCACAAGTTGTTTGGTGTCTTAGATTATCAATATGCAGAGGTTTGGACAAGGGGTTGTTTTGACAAATCTTAGGAGACCTTACTAGAGTAGGAGGAAGAGCCTCAACTCTTTTAAGTTCAGCCTCTCATTCCATAGCCCTCAGTAAGTTGTCACTATTAGCTTTCATAAATCCCAAAATATGCTCAAAGAATTTAAAGAGAAACCAACCATCGGTTCGTTCAAATGGATCAAAATTTGCTTCAGTATCATTCTTGTCATGTTCTTCTAGATCTAATTTAGGATCCTCTCTATCAATATAATCATCTTTCGGAGGAACATAATCATATTCAAGATGACTTCGCTAGCTTCTAAGGAAATAAACCATTAGAATAAGCAAAAGGATAGAAAAGAATACTAACAGTAAACACACAAGAATTTTTTTAAAAGATGTTCTTAATGTTATAAAACCATTCAAACAAATTAATGTTCTTGTTTAATGTTTTAAAAAGAAAAGGAGGTGTTCACATCAGGTTCATCAAATATGTAGAGGGAGAAAACCACCCTACTACATACGATTCTTGGTTGGATCCACAAGGAAGTTGAGGTGAACCACGAGGGTACGTTGTTCTCTACACCCAGTGTGTAAGAAAGGGGAAGGGTTCACTAATAATTATTTAAGAACTCACTCCAAGTCCAAGGGTTTTTAATAATGTTTGATGTATTCATTTCAAGACAATGACCTATGTTTGGCCTTTCTAGAAATATAAAGGGCAATGTGAAAATATAGAATGCAAGAAGACAAGAGCTAACCTAGAATGATTCTTTTTTTGAATGCCTTCTAAACCTAGGATTTTAAAATAGAAAACCTTCAAGAAAGGGCTCAAGAGAGGATGCACAAACAATATTAAAATGCTAAGTGCACATTAAATGCTATTTTCCTTTCAAATACCTTGAAATTAATTTAATATACTCTTTTTAAATTAGATCTAGGGTCTACAATAGAAATAACAAACACTCAACAAATAGCCTAGAGACTAATTAGGACACTTATCTTATCCGATGGTTGATCCAAGCTTTTATCATTTATCCAGCAATATCCAATGATTTATGTTCCTACAAAATAAATTAGCAAACACTTGAAAAATATGATCAGTGTTAGGGGGTATGCTTAGACCACTATACAATAATGCTTGGATTTGGAGCAATCAATCCCCTTAGGTCTTTTTAGCTAACCTTTGAAAATAGAATTAAAATTTTACCTTTGGAATATGAATAAGCATAACATAATACAACATAATAGAATGATAAAATAGAGTACAAAATGCAATAGTATGTCTTATATGCAGTCTAGAATGTAGATCTAGGGTTTGGGGGTAACACATTACCTCCAAACATGGTCTGGGTGAAATCATGCTCTGCAAGGAATGACCATAATTTTGTAGACCAGCAAAATTATGCCTCATAGATATCGGGCATGATTTCACAAAAGTGAGGTGAAAAGCCTTAGATCAATATGAAATGACTAATGTGTGATAAAAAATATCAAAGTGTGCATGTAAAAGAATGAAATCACCTGGTATATATCGCAAAAATAAATAGAAGCACTAAGACCTTCGAATAGTAGATCTCTCCTTAGGGCTTCAACACTTGTCCACCAAAGTCATCAACAAATAAATCGATACAGTATAAAACAGAGCTTCAATAGACTATATTCCACACTTGCAAGTTAGCTTGCTTGGAAAAAAATTTAATCACTTGGTTCTTGAGTAATTCACTTATCAAGAATAATTCATGAGCTTGCCTTAGATCACTTGGTATCAAAGAAGACATCAAACCCTCCTTTTATAGCATATTTGAAAGTAAAATATATGGGAAAAACATGATGAGTTGACACTATAACACACCAAATTTGGAAATTAGGGTTTTCTAGAGAGAAAACCCTAAAAGGTGAAATCACACCTCATTAGGATCGATCGTGATTTTACATTATGCAAAATCGTGCCTCATTGGGGGTGACCACAATTTTGTCGAAAGAGGATAAAAAAAAGAAGAGGGGAGGTAAAACCTAGTCCTTACCTTAGGCAAGCCTGAGGGGTCTCCCTGAAGGGTTTAGGGAAAATTACTCACTCAAGTGGATCAATTTTCCATGTCTACAGAGAATATTTTGAGTAGTCTACCTTGTAACTCCCTAGTTAAGAGTATATGAGTTGGTTTGATAAAACTATTATAGTATTAGATTTTGTAGAATCTCTTATTTCTCCTTAGTTAAGAAATGTGGACTAATTTGATAAAACATTTCTTGGAATTAGGTTTTGTTGGCTTCCTTATATCTCCCTAATAATTAGAATATTCTTAGTTCACCTTCTAAGTTGATTTTGTAATGTATTGAGAATAATCAACCTTTTAATTTTGCCTTATCTATCCCAATGAAGTATGTTTTAATGGTTGGATTTCTTTTTGTCTCCTTAGAATGAGTATGAGGTAATTTTTACAATTTTATTCCAACTCTATATGTAGGCAATTGATTTACTTCTTTTTCCAATAGATTAATTTTCTAAATTCCAATTATATGTAGATTTTTTGAATTAGTATGCCTTATATCTCCCTACTTTTTGGAATATTAGAAAATAATGGTATTTACAATTTACTAATGATTTAATAAAATTTAACAACTTTATGTCTCCTACTTGATTAATTACAATTATGAATGTTCAATACCTTGTGATAAGCTTGCCTGATAATTACTAATGCTTAATAAGTTTATTTCAATGCAATAATTTATATCACCTTATAACTCTAATTTTAATTAAAGTAAGTAAATTTAATATTTACCTTAGTAATGCTTAATGCTCTACGTATTCTTGAGTAGCTCCACATACTTTGATGGTTGAATTGTACGTATCTCCAATGTTGTATTGATGCTACTTTGATGTTGTTGTCCAACGAATATTCTATGTGCTCTTTCTTTGAACTTTGTGCTTCCACAATGCCTATTTGGGATTGGTCTCCTCCTTAATGGGAACTTATCACCATAAAAATTTAATTTTGGTTTGTCAAACCTCATTGACTTATTTGAATTCAATTTTAGCATGCTCTTACTTACTCAAGCATTGTGATTTCACTCCAATTTTGCTGCTATATTTACCCTGGAGTTGAATGCATATATAGCTACGTGGCACGTGTGCTTTGAGTAACGTTTGAGGTGATTTTATATTCTCATTTATGATATATCCAAGTGTATTTTGAGATATAATGTGCATGGGCTTCCTTACATATCGCTTTAAGCTCATTTTAATGTCTTCTTGAGTAACGCTCATGGCTAGATTTAATGCTTTCTCTAAGTGGATTGTGAGCTCCAATTGTAGATGAAGCTATTGTAACACTCATTCCTATCAAATATGCTTCATACACCTATTCAATAAAATATTTGAGAATATTCTTATGAGATGAAAACTTCTTGTTAGTGGTGAAAAATGGTAGATTGCATGTATTTTCCCTTCAGTTGCTTCTCTTCTATATTTTCCTCTTGCCAATGTAAATCCAGCTATTTCTTGTTCCTTAATGCTTCTTCCAAATGAGTATGAGTGGGATCTTGATTCGATGGAGGTCTTAGGAGCTTATAGGTGGTTCTATGGTGGTCTGAGAGCTTATTTTAGCACTCCTTCAATGGACATCTTCTCCAAGAAAGAGCTTGGGTATTGCCTCTTTTACTTTGTGCTACTTTTAATATGTTGGTTTGAATACCCCATTTGCATTGTTTAATAGATGAAAACCAACATATATGAATAATGATCCTTTTGTGATATCCCATGCTTCAGATTGGTTGTTAAGAAGGCCTAATTTTGTGGCTATAAGGGTTTTTTTAGACACTATAATGAGATATTTTTGTTGAATCTTCTCTCACTTCATATAGTGGTCCTCTACAACTACTTGTATGATGTTCTTCACTTGTGGAGGATGTGTCCTTAAGACACTCCAGTTCTATCCTCTTTCCTATGTAGGACAAGATGTTATGGTACAGTATAATGTAAATAAACTTGTAATACAATACCTTGATTTTGCACCTTCCTTTTTGCAAGCTTATTTTTCTAGTTTTAATGGCGACTTCTTTGTACTACTTCTTGTAGGCAAGGGTTGATTGATGTTGTCTTCTCTTCTAAACAACTCTATCCTTCACTTGGTTAATCTAGTAATGAACCCAAATTAATAATAATGTAGATAAATGCCCTTGAAGGAGTAATTTTTTCACTAATGTTTTATTTGTAATGAGCTCTTAGTGCACCTTGAATCTGAGACTCACCAAGTCTTGATTTTTGGATTTTATCACTGATTTAATAGATTCCTTCTTCTTATCCACTCCTTGGAGGAATTCCGTTCTACTTGGTGGCTTCTATAGACTACAATACATTGCAGGTATTGAATTTTGAATAGTATCTTTAGACACTTTGATTATTTACAAATTTTTGTATCTTTGATCTTAACAATCAATACACAAAATAATCCTTTGAGATTAACTAGTTTAATGAACAACTAGTATAGTGCAATGAAGCAATAATACCTTCAACTTAATGCACTTTAAAGGTAACAATAATCTCACCTTATTGCTCCTATAAATAACCTCTCAAAGTAGTTTCAAATACACTAATGATCTGTTGAGTGGAAATATTTCCCAATTGTAAAATTCACACACGATCAGGGTATTAATCCGAAAACCCTCTCTTGCAAATAATTTTAAAAAATAACTTCTCCAAGGTTTCTTTTACTTATGTGTTCTTTAGTGCTTGTAAATATGTATCAAATAAGTGCTAGGAATACCTTAGTGACTTGCAAGTAACTGTTAACAAGGGGTTTATGTTGGTTTATTTCATTATGCTAGGCTAATGAGTGTTCATGAAACTTAAAAGAAAATGGAAGTGTGATTGGCCCTCATATGACCACGATGTAAAAACTTAGTTCATTTTATATTGAAGTATTTTAGATAGATTTTATCTTCTTTTGGTTAAGCAGATTTTAGATAAGTTTTATCTTCCTTAAACCCTACTTTGAACATGAAAATAAATATTAAAATCTAAATGTGAATGTGCAATGGAGATTGATTTCTTTTTATTGTTGCTTTATGAATAAAAAGGAAATAAATATGCATGAATAGCTATGAAATGTAAAGGCTTTAAAATGTTATTATAAATTATCCCTCTTTAATGAAATCATAATTTTCATAAAGAAGAAATAATTTAATGCTTTAAAATAATAGCCTTTGATATAATGTATAAATTACCTCTCTTTAATGAAATTAAAATTTTCATAAAGAGAAGCCAATTTATTGCTCTAAAAATGATGGCCTATGGAATGCCATATAAATTACCCCCCTTTAATGAAATTGCAATTTTCATAAAGGGAAGTTCATTTATTTCTTACGAATAAAAATGCAAAGCTTAAAAATCTGATTTACCTTCAAAATATGAAATAATATAAAATTCTGAAATTATAAAACCCTTATAAAACAACAATATTCAATAATTTTCATAATTTTGAAATGGCTTTAGAATGGGATCAAAATTATTTTGGATGAAATATTGAAGCTCATTCTTCACACCCATGCATTTATTTTTGGAATTTTATTTTTTTCGATTTTTATTTTAATAGTCGAAGCTTAAAAAAACTACAAAAAAGAAAAGTTAGAAAAAATTAAAAAATAATAAAATAAAATTTAGAAAATGGACCGGAGATCCAAAAACGTTAAAAACAAACTACTCTTAGTCCTATCCTGCAAAACCGGAGATGTGAGACTTTTTGCATGTAACCAAATTTATTCGAATCTACATACATACGGTTCAAAATAAATTAGGTGCAATCTTGTAAGAAATAAAAATAAATTCCATGCTTCTAAGCCTTCGATAATGCAACCATTAAAATGCATTTAACACTATCTATAAGCCAAGAAAACATGGAAGAAAAGATAAACCGTTAGCTCAAACATGCAGAAATATTTTCTTCTATCTTGCTAACAAAGTGCAAGTTTCTGAAATATTTGCATTAAAAATAATATTCTATTTTACAACCAGTATTTCCAGCTTCTTCCAAAAAATTCCCAACCCTTGTTTATGAGATTCAATGGGTTTTTAAAGATTTCCAACATTGGCTATTCATTGCTTTTTCCAACTCTTGGATTTCCAACACTTTCTTTTTCCAACTCTTGGTTTTCCAACATTTTTTTTCTTCTTAAAATTTCCAACATTTGGCTATTTGTTTCTTTTTCCAACTTTTGACTTTCCAACATTTTCTTTTCCATTGGCATGATACGTGACATTTTCTCTTCTTGAGTGTTGCCACTTTTTTTCTTTTTTTCCTTTTTTTAATAGTAACCTATAATAAAGAAAAACACATGAATTAAACTTTTCAAAATAAAACTATTAATAAAATCTAATTAAAACAAAACTAAAGATAAAATTAAACAAAAAATTTCCCAAAATAATACCATTAATGAAATTAAATTAACTTTCCAAAAAACACACACACACACATATATAATTTTATTTTATTTATTTATTTATTTATTTTATTTTTATGATTATAATTTATTTATTTATTATATTTTCTCTTTTTATTTTTTATTTTTATTTATTTATTTTTTAAATTTGATTTAATTAATTTCAAATATTTGAATTGGTTTAATTCAAAACATTAAAATTAACCAAAAAATAAAAAACATGGAGGAACCTAACCAACACACTAAACAACTTAAAAGAAACTAAAAGGAGACACTAATCCACACCCAAACCTTGGAACATATATTGCAATCTAAATCAAAATTTTTCAAAAACTGAAAAATAAAAAGGTGGGTCCCCAATTTTGGGGCTAGTTGTGGAATGGCCACAACAAATGGTGACTCTACTGGGAAATGCTCTTGAGAATTTTGGGTGAAGAACCCAATCTAAAATGAGAACATAAAATATTAGAGCAATAACAATTATTTAGTGATGTCCCAAGAAGGTGGGGGTAAACAACTTCGAATAAAAACAACTAATCCATCTGCCTTTGCTCAGTGTGTGCAAAAGTGATTCATTTTGTATCCTTGAAAACCATTCGGATTCCATCACCTAACTTGCATTAGGCTATAAAATATTTCTCATAATATTTCATTTTGAATAATATTTTTGTAAAGTCTCTTTTGAGCATAATTTGTTCAGACAGAGCCCCACTACCAGTCAGGCATCCATAGCCCCGGTGGAGATTTTCTGAACTAGGTGACTGATTTGATCAAGCTTTTCAATGCTCATTTTTTATATCAAGATTTGTCTAGATAGAGCCCCACTGTCAGTCAAGCGTCTATAGCCCCGATGGAGTTTATCTAAACTTGGTGATATATTTGATCAATATTTGCATTGCTTGTATTCTTCTTTTATAGAAAACTTTGCAAACCTCTATGTAACACTTGAATTTGAGCATGTTAGAATTTAGCCTTAATTTGCAAATCAAGATAACTTCATCCTTTAGGACTTCTAGAAATACCCTTTAATATATGGGTTACATGTGGAGCTTTAGAAAAATGTTTCATTGTTCCACTCTCCACCATTTTAGTCCCAAAATCTGAGCATGATCATAAAATAATTCATCCCCCTTTTCTCATGTTCACCTGCTTTCAAATTAGGTATTCCAACCTACTTAACAAAGGAACACAAAAAATGAGCAAAGGCCATAAATTAGCGACCACGAAACATCACCTCAAAACAAGGGAACAACCCAAAACACAAAACTCGCAAACCAAACTTAAGGACAAAGGACAAAAACAACAAAACCAAAACAAAAACATGAAAACCAAAACTATATACAATAATGTACAAGATGATGCAAAATTTAGGCCATTATTTCCCTGGATCCCAAACACGATTAGCACACTTTAACAGACACATATCATGATAAGCATGCCAAGCTCTATAGAAATCCAACCCAAGTAAGATTAAGCCATAAAATGCAACAATCATTATTTTACCTCTTTCACCCCACCATTTTAATTTAGTTCCATTAGTAATCCCATAGTGGAGTTTCAAGTCCTCAAATTGATAAGACAATAATTGATCTTCAATTCTTTCTTGTCTATTCCTTAAGATGCAAATTTCACAATTCGATTTATTATCTAGAATTAGGCTTTCTTTTTCAAATATGAGATATTTCAAGTAGGATCCTATTTCTAAAATATTTGAAGCCATGTCATTTTTCACATCTTTAGGCAAATCATGCTTATGCAATAATTTACAAGCATCTAGGATATCTATTAAATGAGGATCATTATAAGTTTTTATCCTAGATTCCAATATCAATTGTTGATGAATTTGATTCAACAATTCAAGCACATCAATTTCTCTTTCATTCAACAAAGCAATATCATTAGTGGTGTGAGTGGAAATCAACTCTAGTTCTTCATTCACCTCTAATGGCACTTCATCATAAATAACATTCAAATACAACAAATTTTCACTTGAAGCTTGGACCTTTGAACACAAAATGTTAGATTCTACCTTTTGCACATTTTCATTTACCAACATCTGGTGAACCTTTGTAATTTCCTCTTTTTCCTCATGGTCTTTATCATTGTCATCATCTTGTAGCCCTTCACTTTCATGAATTACCTATTCATCATAAACACCAAAATTAGGCATCCAATCAAAAATAGGCTCATCATTTTCAAACCAAGAATCTTGTCGATCAAGGGGATCTGCTTGTACAAGAATTACAAGATCTTCATGTGAGATGGCTTTTTAGCATCCTGCATGTCAATAGAAATTTCATCAATAGAGGTGTGAAAAACCAATGATTCTTCATATCTTCCCTAGCCATTATAAAAATTGCCATCTAAATCCATGGGATGAAACTCTATTGTATCTTTGGCATGATATTTAGATTCCTCTATCAATTCTTTTTCAAATTTATCCACCTTAATTTCAATAAATTCATCTTCCTCAGATTCATATTTCGAGGACAACGAAAGATTTTGAAATTGATTCCCACTTGAACTTGGTTGAGGTGGATAAATCGTTGGGTGGGTAAGGGAGGTATTAGATGATTGAGAATTATATGATCCAAAATCCACGTCACAATTTTGATAACTCAATTATTGTTCAATTGCCATTGCTTGAGTATAAGCTTGGGATAAAGATGTGATCTGAGGCATCCCTCGCAAATACATAGAGATTAATGGGTCAATAGCATTGAGATACACTTGGATAGAAACTCCCTTTGGAGGAACATAGGGTACCACCAATTGAGTATATAACCCATGGAACCTTTTAGTGAACAACTCCAAAGATTCATTTGGTCCTTTACGAGTAGCGGTAAACTGATTATACATAAGGATTGGGTCAACTGGTTTTCCAAAATAACTAAGAAAAGTTGCTTCTAGTTGAGCCCAAGAAGTGATAGAACCTGCAGGTAAACTGAGGTACCAATCATAAGCCAATTCATCTAATGTAGATGGAAATGAATAACAAGCAACATCTTCATGCATAGTTTACCATTGAATTAAAGTGTTCTTGTATGCCTGAATATGTTCCTCAACCAATTCTATTCCATCATGCCTAAACTGAGGTAGATGATCCCAAATATCTATAGGTATAGGATGTGAAGGCCCAGGTATATTCAGAGGATAGCCTGCACTAAATTGAGTCAACCATACCATTAGTGAACCTTAAAGAATACAACCTTAACACCAATTTTGTTAGTCAAAGAAATATCTTGCAAAGAAGCATGAAATGACTAAAAATCCTTGAATGTTTCACATGTAAATAATCATGTATATCAATCAAAATATATGCATCAATTAAACCATGACATTAGAGAACATTTTCCAATTTGCAAAAGGTTAGCATTAATGCATCATCAATTAGAAAATGTTTGAATCAATGAAAGTGATCACAAGAAATCAAAACTTCGTTAGTCAAGACCAATACTTTCAAATAACTCTTTTAAAGAAACATGAACAATTTAGCATCTAAATAGCAATAAAGTAAACCAATTCAGGCCCTCCTTCTAGCACCAAAATTTTGAGTGGAAATTTTACCCAATTGTAAAATCCCCATCACGATTAGGGTATTAATCCGAAAACCCTCTCTTGCAAAGAAGTTAAAAACAAAAACTTCTCCAAGGTTCCTTTTACTTATGTGTGCTTGAGTGCTTGTAAATATGTATCAAATAAGTGCTAGGAATACCTTAGTGATTTGCAAGTAACTGTTAACAAGGGGTCTGTGTTGGTTTATTTTATTATGCTAGGATAATGATTGTTCATGAAACTTAAAAGAAAAGGAAAGTGTGAATGGCCCTCAGACCATGATTTAAAACCTTAGTTCATTTTATCTTGAAGTATTTTAGATAGATTTTATCTTTTTTTGGTTAAGCGGATTTTAGATAAGTTTTATCTTCCTTAAACCCTGCTTTGAACATGAAAATAAAGATTAAAATCTATTTCTAAATGTGAATGTGCAATGGAGATTGAATTCCTTTTATTGTTGCTTGATGAATAAAAAGGAAATAAATATGCATGAATAGCTATGAAATGTAAAGGCCTTAAAATGTTATTATAAATTATCCCTCTTTAATGAAATCATAATTTTCATAAAGAAGAAATAATTTAATGCTTTAAAACATTAGTACTTAATATAATGTATAAATTACCTCTCTTTAATGAAATCAAAATTTTCATAAAGAGAAGCCAATTTATTGCTCTAAAAATGATGGCCTATGGAATACCATATAAATTACCCCCCTTTAATGAAATTGTAATTTTCATAAAGGAAAGTTCATTTATTGCTTACGAATAAAAATGCAAAGCTTAAAAATCTGATTTACCTTCAAAATATGAAATAATATAAAATTCCAAAATTATAAAACCCTTATAAAACAACAATTTTCAATAATTTTTATAATTTCAAAATGGCTTCAGAATGGGATTGAAATTATTTGCAAAGCTTAAAAATTTGATTTACCTTCAAAATGTGAAATAATGTAAAATTTTGAAATTATAAAACCCTTATAAAACAACAACTTTAAATAATTTTTATAATTTCAAAATGGCTTCAGAATGAAATCGAACTTATTTTAAATGAAATATTGAAGCTCATTCTAGAGACCCGTGCATTTATTTTTGAAGTTTTAATTTTTAATATTTTTATTTTATTTACCGAATTTTAAAAAAACCACAAAAAGGGAAGGTTAGAAAAAAAAAAAAAATAAAATATGGAAAATGGACCAAAAAGCCAAAAACATTAAAAGCAAACTACTCTCAGTCTAATGCCACCCTATCCTGCAAAACCGAAGATGTGAGACTTTTTGCATGTAACCAAATTTATTCGAATCTACACACACACGGTTCGAAATAAATTAGGTGCAATCTTCTAGGGAACAAAAAAAAATCAATGCTTCTAAGCCTTCGATAATGCAACCATTAAAATACATTTAACACTATCTATAAGCCTAGAAAACATGGAAGAAAATATATTTTGTTAGCTCAAACATGTAGAAAAATCTCCTCCCATATTGCTAACAAAGTGCAAGTTTCTGAAATATTTGCATTAAAAATAATATTCTGTTTTACAACTAGTATTTCCAGCTTCTTCCAAAAAACGTCCAGCCCTTGTTTATGAGCTTCAATGGGTTTTTAAAGATTTCCAACATTGGCTATTTTTTTCTTTTTCCAACTCTTGGCTTTCCAATGCTTTCTTTTTCCAACTCTTGGTTTTCCAATGTTTTCTTTTCTTCTTAAAATTTCCAATATTTGGCTATTTGTTTATTTTTTCAAATATTGGCTTTCCAACATTTCCTTTTCCATTAGCATGATAAGTGACATTTTCTCTTCTTGAGTGTTGCCACTTTTTTTTTTTTTTTTTTTTTTAACGTTAACCTGTAGTAAAGAAAAATACATGAATTAAACTTTCCAAAATAAAACAATTAATAAAATTTAACTAAAACAAAACTAAAGATAAAATTAAACTAAATTCTTCCCAAAACAAAATCATTAATGAAATTAAATTAACTTTCCAAAAAACACATTGATGGTTATATATATATATATATATATATATATATATATATATATATATATATATATATATATATATATATATATATATATATATATATATATATATTATTTTCTTTATTTTATTTTTTGTTTATTTTTATTTTTATTTCATTTTCATGATTATTATTTATTTATTTTTTATTTTTTCTCTTTTTATTTTTATTTTTATTTATTATTATTTTTTTATTTGATTTAAATAATTTCAAATGTTTGAATTTGTTTAATTCAAAACATTAAAATTAACCAAAATAATAAAAAACACGGAGGAACCTAACCAACACACTAAACAACTTAAAAGAAACTAAAAGGAGACACTAATCCACACCCAAACCTTGGAACATATATTGCAATCTAAACCAAAATTTTCCAAAAACTGAAAAATAAAAAGGTGGATCCCCAATTTTGGGGCTAGTTGTGGAATGGCCACAACATGATCACTGCAAATTTCTTAATATCGTCCTCTTCTCAATAATTAGATAATAGGAAGAATGTATCTAACTCCTATTAATGTGCAAATAATGAACCTTAATAGAAACTATATTCTACACTTTCTTGAGGACTTAAAATGCAACCTTTTATTTTACAACTTCCAAATTCTAATAAGGTGCTTAATGAAGCTAAGTAGTAATATTAATTAAGTGTTCGAGTAATAAACCTTTTACACCTAAGTTGCTTACATTTGATGAATATCTTTATGATTTGATTCACCAAATTTCTTGTATGGAATGGTGGTTGCTTGTAGTTGTGAGTGCTTCTAGTATGCTGCTCTGAAATTGTAGTAGATGATTTCAACTTCTCCTTAGAATTTGTCCTGGAACTCTGAAGTCTTGTAGCTAGCAATGTTATCTTGATTTTTGCCTTTTTGTAGTCAATCTATTCACTAAAATATGCCTTCTTTAGCTATGAAGGGCAATCTCCAAATATTCTTGGATTTGGTAGGTTTCTTTTGTCTGAGTTCTTCTTCAACCTCTTTATTGGGTTTTGACTTCAAATAGGACTTTCTTCTCAAGAATATGAAGGTCTTGAGGTATTCAATATTCTTCTTTAGAATTTGGCATTCCTTGTTAAATTCTTCTTCTTTTGGACTTGTTGTTGGATGGTTATAATTATCCCAAAACTTTCACTATATTTTGTAGTGAATTTCTCCAATGAGTTCTCCTAGGAACTTCTTTGATGGCTTCTCTAATTTTTACGATGAGTTTATCCAAGACTTATCCTTGTTTCTCCTTGATACCTCTCCAAGGTCTTTAGTATTGCAGCTTCTCTAGTCTTCTTGATGATATATTTCCTTCAACCTTCAACTACAAAAGTGTTGGCAATGAGATCTTCTTCATAGATCTCTAGAATAGGACTTTTGATAGTCCTTCTCTGTCTCTTTCAAGGATGGAAGTTCTTCAATGAGACATTTTATGGGTCTCTTTAGCTTCTTCTAGAGGAAATCTTCCATCAACAATGAAGATCACCAATCATGGACTCTTCTTTGAAGCCTTCTTCAGGTTCAGGGACTCTTCTCTAGAGTCTTCTTCAATTTCAAGGCTTCTATGGCCTTTTTTCTAGATCAAACCTTTTATGGCCTTTTCTTTTGCAATAAGGATTTTTTGGTCTTTTCTTCTACAATAAGGCTTCTGTGGTCTTTTCTTCTTCAATAAGGTTTTTGTGGCCTTTTATTCTACAATAAGGCTTTTATGGTCTTTTCTTCTTCAATAAGGATTTTGTAGCCTTTTCTTTTACAATGAGGTTTTTATGGCCTTATTTTATGCAATGTGCATGTCTGCAATATGGTTTCCTTAAATTTTATTTTTTTACAATAATATATTAGTAAAATGATTCTAAATATTGTCAATGATAAATCTTCACTAGTTGATTTGTCAATCTAGTGGAATGAATACTAAGTCCTAGTCTTCACGAGTTTTCTATAACTCTATGGAAAAACTTTAGCCAAATGCAATATCAAAAATTTAGAATTGATATTTGCTTCTCCTCTCTATCTCTCTTGTGACTTTTCTATTTAGTGATTCCTTTAGCAGTGTTTGCATGCAGCGGTGCACAATGGAAGATCATATTTGTAAAGACATAGTAGGTTTAGACCTATACTAGTAATGGAGGTATCTTGTGGTTTTCTCTATTCCTATCGATCTATCATGGCTTTTATACCACTGTTATATTTTGATGGTGTATACCAAGGGAGAATACAATCATAGGATATGAAATATGCAAAAATGTAAGATGTTGAAATATGTTATTAATGGAAAGTGATAAAAATGATACAATCTAGAATGGAGGAAATGAACACTCTAAAACTAATACTAAAGAACTACATTGTACCCCATCACCAATCTATATGGTTGTCCACACAATATATCTACTACTACCTACAATAATATATAATCACTCACTACGAGGCCCTTTATATGGAAATATGGATTGTTTGACCAACACTCTACCTAGTTGTACAAGGGGACACCTTACATATAGACACTTGTGCATTTATTATATTAGTTGAAATAATTAGCTAACTACCCCCTAAATTAATCTACTACTCTAGTTATGTACCACGGGTGGTACATTTACATGACCCAAATTATGTAATATAATCTAACATTACCAACCTTTAGAGAAAAATAAAAGAGTTCAAATGGATGGATAAGTGTGAGGCCACCTTTAAAATTTTGAAAATTAATTTGACTATAGCACCAATTCTCAGGATACCAGATCCTTATGATAATTTTACAATATGTAAAGATGTTTCTTTAGAAGGTTTCAGAGGGGTATTATCCCAAAATGAAGCTACAATAACATATTATTCTAGGAAATTCAAGAAGCATGAGTTGAATTATTCTACACATGATCTAGAGTTAGAAGTAATTGTGCATGTTATTAAGATCTAGAGGCACTATTTATTGGGGAAACCTTTTTATCTAATAATATACCACAAAATCCTATGGTATATCTTTAACTAACCTATGCAAAATACAAGGCAAAGAAGGTGGATAGAGTTCCTAGATGAATATGACTTTAGTATAGAATATATCAAAGGAAAAAAACAAGGTTGAAAATACCTTAAGTAGGAGAAGGCAGACAATGACATTGATCCAAAGTCATCTATACTTGATGGACAAAGTTAGGGAAATGCGGTTATGGGATTAGTATTGCATTGAAATCTAGGCTAAAGTTGAGAGAAATACTAAGGAAAATAAGGATTTTAATATAAATTTGGACTTTTATGTTTCAAGGGTAGGGTTTTCATACCCAAAACTAGTGATTTAAGGAGAATAATTATGCAAGAGGTGCATAGTTCTCCTTATTTTTCTCATCTGGGAGGTGTAAATATGAGATAAAACATGAAAAATACCACTTATTGGTTAAGAATAAAATAGGATATTATTGATTTTATTGCTAGATATTTAGAATACCAGAAGCTTAAGGAAGAACATCAACATCCAACAAGAAAATTGTACCCACATGATATACCTACTTAGAAGTGGCAAGTTATCTCTATGGATTTTACTATGGGTTTACCTAATACTAGAGAACAACATTATGCAATACTTCTGGTGGTAGAAAAGTTGAATAAAGTTGTGCACTTTATATCAAGGAACATCAAGGATGATGCAATAGTTGTGGCAAATAGGTTTTCCAAGGAATTATATAGGTTACATGGTTTTTTGAGGTGATCATATCAGATAGATATTCCAAGTTTAAGTCAAAATTATGGTAAGTTCTTAATTATGCAATAGGCATTAGATTGAATATAAGTTTTGCTTACATTTTAAAAATAGATGGCCAAATGGAGAGAGCGAACTATGTCCTAGAAAATATGCTTTTCATGTATTACATAGATCAAAATTCTAAGTAGGAAGAATTTTTTCATCCGGTTGAATTTACATATAATAATGGATACCATGCATCCTTGGGAATGACTTCATTTGAGTCCTTTCGTGGTAGAAGGTGCAAAACACATCTATAGTGGGACAATACAGAGAATCATATGGTGATCGAGTAGGATATTATCAAAGAGATGGAGTAACTTAGAATGATTCAACAGAGGCTCAAGGAAGCAATCGATCACCATAAGAGCTATGTTGATCTAAAAATATCACCAAGACAATTATCTGTGGGAGATAAAATCTTCTTGAGGGTAATACCAATAAAAATCACCATCAAATAAATTAATTTGGATCCTCATTTTATTGTTCCTTTTGAGATCATTGATAAGATTCGTCTAATAGATTATAGGCTCACCTTGTTGCCTAACCTATCAAATATCCATGATAATTTCTACATATCCCTACTTAGGAAGTATGTTGATAATACTTCTCATGTTTGAAATGTTTTAAAGTTATAGATGGTAGATCCCTTAGCCATTAAGGTGCAACCAGTAAGAATCCTAGGTTTTCATTCTAATATTTTGAGGAAATAAACCCTAGATCAATGTAAGGTCTAGTGGGCCATTATTCTAAAAACTATGCAACTTGGAAGATGCTAAGGAAATGAGGAATCAATTTCCATATTTATTTGAATTAAATGTATATTCTTTAGTTTTAGGAAACACAAAGGACTATGTTTAGTCCAATTGGAAGAGTATGTAATGGCTCTCCTTGGTAGGACTTGTTCTTGATAATTGATTTATGTATGGATGAGTGGATACCAAATGCATAATTTGATCTTATGTTATCAAGATGTATGGATAGTTGCACTTCATACTTTTATTATACTACTTTTGAAATATGGTATTGTTGATGAAATTTATGGTTACAGTACCAAGTACCCTCACAAGTGGATTGTTATGGGAACACCATTAAAGTTGAGAGAAAATGAGAAATGATGGGTGACATTTATCATCGACAACTCAAGGGTAAAAATAAACCCTTCATATAGGTGCATTGTATTTGTTTATGTTTGATTGAATGTATATTTGGGCAATGAGATTGTTATTTAAGCAAAAAAACCATCCTTCATAGAAGGGTGATAACATTACAGTTTTCGTAAAGCCTTCAACTCAAGGATAAAACTTTGTTGTGCTTTTTTTTTATTTTATCCTAGTGAAAAAAAGATAACTTAGTAAGAGCCTTTGTATTATTGTTAAATTATATTACATTATTTGGTACATGATAATGTACCCCCATGGTACGTTCATGGTACATCTTGTAAATATTATATTAGGAGTGAGTCTTATTTTAGAGTGTGAGTAATATTTTATGTAATGTTGTAATGTGCAATAAATGCACAAGTGTCATGTGAGTAAATGTGCAAGAGTAATATGAGTATATATGCAAAAGTGTCTTATATGTAAGAGTGCACAAGTGTATTTAGATTAAATTGTATTAAGTGAAGATTCATGTCTAGGTGTGCATACAAGATAGAGTCATGTGTATGCAAGTATCAAGTAGAGAAGCCAAGAGTCATGAAACTTGGCATAAGGAAAGGAAAGGTCAATTATCCAAAGAGTAATTATACAATGGCTATATATTAATCCATGGATTATCATTAGAGATATAGAAGAATTTATCAATATCATTACTATAATTATTAAGAGTTATGTGATACATTTGTAATAGAAAGAGGAGTAATACAAATTGTATACATTAGAGCAATTAATATTGTAAATTGTGTTACATGCTTAGTTCATGTATGATTTAAGCTATTCACATTCATAATTGCTTCTTATTAATTAATTTTATTTGATATATTATATGCCTTGATTTACATATTAGTTGTCTCATATTATTCTATTTACATTATTATCTTGATCTTACTACATTGTGGCTATCTTATATCTGATCCTATTAAATTTATCTTGTGAGTCTTACATTGATATTAAGGCTTCAAAAGCCACAATTTTTGTATGTGGTATTAATTGATATTTCTGCTAATAGTCAATATTAGCATTCGATAGCAATTAAATTATTTAGGTGAGTAATTAATTTAATTACACTAGTGTTAGTAAATGACATTAGAATTGAATTTTTATTATGCTAGCCAATAATGCTAAGAAGATGATTTTGTTTTTAATATTATGCCTTATGAATATTAGTAGGCTAATATTATATTTAATAGGAAAACCTTATAAAGTAAGATAATTAATTCTTTATTAAGGTTGTAAAGGGGAAAAGATCAAAAAGAGAGAGAAATCTAATTATTAGATCAACCATAATGTTGGAAAAATGGAAATCGTGGAATGGTTTGGTTCCTTTAACATTGGAAAGTTGGCATTCTTCAACATGTTAAAAGTGTTACCTAGATAATATAATAGACATGCATAGAGAAACCTCCCCAATGATTGATCTTTGGGAGGGAAGGTTCTTAAAAAGGTGGTGAATGGTTTGATGTAAGGATATTTTTTGGGTAATTTGAAGAAGAAACAAATATTGAGGAAGATGAGGCTTGTTGCTTTGACAATTCTTCATATGAGGTCCAAAAATATATACTCAACGATAAGTTTGGTATCTTGGTTAAGACATTCCCATAGATTACTTTTTATTATTTTGATAAAACACTCTTAGCCTACCTGGAACATTCTTATAGGAGAGTTCGATTTTTATGTGTAAGGAAGGTTTTATTTGTTGTTTAGCATCGCCTTGAGGTTATGGTATGTTTAATATTGCTAGTTATCCTTGGGCTTGGTTGCTCTGTAACTAAGTAGTTTTAGGTTGCTTATCCATAGTATATGTTCCCCTATTAGAACAATTCTACAAGTGTTTATTGTTATAAAATACTTTGGTTTGATCTAAGTGAGTTTACGTTTTTTTTTTTTTTTTGTTATAGGCTATTTGAATTGAAGCATATTTTTGATTGGTTGGTGTTTGATTTTGAATTGGTGTTTCATTTGTTATTTTTTATTTTGCATATGCCTATCTTTGTTTCTATCTATTCAGAGGTTTGGTGGTCATATTATATGTTTTCCTTGTTTGTTATAGTAGATTGGTGTTGTGTTGTAAAATTTTGGACATCTCCTTAGATGGGGTTTGTTGATTTGGTAGCCTTGTGTTTTTATGTCTTTGCTAGGGTTGAGCACCTAATGAAGAACACAAGCTTATACTGAGAGGGGGGGTGAACAATATAAGACCACTTTTTACTTTTCTTTCCCAAATAGTATTAATCAATATAATCAATGACAATATCAATAGCAATAACCAAAGCAATGCACCAATCATCACACACAATAGAGACACAGATTTTAACGTGGTTCACCCAATGTGGGCTACCTCCATAGAGAAAATATTTCTTCTAAATATTTCTCAAATAATCTCTTGGGAATCCTTCCCAAATTACAATGTTTATGGACCTTGGTCCAAAGGAGATGTTGATCCCCTAATCTCAAGTTCGTGGATCTCTTCCACAGGAGAACTCTTTCCCCTTCTGCTCTGGCTAGTGATCTTCTAGAAGACTTTGTCTCTATGTTGCACTGATTGGTGGATCTCTCTCCACTTGAAGACTTCTCACTCAGATCTTGTCTTCAATTGTCCTGGCTGCTGGATCTCTATCCACTGAGACTCTATCCTCTATACTCTGTCACCTCCAAAGCTCTGTCTCAATACTGTACCAAACACAGTTCAGTCGGTCTAGCATAGTTCTGCTCAATCTCTTGCACTAAACACAGTACAATTGGTCTAGTACAATTCTGCTCAATAGGTTCACTCAGAACCTGCTCAAATATGCTCAATAGGTTCACCCAAAAACCTGTCTAAATCTGCTCAACAAGTTCACAAAAACCTATCTAAATCTGCTCAATAGGTTCACACAAAACCTGTCTAAATCTGCTCAACAAATCCTCTCTAGGACTTGCTCAAATCTCTCAATAAGTCCTCCTTCTCTTGTAACTTGCTTAAATCTGCTCAATAAGTCCTCTCTTGGACTTGCTCAAATCTGCTCAATAAGTCCTCTCTTGGACTTGCTCAAATCTGCTTAGCAAGCTTTCACAAAAGCTTAACTCAAAATAGTCCACAAGCCTTCTCAAAGACTTGTCTCAAATCTGCTTAACAAGCTCACACAGAACTTGTTCAATCTCATAGAATCATAAAGAGAATTGTTAGAGACTCAATATGTTCTATACTCAAAGTACAATCAATATCTCAATTCAATCTCATAGAAGCATAAAGAGAATTGTTAGAGACTCTATATGTTCTATACTCAAATCCCAATCTCAACTTAATAGAAGCATAAAGAGAATTGTTAGAGACTCAATATGTCCTATTCTTAAATCTCAATCTCAACTCAAATCAATCTCATAGAAGCATAAAGAGAATTGTTAGAGACTCTATATGTTCTATACTCAAATCCCAATCTCAACTCAATAGAAGCATAAAGAGAATTGTTAGAGACTCAATATGTCCTATTCTTCAATCTCAATCTCAACTCAAATCAGAATATAGAATAGTTTGTTTTATGGAACTTGAACAACCATTTCACACATCCACTTGACTAGGCTTAACCAACTCAACTCAACCAATCACATCAAGGAACAACCCTTTCTCACAAACCCTAGTTCAAGCATGTATCAACCAACTCAAAATGTTTCCAACAATGCTTTATCTCAAGTCTCACATAACAATGATACTCATGTTCTTTTCTAGATCATGTTCAAGTTCATTTCATCATCAATGGGCTTCAACAACAATGCTAATGAAACAAGGTTTAAATACAACTCACAAATTAGAAAACCTTGAAGCATTCAACCAACCATCTTCACAAAGGAAACTTCAATTAATCCTTTTCACTCCAATGATATTTCAGAAATCAACCACCACAAACAATCAATAGGAGAATGTGCCCATACCTTTTTGATGCCAATAAGTTGTCCACAAAATCTGCCACACTTAATCACAACTTTCCTTTTCAATATTAATAAGGGTTAGTGGTCTTTTAAATAATCACAATAAAAGCATAACTTAATTTACACCCTTTTCACTCCAACTTCATAAACACATCCACCAAAGTCTATTTTAATAAAAACCCTTATTAAGAATAACCCACAATAAATCTCTCAAAATCACTTTAACAACAACTCCTTATTTCTCCTAAAATCAATTCTCCATTTCCATCAAAATAAAACATAAATCAAATATGCTTTTGCAATAATAATCACAGCCCTAATGATAAAATTTAATTCCCATTAAATACCTTATAACTCCAAACTTTAGGGCTAATAAAAATTATTAAAGGCAAAAATGTAAATACCTCTCAAGGGGATTCAAACCCCTATCCGCCACACACCACGAGCATCTTAGCCACGGCTAAGATTCCAACCGAGCCAAAGTGCTCATTGGAAAAGCAAAGGCCAAAAGGGCCTTTAATCTTCCTCTGCCTACCGCAAAGGACAAAGTGCCAAAGCGCTTCCCACATGCTACCATCAAGGGGATTCG
This sequence comes from Wollemia nobilis, assembly GCA_028583015.1. Lineage (NCBI taxonomy): Eukaryota > Viridiplantae > Streptophyta > Pinopsida > Araucariales > Araucariaceae > Wollemia > Wollemia nobilis. Next base: position 995,944 of record JAQPPZ010002662.1, read on the forward strand.
ATCCCTGATATTTGCGTTGCCCATAGTCTTAGAAAAATTGATACGCCAATGCGCCATGCCTCATACCACGTTTGAGATTTCCAAATCGTTGCGCTTTCTTCTCTACTTCCTTTTCAACAATTCGCATGAGCTCTTTCGAATTCCAAGGCAATTAACACACGAGAGCAAGGATGATTATTTGGTTTAATTGCCACCCCTTTATATAGTGTTTAATAACACTTTGAAGACGTCGAAGGAAATATTAAAATTGTATTTGCATGATGACGTCGACGGGAAACTTTCCATTTAAATTTGAATTTAAATTTTAAATAATTAAAATTTAAACCAAACATTAAAACTCAAATAACTCCATCACCGGGGCACCTTTTTCGATGAAACGAAAGCCCAATGTGGGTTTTAAGAAAAACCCAGATCAAATCTATTGTCCATGGTTTTAAATAAAACCTTTTATTTTCCCTACCTTGGTTTTCACAAAAACCCTTCATAGATCCTTTTGACATTTATTGCTCTATTGACATCAATGACAACATTTCAGCTTAGGGACTCAAAATGTCCAACAATCTCCCCCTTTGTCATTGATGGCAACCCAAATCCTTTTACTGAATTCTGACCTTCTTTTCTACTCCCCCTGGGGCTTTGCTCCCCCTAGCTCAATGCTCTCTTAGATATCAAATCTCTCCTCATATCCAAAAACTCTCCCCATAATACACAAATCTCTCCCCCTTTGACATCAATGGCAAAGGGTCACCTTTGGGGCTCGGGGCTAAGAAATAAGCCTCTTAGCTTAGCCCCTCCCCCACCTCCACATGAGGTGGTTAATTCTGGGGTGGGAGTATTTCTACTCCCGAAAGCACTGTTCTCTGCCTTTGTCTTTTCCTTTTTCTTTTTGCTGAATTCTCTCACTGTTTCTTTTCGAGTCATCATCCATGTTCCTATTCCTGTTCTTGTTCTCATCCATGTTCCTATTCTTGTACCTATTCTTGTTCTCATTCTTGTTTTCATCCATGTTCTTGTTCTTGTACCTATTCTTGTTCTCATTATTTTTTGAGTCTCTTTTCTTTTTGAGTCTTTGTTCCTATTCATATTCTTATTTCTGTTCATGTTCATATTCCTGTTCATGTTCATATTCTTGTTCCTGTTCATGTTCATATTCTTGTTCCTATTCATACCTATTTCTAGAATATTTTCTCTACACCATCTTGCTATGTGACCATCATTATTGCACTTATAACACTTAATGTTATTATTCCTTGGATGTGCAATAGTCTTAGGATTTCTCTTGGTGAAGCCATATCCTCTTCTATCATGAATCCTGCAATTTATTGCCTTATGACCAAACTCATTACATGAATAACAATATCCTTGGAAAATTTGTTCTCTTCCATATACCTGTCTTTCATGTGTCCTGCACTGTGAAGCCATGTGCCCAAACCTGTGACATGAGAAGCATCTCCCATTGAAGCTTCCTTGCCTAGACCTCATTGGTCTCCTATTTGATTGTTGTTCCATCTGTATCTTCTTTGCCTATTGTCCCTGTTGGACTCACTGCAATCTGACTCATCCTTAGAAGTTTCACTTTCACTTATATCTGAGAATCCCTCTTCTGAAGTATCTTCTTCTGATGTTGTTTCTTCTTCTTCAAGACTTGAAGTAGACTTTGCCTTTTCCTGTTTCTTTCCAAAACCTAGACCTATTGAACATGATGTTCTTTGTTGTCCACAAATGAACTTATCCAAGTTCTTAGAGCTATTTGTGAAACTCTTCATCTTGATCTTGGAGTCCTGTAAATATTTCTTTAGAGTAGCCACTTCTTGTGCTAACTTCTCACATTCCAAGATTTTTGCTTCTAACTTTTCTCTAAACTTACTTGCCTTGGCCTTTGACTTCTCTAAGTCCTCTATGAGCAATAATATTTCTTCATCACATTCTTGAAACTGACTTTCAAGCTTGGAGTGTTGCTTTCTTACCTTCTTCACTATGTCAAGAGCATAGATAAGTTCACCTTTGAGATCATAACCATTCTCTATTGAGTAGTCCTCTATTTGTTTTCCTTTGTCCATATCATTCCTTTCTTTTGACTTATCTTCTATAGGATCACTCACTTCTTCTTCTTCTAATGCCATTAGAAGATTCTCATCCAGTTTACCAAGTGCATCTTCAAAATCATCATCACTGAAACTATAGCCATCCCTTGTGCAATCATCTTCAAGATGTCCAAATTTACCACATCTAAAACACTTGAGAATAACTGGAGTCTTTTTCTTAACTGGATCTTTTTCTTCAACCATAAACAAGACTTCATCTCTATCATTGTCTGAAAAACTAGCATCACTATCAATTGAGTACTTACTTGCATTATCCGCATAGTAGCTTGGCTCTCCTTTTTCTGCTTCTTGTCTCCCTTGTTCTTCTTTAGAACTAATTCCTGTTATGGTGACTGATGATCTTTGTGCATTGATAGTCCTTTCCAAGGTCCTTGAATTTTCCTCAGACTTGTGTAGCTTATCCTTAGAGCCTTTTACTTCCATCCTTAGTGAAACTATCTCATGCTCTAATCTTTCACACTCTAGATCTTTTGTCTTTAATTTTTCAACCATACCTTCTTCAATTTTCCTTGTCTCTTCATCTTTGATTTTGAAGTTGGTGAGTTCCTGTAAAAACCTTGCTTTTGCTTTTTCATCTTCTTGAGCTTGGACCCTTAATCCTGAGTTCTCCCTTTTTAATTCTTCAAGAGTAACCATAAGCCTTTCACATTCTATCTCTTTTACCTTTGACTATTCAACCATACCTTTTTCAACTCTTCTTGCCTTTTCAACCTTATCTCTCAAGTCAGATATATCCTGTAGAAGCTTTGTCTTACATTTCTCATCTTCTTGTATTTGAGCCTTCAATTCTGAATTTTCTCTTTTCAATTCAACAAGTTCCTTAAGAGTGGCTTCCTCCTTTTCTTTATCTAAATCTTCCTCTTCTTCAATTTCTTCTATTGTCCAGAGTGGAGTTTCTTCTTGATACCTGCTTCGACTATTCTTGTTATCCTTTTTTGACTCATTCTTTAGAACTTCAAATCTAAGAGAATCATCTTCATTTTCACTGCTATCAAACCCATTGCAATAACTTGCATCATGACCGAGTTGACCACAGACAAAACATTCTTCACCTTCTTGTGAACAATAAGTTGCATGATGACCTATCTTTCCATAATTGGTACAAAACTTTATCAATCTGGATATTTCTCCATTACTTGATTCATCTCTTGAATCTATTTCCATGTGTCCTCCTAACACAACAATATTAAACTCATCTTCCTTTTCTTTCATGACCATAGGTGTTCTTTTCTTCTTGTGTCTCATGCTTCTACTCTTGCCTTTCTTTGCCATTTGTGTTCTTGCAAGATCTTCCTTCAAGTTGTTAAACCTTTTTCGAAGGAACCAACTCTGATACCAATTGAAGAACACAAGCTTATATTGAGAGGGGGGTGAACAATATAAGACCACTTTTTACTTTTCTTTCCCAAATAATATTAATCAATATAATCAATGACAATATCAATAGCAATAACCAAAGCAATGCACCAATCATCACACACAATAGAGACACAGATTTTAACGTGGTTCACCCAATGTGGGCTACCTCCATAGAGAAAATATTTCTTCTAAATATTTCTCAAATAATCTCTTGGGAATCCTTCCCAAATTACAATGTTTATGGACCTCTATCCAAAGGAGATGTTGATCCCCTAATCTCAAGTTTGTGGATCTCTTCCATAGGAGAACTCTTTCCCCTTCTGCTCTGGCTAGTGATCTTCTAGAAGACTTTGTCTCTATGTTGCACTGACTGGTGGATCTCTCTCCACTTGAAGACTTCTCACTCAGATCTTGTCTTCAATTATCCTGGCTATTGGATCTCTATCCACTGAGACTCTGTCCTCTATACTCTGTCACCTCCAAAGCTCTATCTCAATACTATACCAAACATAGTTCAGTCGGTCTAGCATAATTCTGCTCAATCTCTTGCACTAAACATAGTACAATCGATCTAGTACAATTCTGCTCAATAGGTTCACTCAGAACCTGCTCAAATCTGCTCAACAGGTTCACCCAAAAACCTGTCTAAATCTGCTCAATAGGTTCACACAAAACCTATCTAAATCTTCTCAACAAATCCTCTCTAGGACTTGCTCAAATCTGCTCAATAAGTCCTCTCTTGGACTTGCTCAAATATGCTCAATAAGTCCTCTCTTGGACTTGCTCAAATATGCTCAATAAGTCCTCTCTTGGACTTGCTCAAATCTGCTCAAGCAAGCTTTCACAAAAGCTTAACTCAAAACAGTCCACAAGCCTTCTCAAAGACTTGTCTCAAATCTGCTTAACAACTTCTATCACTCTCTCCATAGAATCATAAAGAGAATTGTTAGAGCTCAATCTATGTTCTATACCTCAAAGTACAATCAATATCTCAATTCAATATCATAGAAGCATAAAGAGAATTGTTAGAGACTCTATATGTTCTATACTCAAATACCAATCTCAACTTAATAGAAGCATAAAGAGAATTGTTAGAGACTCAATATGTCCTATTCTTAAATCTCAATCTCAACTCAAATCAATCTCATAGAAGCATAAAGAGAATTTTTAGAGACTCTATATGTTCTATACTCAAATCCCAATCTCAACTCAATAGAAGCATAAAGAGAATTGTTAGAGACTCAATATGTCCTATTCTTCAATCTCAATCTCAACTCAAATCAGAATATAGAATAGTTTGTTTTATGGAACTTGAACAACCATTTCACACATCCACTTGACTAGGCTTAACCAACTCAACTCAACCAATCACATCAAGGAACAACCCTTTCTCACAAACCCTAGTTCAAGCATGTATCAACCAACTCAAAATGTTTCCAACAATGCTTTATCTCAAGTCTCACATAACAATGATACTCATGTTCTTTTCTAGATCATGTTCAAGTTCATTTCATCATCAATGGGCTTCAACAACAATGCTAATGAAACAAGGTTTAAATACAACTCACAAATCAGAAAACCTTGAAGCATTCAACCAACCATCTTCACAAAGGAAACTTCAATTAATCCTTTTCACTCCAATGATATTTCAGAAATCAACCACCACAAACAATCAATAGGAGAATGTGCCCATACCTTTTTGATGCCAATAAGTTGTCCACAAAATCTGCCACACTTAATCACAACTTTCCTTTTCAATATTAATAAGGGTTAGTGGTCTTTTAAATAATCACAATAAAAGCATAACTTAATTTACACCCTTTTCACTCCAACTTCATAAACACATCCACCAAAGTCTATTTTAATAAAAACCCTTATTAAGAATAACCCACAATAAATCTCTCAAAATCACTTTAACAACAACTCCTTATTTCTCCTAAAATCAATTCTCCATTTCCATCAAAATAAAACATAAATCAAATATGCTTTTGCAATAATAATCACAACCCTAATGATAAAATTTAATTCCCATTAAATACCTTATAACTCCAAACTTTAGGGCTAATAAAAATTATTAAAGGCAAAAACGTAAATACCTCTCAAGGGGATTCGAACCCCCATCCGCCACACACCGCGAGCATCTTAGCCATGGCTAAGATTCCAACCGAGCCAAAGCGCTCATTGGAAAAGCAAAGGCCAAAAGGGCCTTTAATCTTCCTCTGCCTGCCGCAAAGGACAAAGCGCCAAAGCGCTTCCCACACGCTGTCGTCAAGGGGATTCGATCCCTGATATTTGCGCTGCCCACAGTCTTAGCAAAATTGATATGCCAATGCGCCATGCCTCATACCACGTTTGAGATTTCCAAATCATTGCGCTTTCTTCTCTGCTTCCTTTTCAACAATTCGCACGAGCTCTTTCGAATTCCAAGGCAATTAACACACGAGAGCAAGGATGATTATTTGGTTTAATTGCCACCCCTTTATATAGTGTTTAATAACACTTTGAAGACATCGGTGAAAATATTAAAATTGTATTTGCATGATGACGTCGACGGGAAACTTTCCATTTAAATTTGAATTTAAATTTTAAATAATTAAAATTTAAACCAAACATTAAAACTCAAATAACTCCATCACCAGGGCACCTTTTTCGACGAAACGAAAGCCCAATGTGGGTTTTAAGAAAAACCCAGATCAAATCTGTTGTCCATGGTTTTAAATAAAACCTTTTATTTTCCCTGCCTTGGTTTTCACAAAAACCCTTCATAGATCCTTTTGACATTTATTGCTCTATTGACATCAATGACAACATTTCAGCTTAGGGACTCAAAATGTCCAACACCTAATTATGATTCTTTTGATGTTGTATGCTTTTCTTCTAGCGCCTACTTCTAGTGCTAAGTTATTTAATGTTTTGGAGTTTGAAACCTTTGTTTTGGTTAATTAATTTATTAGTTGGAGAACTTATATTTTAGTTATTAATTTATTAATTTGATAACCTTGAGTATAGATTGGTGTTGTGTTGTAGAATATTGGATGTCTCCTCAAATGGGGTTTGTTGAGTTGGGAGCCCTATGTATTTATGCCTTTGTTGGGTTTGAGTGTCTGGTTGTGATTCTTTTGATGTTGTATTCTTTTATTCTAGAACCTACTTCTAATGCTAAGCTCTCAAATATTTGGAGTTCAAAATCTTTTCTTTGGTTAATTAATTTACTAGTTGTAGAACTTTTATTTTAGTTATTAATTTATTAGTTGGAGAACTTTGAGTATAGATTTGTGTTGTATTGTAAAATCCTATACATCTCCTCAAGTGGGATTTGTTGAGTTGGGAGCCCTATGTGTTTATTTCTTTTCTAGGGTTGAGAACATGATTGTGATTATTTTTATGTTGTGTGCTTTTCTTTTAGACCTTTCTTCTAACATTTATCTATTGAATGTTTTGGAGTTTGAAACCTTTTTTTTCGTTAATTAATTTATTAGTTGTATAAATTTTGTTTTAGTTATTAGTTTATTTTTTGGATAACCTGGAGTATTTAGTTTTTTTTTTTAATTTACATGGTAGAATTGGTATTCGCCATGAATCCGAGCAGGTTGTTCATCTTTTATGGCTACCATAGTATTCTACATTGTCTATCCTGAAAACCACCATACATATATTTGCGTAATTCTCCCCTGTAACCACCATGCCACAATCATTTTAAACCTATTACACCATTGAAAGAACCAAGAAAGGGATAAGTTTTTAGTCCAGCAAGGCCCAGTATTTAAACCTTGGACCTTCGTCCCCCTTACGTGGATTGGTCGAACTAATTCATCTACACCTCGGACCTACCATGAGTATTTAGTTAAAAAGCAACATTGCATTAATTAAGTTTAATTTCAATAGAAAGGAATTAAATTGCTTTACATAATGTGGTTTGGTAGCATGGACTAAAAAGTTTTGATTTTTAGTCTTTAATAAAGATATAGATGAAGGTTCTTTTAGTTTTATTATTATTTTGGAAGTTTTAAATTAAGATTTGGGTAATGGGTATAAAATATTATGTAAGGCTTATATAATGGGTTTTTGAGGCTTATGTAGATAAGGAACCCATTATAGAGAGAAGTATGGGATTCTCTCAGTGATGTTGTATGGTTATGCTTTCATAATATTTCTTACATTCATGGTTTGTATCTTGCATGGTTGATTGTGTTTATGCATGATGCATGTTAAGTTGCATATGCATGTAAGAGTTGTCACAATCCCTAAATTTTAATTATAATTCATGGGAATGGAGTGATTCAGAAGAAGATCATGAAAGGATAGATGAAGATATGAATCCTTCACGTTATTATGTAATAGTGTTATTAAAAAAAGGGAGTTGCTTGAAAGTAAATGTATTGATTATGTATAGTTTTGTTGAAGGAAAATATGCTTGGTTAATTTACTTGAGTAGCAATTTCAAGAATTGTGCAAAGATGAAGGATTATATATATATATATATATATATATATATATATATATATATATTGTGATTCTCTTATATAAGAATTTGAAAAGATTATTATGTGTTAAATAGAAAGTATATGGTTGAATGTAATTCATAGATTAAAGTGTAGACACCAAAATAGCACCAATCCGATTATGTGACTACAAACACTGATCACATTAACACACACAGCCCCCAGGGTAGCCCCCAGAGGTTAAACAGTGGTTCTAACCACTTACACGGCAGTTTTACAAGTCAAAAATCAGTTTGGCACCTTTTAGACACTTTATTTCTTATTCGTCCCACCCAGGGACGAGTGCGAATTTGTACTCGTCCTACCCAAGGACGAGTATGGATTTGTACTCGTTTCACCCAGGGACGATTATTAGCGCTCGCTTTGGGGTGGGACGAATGCCAGGTTTGACCAAAGCAAAAGTCAGACCTCAGCGCATGACAACTCAGAACTACCACTCAGCTTTTCATGCATGACATAGGAGTGCAAGTGAGTTTTTCTAAAACACACAAAGACATGCACAGAGGCAGTTAAGAAGCCCTCGATCAAGAAGAAGTCTTCTCTTCACAAACAAAAGCATTCATGCAAAGAAACACTTTTGCATGTTAATTCAAAGAGACCCCTTGGGTCTATAAAATGGTGAGTTTTCTCACCCAAAAATATATACAGAGAAGGAGCATTTTGAGCGACGAAGTGCTGCTAGTTCACTTACTGGAGATTTGTGCTTTCATAATCGTGGTATTTCTTTTAGTTTCATGTTTATGCTTTTGTCAAGTCTTTCATTTCATTTAGATTCATTTCAACCATCGTTAGATTCATCTTTTATGTTTCATACACAGGTGCTACTGACTTTCTTGTTTGTTTCTTTGAGTGCAGAGTTGCAGCATTAGAGGAGCGGCGAGGAGTCTACCTTACCAACGCAAGCGGCGGCAACATTTGGCCCGCCCATTCCAAACGTGGGCATGCGGAAGGAGGAAGACTAAAATCACAAATTGTAACAAAGACCAATTTAACGCTCCTAGCCCCTAAAAGGGGAGGAGACGTATATGTAACCGAGGATAAGAAATTTGAATAAAGAGGGCTGTGATTTCCTTACATCTGTGCTTTCATTTCCAATTTATCTCTTTTCCTTGTTTTTGTGCATAGGATTAAAGCGTTACATTTCGTCTTATATTGCATAGTTATAGTTTTCCTTTTACTTCCGGAATCTCGTGCTTTCAATGGCGATCACGGTGGGACTTCTGTCCTCTATTTTTGTTTAGGTTAAATTACTGATCTAAAATTGCTTGTTTTTTTACAGGGCACTGTTTTTCAACATCAGACTGTTATTCGTCTCTGCAAGTGACGATTACGTAATTGGTACTCGTCTCACCCCGGGACGAATAAAATATTCGTTTCACCCTGGGACGATTACGGTTCTGTTATTCGTCTCACCCAGGGACGATTATAGATCTGTGCAAATTTTTAGAGCAAATCAGAAACATCCGAGTAGGCAGAGAAGAGGTAGGGGTTTTTACAGCTTCTGTTAAATTTTTGTTTTTTTTCTATTTTCTGGTTTTCAGTTTGTATGGCTTAGGGAAAGATTTCTTTTCGTTTGCTTGTTTCAATTTCGCAAAATTAAAACGAACCCCACACATCACGAGACATTTTAAACCAAGGCGTTGGTCGTAAGACCCCAACCCTTGAGCAAGACCAACGGTGGGTTCATCACCACCTTGGCTTAGCTTTGCATCCATTCCCCGATTGTCAACTGTTGTTAGGCGTAAATCCCGATGAAAGCCGACCGAGTGTCGCTGGGGTGATTCCCATGCGCGCGAGGATAAGTCTTCTATGGTAGGTGCCATTAACAGGACAATCCCCCTTTCGTACCGCCTACGTACCACGTACCATCCGCTCTCACGTACCTATAGTCTCCCTCTCGTAAGGGCGGGTATATAGAGAGGTTGGTATATCGGCCTCGGCTGGTATATTGAAGGGGCGACCATTTTGGGAGTTATATGAGCCGTCATAATGCATTTAAACGTTCTTCAAAACCTACAAAAACAAAACAAAACAACAAAAACACACTAAACCAGATTTAGGGCACACTATTAATCTTTAAAAGAGATAAACATTGCTTGTGTGTGTATGCTATTTTCTGTTTAGACAAAAAAATCAAAAATAAAAAAAAATCATAAACAAAGATAAAAAAACTACGCATTTTGTCACTCGCTACAAAAAGCTCCAAGGATTCCCGCAATCGCTTGGTCACTCCAAAATGCCCCAAAGGTGTCCATGAACCCTTTGGTCAACCCAAAAGCACCCCAAAGGTGCCCATAAATGATGCAGGACCATCCAACAAAATATGGAAAATTTTATATTTTTCTCTAAATTTTAGTGCATCTTGCCGGGGCCATAACTTCTCAACCGTAGCTCCGATTGACTTGAAATTTTACAGGGAGTTAGTTGGGATAATTTTAAACAAATATAATTCCATAGAATTCTATTTGCCCAAAAAAGTCAGTTTTGGGGCCAAATTCCATCATCTAGTGCCCCAAAATTAGGTTTTAAAATTGGGCACGCATTTTTTTGCACTTTTTGAGCTGTTTGGATGTCAATATCTCCTAATGTATTTAGAGTTAGGACTTGAGACTTCATTTTTGTCTTATCTACTATAAGAGGGATGCGCACACCAATTTTGGGCCCCATCTGAATCATTTCAATTTTTAGGGTTTTTAGAGAGACATCGCCATGGTATTCACCCGTAGTCAAGCCCACTCATGGGCAGACGCTGCGACGAATGTCCAAAGAAACACGAGTCACATCCGTTATAGTCCCCAGGATTTGGTCATACCACCTTGGCGACCTAACACACAAGGCAGTCCCCTACACACCTTAACGAAAAGGGACTATAGGGGCACCTCTTCTAGGGGCACTCCTGTTCAGCATAGCACCCAGCACGCATCCTCCCATGAGGGGTACATTCGTAGGAGAGCTCCCTTAGATGCTTGCTATGAGTGGTCACCATGCAATGAAGCACTAGGTCAACATAGGGTTCGACGGGAGGAACCACATGATTACACTATCCCTCCTTCACCCCCTCTAGTTGTCAGGACTACAAGGACAAATACAGAGCACAAGGCTCCTCAAAGCGGGGCGAGCCAACTCTTCCCATTCCTCTTTCACTTACAAAAGAGAGCACGAGGAAAACCTTTACCTTCCTCAAGAACAATATACATCGCAAGAGCAACACGCCTCCGCAATTGCTAGCTTTCAAGATTACCTATTGAGGCCAAAGCCTCAAGGGAATGCCGCTACCCCCAACAGAGGGAGGCGACCTATAGAGATCTTGGATCACCATGACCGAGATAGATATCTAGGAGAGGCATCTAGGCCTTCTAGACATGAGACGACAGGACCAACTATCTTAGAATCCGCCAAGCATATTGCACGTCGGATGCAACTCACGATACTTGAGCTGGAACAACAACAGTTAGAGCAACAATATCTTTTAAATCAAGAGTGCATTCAGAGCCAGGAGGATGAGTTGTTCCAACACACTATGCAGGTGAAGACTCCAACCCATCGCATGCATAAGACAAAACATTATGAGAGACACAACTGGGTGCAAGACAGGTCTCTACGACCTTATCAAACATCGCCCTCGATGCCTCCTAGACTTGAGCGGGAGGCCAATCCTAATACCAATGACGGGTGCCTTCTTCAGGCGCCCACCCAGGTTCATGGACCACCCCTAGAAATTCTTCAAAAAGCCTCTAAGGAACCTGAGCGAAAAGAAGAGCCGGATGAAATGATATACCAAAGCATGGGGGGTGCTATCCAGCCACCCCTCCCAAGGCATCAAGTTTCCCATAACTTGCAACGGGAACAAATCAAACAGGAGGAGCTCAAATCCCCCGATACAAGCAATGCGCTGCCACAACACTTAGAGTTGGTAGAGATCAAGATTTTGGGGTCCCAAATGCCCAACTCACATGAAAATCCTCTCAAAGAGGATCAACCCCTAGTTGTAGAACTACCTAATGACGAGGTCTTCCATATCTCAGAATCACCAAAATTTGATGAGCCTGACTCTCTCGCCAAAGACGAGTCAGCATATGCAATAGTGCCATGGGACCCGTTCGAGTCTGACAACACTAATTCACAGGTGGTCCCCATGGATGAGCATCACAAAATTCTCCTAACATTATTCCCTTTGGAGGCTCCCATCGAGCCTGTGCCATTACAGGAAAATTCGGTCCCCCCACAAAGCGCGAAACAACCCCATCAAGACCATGTCAATTTGCTCGAGTCGAACGAGCTTAGCATGTCGCAGATAGCTGTCGAGGCCAACGAGGGCCTTTGGATCATCAACAATGATTACGAAGATGAAACTGAGATGGCATATCTCAATCATGCACGATGACACAATCACCCTGTAACCCATGACGAACTAATGGCCCAATTAGGCATAAGACTAGGGCATGAGTGGCGCATAGACCCAGCCCACTGGCATCACATGTTGATCCCACTCCTTTGGGAAGATCGCGAGCACCTTCCACCCAGAGATATCATAGCACCATCAATGCCGAAGGCAGACCTTGCCCTCCTATCCGTGCATAAGGCCGATCCATTCGTGCCAATTCCTATAGAGCCAGATCCGGTGCACAAAGATCATCACGTTGGGGGTACCTCTATTCCCTGAAGAGCCAGTGGGTTACACCAAACGCTCCAAAGGTGTCCATAAACCCTTTGGTCAAACCAAAAGCTCCAAGGATTATCGCAATCTCTTGGTCATCCCAAAAAGCTCCAAGGATTATCGTAATCGCTTGGTCATCCCAAAAAGCTCCAAGGATTATCGCAATCGCTTGGTCATCCCAAAAAGCTCCAAGGATTATCGCAATCGCTTGGTCATCCCAAAAAGCTCCAAGGATTATCGTAATCGCTTGGTCATCCCAAAAAGCTCCAAGGATTATCGCAATCTCTTGGTCATCCCAAAAAGCTCCAAGGATTATCGCAATCACTTGGTCATCCCAAAAAGCTCCAAGGATTATCGCAATCGCTTGGTCATCCCAAAAAGCTCCAAGGATTATCACAATCACTTGGTCACCCTAACAGCTCCAAGGATTACCATAATCGCTTGGTCAACCCAAAAGCTCCAAGAGTTACCATAACTGCTTGGTCAACATAAGTATTCAAAAATCAACAAAAACAACACAAAAATCAAAATCACAAAAACATTTGCATTTCAATTCCATGCATTCTCATAACACATCAAAATTACAAAAACAATTGCATTTCAATTCCATACATTCTCAAAAAAAAAAACAAAAATCAAAATCACAAAAACAATTGCATTTCAATTACATGCATTCTCATAAAAAAAACAAAATCACAAAAACATTTGCATTTTCCATACATTCTCATAAAAAAAAAAACGAAATCACCAAAACATTTGCATGCATTTTCATAAAAATCAAAATACAAAAATATAGGTTGCATTAAACATTGCATCCATCCCTTGCATACTTCGATAGGTCATACAAGTCAAAAGCACCATAGGCTGTCATTACTTGACAAGACCATCATTTTCCACATCACATCCATTGTCCATAAATGCATACATCCAAAGCATATCACCTCTTATTTTTAGCATAGTCGATTGTCTCCTAATGTATATAGGGTTTTCGTCATTCGAATGTCTTTAAATTTCTAGCCAAAACTCGTACATAGTTAAACAGATTTTACACGGGAAAGTTTTACTTGGATCACGCCTTGTTACGTAACATCCCAACACAAATTAACACACATAAAAAATTCCTAAGTTGTGTGAACGAAATATGAAACCTGCACCGTAATCCAGGTCACCATAAGCGAAACGGCTATCTTGCTTATCCCCCTGTGCAAATGACCCTAGGAATGCTGAGAGTTGGCAAAAGGACAAGCATCCTCCCTACCCAATTCCCCATGAATCCCAAGTTCTCAAAAGTTGCAAAACATCAAAAATTTGCAAAACGTCAAAACACTAAAATTTGACATCCTACAGTGCACACATCAAAAGGCACAAACAATAGTGATTCTCGTCACTCCATATTCAAAATCCCTTGCTCAAAAAAAAAAAAAAAAAAAGACGAGTATTATCATAAAAATAAACAGTGATTTCATCACTATAAAGAGCAAGTATCCCAATACAATTGAAGAAAAGAAGGGAGTCAAACTTGAATCCCTGGAACTCTCAGCATTTCGACAAGTCATGAGGCAAGCTTCAGTACCGGTTTGGTTGATAGCCTATCGGTCACTGGCAGTAAACCTCTCGCATGACGATATATCTGTCACATTAACTTGTGTACAGATCAATGTTTGCATGTGGATGAGCTAGCTTATGGTATCCTAGATAGCATCGCGGACAAATCTGACTAAATACAATAAAGGAGTTAGTGGAGCTAATTAGGTGATCCTCAGTACAGGTTCGGTTGAAAGCCCATCTGGCACTGGCGGTATCCTGATGAATAACACATAAATGAACTCAATTGCACACACAAGGATGTGAAATAACTTGGTTAAATTCAAGTCGGATTTATACCTTGTTCAAAAAGTCTTACGAGATAAATGTACAGTCTTGGCTAGTTAGTTAAAATATCTGAATCTAAGAAAAGCTTAACTACATTTTAAAAACAACTGTCACATTTTATTCCGTACATCACCATCAAAATATATGCAAAATACAAAAACAAAGTTTTCACATGCAAAGTCATTCCACAAAGTCATCCCATTAGTATAGCAAGTCACCAAATCTTGTACAGTCTATGGTGCATCGACACATCATCAACACCTCATTTCATTCATTCCCTATCCATACATCATACAAATTAAAAACATCACATTCATAATCGCCTCTGCATACATCAAACACATACATAAAAACACGCAAAACAACCAAAATATAAAAAAAAAAAACAAACACAACAAAACAACCAAAATATAAAAATGACAAATGCCAACAAAAACACTAAAAATTGTCGGACAAAAGTGCTCTTGCACTTAACCTCTTCGCATTAGAAAATTGATGTCGGGGTCTACCTTGTCGTTATCCTACTCCCCAAGAAGGCTACCATAGCCGGACCGCTCCACGGGAAGACGGATTTTCGCCCATGTTACCCCCAAATGGCATCCCAAAATGGGTTCACACCCACCAAAAACAGGTCCACAAAAAAAAATCGAGAAATTGCTCGTGCATTCAACGGACAACATCTGAAGGCACCCTCACTTAAGTCATCTTGGGTCAAGCGACTCGTCGCTTTTCTCATGTCAGTCATTCCTTCATCGATTCGTCGCTTGAGGGGGTAGTCACACTTAAGTCACCAATCAACAACAACACACCCAATCAAGGCAATGGCATGTATTCAAAGAATCATTGACAAAGACAATCACGCTCCTGCTTGGGGCAGCAAACAAGCAATAATCACAAAATTGATCAAACACTTGGCATTCCCGAAGCATGAACACAAGGTTCCCCCGTGGATAAAAGGTTGCGCCCTTTGCCTATTCATGACTGATCAATGTCCAAGCTCAAGTCACACCTCACCAAAATAGGTTAATACTTGAAATCAAATTCCTTAGCTCGTCAGAAGCAAGGATTCAAGAATGCATGCCCTTTCCATGCTTGGGGCATCAAGAGTTGGTTAGGTTACTGAGAAACCCTAATCATTAGTGCTTTGGTTATCTATTTTTGCTCGGCGCTGTGCCATGCACAATGCTTCCCAAAAAGGGGCATCTGTAGACACCAAAACAGCACCAATCCGATTATGTGACTACAAACACTGATCACATTAACACACACAGCCCCCAGAGGTTAAACAGTTGGTTCTAACCACTTACACGAAGTTTTACAAGTCAAAAATCAGTTTGGCACCTTTTAGACACTTTATTTCTTATTCGTCCCACCCAGGGACGAGTGCGAATTTGTACTCGTCCTACCCAAGGACGAGTATGGATTTGTACTCGTTTCACCCAGGGACGATTATTAGCGCTCGCTCCAGGGTGGGACGAATGCCAGGTTTGACTAGCAAAAAGTCAGACCTCAGCGCATGACAACTCATAACTACCACTCAGCTTTTCATGCATGACATAGGAGTGCAAGTGAGTTTTTCTAAAACACACAAAGACATGCACAGAGGCAGTTAAGAAGCCCTCGATCAAGAAGAAGTCTTCTCTTCACAAACAAAAGCATTCATGCAAAGAAACACTTTTGCATGTTAATTCAAAGAGACCCCTTGGGTCTATAAAATGGTGAGTTTTCTCACCCAAAAATATATACAGAGAAGGAGCATTTTGAGCGACGAAGTGCTGCTAGTTCACTGGCGATTTGTGCTTTCATAATCGTGGTATTTCTTTTAGTTTCATGTTTATGCTTTTGTCAAGTCTTTCATTTCATTTAGATTCATTTCAACCATCGTTAGATTCATCTTTTATTTTTCATACACAGGTGCTACCGACTTTCTTGTTTGTTTCTTTGAGTGCAGAGTTGCAGCATTAGAGGAGCGGCGAGGAGTCTACCTTACCAACGCAAGCGGCGGCAACATTTGGCCCGCCCATTCCAAACGTGGGCATGCGGAAGGAGGAAGACTAAAATCACAAATTGTAACAAAGACCAATTTAACGCTCCTAGCCCCTAAAAGGGGAGGAGACGTATATGTAACCGAGGATAAGAAATTTGAATAAAGAGGGTTGTGATTTCCTTACATCTGTGCTTTCATTTCCAATTTATCTCTTTTCCTTGTTTTTGTGCATAGGATTAAAGCGTTACATTTCGTCTTATATTGCATAGTTATAGTTTTCCTTTTACTTCCGAAATCTCGTGCTTTCATAAAGATTATAATTTCTTTAAGATGTTGTTTCATCCTTTTCATTTACTTAATTAAGGAATTTCTAAATGTTAGTATTATGAATTGTAAAGTATTTGAATTTACTAGTTTAGCAATGTGGTATGTGAAAATATAAATGTAATAGCACTTTATTTCCTTTTTGGAGAGATGTTATTTATTATATTTATGATTATTGGGTTTGGTTGTAAGTTCATGGGCTTAAATATAGATTCATATTAGGATGTTTGACTCGATAAGATAACCCAATCCTAGGAGGAGATGTGATGATGCAATAACAGGTAGTTATGAATCGTGGGAGGAGTTGTGATAACACAACAACCAGGTATTTACAAATCTAGGAGTTACAATGATGTAATAACTAGATAATTGTGAATGATACACCTTGAATGGTGAGGCTTTTTGATCATTCATAAATCAATTCAGTGGTGGCACCTTGAATGGTGAGGATTAGGTGTCCATACTCATTACTAAGTGTATGATAATGGCCTTAGTTAGCCTATAGAGGTGTGGTAACTAAGCTTTAAGGCATCATGCCAGAATAATTCTACATAGATGGACCTATGTAGGATTAGGGAAAAGGTGTCCTCCTTTAAATGTTATGGACCTTAAAGAATAATCCCTACTCTATGGTCAAGTTGTCCTATATTGGTGAGGGTATAGGAAATGTGGAGGGACCACTATTGACATCCTTTCTCGATGAGGTTTAGAAAGGTGAATCCCAAAAATAGAGGATGTTGACCACTTCTATCCACTTGAGTGTCATCTACAACAATATTGAACTCAAAATGTGGTTATGCCTTATAATGCTAAAAAATATTGGGTATTATTTGTGAATCCTTATATATATATATATATATATATCCCTTGGGTTGCATTGGTGGGTTGTTACATACACATAAGACACATCACTCTCATAACTCTCACTTTATTACATGACACATATCCACACTTCACAACTTGACACATATTATTAACTCAAATAATCACACACCCTAATCCAAATATTACAAATAAGACCAAATAATGTAATACTTCTAATATTTTCTCTCTACAACTTCAAGAGTTTTTTGCTCTCCTTTTTACGAGACCCTTTGGACTATGATTCAACCATTTGAAGGTTAGTTTTTTTTTTTGAGGATATTCTTATGACTTCCATTCTTTTTAGGGAGCTTCTTATGACTTCCTTTCTTACCGCAATTGACCTGGATGTTTACTTACAAGCTTTTGTCTTTGGCAGGGGTTTTTGACCCTAAAATTAATATACCATTGAAGTTTGCTTCTAAATGAAAATTACCTCTCCTTTTGAGGTTTTTATAAACATTTTAATACAAGAAAATATTATCCTTGAAACTCTTTTTATCAAACTTGAAAATTTTATTTTCTCAAACAAATTGCTATGGCTTCTCTTTGTCAAAGCTAGAGGAGGATTAGAAGGATAATTATTTCTTCTTTCTACCTAATTTAACTATATGTTATAACGCAATGCTTTAATGATTATATTATGAAAGTGATAAGTATTTAAATACATAGGATACTTATTTAAGGCATTAAAAATTTTCAATCAAAATTGCAATTATCTTTATCCTATACTACATTCATATACCTTATGAGGGGTGGTTATACCACTTGACGTCTCACATGGTCTATGATGTAATAAATCCTAATAAAGCACACCTCTAGAAAAGTGAAAAGGCTACAATTATGATTAATATAAGAGAAAAACCAATGCATGTTATTTATGAGCATGAGTTTGCAACCCATCAAGCATTTATTTTAGAGGAATATATCATAAGTTTTTTTTTTATCTTGGATCTCATGATGTTTATTTTCATTATTAGCATCTACTATGCAACTAGTCCCATGGTGCTGTGGTGGTTGGTTGTAAGGTTAAAATAGGGGAGGATGTAGGATCAAATCATACGTCACTTTTACTCTTTAAGATTCATTGGGCCTTCTATAAATGCACAATTAATTCAACACCTATTCTTATGGATATATGAATAGTAGAAAATCCTTAGAGGAGTGGGGGTACACATTCGAATTATACATACTTAATCACCTATTCCTTGAACTTTCAAAACTTTAGGTCATCATAAATATTTAGAATATAAGTCTCATTATGAACAATATGAAAAAAATAGAAGAGATTGATGAAGATGAGAGTGTTTATGGGAATGGAAGAATGAGAGGAAGGACATAAAAGCATGAACAAAAAGAAAAAGAAACTTAAAAGGATATTCATTTGGAAAGCAATATAAAAATATCACAAGTGTTAAAAAGAGGTGGGGCTAAGCCCACAAATAAAAATAAAATAAATTGATGATTAAAATGATATCATGGAATATTAGGGGTATGAATAATAAAAAAAAAATTATTAAAGAATTAATAGGTTGTTATAGTCCTGAGTTCATTTTAATACAAGAAACAAAATTAAATAGTGAGGAATGTAAGGATGTTTTTAAGAATATTTGGAAGATGGGTGATTGTTTAGCATTTTTTCTATATGAGCTTCAAGTAGTATTGTAATAATATGGGATAAAGGCAAATGGGATGGGCAATTATTAGAAGCAAAAAGTAATTGGGTTTTTGGATTATTTTGTAGGAAAGAGGAAAACATCAAATTTGGGGTTATAATATATATGCTCCAACTATAGATACTCCTTGTGAAATATGTTGGAATGACCTTAGCATATTATTTTCAAATACAATGATCATTCATTGTGATCTATGGATTCTTGGGGGTGATTTTAATATTGTTCCATCTCCTTTGGAAAAGAAGGGTGGTATTCCATGCTGGTCTAAATCAATGAATATTTTGCTTCATTTTTTAGTTCAAATGACCTTTGGGATGTTAGTTCCTCAAGATTTCGATATACATGGGATAATAGATGCATAGGGAAAAATCATACAATAGAAAGACTAGATAGATTTTTGTTATCCAATAAATGGTTGCAAAGAAAGTATACAATCTTTTCAAAAAAATTATTGGGAGCAAGATCAAATCACAAACCCATTTTTTTGACTTATGAGTCACCTAATAATGGTCATCCGAAGCCATTCACTTCCAGTCTATGTGGCTCTAAGACCCTAATTTTTCTATATGGTTATATTATGGTTGGATGAATCAAAATTTCAAGGATCTATATGTACAAGTTTTTTCAAAAAATGAAATATTTAAAGGAGAAAATGAAGATTTGGAATGCTAAATATTTTGGTAACATTTTTAATAAAAATAAATAAATTGATTCTGAGCTCAAAATTTTAAAATAGATGGTAGAAATTAATGGAATGGATTAGGATTCTTATATAAAATAAAAATAATTACTTTCTTATTATCATAGTGCATTGAAAAAGAGTCATATTGGTTCTAAATTCTAGAGAGAAATGGCTCAAGAAAATAGATAGAAATACGAAAAAAATCATGCCAAAAAAAATAAATTATGTTCGTCATATCAAAAATATTTTAACTACAGATGGAAGAAATATTGAGGATTAAGAAGATATAAGTAAGGAAGCAATTAATTATTTCAAAAATATTTTGTTAGATTCTAGGCAAGATAAGGAGGCACAAAAAAAACTTATACAAAATATTCCATCAATTATCACTCAGGGACAAATGAAAGCTTAATGAAGAAGATCTCTATGGTGGATCTCCATGAAGTAGTTTTCTCTTTTCATCCTAATAAAGCACTTGGAATTAATGGATTTCCTGTAATTTTCTTTTAATAATTTTGGGATTTATTGAAGAGTGATATGTTAGTTATTATTTGAAGAGATCCAAAAAGGAAAGGCTATAATAGGTGAAATCAATACAATTTTTATTACCTTGGTTCCCAACAAAGGCGACATAAAATATTTTGATAAGCTTTGTCCAATAAGCATTTGTAATATAATTTATAAGATCATTTCAAAAATCATGGAAAACAAGTTAAAGGGCATTCTAGGGCATCTTATCTTAGATGAACAAGGCGAATTTTTTTATGGTAAACAAATTCTTGATGGTATAATCATTGTACAAGAGGCCATACATTATTTTAATTCCATGAAAAAATAGGTATGCTTTTGAAATTAGATATGAACAAAGCATAGGATCGAGTTTCTTGGAATTTTCTACATGTTATTATTTGAAAGTATGACTTTGATTATAGTTGCACTAAAAAAAATTCTATTTTGGTCAATGGTTCTCTTGATGGTTACTTCAAGTCATCTAGTGGACTTTGTCAAGGTGATCCACTTTATCTTTATCATTTCATTATTTTGGCAAAAAAAATAGGGAGAGCCTTTTCAAAGGCAAGAATGAAAGGTAAAATCAAGGGTATTCAAGTTGCAAAAAATGGTCCCTCTAAATATCATCTCCAGTTTTTTCATGATACTTTTCTTTTGGGCCATCCATCAATAATGAGGCCATGGATTTTAAATCAATATTATCATACTATGAGAGGGATTTTGGATAACTGGTAAATACTATAAAATCTAGGATTTTTCATTAATACTACCCTAGATTTACAATAAATTATTATGATTATTTTAGAGTTTAAAATTAAAAATTTCCATCAACCTACTTGGGCATTCTGTTTTTTCATAAAGGAAATAAAAATGAGCTTTGGATATCTTTTTTGGATGTAGTGAAAGCTTGCTTGGTAGGTTGGAAAGGTAAGTTTTTATCCATGGTAGGAAGGCTACAATTCATAAAGACTACATTGCAATCCATATTTATTTATATGATGTCATTTTCAAGACTGCCAATAGGCATATCATCATAGATTGATAAAATTTAAAGATATTTTCTATGCAAAGGTTATGAGGAAAATTTTATGTTTCCTCTTTGTAAGTGGTATACGGTTTGCAAAAGAAAGAATATTGGAGGAGTAGGCTTACAAAATTGTAGACTTATGAATTTGGCATTAGGAGCAAATCTTGGGTGGAGATTATTTAGAGATCAAAGAAATAACTAGGCAAACAAATTACTTCAAAAATTTATAGGTTATCTTGATGCATTGAAATTATTTAGGAAAAGAACTCTACCCAAAAGACTGTCAACATGGAACTTCATGCCAAAGAGTTTGTAATTGATAAAGAAACATATTATATGGTCTTTCAATAAGAGGAGCTATGCAAATTTTTGGTTTGATGCTTGGTTTTATCCTTATCCTCTTATATCTAAGTCAAAATGGTAACCATTGGCTCAGGTATACATAGCATGTAAAGGTCCAAAGGTCAAAGACTATTATTATGAGCAACAAATCCAAATCATGGATTTCTTTCAGTAACCTAGTTGAAGGGGAGGAACTCAAACAAACTATACATAAACATCAAAATATGCTTCAAGTGTTTTAATTATTGATTTTTACACAAAACGGTGAGTTGGTTTGAATTTTATGAAAGGATGGTGGATACTCGGTCAAGTTGGGATATGAGGATTTTAAAAAATCAAAAAAAAATTCTTCCAAAAAAAAATTATTGGAAGAATTTTTGGTCATTAGAGGCTCTCCTTAAGGCCTCAACATTCCTTTGGTTTGTAGTCCAAAGTAATATTCTTACAGGAGAAAGTGTACAAATAAGAGGATAATATGAACCCTTTAGACGTGCCTTGTGTGAGAAGGATTTAGAAACATGATATCATATACTTATTCATTTTTTATTTGCTCACACCATTTGGGGTTATTTTAAAAAAAATATAAACTTATATTGGTTAGCTCCATCAACATTTAAAGAGTTGATGAAATATTGGATTAATTATTTCAAATATAAAGCATTATGTATTATTTGGAGGATTGGACTTATCATTATTTGTTATAATTTATGGCTTGAAAGGAATAACATAATTTTTAAAAATAAATCTCAAAATCAAGCCCAAGTTTGGAACCCTATTATTTCCTCTCTTGCAAAATGTCTAAAAATATGGTGCTCATCATGGTAAGTCTCAATTGTAGAAAAATATGTGCTAATAACTTGGCTACATGATTTGAACATATATGGAAGAGTCATCTATGAAAATAGAATTAAAACAAAGGATCTACTTGGAACTATGGTAAAATGGAAATGTCTAGAAATTGGGTTTATCAAAATTAATTTTGATTGTGCTTCTAAAGGAAATCTAGGAAAAGTTGGTGGAGTGGTGTTTTTAAAATTAATGAAAAATTTATCCTCACTTATTTAGAATCATATGAAAATTTAACTAACAACTATGCAAAGGCTAGAGCATTTATTACGAGGATTAAAATTATAGTAGAAAAATGATGGAAATATATTTCAATTGAGGGGGACTCACAAATTATCATGAATATTTAAAAAAAAAAGGATGATATTAGATAAAAAGTAATATTATTGGTGATGTTCATCATCTATTACTAGAGGTAATATCTTGGAAGTGTGATCATATTTATAGAGAAGGAAATCAAGTAGTAGATAAATTAGCGAATTGCGGTGTTGATCTTCATCCTAGTGAAATTCAAATTTTAGAAGAAAATTAGCCAAGTGAGATTTTATCTCTTAATCAAAATGATTTCAAGGAGTTGATTGTGGAAACATAGCACTTCAAAAATTTGAATAATATATTTAAGAGAAAAAATAAATGAAAAAATTGTGATAAAAATGTATACTAAAATAAATGTAATATTTTGGTATTTTGATGGGAGTTGCCCCAATAGAAGCCACGCATAACTTATTAATTATTTTTTATATTATAATTATTTTTAATTATAAAATAAATTCAATCCTTCTTAACCTAATAAATATTAAAATAGATTTGATAATAATTTATTAAAATTATTATTTTAAGTTTATTATATCATCTATGTGCATCATGACCCAATGTGGAATATCATAAAACTATAAAATATAAATAAATATTGTTAGTATATGCAATGATAGCTATAAGATTTTAGTTTATATCCATTGTATCACATATTCTCTTTCATGGAGGTGGTGGATAGGAATTCTTATTCGACAAAGTATCCTATGGATAAATAATTTGTTTGGTTCGATATTACAACTTCTTATGTTACCAAGAATTATCCATCTTCCATTTAAAAATGAATATAAAATCTATAGGTATGTTAAGAATATCCATCTTGATGACACTCTAGGGGTGTTATTTATATTTAAATATAAACTTTAGTTTTGATAACTATATTGTTTCATGGAGTTATCCAATTCAAACGATTATTGTATCATTATGCAAAATTTGAAGATATTTGAAATGGGTGGTCATACAAAAAATGCCAAGCAATATTTATGAAGATACGTCCATGTGAACACATCCATTTGGAAAAAGGGCAACGTTAGAGAAAATGTTTTTGAAAGACATGTTTCATATTTGAGGAGCCATATCTTTGCGATGGATTATCTCATTTAGATGATTTTTGAACTAATTTTTGTGGAAATTGAAGAGACTAAAATGAGTGGTCACATAAAGTAATCTAAGAAATATTGAGAGAGATATGATCATGTAAATTCAACCATTTGGAACAAGGGCAGTGATAATTTTTCAAGTCACAAATAAATAAAATTATAAATATCTATCAACTAGGGTTTAGAGGATGGGAGGAATAATGAAGGGATAGGGAATCAATGAGATGGGAAATTTTTTCTAGGCATAGAATTTTTAATCTAAGTTTTATTGTCCCTTAATTATCTTTGAAATTCTACAGATAAATTATTGTAGGTTTATTTTCAAATAATATAATCTCTATAGGATGTACTAGTAAATTTTAATAGATATTGAGTTATAGTATCCTTACTATGGACTAATTTATAGCTAAAATTTTAGAATCATCCCTAGTAGTAGAGGTTAGGAAGGACCTCACAAAGTAGTGATCCTTATTACTCAAAGATAAACCAATCATTGATAAATTTAATGGGTCTTGGCCAGGGGATTTGGCTTTAAGAAAATAGCTTTATAGAACATGGAAGTCTCTAGGAGTGAGTCTATCCTTTTGTTCCAATGGTTTCTTCCTATCCATTTTAAATTCTATAGAGGAAAGAGTTAGAATCCTAAAAGGGGGTCCTTGGTTTATAGAAAAAGCAATATTCTTCCTTACTCGTTGATATGAAGGCTTTGTACCTAAAAATGTAAATCTATCCCTAATAACAGTATGGGTCAGGATGTATGGGTTATCCATTGAATTATAGGAAATAGATACTTTCAAGGCAATATAAAACACTCTAGGATAATTTTCTGATATTTCAAAAACTATCAAATGTGGAGTCTTAGATATTTATGCCTGGATATTTGGCCATTATCGATATTAGTAAACATTTATTAGAATCAATCATTCTTAAGTATGGGGGTAAGTTGTGGACCCAAATCATAGATTATGAAAACTTATATTTTAGATGTAAAATATATAATGCGGTGGGGCATATTGATATATCATGCCCTAATAAGATTCCAATAGAAATATATGTAGAAAATCACATACAAATGGGATATAGATGAGGATGGTTTTCAACTTCAAAAAAATAGATCTAGACAGATGAAAATAAATAAATAGTGGAAACCAACAAGGATATTTAAATAAACACAAATTATTTTGAGGCTTTCATGTATGAAGAAAAATGAGATTAGAGCTTTGAAGATATGGTACAATAGAATCAAAATAATAAAAGGGAATTGCCTACTAAGTTTGAACCAAGTTTAGGGATAAACATTCTTGTTGAACCTAAGAAATATGCCTCATCAAAATTTGAAGACTCTCCTAAAGTACCATGCACCATTTAGGAGAAAGAAAGTGGTAAATAAAATGTAGTGTTAGATATTAATACCTCTACCATTAACAAGGAAATAAGATAAAATTAACATGAGAAGTCAAAATCTTCCTTAGTAGATCCAAGAGAGGATAAATCTAATGAAAAGTAAATTTATGAAAGAATATTGAGAAATAAAATAACAAGACCTACTTTGAATACTAGTAAAGGAAAAATAGAAAAACCTTCAAATTATCAAGTGATATCTAGGGAAGCAAGATAAATTATAGAGAAAGAAACACAATTTAAATTGGTTGAACTTCTCTTTACCAAATAAAAAAATGATATTGGTAATTCACAAGAGCAACCAAAAATCCCTAATGAGACATGATTACCATATCATGTAATATAAGTGGTAATAATGTTTCCCTAAAGTAGAGGTGTATCAAGCAACTTTGTTTAAGTAATAAACCTAATATTCTTTGTATCTAGGAAACTAAATTGACAAAGGAAGAAGTTTCTAAAACTATGAAAGTAGTATGGGCAAGATGTAAATGGGATATCATGGAATTAGGACTTACGGGAAGCATGTTAGTTATTATTCTAGGCACATGCAAGTACCCCATGAAAGTGACTAGATAACAACATTCATATTAATTGATACATCAATGATACATATCATATGGTATTCACTATTTAGTTAGAGCACTTCTAATTTTGAAAATATTTTTTTATGTAAGTTAGATTGATAATTTACACTAGGGATGCTCCACTATAGGGTTTGTCTCTTATCTTGGATTTGACCCAATCTCTTAGTATTTTAGATGACAATTCACTATATCTTTATCTTCAATAAAAACTAAATATTATGTTGCCAAGGATTATTTGAAGCACCTTCAATGGATGCTCATGATTTTGAGGCAAGTGGATTCCCCTCAAAATTTTCCTAAATACCTTAATTGTGAATATCATAATTCCATTAATATTTTTTATAATAAAATCTTTCATCAATAGACCAAACATATTCAGATTTAGATGTATTGTGTGCAATGGGTTTATGCTTATGGGATTCTGGATTCAATATATATGACATTAGTGGAGTAGACAATAGATATTTTGACCAAAGTCATGTCCAAGATTCCTTTTGCATGCTTATAGAATCCTATTGGAGCTAGGAAAGTGCCCCTTAAGGGAGAATGATTAATAAGGGTCTCTCTCTATGTCCCATGTTCAAATCAAGGTAGACATTTGAATATGTGGTATTAATCTTCATTTGAGGGCTTGACTAAACTTTGTATTATGTTTATTATATATCCCTTTAGTTATCTTTATAACCTATATATTTTTGTTTATCGTAATATTTTATTATTAGACCTAAGGGTTGGCTCTTTAACCTTGACCTAAATGCCACTTGTATTTGAGTATTTATACCCCTTAAAACTAAATATTTTGTTCTTAGTTGGAATATTATTCTTTATTTTAGTGAGATTATTGTGGTATCTACAAACATACTTCATATCACATTGTGTTATGTCTATGTGTTATTCATTTTTTGAGTAATGTGTTAATTTTGTGCATTTCTAGAAAGTATTATAAAATCCAATAAAAGTATATGGTAATTTTAATACAAGTTGACCCAATATCTAATTGGGTATGAACCTATTATGACAACTTGACTAAATATTGAATAGGTACATTACACATATATTTCCCATTGTATAATTTCTAGAGCAAGTAATTTAGGGGAAACACATTATTTAGAGCTTCAAATAACATATAAACCTATGTAAAAAGGTTGTATGCAATGAATATTCTCTAAAATTGTTAAGTATGATGTCTTTTCATTGACATGATTTGATTATGATTGCCTATATGGCATAATTACTATTCGGTTTGACATGATATAAATTGATTACATATAAAACTTTGATTAAATGATGTTGATCTATACTATGCACTATTCTTAGTCATTTCACAATGTCATATAAATTTAAAATATTTAAATTTGTAACCCAAATAGATGATTCACAAGTCTATCTTGTGTCTATAAAGTATTTTCATGTCCTCGTAGTCTTATAATGAAAATAAATAAATTATTAATTAGTGATTTTTGTTTGATAGACAACTATATGTGTGTGAATTCAAAATTTTAATTAAAGAAGAAAGAATTTAAGAAAAAAATCATGGTATCAATCATAGAAATTATTGTTTTAAAATTTTTAGAGAAAAATACATGAGTGAATTTCCATGATGGGCCATGTAACATATTTAAAAATATTTTCAAATAGATGTGTTAAAACTACACTATATTTATATTTCAACATACACATGTTACACTAAAGGAAATTGATAACAAATGGTTTGACTATGTTGGTTGGACTCAATATATTCAAACTTTATTTTTTACCTATTTACATAATGCTTAGTTGATAGATGATAGTACTATAACATACTTTGTATGAAATAAAAAAATGTTAAAATGTCATTATTTATGATCTGTTTGTAAAACGGATTTAGACGCCAAATCCTAGCCATTCATAATTCATTCATCATCATCAAATCATAGTCATTCATCATTAGTTATTTATATATGTATACATTTTTATTTTTATATATAAATATGAATATTTTATATATTTAAACTTATATATTTATATATTTATATATGTGAATAAATTTAATCCATCCATAAAAATTCCATCCTAGCAAACGATGTGGTAATCCTTACCACTCATTAAATGCAATTTGTGTCACTTATCAAGTTGTAATCTCATCCGCTCAATAGGTTTTAATCTTAACCATCCATTTACCGTCATCAATACTCTAATATTAAGTGAAGGGCTACAAAGTATTATTCACTTTTTGTGAATAAGGGTTAAATACTTTAGGTCAAAAACATTTGCAAAGAAACATCTTGTGTATTCTTTGGAACCCTAGCCACTGTTGTATTCATCGTTCACTCGTTGCAGCTCCTAAGAACTAGATCCAAAATCTATCGAGTGTTCCACATATTGCAAATACCTTAGGGCATATCCCAAACACTATAGGGCATTTACTATACTTGGGAGGGTATCCAACTAACCCTCAAACATCGTTGAGAATCCATGCAACATTTTTTCAAATTCCTAAATGCATAGATCATAAATCAGGTATTTTGATAAGGTAATTTTATTAGTAAACATTTGTTTTCTTGTATTCTTCTCTACATTCTGCAAGTATTTCAACTAGGATTTATAGGTTCAAATTTTATATTTTAGATGGTCTCACACTATGGAGGCCCCATAGGTGTTACTAACTTTTTGTTGTGGTTTATCTGTGTGTAGGTATAGGCAATAATTTTCTTTGGTAGCTATTGCAGCTGGAGTAGCTCCATAGAGGATACACAAGCCCACTCAATCCTTTTTTTGAGCAAACAAGATCTAAATACACCACAGTTGATTGATCCAGCAAAAGAGGTTTTACCCCACTTTGTAATCATTGTATCAAAATAAGTAATATTTTGCAACCCTATGATTTTGGGCATATTGATGTGTAATAGTGGATATCAATGCTCCCTTATGCAATAATATATGATATCATTCTTTCATTATGCATAACTACTTGTTTTGATTTATTGCTATTTTTGGTGTTTACCATTTTTGCTTTAAAAAAAGGTGATCATGGTGGGACCCCAAAAGGTTTCATATTTTGATTTACCTTGTCTTAACCTAATTCACTAATCTACATTTTCTATTTTTATTGTAGGTTTTCAAATTCCCAATTGTGTGAAAGTCACAAAATTCAAACCTAGGGTTTCTAGAATCTACTAGGGTTCGATATGTGTTTACATAGATGTTGAACTATGTTTAGGGGTCAAATTAGATGCATCACTACATCTAGGAGACACCACACTACATCTAGCAAATACAACATTGTATCTAGAATATTTGGCACCACGTTTGAGAGATTCGATGTTGTGTTTGTGAAGCTGGGGGAAAAAAATGTAAGGCTTTAAGGTTAGTTATTTTTCAAAACCCTAGCTAAATTTTTCCTTGTTGATTTTTAAAAGAAAAAGGAAAATAAAATTTCGTCTTTTTGTCTTTAAAAAGCAATACATTAAACATTTTGTAGGCATCTTAAGCATCTTAGGCATTTTTATTCAAAAAATATTTATTTTAGGATAGTGATTAATTTGTTTATAAAAATATCATACATAATGCATTTAGGGGTAGATATGCACTTGCAAATACATTTTTAGTTGCATTAGAGTTTTAAATTTATCGTATTCTATTTTTGAATTTATATGTCATAAATATTCTAAGGTTTATTTAGAATTCACTTAGTGCATTTGGCTTAGATTTTCTGTTATTTATGGTGTTCTATTTTTTTCTTTGTGTGCTTTGTATGTCTTTGCTTAAACTTTAGGCAAAAAATGAGAAATGCATACTAGCTACATTCTAGGCTAGTTTTCTTTACATTTTAATATTTAGAAAAAACATAGAAAAATAGAAACTTAAAAGGAACTCCACACACTACACGATTCACATTTAACATCAATGAGTTGGATTTTATCATCAATCGTTGATCGAGACTAATGATGGTGGGCTTCATCTCCATCCATTGGCTCACCTCCTAGACACCATAGTAGCCCCAAGCGAGTGGCTTTCATGATTTCATCACCATAAAGTCCTCTACTTTTGGGTGCACCCAAAGCGACTAGGTTAGTGAGCCCCTTTACCATAGGGCTCTTTAAAATAATTACTGGATACAAGTATCATTCTTATTCATGCCTTAAATGCATGGGTTAAGCAAAATTAAGGCTTTTCCAGTAGCAAAATATTAGACAATGTAGCCCCTTCATGGGTTCTTTACTTTCATAAGGTTACCTTGAGCCAATCATCCCTTAGGAAGCCATTTTTAGTTGTTTGTGGTTCATCATTTGTCAGAAGGGTGGGTTCAAACACACCTTCTAGTTACATTTAGTCATTCATATTGCATATTTATTTCTAGGATTAGGAGTCTCAACATCAAAACACACACACAAATAAAATAAAAAATAATCAAAAAGAAGAAAAATAATTTAAAAAGCATAGGAAACACTTATTTTCTTGATCTACCCCAAAGAAGAAAGATCCATAGATCCACACCAAACTTGGGATAACCACTTTGATCTTGATTTTCAACATTTGTATCCATCACATCATTCATATTCAATCAATCAACCCTATCCCATTAGGGAAAAGGTAGCATAATCCAATCAAAATCCCTATTCTATTGAGGCAAAAGAAAAATCAATCAGTTCATTATAAACCCTATACTTCTATGGCAAAGGTAGCATCATCCAATCAACAACCCTATCCTACCATGGAAAAGGCAACGTCATCTAATAAAAAAACCTATTCTATTAGGGTAAAACCAAAATCAATAAATCCATCACAAAACCTATCCTACCAAGGCAAAGATAGCATCATCTAATCAAAAACCTTATTCTGTAGGGGTAAAAATAGAATTAATCCATCACATCAATATACATCAGCATACACATCCATTGCATCATACACATCTATTGCTTCATCCATATTTTGTCAATTGGATCATGAGATTCATTCTTCACTCATTCACCAATTGAGGGGGTAATATAAAACCGCAAAATTTTTAAATCTTCTTGCACACCGAATCCATTCCATAATACTAGTTGTCTCTTGTTTTTTACACCGCATTGTGTTTCACATAATGCGATACAAAAAGAGGTATCTGTAGACACCAAATCCTATCCATTCATAATCCATTCATCATCATCAAATCATAGTCATTCATCATTATTTATATATATATATATATATATATATATATATATATATATATATATATATATATATATATTTATTTATTTATTTATTTATTTATTTATTTATATTTATATATATATATATATATATATATATATATATATATATATATATATATATATATATATCTGTATGTATGTATATAAAAATATAAATATTTTACATAATTATATATATGAATAAATCTAATCCATCCATCAAAACTGCATCCTAGCAGGCCATGTGGTAATATTTGCCACTAATTAAATGTAATATGTATCACTTATCAAGTTGCAATCTCAACCGATCAACAGGTTTTAATATTAACTGTCCATTTGCCATCATCAATACCATAATATTAAGTGAAGAGTTATAAAATATTATTTAGATTTTATGAATAGGTGTTGAATACTTTATGTCAAAAACATTTGCAAAGAAACATCTTGCGCATTCGCATGAACCCTACCACTGTCGTATTTGTCGTTCACTCACTACAAGTCTTGTACCAAATCCAAACTCTGTTGAGCGTTCACCATAACCTGCAGATGCCCCAGGGCATCTTCCAATTATTTTAGGGCATCTCTGAAACACTATAGAGCAATTACCAGACTTGGAAGGGCATCCAACAAGCCCTAAGATGTTGATGAGCATCCACGCAACACTGTTTCAAATATCTGAATGCATAGATCACAAATATGGTGTTTTGACAAGGCATTTGATTTTATTATTTAACTTATATTTTCTTGTATTCTGTTTTACATTCTGCAAGTATTTTAGGTTCCACTTTTATATTTTAGAGGGCCTCACACTGTGGAGTCCCCATAGGTGTTACATACTCTTTATTATGGCTTATTTGTGTGCAGATACAAGTAACAATTTTCTTTGGTAGTTGTTGTAGCTAGAGTGACCCCATAGAGGATACACAAGACCACTCAACCCTTGTTTGGAGTAGAGAAGATCTGAAGACACCACAGTTAATTGATCCAGAAAAAGGATTTGTATCCCACTTTGTAATAATTGTATCAAAATAAGTAATATTTTGTAACCCTGTAATTCGGGGCATATTGGTGTGTAACAGTGGAGATCAAGGTTACCTAATGCAATAATATATGAGATCATTCTTTCATTGTGCATAACCACTTGTTTTGATTTATTGTTATTTTTGGTGTTGATTGTTTTTTATTTACAAGTTGAACAAAGATAAAGATCCACTTAAAAAGTAATTGTGCCAATAAATAAGCTAGTCTTAGTCATATAAATGAAATACTAGATAATTGTTAATCTTTACAAATGGCATTAAGAAAGGATTACATATATATTAAAACATGTTACACAAAATAAGTGGAATCAAATATCAATATGAATAATGATTTGACCAAAAATATATCATTAATAATTAGACTTTTAGATATGAGATCATGTGGATTCTTCACCTTGATATAAAAATGTAATACTTGAATTAAGGAGGGTACAAGGATCTTTGTATAACCTACATAAATCACATATTAAACTTAGAATATTAGGAATAGTTAAATCAATGGAACAAAAATGAACTCGGTGACATTTAAAAAAAAAAGAGGATGAAAATAAAAATAAAAATCTAAATAATTCAAGATTGGATCCAAGAAGAATAATTATATGAATAACTATTAGAAAAATAAACAATATGTCTACATGGAAAGAAGAAATTCATTAGAAGTAAAATTCGATGGAAAGTAATTGCAACATGAAGAATAAAATATATATTTTCATGTGGTGGCCATGATTAACATATAGACTAAATACTTGTTCAATGTATCACCAAACTAAATGAGAAAATAAAAAACAAGAAGAAATAAAGAGAGGTGATATTTTATTTCAAATTATTTTTACTAATATATGATGACTTGATAATAATGCTTAGACAACATTAATTAAAGATATTTTAAACCTTTAATATTGAAGGAAAAGAATAATGATTAATGAGAATGTTAAGTCAAAATATATTTTATAGTTTTCTCATCTAAGAAGGATGAAACTTCTAGACTATATTTCTTCCTTTATAAGTATATTTATGATTTGTATTTATAATATAACCTTATTTTTTTACATGGTATATATTTTTATACCAGTTAATGAGTGTTCCAAGATGATTTAGAAAGCACACTTTACCAAAGTAGTAGGTCATTTTGTGGTGGAAAAAATATGGGTATTTTTTCAAAAGTACTTATATTGGCCCAAAATGAGGAATTATATGAAGAGGTATATCAAGTCATGTATCCTCTATGTTGTTTCCAAATCAACCAACAAGAAGTAGGGACTATATACACCAATTCCATTGCCATCCAAGCCTTAGGAATCTATCTCCATGAATTTTCTCTAAATTTTTCCCACATCTAAGCATGGTAAGTACTTTTATTAGCCTAAAATTAGGAATTATGTCAAGAGGTACATCAAGTTATGTACCTTCTATATTTTTTCTAAACCAACCAACAAGAATTAGGGACTATATACACCATTTTCAATTCCATTCATGCCTTGGACGTTTATCTCCATGGATTTTCTCTCATGTTTTCCTACATCTAATCATGGTAATGATTGTGTTTGTTTAGTAGTTGATCATATTTAAAAATGGCTATCATGATTGCTTGTTAGAAATCCATCCAATAAGGATACTACTAAGCTCTATATTAATCATGTTGGCTCAATTTTGACATGTCAAAGTCTATTTTATCTAAGAAGGATAGCAAATTTCTTAGCACTTTTGGTCCACCCTATGGAGCATGATGGACACCAAATTGACCATGTTTGTAGCCTTCCATATAAATTTATGGCTATATAGGAGTGTGAATCAATTAATTGTATATATTATCTGGATATACATTTTCAAGAATCCAAGCATAGGGGATGATATTTTCCCCTATATTTAATATAGGTTTAATTAAGCTCTACACAACTCTACCAAACACAACCCATTTCATATATATTTTAGGTTCCAACCCTTATCATCCATTGATGTAGCTCTCCCTATGAAACCCATGGCGTACTAACCTCAAGGACAAAAAGATATAAAAAGGTAACATAGTTTTTTAAACATATTCATCACATTAAACTATAGGTCTATGACCTCTTAGAAAAATATAAAAAAATACAAGCTACATCAAGATCAACATTAAGTCCCACATCAAGTCAAGGTTGGAGATAGGATACAATTGCATCTTCAAAAAGAGAGACTTGTAGTATCCTATAGGAATATCATACCTCTTCACTATGGACCATATACCATCACCAAGAAGGTGATATAAAATACCTTTAAATTCAATATTTCATCTTATCTTGATCTGCATCCTATATTAAACATTCAACTTCTCAAGCCCTATAATCCACCTTTGATGGACACTCATATAGTACCAAAATAATTGGATGTTAAAGAACTCAATACCAATAATTTAGCACTAGATGAGGATCAAATTATTGATACATGGACTAAGACCACTTGATGGTAGTCCATTCAAATGTATAGAGTGGTCAAGGAAATACAACTTGGTCACCAAGGGGAATGGATCACATAAATTAGATAAAGAAATATTTTTTACACCTAATATAAAAAATTGATGTGATCGATACCATTACTTTTCAAGGTAGACAAATTATTATGGCATGTGACATTTTTGGGGAATGGATTTGTGCTTGAAAATCTATTTTTTGATCCTAACTACACTACTAGGGGCATAAATTTGTGCTCAGGACTCCATTTTGATCCATTCAAGAAGCAATAAAAATATTGGAGAGAAAAAAAAAATAATAGGAAACTATTTTGTAGAAAAAGGCTCTAGAGGTCTTCAAATATACAAAATAAAATAGTTAAAAAATAGTAAGTTTCTATGTGTATTTGTATTCTTCACAAAATAAAAATGGGTGTAAACCCTAGGTGCAATCAAGTGATGGAACAAAGGGTTACATTTGACTACAATATTTGCAAAAGGGATGCAAACCCTAGGTGAAGTTAAATGTTGAAGAAATAGGGTTTTTCACAAACTATCCACTATAATCAAGATGATATTAGTCACTCTTCAATCTGTGAGAAAGCCTCTTCAATAAAAATAAATATCTCTCAAGGATCTTTGGGTTCATGGGTGGAGCTTTGTGATTAACCTCTACCATCTATTAGAATTTCAAAGGATGAATTTGGATTGAATCTGATTGATCAAGAAGTCCAAACAATTATCTGCAAACTCAAGGGCAAAAAACAAATACTAGAGGTGCTCAAAGGATACATTAAATACTGGTGGACTAGTATAGAATTCCAAGTAACTTTGCTACCCAAAAATTTCTTTTCTATTTCTTTTTCTTATTTATAGGATAGAGATAGGGTAATGGCTTATAGATATAATTGGTTTTTAGGACAAAGGGGTGTCTATATAAGATTGTGGACTCCTAATTTCAACTCCTTTATAGATTTTAATGGCTTTCCAGTTTGGGTAAATTTTTATTCTCTCCTTGTGGAGTTTTAAGGAGAGAAGATATTCACTAATATTGGTAATGTCATTGGTACATTCCAGTATATGGATGCCCCAACAGAGGAAAATTTGTCCAATAAAATTAATATGAGCAAAGCAAAATTGGTTGTTTGGATGGATGTTTCAGTTCTTGGACTTCAATCCATTACTATATCCTCAAGCAAAGCAGAATGGATCTAAAATATTGAATATGAAAACTTCTCCCTAGGATGTTATGGTTTTTAGCAATATGGCCACCTGAAGAAGATATGCCTAGTCATTGGATCATTATCTAATTCCTCCTTAGTGGAGGAGAAGGTCCAACACATGAATGATTCAAAACCTTCAAATGCCCTAGTTCAAAATAAAGAAGCTCATCCTCCAGATGCTCCAATTTTTTTTAGTAGGAATCATGTGAGCAATAGAAGACTCAACCCCAAAAGGAGAGTTTGAATCTTATCATTAATAAATGCCAAATGGCTACTAAATACCATCTAAACAATTCCATGGAAAATATTAGTACCTCACATGGTATTCTTAAAGCTAATTATGAAACAATCGATGACACATAATTTTTTAAAATGAAGATCCTACAAAATGTATTACAACTAGATATTACCTTAGGAGTTTGAATTTCAAAAATGTATTCTTAGATCTTACCACTCTAAAGTAGGAATAAGTTCTGCTAAAAAATAAAACTAATAAAACTAATTTCCTCTTCAATGGATGATTGTTATGTTTTTTTTTTGTTCTATATTTTGGAGTTAGGTATCATGTAAGGGTTTTTCTTCTTGTTAATTCCTTAAAAAACATGAGTTGATTATAAAAATTTAGCATTTTGAGGAAGATGGGGAATATCTTTGATATAAATGAAAATAAAGAATATCTTTGATAGAAATGCAAATATAAGTATGCTTTAATTAGATTGTTAATAATGTAATGAGAGCAATTTAATGTTTTGTTTTTGTAATGGAAGTGTCCCCCAATAAAATCCACACATAGCTTATTAAAAAATAGTAATTTTCTATTTTTAGATTTTTGTAACCAAAATGCATCTCTAGCCATGTTGACATATTAGTAGAAGACAAAATACAAAAGAACAAGTCATATGTATGTAATTTTCAATTAAATGCACTTTATAACTCATGGAAGGTGAATCACCACATTTTCATATGAGTGACCTTGTAACTCATGGAAGGTGAACAACCATAGTTCCATGTGGTGACCTTCTATATTTGATATTAGTAGATCTCTAACACACCAAAAATATTGTATAAAGAGATATACACCCTTGATTGTAAAGACATGAGTAATGGTTGCAATGTTATAGGATTGCTCCTCTTCTCAAATATTGTTTGTATTGTAATTTATTTTATGATCAATAAATTCATTATGTTTTTTTTCTTATATACTCTTGCATTGTGGTTTATTATACTCTATTATCATTGTTTTTTGAAATTCCTTAACTCAAAATTCTAAATTCCAAAATGGTCAAAATTTTGGATCATTCAAGCCTTTGCTTTTAAGAAAAATTATATCATTTATGGTCATGATATAATCCTTAATAATTAATTTTTGTGAATCATTCATCACCTATATAAGGTTACCATATGTGCATTTATTGGTAAAATATTACTTTTTCCAACTAGAGAATCCCTACTTCTAGATATTTTCCTTATATGGCATTCTTTCATAGTACATTTTTTTCCCATGATAAATCTGTATTATTTGAATTTATCCAAATATCTAATGCACTAAATTTAGGGGTGAGGCTCACTCCTTGTATTCTAAATCCCATTATTATATATTTTTATTTTTTAAAGCTCACAAAATTTAGAGTGCTAGACTTTTTGATATAGAACCAACAAATATTGCTCCTATATAGAGGAACAATCGATATGAAAGTCATGGGATATATAAAATATTGGAAAATTTCTAGTTTCAAAAAGTATCTTTTACTTTCTCTGAAAATATGAGAACTTGAATAAATCAATGGAGGATCATATCATTCTCCAATCCTTTTACAAATAGAAAAGGAAGAGGATAAACCATTAGGATCTTTCAAATTCAATATCATTTTTCTAAGGGATGAAGAATTTTAAAACATAGTAAGAATGTAATGGATTTATTATAACCCAACCTCAGAAGACACAACCATGTTTCAGTTTACTAGTAATCTTAGGTGAATAAAATCAGTCACTTTAGGTTGGACCAAAGCAAAATGTTGGGAAGCAAAGGAAAGAAATAATGAAATTGAATCTACTCTAAATCATATTTACAATACTAAAGGTAACAAAGTTCTTTTCAAAAATTGAAATTATACAAGTCAAAGAATTGAAAAAATGAAGAGGAAAAAAGAAGAGATAATTTTTAGAATTGGAGAAGGCAAAATGGAGAATGAAAAGCAGGGCTTTATGGCTAGTATAGGGGGATGAGAATACAATTTTTTTTCAAAATCATGCAAAACAAAAGAAATATACAAACACAATTTGTAAAATGAAAGAGGAGAATGGAAATTTTTTTAGAAGATTCTAAGAAATAGCACCATTAGCAGTTTATTACATCAAATACTTGTATAAAGATCCAAACATAGCAAATATAGTAGATACAATCAAAGTAGTTCTAAATTTACCCGATATGGTCAAGGAGGAACAAAAAGAAACTTTGTTTTAAAAAATCACAAAGGAGGATTTGCAATTAGTAGTCAAATAATTCTCAAAAGGAAAAATTCCATGTCCAAATGGATGGACAATTGATTTTTATTTGGACTTTTATGAACTTTGAGGATGATATTTTAAAGTGGTAGAAGAATCAAGGATTAAAATATAATTAATAGGATCCATAAAATCCACCTTCTTGGATTTGATACCAAAAAAATATAATCCATAATCTCTTGGAGATTATAGATCTATGTCTCTATGTAATACCCTCTACAAAATTGTCTCAAAGATTATAGCTAATAGAATCAAAGAAATCTTCTTAGATAATTTTTTAGAAGAATAGTTTAGCTTTAAGTAAAATACAGATTCAAGAAGCAATAGAGATAGCCCAAGAAGGACTGCATTCAATAAATATAAGGAAACAAAAAGTAACGATAATAAATTTGGATCTAGAAAAAGCTTTTGATAAAGTAAATTGGTTATATATCAAGTTGAGCCTAATTCAAATTAGATGTAGCACTTCCTTTGTGAATTGGGTGATGAGATATATCAATTTAACCTTTTTTGTTGTACTTATATATGGTTCAACTTCCAATTGTTTCAAGCCTTCCAAAGGTCTACAACAAGGGTTTCCTCTTTCTCCTTTATTTTTTTTTGATAGAAGAAGGTTTGAGTAGATTGATCAAGGAACAAAAATGACAAGAAATAATCAAGGGTATCAAAATTGGAAACTCTTTGAAGGTAACCCATTTTCTCTTTAAAGATGTTTTTTTAATTTTTGGAAATGACACATTGAAGTAAGCCTTAAAGTATGAAGAAGTGTTGGAAATATTTTATATGGCTACAGGAATGGAAATAAATCTACAAAAAACAAAAATAACCTTCAATAGGTTTTGACAAAGGAAAATAGAAGTAGCAATGACAATTTTTTGTTTCAAGTATTTTGATAAAGGGAAAAAATATTTAGGCTTCCATCTAAAACCTAATGACTATGGATGTCAGTATTGTATTTGGTTATATACCAAAATAGAGAAGAATATTAGCACTTAGTGTACTAAGTGGCTATCATTAAGGGGTCACCTTACGTTGATGAAATCGGTTTTGAAAGCTACCCCAGTCTATTGACACTCCCTAGCTTACATTCCCATCACAATAATAGAGAAAATAAGAAATAAGTGTTTCCAATTTCTTTAGTCAAGGAATAAACAAAAGGATTAAATGGCAATAGTTAAATGGAACTGAATAGTTAAACTAAAATCAGATAGAGGATGGAGCCTCAAGAATATACATGATTTTGGAAAATATTTAGCAACAAAAAAAATATGAATATTGATAACTAGCAATGGATTATGGCAGGAGGTAATTCAAGAGAAGTATTTAGGTACTTTGTCCTTTGTAGATTGGATTAGACTATAGAATAAATCAGTTTCAAAAACCATAATTATTTGGAAAAAACTAGTGAGGGATTTTTTCATTAGTTAGGAATTTCTTGGCTTAGAAAATAGGAAATGGAGAGGAAGTAAGGATAGTCGAATATCCTTGGCTAGGAAACAAAGAAGAATGCTAACTTCCTCAAAACATATTATATCGTCTCCATAGACAATGAAATATAATGAAATATGGTATTAGCATAGGTGGTATCAATAGAGAGTACTAATTTATGGAAACAATGATAGCTTATAAGAGAAGTGTTAGAGTAATATTCCATTATTCGGGATATTTACCATATTCCTACATTAGGTAGATTTTATTTACCTCATAGTAAAAAGTAGTTTTTTACTTTTTACTATTAGTATTTACCACTAGTTTATTTCATTATTTACTATGATTTACCATTGTGAATATCATTATCTATTTATCTGTGGTTAATGATATATAGTCAAGTTTATTATTCACTTTGTAACATGAATAATGACTTGTTAGTAGTTAGCATCAATTGTTGAGTTGTTCGCTGACTTTGGGGGGAGACTTTCAACTTCACATTGTTTACTACATAAGGGGGAAACAGTTGCCATTTGGATATTTCTAGTGGTCCACATGAGGGCAGGGAACGTAGTCAAACTTGAACTCCAACCCACCATTAGGCAACCCACCAAAGTTGTTGTCAACCCATCTGACATCTCGCACAGAAGGGAGGCAACCCTTCGACCAATGACCACTCCATAGTGGCCTCCATCTACCTAAGGGTAGGAGAGCCCTCAAACCAAAAACTTTATCGATTATCAGAGACAATTATTTTCTATGATCGATGTGATTGTACCTGATAGGGCAGATAGCCCTATCAAGCTCTAACCCAAACTACATGGCAACCAGACACAAACTTCCCTATAAACCTAACATTCATCAACACCTGCATCTAACATGGCATGCACCCTAATGATAGCACCATCTTGGCACACATCTTGAGGGTGAACCAATATTGGACACATGGCAGACTAACCACTAGACCAGATAGAACACGTGGTGGACAGCCATAGGTGGACAACGTAGACCTGATAGGACACATGGCAAACAACCACAGGACATGACATGTGGACCAAAGAAGACACATGGAAAATAGCCATAGTATATGACACGTGGACCAAAGAGGACACACGGTGAATAGCCACAGGAAATGACACGTGGACCAGACAAGACACGTGGCAGACAACCATCGAACATGACACATGGAACAGATTATTGTCGACAAGTGGCGGTGATCAAAATAGACACTGCAATGACTTCTTAAAGGTAGTCATAAACAAAAGGGCTAGCTAGCCCTTTTATATCCCACACTTTTGCCCTCACAGGCAATGTGGAATAAATCTTACAATTTTTCTTGCTTGCATGAGGAAAAGAAGGGAAAGAGAAATTTATTCCCTTCCCTTCACGTTGATTTTCCTAGCTCGGCTGGCTAGATAGCCATTCGAAATGGCTAGGGGTTGCGGGGTCATGGAATCGACTCCCAATGGGAGTCAAAAGGTATTTTTTTTCCTATAAAAACAAGCAAAAAAATCAAGGTAAGAATTTTAATTTTAATTTATTTTTTATTTTTAAATTAAAAGTGTTTTTT
This sequence comes from Wollemia nobilis, assembly GCA_028583015.1. Lineage (NCBI taxonomy): Eukaryota > Viridiplantae > Streptophyta > Pinopsida > Araucariales > Araucariaceae > Wollemia > Wollemia nobilis. The sequence goes on from JAQPPZ010002662.1 coordinate 1,037,438, forward strand.
ATTATATATTTTACTTTAATATTTTAAATATAAATTATGCTTATAAAAAATCATTTTTTTATAAATAATTTTTTTAACTCAACATAATTTTATTTTTAGTATTAAATTCAAAATTTATGATTAAACTTTTTATTTAACAATTTTGCAAATTAAAAATTAAAACAAAGGAGACCTATATTTTGCAAATTCAATAAAAAATGAGCTTTTATTTTCTCCCAAAATGGGGATATAAGACATATAAGAGAATCATTTTTTTTGTAAAATTATGAAACCTAAAATATTCTCAACCTTGTTAATTTTGCACATTCAAAGGGGGACAAAATCAAGACATTTTTTTCTTTTTTGCAAAATTGGAAAACAAGGAGACACAAAATTTTGTAAAAATCAAAGGCAAAGTGTGCATTTTTTTCTCCGAGGGGGGATATAATACATGAAATGCACATTCTATTATTTTTTTGCAAAAATTGAGAAGAAATTGAAGACCTTGGGTCCATTAAACCAAGTTGTATGTCGACTGGTTCTGGAAGCCTTTCAAACACGATTTGTGTGTCGACTTGACTTGAAAGGAGTTCTATTTTGTTAATTCTACAAAAAAAAAAAGGGGGAAGACAAGAAATCGTATTTCTTTGCAAAATTATAACACAAAGTAAGGAGCACTTAAAAATCAAACTTGTTAAATTTGTAAAAAAAAAAAACAATTGTGTCATGCCACATTCTTTGCAAATTTGAAAAAAAAATGAGACATTGCGCAACACAAATTCAAATTTTGTTGCAAAAATTAAATAGTAATAAGGTGCATTTTTTATTTTACTCGACACCTTTATTACAAATTGGCAAATTAGGTGCATTTTCGGTTGCATCCGACACCTAAGTGATAATAATTTGTGGGTACTCTTTGATTGATTATTGCATTTACTTTCTTGTTTTATGCAATTATAAGTCACAAAATCAAGAGCACTCAAAAACCCCAAATTTCACAAATAATTGTGTAAATCATTTGCACAAGTATAGGCCATTTGTAAAATTGATATTGTCTCCTTAAAAACCCTAAAATTCACTCTTATTTGTTTGGCTCAATATCCTCAAACTAATTATTCCTCTTCAAGAGGATTTTCAGGCAGGTGCCATTAAATATTTTTTTGAGTGAATTATATTTTGGTACTCTTTTAGGGTATATCAAAATAAATAACAAGTTTTTGTAAAATAAGTAACCTTGAAAGTAGCAATCTTTTGCACTAGGGGGGGATAAATCCTTTTTTCCTTCAAACACAAATTTTGACAAGAGGGAGATAAAACTTGTAAAGGCAAATCAGAAAAGTAGAAGTCATCAAAATTATACCTTTTCTTTTAGGCTTCATAATAGCAAGCATGCTCGAAGTAATTACAATAAGGAATGATTGTTTGGTGAATGTTTTTGATAAAATTGCCTAGGAGGCAAAGTTTTGCACAAATTATAAAAATGAAAACCATAACACCAATTAGTGTTGGTTTCAAAAAATGTAAAAATAAAATGGTAAAGGCACATCATAGAGGCCATGTTGCTCGTGAAGTATTTGATTTCGATTTTGATTCTAGTTCAGAAAGAGCACACAAAGTGCTCATGGCTAAAACAACATAAAGGAAAACAAATTTGTCACCTTAGGCAAGCACCTTTCCAAAACCTCTTTTTAAGGCTTCATAAATAGCATAAGTTTTTGTTTGAAGTACTTGCAATAAAAGGGTGATTGTACCTCTTTTTAGGCTTCATAAATAGCAAACTCTCTTTGTTTGAAGTACTTGTAATAAAAGGGGAAATTTTTTGGTATAAAATTTGCCTAGGAGGAAATTTTTGTAAAAGCCTTAACAAAGATTCATGAGTTGCACATATTTTGCAATTAAGGGGGGATAAACATTTATTTCCTACTTCACACAATATTTTTGCTAAAAAAGGAGAAATACTTATAAGGGTGCATTTTTGATAGTGATCGACACCTTAGTCACACTTCTTGCAAAAATTCCATTACAACATGTTTTGCAACAAGGGGGAACTTATAATGGTGCATTTCGGCAGCCACCGACACCTTAGCTACCTTATCAAAAAATTGCAAAATCGTATTGTAACTGAATGAACCTCGTATGAAGTGTTCTACTTTACTACACCTAGCAGTTGTAGTATTTGGTTATCCATGCAATCTGGTTGGATGACAAGATTACAATAAGGACATTCATTGATGTAAAGACAAAGTGAGGAATGACCCACTTTTTTCTTAGAGCAGCTAGAGCACTATGAAAGAACAAGAACTAGCAGATCAACATATTTTTTTCATTGTATTGGGATAGTTATATACATTACCCAAATAATGTAATAAGAGGGGATGTTAGAGTAATATTCCATTATTCGGGATATTTACCATATTCCTACATTAGGTAGATTTTATTTACCTCATAGTAAAAAGTAGTTTGTTACTTTTTACTATTAGTATTTACCACTAGGTTATTTCATTATTTACTATGATTTACCATTGTAAATATCATTAACTATTTACCTATGGTTAATGATATATAGTCAAGTTGATTATTTATATTGTAACATGAATAATGACTTGTTAGTAGTTAGCATCAATTGTTGAGTTGTTAGCTGACTTTGGGGGGGACTTCCTACTTCACGTTGTTTACTACCTAAGGGGGAAATAGTTGCCATTTGGCTATTTCTAGCCTATGGCCAATGTTATTTAAACACCATCTCATATCAATATTAAGACTATGGTTTATGTATTATTTTCCTTGTTGCATTTGCCATCAAGAAGAACTAACGTTGGGAGGAAATGATGCACAAATTTGGCATGACTATACAAAGGAACTAGAAAGAGCAAATATAAGACTAAATTAACAAAGAATCTATCTAATATGGTCTAAGAATCCAATAAGTGGGTAGTACACAATTAGAGAAGGGTATAAGACAAGCTTTGTTAATAACAATGAGGAAAAGATTTGGTGGAGTATAATATGGAAGGTAAAAGCCCCTCTAAAAACTACAATCTTTGTCTGGTTAGCTCTAGCTAAAAAATCATCAATATGGGATGCTCTTCAAAGGAAGTCTTAGCAAGGACCAGGTAAGTGTATCATGTGCAAAAAGTAAGAAGAAATAATGGACCATCTTCTGGTTCATTACCCTTTCACAAGAGAAGTACAAAATTTAATTTTACCTTTGAATCAAGGTAAAGGACAATGGCCTGCTAGAAATATTTTAAATAACATGTAATAGTGGTTCAAATAAATAGGATTAAAGGAGTATAGATGTGTCCATTTGATAGTGGAAAGGGGCTTATGGCTTGCTAGAAATTCTAAGTTGTTTGAAGCTAAGGAAATTCTAGTGATTCCAACATAAATGCAGATTAAATCTATTTTTGAAAGTTTATAAATATTCTCAAAACCAAAACTAAGCAGACATATAGACATACTAAGATCCTATGAAGCCATTGGGCCTTCTTTGATGGAGCTTTCCAAGGCAATACAAGTAAGTGTGGGTGAAGATACAAATAATATGACATAATGGAAATCATTGATCCTCTTTATGAGAATAGAAGTGGAGCAAGAAATTATACTTCACATATTTATGGAGATTCAAAACTAGTGATAAGTTGGGTTGCAAATCATGTTAAGATGAAAAAATTGCTCCTTTGTCCTTTCTATGAGCAAGCGAAATTATTAGAACCTTTTTATGATAAAAATTTCATACAAGCACATCTATAAGAAACTAAATGTAGAATCATATGGTCTTTTAAAAGATGGTTTCAATCTTCTAGTAGACACTTGACAGATGAAAGAAGTGGTTAGAGGACTTAATTTTTCTACACAGTCCTCCTCTTATTAAGGATCATATCAAAGAATTATTATTACAAAAAAAAGGTTTAAAAAGGGACCCTTACCTTTATTTTTTAGAAAGATAGCCTTCAAAATGATATTTAAGTTTTATTTTAAAATAATATTTTATTTATTAAAAAACATATAAATTATTATTTTTTAATTAATATCATATTATTAACTATTTTTTTATTGGTATAGGGGTTTTGAAAGGGTCCCATAACCTTGTACATTATGGGCTCAAAAAGGAGCAAAACTAGAACTTAAAAAATGTAGGCCCCCTAATACCAAAAAAGGAAGCTCTCTCTGAGAAGTAGAGATCATCTTGGATGCCCACACAGGGACCATAAAACACCTGGAATAACCAAAACAGAGATGTTCTTGAAGAACACAAGATTATACTAAGAGGGGGGTGAACAATGTAAGACCACTTTTTACTTTTCTTTTCAAATCAATATTATGCAATGTATAGATAGGAGTATCAATAGCAGTAATCAAAGCAATGCACAAAACACCATACACAATAGAGACACAAATTTTAACGTGGTTCACCCAATGTGGGCTACCTCCATAGAGAAAATATTTCTTCTAAATATTTCTCAAATAATCTCTTGGGAATCCTTCCCAATTACAATGTTTATGGACCTTTGTCCAAAGGATATGTTGATCCCCTAAATTTGGTTTGTGGATCTCTATCCACAGGAGAACTCTTTCTCCTCTACTCTGGATGGTGATCTTCTAGAAGACTGCCTCCACTACACTGACTATGGATCTCTCTCCACTTGAAGACTCTTGTCCTAACTCAGAAAACTTGTCCTCAATTGTCCTAGCTAATGGATATCTATCCATCGGAGACTCTGTCCTCTCTACTCTATCACTTCCAAAGCTCTGCTCAATAGGTTCACTCAGAACCTTCTCAAATTTTCTCAATAGGTCCACTCATAACCTGCTCAAAACTGCTCAATAGGTCCACTCAGAACCTGATCAAATCTTCTCAACAAGTCCACTCATAACCTACTCAAATCTGCTCAACAAGTCCACTCAGAACCTGCCAAATCTTCTCAACAGATCCACTCAGAACATTCTCAAATATTCTCAACAGGTCTACTTAGAACCTGATCAAATTTTCTCAATAGGTCCACTCAATTCCTGCTCAAATATGCTCAACAAGTTCACTCAAAACTTGTCCAAATCTGCTCAATAAGCTCACTCAGAACTTGTCCAAATCTGCTCAACAAGCTCACTCAAAACTTGTCTAAATCTTCTCAACAAGCTCACTCAAAACTTTTCCAAATCTGTTGAACAAGCTCACTTAGAACTTGTCCAAATCTGGTCAACAAACTCACTCAGAACTTGTCCAAATCTTGCTCAATAAGTCCTCTCTAGGGCTTTCTCAAATCTGCATTGTAAGCTTCCAAAAAATCTCACACAAAATCAGTCCACAAGCCTTCTTAAAGACTTAACTCAAATCAACTTAACAAGTCCACACAGAACTTGTCCAATCTCATAGAATCATAAAGAGAATTGTTAGAGACTCAATATGTTCTATACTCAATGCTCAATCACTTTCTCAACTCAATCTCATAGAAGCATAAAGAGAATTGTTAGAGACTCAATATGTTCTATACTCAATGCTCATTCACTTTCTCAACTCAATCTCATAGAAGCGTAAAGAGAATTGTTAGAAACTCAATATGTTCTATACTCAATGCTCAATAACTTTCTCAACTCAATATCATAGAGTAATAAAGAGAATTTTTAGAGACTCAATATGTTCTATTCTCAAATCTCAAGCTCAACTCAAATCATAATATAGAATAGTTTATTTTATGGAACTTGAACAACCACTTCACACATTAACTTGACTAGGCTTAAACAACTCTACTCAACCAATCACCTCAAGGAAAAACCCTTTCTCACAAACCCTAGTCCAAGCATGTATCTCCCAACTCAAAATATTTCTAACACTCAACAACAAATTTCACATAACAATGATACTCATGTTCTTTTCTAACTCAAGTTCAAGTTCTTTGCATAACCAATTGGCTTCAACAACAATGCTAATAAAACAAGGTTTTAATCACAACTCTCAATTCAAAAAACCTTGAAGCATTAACTCAATGTACTTCACTCAACCAATGGTCTAAACAATAATGCTTATCAAACAAGGTTTAATCACAACTCTCAATCCAAAAAACCTTGAAGCATTAACTCAATGTACTTCCACTCAACCAATGGTCTAAACAATAATGCTTATCAAATAATATTAACTCACAACTCTCAATCCAAAAAACCTTGAAGCATTAATTCAACCACTTTTGAAAATGAAACCCTAATCAAATCCTTTTCACTTCAAACTTAATTTTTAATCAAGCCAATCACCTAACTCAACAAAGAATAATTTTGCCCATACCTTTTCTTGAAGAGTAGTTGTCCTTACAAATCTGCCACACTCACAATTACTTCTTTGACAAACTCAATAAGGGTTAGAGGATAATTTTTATATCACAAAAATAATATCACAATTACACCTTATCACTCCAACTTAAACAATAAGCAATATCCTCACAATAATCACAAAACCCTTTATTGGAAATAACACACAACCCACAAATATTCCATAATAGTAAAATTTAAGACTTGAAAATAAACACAAAATTCTCTTTATACCTCCTAATGATATTTCTCAACTACCAACATTTATCACAATGCAAATACTTTAACCACAAAATACCTTATACCTCCAACTTAGGCATTAATAAAATAAAACATTAAAAATGTACCTTTGCCTTTGGAGAGTTTCGAACTCTCAACGCAGCTCTCACAAGCATATTTTCCCACAACGTAAACTACCACATGAGCTACAAGCTCGTTGGGAAGGAAGAAGCACTACATACTTCAACACCCCTTCCTTGCCTTGCAAAACGTATGCGCCTAATGATTGGTGCCTTCAACACATCCACCAAAAGCTTCCATGGGATTTGAACTCTATCCACCATGCACACCAAAATGTAAGCTTGCTGCCCACTTGCCACTAGGCCAAGGTGCCTTTTTGGCATCCAAAAAATCAATGTGCTTCGTTTTGTTTCCTCTCGTCGTCAAGTCAAACACAAATTTTGTGATTCTATCTCACGAGCTCTGCAATTAATTCGTATGCCTTTCCTTTCCAATTCGAGCAAGGATGATTCAGAATTCAACTTAGGGCATGGTATTAATATGCATTTTAATTAAATAAAAAACGTCGGCGCTTCCCTTTGTCTTCTATGATTTCAACGAAAATAATATTTGCCTTGTTTAAAACTTTAAATCCAACCTTTGGATTTATTAAAGTATACTTTGAGCTTAAACCTTTAAACCCAACCTTTGGGTTTTATTAAGATATTTTTAGACTTTATAAACCCACTTTTGCAATATAAAATATTGTAATGAAAATTACAAATATTTTATTTGGGTTTTCACCATGGCACTTCTAACCATTATAATATTTCACCTTTGATAAAGTCTTTTAATATTTATTTATAAAATTTAAATTCCTATTGAATTTAAATAATTTATAAAATAAATATTATCACTCCATTTTAACTTCTGGCTTTTGCACTGTTTTACTCAAACTTTTGCCTTCTTACTGAATATCAAATGACCATCTTTGTCACCTTTATTTCCTGCTGAAATATTTGGTATTAATGATGACTCCATTTGGTGGCATCAATGGTGACATTAATGACAACTTTGAATTAGGGACTCAAAATTTCCAATAGTTCTCCTCAGTACCATAGAGGAGTAATGTCAAGGACAACCAAATACCCACGTAGGGACTGCGAACACAAAAAATAAAGGATAATACCCATGTAGGGGTAGTAGAACCATAACGCTAAATACCCATGCAAGGGTGATAAAAACAAAAATGAAAAATAAAAAAGAAGAAAAACCTACGCAGGGGGAGTTAGGAAAAGCACAGTAAATTATGGTATGGCCCATAGAATTACAGTCATTAGCCACCACTAGGCTCTTGAATTACTCTAGGATATCGAATTGATCCTTATACTCATCTAGGAGGATCTCTGCTTGGGAGAGTGGGGAAGACATCATCTTGGCTACTCTCACAAGGGCCTTCATAATATCATGAAGGTCCTGGAGGTGGTCTCTTTTATAAATATTGGATCAATAGGAAATCCTAGAGGTTAAAAGAAGAGGCATCTTGGTGGAGGTGCCCTCAATAGGATGGCTCTTCTTGGGGACAGTCCCTTGATTAACCTAAAATGATAGAGAGTCATCGGTTACTTCATTTAAAATAATAATTGGAGCTTTAAGCTTACCACTAGTGGATTTAACTTTGGTGAAGCATTTGGTACTTGGAGTCCCCTCCATCTTGGTGTCAAATTCCAACGCACAGTTGGTTCAAGGGGATGCAGACATATTGCAAATGCCATATGCACCATTATCATCAGTAGGTTTCATCACCACCGCACCCACATATCTCCTTGTTTGTCGATCCAAGATATACCAATAAAGTAGCAAGTGTAACCCCTAGTGCAGAGGAAGAGAAGACACATCGTCCTTGACATTGAGAACTGATCGCTCAAAAAACTCTAAGATATATTCTAGAATTTTGATGGTCTTATTACCCTAAAAATGATTTAGAAAAGCAAGGTGGAATCTTCAAAGGACAACACCACGACTATCCATAGTGAAATACTACATAACGGTAATCATGACAACATCCCAAGGTTTTGGGAGAGAATCTCATATGACACCACCTTTATCCCCAGTGAAGGATTCATCATGGTCCCTAGACAGGGCTAACTCTCCCTGGAGAGAGTGCTTATTGTGATTGATAATCTCTTCATCATTCGAAATCCCATAATCTCGGCATGTGGGTCCACCGTAACATTGAAACTTAAGCCACAGAAAACAACATGGCCTCCATCCTACATACGAAAAAATTTGAGGGATAGGTCAAGATCGTGTTTTTGGATAGCTGAAGGAAATTTAAAAAACCATGGTCACAAAAAATATCCTCAACCAAGGCAGTCAAGTGGAGGCTGGCAAGTTTAACGTTTGCCATTGAAACAATGTCAGGCTAGAAGGGGGAAAAATAGGGGAGTGCACCAAATAAAAAGTACAACTATAGGGGAAAAACATCTCAATGAGTCGATGACAGATGATTAAAAAGAATGAGGAGGCTAACTCAACCTAAATCCATGAATGGTGGTGGCACAAACACGTGCACCCCACTTCAAAAAATAATGCAGCTTGATTGAAGGGAAAGTGTAAACGATCAGTAAGATCAGGTTGACACTAGTAGCATCGACCCAATTGGAAGGTCTGAAAAAAAAATATGGGGCTCCAGGTGAAGGAAAAAATTCAACCGATGTTTGTGCACCATATTTGGAGGTGAAGAGTTTCAACATTGTTGAAGGAGTGATCCATTGAAAGTTATGATGGCTAGACACATAGTTAAACGAGGTAGCCGAGTGGTGATTGCTAGGCTTCAAGGCACATGGATCAAAGGATGTGGGAGGACGTGAAATATCCCATGAATGTAAATGAAGAAAGAGGTCCAAGACACCACATTATTTTCCACCCAAGAAAGGATTGAATGAAAAACAAGATGTTGACATGGAAAAGAGGACCAAATCACCACATTATTTGCCAACTGAGAAAGAATTGAATAAAAATAAGGTGCTGACATGGAAAAACAAATGGCCCCTACCTCTTCATCATAACCTAACTATGGTCAATATATATGGTCCCACAAACCTCCACAGTGATAGGATAGGGGTTGGTGACCTATCCAAACACATGGCTAACACTGAGGAAACTGTAGTTCTGAACATTGTCCTTAATGCTAGTAATCACCATGTGATGTATCATCACCCACTGACCAACCATAAAATTTGTTGTTCGTAAGAGCCTCAACAATGGATATGTGAGCACTCGTATTAATAAACCTTCCCTTAGAGTGACTAGGCACACTGACCAATCATCAATTTTGTTGTTCGTAAGAGCCTCAACAATGGATATGTTAGCACTCCTATAAATGAACCTTCCCTTAGAGTAACTAGGAAAGGAGTGGAGAGGATGTGAAATAATACACATGGTATCCTTCCAAAAAAACCACATTAGCTTATTGTTCACGATATTCATGAACCTCGAGATCATTGATAGTGTTGAGTTCTAGGGAAAAATCTTGTTCCCACACAGTGAGACCTTGCTTAGAAATACCCACATTGGCCAGGAGATCGACCATATGATTGCCCTCATGGTAAACATAGTTGAAAGTAATGCTCATGAAGTATTGCATGAGCCACTTGATATTGAAGGTCATATTCATGATATTCTAAGAAATAAACTGATATCCTAAAAGAAAGCATTGGGTATGTTTTAGGAATTGCCTTCGATTGCCACATTGGAACACTGCATACTATGAAGGAGGATAATGCCTTGGTGAAGAGCCTTGGCTTCTACAAAATGACTTGACCGGTATCCCAAATTTTTTACAAAGGTCAACACGATATTGCATGAGTGATATCTGACAATTCCACCAGCTCTAGTGGGTCCAATATTACTTTTGGAAGCTCCATCAAAATTCGACTTGAGAAAGCCTCTAAGAGGAGGAGACCAAGAGATTTGAGATCGATCTACCTTAGGATGCTGGGAGTGGATGTTACAAGTGGAGATATTGATATATGAAACCAACAATTTTTCAGTATGAGGTTCAGCATCACTGTCACCAAAAATTATAGAAAAATTCTCGATAGTAACATGGATGATTCTAGCGAGCACGTGATGGGTATCATGAGAAGAATCATTGAAAGCATAGGAATTGTGCTCATGCCACACCTCCCACAGGAAATGGGGAAGACATAAATACTATTAAAGTTTTGATATGATATCCTTTTAAGGGATATAGCCACTGAACACACAGGTCATTGAGGAAAGTGGGTGAGACCCAGGCAATGCCAATAGAGCAAAACAAAGACAACATGATGGAATGGGAGAAGGAGCAATATAGGAAAATATGGTGGGACAATTCACATTCCTGGAGACATAGGTCACAATTATTGGGGAAATAAAATCCATGACAATGAGGTTTAAGAGGGTAAGGATATTATCCTGGATGGTAAGCTAGAAGAAGAAACTCACTTTGGGAGTGAGATGCTTTTTCCAGATGAACAAGAAGTGAAATCAATGGGGGACTAGTCTTCAGTGAGTGAGTAGACAAAATTAACAGTGAAAATACCAGAGGAAGTGGGAGCCCACAAGATAGCATCCTCAAAGGGAATACTAGGAATGAAACAAAGACACAACAGATTGGATAGAACGGAAGTAGCATGACATTGTTCACTAGATAAACTATTGATAAGGAACACTTTCCAAGAATTTTTGTTATGAATAAAATGATATATCTTGGATCTGAAGAGGACGTCTATGACAGGTTTTAGGTAGATGAGGTTTGCACAATCCTTTAGGGGTCGGTCTCCAATCTAAGGTCTTCCTAAAATCTAATTTTAGCACCATTATCTAATATCCAGTGCATGTCTTTCCTTAGAATCTCCTTGGACTTGAGAATGGAATTCCAACCTTCTAAACCAAAAATGGGAAAAGGTTCCTCCAATAAATTACTATCATGCCACTGATATTTTATTTTCATGATGGAGACCAACAAGGAATTCTAGCTAGTAAGTACTCTCCATCATTGCTTGGCAATGAGAGCCATATTCATATTGCGGATCCTCTAAATCCCAATGCCTCCATGATCCTTTTGAGAGTAGACCTGATCCCAAGCGAGCAAGTGAATACGATATTCCAGTTCTAATACAAACCACATAAAATTTCTTTGAAGTTGCTCAATTTTATTACAAACTTCAATCGGTATACAAAATATGAAGAGGAAAAAAATAGGTATACTTTGGAGGGTAGCTTTAACAAGAGTGGCCTTACCAGCTTGGCTTAGAAGGCTTCATTTCTAAATGGCCAATTTCTACTAAATACAATCAATGACAAAATTCCAAAGAGACTTTTTTGAGGGGCCAATGAAGAGTAGGAAACCTAAAAGTTAGTCGGGAGCTTAGCGATGGTATAATCCAAGATGGCAGTAATGCACACTTGGCGTCTAGAAAGGGTATTAATTAAGTAAATCTTACTTTTACTGAAGTTAACTTTTTGCCCAGCAGCAGCATTTAAGGATAGGAGGATCGATTTAATAGAGTGGGTTTGGGGAATAGAGTCTAGGGTGGCCAAAATGGTATCATTGATGAACTGCTGATGGGAAATAGGCTGAAGGGATGCTATAGGTTTAACACCAGATATGTCACCTTTGGAATAGGTAGAGGTGAGGGTTTTTGCCTAAATCTTCAACAACGATGATGAAAAGGAAAGGCAAGAGTGGGTCACCCTAATGAAGCCCTTTGAAGCTCTTGAAGTACCCAACAAGAGAGATATTGACTAGAAAAAAAATGGTAGTAGAGATACATTCCTTGATGAGAGCAATCCACTCGAGATGGAAGCCAAACCTAGATAGGACAGAGAACATGAAGCTCTAGGAAACTCTATTAAAAGTCTTATTCATGTCGAGCTTAAGGAGGAACCTAGCCTTGCTGCTTTTGGACATAGAATGAATAATTTCATGGATGATGATAATATTGTTCATTATAAGCCTTACTTAAACAGAGTTGTCTTGATTAGGTGCATTGAAGTTGGGGAGAATGAGTTTGAGTCTGTTGGCAATGGCTTTGGTAAGGATTTTGTAGAGGATATTACAAAGGTTGGTAGGGCAAAAATCAATGAGGGTAAGGGCTTTGTTGACTTTAGAGATGAGGACTATGAAGGTAAAGTTGATATCTCCATGGATTTATTTGCTTTGTTGCATAAACTAGAATGTAGAAACAACAACCTCACCCACAATGTCCTAGAATCGTTAAAAAAATATGAGGGAAGTCATCAGGCCTAGGGGATTTACCACCTTGCATAGATAATATAGTAGATTTTATCTCTTCAGATGACATATGTTTGATCAACCAATAAATTTGGTCTACCATGACAAGCCTCGAGATGTCCTGGAGGAGGGTCTCAAAATTTTGGACATCACACCCTAGGTTGGGGCCAACCAAAGTTTCAAAAAAATTGGCAGCTTCAGCTCTAATCTTAGAAATATCAATAGTAAGTTCCCCATCTTAGTGAATGAGCTCCTTTATTTTTTTGCACCCTCTGTGTCTGATGGTGGTGGCATGAAAAACTTGGTATTAGAATTGCCTTCCTTGATCCAGGTGACTTATGATTTTTATCTCTAGAAAGTTTCTTCACTTTGAAGAATATTGTGGAACTTGATCAGAAGGACATTTTTAGTATCCTTAAGGGTGGGTTCAGGATTATCTTTTTGAAGAGAGAGTTCTATTATGGAGAGTTGAGACTTAATTTGTTGTTGTTTATGGAAAATATTCTCAAAAACCTCTCTATTCCATTTTTTAGCTTGAGCTTGACATACCGAAGTTTATTGTTAACTTGAACAGCTGGAGATTCGATAAAATTGTGAGACCACCACAAGAACATCAAAGATTTGAGATTAGGATCTTGAATCCACATCGATTCACATATGAAAGGCATCTTGAAGGGAGAAACTTGAGAGGAGGTATCCAGGAGCAAAGGATTGTGATCTAAGCCAATCCTGGGCATCTATCGCAAGATAGCATCACCAAAATTAGGGATAGCATTGGTTGAAATGATAAATTGATCAAGATGGATCTGAATGAGTTGATCCCCCTTCCTATAGTTACTCCAAGTGAATCTTGGTCCCCTAAGGTTGATATCCATAAGCTCGTTATCATCCACAAAAGCTGCAAAGTGCTCATAACAATTAAAATTTATTTGAAATCCCCCCTTTTTTTAGTAGAGAACATGGGGGAATTAAAGTACCCATCCAACATCCACACCTTTGAAGAAAAACCTCCCTAAGTTGACTGAGGCAATTCCACAAATGGTTTCTCCTATACAAATAATTAGGGGTGTAGATATTTGAGAGGATCCACCAAAAACCATCCTCTTTATTGTAGAACATGACATTCATGTAATTATATGTTACTGATAGCAAAGTCCCCTCAACTTTTATGGAGTTCCATATACATAAAATACCACCTAAAGCGTCATTGGTTGGGCTTACCAAAGATTCAAAGTCCTTCCAAATAAATTTAGAGATATAAGCAACATTCTGAGAATCCAACTTAGTTTCCTATAACAAAAAAATGGTGGGTCTTAAGTCTCTCCTCATGGACTTAACCAAGCGTTACTTGTTTCGTCCATTGAGGTCTCTCACATTCCATGAGAGGATTTTCATTTAGAAACTCTTGAGGAATTTTACTTCCCTCTTCCAAGAGGAAGGGGAAGTTTGGATCTAGTATCAACTGGTATTCCCATATTTTATCCTAGAGGGTAAGCTGAGTATCATTTGCAATCTCATCTGAAGCTTCTTTGTTTTTGATGTCCTGAGCAGATGGACATCCTCACTTTTTACCAAATCCCACATCAGCGTAGAGCTTCCTTTGGATACGAGATAAAGAGGGACTAGGAGAAAAAGGAGTGGGGGAGGACGGGAAGCTACTGGGGGATTTTGGGAGACTCTTAGGGGATGGGGGAGGTCTAGATGGGTAGGATAAGGAGGTGAGAACAAGGTTTGTTGTAGCATCCTCAATAGAGAGGGAGGAGAAGTGATTGGAGATCAGGATGGGAGGGCTAAGAGGGATATGTGGGCTAGTTGGAGGGTTAAGATAAGGAGAGGCAAAATGCAGAGAAGGATTAACACACCCCTCAACCACTAGAGCTTGACCATATGTGCCAGGGGAGGGGATCCCCTCAATGGCAGGAAAGGAGGGGGGCATAGAAGAGGTAGAGGAGCAAGGAAGAATATATTTGGGTTGACAGTGAGCTTCGATAGAAGTAGGCTTGGGAGCTAAGGGACAAAGGAAGTGCAAATGACCTTGCTTAGAACAAAGAACACAAAATGCATGTTTGTTTTCGTATTCAATAGTTTGGGAGAAAGAACAAACCTTAGAGACAATATTGATCGAAGATGGAAGGACCGAATCCAAATTTGTGTTGATGCACATCGTGGCATGGATCATGTAGGACTTTGCTCGAGTGGGAGGCTCTAGATTTATGAGTTATCCAATATTTCTTACAATACCTCGAAGGATGTCTTCATTCCAAAACTAGATCGAAAGTCCTGGGAGGCGAACCCAAATCAGGGTAAACTTGATGTTCTAAGTGGATGGATCAAAATCCACCCCCCATTTTTAAGGAATAACCCTCTCTGATCGAAGAATCATGGTCCTCCTATGAGGATGCATTGAGAATCAATAGGGTTGTTTAACCTAATCAGAAAGAAGCCCCTAGGGAGAGCTACAAGGTCCATGGAACCCAGGGGTCACCAAGAAGAATGGGCCCATTTGTGTATAGATTCCATGTATAAACTCGAACCCAAGAACTTCCCCACCAAAGAGTTGGAGTTGTGAGTGACCATGGACGACATGAGCTCACAAGGAATCTCAAGGTTATTATCGAAATGGAACAGGTCAACCCTTTATGTTGTGGGTGGATTAGGATTTTGATTATATTTAACCATAACTACAAATGACTTAGGGGATACCTTTCCCGTCGCTCTCGATCCGCCTGATCGCCCTCCGCCTCCATAGATGGAGATCCATATTTGTGTGAAAAGAGATTTATTCCCTTATGGACGTTCAAAAATTCAGAACCTACCAGTTGGTCATGTGTGGCAGATCTTGGAGTGGTCGCCTTCGTTGACCCTCCATGACAGGTAGATCCCTTAGTTAGGAGTAAAGTGGACCCGAAATCGTCGTTTTGCTTCTTGACTGTCGCAGAGATTCCTTCCAGACTTGTTGGGTAGACTTGGAGATTCTAGATCACATGATTCATACCGCCTCCATCAAACTCGCTACTATCATTAACCCCCTCAATGCCCTCGCCATCATTGTCTTACTTAATTGCTACTTTCATTTTTCGTTTTTGCTTAAATTCCAATCCTTAAAATATAGGCCTATGAACTATATTTAACTTTTAAATATTATTAAATTACTTTTCCCTTAATTTTTTTCTCCTATTCTTCATAGGAATATCACATTTAATTAGTAAAAAAAGAAACTAAAAAAAGATTCATAATTGAATACACTATAAACTATGAAAAGAGATCCATAATTATATACACTATACTTACTTATCTATATAGAGCACATGATATTTCTAGTCCATAAAAATTTACAAGCACCATGCTTATATATTATCTATATTATTTAAACTTCATTAGATTTCAACGCATGCATTTTTACATTGATTTATATATATTATTTAAACTTCATTAGATTTCAACGCTTGCATTTTTCCATTGATTTATATATATTATTTAAACTTCATTAGATTTCAACGCATGCATTTTTACATTGATTTTTTAAGATTGTCATTCACACGTAACAAATTTAAATAATAATAATATTAGAAGAAATTTTTTTTAACAAGTACATCATCTATGTACTTTTTTGAAATTTGAATTACTTCATTTGAAACGCTACGGGAATACTTCCAAGTTTACTATTAAATCACATTAATTTAATTTTAAAAAAATTAAAATTAAAATTTCATTTAACAATAAATGAAGTTGTAGGTTTGAGGTGTAGACTAATTGGTTCGACCAAACCTGGTAAAGGGGTGGAGCTCCAAGGTTCAAATTTCAATCTCATCGAAATGAACACTCGTCCCTTTTGTGGTGGTTTCAATGACGTAAAAGGTTTTAAATGATTGTGGCATAGTGGTTATAGGGACGAACTGCATGAAGATCTCTGTGGTGCTTCTAGGGCGTACAGTGCAAAATACTGTGGCTGCCATTAAAGTTAGTGGCCGCTACCAATTCCACCATGAAAAAAAAAAAAAAAAACAATAAATGCAGTTGTTAATTTTTAATAATTTAACGAATCTTGTTTAAATTGTATATAATCTATTCATAATTTAATCAGTGTGTGAGAAGGTAGGTGTGTGATGGCTTTGTGTTAAATTCTCTATTAATAAGTATAACTCTCGGCTTAATTTTAAGCTTAAGTTTACCCCACCTGTGTAGTTTCTGAGGAGTAGATATGTCACACTCGTGATTTTCATCAAGTCACTAACACCGACAGTAACCGTCCTCCGATTGGTGCTTCTCGTCATGAGTCTACTCGAATGGTTCTGGTTCTTTATTTCACGCCTAAAGATCTGAGCTCTCACTCAGTCCTACGCATACGACGTACAGACTTTTGAAAACATGAATTTCAGTCTTCGCCGATTAGACACCACTATTCTGGTCTATAACAGTCTGTTCTTCATTGGAGAAGTAGGTTTGAAGGGGTATCTATCAATATTCAATGCTTTGGGTTCTTCAACAGAATTCTACGGCTGAGATTAATAAGTGTTCACATCTTTATTTCCGTGGTTGCAGTTTGCTACTTTAAAGACCGTCTATGCATTGCCTGTCTTTCTCGGCACGGAGTGAACTGTCTTTGTTTCTGCTTGCGCGCAGATTCAAACAAGTTTATGGCTATCCGAGGAGTTAAAGGAAATCTCAATCTCTTTTACCGATTTTCGTAAGTGCCAAGTGCCCCGCGGTTCGATCCAACGGTCAGGAGCGAGAAGCAAGGGTCCGTCACTGTCACTGTCACTGTTGTGAATTAAAACGAGTGTCATAAGACGTGTTTTTGTCGTCTCTTCTCCTCAATGAATCAATTAAATATAAATTAAATATTTATCCCCCATGTGGGAAGGATTTTTTTATTTTTTTAGGTTCGAAACGTCTCTTACGGTAGAAGTAGGTTAGAATATAACTCCTCCCTGAAAAATAAATATAATCATAAACTAAATAAATTATAGTTATTAAAACTAAATACAAATATTACATTGTTTATATTTAAATTGAATTTTATAATTATAATAAATTAATAATTAAATATGATTTAGATTAAATTATTAATTTATTATTTAAATATGATTTAATTAATTTTTTATAAAATATTTTAAATTTGTTTTTGATAGATAAATAGGTATTAACGTGAAGGGAATTCCAATCATGAAATATGCCTAAAATATGCCACTAGACTTTAAAAATAAATAAATAATTTTAAGAATATAAAGTTTTTAATAAAAACAAGGATAATAAATCATTTTTTTTTTTTGTTAGATTAGTGCGAGAAACGCCACCCCAACGACGAAGACTTAGAGCTGGGCATTCTCATTCCAATCATGACCCTTCGTAAGTCTGAGAGCCAAGATAATTAATAGGGGCTAAACACAACCATACACACACCCACCCCCTCACACACTCACCAGGCTGCGGTTTGAACCTTAGACCTCTTGAGGAAGAACCAAAGCCCGAATGGTTGCATTGTTCCCTATCTATTATTATGAGATGCGATTATAGAGATAAAGTATTAAAATTTAAGGTTAGAAAATTTTTAAAGGAGGTTTATGATTGGTATTGTCAATGCATGTGTGTGGATGAGGTGTATGAGTCTGTGAGTTATAATGAAAGCCATAAACTTTTTAACTAGTAAATAGACTGTCCAAAAAAATTACTAATCCATGCAGATTATAAAATCCATTAATTTTTCTCTTTGCAATTACTAGAATTACTAGAATGTATTACGAGCAATCTAATTTTGGAGCTTCTATTAATAATTTTAGAATTCACATCTTATTTTATAAATAAGATGTATGCGGTTTTTTTTGGGCAACTCTCCCATTAAAACAACATAATATTACATCTATGGTTATACCAATTAGATCATTTTATATCAAAAATATTTTTCAGCTCTCAAACTATTAATTTTTTTATATATCAAATTATTGATATCATTTTATCAAGCAATAGAATCTTCCTTGGTTAAATACCTTTTAAAAGTTAAATTTTGCCAAGAATTAGATCAAGCCCATGATTAGCTAAACTATTTGTTATCCTATTTTTTTCTATATATGTTTTCCAATATATTGTCTCCATCAATAATTGATGGACATCTAGAATTGTGAGAAGGGAAAATAAGAAGATGTTGTGAAGGACCTCTTTGTGACGCATCCTATTCTCCTCTTCTCACTCCAAATATAGGGACAATCTATGGGATTAGAGCTTAGTGTTTGATGAATTAGTCGAAGAACACCTACATTTCTTCTTAAATACTTCTTTGACTAAGCTTTACTCTAATATAGCCCTAACATAACATACAAATGCAACAACAATACCTAAAACTAAAATTATTTTGCTTTTGATGATGAAGTAAATGATTATTTTTTTTTGAAGATAAAGGTGCAAGAAAAATGTAACAAACAAATCCCAAACATAGCTACATGCAATTTTGATTTAATATTAAAGCTTAAAGATTTAGTTGGTCACCTAGATGATTAAAGACTAAATTAGCTCATTTCTTCCTTTTCTTATTTTACCAAATAAATAGATAAAAAATACTAATTTAACACATAGCAAATAAAACTAAGTCCTAAATACCAAAATGAAAATAAGTGTGAAATACAAAAATTTGTTTCTACCATGGATGTAGAAGTGCTACTAGTTCTTTAAGCTATTGACAGTGCTTTTGTTTCTTGTACTGAGTATTCATCTTACTGATATGTTGTTGTACCTCTTCATGTAAACTCTTTATGTGCTCTGCAAAATCTTCAGCCTCAGCACTGCTATTTTCTCCTTTATCCATCGTTCTCAACTTAGAAGCATTCCTTGGGTTGTTTCCATACACAATCTGGAATGGTGATTTACCACTACTTCTGTTGATAGAATTGTTGTAAGCAAATTCTACCTGTGGCAAAATAAAATCCCATCCCTTGGGCTTATCTCCTACCAGGCATCTTAGAATATTACCCAAACTTCTGTTCACCACCTTTGTTTGTCCATCAGTCTGCGGGTGGTATGCAGAACTGAACTTCAAATCCGTTTTTAGCTTCTTCCACAAAGTCCTCCAAAAATAACCCACAAATTTGGTATCTCTGTCAGATACTATACTCTTGGGTAGACCATGAAGGCGTACCACCTCTTTGAAAAACAAGCCTGCAACATGAACTGCATCATTCATTTTTTGACATTGAATAAAATGAGTCATATTCAAAAACCTGTCAACCACAACAAAAATGGAGTCATTCACTCGTTGTGTCCTTGGTAGGCCAAGAACAAAATCCATACTGATGTCCTCCCATGGTCTCTCTGGTATAGGTAATGGCTGATACAATCCTGTATTTTGTCTCACTCCCTTAGCCATCTGACACACTCTGCAACCCTGCACAAATTTCTTCACATCCTACTACAACTGTGGCCAATGGTAGTTTTCACTAACAAGGTCAATGGTCATATCTCGACCAAAATGTCCAGCTAGTCCTCCATTATGCTTCTCCTTTATCAGATTCTCCCTCATTGAACTTCTAGGAATGCACAATTGGTTCCTTCTGAATAGCATCCCATCTTGGATTATAAAATCCAACCACTTAGTTCTATCCAAACTAGTAGGAGATAAACATGCCTTCCAAACCTCTACAAAATCTGGATCCTCTGGATACAAACTCTTGAGTTCTTCAAACCCAACGACTTCCACTTTCATCTCTATCAACAAATTTTGCCTTCTACTCAAGGCATCTGCAACTCTATTAGACTTCCCACTCCTATGCTTCAAAACAAAGGTATAACTTTGTAGGAATTCAACCCACTTCAAATGTCTCTGATTTAGTTTTCCCTGACTATTAATATACTGCAAAGCTTGATGATCAGTATATAAAACAAACTCTTTTGCTAACAAATAGTGTCTCCATTTCTTAAGATCCTGAACTATAGCATAAAATTCCTGATCATAAATAGAATATTTCTTCCTAGCATCATTTAACTTCTCACTAAAATATGCAACAGGTTTACCTTCCTGACTCAACATAGCTCCAATGGCACTGCCACTAGCATCACAATCAACCTGAAATACTTCATTAAAATCCGAAAATACCAAAATGGGTTGTTCTATCACCTTCTTTTTCAACATCTCAAAACTCACACCTGCCTTTGTAGTCCACTTAAACTTCTTCTTATCCCCCCTCATGGTTTCTGTAATGGGTGCACAAATACTGCTAAAGTTTCTAATGAACTTTATATAGAAACTTGCAAGACCATGGAATGATCTTACCTCCGTTATGTTCCTTGGAGTAGGCCACTCAATGATAGCCTTCACCTTCTCTAGATCCATTTTTAGACCCTCATCTAAGATGAAAAATCCCAGATACGCCAACTCCTTCTTCACAAAACTGCACTTCTTCAAATTAATCAGTAATTGCTCCTCCCTCAGCTTTTCAAAAACTATCTGAACTTGCATCAAATTCTCTTCCAATGTCTTACTAAAAATCAAAATATCATCTAGATAAACAATAACAAACTTCTCTAGGAATTCTCTCAACATCTCATTCATCAGCCTCATGAATGTACTAGGTGCATTGGTTAACCCAAACGGCATAACCAACCACTCATACAAACCCTCTTTGGTTTTGAAGGTTGTCTTCCACTCATCACCCTCTCTTATGTGAATCTGATGATACCCACTCTTTAAATAAATATTTGTGAAGTATTTAGCTCCACTCAAACAGTCCATTATATCTTCCATTCTAGGTAATGGAAATCTATACTTAATGGTAATCTTATTTATGGCTCTGGAATTAGTACACATTATCCATTCTCCATCCTTCTTTGGTGCTAGTACTGCAGGTACTGCACAGGGACTCAAAATATCTCTAATCAACCCCTTCCTCAACAACTCTTGAACCTGTCTGTTCAACTCTTCACTCTCCATGGGAGACATTCTATGGGCTGCCTTATTGGGTAAACTAGCTCCTAGAATCAAATCAATTTGATGGCTAATATTTCTCACTGGTGGCAAACCCTCAGGCACATTATCTGACACAATATCAGGAAACTCTTCTAACATAATTTCAACCTCTACTGGAATATCCATACATTGTTCCTTCTTAACAGTAGGAATTAATGCATAACACATAGAATCCCTCTTCAGGTCATCCAAAAATTTTCTACCATATACCAAAAAAATTCTAGCACTATTGCATACCTTTTCATCCACTTTCTTTAATTGCTTCAACTTGTGACACACTCCATCTTTCGTCAAAGAGTAAGTATTCACATGCCCATCATGCACCGCACGTTTGTCAAATTGCCATGGCCTCCCCAACAACAAATGGCAAGCATCCATAGGTAAAACATCACACAGAACCTCATCTTGATAATTTCCAATATGAAATTTAACTAAACACTGCTCACTGACTAATTCTCTATGATATTTTTGCAACCATGCAATCCGATATGGATGCAGGTGCTTCCTCTTCTCCAATTTCAACTTAGCAACCATTTCTCCTGAAACTAAATTATCTATGCTACCATTATCTATGATAACATTACAGACCTTACCTACACATTTGCATCTTGTGCGAAATAAGCTCTTCCTCTGATCCACATATTTCCCTCCATTCATCAGTGCTCTTCTTATCATCAACACTTCTCCTCCCGCTTCTTCATAATGTTTTGATTCAGCACCTTCGTCTGCTATATCAGCTTTGGCATGACCCTCAGGTCTCTTATTCATCCTCTCTTGGTGTTGGGGACACTCATATGCCCGATGTCCCTCTTCCCCACAATGGAAACAGGTTCCACAAAATCCTCCTCTTCCATACCCACATCCAGATCTACCTCTTCCTCTTTGGTAACCATTGTTCTGATCATAGGTGCGATAGGTATTCTCCTCTTTCTGATCCTGGTTATTACTTGTTTCACCAGTCTTCTTCTGATCTTCATATTTTCTTCCATTGGTTCTTCCACCAGTTCTTCCACCATGACCTCTTCCTCTTTGTTTGCTTTCAAATCTTCTTTTCAACTTCTCTTCAACCTTCAAGGCAAACTGATATGCATCCTCAATGGTGGTCATCCTAACCAAACTAAGTTCTTCTTGGATATTCATTCTTAACCCATTTATGTAATGAACTACTTTCTCCTTATTATCCTTTGAATGGCCAGTTCTAATTGAGATCTTATAAAAATCCTCTGTATATTCTTTGACAGATTTGCTTGACTATCTCAAACTCTGCATTTTCCTCAACAGATCCAATTCGTAATCTACAGGAATAAACTGTCTCTTCAACTTCTCTACCATTTGATCCCATCTGGTTATCTTTTCTTTTCCTCTTCTATTTCTTTCTAGCTGCACTTCTTTCCACCATATGCTAGCATGGCCTTTCAACTTCATTTTTGCAAACTTGATCCGATCTAGATCTACAACCTCTTCATACTCAAAATACTCCATATCATTGATCCAATCAATCAACTCCTCTGGATTGAGATTCCTAGAATACATGGAGACATCAAAATTTGGCCTCTTCCCGATCAGATATATGGCCCTAAATAATCTATCTTCTACAGGATCCATTGCTTCTTCTTTATCTGATGGATCATCAACCTCCCAAGCTTCATCTTCACTACGATCTTCTCTCCTTGGCTCAACCCCTCTTCGCAACTCCTCTTACAGGGCTTGCACTTGCCTCTACAAAGCTCTGAAATCTCCTTCAGGTACCACATTTCTCCCACCACCATGGTTTCTTCATGGAGGCATTCTTCCTCACTCTCTTCTCACAACCCTTCCACAGATCCTGGTGCAAATTGTCTCCCATTCGGCGATCTACTCATACACTCAGGAACCCTAAGCTCTAATACCACTTTATGGAGAGCCAAACTTGCTCAAACCAATTCTCATTAAAAAACTTGGAAAATATCCCTCACAAACCCTCATTCTGTGGCTATATAGCCAAAAAACCCTAAAATTTGAAATGAGTCAGATGGAGACCAAAATTGGGATGTGCATCCCTCTTACAATATACAAGCCAAAAATAAATTTTCCCATCCTAACTCTAAATACATTAGGAAATATTAACCTCCGAACAGCTCAAAAAGCATAAAAAACTAGGTAAGTAATTTTAAAACCTAATTTCGGGGCACTAGATGATGGAATTTGGCCCCGAAAACTAGATTTTTTGGACAAATGACTCTATAGAGTCATATTTTTTTAGAACTCTCCCGACTAGCTCCCTGTCAAAGTTCACATCAATCGGAGCTACGGTTGAGAAGTTATGGCCTTGACAATTTCTTTGGATGCTCTTGCATCAGATACCAAACTAGAAGAAGATATGCAAAGGTAGCTAGTATGCAACAAGAATAAATCTTAGATATGCAAAGCAAAAAGAGTGTCAATATTATTTCCTCTTGCTTGTGAAAGCTTGTTAGAATCTTACTTTTTTTCTTGTAGACACTTGAGAGCTGGAATGCTCGAAGGATGGCCTTCACAAGGTTGCTATAATATTTTGATATAACTTTGCCATGCATAAAAATGAGTTCTTATCAATCTAAATATATTTGGATAAAATTTTGGTGCAATGCAAGACTATGATGAATTGGTCACCCCAAGTGTTGGTTTTATAGGCAGTCATGACTCCTTGGGGGAAGGATTGCATTGAAGTTGATATGAATGAATATGGTAAGAATTTGAGATGGGATTAAGATACCATTAACAGAGGAAGATTGAAAATAATAAATTTTAGATATGGTATTTCTATTAGGAGCTAAAAATTGGATATTAGGAATGGGATCCATTAATTTTGGACAGCTTAAAAGGTACCAATAGTTATTTCTTTTAGTTTTGGTACATGACAATCAAAAGTGCTAATGGAAAAAAGTGTTGGTGGTGCTTTCAAGATGGCACTTTTGTTGACATGACTATTGGAGGTTAAATTCGGGTGGGAAAATCAAAAGAATTAAAATTAATAAAAGCGCTACCTAAGTCATGAAGCACGGGTAATGTATTTGCTCATTCATCGATGCTTTCATTTCTAAAGCAATAAACACTCCAAATTGGGGCACAAGAATGATTGATTCAATTTGGGTGATTGATTAGTTGATTGACAAAGATATTGACAAACTTGAATATTAATGATGCACTCAAATTTGGGTGTCTATATTTTCCTCTTGTTATACATTTATTACATAATAAATGCATCAAAAATTGATATAGATACCCCAATTTTGAGATAAATAGATTTATAATTGCTTATGGTTAGTGATTCAATATTACTAGTGTTTTGATTGTTTGTTTCTAAGTAATGTTAAAAATTATGTTTTGAGTAGCATTAAATGTTATCATGTTCTAATTTGTCCCTTTGAGTTTTGAGATAAATCGAGTTGGATCAAGGAAACTCAACTTAATTATGATCCACACTAGTGTAGTGATGAAAAACTAAGGATAGATAATGAAAATAAATCTAGAAGGCCACATGGTGAAAGGGCTAGGAAGTAAAAAGGAATTCATATTTATTGTGAAGAGGAGAAGTTTGGAGCTTTAGAGCCCTAAAAGCGACATGATTTTAACGGTCAAAATTCATGCACAACACAATAGATTAGGCGAGGGCACATGTAGTAGTAGGAGGAGCACTAGCACTAGAATGTATAAAACAAAATCCGTTTAGTGCATTTATTATCTTAAAAAGTATACCTCAAGAAGGGGGCTATGCTTTTGTGTAGTAATGGAACTATTGCATGACACTTTTGCATGTCAATGTAACTTTTGCATCATGATAGTACTATCACCACATGGGTAGCACTTTTATTTCCTAGAGGTGCTTTCACCATGCAACAACGCTTTTATGCCATGGTGGAAATTTTGTGTCTGCAATAATTTTTGTAAGTTTTGAGCTTTCTAATTTTTTGATTTTGAGACTAACAAATATATCAACTTGGATTGGGTGAAGAAGAGAATTCAAACACTAGATTATAGGGAGTGATGGCCACACTCTTTGAAGATCATCCAATGTCTCCTCAATTTTGTAGACTGCACTCTTGGTGACATTAGGACTTTATCACATGGCTCTAATGCTAAAAGAAAACTTTGGCAAAGAGATGGTATTTGGAGATGAATATCTTCTTGCTACTACATGGTTAGATGACCATCACATTGGAGGACATATGAAAAATTCTAAGGATCCCTATTAGGGGGTAGAGTTGCACCTAAGGTAGGACCAGCACAGGTGCCTAGAGAGGCTAACTAGGAATACATACTTTCCAAAATTGTAGTCTAGCATTGACATCAATATCACATATATTAGGGGTCTAGATACATAGATGATACTTTTATGCACCATTGTGTTTAGGGTGCTTTTGGGTGATACCAATTTTAGGGTTGTCTACTAGAATTACAAGGATGTGATGGCACAATTGTGAGATGAGTGAACAATTATTTTTGAAGGAACTGTCATGCTAGTGTGCCTATAACAATCGCTCCATTGAATTATGTATAGGTACATAAAAAATGGTAGAATATGATTGACTCATTTACCTTTAAAGGTTTGAGTTTAATTTTGAAAGATAATATACCCAATATTTTAGAGTCCATAAATTTTTCATACATAACCATTTTGGGCCTATTTTTTAAAAGTGCATGATTATTTGAGATCTATGCATTTATGACATAAGTTGTTCATCTTGTTCTCTCAATTATTTCTCTCTATTTCTCATATTCTTTAATAATTTTCCATGATATTTTTAATTCTTCCCTTTTTATACCAATATTGTATATTTTAAACTACTAATAATTTCATCTTGAGATCCAAATAAAATTATATAAATTTATTATCAATTTTTTTTAGCCATATGACTTCACCCTAATTCCTTTAAAAGGATATTAAAAAGAAATTTTTTTCTTACCTCACAAATACACAAAATTAATTTATCGAAATGGTCATAAGTAAGGACAGTGTCTTGCTACTATATTTACATCTCCAAATGCTTTCTCCCATATGATCCTACCAAAAATATCTATAAATTAGTGTACATCTTTATGTAGTACAATAAGTATTCATTCAATTTCAAATGTAACTATATATTTTCTACTATTCGACATGTCATGGTATCCATATTATATACATAATATATTTAATTGTTTATGTTGACTCTACACGCATGCATGATAGTAAGATCCAACATTAAAAAATATAATGTATTATATACTTCATATTATCTCCTACTCCTACTTCAACTTATATTCACTTGTTTGAAATAAATAGTTTATAATAAATTATATACATGCACTTAATGATTTTTTTTAAGAATCTACATACATACAAGTTAAATAAGATTCAATAATAAAATAATTTACTATTACCTTCTCAATTTTCAATGATGTTTGATATGGAAACAATGTACTTATGTGTGTGTACATTTATATTTTCTTTGTCTATCTTATAAATGGAAAACATAAATTTAAATATCTTTTATTAAGTCTTTCTTTGTAAATCTCAAATGTATGTAAACACTAAATGTATGTATGGTTAAAACTTAATATTTTAGAATTTATGAGATTAAGTATTGATGAGATTTAGCATTACAGTATAGTTTTACATGATACATTAATGATTCATACATGTAACATATTATAAGAAACCTTATAAACAAACTAAAATAGACTCCTTAAATGAAAAATATAGATATCAAGGAAGAATCGACATAATATCACCAATAAAAGATAAAGTATCTTTATATCGATCTAAACTACATCTCTTTAGTATCTGACACATGTGATGTGTCAACAAGCTTAGATGCCATTGCAGTATATAGACAACACCCTATAGTATTTAATGGGTGTAATGTTTCAATAAGTGTACCCACAATTATAGGTCGGAAGAGAATCCACATACAATATCTAAAAAGTGAGATGTATCAATAAGAATACTCAAGACTATAGTGGGGGTAGGTTGAAGTGATGCCACCAACAAGATATGCAAGTGATTTATACCTCATCCTAAAAAACATCCAATAGTATATGGTAAGCATAATGTGTCAGCAAACATGCTTATCACTATAGGTTAGGCCAACACATTGTAGTATTGTACTAACACTTTGTATCAACAAGTATATCAACCATTGTAATAGCAAAAGAGATTCACAAAATAGTATTTGAAAAGCATTATTAGTCAACAAGAATGTTTACTACTACTATATAAAAAGAAACCATAAAATAGTATCATATGAATATGATATGTTAACAAACATGTCCACATACTATTATTAGGTAGACCAAGAGTGTTCCACCAACATAGAGATGTGTAGATGATCTATCTCTCAATACAACTCACACCCTATCAAATTCTATAGGTGTGATATGTCAACAAGCACACCCACCATGATGGAGGGATAAAAATAAGAAGCAAAAGTAGACTAGATATGCATTATAGCATACCTAGAGCAAGTCCCTATAAAAGGATTCCAACATGGCCCTACTATAATGGTCTAAGCTTATGCATTGTAGTATCCAACAAAGCATGATGTGTCAACAAGCATACTCACTAATATAGTGGGAGACAATTGATATGTATGAATTGATTTTGGATATTTTTAATATGCATAAATATTTATAACAATTTTTATATCAATAAATTATTAAAAATAAAAATGATATTTTAAAAAAATAATTAAAAATTAAAAAAGCAATCAATTTTAAAAATAAAAATAATATTTAAAAGTTTATACTTACATTATATATGAGGATGACATTGTAATATTTTATATATTCACCACCTTGGATTGTGGACTATGGACTGTGATGGGAACCCATAGAAAAACAACGCGATAAAATATTATTTTCCTACCAAGTTGCAATGTTTCTCAAGTTTGACAATGTTTCAAAGTAGATAAATATTCGTCGTGAAAATTTTACAGATATTTATTGAATACAACTCATTAATAGTAGAAAAACACATATGTAGTGAGGAATATGTCATCTCAACTACTTACTTATGAAATATAAACATGAATGTCATGCTAGTATCAATTCATGGAGAAAAAATATGTAGGTCGCCATCAATTGTTTTTGTTAAGCATTTTTAGTAGAATATAAATGTTTCCTTGGTGTTCTATCAAAAATAATAAATTTCAATTAAAAAGGACAATAAATTCTAGGCAATTAGCAAAATGCAATCACGCAAAGGGAAGAAATAAACCTTAAAAGATAACCAAAGCATCAATTATTAAATTTAGAATTCTAGGAGATCAAGATTGTTTTGAAAATGGTGATCATGGTCAAGAGAGAAAAATTACTCCAAAACATAGAGAAACATGTCAATAGTCAAGAATATATAGGACTAATGCAAATAGAAACTCATAAACATATAGCCAAAGTAGACAAAGTGTAAAACAAGGCAATAAAGTCAACAAATAAACCAAGAAAATATAAAGACTATATAAGCTATTCAAAAGGGGCTATGCATACAAGTGTTTGACATGGATATAATTGGTCCTTCAATTTAACTCTATCGATTGTTTGTAATTTCACTGCCTTGAATTTATACAACTCTTTGATAGTATACGGACTAAGCCATTTTTGTAGAAACTTGCCCTAGTGATTTTCATGCGCATTATTGAGCTTGACGGCAAGGTCCCCATATTGGAAATCATGATAAAAATATTTCTTATTATATTACTTGGAAACATGACTCTTGTAGGCTCTATTGTTCTCAAGGTCATTCAAATATCTCTCATTTAGTAATGAGTTTGGCAAGATAAGATTCCCAATACTCCTAATAATATTCATCATGAATCAACAAATTATTTAAATAAACATGTAAGGAAAGCAATCCAATTTCAAGTGGCAAAACAACTTCAGTACCATAAACTAAAGAAAATGGATTGCTCTTATGGATGACCAAATACTAGTGTGATATGTCGATAATGCAAGATATAATTTCAACTACCAATATTTTTTTGATCCTCTATTTTTTTTTAATATCAAAAATTTATTACTATATCAGCTTGAATATTATCTTGTGGATAACAAACTGTGGAAAAATGATGTTATGAAATTAGCTCCTACATTTCTTTATTTTTAAAATAAGTGTTATTGTCTAAAATGATAATAGAAAGGATACTAAATCAACACACAATCTAATTAAAGATAAATTTAAACATAGTGAGGGATTTCTAATTAGTAAGCAATATAGCTTCCATCCACTTTGTAAAATATTTTGTGGCTATGATAATGAATTTATGTTCATAAAAGAACATAATACAAATATGTCCTACAAGGTTAAGGCCACAAGTAGAAGAAGACAAAGGATAATAATTTTATGAAGAACTTGGATAGGGGCATGAGTTTCATCTTTATGGAATTGATATTTATTTCATGATTTAACATATTGTTGCATCAACCTCCATTATGGCCAAATGTAACCTATTCTTAAGTTTTTATGAGCTATGACATTACCAAGGTATCTTCCATAGTCACCTCTATGCACAATGAAGAGGGCTTTGGTACTTTATCCTTAGTAATAAATTATAGGATAATACCATCAAGAGTTTATTGGCATAATATTCCATCGATAATTACATATCAAAAGGTTGTAGACTTGCTACTTGGCATTAGCTGCAAGTGGATAGGTTTTTTTATAAAAGAAGCATAAAGTATCATTATACCAAGGATCATCTAAAGTAACTTGGATATCAATAGCATTAACCTCGATTGTATGCACTTTCACTAGGCCTTTAGTGATAGAAAAAATAGGTTCACTATGAACTTTGACCATAAAATTTGTTTTGATGATGTTTCTATATGATATGAATTTACTAACCAAAGTGGCTAAAGAGTTAGCCTCAACATTTTGTTCCCTTATGGAATGCCTATTGTAAAAGGTCTCAAAGGCTTGATTAAGTTTATAGCAACTTAATGATAATGGATAAAATATGGGAATTTGACAACATAGTCTCATGAAATCTAATAGACCACATTTTGGGAAAACCTTGGTACTATGATGTGTTTAACATTGATACATTGGCTAGTAAGAATCCCTAAAATTAAGGCCTCATATTTCATAACATTATTGGTAATGCAAAAAAAAGCAAAATATCATAGGAACAACTAAGCCAATTGGAGACTTGAGACATCGACTCCTAGCCTATATTCATTTTTAGAACCATAAAAGTGAATGGTATAAGTGTCAAAATGAAGGTCCTCTTTAGATTTTATGGTAGTAGATGGTGTCTTGGTCTTGCCCTTAACCTTAGCTTCAAAATAGAATTAGGCTCATATCCATAAGCCCCAGGCCAAAAGTAGAATTTATTGAGATCATACCAGTCAAGTGCTTCAAATATTTTATTATAATAATAATTCTTGATCCTAGGTGGTGCACATATCCTAATAATATCTTCATAAATCTAATATGATATTATATTCTTAGGTCTTAGATCATCTTAGGATTTGGTTAACATGTGCATAGGGGTTCCAATTATCTCTATATCATGACAACTATCTTGGATATGCATAGTACAAATTCTATTCTCTATAACATTCTTATTAAGATTTTGTGTTTCACTGGATTTTCACCATCTTTCTTCTCCCAATATTTAAGGACCTCATTAAATTGTATGACCTTTTTTAAGGAAGGAAAACCACATGGGCTATGTTCTTGGGTTTTAACTTGAAAACTTTTTTATTTTATTTTATTTACAAACATTCCTATGGATGCCTCTTCAATTAGGATCATATTAACATTAAAATTAAGGAT
Organism: Wollemia nobilis; assembly: GCA_028583015.1. Taxonomy (NCBI): domain Eukaryota; kingdom Viridiplantae; phylum Streptophyta; class Pinopsida; order Araucariales; family Araucariaceae; genus Wollemia; species Wollemia nobilis. The sequence goes on from JAQPPZ010002662.1 coordinate 1,068,944, forward strand.
TTCCCATCTGTTATGAAATTTATGTATAGTTTCATTAGGTCCTTGATTTACAAACATATATGTTACTTCCATTACTATCATGTCATCATAAAATTATTGTCTTAATTTATTGATAAATGTATCTAGGGAGTCAATGGAGTGTTTAGAAAAATATGTAAGCCAATTAGGAGCATTTTCAACCAAATTCTTAGTCATTAACTTAACAAAGCCTTTTCATTATGTAACTAGTCCCTATAAGATACAATAAACTTATCAATACATGTTTGGGCTTTGTTTGTTCCATCATAAAAGAATATGGGGACATGCTGACAAGTCTATGGCTTCAACATCAGGGACTAGACATTGGATTTGATAAATCTCAATGGAGGGTTAGTAAACACAAGCATAATCACCACAAGATTAGGAAGGGAAGTTCAGGAGGAGCATTAGGATTTTAGACTGAAGGAAGGACAACAATTTGTATTACAAGATCCATATTACAACTTATGATACGAGTTAGGTTATTCATCATGTTTTGTGCCATACCCTATAGTTTTTTGGTTATCTCTCTTCTATTAGCCTTCATTTACTTCTCAGTGTCTCTTCTATGATTGTGTAGCTGATAAGCAAGTGATTCCTTTAGGGTAGTTATATATTCAGTTAAATTTTTATCTTGAGGCTTAGAAAAGGGATGAGAATAATAGGAGAATTGTCTTTCATTCGTTCTTGATTTGTTAAAAATACCACATTAAGTGATAATAATAGTAAAATATAATGTTTGTCTATATTGGAAAATAAAATGCTCATGGGAAAGCTTGAGATATTATGGTAGAGGAATATGGCTCATCAAAATCTCTATTTAGGTTTTTATCATCATCAAAATCTCCTTCTATATTGGTCAAATATTTGATTAGGACATCATTGTCATGACCAAGAGCACAAGAATGAACAACATAGTTTTTTGGAGGAATATAATGAATTAAATCCTCTTCTATCTTGTATATTTGCTTCTTCTTAAACATAGTAGTCAATCTAATGCCTTAGGAAGAAGTCGAAGGGGTCACGCAAGAATGTAGAAAACTACTCAAAGGTCACTAGCATTTTGACAAAGTCTTTATTTTCAAACAAACCACTAAGCAAGCAAATTACCAAAACTCTCACAACAAAACAAAATGGATTCTAAAAGAAGCCCTAAGAAGACCCAATTTGATTACATTAAGAAACAATAGCCAATACAAGAAATACGATAACAAACCAACTAAAATCTAAGGACTAAAAAATAGAAGATGAATGACTTGGAAGGCAAATTCATGTTAGGTTCATAAATTACATCATGTAATAGGTGGTTTTGTCTATAATTAAAACTGACACAAAAAGTGCTATCCAATTTACTTATAAAGCCAACAAAATCATGTAATCCATAAATTTTACATTAAAAAATATTTCTATCATCGTTTTATGCATATTATCAGCCATTCTTCTCGCTTTTTTAATTTTTTCTTTTTTTAATTAATAACTTCACAATATACTAAACTATTAATAATATCAAGTTTTTCCCTTATATTTTCTTATATGAATTTGTTATGTAAAATTGTAAACCATATTTGTTTTACACTTAATTTTTTAAAGATTAAAAAAACAAAAAAATTAATTCATAGACACATCAAATTAATTTGGACAAACAACAAGATAACGATATAATATTAACAATGAATCGAGGTTACATTTACTCACTCATGCACATTCTTGGTACTAGTTAATTGCATATTAAATCTCAATAAACAAATATATAAACCTATTGACTTAATTATAATTTTAAAGTGTTTAAATTGCCCAGATAATTACCTAAAATTTCCTCTAAATAACGTTTGCTACCTATTTAACTAATTCTATATTTGATTTGGTATTTGTAGTTAGCGATCCATTGCTGGGCCGGAGGCGTTAAAGGTAAATGAAGGTTCATTCCCACTACCCACAAGCTCTAGTGACGAAATCATGAGCGTACCGCCACGGAAGACGATGCATAGACGGCACGCAACAATTAGACCTGGGAAACATAATACCTCTTTTCAGATTGCAGCTAACAACCGCGTTAGAGCTGACGCAATGTACGACTCCTTTTGATTAAATTAAAGCATAATGCGACCAGAGGATCGGGTCACGAAATATATGTGGCCGTGGAAAGAGCGGTTGTTATTTTTTTTTTTTTTTTTAATTATTAGTCAATATGTCAATAATGTTGACATCTTTTCGGAGGAAAACAAAAAGAAGTCCCAAAACATACGTACGGGCGATTAGTCAATAATGATGAAGAAGAAGCTGTCAATTATATAACTGTTATGCTCTCCATGTTTGAACCCAAATGCTCTGCAAATCATAGAAGCTTAGGTGATCAAGCGAGTGTTTCCCTTTCCAATAGTTTAGAGATGGCAATAAACCTGAAAGACTTGTTAGGCTTCAGTGACCCTGTGGGCTCTCGGGGTCATGATGGTTTCTATTATTTTGGCATCATAATAAACTTTGTGGGTCTGTCATTTGGATGCGCAGTTGCCATTGCATTTCTTGGAGCGGATGCGTGGAGGGTTTTCAGCCACAGAAAACATTGGATTCCAGGGGACGTTCTCGTCCTCGGTGCGCTTGCCCTCCAACTCCTCGTACTCCTTAACAAGCCCACTTTGGACATTTCCTTCTCTTTATGGGACGGTGATTGTACCCCTTTGGAGGACGTTTGTGGGTACCTAACTATGATTTCCAGGAACTGGATGCTGGTTCTGCCTGGCAGAGTCTCCACCTGCGTCTGGTGGAGTGACATGGCGGCGCTCATCATAAGCTTTTCACTTGTTTTCCTTCATAATATCGCTTACGAGATTTCATTGCTTCCTAGAGCTTATCTAATTTCGTTCGGGTCTAGTTATTGTCGAGCAGATTTCCTTACAATTTTTTTCATAGAATTGTGGAACATTGCAATACTTGTATCAATGGTAACTCTGATTCTTCTTCTAGGTTCTGCTGCTTTGGCTAGTATCGGTATTCGTGAAACTGTATCTCGTAAGATGCCTGTTGTTCTCTCCACTCTAAAGTTTAGTCCTCACTTCCCTCCCCAAATTTTGTGGAAAAGCGTGGAAGAGCAGGTACTCAAGTCATGGATTGCAGTTCGAACTTCCAATCCTCAATATATAATAGCCAGATCAGTTCTCACTTCATCAATCGGACTAATCATTGCAGTTTGCAATGGGATTTTGATCTTTGAAATAGCACGCTGTTTTAAAGGTCCAAATTCCCAAGATCTAGAAGATGTATTCAATAATTCTTTTTGTCATCAAGGCTGTATACGACCGACCATATCAATGTTGATCCTTCATTATGTGGTCATCGTAATAGGATCTTCGGTCATCTACTGGAGAAGCATCACAGCAGTAGCACACAATCCCAAAAGGCCCAATTGGCAATGGTCTAGTGTCAGAAAATATTTTCAGATCGAGGATTTTTGGAAAAGATATTTGCTTGATTTGATAAGTGGCTCCAAAAAGCATAGGCGAGAAGAAATTGGTGAAAGTTATTTCAAGAGATTGGTTATAAAGTTCTTCAGAAGCATGAGATTGCACAAGCTACTTCCCCTGCTTCTTTGGCTTCAGATGTTTTTGGTTGTCCTCAGCAAAGGATGTTGGCTAGTATTGCAGCTCTTGTTCTCCAACGTATATGTCCGTAAGCTTGTAATGGGTTCTGCATACCAGGAGTTTTCTTTCATTTTTGAAAGACAACGTTCCCGTGAAGTTCAATTGGGAGAGGGCTCTGAATATGATAAATATTCAAAGGCAGTTGTGTACATGCAGGGGGAAAACCCTGCTGGTCTATGGATAGCAAACAAAACATCCATTCAGGAAATAAAAAAGCGCATGAGAAAGGATATAAGGAGGTGATTGCTTTCCTCGTGGACAAATCTTCTCTGGATTTCAGTGGCCAAACGGGTGCGAAGCTCCAAAATTGTAGTCTTCTAGGGTTGGAAGTGGAGAGGAAGTTGGATGTCTCCAAACGCTCTTGCAAGATGACATCGGTCACAATACTTACAGTCATCATTGAACTTTCTTTGTTCAGCCGTGATAATAATGTGGTGGATGCAGCAAAGGAAGCTTGTTCTCAGGCATGGAATATCATGGATGTTGTGGAACAATCTGATCGAGAAGCAGTTGTGATGAGCAGAGCCGCTGACAGACTATTTCAAAACTTGAATAAGACAGGCAGATGGCTGCATCACCGTCTCCCGATCAGTGCTTGTCCTTGTGACAAGTCACCGGAAGCCGTCAAACGAGCGATAGAAAATCTTGGTGAGAAAGGCAAGGGAATAGCGAATGCATACAAGTCAAGACCGTGGAATGAGGTGGCAGCAGGTTACAGCTTATACAGTCTATGCCAAGGCATTGCAAATAATTGCGACTTCAACAATGTGCAGGGAATCTTGGACGCACTGGTTGGTGAGTTGGCGGATGTGATTGGATCATGCACGGCTAAGGCAGCGGAAGTGATAACGGAGAACTGTAAGAAGTGGGCTACTAATTTTGAGGAAGAACGCATTTGGAAAGCAGCGGGTTTAGCAGCGAAAGTTAAGGGTATTATGGAGAGTACAGGATGGACTTTGAAATGGAACGTATCAGAGAAGGTGAATGCAGATGATAGGGAACGAATTCGTGCCTTGAAAAAGTATGCAACCTTTCAAATGGGGGACTAATGTTAAGGTTAATTCACCGAGTGCATATTATCTGATGTGGCTTGCAGGTTAATTTTCAAATTTGCTATTAATTTTTGTCATCTGTGTTTGAATCGACGACTTAATAAAAAGTCTGGCCACTTTAATTGGCAATTTTCGAATTCGCTATTCCTCTTTGTCATTTGCGTTTGAATAGACCTATTTTTTTTAGATTCCACTTATGTTAGTAGGAAATTTTTTAATTCTGGGAAAAGTTTTACCAATAAGTTTTTAAATTCTGCTGTCAATACGGGAAAAGTTTTACCAAGATTTGATTATGTGATGAGGTTTGACCGTGGAGAGCTAATGTGGCATGTAGATTAGTTAAAGGAGTAGATTAGGTGATGTGTCTTTAGTTTAGGTTAAAGGGGGTGATCATGTGGTAACCAAGGGCTAAGCACAGGAAAAAGGCTTAAGTGGTTTAGAGGGTTTAAGGTGATGAATAGTGTTTTGAAGCTAATTTATGCAAATTTTGTGGGTTTTGCAAATTGTTATGTTTTTATGATGGAATGAAAGACAATGTGTGATTTTTAGGTGTCTACATGGTATTAATGGAAAGAAAAAGGAATTAAAATAGATAAGAGAATAGTGGGAAAAGAACGAATAAGTTAAAAATTAGTAAGTTAAAATGCATTAAAAAATATTACTATTAGTGAATAAAAAGGGGTGAGGACCATAAAGGGGAACAAAACATAAAAAATTAAAATGTTAAGGGAATTATAAAGAAGCATAGAGAAGGGTGTGGGGAATGAGAAATCAACCAAAAAAGTGAAGAGTGATAGTGGAAGTAAAAGATAGAAAAAATGACAAAAATTAAAATTGATAGGTTAGTTGAGTTGTCACTAAGCACATAATGGTGTGTACAAATGTTACTTAGAGAGTGGGTGTAGAGTCCAAGAGAGATACAAAGAAGAGAATACCATAGGAGGATATCAAGAGCAAACAAGTGGACAATCAAGATTGTAAATAGGTGAAAAAAGTGTTGTCTATGGGACATAAATTATGAGGAAAGGAGCAACCATTGAGAACTTTAATGGAGGGAAAATATGACATAGAAAAGAAAATGCAAGAAAGAATGCAAAGAATGATGACAAGGGAAAAGAGAAATCAGAGTGTAGGATTCTTGGACGTGAGGAGTAGGAGCGAGAATAGGGACTACAATGTCAAAGACCAAGGGAAAGAAATTCCATTGACATGAGCCAGGTAGCATTGTAGAGCTAGAGAAATATCTAGAAGTGCAAATGATTTTTGAGGAGGTATGGTTGGAGTTCTATCAAAGGATCAATAGATATCCAAAGGGGATCATAGAAGAGTCTGCCATGAATCTAGAAATGGGCAAATGAGGGTTTGAGGAATGGAGATAACAGTATCCCAAGAAGTTATGGCTAAGGTTACAAGGTTACTGGAGGGTGGGGAGGAATGCTTATGGTAGTTGTTGAATCTAGCTCAAGGGTTGATAATTTTGTTAGGAGATGAGAGACAAGTCATTCAAGTATTGCATGAAGAGATAGTCAAATCATATTTGTTGGTTCCATCCAATGTGATAGCCCTATTTTTCTTAAAATATTTAACCAATATCGATAGATACTTAGTGCTGGTAGGGCATCACCTACGATTTTTTATACATTTGAAAAGAGGGGGAGAAGGCAAACATTATAGGCTACCATATTACTTAACACAATCGATGGAGCTAGTAAGTAGTATATGATCAATATTGTCGAAATGATGATAAATGAGTGCTAACATACCAAGGATTGATGGTATTTTTAGTTAATGATGTAAGGGGATCATGAGAACCACCAAGGATTTCTTTGCAAGCATTGGTGAGCAGCCCACTATAAAAAAGTTAATAGAGCAAGCAGTGGCAATGAGATAATAAGAGCGAAAGAGGGATTGCAACAAGAGGTTTAGAAGAGGGGCCACAAATAGAACAAATAGGAGCCATGGAGAGACTAGTAAAAGTGAGGATTGAGAAGTAGATAGAAGTAGTGGAAGGTGTAATAAGGATGCAACTAGAGTTGAAAGCGACACAACAACGAGTGGAAATTTTAGGACAAATTATTAAATTACAACTACAAGTGGCCAAGGTGCAAGGAAGGGCGGATGAAGGACAAGGGGATAAAGCAGATTAACTGAGAAGCATGGGTGAGGGAAGTCATGGAGGCACGCATAGCCCATCGATGGAGTGAGCTAGAATATGTATGTAAATAAGGGAAAAAAACACCAAAGTATAGATGAGTTGGTGAGAAGTGATAGATATCTCAGTTGAGGTATTAGAGAGATAGGAAGAGGTTTTGAGCTAGGAAGACCTCAATTGATATTTTAATTTGAACTACTTACATTGGGATAGAAAAAAATCTTTGGTTGCAACATAGTGCGTTGACTCGTAAAAGCAACATCCTCTATTGATATTGGTTTATGCCATGCCTTATCATTTATCAACTTGGAAGGTGCAAGACAAGGATGAGGATGCAAATGTCTAGAGAGTTCAATGGACAACGTGATAGGTAGGCTTATCTCAAACAATCTACACCATGACAACAAATAAAACATCGTGAGGGAAGGTTTTCCTTTGTTCATCATGGGAATGAATCTAAACCTTGGAGACCAATCCCTACCTCAAATACCTTTTCGTGCCTTGGAGACTTATCCAAGGTATGAAAAATATGAATTAGCACGGATATATCCATCAATGTGGATTCAACAGAAGTTGGTCATGCACATATATGGCATAAGTGGATTGTTGACTTTTATGGAAGGAAATAATGCGTTTCCCTTGGGTATTAGTTAAAATTTCAAGGTGCATAGAATTGGGTATCCACAGCTCCCCCTCATCCCTCCTATAATGTTTAACATTGGGAAGTTTTTGCTTTACTCCATATCAAACATTTTGGCAACCACATGCCCTTCAACCTAACACCATGCTTGAAACTATAAAGCATAAATCTTACAAAATTGGCTTTATAGGACACATCAAATTTACAATAACAAAACTCTTTTATGAGCACAAAGGGCTTTCAACACATGCATGCATCACTAGCTCTATTGACAAATGTAGACCACTATCACATGCAAACACTATCAAGGTTCATGACCAAGGAAAGGATTATTATTCATAATTGTAAATACCTTTTATATTGTTACATGATTACCTAATTTAGTCTACAATTGATTACTTTTCTACTAAGATTATAGTTATAGTTTCTTTTCTTTTTCTCCTCTTGTTCATCTCTCTTCTTCATCCTTCCTTTTTCTTAGTGTTTTCCCCTTTTTTTTTTTCCTCTTCTTCACCACCTTTCTTTACATGTCCATTTCAAAAGTCATCATAACACTTTTCCCACTACTCCCATGTGGATGCAAGTTGGTATAACATATCAAAGAGTTACATTTCCACATTTTATTTACACAAGTTAAACTAAAAGTAGATGAATTAGGCTTTTAGCTAGCAAGATTCCAAGTACTTTTTTTCATGGTTTTAGGATTCTCTAGCCTCTATACTTATTAAAATAATGAAAAGTATTACGATCATTAGTTAAAAATAAAAACTTTTAATTTTTTCTTTGATTGTTTTTGTAATGTCCTCTCCTTACCATGATAGGGTACATGCATCTGCTACTGACTTAAATTTTAGTACAAGAAAGTTTTACAACACTAGTTTCTAAATTACAAGCAATAACATAATAATGCAATGCTAAAACAAAATCTTTATAGTATTTAAATGATTTTATCTCACTCAATTGTGGTTCTTCTTCTTTAAAAAACATGAACACATTACATTTTTCACATGATTAGTGTAACCCTTAAGATGATCACCAAGATATACTTTAACTTTCTAATTATGTACATTAAACTATTCATGAATTCATAACAAAAAAAAATATGATATGATAAAACATGGTGTATCATATTAACATATCCTAATTCTTCATCATTAAATATTCGCCATCATACTTTACTATTGTCTATGTTATTTCAATAGTAATCCTTTAGTTTAAATTAATTAAAGGGTAAAAAATATAGGCACTACATGTCCCATAATCTAAACTTTTACTCGATTAAAATGTATAACTATTCATGTCAATTTCAACTCAATGTTGCATTAGCCACAAATATTCTTATTGTTCCTTAAAATCTGGTGCTTACAACTTCATATATTTTTTGTATTGCTTTTAAATTGTTTTGGTTAAAGTTTTTCAAGCAATAATATAAAAATCAAATATTCTTATTATTCCTTAAAGCATGTGCTCACAACTTCATATGTTTTTTTTGTATTGGTTTTAAATGGTTTTGGTTTAAAAAATATAAACAATAATATAAAAATAGCAAGTATTGCTTTTAAATGGTTCAGGTTAAAGTTTTTCAAATAATAATATAAAAATAAAAAACATATGCATTTTTTGTTGATGAACACACATCCACCCCCTCACACACTCACCCACGCCATGTTTTGAACATTGGACCTTTCTAAGAAGAACCAAATCCCAAACCTTTGCGCTATCTTCTTAGGACAAACATATGTAATTTTGATTTCCTATAATTAAAGTGATTAGAGTTTTCAACTCCACATTCAAAATTAAGAGCTAGCCAAAGCATATTTCAAATTCAACAAGTGAAGCAATTTTTTTTGTTGATGGACACAATGAACATCTAATTTTAGGCTTCCTTGTGGGTATTGTGCAAAGTGTTGGGTGAAACCCTAATTTTAATGTACTGGTATTGTTTTAAATGGGTATTGTACAAAGTGTTGGGTGAGACTTTAATCTTAATGGACTTATTGTTTTAAAGGAACAAGATATGACATTAAAAATGAATGACACATTTTTTATTTTAATTTAAATTTATTATAAGCATTTGTATTGTGAATGCAATAAATAAATAAAATTTGATAACATTTTTCTTTTTGCATATTTATTAGGATTTATTTTGAGATTATCATAAACAATTTATATTATAAATATAATATAATTTATATATAAGAAACCCTTATGACTGACATATAGGGCTGAGCATCCCATTCCACCATAACCTCTCGTAAGGGGGAGAACTAAGCTTATCAATAGAGAATTTAACATAAACGGATAGGAGTCCCTCTGGTTTGAATCTTGCGCTGACCAATTACCAATTTCTAAAAATAGTGGTTGTAACCAACTCTGCAATGTAATTAAAAAAAATAAAAATTTAACATACAACCCGTAATAATTTGAACTTTGGACTTTTTCTGTTGTCCTATCACCTATCACTGTAACTTATAATAAAGTAGAAATAACTCATATAATCCATCTTATTTAAAAATTATATATATATAATGACTCAAGTCAATCACACATCTTTGACAAATTGAGAGGAGGAGGAGAAAGAACACAAAATGTTGCTGCACATATAGCACGGTCAAAAGATATAAGCCGGTCAAATAAATACGCCATATAAGGACGGAACAGAGAGATACCTACTCCCAAAGATATAAGCCGGTCAAATAAATACGCCATATAAGGACGGAACAGAGAGATACCTACTCCCTCAAGGGCAAGATGAAGTTTGGTCAAAGGGTAGATCAACTAGTGAATCAGCTCCACACGACAAACGTTATGCTTGTAAATGAAGGTTCATGAACCACCGTCAAAGTCGTAACCCCTTCTCTTTATCTGCCACCATTCTCGAGCATAAATGGGCGTTTTCTTCTATCCTTTCCTAAAACCAATGCTTCCCTTGAATATGCAAGATGAATTGCAGATCTTTATGTGGGTTCGGACCGCCTGAAAATATTTTGTCTGATGATTTTTTACTGCTGGTTAGCGCCACACATTTCGTGAGTATTTCATTTGGGTGTGTATTTGCATTTGTCTTTGTTGGGGTGGACTTGTGGAGGGCATTCAAGCAGAGCAAACACTGGATTCCTGGTGACTCTCTCGTCCTTGGATCCCTCTCTCTCCTACTTCTCGCACTTCTCGATAAGCCCTCGTCCCTTTTTAGCTTCCCCACAGATGCCAGCGTCTCTGGAGAGGGTTTTTGTGAGGACCGCTCCAAATGGATGTTAATTCTGGCTGGGAGAGTCTCCATGTGCGTTTTGATGGGGTGCTTGTTACCTGGAGTTGCCCGTCCTCTCTCCACCAATTTGTGGAGTGATTTGGCCGCCCTTCTCATAACCACCACAGCACCTGTCATCCATCTTTCTCTGGAGGCTTACTTACTTACTGTATCTTATTTGCAGTATGATGTTTCGGATTCTTGCCATCCATATCCAGATGATTCCATTGATAATGAAAATCTTCCAATTCTGGAAGTGTGGAGCGTCACTTTGTTGATGTTAGTGTCAATCACAATTTTGTTTCTTCTCCTAGGTTGTGCTTCCGTGGCGAGTATCGCCATTCGTGAGACCGTATCTCATACAATACCAGCAATTCTTTCTCATTCCACTTCAAAGTTTGATTTAATTGCCCGTGGGCAATCTCAGGTACTATGGGAGAAGGTGGAAGAGCAGGTGCTCAAGTCATGGATTGTGGTTCGCACTTCCAATCCTCAATATATAATAGCCAGATCAGTTCTCACTTCCTCAATAGCATTCATAATAATGATTTGCAATGGGATTTTGGTCCTTAGGATAATGAGAACCAACTTCAAAGTGACTCCTCCTTTCATACTTCGTTGCATAGTCATAGTAATAGGTTCCGCTGTCATATACTGGAGATGGATCACCGCGATAGTGTACTCCGCAGAAAAGATAGAATGGAAACGGTCGAGCTTCAGAAAATATTTTGAAGTCGAAGATTTCTGGAAAAGGTATTTGCTTGAATTAAAAGCTAGCTACGAAATAGGGGAAGAGATTGAAATTGACGAAAGCTATCTCAACAGATTGATGATAAAGTTTTCCCGAAGGATGAGGTTGTATAAGCTGCTTCCACTGTTTGTTTGGCTGCAGATATTTTTAGTTTTGTTCAGTAAAGGGTGTTGGTTATTATCACAGCTACTGCTTTCCAATAGATCTATGCGCAAGCTTCTAATGCGCTCAACACTTCAAGAATTTCCCTACTTGTATGGAGGAAAGAGTTGCTGTGAAATTCGATTGGGAAAAGGATTTGATTATGAAAAAAATTCAGAAGCATTCGTAACCATGCCCGGTGAAAACCCTGCTGGTCTGTTAGCAGGTAACAGAAAATCGATTGCAGACATAAAGAAGCAGACTGCAAGGGGTGAAGAAGAGGGAAACAGATGCAATGAGTTGGTGCGTTTGCTCAAGAACAAATCTTCTCCAGGTTTTAGCGGCCACACATGCGCGGATCCGCAACAAGGGGTTCCCCCGAGATTGGAAGTGGAAAGGGAGTTAGACATCCGAAAACACTCTTGCAAGATGATAGCAGTTTCAGTAATTACTGTCCTGATCGAACTCAGTTCCTTTACAAATGATGTAGATGAGGCTACCAAAAGGATTGATGAAGCTATGGAAGCTTGTCGTCAAGCATGGAGTATCATGGACCTGGTTGAAGATGCTGATAGCGAAGCAGTGGTACTTAGTAAAGCTGCTGACCAGCTATTTGAAGACCTGCAGAAAGCACACAAATGGTTGGAGTACCATCTTCCCATGAGTGCTTCTCGTGACAAGTCCCCGGAATCGGCAAAATCAGCAGTAGAAAATCTTGTGGAGAAAGGCGAAGATATAGCCAATGAATACCATTTCAGAACCTGGAATGAGGTAGTGGCAGGTTACAGCTTGTGGAGGGTATGTGTAAGCATGGATTTTTCCAACTTCAGCAAGGTGGAAGGAATCCTCGAAGAACTGCTAAATGTAGTGGCGGATGTGATAGGGTCGTGCATAGTGAAGGCACCGGGTGTCATAATGGAGGACTGCGAGAAATGGGCGATTATGGAGGAGGAAGAAAACATCTGGAAAGCTGCACACGTTACAGGAAAAGTGAAAAAAGTAATGGCAAAGGTGGGATGGAATTCGAACTGGAGCTCAGGCACAGAACATGCTGATCAAGGTCTCTCTTTCAAAACTTTAGCCAAAAAGGATGGGATCCCTACCCTGAGAAAGCACCCAACTTTTCAAAATAGATAAATTTTCTTGTCAGTCCTATTGTAATTATGGAGCAACTGTTTCTTGCTTCATTTCGACTAGCCATAATCAATAATGGCAATGCTGCGTTTTATATTTTTTAAATATTTTGAATTGAAAATCGTTAACTTATATTAATAATGACCAGAGTTTACAAAGACAAGCCCGAGGGCGAGATACAAACACAACTACAAAAGACTAAAAGATACAACTGCCACTAAGGACAAAACGTGGCCATAAGACAACAACAAATATAGAATACAAAATATTACAACCTTTTTCTACATGATATGTGATAACATCTGATAAAGAAGATTGTGCCATGATAAAAAGATCCCCAGAATCTGCAACATCTACCGTCAATAGAGAGAAGCATCTGCAAAACATAGTATTAGGCATGTGATATAATCATATTATACATGTATATAAACCGATTTAAATAGTATTGGAGCATAAGCACCTACTGGTAACCATCCATATTGTGGTGACGTTCTTGCAGCCGAGGAAAGAAGACATCGTCCTTGGCTCTGAATTTGGATTTGAAACCAATAAGCACACGAGCCACCTGAAGCAACACCTTAAATTTTGTGAGTCTCCTCAGAGACTCAGTAAGGACCCTCTGAACCTTCTGAAATAATTCCTCATTTCTAGCTAACCATATAAACCATAAAATCTCCGTAGAAATGAGCAGCCAAAACATGTTATAACAGTGATGCATTTGAGGAATAAAACCAGAAATAATAAGTTGTTTAAAGCATGCATTTTTATCATTCCACCCATGCATATCAGATAAGAAAAGACCCCATATTTCCTTAGCATATAAGCAGTCAAAAAAGACATGATCAAAGGTGTCAGGAACTCGACATAGAGAGCAAGTAATAAATGTTTTAGGATCCTTGTTAAGAGATAATTTCTGCAACAAAAACAACCAGCGAAAATAGGCCTTCTTAGGCTCTAAAGGGCTGGACCAAATGTGCTGAAAGATAATCTGCCCCTGTTTATCAGAAAGATCCAACTGCCAACAACCATTAACATGTTTTACTATATCAGAAGTATCACAAAGAAGATTATATAAGATTTTGGGTTTAATGTCTCTAAAATTAGAACCATCTGTCCATTTGCATGAATCATAAAACTGATTATCATCATCAATAAGAATATGATTCTGAAATGCCATGAACGAATTTCTCAATAAGGAATACGTCCGCCAGTGTGACTGAGGAAGATCATATTTCATACGGAGAAACTCCCTGTTGGAAATTTGAGTTAATTTGACGCATTTTGTGTTGTCATTGATGTCACATGGATCATTGATGCCACATGGATCACATTTTGTTTTGGTGACCAAAATATTTCATAAATAAGCATTTATGATATTTTGGAAAGCATGACTATTTACAAAGTTTTTTATAAAAATCAAGGCAGGAAAAATAAAAGGTTTTATTTAAAACCATGGTGGGCTTATGTGGAAAGGGCTTTTCTTAAAAGCCAAGGTGGAATTTTGTTTCATCAAAAAAGGACCTCTGGTGATGAAGATATTAAAGTTTAAAGTTTAAGTTTAAATTAATGGAGGGCCGACCTATGTGCAATTAATGGAGGTTGATATATATATATATATATATATATATATATATATATATATATATATATAAAGGTTTCAATTTATTTCGAAAAGTGGGCATATTATATATCGTCGGAAAGCTTATTTTGAGGGCTATTTGACTAACTTATTTAGAAGGAGAAATAAGGTGTGTGTAAAGAGATATTTCTGATTTTACAAAGGGTTTCCAAAAGTGAATTTTACCTTATTCTTTCTCAAGAGGATTATTTCTTTCATGAGGTGACAAGATATGCAATATTGTGATTTATTTTATTTTATGGTATAAGTGGTTTTGGGAGTGAAAAGGTTATGCAATGTTTTGATTTATTTTATTTTATGGTACAAGTGGTTTTAGGAGAGATAAGGAAGTTGTGCAATTAAAGGCCTTGGTGATGATTATTGAAAAGTGGAGTAATGTTGATTATTTTGTGATCTACTAACCCTTGAGAAGATTGGCAAAAGAATTTTGTGATTGTGGCAGATTTACAAAGAGGTTTTTTCATCGTCATAAAAGGTATGGGCACATTCTCCTATTGATTGTTTATGGTGGTTGATTTCTGAAATATCATTGGAGGGAAAAATATTGTTTGTGGTGTCCTTTTTGAAAGTGGTTGGTTGAATGCTTCAAGGTTTTCTGAATTGAGAGTTGTTTCTAAACCTTGTTTGATAAGCATAGTTGTTGAAGTCCATTGGTTGTGAAATAACTTGAGTTAGAAAATAACATGAGTATCATTGTTATGTGAGATTTGTGGTTGAGCATTGTTGGAAACATTTGAGTTGGTTGATACATACTTGGACTAGGGTTGTGTGAGAAAGAGTTGTTCATTGTGATGATTTGTTGAGTTGAGTTGATTGAGCCTATTCAAGTGATGTGTGAAGTGATTGTTCAAGTTCTATGAAACAAACTATTCCATCATTCTATGTTGAGTTGAGATTAAGATCAGAACATATTGAGTCTCTAACAATTTTCTTTATGGTTCTATAAGACTTGAATTGAGTTGAGGTTGATTTGAGTTGAGAGTGAGATTAGAACATATTGAGTCTCTAACAATTCTCTTTATGCTTCTATGAGTTGATTTGAGTTGAGTTGAGATTGATTTGGGTTGAGAGTGAGTTTATAATATATTGAGTCTCTAACAATTGTCTTTATGCTTCTATGAGTTGAGTTGAGATTGATTTGGATTGAGAGTGAGATTAGAACATATTGAGCCTCTAACAATTCTCTTTATGCTTCTATGAAGTTAATTTGAGTTGAGATTGCCATTCATTGTTGAGTTCATTTTGAGTACTACTTGAGCATGATTGATTGAGCCTTTGAGAAGGCCTTTGGAACAGATTTGAGGATAGTGTTGGGACAGATTTGAGGATAGTGTTTGGACAAGTTCTTAGTGAGCTTGTTGGAGCAAATTTGGGCAAGTTCTTGGTGAGATTGCTAGAGCAAATTTTGGTAAGTTCTTAGTGAGCTTGCTAGAGCAGATTTGGGCAAGTTCTTGGTGAGCTTGCTAGAGCATATTTGGGCAAGTTCTTGGTGAGCTTGCTAGTGCATATTTGACAAGTTATGTGTGAGCTTGTTAAGTAGGTTCTGTGTGAGCCTATTGAGCAGGTTCTTAGTGAGCCTATTGATAGAGCTTTGGAGGTGACAGAGTATAGAGGATAAAGTCTTAGTGGATAGAGATCTAGCAGCTAGTACAGTTGAAGACAGATTTGAGTGAGGAGTCTTCAAGTGGAGAGAGGTCCACCAATTAGTGCAGTAGAGATACAAAGTCTTCTAGAAGATCACATAGCCAGAGCATAAGGGGAAAGAGTTCTCCTATGGATAGATCTACAAACTTGAGATTAGGATATCAACATCTCCTTTGGATAAATATCCATAAACATTGTAATTGGGAGTGATTCCCAAAGAGATTTATTGAGAAAGCTTTAGTAACATATTTTCTTCATGGAGTGGCCTACATTGGGTAAACCACGTAAATTGTGATGTCTCTATTATGTATGGTTTTTGTCCATTTCTTTGATTACTACTATTGATACTGCTATCTTTACACAACATAATATTGAATTGGAAGAAAAAATAAAAATTGGTCTTATACTGTTCACCCCCCCTCTCAATATAAGCTTGTGTTCTTCAATTGGTATGAGAGTGGATTCCTTAGAAAAGGCTAACAACTTAAGGGTAGATTCTACAAAGAACATAGATGGTATTACAGAAAGGATTATATTCAAATAAGGCTCCATTGTTTGATGGTAACAATTATTCTTTCTAGAGCATAAGAATGAAGAACTACTTGATATCACAAGGATATGAGGTATGGTAGATGGTTGAAAAAGAGTATAAGGTTGAATGTGATCTCGAGGAAGATAAGACTACTAGGAAATTGGTTGAGATCAATGCAAGAGCAATAAATTGTATTTTGAGTGGGCTACGTGAGATAGATTTTGCAAAGGTCATGGTATGTACTTCATCTAATGAGATGAAGCAAGTGATAATTCATATTACAGTGATAAATATCAGTCATATGAAGAAGTGTAACACCCTAAAATTGACACAATTTAATTTACCCTAAGGTAATAATTCGAAAATCAATCGTAAAACCACCTTTTAACCACCCACCTCATTTTTTGCACCTAATATAGATGCAGTTATGCTAGTTGGACGATATCGTCATCGATTTGACGATATTGTCCCTAATTGGATGAGATCGTCTGGAATTAAATGTCCAGACGATTTTGTTCAAAAACCAAATTTTCATAATTGGAAATAGTTCCAACTCTCATTCCCAGCCTAGCAAAAGCATGTCTGCATCGTTGAAGGATGTTTCGCTGGAGATATCCCAGATTGGGATGACTCTTAACCTCCTAAATCCCCCCTCTTTCCTATTTAAACCTTGATTTCCATTAAACCCACCCTGGCTGATCGATTTCCTACAATCCAAAGCTCCATACCCTGTTAGAACATCTTGAAATTTGATTATTCGCATAAGTTTTCCAGATTCATTTGCAGGTTTTCATTTTGCATCAGTCAGAGGAATCTTGGATCATCGCAGGTGATCCTATTCAAATTAGAGATGATCTCGTCTCTATTGGAGATGATCTGGTACCATTTCAAGTGATCTTGACTGTACTCCTCTTGGGGGCAATCAAGATCTGAGGTTTAAATTTCCTAGTGATTCAATTAATCAATTTTTATTAGTTTAGATATTTATTCTATATTGCATCTG
This sequence comes from Wollemia nobilis, assembly GCA_028583015.1. Classification (NCBI taxonomy): domain Eukaryota; kingdom Viridiplantae; phylum Streptophyta; class Pinopsida; order Araucariales; family Araucariaceae; genus Wollemia; species Wollemia nobilis. The sequence goes on from JAQPPZ010002662.1 coordinate 1,086,535, forward strand.
GTTTTCAGCTCATTCTTAATGACATTTTGCATTTAGGATCAATTCCACTTAAAACATAAGGGCATTTCGTTATTTCATATTTTATTAGATTTTTTGGGATCAATTAAGCATTCAGTTAAGGTTTTTATCTTTATAAATAGTATTTTGCACTGTATTTTTTTTTTTGGAATCTATTTGTTCTGTTGTAGGTTTCTGAAGAAATCGGTCAGGCGAATTCGTCTGATTTTAGACAATTTCGTCCAATTTTGGACGATCTGCACAATTACAAATAAAACTACAAAATTGCAGGTGATTCTGACCAATTGCAGATGAATTTGCATAATTAGAGATGATTTTGAATACTTCAAAAAGTTGAACCTTCATCAGACATCCAAAATCGGGTAAGATCCTTCCTTTTCATTTCAAGCATTACATTTAGAGTTTATTTCTATTTTTTTCTGCATATAAATCACAATTTGCATATAGAATAGTTTAGCTTCATTCTTGCCAACCTAGGTATTTGAAGTGTTTTTAAATTAAAATGAATACATCCAATTCATTCTTAGCCTAGGCACAGAAGCTGCTCCAAAACCCTTCCTGGTGAACCCACCATTCGTCGACAAATCACCAAAGAGGACACAATTTGAAGTGTCTCTCCATCCAAGGTGTAGACCTATCATTTTCCCATCCCCCTTCTAGGTGCGGATCCATCTACTTGAAGGTAAGGGTGCAAAAATTTTAGACCTACATTCTTTGGTGAACACGACATGAAACACATTAAAAATATTTTGAAAACAAAAAAAATATATAGAGAACTTAAAATTTTAGATCACTTGACTTATCAATCCATTAGATGGTATATTACAATAGAAGATGTGGTGTTTTGATTAATGTTTGTGTTCAACTAGCAACCATAGAAATTTCTACTCTAGTTAGAGGTCCTAGATTTAGATCTCAAGCACATTGGGATGAATTGGATAGAAGGTTAACTATTATTGACTCCAAAGCACCCGAACTTAGACAAATCAAGAGGTTTGATTTAGACAGAATCTTGGATTTCGATAACTTATCCTTCTATCATGAACTTCAGAGAGCTTGCCATAGATGGCTAGCAGATAAATGAGCAATCATTTCCTCTGACATATACACCTTTGAAGATTATCTTGAAAATTTTGTGGTAGTACATAAATTTCTATCCCGTATAGAAGACCAAGAGGTTGTATTGACTAATAGAAGAAGATTCAGCAGAGTTCCTAGGGCAGTCTTATACCGAGAATATTGTCACGAACTCTATTTTTATGTGTCTAATTCTAAATTTGATCATATCATTGTAGCACATTTTATCCAATTTTTGAAAGACAACTTTCAATTTGAAGAAGAGCATTACATGACACCTGATGAACTTGAACCCATCAATGATATTTATAAGTTGTTTCTGGAGATCTAGGTTATAATATTTATAATACTTATATTATAATATTTTGTATTTCTTTTTTTCCTTTAATTTCTACAAATTAAAGCTATAAAAGGGTGTGATCATACCAGAATTAGTGCACCGAATCCCATCAGAACTCCGTAGTTAAGCATTCTTGGGTCGGAGTAGTACTGGGATGGGTGACCTCATGGGAAGTCTAGGTGTTGCACCTTTTAAAAAAAATCTGCTTGTTGTGGTGCAGAGGTAAATGCCCTGGGTGCTGGTAGAGGCCGACCCAAGTTCCATTCCCCTTGTCTCCATCCTGCAGATATATGGTATAGTTAGGAATGTCCTATGTGTTGATAGAGGTCGACAAGGCTCCATTCCTCCTATGCTCAACATGTTGAAAGTGGCACCCCGAAAGGGGTGTTTTCCACTATAAATTAATTTTTTACCCAGGTGTTGTAGGTGAGTTGGAGATGAGAGGGCAATCCTCCAAGGGAGGTCCTAGGTTCGAATATCCACCCTACCAAAAAGTTTAATTGGGTACCCAAAATCCAATTGATAATGTTGGTGCGGGCAGGGCTAGGTGCGACCCCCGAGTGACTTTGACGGTGTTTAACCCCTTGTTCGTGGTCTCTCAGACCAAGGCAGATCCGCAAGGGGTTTTTCGCTAAAAAAAACTATAAAAATATTTTAAAAAAAACATACATATACATTATATTATTAGGTATATATAAAATATATACCTCCTTAAATTCCATCGCATATATATAAGAACATATATATTTGCAAAAATTCAAATCTATCATAATGCCTAAACTAAGGAGTGGTAAACAAATAGATGATGAGTGGGTGGAACAACCACCTACTCAAAATCCCCCTCTTGAAGAACAAGATCAAGATGAAGGTGCTCATGACCACCATGATGGGAGTCTTGATGAAGACTATGAACAAGAAGAAATAAATAGAGAAGATGAAACTGGATAACCTAAGGTGACTCCAGAAGGAACTATTAACTTTAAATCTATGGAACACCTTCTAAAATTTGTAAAAACCAACATTGAGAATTTCAACCTAGCAGTATTAGCAGATAAAGCTAGAATTATTGAAACACAGGCCACTTTAGAAAACGTATTTCAAATGCATACAAACCCTCTTTCATTCATAGATCAATAAAATGACCAAGTAGGACCATCAAATGCAAATATGGCATCCCTGATTCAAAACATTCAACAACATCAAACAACCCAAAATTCTAAAGTGCCTGTCAATAAACCAAAGAATAATCCTTCACATCAGAGACCATCATTTACCACTTTATTCTCTCAAGCTATTAATCAACAAATTTCAAAACAATAGAAACTTAAACGGAAACCAAATACCAACTATCAACATCAAAAGGTTTAACAGAACACTGTCCCACATCCACTTCATAACACCCTTCCTAGTAATGCTTTGCATAATAGTAATTTGGCATCGAATCCTTATGTCACCCCTTCATACACTCAAAGAACCAATACCATAATGCAACCGAATTAGTATGGTGGACAATCTAGTAATCTTGAAACCATAGTGAAACAATTAGTTTCTCGCATGGACCAGATAGACCCCTACCGTCCCTCATATAACTATCGAGAGATGTGTAGTCAACCTTTGGATCCCATAGTGGTTGCCCAACCTTATCCTAAGCATTTTCCTATGCATGTTCTCCCTATATATAAAGGAACCGAAGATCCCATAGAGCATATTCGTATGTTTAGAATAGCATGTCATGATATATCTCATGATGATTTGCTATTGCTAAATATGTTCTCAAAAATCTTGGGAGGCATGGCATTGGAATGGTATTATCAATTGCCTACCAATTCTTTGAGAAATTTTGAAGAAACAACTGAATCATTTGTCCACCAATTTAGTGCCTACATAGAGAGGCATGTGACAATTAAGGATTTGTACAACTTGAAACAAGGCAAATATGAATGCTTTACCGATTTCCTAGCAAGATGGAGATAGATGCTAGGGAAATTACACTTTGCATTACCCCATAGAGAGATGTTGGACATTTTTATCAATAACTTGCAAGAACAATTGTCCTATGAGCTTTCAACTGCTACATTGACAACCTTCAATCAGGCTATAGACTTAGCACGAAGATTTGAATATGCCCTCATTAGAAGAGGCCAATTTAATAAGAAGGATGATGATAAGGCATCTAAAAATCAATATAAGAATAAGCAGGTTGTGGGTGATGGAGTCACCGATAGTAGAAATACTGTGAATGTTAATGCTACAAAAACTGTAGAGAAGTTTGTATTGAAGGCTCCTGATAGACCTCTGAGAGAATTTACTAGGTTAAATCAACCTTTATCCACTATCTTGCCACAGTTATTAGAAAGAGGTCTAATACAATTACCTAATATTCTGAAACCTGATACAACCATACCTGGATATAGAGCTGACCTACATTGTGATTTCCATAGAGGACCTGGACATTCAACAAATTCTTGCAAGAGATTAAAACATAAAATACAAGACTTGATTGATAACAATGAAATGGAAGTACAAAATTTCCAACCAAAACAAAATGCTCCAAACAATGCTCAGAAAGATACACAACAAAATCAGAATCAGAATGTAAATCAAACATTGGATATTTTTCAACATCCTTTACCCAAACACGGTAAAGAAGTGGCTAATCAAGTCGAGCATCATAATGTTCCCCATCCAACCCGATATGTGGGAACCATTAGTGGACATGTACCTTCTCAAGACTTTGAGATATTTGGGACAACATTATCTGTGGTCACCACTAGACCCATACATAACATTCCAACAACATATCCAAGTGATACAGATTCTAAAATAGAAAGTGACCTAGATATTACATCCAAACAATCAAATAGCTCTGAAGATGAGTCAGAACCTATTCTCCCTATCATAGCTCATATGGTTCCAGAGGAACCATTTCCAAGAAGGGTCATGACACGACCATCCTCACAACAAATCCTCCCTAATGAGCAAGCCATAAATGCTAGACCACGACCCATTCACCATGCACACAATAATATTGTGGGTACCATCGGAGCCGTTACTAGACAACAGGCCCAAAATTCTCAACAAGATCAAAATCATAATGATAAGTCAGCCCCATTTGTTTTGAAGGTTCCTAGTAAAGGAAATAATGCATCAAATGCTCAACCCAAACCCCCTTATGATATCAATGAACAACTTTCTAATATTACAACAAGGATTTCTCTCTTAGACCTTCTAAGATCATCTCCCACACATAGGGAAGAGTTAATGCGTACATTAAGTCAGATGATGGTACCACAAGACATACAACCTGAAGCTATGGCAAATACTATTATACCTTGTGAAGTTGATTGTATTGACTTTCATGATAAAGATATCCCACTTCATAGTTTACATAAAGACAATCCCTTGTACATTACTGCATTAATCGGAGATGTAGCTGTCAAAAGAGTTTTAATTGATAATGGTTCATCCCTAAATATTTGTACTTTTGACTTTTACCAGAGATTTAGATTTAGAAGTGATGAGATGAAGAGAACATATATGATCATAAAAGCCTTTAATGATGAAATACAAGAAACATGTGGAGTTATTACAATTCCATTGCAGGTTGGTCCGAGAACTTTGGATACGACCATGTTTATTGTACATTGCCCTGCATCGTACAATATACTTTTGGGTCGCCCTTGGATCAATGCAATGCGAGTTGTACCCTCTACCTTACACCAATGTGTCAAATTCGAATTCAAGAATCAATTGGTCACCATTCATGGTGATCCTAGACCATTTGATATGTGCGCTTTGGTAGAACCTATTGGGATTCAATTTTGCCCCGCATTATCTTCTACTCATCCTAATTCTACCTTTCCTTCTAAACGTGTGAAACTTACACCTAAGATATCATCTCCTCCATCTACACCTATTACATCTCCATCTCCTCAGCCTTCTCCTAAGGAATCTCCACCAAAATCTACATCTAATACTAGTCCCACGATAACTCCTCTTTGTTCTACCCCTACACCATCTGAATCCATAGTAATTCCACCTATTACAACCTCTATTCCATCCACATCTACCAAATTTGTGTTTTCTGCATCTAAAGCCGTAGAAGAGGCTCCTTCTACCTCATATGCTTTGTCTGATGAACTATTACCTGATTTGTCCAAAATCCTCATAACATCAGAAGAAACATATTTTTCCATACAAGATTCCCTTGCCTTAAACAAATTACCACCATCTCCTCACACTTTGGGCTTGCCACAACCTATGGGAAGTATTTACCAAGTCGGGAGTTGTGCCTTCATTTATAAGGGATATGATTGGGGTAGAATACCTAGAAATATTAAAACCAATTATGATGGATATGCTCAATGTTATTTTACCGATAAATATATCAAAGCTAAACCTATAATGCTTAAATTAGGATATGAAGGGAAAGGTTTGGGACCTTTCCATAATGGCATGAAAGAACCTTTTGAGGTCGAAGCATGGCCTGCCCGATGCGGTATAGGCCTATTTTCTAGTAAGTGTCAACCATTTCCATTTGAGGATGATGATCACTTAATACCCTATCAAGATTATTTAGATGAACAAGAGATCCTTAAGTCTATGGGTAAGTTATTTTCTTGTAATATGTTGTCTATAGCTTACCCCGAAATGATTGTTGAGTCGGACGAACAATTAGAGGGTGACATTTTCCATGATATTTCCATTGGAGAATTATTGCATAATGGCTTTTATTTTGATGGGTCTATACCACCTATAGCTCATCTTGAGGCCACAACCCCTCAAGAGGAATTATCTAAGTTGACCTTAGAAGAATTACAAGAACTGGGTGTGTCACCCACCCCTCCTAATTTTGAAAGAGACTTACATATGGAAGTGGAAAGTGTCATAAAAGTTAATATTGGAACAGAAGATAATTCTCACATAGTCAACATTGGATCAGAATTAAATGAAGAAAAACAAAACAAATACACTGCATTTCTTACAGAATATAGTGATGTTTTTGCTTGGACATACGCATATATGTCTGGTTTAGACTCTTCTGTAGTTATGCATCATCTAGTAGTACGACCGGATGCGAAACCAGTTAAACAAAAACTTAGAAAAATGCATCCTAAGGTTGCCCTACTAGTCAAAGGTGAGTTAGAAAAACTCCTAAATGTTACATTCATTCAAGCCATTGATTATGCTGATTGGATTTCTAATGTTGTCCCTATAACTAAAAAAGAAGCAACCAAGATTAGGGTTTGTACAGACTTTAGAGACATCAACGTTGCATGTCCTAAAGATGATTTCCCTCTTCCTAATATGGATCAGATCATTGATTTTACTATTGGAAGTGGGATGCTATCCCTTATGGATGGATTCTCAGGTTATAATCAGATCAGGATAGCTCCTGAAGACCAAGCTAAAACAACTTTTATCACCCCTTGGGGAACCTTTTGTTGGAAAGTAATGCCATTCGGATTAAAGAATGCAGGTGCAACCTATCAACGAGCTATGACTTACATTTTTCATGATATGATGTATGATATTTTGCATGATTATGTGGATGATATTATAGCCTGTTCTGCTGAAGAAGATGAACATTTAGATGATTTGAGAAAAGTATTTGATCGGTTAAGAGAATACCATATCCGTTTAAACCCAATAAAATGTATATTTGGAGTTAAGTCAGGTAAATTGTTGGGGGTTATTGTTTCTTTGCACGGCATAGAAATTGACCCTCTTAAAATTCAGGCTATCATTGATATGCCAGCTCCTAAAAACATATCTGAGTTACGAAGTTTACAAGGTAAACTTCAAGCTATCCGTCATTTCATTGATAAGTTGGCGGACAAAACTGGACCTTTTCTCAAATTTCTTAAGAAAAATATCCTCTTTCAATGGGATGATGAATGTAAAGAAGCCTTTGAACAAATAAAACAATATATTTTAAGTCCTCCTGTGCTTGCGCCTCCCAAAACTGATCGTCCTTTCATCTTGTATATTTTTGCTTCAGAATTTGCCTTAGGAGCTATGTTAGCTCAACTTGATAATGAGAAGAAAGAACGAGCAAATTATTATATTAGCAGAACATTAATAAGTTATGAAACTCGTTATACATCACTAGAAAAGTTATGTTTGGCAGTTGTATTTTCTATGTAGAAATTGCGCCATTATATGCTTAGTCAAAAGACATATGTCATTGCCAAATCTGATCCCCTGAGGTATCTCATGAGCCGACCTTATCTATCCGATCGCACAACTAAGTGGGTTCTTGCTCTGAGTGAGTTTGAGCTCGCATTCATAGGTCAAAAATCCATTAAGGGTCAAATCATAGCAGACCAATTAGTTGTTGCACCCTTAGAAGCCACTCATCCCCTCATCATTGAGTTTCCTGATGAATGCCTCAACCTAGAGGAGGATCATTCGAAACAATGGTCTTTATATTTTGATGGAGCCCGATGCATGAGTGGGGCTGGTGTAGGTATTATTTTAATATCCCCTCAGAAGCACCTTATACCATTATCTTTTAAATTAACATTTGCTTGCACAAATAATACTGTCGAATATGAGGCTCTAATCCTTGGATTGCGAGCCACTTTAGCACTAAAAATTAAAGACTTATTAGTTTTTGGTGATTCTCAATTAGTGATAAATCAAATTAATGATGTTTATCAGACCCGAGATGATAAAATTCACCCATATAAAGCCTATGTATTACAATTGTTGTCCTTGTTTGATAAGGTCACCTTAGAAGCTATTCCTAGAACTAGTAACCGTGTTGTTGATGCTATGGTTGCAGCCGCCTCCTTATTACCCTTGGAGTTGGATGATGATTATGCTACTATCATTATTCACCGACTCCAGGAACCTGCTTCCGCAAAATCCTATTTAGAGCCATTGGATATATTTCTAATCAACGAAATTACTCCTGAACCATGGTACATCGACATCCTTAATTTTCTCCAGATGGGAACTTTCCCTGAAACCTTCAATAGAAACCAACACCGGTTATTACGTAAGCGAGCAGTTCGCTTCATAATAGTTGGCAATACTTTGTATAGGAGATCCTTTGAAGGTATCTTATTACGATGTTTAAATCTAGATGAATCTAGAAGAGCTTTAAGTGAAGCCCATGACGGATCTTGTGGAGGACACTTTAGTGGTAGTGCCATAGCTAAGAAACTCCTTAGAATAGGATATTTTTGGCCTACCATGGAAAAGGATGCACATGATTACGTGCGCCATTGCGACAAGTGCCAGAAGCATGCTGACCTTGTCCACGCTCCTACTCAAGAACTCCAAGCTATTTCATCTCCTTGGCCCTTCTCTAAATGGGGTTTAGACATCATTGGAAAAATCAATCCTATATCATCTGATGGTCACAAATTCATCATAACAACAATTGAATACTTCACAAAGTGGGTAGAAGCTATACCTTTAGCTTCTTGCATGGGAACCCAAGTTTCAAAATTTATTTTCAATCAAATCATTTGTAGGTTTGGGATTCCTTCAAATCTCATCTCAGATAATGGAACTTGTTTCAAAAATAAATATGTTAAAAAATTATGTCAAAAATATAAAATTCAACATCGTTGGTCCACTCCCTATTATCCTCGGGGTAATGGCCAAGCTGAAGCATCAAATAAAACCTTAATTAAAATTCTCAAAATATTAGTTAACAAATCAGGCCGTGACTGGCATATGCAATTATATCCTGCCTTGTGGGCTTATCGCACCAGTGTTCGTACTCCCACAGGCGCTTCACCTTTTGTTTTGGTTTACGGTGCTGAAGTTGTCTTTCCTTTCGAGCTAGAAGTTCCTTCTTTGGCTCTGCTACTTCAAGATACTAAAGTAGGAGATGAATATCATGCTGGCAGATTCAATCAGCTGGAGCTTCTAGATGAGAAGCGCATCAATGCTCTGGAACATCTTCGTGCCTATCAAAACAAGCTCAAAAGAGCATATTCAAAGAAAGTGCATAACCGATATTTTGAAGTCGGTGATCTAGTCTTAAAAGAAAATCAAAAGAATACTAATGCAACTAAAGATAATAAAGGCAAATTTCAGCCCAATTGGCTTGGACCATACATCATCACTGCTAAATTTGGATCGGGTGCATATCGATTGGCAACCTTGGATGGAAAATATCTCAAGGAACCCATGAACATTATGCATCTTAAACGATATTATGCTTAAAAACAAAATGACTCATCATTGTACATAATTGTATATGTTTTCTCATTTCAGAAATTCATATAAAAACTTCAAAACCATCAAAAACATTTACATTGCATAGCTTTTCTCATTTCAAGCAATTTACATAATAATTCAAAATCAAACAAAAATAAAAAATCATTAAAACTATCAAAAACATGTTCATTTACATTACCAAAGTTGAAATTTTGTAGTTATATTTTCCTTTGTTTTGGATGAATTTAAAAGTTATCTTGGACCATGCACTTTAAATCCACATGAATAAATATTTTTGATCTTAGCATTATGACTATAAATCTCTCTTATATCGAAGCACTATTGCAATAACTAATATTTTGAGTTTTGGGAACTGATCTCGCTATTTATTTGAATCAAATCCACTTTTACATATTAAAATGATTTGTTGCAAATTCGGAAAACAATACTACACAGTAGTTGTGGTCTCTTAAGTGAAAAGTTTTCCCTGCTATCCTATCATGTGCATGGTCTAGAATATTTGAGAATTGGCAAAAGGACAAGCTCACCCCTACCCGGAATAAAAATCCCTTGCTCCACATCTAAGTTGAGCAAGTATCCCTAGAATAGAAAAAAAAAGAAGAAGAAAAAAAAAAGAGCAATGTTCAAAATACAAAAAGAAATCCAAGCAATATCCAAGAAATATCAAATATCAAAGTCAAAAATCCAAAAAAATCAGAAAAAGCAAGAAAAGAGAAAAAGAAAAGCAATAAAATCCCCCCTACCCTTTGAAAAGAAAAGAAGGGTGAATGAGCTTGAATCCTTGGAATTCTCAATTATTCAAAAACTGTGAGGTAAACCCCATAACAGGTGATTTGTGCCCAACTTGCTTGGCCTTGGGTAACTCCTTCTCGCGTGGTGACACGTCTATCACATTAGCGACCTTCTTTTGTATAGACCTATGTTAGCTTGTGGATTAGCTAACTTTTGATGACCTAACTTACATAGTAGTTTGGTACGGTTACATGCACAAAAATCATGGTTAATGAATCTTCAATCGCACACACATTGGTTCATTCAAATTGCTTGCATCAAAATACCTTACTCAAAATCGGTAAATGAACACTACAAAGCACACACAGTTGATCTTTGGGAGATTTTGTGTCATTATGTTAAATCAAAATGGGTAATGAACTCACATTTGCACACACTGGTTCTGGATAAATTTAAATTTCTCTTTGAAATAAATTAAAATATGATTTTGAAATTTCTAAAAAAAAAAAAAAGGTATCCATTATTTTTCGCAAAATAGTTATTGCTTACAAAAACATTGACTTCATTATGATGGCATCATTTTCAAGAAATTATAAATTCAAAATTTTCATACTTGCGAATTTTGCCTAGTGTAAGTCAATTTCACGATCTCTTAAACTTTAATTTTATTTTTTATCAAAATATTTCAAAATCTTGCAATAAAATCTTACAATCAAAATCTTTACTTTCACGATGATGGTATAATTCCTAACCAATTTGGAATTTTATGCCTAGCGCAAGTCATATTTACATAATTTTATACCCATCGTAAAAATTATCAAATAAAACATCATATTTTCTTCCATCATGATTTTTCGCGATGATGGTATAATTCCGCACTTTGGAATTCTATGCCTAGCGCAAGTCATCATTTTAATTTTTGTGTGTCCACAAGCGTTTTATAAACTTATAAAAATATGTGACTTAATTATTCTTTGCAAACACATGCTTCATCGAAAAATGAAATTTTCATACCATTTTATCATTTCGATTTTTGATTCCTAAGTACACATTAAATTGCCCATCACACTTAGGAATTCTATACTTACACACAAATCATTCTCTCATGTTTTCTTGCTTAAATTTATTTGAAATCCTGTTCTAAAACAACATCAAAACATCATTATTTTTTCATCACCAAAAGCCTTAAGAATTACTCTTAAGCAAAACCAACTACTTTTGCAATACTACCCATAACAGGATCAGCTTAATGACCTAGCGAGCGGCGACTCCATCAAATGGTCATGTCACAGCATCTACATCCTTCGTGGTTTATTGTTAAAAGTTTTTTTTTTCTATTTTCATTTTCATCCACACATTTGTTGTCACAAACACATTTTTCATTTAATTTTATAGCATGAGAAAACCATAAACATTTCATGACATGCAATCATATGAAAACATAAATTCACAAAGCATCATTACGAACATAAGTCACATGACAAAAACATATATCTACATATATATCATCATCAAAATATATACATCCATCATATCGATTGGTATGCCACAATACATGACTCGACATACTCAATCATCGTACAAAATCTACAAATATATATATATATACACCTCATCTATCTATCTCCTAGAGCCTCTCGAGCTCTCCGCCTCATCTCCTCCACCTCCAGGAGCTGGAGGAGGTGGTCCCATAAATGCATCTATAGTCTGTGTCCTCGAAGTCATCCTCGATGAAGTCCTAGATGACGATCCAACCCGAATAGGTCCTGCTATGTCTGCAGGCAAATCCTCTCTATGGCCCTCGAGGGCCAATGCGTAGTACATCCCATGATAAAATGTGATCTATGCCATCGACCGTGCCAACTCGGAGGCCCTAGCTCCTCCTCCTCTCTCCCTGAGCCGTAGGACCTCTACCTGTAGACTCTGTATCTGTCCTCGTAGTGTAGTGTCCATCGCCTGGAGACCCTGCACCTGCCTCCGTAGTGTGGCATTCTCTACCCAAAGAGCTGCCATCTCACTACTCTCTCCTACCTCCACACCCTTGCCCTTATCGGGTGAAGGAGACCTATCTACCTATGGAGGAGAATATCTCTCCCTCCTCTGCTCTCGCCTCTACCTCTCCCTAGACTATGTCTGTCGAGCACCCATGGACACCACATGTCCACCCCGCATCCTAACCCTCCTCTGTGTAGAAGGTGCCCGTCCTCTCTATCTGCTCTCTCCCTGAGATGTAGCCTGTCACTATTGTACAATCCATCGCACAACCACGTGTACAGGTCCCCTCACCCTCGTCAAACGTGGAGGGTGAATAGTGGCATACCACGCATCATAACCCATGGTAACCCCTGCGTCATCCCCATCTATTGGCTGGATGGGGGCATCATCCTCATTGTGGCTCATGAAATACCGCATGTTTGGGACCCCACTCAATGTTGTGGCATCCCGCACCATCCTTGAAAACTCGTAATCCCTCATCACCGGGATCCCCTACTGGAGCCCAAACTGATGGAGGACTCGATCATACCGGTGGAGCTCTACCTCACCCCACTCCAATCTCATCCAAATGACTCACCTGATGCGAGCCAGCTCATACCCATCCTTTGGCCACCCTGGAAGCTCTCTCCATGGCCTCCAAGTAATCTGGTCTAGAGTCAAATCATCTATCAACCTACGAGAGGTAGGTAAATCAGGCTCTCCTCTGTGAGCCTCTCTGTAGCCACCAGTAGAACACCCTGGGCCTCTCCTGGTCAACCCCTATCAATGGTAGCCCCATAGGTCACCTCACTGCGATGTGCTCCCAGCACCAGACCTAGAGGAGCGAAGTCAACACCACACATTTGCCTCTCTTGTACACGATCCCATGGAGGATCCTATACAAGCGGCATAGAACATACGACCCCCAAGAAAATTGGTATTTGTGCTCTCTCATGTCACAGATGACATCTGCAAGTAGCCATGGTACTCTGCATCCACTCTGGTGGCATAGCAATAAGCCACCTACCACCCCAGCCAACACCTTAGTCAAGGTGGATACTCCATCTGTATGTCTCAAAGTCTCGATGTTCACTCCACCCTTCTCCAGGATGAAGCTAGCATCGCCAGTCAATCTCAGCATCGCTCGACCACAACTGGTCGAAGCAGCAATAAATCTGCCCTGGATGGGGATTCACAAAATCCTCCATACATCCTCCAAAGTGGGAGTCATCTCCCCTATCGGTAGTCGAAAGCAAGATGACCCCGGATACCATCTCTCTGCTAGGGCTGTCAATAGCCCCATATCTATAGGCACCTGTGGCATCTCTGCCACATGTTGTAGTCCCACTGCCCCTAAAGTATCCCTCTCTATCGGGGTCAGTGTGGCAAAATCATCTCTTAACCCGCCATATTTCCACTCCTGAATTTTTAGCAATTCCTTCTGCAAAAAAAACAACAAAAATCAATAATTAGTACATCATAAAACAATCAATAACATCAACAAATTAAAAATCGCCTAACAATTTTTTGATATCATCCATTATTGGATGATATCGTTCCTAATTTCATGAGATCGTCCTTGTTTCGACGAAATCGTCTCACCCTATACGATTCGGCCCTAACAGCCGAATCGTCCCAAATTGGATGTAACCGTCCCAAATTCGTCAAGATCATTTGGTACGATCTTGCTGAAATTGGGATGATTTTGTCGAAATCGAGACGATCTCGTCTCGACTTCATCAATGCAGTGAAATACGGCCATGGTGCCCTAAAATCCAACAAAAATTCAATCTAAACATAAAAATTTAAAGCTAATTTTTTTTAGAAAATATTAGAAACCTTACCCGCATCCCTCGTCGCACTGTCGTCGCTCGATGCTCGGTCTCCACCATTTCTCCGGCCTTAGAGCTCTGGAATGGTAACAGTGAAAATAAAAATGAAATTAGGTTTTACCCTATTTTCTAAAAATATATATATTAAAAATGCACTTTTTTAACTCTTCCACGTTTTTACCAAACGTCCGATTTGGTTAAAAACCCGAGGGGGCACCACAGTCATCAGTTGTACGATTCGACTTAGAATCGTCACCTAAAAATTGGAATAAATTTTTTCTTTCTCGTAAAGCATGCCAATCTCTTCTTTAACGCATTTTCTGTAGAAAATTCGCTAAAGAGGGGGCAAAATGTAACACCCTAAAATTGACACAATTTAATTTACCCTAAGGTAATAATTCGAAAATCAACCGTAAAACCACCTTTTAACCACCCGCCTCATTTTTTGTGCCAAATATAGAGGCAGTTATGGTAGTTGGACGATATCGTCATCGATTTGATGATATCATCCCTAATTGGATGAGATCATCTAGAACCGAACGTCCAGACGATTTCATTCAAAAACCAAATTTTCATAATTGGAAACAGTTCCAACTCCCATTCCCAGCTTAGCAGAAGCGTGTCTGCATCGTTGGAGGATGTTCCGCTGGAGATCTCCCAGATTGGGATGACTCCTAACCTCCTAACTCCCCCCTCAATCCTATTTAAACCTTGATTTCCATTAAACCCACCCTGGCTGATCGATTTCCTGCAACCCAAGCTCCATACCCTGTTAGAACATCTTGAAATTCGATTATTCGCATAAGTTTTCCAGATCCATTTGCAAGTTTTCATTTTGCATCAGTCGGAGGAAGCTTGGATCATCGCAGGCGATCCTGTTCAAATTAGAGATGATCTCGTCTCTATTGGAGATGATCCGGTACCATTTCAGGCGATCTTGATTGTACTCCTCTTGGGGGCAATCAAGATCCGAGGTTTGCATTTCCTAGTGATTCAATTAATCAATTTACATTAGTTTAGATCTTTATTCTGTATTGCATCTGGTGTTCACCTCATTCTTAATGACATTTTGCATTTAGGATCAATTCCACTTAAAACATAAGGGCATTTCGTTATTTCAGATTTTATCGGATTTTTTGGGATCAATTAAGCATTCAGTTAATGTTTTTATCCTTTTAAATAGTATTTTGCATTGTATTTTCCTTTGTTTTGGCATCTATCTGTTATGTTGCAGGTTTCTGATGAAATCGGTCAGGCGACTTCGTCTGATTTCAGATGATTTCGTTCGATTTCGGATGAATCTGTGCAATTACAGATGAACCTACAAAATTGCAGGTGATTCTGTCCAATTGCAGATGAATTTGCAGAATTAGAGATGATCTGGACTGCTTCAAAAAGTCGAACCTTCATCAGACATCCGAAACCGGGTAAGATCTTTCCTTTTCCTTTCAAGCATTGCATTTAGAGTTTATTTTTGTTTTCTATCTGCATATAAATCACAATTTGCATATAGAATAGTTTAGCTTCATTCTAGCCAACCTAGGTATTTGAAGTGTTTTTAAACTAAAACGAATACATCCAATTCATTCCTAGCCTAGGCACGGAAGCTGCTCCAAAATGCTTCCTGGTGAACCCACCATCCGTCGACAAATCACCAAAGAGGGCACGATTCAAAGTGTCTCTCCATCCGAGGTGTAGACCTATCCTTTTCCCATCCCCCTTTCGGGCATGGATCCATCTGCCTGAAGGTAAGGGTGCAAAAATTTTAGACCTACAAGAAGAATGTACATCCTTTGGAAAAAGTGAAGGAAAGCAAGAACACTTATTCCTAGGTATTGAAGTTAAAGAAGAAGATGTGCCTATTGAAGAAAGACATGAAGATCTTGCCATAGCCATTGAGAAAGTAGATAGGTACAAGAAAGGTCTAAGGATACTAAAATGCTTCATATGTGGAGAATTTGGGCATATAGATGATGATTGCACATACTACATCAATTACAACAAGGAAAGTGTATTTGAAAAGGAATACAACAGTTCTAGTGATAATTCCAGCAGTAGTGAAAACAAAGAAGTCTCATTTTTGGTAATAGAAAAGGAAGAGGATGAACCAAGTAAACATAGATAAGAAATCAAAATGCTAAAAGAAGAATATAGGAATTTTGAAAACAATATTCGAACAGATCTCAAAATCAGAGAAGAACTACTTCAAACAATCAATAATCTCAAAGAAGAGCTTCAAAATGCAAAAATGATAGAAGAAAGGATGAATGAAGAACTAAGGGTAACCACGACAAGACATGATACATTAGATGAAAATATTCAAAAAGGAGTGGAAACTTATTTTAAGGTTGTATCTTACTTCCAAGAAAATTCATACTCAAAAGGAAAGGAAGTTCTAAAATATGAAAGCAAGGAAGCACCTGAAATTTGTGAGGAAAGTTCCTAAGTTCCTATGGCTCCAAATATTATGTCTGGTTCTTACTTTGAGATAGGTGAATCAAGCTCAAAGGAAAAAGAAATTTTTGAAGAGAAAGACACAGAAGAAACTAAGGAAGAGGTTTTAGATGCTACAAAGAAGGTTCAAGAATGCAATGCACAAGTTGAAGATGATCATAAGGATAATGGTCAAGAAAGGTATGAGGAACCAAGGCATGAACAAAGAGCTTTTGAAGGACATTGTTTTTCTTATAATGGATTTGGACACAGGGCTATACATTACAGCATTAGTGGATCAAAGAAGTTTGATTTTGCTAGAAGGAACTTCAAAGGAAGAAGGTGTGATTTTCAAGAACATTGCTTCTCATGTAACAGGATTGGTCATAAAGCATTTTAGTGCAAAGGAAATGAGAAACATGGTTTTGGTTTTAGAGCTACACATTTTAGAATTCATGGTCATAATGGTCATGAAAATAGAGCTTCACAATACAAGGTTCAGGAAAGGAATAAATATTGAAATTACTTCAAGAAAGAATTCAGGACATGGGCACCAACCAAAGGCTACAATATCAAATGTTTTAATTGCAATAACTTTGGACATATTGCAAAATGGTGTAGGAATCAATTCCAAACAGGTTCAAGGCAAGAAGGTCAAACAGGTTCTAGACAAGAAGATCAAGTAATTCATTAAGAGAAGGATATCAAAAAAAACATGGAAGGAAGTTGATAGAGGAAAGAAACAAAGTGAGATGGGAGTAAAAGTACTCCCACCCCAAAATTAATCACCTTAAAAGAGAATGGGGTAAGGGGGCTAAGCTTAAGAGTCATATATTTTAGCCCCATAGGTGTCCCTTTTGCCATTGATGTCAAAGGGGGAGAGATTTGAGTTAGGGAGAGCAGCCTCCAAAGAGAGCATTGAGTTAGGGGGAGCAGCCTCCAAAGAGAGTATTGAGTTAGGGGGAGCATCCTCCATAGAGAGTATTGAATCAGGGGGAGCAACTTTTATTCTCAAAGATGGTTTTTGTAGTGATTGTGGTGTTTGCATTAGAGGTGTTGCCATCAATGACAAAGGGGGAGATTGTTGGAAATTTGAGTTAATTTGAGGCATTTTATGTTGTCATTGATGTCACATGGATCATTGATGTCACATGGATCACATTTGGTTTTGGTGGCCAAAATATTTCATAAATAAGCATTTATGATATTTTGGAAAGCATGGCTATTTACAAGGTTTTTATGAAAACCAAGGCAGGCAAAATAAAAGGTTTTATTTAAAACCATGGTGGGCTTATGTGGAAAGGGCTTTTCTTAAAAGCCAAGGTGGAATTTTGTTTCATCGAAAAAGGACCT
This sequence comes from Wollemia nobilis, assembly GCA_028583015.1. Lineage (NCBI taxonomy): Eukaryota > Viridiplantae > Streptophyta > Pinopsida > Araucariales > Araucariaceae > Wollemia > Wollemia nobilis. The sequence continues at coordinate 1,104,493 of JAQPPZ010002662.1, forward strand.
CCGGTGATGAAGATATTAAAGTTTAAAGTTTAAGTTTAAATTAATGGAGGGCCGACCTATGTGCAATTAATGGAGGTTGGCATATATATATATGTAAAGGTTTCAATTTATTTTGGAAAGGGGGCATATTATATATCGTCGAAAAGCTTATTTCGAGGGCTATTTGACTAACTTATTTAGAAGGAGAAATAAGGTGTGTGTAAAGAGATATTTCTGATTTTGCAAAGGGGTTCCAAAAGTGAAGTTTGCCTTGTTCTTTTTCAAGAGGATTAATTCTTTCATGAGGTGACAAGGTATGCAATATTGTGATTTATTTTATTTTATGGTATAAGTGGTTTTGGGAGTGAAAAGGTTATGCAATGTTTTGATTTATTTTATTTTATGGTACAAGTGGTTTTAGGAGAGATAAGGAAGTTGTGCAATTAAAGGCCTTGGTGATGATTATTGAAAAGTGGAGTAATGTTGATTATTTTGTGATCTACTAACCCTTGTGAAGATTGGCAAAAGAATTTTGTGATTGTGGCAGATTTACAAAGAGGTTTTTTCATCTTCATAAAAGGTATGGGCACATTCTCCTATTGATTGTTTATGGTGGTTGATTTCTGAAATATCATTGGAGGGAAAAGGATTGTTTGTGGTTTCCTTTTCGAAAGTGGTTGGTTGAATGCTTCAAGGTTTTCTGAATTGAGAGTTGTGTCTAAACCTTGTTTGATAAGCATAGTTGTTGAAGCCCATTGGTTGTGAAAGAACTTGAGTTAGAAAAGAACATGAGTATCATTGTTATGTGAGATTTGTGGTTGAGCATTGTTGGAAACATTTGAGTTGGTTGATACATACTTGGACTAGGGTTGTGTGAGAAAGAGTTGTCCCTTGTGATGATTGGTTGAGTTGAGTTGATTGAGCCTAGTCAAGTGATGTGTGAAGTGATTGTTCAAGTTCTATGAAACAAACTATTCCATCATTCTATGTTGAGTTGAGATTAAGGTTAGAACATATTGAGTCTCTAACAATTCTCTTTATGGTTCTATAAGGACTTGAATTGAGTTGAGGTTGATTTGAGTTGAGAGTGAGATTAGAACATATTGAGTCTCTAACAATTCTCTTTATGCTTCTATGAGTTGATTTGAGTTGAGTTGAGATTGATTTGGGTTGAGAGTGAGTTTAGAACATATTGAGTCTCTAACAATTCTCTTTATGCTTCTATGAGTTGAGTTGAGATTGATTTGGGTTGAGAGTGAGATTAGAACATATTGAGTCTCTAACAATTCTCTTTATGCTTCTATGAAGTTAATTTGAGTTGAGATTGCCATTCATTGTTGAGTTCATTTTGAGTACTACTTGAGCATGATTGATTGAGCCTTTGAGAAGGCCTTTGGGATAGATTTGAGGATAGTGTTGGGACAGATTTGAGGATAGTGTTTGGACAAGTTCTTAGTGAGCTTGTTGGAGCAGATTTGGGCAAGTTCTTGGTGAGCTTGCTAGAGCAGATTTGGGCAAGTTCTTGGTGAGCTTGCTAGAGCAGATTTGGGCAAGTTCTTGGTGAGCTTGCTAGCATAGATTTGACAAGTTCTATGTGAGCTTGTTAAGCAGGTTCTATGTGAGCCTATTGAGCAGGTTCTTAGTGAGCCTATTGATAGAGCTTTGGAGGTGACAGAGTATAGAGGATAGAGTCTCAGTGGATAGAGATCCAATAGCCTAGCACAGTTGAAGATAGATCTGAGTGAGGAGTCTTCAAGTGGAGAGAGGTCCACCAATTAGTGCAGCAGAGAGACAGAGTCTTCTAGAAGATCACATAGCCAGAGTAGAAGGGGAAAGAGTTCTCCTATGGAAGAGATCCACGAACTTGAGATTAGGGGATCAACATCTCCTTTGGATAAAGATCCATAAACATTGTAATTGGGAGTGATTCCCAAAGATATTGATTGAGAAAGTTTTAGTAAAATATTTTCTCCGTGGAGTAGCCCACATTGGGTGAACCACGTAAATTGTGGTGTCTCTATTGTGTATGGTTTTTGTGCATTGCTTTGATTACTGCTATTGATATTGCTATCTTTACACAACATAATATTGAATTGGAAGAAAAAGTAAAAAGTGGTCTTATACTGTTCACCCCCCCTCTCAGTATAAGCTTGTGTTCTTCACTCCCATGACACCAAAGAATCATTATCCACAATCTGTTCAAAAGTATTTATGCCTTTAGAAGCCCACTTTTTAGCAGAACAACCTTGAATAAGAGCCAAAGGCTTCCCATTATGCATAAGGTTCCACCAAACAGAACCTTTAAGAGAAAGTAAATTAGTAACATTACCAACAACTTTACCAATTATTACTTTACCTCTAACCAATTCCCAGGCTTTCCATATACTACGAAAAACTGCTGAACCAACAGGTATAACAGGAAAATTGCCAAAAAGAATGTCTGTAATATGAAGCCTCTTCCAAAATTTTGCCTTTTTCGGAACAACATTAGAAATATTATGCCGAACAAGAACCTTCCATGGTTCATCACCTTCAAGATAGTTAATAATCCATTTTATTGACAAAGCAATGCCTTGTATTTTAAGATTTTTGAGACCCAACCCACCTTTCTTTTTATTCATAGTACACCATGCCCAATTCACTGCATGTCTCTTTTTAACCCCCTGACCATCAGACCAAAGAAATTGATGAATATACCTTTGTGTAGACACCAAAAAAGCACCAATCCGATTATGTGACAACAAGCATCGATCGCATTGACACACATAGCCCCTAGGGCAGCCCCCAGAGGTTAAATAGTGGTCCTAACCACTCCCATAGCAGTTTGGAGGGTCAAAGGTCAATTTGGCACCTTTTTGGAACTTTGCTCCCTACTCGTCCCACCCAAGAATGATTACAAACTGGTATTCGCCCCACCCAGGGATGATTATCAGCATTCACCCCTGGGTGGGGTGAATAGCAGGTTTGACTGGCAAAAAGTCAAACCTTGACAAGTCCACCAGTTAACTGTAGCTTCAGGCCATGCAATTGTGAGGAACGGCTTCAAATCAAGGAGAGAGACTTCAGTCGTGCATGTCTTTGATTTTGGAGGCCTCATGCAAGGAGACTCTAAATCAAGGAATAATATTTTCTCTCAAAATAGGACAAGAAACTCAAGTGGTGCCCTCGCATGCGCATTCAAAGAGAGAGACCCTAGGTCTATAAATTGGTGAGTCTTCTCACCCAAAAAAATAATAGAGAGGATATTTTGGAGCAACGAAGTGCTGCCAAATTACATCCTCACCCATCGATTATGCTTTTACATCCTTGATCTCTCTTTTGGAGGGAGGATATTGGGTGATTATTGGAAGCGCAATCTGGACCCAAACCCGAACATTTGTCCACAATATCCCACAAAATTTTTTGACACAACCCCATAAGATGTTTTGGAGCCATCCCAAGTGGATTGGTGCAAAAACAAAGTCCCAAATGATGGGCGTCCTGCCCCCGGGTGACCCTCCCAAACTGTTGCAGTCCTAATCACCCCGCCCCAGAGCGATTAGAAATATGTGGTAGATTTTATTTCTATTATTTTTTAATCTGATTCTATACCACTTAGATAGGTTGTCATTTAAATTTCACATTGTTTTGTGCATTTTTGATCATTTTTTTATCATTTCTCGTCTTTACTAACATGCAGGTAGCATCATCAAATTCCTAGTGATAGAGGCCAAATTGGGAAAATATGACCTTTTGGGTCTTCCCAAAATACCCCCAATCAGCTAAGCCCAAATTTGCAGGTGATTTGGAGCTTCCCATATGTGACATTTGGGACAGTGATTTTTGACACTTTGTTGTAGGTCTATTCGTCTTGCCCCAGAGCGAATACAAATCTGTGGTGAATTTTTTGACTGTTCCATTTGTAGTGTCTTCATTGTGATGTTTTTATTTCCTTGTAAAGTTTTTAGTTCATTTGGATCTATTTCAGTTATCATTTTATTTATATTTTGCATGTGCTAATTGAAGGCATGGGGATTGCATGTTTCATTTTATCTACAGGTGCTACTGACTATTTTTTGTTTCCTTGAACATAGGATCTGGACATTAGAGGAGGATCAAGGAGTCAAGATTCATCAACACAAGCGATGACGATTTTTGGTCCGCCCATTTTACATGTGGGCACGCGGAAGAAGGAATAGCATCCATGGGTGTAACAAGAACACATTTAACGCTCCTAGCCCCTGAAAAGGGAGGAGGTAAATTGTAACTGAGTTCTGAAACATATTAATAAAAAAATTTGTCTTCCATATTGGCTTTTTATGTGGTTTTGAGTCGTTCATGCCTCTTTCCTTTCATGCACTTTCAATTCATAGGATTTAGCGTTATCTTTTGTTTCGTTCGCATCGCATCTTGGATTTTCCTTTTTGTTTTTGTATCCTCGTGCTTTCAGTGGAGATCACAGTGGGACCTCTATCCCTTGATTTTAAGATTAAATTTTTGATCAAAATTTGCTTGTTTTTGCTTGCAAGTACCAAGTTTTCAAATGCTGGACTGTTGTTCGTTCCAGTCTATGATGAGTACAGAGTTGGAATTCGTCTTACCCAGGGATGAATGGACATTCACCCCACCCTGTGATGAATACAGTTCTATTATTCATTTCACCTAGGGACGAATAGCTCTTTGTGCAATTTCAAAACAAAAATTCAGAGACATCCGATTTGGGCAGAGAAGAGGTAGGGGTCCTAAACACCTTCTGTCATTTTTTTCTTTTTGTTTTCTGTTTTCTAGTTATTTGCTTGCATAGGAGAGTTTGAATGCTTTTTTTCTTCATTTATGCAAATTAAAAATAACCCCACACACCATGTGGTAATTTAAACAACAAGGAGTTAGTCGTAAAACCCCAACCCTTGATCAAGACCAACGGTGGATTTCATCACCACTTGGGCTTGAAATATTGCATACATAACCCCGATCGTGACTATTGCTAGACATAAATCCTGACGAAAGCTGACCAAGTGTAGCGGGGGTGATTCCTAGTGAATGAGGATAAGTCTTCTATTGTAGGTGTCATAAACATAGTGATTCTCCTTCTATACCGCCTATGTTCCATGTGCCATCTGCTCTCACGTACCAATAGTTTCCCTCATGTAAGGGCGGTTATATAGAGGTTGGTATATCGACCTGGAAATGGTATATCGAAGGGGTGACCATTTTTGGGAGTCATAAGAGCCATCATATTGCATTTAAACATTCTTTACAAATGCTTTCAAAACAAACATCAAAACACACTGAACCAGATTTAGGGCACACTTTTAATCTTTAAACGAGATAATCATTGTTTTATGTGTGTGATATTTCCTGTTTAGTGTAGCATAAAAATCATAAAAAGAAATAAAAATCTACGCATCTTGTAGGAAAACATCACCATGGTGTACACCCGTAGTCGAGCCCAATCACGAGCAGGAGATGCAAAGAGTGCACAAAGGGGGACAAGTCACCTCCGATATAGTCCTGAAGACTTGGTCATCCCGCCTTGGTGGCCTGACACACAAGATAGTCCACATCATGCCATTACAGAATAGGACTATAGAGGCACCTCTTTGAGGGGCACCCCCACTCAGCATAGATCCTTTCAATATGAGGACATATACGTGGCACTCAACATAGATAGGAGGGCTCCCTTAGACGCTCGTTATGAGTGGCCTAGTGATGAAGCACTAGAGAAACATAGGGTCCATAAGGAGGGGCCACATGATTTTGTCATCCCTCCTTTACCCCTTATTATTGTTAGAAACACTAGACAAAATCCAGAGCACAAGGCTCTCTAGACAGGGCAAGCCAATTCTGCCCGCCCCTTTCATACATATGAAAGGGTGTACGAGAAAGACCACTACATTCCTCAAGAGCAAGACACAACACGGAGGCAATGCGCCTCCACACCTGCTATGTATCAGGATCACACAATGAGGTCAAAGCCTCGGGTGAATGTCGCTAACCTCAATAGAGGAAAGCAACCCATAGGGATCTCGGATCACCATGACCAAGATAGACATGTAGGAGAGGCATCTAGGCTTCCTAAACACAAGACAACAAAACAAATTGACTTGGCATTTGCCAAACATGTCGCTCGCCAAGCGCAAATCATGCAGCTCAGGCAAGATCAACAATAGTTAGAGCATCTGTACCGCCTTAGCAAAGAGCACATTCAGCGTCAGACAGTCGAATTGCTTCAAAGCACTGTGTCTGAGAAGGTACCAACCCCTCATGCACACAAAGTAGAAGTGTATGAAGGGCACAACCCCTTAGTGCGAGACAGGTCCCTGTGACCTTATCAAACATTGCCTCCAAGACCTCCTAGACCTGAGCGAGAGGCCACTCCTAGAAACAACGATAGGCACCCTCCGTGGGCACCCACCCATGTTTATAGGTCTCATAATTGGATTTACCTAATTCTTGTCAGAGATTTGTTTGCTTTCATAAGCCATGAGGTGACCTTCTTGCATCAATACTACATCTATGTTGGTTGTAGAAGCATCACATTCTATGACAACAGGATTAATATAATTAGGAGTAGCTAAAATGGAGGTGGAAAACAACCTCCTTTAAGGCACTAAAAGACTCTTATAGCCTCTTAAATATAAACAAATGTATACTTCTTATTAAGAGCTATCAAGGGACCTATAATTATATCATAATTTTTAATCAATCTTCTTTAATAGTAACGAGACTTAAAAATATTCAAATAATCTTGAGAATATATGTATAGGCTAATATTGTATTACCTTGATCTTATTAGGATACAATTAGGATCAAACTTCACATGTTGTGTTATAACATGATTTGGCTAAGGAAGCCATTTGGACTAGTGTGTAAGATGTTCAAAGGTGAATCAGTGGCGGTACGTTTCCAAGCATTTATTCACAATTTTTATTTGGCCAATAGTTTGAGGATGATAGGCCAAACTAATCTTGAGTTGTGTTCCCTACAACTTGAATAATTCCTACCAAAAATGACTAGTGAAAGTAAGATTCCTGTCAGATACAATGGATTTAGGTATTCTATGAAGATGAAAGATAGAGTCTAGAAATATTTGAGTAATAATAGATACAATTTATGGGTGGGATAGGGAACATAAATTAGCATACTTCATAAGACAATCCACTATCACCAGAATAATCGATTTACCTCTATATTTAGGCAACTCTTCAATGAAATTTATAGATATATATTTTCAAACCTACTCAAGAATTGACAAGGATTGAAGGGTACCAAGGGAACTCACAGTTTCACCTTTCATATGTTGGCAATGATCACATTTAGCCACAAAAGTATGAATATCATTTTTCATTCCCAACTAGAAAAAACATGTTTGGTCCTTGTATATATTTTGAGAAACACCGAATGACCAGCTATGGGAGAAGCATGCATCTCTTGAAGTATTAGGTCCTTTATTTGTGATTTATGGGATACAAAAATATGGTCATGGTATCATAAATCATGACTATCCCAAGTATAGTTAGGACATGAATGATGATTTCCTTGAAGTTTACGAATGAGAGTTTCCTCGCAAAGTTGATGAATCCATTGAGGATTTGGTGTGGATATAGCATGTAGCATGACCTATTCTTCATGGAGTTAGGATAAAGCATCCACCACCACATTCTCCTTACCCTTCTTATAGGTGATATTTTAGTCATAACCCAACAATTTTGAAACCCATTTTTGTTGTTCTAGGGTGGCCACCCTTTATTCTAAAAAATATTTGAGACTCTAATGATTAGTTTTGATGGAAAAATATCATCCAATGAGATATGGATGCCAATGATTGACCATATCTAAAATGGCAAACATTTCCTTATTATAGGTAGACTTGCCCAAACTCCAACCTGAGAGTCCCTTGCTAGTGAAAGCCAAAGTTATATCTTCTTATATTAAAGCCACCCAATGCCAATTTCAAATGCATCACTTTCAATAAAAAAATATTTAGAGAAGTATACCTAGGGGGCCTCCCAATAAACTTGGAGACATGTGAGAGCTCAATTTCGTAGATGGGTATTGTTTGAGGCCTGGGTATTAGAGCCTGATCACCCCACTTAATTAGATGCTTTATAGGTAATCTAGCTTAGCCAATAATGATAACTCCTCCATGATATTTTAAAACCTCTAGCATAGGGTTTTTAATCTAAATAACTAATGCAAAAAAAAAAGCTAGATTTAAAAAAAAAGAAAACTAACGAAAAACAAAAACATGAAATCTTATACCTAACAGTCGAAATGGCAAAAAATGTTGTATTTACAGCAAAACACGACACTGAAAATCACTTTGATACCAAATTTATAGAACCTACTATTAAAAATAAACTCTCACACAAATATTGTAGATAAACATAATTGCTTAAAACATAAACTATTGCAATACGAAATATAAATGTAAAAAGGAACAATCTCATAAAATAACATAGAATTACAGGCCACTTTGAGAGGGTAACCTCCTTTAATAATTTCATTCAAAAATGCAAAATATGCATACATTCCTACCCCTCACAATTTTATAAATTTAGTTGGACCATTTTGGTCGGTGCAGCCCTTTGATCCTAAAAATTTGGTCGGTGCAGAAATTTGGATCCTAAAAATTTAGTTGGACCATTTTGGTCGGTGCAGCCCTTTGATCTTCATCAATGCTAAACCTTGTACTTTACCTTAAAGATGACTAGAACATGTTGTTAATACTTTCGTATATGGCCAAAGATAGTCTGCAAATTCTTGACCAAGTTCTTGATCGCAATTTTAGACATAGAAGCTTATAATGATAAATAAACCAAGTTCTAACCATGACCGCAATTCTAGAAAGACGCGAAAGCGCAAGCCTATGGAGTCGTTTTTGTGACTGGATCACTAGCACCGAAAACCGTCTTTACATTGGATGGTTACATGCACATGCATAAGTTTGCCGAAACGTTATATTTATCTCAAAATATTTTCAACCATCAGTTACGGACTGCGAAGATGGGATGTAAGCAAACACGGGGCTTGGAACTGTAAATGGCACTGATGTGGCATGGTGTAGCTCTTTAACTAGTTAAATTCTTTCTGGAATGCTTGCAAGAGTTGTTTGGTGACGTCCAAATTTTGTTTGAGCCTTTTGTTGCAAAAGTTACACTAGCTGTTGAATCTCTTGTTTGATCTGTTGGAAATTTGGACCCTAGAAATTTAGTTGGGCCATTTTGGTCGGTGCAGCCCTTTGATCTTCATCAATGCTAAACCTTGTACTTTACCTTAAAGACGACTAGAACATGTTGTTAACACTTTTGTATATGGCCAAAGATAGTCTGCAAATTCTACAAGGACTGGCTTAGTATATGAATCCAGTCTTGCAGCTTTTAACCGTAAGTAGAGCGATTTGGGATTTCATTTTTTTTTTTCAATAGATTTATTACATAGAGCTGTTGGTTTAAAAGCTAAGATATGTTCTTCATCTTGAGCCTTCGGGACCAAATCTATATGAGTTTTATTGATTACCTTCAGAATATCTTTGGGCAACTAAGCCCGGATATCGAATAGAGTAAGTCAAGACTGATGGGCGGGTTCCCAAGCTCGCGTGAGAGCCTATAATATTATTATTATTATGCCTTTGCATTCGTAATGGCGTCGTCGTTTTATTTCTAAGGTTATTTTATTTTGTTATAATTTCTTTTAAGGAAAAGGTGGAAATGCATCTTAGGGACGGAAATTTTTGAGAAGCCATTTTGCCTGTACAGGGTTATTCGGAACAAAAATTAAAAAGTGTTACAGAGGTTAGGTGTGTGATGCAAAAAAATTAAAAAGTGTTACAGAGGTTAGCTGTGTGATGCAACTAAGAGTAAGTCAAGACTGATCGGCGGCTTCCCAAGCTGGGGTGCGATTCTATCATATTACTGTTAGGCCTTTGGATGACGATGCAACTAAGAGTAAGTCAAGACTGATCGGCGGCTTCCCAAGCTGGGGTGCGATTCTATCATATTACTGTTAGGCCTTTGGATGACGATGCAACTAAGAGTAAGTCAAGACTGATCGGCGGCTTCCCAAGCTGGGGTGCGATTCTATCATATTACTATTAGGCCTTTGGATGACGTGTGACATACAATGGAAAGCGTCTTTTTATTTCTAAGGTTCTCATTTTGTTACAATTTCTTTGAAGGAAAAGGTGGATCTGCATCTTAGTGACGGGAATTTTTTTGGATCGTGTAGCTGAGAAGCGATTTTGGCTGTGCAGGGTAATTTGGAACAAAAATAGAAGTGTTACAGAGGTTAGCTGTATGTTGCGACTAAGGTAAGCGGTTCTGTGTTATTATTGAGTAGGTCTAGCTCATTTCCACAACATGGGTGTTCTTCCTCCCAGCAGTATTATCCTCCCTCAGCTGCAACAAGTGATGGCAATGAACACCACATTTTAGAACGTCATTTGAACACCCTTTCCAAAGCATATGGCTGCTTTCTGAAGATGAAGTTAGGAATATAGGAATATTTCTGTGAATAGAACCTTGTCTGACAAATGCTCACTTTGTCAAAGCCAACTACCAATCAAATTCTAAAGTTCCATATACATGGAAGCCCACCTCAAACTTCTACTTTATGTAGCACCACCTTTTTTTTGTAGTGTCCAAATACACGGCGGTTCATGTGATCCGCATACGAAGACCCACGGGTCCCTGTCAACGTCCATCTCGATCTGTGGTTGTTGCGGTAGTGGAACGTTTCTCTTCGTTGCTCAGCGACTGGAACGTAGCTTGTATGACCGATCTTCAAAACTGGTCCTTGGATTAACAAGGTCTCATCATGAAATGTTCTAAAAGTCCTCCATTTAGTTTTTTATTTAAAATTTATACTTTTGCATTAAATTATACTCTTAACGGTTATGTGGTTCCGCCGGAGGCAGTGAAAATTCATTGTTCGAACCGCCTTGGAAGGTGGGAGTGGGTCTGGGTCTGCATGGCTGAATTTCAAAATTTCACCGCCTGCTTGATATGGTGCAATCTTTATATCTTTTTTGTTTAATAGTTGAGACCATATGTGCATATGAAATTATGTGTCTTGAGTTGCGGACTGTAGATAAGTCGCAAGTATCCATTACTTTTTAAAATAGGGGTAAAGCCTTATATTCAAATATATATTTTTCTTTAACAGAGGATAACATTTTCATTTTAATTGTGTTTTATAAATGCTAATATAAATTTAATTTTAAATATAATTATTGAATAGAGAATCAATTATATGATTTAATAGTTTATCGGACTATAATTTTATTATAGTTTATTTAAAAAAATTTGATAGAAGTTGGTACTTTTGGTTATATTTTTATAATTTTATTTTTAAATTTAATAGTTTAACATATTGTGATTTTATTATAGTTTATTTTTATTTTTTATATTTTTTTAAGATAAAAACTGTGATTTAAAATAATTTTTATGTTTGATTACAGGTTAAAATATTAAAATAATATTTTATAAAATAATTGATTTTATATTTATTACAATAATAAACTTTCAATTATTATTTTTTATTGAATAAGTGCGAAATATTTACACAATAAAAAAATCATAATTGTTCCTTCTCAAAATTTTATAATAAAATGTTGTTTTTTTCACAGAATTACCATTCTATGTTACTGGAATTTAAACTTTAATCTAAATTAAATAACTTTTTATATAATTTCACAATTTAACTCCTTCCTAGTTAAGCTATTCACAATGCAAATACCAGAGAAAAAGGGCAAAATGCAATTGCCGAGGGATGGTTATGATCATGAGAATAAAAAATAAAAGCCTGTTAATGATTTTTTTTCCCTCACCATTACATTCGAATCTAATCGTATTTAGAGCATTTATAGGACTCTGAAATGATTTTGCAAAAAAAAATGTTTTTTTTAACGGTCATGACGAGTATTAACGTGATGGTTTAATGAACGCAGCATCATGGGAAATGCAATAACCCGTCTGTTTCGCGGGTTTGACGTATTCATAGGTTGCGACGGGAAGGAAGATGAAGCAAGCCTTCTTTATCATTATCTCCACAGGGGACTAAATGTCTTCGTCAACAAGTATTCCAACACTGGAGACAGCAAAACCAAAAAAAATTGGCATCCACCCAAATGCATTTTTTAGCAAAGGTGTGTGCATGTGAATTCATTCTTATCCCAAGATTAATTAAAATTTGCCACCATAGTTTGGAAATTAGGCTAGTTTACCCCTAAGTGAACATTGGTCTATTGATGATGAGCTTTGTCACATAGGTAGACATGTCACCAATTGTCGAACATTGCTCCATTGCTAGCTAGACATCTATAGCCTTGATGGAGTTTTATTTGACCCCACTCAAGACATTGTTCTACTACCAGCCGAGTGTCTATAGCCCCGGTAGAGGTTGTCTGAATCACCCAAGCACTTGAACCTTTTTTTTTCTTTTTTTCTGTTTGAAAATCAAAATTTCATAAGCATTGGGTTTTGCTTTCTTTTGGGTTGGGGATCACTATGGAAAATAAGAGGGTAAACACTCGAACAATATTTTTCTAAACCAAACCACAATGGTTTCATTCCTCTTGATTTGAAACTTCTTTAAAAGTGTTCTTAGTTGTGAAGCTGCAACATCATTTTAGTAGTACTTTCAATTTTATTTGCTTTATCCCAAACAATGGATAAACATCAAATAGTTGCTCAAACTAATTTCAGCTTCATTGAGCTCAATGTGGGACTTTTCACCTCTAAATTATGTAGAAACCCTTCCAGCTTAGAGCAACCACAAGTTGGTTGCACTTGAGTCAAAAAGAGAAAATCACAAGACAAAGCCAAAAAAAAAGACAAAAATCAAAGCAAAAACAAAGCACAACAGAAATAAAATGAAGTGAGGCCAACACATCAAAAATTAAAAAAAAAACTATGCACAAAACTATCTACAAGGCAGGAATTTGGGATTTTTATATTTGAAAGAGTCCTTGGCCAAAGGGGTCAAAATTCTTTATAATTAAATTTTCCAGGATCCCAAACACGATTACCATAATATAAAAGACACCTATCATGAAAGGCATACCGGTTTTTATGGGCATCATCCCATAGCAATACTAGATCTAAAATCTTAAAGGCCTTTATTTTACCTCTTTCACCCCACCAAATTAACTTTGTTGTAGAATATGAAGTGTGGTGGTGGAATAAGGGTGAAACCGTAAAGAATCTAGAATTGCTTCAACCCCTCCTTATTATTGATTGCCAATGGGGGCACATCTCTATGCACTTCATTGAAGGCCTTCCCAAGTCATAAGGCAAAATCATGATTTTTGTGGTTATGGATCATCTTTTTGGGTATGCCCACTTTTGTGGCTCACAATACAATTGTGTATGTTGATCATTATTCAATAGTGAATTTGAAGCATTTTGCACTTGTTTGAGGATGACTAAAAATATCAAGATAAAAAACCTACATGTATGTGGTGACTTTGAATTATTCATGAAATAGGTTATCTCCCATGCCACACTAATAATAAACATGTAAAAACATAGAAGAATCAGGTTTGGGATCAATTAGAAAGCTTGAATACTTATGAAATATAGGCAGTCTCTAAGGAGTTAAAATCTAAAGCTAACAAACTAGTAGCAGCGGCAACAAACTTTGATCCCACCATTAACATTTGGGACAACCAAATGATCTAGAAGTGTCATTTAAAGTAGTAATCTCTAATAATTTTTATCGCTATTAAGTTTTCAATAATGGTGATAAAATAATTGAGTTCTTTTTAAAGAAGCTCAACATGTTGAAGATAAATATGAATATAGGGATGACATTAAAGATGGGTAATTCAATTAAATACAAACTAGCTATGGAAGGTAGTAATCACCTTAGATATTTTATTCAACCTAGACAATAACATGAAGAAATCTATCATCGAATTAAAATCCTCTTTCTACCACCCTATCAAAGTTGTTGAAGAAAAAAACTTCTCGAAAAAGAGTGCACCAAAAAAAATTTGGTCTATTCAAAGAGCTTGATAGAAAATATAAATATATTATTTTTGGTCCTATGAAGATCTCAAGGTATATGATAGGAACATCATAGAGAATACTATCAAACAAAAACTAGGAGTAAATCCATTTTGGTAGAAATAATGACTGGGGAATCCCAAAACTGAGGTAGTTATGAAAAGAGAGATCCTATATTTCTTGCAAGCCCAAATCATCTTTCCAATAAAAATCACTTGGGTTGATAATCTAGTCTCAATCAAAAGGAAGAATGGTCATGTCAGGTTGTGCATTGACATCAAAAATCTAAACAAGGAATCATTGAATTATCACTATCACCTACTAGTTATAGATTATATTATATAAAATATGATAGGGTCATAGATGTTGCCACTTCTATATGGTTTCTCAAGGTTTAATTAGATTTTTGTAACAGATAATGATAAACGTAAGATAACCTTCACCGCCTTATGGGGAACCTTTACCTATGAGATAGTGTTGTTTGGGTTATAAAATATAGAAGCCACCTTTGAATGGGCTATGGAGATTGCCTTCACATGACTAGTGGTGAGATCATTCTCATATATCGTAAGAATTTGGTTATGTAATCAAAAGATAGAAATAAGTATATTGAATATCTAGAATCGATATTTTAAAGGTATAGGGAATATGGTATCTCACTCAATCCCAAAAATTCCATTGTTATGGTCCAAGAAGGTAATTTGATAGGTCATGTGGTATCAAAGGACAATTTATCCATAGATCATAATAGGATAGAAGTCATACAAGACCTTCCTATACCCACATTAGTTAAAGGAATCCAATCCTTTTTTGATCAAATCTAATTTGTTGCTAAGTTCATAATAAATTTTGTATAATTGGTCATGCCAATCACCAAAGTGGGTTTTTGGAAGAGTTTTTAAAAGAATCTATCGTTCCCTAAGGTGGAATGTAATTGAATTAATAATCTATAACTCTTTAAAATTTTGCTTAAGAGGATATAAATAATCGTCCACTCAATTTCGAAAATGAATCCAAAGAGTTCAAATTATTTTATTATAAACCAAAGTGATTAAGCCACATCCTACCCCTTTCCATTTATTTATTAATTAAATTACTTGAAGCAATACTAAGCTACAACATCATATCATTTTTAATATTGATAATCTAACTTATACTTAGAGCATGGCACATCTTTTTAAAATTACAATTAAACATCTATTAAAATAATTCCCATATATTCCATGAGCATATTCAACATTTCGTAAAAACACTCTTATTAATCGAAGGTGTCTATGGCTTGATATTTTTATTTTTAATTGCCCATCTTATTTATAAGTATTTAAAGAAAACATTCAACAGGTAAGCCAAAGTATTCGTATGCAAACCATTCCGATAATCATACAAGAAACTTATCCAAATTTCATTATATAAAATATAATTCACTGCTACCAAAAGAATATTTAAAAATTAATTTCCTTATTGAATGTAATAACAGAAAGATGCAAGCATAGGTTAACCAGAAAACTCCCATACGTAGTCTATCCATCGCGTCCATCCTGACGCAAACCATAGACCATGATGTATTAACAGGTTGGTGGTTTTGGTGAAGACACACAAGACTAAGCTATGGTCACTTAGCTACAACATATTACTATGTTTATAACTTGCGAGTACAAGGGTGAAATGTGCAAGGGTTGTATTTCAAATAAGGATTTTTAGTAATACATTTATCATATAAACATCCACTATCTCTTCCTCGTAGGACTTTAAAAGCAAATCTTGTCTTATATAGAAACAATAATTTGACCTGACTCCAATGATGAATCTGACCTAACTTGTTTTCATCTGACATGAAACACTTAAGACTTTAAAGGTTAGAGACTGCCACACCTTTCGACATAATTATTTCATCATTAAACTGGAGGAACCAAATCTCGAGTTCACTACCTAAATCAAGGATGGAACATGGTTTACCACGTCAATAATCCCTACGTGTAACCAGACGTCAAGTCTCTTTCCAGCCATTTAATTCCTCTACACAAAATTCTCCAGTATTAAACACTATACACCTTTCAACAGGTGAGGAAAAACCTATGGTTTTCTATCTCAAATTACTTAACCCTAATACCACTATGCACATTTCTTGGTTTTGAATGGCTTTGTTAAATTTTAATAAAATTAAAACATACAAGAGAAATATATACTATTTCAAGAGCATTACTTGCAACTATTATGAAGGCGTTTATACCAGGCTTCGTTTGAACTCATCATTTGGAAGAAAATACAATATTAAATATATACCATGTGGTTTTAAAGTCTGTATACATCTGTTATAAATAGTTTGAGCTCCATTCTAAAATCCCAATGCAACATTTAGACATATTAAAACAACATAGCTCTCTCATGTGCATACCCTACACTCATTTTTCACAGACCAAAAATGGTGCAAATAGACATATTAAAACAACACAACTCTCTCATGTGCATACCCTGCACTCATTTTTCACAGACCATAATGGTGCAAATAGACATATTAAAACAACACAACTCTCTCATGTGCATACCCTGCACTCATTTTTCACAAACCATAATGGTGCAAATAGACATATTAAAACAACACAACTCTCTCATGTGCATACCCTGCACTCATTTTTCATAGACCATAATGGTGCAAATAGACATATTAAAACAACACAACTCTCTCATGTGCATACCCTGCACTCATTTTTCATAGACCAAAAATGGTGCAAATACGACATGTTATTTCTCTCTATTACAAAGGACCGGATGAACCTTGTGCCAAGCATGCACACTAAGTTTCCACCAATCTTCGAGTCTTAAAATTGCACTATGTTTTCATTAGCACCTCCAAAGCTTTGTACCAAGCAAGGTCGACGGTTCCAAGGTCAGAGTAGGGCCGATGGTTTCAAGGGTCAGAGTGGCCAAGACTAATTGCAATGCAACTACATATCCTTACATGCATACAATCACACAACACCCAATTTCTATTTCATGCAGTCTACTAAATACCAGTAGAAATTAAAATGATGCATCCAGTCATTAAACCAACACAGTAGAAATTAAAATGATGCATCCAACCATTAAGCCAACACTGATTACAACCTTCACACTATAATCTAATTATATTTCAATTCGAAATTAAGCATACACAGAGGAAGGAAATTCTATGTAACACACACAGTCCCAATTTCCATTCCAAATTAACACTGCGGCATGATAATTACTCTATGTTATACACCATACCTAACACTTGTAAGATTATGATGATTATCCCATATTATACACACATACCCAATTTTTCATTCTGAGTTCTTACACTACAACAGTATGAAATTTACCCTAAATTATACACACATACCCAATTTTTCCTTCTGAGTACTTACACTACAACAGTATGGGGTTTACCCTAAATTATACACACATACCCAATTTTCATTTTGAATTCACACACTGCAATAGTATGAGGTTTACCCTATGTTATACAAACATACCCAATTTTTCATTTTGAATTCACACACTGCAACAGTATGAGGTTTACCCTATGTTATACAAACATACCCAATTTTTCATTTTGAATTCACACACTGCAACAATATGAGATTTTTATGAGTTTTAAAGATAAGTATTCTTACTGAAACACACTTTTCCTCTCCACATCTGGTTAGTAGCTTCTCCCCTTTCCATCCTCTTCTCCCCATCGAATGAAAGGTAAGGTGTTGATATCCCTTTTTGTTTTACCCCTTTTTGAATTTATAGAAAGACAAACTTTACCCATGTAAAACATCTGTGAATCCTCGAATCTTGCCAAGTGGAATGCCATGAGCAACGACACGACATTTCTTCATTATTTTAGTTAATTTAAATTTAATTAATTTAATAAAGTAATTTCATTTCTTATTTATTTAATTTGTTTAATGTAATACCCCAATACTTATATATATGATTTTATATTATTGTTCATTTATAATTATTATTTAATTATTATTATTATTATTTTATTTATTTATTTAACCACATACATATATATGTATATAGTTGTTATATTTATATATATTTAAAACAAATATCAAGACATACGAAACAACCCTATTTATGCAACTACATGAGATGCAACTATATGGACCGCTGGTGGTTGTACTGCCAGTAAGGATTCTTTGACCTTACTTTTGGTGAATACTCTACCACTCATCATTTCCCTTGACTTACCTTCCATCGGTTAACCTTTTTTGACCACTGGAGAAGACACCTATGCCTTGGATCACTTTTGCCAGTGATGACATCTATCCCTACATCCACAGATGAATTAGCAGTACCTCATTCTTACCGAAAAATAGATAAAATAAAACTAGATTTTGAAGGGTTGTTATAGCTAGCCAATTTTCTTGTTGTCTCACCTTACGTCCATGTGTCCATCAACCATCACATATAATATAAAGAGTCATCGTCTATTACTTATGCCCTAAGAACTCCATCGGCTATGATACCTGATGTCCCTCCATTTTTTCTCGATAGACCATATACCCTTTGGTTATCATGCATGCCTATAATCAGTAACTGCTAAGTCATCTGAAGCTATCTTTCTCATTACCTATCCTAGTTGATAGCCGTCCTCATTAAACCAACCATTTAAACTTTATTGAATACATTAGCCAATCATCAATATTTTTATGCACCTAAGGGGGATATCTTGTCTGATGATATTCGATTGGTGGGAAATTAACTTTAAACCATGTTGTCTATGCCTAGGTATTTAAGGGTCTCACTTACATAATTAATGCATCTCCCTTTTGGTACCATGGTAAATTATCTCGTCTAAATTATTTCATGAAAAAATGATTGGTCGGCCTGCTCACCCGATACCATCTCATTGGTTGAATGTCTCAACCAATGCCCTTTGATAATTTGGAATAATCGATGATGTTGATAAGCTCGGGTAAGTCAAACGATATTCCTATTATTTTGAATCTTCATTTAATAGTCTCCTCACTTTGTACCTTGGGTGGATGACTCATCTGAAAATGCTCGATAAACTAATAATTAAGTCACTTCACCTAAGTCTTTCGATTGTTGACCCATTGTTTGACTATCCACTATAAATTCTTTGGTCCGTCCCTTCATCTTCCAACGTATCATTAGCCAAACATGAATTGGTATTTTTACCAAAGTCATCATTTAAGTCACACCGTCAATCGTAATGCCCAAAATAATACATTTTGTTGACTTTCTCACCCGCCTAAGCGCATAACACATCTGATAGGGTTAAGTCAGGTGGATATCTTATCCTATAAACCATAATTAAAGTTAAAGTTGCATGATTTTAATCCCTATCTTGTTAGCTATTCAACTCTCATGTGTCTTCAGTAGTGACTATTAAAATATAACCTGATGACATAGTGAGAAAGGAGAAGGTGAGCTAGTGACTAGACCAATGCTGGCCAACGATTTGTTTATTGATTTATGACTCAGGGCAATAAGTGATGGAGCAAAAAATTACAAAATAAAAAGAAATTAAAGCTTTCGAAAGGAGCACCTGAGAAAGCTTCTTATTGGTCCATTCAATGCTGATGTCAACCTATAGTTAGTTAAAATTGAAAAAAGGTGACAAATCACTATTACTCAATAAGTAAACATTGTTGTCGAAAATTCACCATGACCATCGAAAATAGAAAGGATTCAGTTCTCACGGATTCTCCAACGTATAAAATAAATTGTTGTCCTTCAATACATCCATTCCATCATATATTTACAGCACAAAAAGACCAGCAAAGACAACCCGAACACAGAGGATATCAAAATCTGGGAGATGATCAAGGAAAAAAGAATTGAGTTACATGAATAAATTTGCCACACTAAATGAGAGTTCATGGATTGTACCAATAAAAGCAGATTCATAGAGCAAGCAATGCTGATAATAAATTTAATGCTAGTTCAATCAAGTCAAATCTTGCCATATCTATAGAACATGATGATATTATCGTCAGGTGGAAAAATGCATCTTGTTAACATGGCTCTATATGAAGGTGAGTGTCCAAACAAATATTGTAGTGACAAATATGGGCCAAAGTGTGCAACAAGTAGAGCATGAACAACATAATAAGTTCATGTATATCAACACTAAGAGACATAAAAGTTGCAATAGAAGAAAACAAATGTCGAAGCTTCAACTGTCTTCTCGCTTTGGAAAGATACAAGTATCTCGATGTTTTGTTTTACATCAAACCTAGTCCAGGTCCAACTAAGGATAAAAAAATGGATGACTAGGACAAACATGAATATAAAAAACGATATATACAATATTGTGTTTTTGCACAACCAAATATCTAGCCTACCACAAAACCTAAAACAAAGGCCAAATGATCACTTTTCCAAGATAGTTCTGTAGACACCTAAAACGTGTCATGTTGAGGGTGACTACTCATATGGACATGCTACAAGACCATATGGAGGATCTTAGATAGAATCCAAGATAAAGTAGTGGTTCTAACCACTCAATTTGGGCTTATTGGCCTAATTAGTCTGAACCCCAGCCTAGACCTGTGATTTACAGGCTGAACCATGGTTAAGACCTGTGGTTTACAGTCTAGACCATAGCTGTGACCTGTAGTTTTAACTGAAGTTCAGTTGGCCTTCATCCGAGCCAAATCAGTTTGAATGACCATTTGATCTAGAATATGGTGGTTAGAGGATGGAAGCTTCCAATCCAACTGTCCTAACCACCCCTTCTTGATATTGGCTTCTCCATGAAGCCATCCCTAGCCCTTGGGTAGTCCTATAAGTACCCCTCATAATTAGGGCAAAATATAAGAGAGAGCATTGGATATTTGAGAAGTGAAGCCCTTTCAAATTGTACACTCAACCGAATATACTAAGAGAGAGCTATTACACTTATACCCTACCTACTTTCCAAGATTTATGATAATTGCATTATGGATGCCCTATGAGCCAAGGAGAGCCAAGAAGCGCATATTCAGGCAAACGAAGGTCCTTCACAATGAATCAATTGCCAAATCAGTCTGAGGACATCGAAGGTGACCATTGAACATCAATTTGGACAAAGAGGTCAAGCCCATTGTCCTTGAAATTAAGGGTAAACCTATCAGATTGCTAACCGCGGCTTTCAACCGTGGTTTACAGAGCAAACCGCTCACCAGAGCTGTGGTTTGTAGCAAAGGTATCACTACCTAGTTTAGCTATTTCCATGGTTCAATTGTAGTTTAGTAGATTTTTGACAGGTATAACTAGGTTAGAATAGCTTCTTTGTGTTAAGCATCAAATAGGACATTAATGGATTCTTTATGCACTTTCATGCTTTATTTCACATAATTGGTCCATGCATAGTGTAGCTGTTGTCTTCCTTTATGCAATTCTATAAATCTTGATTCAATTAACATAGTTTAGAAGTGTTTTCTACGCTTTCTTGATTATACATGCTTAATGGTGTCTTTATGCATTTTTCCTAAAAGGGCCTCATCATGAGAGGCTACCTATATTTTTGACACTTTTATGTTGTTTCTTGATCGCAAGGAATAGATTCAAAGGATATTCAACCATCAAGTTCCTTTCCCAACACGAAGAAGAGGGCAACTCCACCCTAGAGCAGTTTGTGACTAGTTGAAAAGCAACATTAGTGCGCCTACCATGTTGAGGGCTTTGGCATTGTATTAATTGTATCATCATTTGGGTGACCCTAAGAGGGGCATGATTGTAATTGAGATTATTTGCAATTATTAATACAAGAAATATTTATTTTGTTGAATCTATGCAATCTTGTCATTTTTATGCTTTGAATGATTGAATACGATATAATACAGTAGATGTGCACACTTTTTGGTTAGATTAGAAGGCGATCACGTTGGAATTCCACAATTCTAGCATCTGACTATGTTTTTGGTTTTTGTGACTTGCAGGTACAAATCATAGCTACCAGCTATGGCCAACAATTAAATTGCAGGTTCAACCCATGGGCCACAGTCAGAACCGTAGCCTAGACCTACGATTTCCAACAGACACAACAAAAATCAGAGAGATAAAGCTCATTCGGATGTCCCCTTTCTGAGCTCGTCAGCATTGGCATAGTGCATAGCCTATTTCTGAGCTCGTCAGCATTGGCATAGTGCATAGCCTATTTCTAAGCTCCTCAGAATTGGCATAGTGCATAGCCTATTCACGCGATCCTGTAGGCTATGGGAGCAGTTTAAGGATCTTGGAAGTCAGTTGGAGCAGTTTCCTATTTTTAGGGCCGTGCTTTTTTCAGAACAATTTCTATATTTGGACAGTTCGACCAAAAGGGTATCCAAAAATGCTATCAGATGTTGGCTTGGGTCTTCTGGTGCAATTATTTTAATACTCGTAATTATTTAATTATAAATTCATATTTAATTAAATAGACTTTATATTATGTGTGCACATAAGTCAATTAAGTGAATTATTAATTATTTGATAAAGTGACTTAGGGAGACATAAGGATTTATTAAAAAGGGGGTTTTTTATCCCACATTGGTTATGTTATGATACAGCCAGGCCCGAGTCAATAATAAATAAAGTGGTCGGGCTCTCATTCCAGCATCCTTGAACATTGAATATATTGCTTGATGCATTCTGGAGAATTTGCTTGCAGATTTGAGCTTGTTGAGAACGAAAACTCTCGGTAAGGACATCCACTACGGCTGTGAAAGATCAGCTCTATTGGATTTTGATTGTCTTCATTCAGAGGGCAAATTGGAGATCAAAGAGAATTTTTGGTTTGTCACTGATATCTTGTGTGTTGGGAGATAGCAGTGATTTAGACCTATAGACGGTACTTATTTGGAGGCTGTAGTAGTTTACTATTCATGCAGCACTGTAGCAGTTTACTATTCATGCGGCACTATAGCAGTTACTATTCATGCGGCACTGTAGCAGTTTACTATTCATGTGGCACTGTAGCAGTTTACTATTCATGTGGCACTGTAGAAAATTACTATTCATGCGGTGCTGTAGCAAATTACTATTCATGGCACTATTCACAAACTATTTCCAGAATGTGGATTGCTGTGATTTGTTTTCAGACTTGAGGAAAATCGGGTATTTTCGAGTCTTTGTTCATCATTGTAATTTCCCTTGCAATTAAGTTGTTCCAGTTTGTGAAGCTTTCTTTCAGAAGTATACTGTATGTTTAAATCCCATAAAAATACCCAAAAAAAGAGCATATATTTGAATAAAAAGAGCAAAAATTTGTGTTTTTTTTTACTAGTCAAAATAGATAGGAAACAATCCAGAATAGGGTGGGTTGTTACACCTACGGTTTCCAACAGACACAACAAAAAGTAGAGAGATAAAGCTCATTCGGATGTGGACCTCAGGCAGGCCCTACTTCTCACTCTTTGTAATTTTTTGTCTCTGTGTTTTTCCAGAAAGTCAAATTTGGAATGCAATTAAGAAATTAAGAAAGAAAAATAAATGAATTAGGTCTTAGTTTGCATTTATCTTTCGTGTCGTTAGAAAGGTGCTGCTAGGAACAACGGATCTTTGATTTTAATCCGCCCTAGAATCCAACGTGCTTGATAGAATTTGTGTGATTGGTTTGCATGTGTGAGGCCCAATTAGTGGCCAATTATCATTGTAATGTGCATGGTATCAAAGAGCATCTAGAATAGCTTGCATTTTATGAATTTGAAACATTCTTTCATTTGCATAGCATTTAGAAAATGAGCATGAATGCTATATGATGCATTTCTTTTATGTACATTAAAAGGAACCACACACACCACTTGGCACTTAAACGCTAGTGAGTTGGGATTGACATCCAACCACTAATAGGGTTCAATGATGATGGGTGTAACTTCCATTCGTTGGCCCAAATACCATGAACCTTTTGGATACTAGACCAATACCGGATTCGAGAACCTTTTGTACCCTAGAAAATTTGCATGTATTCTCTTCGAAGGGTATAACATTGACTAGGGGAAAACAGGTGAGGATCTGGGAGGACCTATGCTCCTTAATTGTGTGTGGGCTTCATTACCACACATTATAGGTTATATTACATGACTTGGAGTTCATAGCCAAGTTGTCGAGCTGTGAGCGTACAGGTGAAAGCCATTAAACTGAGAATAAAATCCAACAAGTTTTCCAAAACACGATTGTCAAACCAGCGAACAACATTGCATTGCATTAAACCATGTTTAAATAGCGATTACACAGCCGGGAATAGCACCGGTGAAACGGCTGAACAAGAACTGTTACGAAGTTGTAACAGTCTCAACAAAATGTCTAAATAAACTTAGACAAAGACAAAGTACGCTAACATCCCCCTTTATTACATTATTTGGGTAATGTAATAACTAATAGCTATACTAGACTACTAACATCCCCTTACATCATTTTGCAATACAAAGTGAGCTACGAAACAATTCAAATTTGACACATCCAAGTGCCTTAGTGAAAATGTCTGCAACTTGAGCATCGGTGGGAATGTGCTGAAGCTGAATTCGGTGCTTTGGAACTTCATCTCGAATGAAATGACATTGTGTGTCAATGTGCTTTGTTCTTTCATGATGGACTGGATTCTTGATGAGGTTCAGAACACCCTGATTGTCGCAAAACAAGTGTATTGGAGATTTTTATGGATGGCCCATACTTGTCAGAATGCGACGTAACCATATCACTTCGCACACAGCTTCACGTGCGGCGCGATATTCTGCCTTTGTTGATGAAATAGCAACCACCTGTTGCTTCTTGCTGTGCCAAGAGACAGGACCGGATCCCAGATGAAAAATGTATCCAGAAGTTGACTTGCGATCATCAAATGATCCGACATAGTCGGAGTCCGTGTATCCTTGCAAGAAGAATTTGTTGTTCCTCTTGTATTCTAGGCCATATTCCATAGTACCACGGACATAGTGAAGAACACGTTTTGTTGCTTTCCAATGAGTGGTCTTAGGCTCCTGCATGAACCTCGAAAGATAGTTGAAAGAAAATATGAGATCTGGCCTAGTATTGGTCAGATATATGAGACTCCCAATCAACTGTCGATAGAGAGTACCATCTACCTGAGGTGAGTCATCATATCGCGATAATTGAAGTCCATTCTCCATTGGAGTTGCCATTGGCTTGCAATCAATCATGCGATATTTATCCAACAATGTCTTGGCATACTTTTTCTGAGACACTTTGATGGAGTGCTCCTTCTGGTTGAATTCCGGACCAAGACAGGAATGGAGAAGTCCGAGATCCGTCATCTCAAAAGATTTGCACAAGTTTCTTTTGACAAGAGAGATCATATTTTCGAACTCCCCGTTATGAGCAGATCATCCACATAGAGTACAAGCAACACTATCTCGGAACCCTATTTCTTGAAATAGAGGTTTGCATCTGACGGACATCTCTTAAATCCATGCTGCATAAGGTGATTGTCCATTTTTATATACCAAGCTCGAGGAGCTTGTTTCAGACCATACAAGGATTTGACCAATTTGCAAACTTTCTACTTTTGGCCTTCCACTTCAAATCCTTCAGGCTGAGTCATATAGACTTCTTCTTGGAGATCACCATTTAGAAAGGCACTTTTGACATCCATCTGGTGAACTTTCCACCCATATTGTGCTGCCATAGCACACATAACCCGAATTGTGGTCATCCGAGCAGTAGGTGCAAAAGTTTCCTCATAGTCGATGCCTTCCTTTTGAGCATAGCCCTTTGCAACAAGCCGAGCCTTATGCTTATCAATTGTTCCATCTGCCTTGTACTTGACTTTATATACCCATTTGTAGCCAATGGGTTTCTTTCCATGCGGCAGATCAACAAGATTCCAAGTTTTATTCTTCATCAGAGACTCATACTCTGTATCCATAGTGGCCTTCCACCGAGGCTCACCAAGAGCATCTTGCACTGATGCAGGTTCAAGACTATCTATGGTAGACATGAATGCCCTGTCATCATCAATATCCATATCCTCTACTTCTGTACTTGGAGTCACAAAAATTTCCTCAAAAGATTGACAAAGATCATCAACCTCACCAGTTTCTCTGGCTTCTCTTTCCTTTTGAGCCATACTGCGTGTATGAGGTCTATCCAAATTCAAATTGGGAGGAGTGGATAAATTTGCATCTCTGATTGTATTTGTACACCATTTAGGATTTTTCTTCGGTGGAGTTGAAGAAGATGTAGAAGGACCTCCTGTCTGTGTTGACGAAGGAATCTCCTCTTCCTTAGGTTCCACAATATCTTGGTGTACATTAGATGTGCTCTGTGATGTGAAAGCTTCATCAAAGACAACATCTCTCGCTGATATGAATTTTCTTGGTCAAAGGATCTATCAACCGATATCCTTTAGAGTGCTCAGAATAACCAAGAAAAATACATTTCAATGTTTTCTCATCTAGCTTCTTCCTTTTCTCTTTCGGTATGTGCATGAAAGCGTGACATCCAAAAATACGTAGATGAGATATGGAGGGTTTTTGACCACTCCATGCTTCCTGTGGAGTCATTCCTTTTAGGGCCTTTGTGGGTGCCCTATTCAACAGATACACTGCAGTGGTGACAGACTTCTGCCCAATATTGTTGCCCAAGAGTAGCTCCTGTGAGCATACAACGAACCATTTCCATGATAGAACGGTTCCTTCTCTCAGCAACTCCATTTTTCTGAGGAGTATAGGCAGTTGTTAACTGTCTCTTGATTCCATGCTTATCTAGGAATGCAGAAAATTCATTAGAGGTAAACTCTCCCCCTCGATCTGAGCGGAGGGTTTTGATAGAAGCCCCTGACTCCTTCTCAATGGATTTCTTGAACTGTTGGAAGAATGCGAAAGCTTCAGATTTTAGTTTGAGAAAGAAAACCCACATCTTTCGTGAGTAGTCATCTACGAATAACTGAAAGTACCTCTTCCCTCCACAACTTTGGGGTGTGAAAGGACCGCACAGATCGGTATGAATTAACTCCAGAGGTTTTTGTGCTCTTGTAGAGCTCTTCTCAAATGGTACTCTATGTCGCTTTCCTGCCAAGCAGTCAGAGCACATTGGCAATGTGGCAGAAAGGGAAGGAAGACCCTTTACCATCTCATACTTGCTGAGCTCAAGTAAGTATCCAGAACTAAGATGCCCATATCTCTTGTGCCATAAGGAAGTTGCCTCCTTGGTAGAGACAGTCATGGCAACATGTGGAGTAGAGATAGCATCTAGTGCAAATAAGCCATGCTTATATGAAGCTGTTGCAATCTGTTTACCCTTCCTGGTAATGGTACAACACTTCTTTCCATTCTCAACACGAAAGTTGACAACCATATTTCTATCCAGGATTTGTGTCACTGACAACAAATTGTTGGCCAATCTCGAAACATAGAGGACTTTATCAATCTGACACTTGCCATCAGGAAGAATGACTGAAACTGTACCCTCTCCATGAACCCTGTAGGTTTTATCATCAGCAATGGTGACAGGTTTGCCCTCTTTGGCCACAAATGATTCAAACCACGATCTATCGCCAGTCATATGTTTGCTAGCTCCAGAATCGACATACCAGATAGGATCCCTTTGTGTGGAATCTATGGTAGTCATGAGTACCTTGTGTGCCCATTCGAAATCTGAGTCATATTTTCAACAACAACATTCACCTGGGGTTGCTTGTTCTTATTTTGTGGTTTCTTTTGGCCTTTTTGCTTGTTCTTATGCCAACACCTGTTGGTGTCATGGTTGTCTTTCTCACAGATCTTGCACCACCTCTTCTTTTGTTGAGGTTGTTTGCCTTTTCCTTTCGTATCCTGTTGAGAATTTCCTCCTTTCTGAAAGTTGCCTCCTTTTTGCCCATTACCTTTCTTCCTAGAACCTTGCCTGTTGGTGTATAGGGCTGTATTGGAAGAATCATCCTTGTGAAGTTGGCGTGCCTCCTATTGTTGAAGCAGATTGACCAACTCGATGTAGGTAATTTGTCGTTGAGACACCTGGATGGAGGTTATCAAATATCAAATGAAGAAGGTAAAGCTCTCATCACAAGTGAAATGAGAAGCTTTTCGTCCACAGTATCTCCTAGAGAACTCAATTTCTCTTTCAACTCAGACACTCTGCACAGAAAGAGTTCAACTGTTTCACCTTGTCTCAAACTCAGGTTATGAAGTTGTTGTTGAAGATGAAGAATCGTGGATTCATTCTTCCCCTCATAGATGGTTCTAAGGGCATCCCATGCCTCTTTACCACTTGCTTTGTCGCTATATGAGGTTGCACTTCATCTGAAACGACAAACAAATGAGCACCTTTGCTCGACTGTCTTTCTTGTCAAAAGCTATCTGATCTGTCGAAGGACCTATGGATCCTGCTGTTGGTGAAGGCCTAGTTGTTACTCTAGTAACAATATCCCACAAATCTTCCATTTGGAGAATTGCCTTCATCTTATGTTTCCATGGTGTATAATTTGGACCTTTCAATAACTGATGCGGATCAGTCATCAATTTTGCAACAGCGGCCATAGTGAAGGTTACTTATATCACCAATTGGTCCCCCTTTCGATATACCTTTCGCTAGGCCAATATACCGTACAAAATACCCGCCCTTACATGAGGGAAACTATAGGTATTTAGAAAGATCAACAAAAATCACCCGCCCTTACGTGAGGGAGACTATAGGTGAGTTTTAGAGATCATACGATACGTGGAACATAAGCGGTACTGAAAGGGAATCGCCTTGTTGATGGCACCTACCATAGAAGATTCTTCTCATGCATGGGGCGTAACTTCCCCTAAACACTATGAAGAATACTTCGTCAGGATTTAC
This sequence comes from Wollemia nobilis, assembly GCA_028583015.1. Lineage (NCBI taxonomy): Eukaryota > Viridiplantae > Streptophyta > Pinopsida > Araucariales > Araucariaceae > Wollemia > Wollemia nobilis. The sequence continues at coordinate 1,133,202 of JAQPPZ010002662.1, forward strand.
GCCTAAACACAAGTGCGATAAAGGGTAGTGGATGGAGTAAAAAAATGCAAAAATGGCGTACTTATTCCTCCCCGACGATTTATAGAGAACAAGCTCAGACGTCGTTGTTGCAGCTATATTAGGCGATAGATACAGTAGCCCAAAGCACGACAGCTTTACCTGTAAGTGTGGGCCAGAGGTACCGTTTTTACCGAACGCTGCGGTGCAAATAAATTGCACAGATGGGTTTAATTATTCCGGGGACTTAGGGAGTGTTTGATTTTAATTTTTAATGTTATAGTGCAAAAATGAAATATGCAACATACAACAAAAAAAAATTGCCCACAAGAATAACCCACAAGGTGTCGGTCACAGCCGAAAATGCACCTTTTACAATGCCAAATTGCTATTTTTTCGAAAAATTACTCACTATCCCCCTTTGATTTTTTGAAAAAAATATCCCCCCTTAAAAAATTTTCTTTTAACAAAGTATTTTAATAATTACTATACTTTTAAAATTAAAATAAATAATTTTAATTTATATAGTTTTAAAACTTATAAAAAATAAATTAAAATTAAATTTTAATTTATAAAGTTTAAAAAACTATAAAAAATAAATTAAAATTAAAAAATTTAATTAAAAAATAATAATTAAAAAACACTTTGCAAAAAAAAAATTATACCTTTGGGGGGAGTCGGCGGGATTCGAACCCCCGACCTGTAGGCTCCCTGAGCCTTACCGCACGGCTCACAACCACGTGAGCCAGCGGGCTAATCCGAAAGGATCATTTGAGCCCTTCTCCTTTATCCCGTCCTCTGTGGCTGCTTCCCGCTTCCCGAGCCTCCTCTGCTACTGTCGCGTTTTAAAAAAAAACGCAGTCCTCTCTGCTTGTCCTCTACTTCCCGAGCCTTCGCCTGGTCCGCTGCTGCGTTCAACCGAGGGGGCGCCTCTGGTTTTTTTTCAACGCGGGGGGGGGGGGGGTGGGGGCATCTTTCGTTTTTTTTTTTTTTTTTTTTCGAATTTTTTTTCGAAAGAACCGGGGGGGGGGAAGGGCGCGCACGGCGCGATTCGCGCTACGAGCAAATGGGGGGGGTTTATACCCCATTCAATTCCCGTGCGGGCGGGAATTTAAAAATCTCGCACGGGGGGGGTTCTCCCCTCCTCTCGCACGACCCTGTCGCACGATAGGGGCCTGCGCGCTCTGTTGCGTGACGCGACAGCCCTGCGCGCTTTGTCACATGACGCGATAGCCCTGCATGCTCTGTCACATCGTGCGACAGCTCTGTCGCATGGCGTGACTTCCTACGTGCTCTGTCGCGTCGTGTGATAGCTCTGTTGCATGGCACGACTTCTTGCGCGCTCTGTCACGTGGTGCGACAGCTCTGTCACGTTGCACGACAGTTCTTGAGCACTCTGTCACTTGCCACGACAGGGACGCACTATTCACGTGGCGCGATAGGAACGCGGCAGTCCTCGCGACGCGACAGGGGGCTCTGGCCACCCGCGACGCAGCGCGCCAAGCGCTTGCAGTCAACCGGGGGTTGGGGGTGCGCGATCTTCCACGCTCCGTTCCCTTCCTCCTCCATAGCGCGGGCCTCTGTCCCCTGCCTAGATTGCCTGTGCACTGGATTTTTATTTCCGCTGCTACGTCACGCGATTGCACGTGGCGTAAAAAAAAAAATTGCCTCTGCAAAAAAAAATCTTCTGCCCGAAAAAAAACTACAGAATTGGCTCTGATGCCATGTCAAACCAGCGAACAACATTGCATTGCATTAAACCATGTTTAAATAGCGATTACACAGCCGGGAATAGCACCGGCGGAACGGCTGAACAAGAACTGTTACGAAGTTGTAACAGTCTCAACAAAATGTCTAAATAAACTTAGACAAAGACAAAGTACGCTAACAACGATAAGAGTTTCTACACTAATACAACAAATCATTGAAAACACATCAAACAGTTTAGGGCTCAACTTTTAAAATGTAAAGGAGATAATCACATTGTTTACTTTGTATGCTTCTTTATTTCTTAATTCATCAAGATAAGGCCCTCCTTGAGGCCACAATTTTTAGTAAGAGAGGAAACCTCTCGAGTCTTGTTTAGTCGGTTCATCATGACGACTAGGCATGATAGAGCTCAATCACGAGCTAATGAGTCGAAGAGTTCATGGAGAGGCTCTGAATGCTCCCGATGTTCTCCTAAGGATCTTTCAAACCTCGTACGCCTCCTTGCTAGGCATCACACTCATCATGCACCTGAGGATCCAATCCTCCTAGCGTGACATTCTGAGAGTCATCGTGAGCTCCCTTCATCACGCAGGGGGTTCACCCATACAGATCATGGGGTTTCCTCACATACGGTGAGAACCCACGTCATTAGGTCTCCACCTGGTGAGATAGAGAGTTGTGGATCGTACTCCACGAGTCAGTCCTATAGGGAATCTAAGTCTCATGCAGCCCATGAGAGGCGACTACTCCAAGACCAATTGGAGGAAGCACGCCGTCAGCGTAAGCACCTAGAGCGTGAGTCCGCAGAGAGAAAGAGAGCGCATCAACAAAGGTTGGATGAACTCCAACGACGTGAAGAGAGGATTTACCAATAGAAAGCACGTGAAGAACAATCATGTGAGGTAATTCCTAAAAAGAAGCTCATACCTAGAGTGCTTAGGCAACAAGTCAACGCGACGCACCTAGTGCATCGTCAAGAGTTGCCACTTAAGCAAGTAGATAGCCATTCTCTTAGGTAGATAGACATGCCTAGGGTTATCGAAGAGCAATAGAAAGAGATGTCTAAGGATCCCATGCGTAAGCATGAGGTCGAGAGTAGTCAAGTTCGACAGGTGAGCAGTGTCAATGCTCAAAAGTCATCACAATCCTTGGGGCATATACAGTCTATTCCACCATATAAGGAACCTATGATTACTTTCCATAAATAGGAAGTCAAACCTGTCCCTATCAAGGAATTTGATCCTCCATTGCATATCATAGCGAGGATACAACAGATTGCGTATAAGCGAGTGTTGGTGGATACAGGATCATCGATTAATATCATCACCACCTCAGCATTCAAACATCTCAAAATTCCACCGTCCCACATCAAGGAAACAAATTTCATATTGCAAGCCTTTAACGATGTGGAATCCCCTATAGTAGGCACAATAGTCCTCCCCATCGAGGTGGGACAAAATATTATTCCTACATTGTGCTACATTTTAGAGGGATCAAGACAGTATAATCTACTGCTTGGAAGACCATGGATAAGAGCCATGGAGTGCATACCATCAATAGTGCATCAGTGCATTAAGTACACCCATGGAGGTGAAGTTCATGTAGTTGAGGTGGACCCAGATCCCTTCAAGTATTATAAGCCTGAGGATCATCCGTAGGAACCTAGTGAGGTGCCTATGCATCTGCAAGTTAAATTGGATGAGTCTATCCAAAGTGTGGATGTAGCCTCGCAGACGATGGTGGAGTTACCATCCCCACCGCTATCACCTGTGGAGTCACCTACAACCCCTGCACTCTCGACACCGCTTAGCAGGGAAGGATTAATGAATGCCCTTACGGAGTTGCTCACAGCCACTTCAGAGGTATCATTAGAGGATCTTCACACTCCTATCAAGGAGGAAGAACCTAGCATGGTCATGGATGCACCTGAGTGTATCACACCCTCTTCATCCATCATGTCACCAGATAGTTCTCATGAGGATGATGGTGAATATGAAGAGCTTATAGAGGCCAGCATTACGATGCTGCCCACCATAGAGTCCACTGAGGATCTAGGTCAACTTTTCATCGAGTCTCCACCTATGGATCCTATCCTGGAGACATCGTATGAGCATGAGGAAGGTTCAGTTATCATGACTGAAATAGAACAACCTCAGTATGTTGACGAATTACCTACGATGCATGCAGTTGTGGAGTTTTCTCACGAGTTTGTGGGAATGGTCGACATTAGGCCAGAAGATCAAGTGATTCCTAATCACATAGAGCCAGAGATGGGGTAATCCAGTGGTGTTTCCACATTTCCAGGGCCAAAACTTTTGAAATTGGTCACTCCTGACTCATTTCTCATGGCACCATCTCGAGAGCACAAACAAGTAGGTTCCTCACATCAGATTGGGGGTACCGAAAGTGACACAGTTCAACACAACAAAGTGAAACAATAGCTTGAGCTGAGTCATAGGCATGAGCATGTGGATAGCACTGACGAAGTGTGTCATCAAGAAGCATCCACATCAACTCAAGTGAAGGAAATAGGTGATTTGCAATTACCTAATGGATCCATAGCATCCACTTTTCTGTTTCCTTCAAATGACAAAGGTATTTCGAATCAGTCATTGGAAATACATATGAATTCTTTGTCAGTCTTGCGATCCATTTTAAGCCATCTAGAATGGATGGAGCATCGAATGGATGAGCAAGATAAGGCGTTGCATTTTATCAAGAACCGGATTGAAAATCTGGAATTACAAAAGCAACCCTTGCCTGAGGTCGAATCGCTTCCTGTGCAAGTACAGGAAAAGCCTCAGTGAAAGCAAAAGCCCATGCGGCCAACCCAACCATTGGATTCTCAAAGCAAACCAATGTGGGGCAAGAGCCCAAAATAGTCATAACATAGTGGGACTCCATTACAAGAGTCTATGTCTGATATCTTTTAGAAGCTGCAAGAGGCTAAGGTCATCACCTTGCCTAATGTCATCCCTTTAAACCCAAATAGAGTTAAACCTATGGGTTACAAGGAGCATCACTACTATCTCTACCATCGAATAGAGGGTCATGGCATTCGATATTGTCATGAGTTTAAGAGTGTGGTGCAAAATCTGATAGATAAGGGGGTTTATCATGTAGATGGTTCTCTCAGAGTGCCCCAACATGCTGAAGTGGAGGTCACACCTCCTCAAGAGTGACCTCGAAGTCATTAGTCACCTCGTAGGCCCAATAGGCCAGTGCAATGAGTAGTTTCATTTCAGATGACTACTCTAACTTTGTTCCAAAAGTTACATGAGGCACAAGCATTCATATTACCCGAAGTCAAGCATAGGGCATCCGAGACTGGGTCACCTGATAGGGGTCCCTTTTGTGTGTATCATCGAGTGCATGGACATGACATTCGGAGTTGTCAATCATTTAAGAGGGTCATCGAAGACCTAGTAGAACGGGATGAGATCCATGAGGATGGTTCTCTCATTCACCCATGCCGAAGCATAGGCACACCGGTGAGGTCCGATCTTCACCTAGGGGAGTTGATTTCTATCACTCTTCCTAAACAAGTTGATTACTTTTTAGTAAATAGCATGCACGCTGGGGGTCTTCAAGGTAGCATACCTTTCCCACCAGCCACGCCAAATTTGATAAGGAAAAATGAGGAATCTAGAGGTATTGCACCTCCCTCATCATCATCGAATGGCACACTCACTAGGGGTATATAGGGCAGCATGCCCTTCCCAAAAGGCTCCAAGGGTTCCTAAAACCACTTGGTCATGTCAGTTAAAAGCCTCGAGGATTTGCTTATAATCGCTCGGTCATCCTAAAAGGCTCCAAGCTCATCTATGAGTAGTTTGGTCAATCAAAAGGCACCAAGAGTTTCTAAAAAATTGCTTGGTCAACCCAAAAGCTCCAAGGATTCTTAAAAATCGCTTGGTCATCCCAAAATTCCCCAAAGGTACCCATAAACCCTTTGGTCAAACCCCAAAATCATCCTAAAAAGCTCCAAGGATTTTTAAAAATTGCTTGGTCAATCTAAAGGCTCCAGAGGCATGTACTCACCATTTGGTCAGATATGAGGCTCAAAACTCATAAAAATAATAAAATCAATAAAATCCAAAAAATTGGTAAAGCATAAAATCCAAAAATATTTGCATTTTGCATTTGAATTTTGCATTCTCATTTTGCATTCACACATGCATTCGCTGCATTATTGCATTGCATATAGGCATTCATCATCCATTGCATTCCATAGTAGGAGGGATTATGTTTATCAGTCTTACAAATGACACCATGTTTGTGTTTAAATCATGCATCTCTACATTTATCATGATCCATCATTCATGTGAGTAATTGTGTTTTTCAACACAACCTATAATGTTGCTATGGAGATATACTAGGGTTTTTTGGTCACTCAACCATACCTAGTGGTCTTATCAAGAGTTGGTAGAAAGCTTGCTTTGCTTTTGTAGCTAAGGTTCAGTTAGTATAGCCCTTAGCATATCAGAAGCCTATCACTAATCAACAAATTAAACAATCCTAACAAGGACTAGGGGAAGATGAAAGTCATGAAGCAGGACCGGGTATCCTGAAGTGAAAAGAGTTATTCTTGCTTATCCCTCTGTGTAGACGGTATGGGAAATATTGGCAGTTGGCAAAAGGACAAGTTAGTTCCCTATTCAGAATCCCTTGCTTACGATAAAATGAGCAATATCCCAAAGTGATATCCCACATCAATCCTCATGATTGATACCCTAGATCGATATCATAGATCGACTTCCCAGATTGATATCCCATATTGATATCATAAGATCGATATTCTCAATCGATATACCAGAAATAATTTTCCCAAGTAAATCTCCCCAAAGGAAAGTTTTTGAAGAAAATTATCAAATGTAAATGTCGAAAAGTGAAGATCGAATGAAGATCAGAAAATAGGCTCAAATCAAAGTTCAAAGTGAAGATCAAATGAAGATCATAAATCAAAGTTCGAGTGGAGATCAAATGAAGATCCAAAATCTAGTTCGAAGAGAGATCAAATGAAGATCCAAAGATAGTTCAAAATGAAGATGGAATCGACTCCCTTGCTTCACTACATATGAGCAAGTATCCCAAAAATTGAAGGATAGAAAGGAATGAGCCTGAATCCCTAGAATTGTTGGCACTACTGTACCTTACGCATGATGATATGTCTGATACACTTGCATCTCGCTTATGAGCAAGACCAATGTTTGAATGTGGAAGAGCTAGCTTCAAGTGTCCTGCATTGCCTAGTGGCTTAGTCCAACTAAAATCTAAACTTGGGATTGGATAAGACATTTGTGGAACCCCTATCTTAGCAATGGGCTGAAAGAATCCCGCCTGACATCGGGGAACGCTCGTGTCTTATCTTAAAATAATCATGTGCACACACAGGGATAATGAACAGTTAGGGCCTATCCTAGCAAAAGCCTTTTATCTCAGAAGTCTAGTGTGGTTAGTATGCAACTTTTGATAAGTCTATTAGGGTGTTTGAGTCTCATGGAAAACCTCAAAAATTTCTCTCATAGCAACAAAATATCAAATATCTCAAACCATATAAAATCATCAAATTGCAAAGTATCGAGTCCATGATACATCATCATATAGAGCACAATCAAAATATAGGATAGATACCGGATGGATATTAGAAATAATATTTAGACGGCCACTGACTATATCATGCATATTTTTCAAATTTTGCAAAAGAAAATAGAATGACACATTATATCATTCGCATCAAACAATTGCATTCATTGCATTTCATATATGGGTGATTAATTGATTAAATTCTTATCTTAAGGATTTTCAATTACATTCATGATTTTTATACATTCTGTGGTGTCATCCATTAGATTGATAAACATATTTGCATTCATTCCTTATGTTTTAAGTGATTAAAGCATACAGGTTCATTTACATTAGATTACCATCATGTAAATAAATCATTACATACATTAATGCATACAATAAAGCAATATCAAATATGCGTTAAGAGAAAACATTGCATCCATATGCATCCATCATACATCGCACATCTAAGCATCTAGATCACTGCATATAATCATCATCATAAATCAAATAGCTATCTAGTGCATGTCATCCATACATCACATCATATAGCATCAAATTAACATAAGCATTGCATCCATGTGCATCAAATAAACATAAAATCAAAACATATAAATCAAGTACACATCATGAGCCATAAATGATCATGATCATATATATAAATATGTGTCTCAAAGTACATCAGATGAGTACAAAATACCCGTAGGCTACAATCGTGTAGGTCCTCGACCTTACACCAAAAATGATACATATGCAAAATGTAGTTGTGATCTGACAAGAGCCCTAGCTCTGGCTGGCTCCCCCTGAACTAGAGCTCTCACCACCTCCCTCAGCCCTATGACCTGGAGCCTGCTCTGCAGTCGGATCTAGCCCCTATTATGCACCCTACTGAGGGCCCTATGTACCACCTAGCCCGAAGAGGCCTAGCACATGAGAGACTGGTATGTCCAGGTGGCTAGTCCTATGGCTAGAGGTCCCACCTATCTCCCTGTGGCTCCTGTGTGAGCTACCACCATGTGTGCTAGAGGACCTATGTGTCCTCTCTATCCTATGGGTCCACTAGCTAGAGCTAGCTGTGGACTGCCCCGTAGTCCTGGACCTGGTCCGTTGAGACCCTACAACATGAGAATCCTTCGAGACCATGCCACCAATCAACTTGATGTAGCCCTCCAACTGGTCTATATGGGCTACCCTGCTAGTATGTCTATCATTGCCCTCCTCCATGAGGGCCTGTAAATATCGGATCTCTGACATGGGATCATGACCGCCAGGTAGCACTAGCACTAGTGCTGAGGTGGTGCCATGACAACATAGGAAGATGAAGGATCTCCCCTCTAAGCCTAGGCCAAGTCCCTCTCCACTATAGCTATACCCAGTTGCACCTCTACCAAATCATGCACTAGTGAGCTCCTAGACCCTCCCCTCTACTATCATAGCCTAGTGATCTGTTGTGTTGCCTCGATCAACCTAGATCTCTATCGATCAGTTATGCCCATAGAGTAGCAATAGTGGTGTCTCGCTCCATCTACTATGTGACATATCTACCAAGCTGACTCTACAAGTCAGCAACCTGAGCCAGGAGCAACCCCTCTACACTATCAGGAGGGACCTCACCCTCCTCTAGAGCCTCATCATCTGGGTCGACCTCAGGAGCCTCCTCGATGGTGGCCTCTATGCCCCATCTACCCTCTATCCATTGGCGCACCCTACCCATCAGGATCCACCTCTACCTCTGCCTGGTCTGGCACTCTGCCTAGAGGCCCGATCCATGCCATCGAAGCATGGACCACCATCCATCATATGCTAGGGTGGTAGCACCCTATCAACCCCAGTCTCCTAGAAGTCATCTGGCTCATCTCCTAGAGCCGAAGGTCAAATCCATGGTAGATCCCACTCTAAAGCCAAGCGTCGATACAAAAATGGGATCTCCGAGATGTCCTACACTATCCCAAACTAATGCAAGACATGAGAGTAGAACTGATACTCTCTAATCTCGGCCTTTTAATCGAGTAGCCACCTATCTCTACGAGCCTATCGAAGCCACTCACTCGCCTCAGCCCATGCTGGGCAATCCATGTACGACCGCCACTCAATATCATCTAGGCCGAGTGATCCGAACCATGTAATATAATGTTGGATATCACCAGCATGGGTCCTACTCCTGAACCCCTCCTCCTCTCGAGGCTAATAGTGGTATAACACTGGTGATCATCATCAATCTCCATGATATGTAGTGGTAGCTCTCTCAGATGCTCTATCCTGATGTGCTACCAACCCCAAATCTAAAGAAGTAGGCTACAACTGATGCCTCGATAGCTCCGATCAGTGATCTAGTATAACTCTCTATATAGCTGGTAAAGTAGGGTGCTCCCCTAGGCCAATCACAATGGCTGAGTCATTGAGCTCTAAACCACTCTACGGATAGTGGCTAGGAGGTTCCAAGGAATCCTCATGCTCGAGGAGTCTAGAAGAACAACTTGCACCACCAGGTGCATAAAAATGGCCTCACATATAGAGAAGATGTTCTTCCCCTACCAGTATCCGATATGGACTCCTCCATGATCGATACTACGTTGAGCCTCCTAGCTCCGATCACCAAAGATAGCATCAAAAATGGGCCCTTTGGCCCCAGAAGTAGAAGAGATGATGGCCTCACCATCAATGGGGATCTTGAAGATCCTATAGACGTCCTCTAAGGTCACAATCATTTCACCTATAGGCAGGTGAAATGTGTTGGTCCATGCATTCCAATGTCGGGCCAATGTAGTCAAGTAAGCTTGATCCACCCTAATCATGGGTAGATCCAGGATGTAACCGAAGTCGATGGCTTCGAACCATCTCCGCTCCTCGGGAGTGAGCTCTCCGTAAAGAGTCTTAAGGATGTTGGGCTCTTGAGCTCTAGAGGTCAACCTCTGAAATAAAAAGCATAATATAAGAGAAAATCTAACTAAAAACAAGCAAAAACATTTAAAAATGACCTAAAAATCATCAAAAACATCTAAAAACATATAAAAGTACAAAAACATGTCATCATGCAGTCATAAAAATTAAAAATGTCACTTAGACAAGTCAAAAATGCATTAAATGACATTATTTGCCTATTAAACCTTAGAAAAATTAAAAATTTGATAAATTTTTCCTAAAGTTTGCGAACCACAGGTCAACCCTATGGTCCGCATGCAATCAAAAATTGACCATTGGGATTTTAAACATGGACCATAGCTGGCAGCTGCGATCCCCAATTGATCAATTGAGAACCGTAGTACTTGGTCTCCATCGAGATCCCACGGTCATTTCTCGAAAAAAAAAAAAAAAAAAATAAAGCCTAAACTAGCCTAATCTAGCATGAGGTTCATTACCAATAGTTTAATTAGGTTCAATTAGCCCATTTCTTAATGAGGTTAATTTTACTGGTAATGGATGCGAGGTCTTGGTTTTAAATTACCTTGCCCTCACCTCGCCTGGCTAGATGAAGCTTGCCCATGCTCTGCCATCATGCGGTGTGTAGGGTGTGGGTGTAGAGTTTGATAGGGTCAGGTCATTTCTTTGTCACTATCAGAGCTCTCCAATTGCCAAGTCGTTGTCAAGGAATAATGAAAGAAATTTGAAAATTGAGCCTTTTATAAGCTTTTCTTATTCCGCATGGACCATAGGCCCTAGCCATGGTTCCCAAAATTACAATTGGGAACCATAGACCCTAGCTACGGTTTGCAACTAGTAGCAAATCTAGTCAAATCCCACCGTGGGAAGGTCTAAAAAGGTAAATTAATGACTCCCATTGGATCAAATTTTCAAAAAGAGCAATCAATGTTGCAAATTTGGTGATGTTCAAGCACCATGATCAATTAAAAAAATCAAAATTAACAACAAAAAATCAAATAATTAAAAACACCAAATGTGCCTCGTATTCAATAATTTACCCTATACACTTGGCGGTTGCAGTGACTTGCGCTCCATGCAATCCGACAAGATGAGTAAATTACCATAAGGACATTTGGGGCAAAATTGTCATCGTTGATCTGATATGCTTCTTTTCAATCCCTAAGAAGGCCTTCATGGCTGGACTTCTCCATGGGAATGAGGCATTTCATGTCATGTCTCCTATGACATATTTTCAGCAAATCATCGATAATTTGATTCAACACAAATCTAATTGGATTTGTATCATTTTGATTCCCTAAGATGGCTATTGTAGCCCGATTGCTCCATGGGATAGAAATGTGCAAATCACTATTAATAGTTGGAATCAAAAGCTGAACTAGGCCTAGCCAAGGCATTAATATGCTCAAATCTAAATTTGTTCAGATCATCCATGGTGGTCAAGCGACATCGTCACTTTAATCATTGTCATTACCCTCATCGACTCATCGCTTGAGGGGGTAGTCATAATATCAAATCATAATCAAAATCAACAGAAGATCCTGGAGATCGTAGATCCCTTGATCTTGTCAAAATTGCATTCATCCTTGCGAATCATTGTCAATAACTATCATAAGCTTACCCCTTTGCTTGGGGAAAATAGAAAATATGATAATTTATTTGTAACTCTCATCCTTTCGGATTGATAGGCGTGAAAGCCTACTTGTAGCATTGATGCTATCCGAATGTCTGATGATGAGTATAAACTTTTCAAATTTAAGCCTTTCACCAAAGAGTTGGAAGCAATGATTCTAGGATGTGCATCCTTTTGTAGGACAAGAGGCATCTAATGTTGATCTGACTAATGATCATCATAGAACCTTCGACATCATTTTAGGAGGTATATTTTTGCTCAGCATTGTTCGATCTCACAACGCATCTCAAAAGGGGCATCTGTAGACACCTAAAACACATCATGTCGAGGGTGACTACTCATATGGACATGCTACAAGACCATATGGAGGATCTTGGACAGACTCCAAGATAGAGTAGTGGTTCTAACCACTCAATTTGGGCTCCTTGGCCTAATCAGTCTGAACCGTAGCCCAGACCTATGGTTTATAGGTTGAACCATGACTGAGACCTATGGTTTACAGTCTAGACCATAGTTGTAACCTACGGTCTTAACTAAAGTTCAGTTGGCCTTCATCCGAGCCAAATCGGTTTGAATGACCATTTGATCTAGAAGAAGGTGGTTAGAGGACGAAAGCTTCCAATCCAACTATCCTAACCACCCCTTCTTGATCTTGGCTTCTCCATGAAGCCACCCCTAGCCCTTGGGTAGTCCTATAAGTACCCCTCAAAATTAGGGCAAAATATAGAGAGAGCATTGGAGATTTGAGCAACGAAGCCCTATCGAATTGTACACTCAACCGAGTATACTAAGAGAGAGCTATTGCACTTATCCCCTACCTACTTGCCAAGATTCATGATGAATTGCATTATGGATGCCCTAGGAGCCTAGGAGAGCCAAGAAGCGCATATTCGGGCAAACGAAGGCCCTTCACAGTGAATCAACCACCAAATCAGTCCGAGGACACCGAAGGCGACCATTGAACATCAATTTGGACAAGGAGGTCAAGCCCACTACCCTTGAAATTGAGGGTAAACCTATCAGATTGCTAACCGTGGCTTTCAGCCATGGTTTATAGTGCAGACCACTCATCAGAGCTACGGTTTGCAGTAGAGGTATCACCACCTTACCTTTTTCATTTCTGTCTAGCTAGTTAGCTTAGTTTAGCTATTTCCATGGTTCAATTGTAGTTTAGCAGATTTTTGACCGATAGAATTAGGTTAGAATAGTTTCTTTGTGTTAAGCATCAAATAGGACATTAATGGATTCTTTATGCACTTTCATGCTTTATTTCACATAATTGGTCCATGCATAGTGTAGTTGTTATCTTTCTTTATGCAATTCCATAAATCTTGATCCAATTAACATAGTTTAGAAGTGCTTTTCATGCTTTCTTGATTATACATGCTTAATGGTATCTTTATGCATTTTTCCTAAAAGGGCCTCATCATGAGAGGCTGCCTATATTTTTGACACTTTTATGTTGTTTCTTGATCGCAGGGAACAGATTCAAAGGAGATTCAACCATCAAGTTCCTTCCTCAACGCGAAGAAGAGGGCAACTCCACCCTAGAGCAGTTTGTGACTAGTTGAAAAGCAACATTAGTGCGCCTACCCTATTGAGGGCTTTGGCATTGTATTAATTGTATCATCATTTGGGTGACCCTAAGAGGGGCATGATTGTAATCGAGATTCTTTGCAATTATTAATACAAGAAACACTTATTTTGTTGAATCTATGCAATCTTGTCATTTTTTATGCTTTGAATGATTGAATACGATATAATACAGTAGATGGGTGCACGCTTTTTGGTTAGATCAAGTTCAAGAACTCCCTTTAAATCAAAAGCAGTTAGAGTCAAGAAAGCTGAATCGATGAAACACAATTTCAAACAGATGGTAGTTTTATAGATAACTTGCACCAATTGATATTTAGTTGTAACGCACTTGAGAAGATGAAGATATATCGATCCAAAGAGGATATACATGGTTGAACCAGTGCAAAGCAAATGTAACAGATTTTGGGAAATCAGGATACATAAGGAGTCGAAGTGGCCAAGGGTCATCATGAAGCATCCATTGTAAAACTTTACAAGCAAGGTATAATATGTATCCTATCTTTAGGTTGTTGTATTTCCTTGTGTTAGTCTTCCTCTATTCCACTCTTATTCTTTCCATTTGTGTAGGAACTTTTGAAGGTGTATCCGACTAGCTAAGATCATTTCTAGCGATTGGATCAAAGATCAGAGGCTCTTGATTACTTCATGAGAATTGAGAGTTATGTTCTTCTGTTACATCATTTGAACATAAAGAATCATTGTATTGGGTTTCATTAGGGTCTTGGCAATATAATAGATATTTATTGTAATATATACTATGAAATTTAATACAAATCTTGATCTCTTCCTTCTTACAATTTTGTTGTGCAAATGTATGTGTTACATGATTTGAACATATGAATATCACCTTATTTCATTGGTAAATATTTACATCCATTACGTAATTCAAATGTATGTAAACAAACTAGTTATCTCTTTTCTTGTTTCAGTATTTTCATTATGATCTAAATTCTTGCTACAATTACCCAATGGACAAGGCACCAGTCTGCATTCTCGAAGTGTTATATTAGCTTGGTCACAATTCAAACCCAATTTAAACCCATTTGATCTAGAAGAGCCAAAAAGGATAGAACATCCATGGTTAATTAGGCTCTTATTAGGGTGTCCAGATCTGACCTAATGTTTTATGAATTTACTTTAAATCCCCTTACAGGTCGAAGTGACAAGTCCACCAAAGCTTGCATATAATTGTGGTTAGGAATTTTTAGTAGCGTGACAACCATATTTTAAAGGATTTCAAAATTTTCCACAATGGTTCACTTTGGTTAAATATGTTTTATAATATATTCCCATATATGTCTCATTTTTTTTGAGCATTCTCAAGGATGTTATGAGAAATTTGGACAGGATTAATCAAAGGTTCATATGAAACAAGGTAAAAATAGAGCGTAAGTTGGCTATATTAAAGTGGGATCAATTTTTTCTTCCAAGAAAAGAGAGAGGCTTGGGCCTCTAGTTAGTGGTTAAAAATAAATTAAACTTGGCAAAAAATTATATTGGGGATTAATTACTTCTCCTAACGAGTTATGGGTGCGGATCTTGAGATCCAAGTATACACAAATTTGAGCTCAACAATTTTTTACTAGATATTAGCTTCCTTGACAAGGATCTCGAGTTCTTGAGTTACTAAGAATTAGGGAGACAATTATCAAATCGTAACTTTTGGATAGTGAGGAATGACATCAAGCAATTTTTTTGGACAAATGCTTAGGTTTGCTTTCATTATCTCAACAATTTTGAGAATAGGAGACATCATAGAACAACTCGATAGTCGAGGTTGGATAAAGATATCACATTATTATAGAAACTATAGGGAAAGTAATTTGGAGGATAGAGTATGAATTCCATTAAGGGACTATCCAATATTAGCAATTAAGGATGTCAAAGAGGTTGTTCATTAGATTATTAGAATATGATTGTTTCTTTGGGTAAAATATAAAGATAGGTCGGGATGGGACTCACATTTTAATGATGTGTATATTGTAGCTCTAGGATATTCATCCTTCACTCATAGATAAAATCCACTCATTTATGTCTTCAATTAGATTTGGAAACTTCTAACTTGGTCTAAAGTGAGACTCTTATATAGGTTCTACTCCACAAGAGGTTTCTTATAAGAGACCAATTGATGAAATAGTTTTTTTGTTTATTTGTTTAGATGAGTTATGATTTTTAGAGAATAAGACCTAGGAACACATTTTTTTCTTCTATCCTCTAGCAATTCAATTATAGAATAGTTGGTAACCTTTTTAGATCTAAGATTCTGGTAATTCATCTCCCTTGAGCAAGCATGTAGGACTTATCTCAAAGTGAATGGGTTGGATAGTTCAATGAAATATATGGACTTGGTTAGTATCTCACTGATACTTTGGAATCTGTGGAAACAAAGGATTAAAAGAATATTTAAAGCAATTCACCATAATGTTCATTATATTTGAAAAAACATTGTAGCCAATATCAAGAAAACTACTCTGCATGCATTGAAGCCCCCCTCCATAGTATCGCAATGGTGGCATAGTTTACTCTAGATGCTTCAACTCATTGTGGATGAATGGAGATGTAGGCATCCACAATATCGTCAATCTACTATTCAAAGGGATGGACCATGGCAAGCCCCTCCTAGAGGTACGAGAAAATCAACATTGATGGTGCATCAAGAGGTAATCTAGAAAGGGAAAGAATATGAGGCATATGAAGACTCTTAGATGGTACTTATGATTTTCTTTTTACAGAGTCTTGGTATCCTATTTAACAATATAATAGAATCATGTGTTGACCTTCATGGCATTTAGGAAGATACTAAGGTTGGTTGATCTGTAGTATAAGTAGAATCAAACTCATAAGTAACCATTTATCAATTAGAGGAATCCATAGGACCTCCTCTCAAGATTATAATTTACAAAGGGTGATTGACATGATACATATACTTCAGTCTAGATTTAGAATAGTAGAGTTTCTTCATTCTCCTAAATAATGAAATAAGATTATAGATGGTATGACAAATTGGGCTTTAGACTATGGGCATTTGACTTGTTATGAAGATCCTCAAAATGATAGTGGATGTTGAAAACTAGGGAAGATCTATATTGTATATTACATATCAATGATGACAATTCTAGTTCTTGTATGTTGTGACTTAAAAGAAAGCCATAGATTTCTTTGTCCTTGTATTAACAAAATATGCTTAAATCATAACTATTACTCTTGTATAAAATTTTGGATGAAAGTTCTATTTACATTACAAGGCAGATGATGTAGCTTTTTCATTTTCTTATAAATAATAAAAAACTTTTTATTATCAATAATTTTTTTTTTTAATTTTACTTATATATTTATTTTATTGTTTTCTCTTATATAATAACTTATATACATATATTTTTTAAAAATAAATAACTTTAAGTTAATATAAATCATAAAAATCCAACAAATTAATATTACATTTTTGTTTGTGGAAAACACCCCTTTCGAGGTGCCACTTTTGGGTAAGACCCAAGGAGGCAGGGGTATCTATTCCACCAAAATCGCCTAGGGCTCGCACCTGGCCTACCCCCTTTGACACACTCAAGGAGCATGCCTAAAACAACAAAAACACAAACAACACAAACAAACACAAAAACACAAACAAACACAAAAACACAAACAAACACAAACACACAAAAACAACAACAAAAAACAAAAAACACAAACAAAAAACACAAAAAACACAAAAAAAACACAAAAACAACAAAACCATACAAAAACACAAAACACAAAAAAACAAAAAAACAACACAAAAAACACAAAAACAACAAAAAACAACACAAAAACAAAACACAACACAAACACACACACATAAAAAAATTAAATTGATGGAAAAAATAGATTACATCTTCGGCCTTTCTAGGCCAACAGGCCTTTTAACCAAGAATCAACACAAGAAACATAAGAATGATCTTTCTGAGTTGGGGAACTGAAATACCCTGACTGAACCAAAGAGAAGCTAATACAAAGTAAAAAGGAACTAGGTACCTCTAGTACTAGAGCCATCCAGAGAAAGGATAGATAGAAGAGCATCCCTGATTTGTGAAGCCCACCATCTAGGAGGGTGGCCATAGCAAGTAAGATCACCTTTGTCCAATGCCCAATTAGCTAAAGCATCAACAATCCTATTATGTTCTCTGACCACATGATTGTATTCAACTTTCAAAAAGCCCATCTGGATTAATTGAATCTTCTCAACAATTCTTTTTATTCTCCAATCAACCTTATGATTCTTAGGAGTCTTCAATAGATTAATCATGACTTGGGAGTCAGATTCAACCAACACCTTTTGCCATCCAACCTTAGTAGCCTCATGAAGGCCTCTGAGGATACCATACCCCTCAACAAGGTTATTGGAAAGGATACCCAAATTCTCAGCAAAAGTGAAAACCAGGGAACCATCTGAAAGTCTACCAATTCCTCTCGCACTAGCTTTTCCAGGGTTCCCCCTAGAGGCTCCATCCATATTGAATTTTCCAAAATCCTTAGGAGGAGGCTGCCAATTCCTTGTTCTATCCATCTTTCGATTACTCACATTCCCTTTAAGTTGGTTGCCAATAGTAGAGTGAATCTTCAATCTTTGCATAACTTGATCCCATCATTGGTGGGAGTCCTAGGGGTGATTAAGGAGTTGTTGGACTGATTCAACTAAGTTGGCAATGGTATTTTTCCAAATATAGTGAATATCCTTCCTTTCCTATTTGAAAATCTGGTTGTTTCTTTCCTTCCAGATATTCCAAGGCAGGATGGTTGTTCCCATCCAAACTAACTACCTAACAAAATGATCAACAACCTCTTATTTAGGCCAATCCCTCCATAGTTGTTCAAGAGTAGAAAAATTGGACCACTATAAACCGAGTAAGATAGTCATTCTCCTCCATAGCTCAGAGGCTAAGGGACACTCAATAAAAATATGGCTAAGAGTTTCCACATTCTTTCCACACATTTCACATCTAAACGGGCCATGAAAGCCATATTTCATAAGTTGCTCACCAGTGAGCACCCTTCGATGCAATAAAAGCCAAATAAAAAACCTCACCTTAGGCCAAAGCTTTTGAGCCCACAACTGTGTAAATATGTCATAGGACTGGTTGGGATTATTGTGGCATAAGGTCAAATAACCTTGAGCAATAGTATACTCACCCTTAGTAGTGTTGTTCCATCCAAAACAATCCTTATCATGGGACCAAGAGAGAGATCTCATATGAAGGGTGTATTGGATATCTTTCCTTTACCTTTCTAGAATTTGAATAGGCCAGTCCTCAATAGGGATCCAATATCTACCAACCTCTAAATTACCAATATAGTACCAACAATAATTAGCTACCTTTATCCAGTTAGCTTGGTGTAGCTCCTCCATCCAAGGCCTCCAATCAAGGAACTGAGTTATCAAAGGTTGGTGACCATCCCAAGAATCTATCCAAAAATTTTCCTATTGACCATTATGAATGATCCAAAATAACTTCTTCTTTATCAAATCCTCACCATCCTAAGAACCGCCAAAATGGGAGAACCCTTGGTAGGCAGTTGATAGTGAACAAGGTCTTCAGGACTTTTATTTTCAACATATTTAGCATGAAGATTTTTGGCCCATAGAGCATTAGGGTTATTCAAAATCCTCCAATACAACTTTGCAGCTAAAGCCTTATTGTTTTTAATAGCAGATCGAAATCCTAACCCCCTTCATGCTTGGGAAGGCATAAAGTATCCCATTTCACCAAGGCCCATTTTCTTTTCTCCTTAGTACCACTCCAAAGGAACCATTGATTGATTTGATCTAGTTCTCGAAGAACTACCTTTGGGATATTCAACACAATAGAAACATAAATAGGTATAGCTTGAAGGACTGATTTTACCAAGGTAATTCTACCCCAGATGAAAGCCACCTATTGGTCCACTTTCCAATTTTCTCCTTTACTCTATCCAACAACCAATTCCAGTATTTTTTTTGTCTCTAGATATTGATAGGAATGCCTAAATAAGTGATCGGAAGGGAGGCCTTCTTATATCTTAATTTATCTAGAACCATGGATTCCTGTCTAGGAGAGCAGTGAAAGAAAATGACTTTTGATTTATCTTCATTGATCAATTGCCTCGTAGCATTAGAGAAACAACTAATGATTTGTTTAATTCTAGAGGCTTCCTTAATCATAGCTTTACCTAACAGAGTAGAGTCATCAAAAAACTGAAGATGAGAGATAGGCCTGGCTCCATGAGCAATGGTAACTCCCTCAAGGGTTCTATTTTCTCTATTTTTGGTCATAGTCCTGCCCAAGCATTCAACAAGAATGATGAATAAATAAGGGGAGAGGGGGTCACCCTGCCTAATACCTCTAGAAGCTGGGAATAACTATGAAGGGTAGCCATTGATAAGAATTGAGTAGGACACCAAAGAGATACATCCCATAATCCAATCTATCCAATCCTGAGAGAAGCCAAATTGCCTCATAACTTTGATGAGGAAGTGCCAATCCACTCTATCATAAGCTTTGGATAAGTCTAAATGGATGAACATAGAAGGAGATTTTTATGCTTCCATGGAATGGATGGCTTCTTGAGCAAGAACTATCTCATCCACAATTTGTCGCCCTTCCACATAACCTCCTTGTTCAGGGAAATAATCTTATGCAAAAGTGGTTTCAGCCTCTCCGCCATGATCTTGGTAATGATTTTGAGAAGAACATTACATAAAGCTATTGGTCTAAAAGCTGAGATATGTTCTGCATCTTGAGCCTTTGGGACCAGAGCTATATAAGTTTTATTGATTACCTTCAAAATATCTTTGGCCTTCCTGGCTTCTTCCACCACCTCTAATAAATCAACATGAAGAATATCCCAGAATTCTTGGTAAAATTCGATGGGAAATCCATCAAGCCTTGGGGTCTTCCCTTTTTGCATTTTAAAAACCACTTGTTGAAGCTCATTGATAGTAACTGGAGCAGTCAAAATAGAGTTCTCCTCAGAAGTGATAAGAGTAGGGATCGCTTGAAGGACATTCTATTGAGAAGTCGAGTCAAGAGATGCAACAATGAATAATTTGAAAAAGTAGTTGACTACGATAGACTTCATGCCATCCCAAGTGTGGATAGAGTCTCCAGAATATGATTTCAAGGAAGAAATAAAGTTGTGCGATCTATGGGCTAGAAGAGATTTGTGGAAGAATTTCATGTTTTGATCTCCTTCTTTGAGCCATTGGATCCTAGATTTTTGCTTCCATAAGAGCTCTTCTCTTTTTCCCATTCCTCCAACTATGTTGTGAGTCTAATTTCATCTATACTTCTACTCTCAATGAGGCCATCTAAATGGATTTGTTCATTCAACTCTTCAAGCCGAGCAATCACTTCTTGTTTCTTTTGCCTGACGTCTCCAAACTCCTTCCAATTCCAAATCTTGATTTTGGATTTGATGTATTGCAACCTTTTGGTGAAATAAAACATCTTAGTTCCATACCTTGGTTTACCTTCCTGCCACCATTGCCGCACTCAGGGTTTGAAGGAACTATCTCTGAGCCACATTAACTAAAATCAAAAGGGCGAGAAACTGACATTGGTTTTCCACATTTCAACCATGACTGGCCAATGATCCGAACCCACATTGTTAAGAGTTTTCACCTTAGGAATGTGTCCATGGATTAAGAAATTGTTAGAGAACAAGAACCTATCCAATATTTCCATGATACAAGTTGAGCCTTACCTTCTGTTAGACCAAGTCATGAGGCCATTATCTGGCTGGATGTCCACAAGGTGAAGGTTTGCAATATATTCACTCATGAGGTCTGTGCTCCCATCCAGATTCCTATTTCCCCCATCTTCTCATCCAAAGAGAGGATGGTATTGAAGTCTCCTCCGATCAAGACCCAAGCTTCAGGAAAATGGGAGATAATATAAGTTATATCCTTCCATTGTCTTCGCTTTTCCTCCAAAGTAATTGGAGCGTAAACAATCAAGTAGAGCATAATTTGGTTAGATTGTCTACTTTGTGCAGCCACAACCAAGAGACCCCAACTACCAACCATATGGTGAATAATGATCTCTTTTGGGTCCTAGAGGCAAGCAATGCCGCTAGAAGCCCCATGGGAGCTGAGGGAAGCCACTTTTCTAGTCGACCAGATTTTACTTGCAATTGACTCCATTTCCTCTATAGACATCTTCATTTCTTGAAGGAAAACTAGATGTGGTTGGTTTGTCTGAATCATTCTTCTAATTTTGTTTTGTTTTGAAAGACTCCCTTTGAGTCCTCTAATATTCCAAGTGATGATCTTCATTAATAATGGGGCTAAATATGTTGGTAAGGGCATTAATATTACCTTCCTCTACAAGCTTTTCACCTTCTTTTACCATATGATGTTGATTAGTCTTGTGGCCTACCTTTTGGTTAGTGTCCATCTTCATTTTTTTCCTATTTCTTGTCTTACCCCAATTGAATCTGGGATAGCTTCTAACCCTGAAGTATGTGTATACACAACCAAAGCATTATTGGAAGGTTCAACAAAGTCTGTCTTGGGGTCTGAATTATTTGAAGTTTTAGCATTTAAAAGATTGTTCTTCTTGTCTATGTTTTCTCCCTTATTTTTTGTTGAAAACCTTTGATTTCTTGGTTTGTCTTTGAGTCCTTCCCTGCATCTTTAAATTGTGTTTCTAAGATTTTTGTCTCCATTATGTCCTCTTCCTCACCCAGGAGGTTATTTGTGGAAAGAATTCCAAACATATTAGTTGACAACATCGCTTGATCCTTCATAACTATTTTTTTGTGTTCTTCTTCTTAGGCATTTGGAAACCTTCTAAGTTTGTGTCCTCTTTCTTTTGATCTGGAATATTATTTGGATAGACACTAGCCAAATGACCATATTCATGGCATATTCTACAATGGAAAGGAATGTTCTCATAGTCCACCACCTGCTCCCAAGTGTCCTCCCCAAATTGTAATGAGATATTTTGTGGAAGGGGTTTGTCGAAATCCATTAAGACACAAATTCGAGCATAAATAATGTGTTCAAATTTGTGTGTACAGTCAACAATCATCATGAAAGTTCCAAGGGAGTTTTCGATTGTAGAAAATACAATTGGATTCCAAAATTCAACTGGGAGGCCAAAGAGTCTAACCCACATAGGTCCTATAGAAGGCATCTCTTCTTTGACTTTAAATTTAGTGTGCCAAGGCTTCATGAAAAGCCCCGCCCTTCCAAAGAACCAAGGACCCCCTTGAAATATTTTCTCTCTATCTTCATCATTAGCAAAAATAACAAGAAAATAACCATTGGGATAAACAAAGATTTGTGTCTCACCTTTTGTTTTCTAGTATTTTGTAGCCCACACTTTGAAAGCAGATAGGCTCGGATGAAAACCCAAGAAATGACAAATCAATCCTCTTCTCTCCAGATCTTCTATGCCATCCTGAATGTCACCCATTTTTAGCTTAACTATTGGGGTTCCATCAACTGCTCTTAGACATCCTGACTCAGTTTTTCTAGGATCAATCTTAGGCATTCTTAGAGGTCTACGAGAAGCCTTAAGATTAATGTTAGCATTAGTCTAGGACTATCCACCATGGAGGGCATCCCTAAAATTCATTTTGGGGCCGAATCCCCAAAATCCTTACCCTTGAAAGGGGTTTCCATAGTGGATCTATTTTGGGGGTGTTCCTTAGCATCAGGATTGCTTGAGTTCTAAACCATTTTTTCTTTTCCTAAGGAGGCTTCTCTTATTTGATTTACAATAAATTAATATTACTATCTCATATAATATTTAAAATTTAATTTATCATTCTAATATAAAAAATAATAATATTACTATCTCATATTTAAAATTTAATCTATCCTTCTAATTGAAAAAAAAAAGTATATGTGAAATTTCAAACCTAACAAACACACATATATGCTACATAGGAAACCTAACATATATATTAACACACACATTTTGCTTTAGTTGAAATTTTAAATTTGATCACATGAATATACGTATATTCACATGCCTTACAATGGGATATGGTTAATTCTCTATTATGAAAACCAAAGATGCACATTATGATTTAAACCTAAATATTTTAAAAGAAAACCCAAAACCCAAACCACTACACTATCCTAATAACAACACAAATATTAACACAAGTATTAATTGATCCATGTAATGATGAGGGCATCACTTGATGTACCTAGGATTAGTGGTTAGATATATTATTGTATTAGTGTCCTAGGTTTATTCATATTAGCTTTATTTTTGCTAATAAACCATGTGAGTCCATAAACTCATGTAGGCTTTAGATGGCTTCTAGAAAGCCTAAAGTTAGTAGTCCTAAGTTAGTAATTAGTTAGCTACTAGTTAGCTATTGGTTAGGATTTACTTTATTTTAGTTCTCCTAAGTTGGCTTCTTCGAGAGATTTGGAAGGGATTGTGAATTATCCTACTTTGTAATTTTGGCATCCTTGATGCCTATATATTTATGCTAAATAAAATGCAAGGCACTTCAATTTGGATCCACAATATTGGTATCAGAGTAGTTTGGTTTTGGAGACTTGGGTTATTGCCATCTCCACACTATTTAGTGTTTCATGCACTAAGATATTACTTGTCAACTCTGTCTTGAGTTATTGTTTGAGTGAAGTGGTCAACTAGGAGATAGCAGATTGGGTTTGGCTTCCAAAGGTTGATCATGTGTCAACTAGATTTGGTTTACCATTCAAATGCCAATCATGTATCGACTAGATCTTGAATTCTATGAAAGCTTGGAGGTACTCAAACTGCCTATAATAAGCTTTTTGGAATTTTAATAAGCTTATGTGCATGTTTGATGGGAATTTGGATATTTTGAGGGCAATTTGGTAATTTTGAAGTGAAGTGTGAGTTTGGGCCATTGGTTTTATCAACTAAGGTTTCACTAGAGCTATTTTGGGCCAAACATAATATATATATATATATATATATATATATATATATATATATATATATATATATATATATATATATATATATATATATATATATATATATATATTATTTAATAAAACTCGACCACCAGGATGATGTGCCCTTCCATCGCTAGAATTTAGGACTATCCAAAACCTAAGGTCCCATTGCCATCGGTCGACGAAATCCAATCGTCGATAGGTGCATTAGTGCCTATATTTGTTAGGCACATTAGCACCTATATTTCATAGGCACATCTACACCTATTCTAGGTGTAACCTAACAATGCTATGCTAGGTGTTGCTTGGCATGTTATAGCACCTGTTGTTAGGTGTTGCTTGGTAGCACCAGGTGCATTCATTTCTGTGCTAGGCACGCATGGGGTGCATCAATGCCTGATAGCATCAACATCTAACATATTGTTAGGCACTTGTGTAAGTTCCTTAGCACCTAAAATAAGCATTTTTTTACCTGAAATAGGCACACATATGCATCATCCCAAGCAATAGGGGAACACAACTTTGGTGCTATTTGATCACACCTTGGGAGATGTGCGGTCAAATACCAACCCATAACACAACATTTGCCCATATTTCCATGAAGACATGGCAGTTTCGGGTAGCCTTCCAGAATCAAATAGTGTGAGGTGGATGATAGGTTGTCGGGTGATTATTTAGCAAAAAACTATTGCCAAAATTTCCATGCGGGTAAATTGGAGTCTAAATTCAAATTTATTATTTATTAATGTTTATTTATTTATTAATTTAAGCAATAAATTAATCAATTTTAATTAATTAATGTTTTACATTATTAATTAAGTTAAAATTATTAATTTTAAAAGGAATTAAATTAAACCTTATTAAATTGAATTAATTTCTCCATTTACAAGTATTTACAACACTATATTTAGTTTTTCTTCCAACTTCAACAAATTTCAAGTTTGAAAAAGCTTTGTTAACCTACGCTCCATTTGGTTGACACAATTTTTGTTGCTTGTACTTAGCTAGGAGCCATCACATTTTAAGGGAAATATTTTGTAATCAAGGTCTTCAAATTTACCTTTCTTTGTACCCTTTTCCCTTACTCTCGGATTATATCCATTTTCAAATAGCCTTGGATTTGGCTGACAAAATGGCATACTTGGTCCAAATTGTAAATACACTTGTAGATAAAGTTAACAAATTTGGCCCAAGTTGTTAGTAGCCTTGTTGACAAGGTTAATGACATCAGTGTACAAAATTCCATTGATGTCAAGATTTACAATAACGACCCACACTCAAAGGCTCGATGTGAGGTCGTATTGTATGATGGGTCAAGGAATATAGACATCTTGAATAGTTGGATCCTAGACATGGAAACTTGGTTTTCCTACTCTCAAACTCTAGATGATGATAAATTTCCATTTGCAAAGCTTAAGCTTTTAGGATTAGCCAAAGTTTTAGTGGAACAAAAAGAAGGTCAAGATGTAATAACCACTTGGGATGAGCTTGTAAAGGTAGCCAAGCAAATTTTTAATCCCTTAAATTATTAACAAGAATTGATTATCAAGTGGTTTCATTTTTTATAAGGAGCTAACATGTCTATTCAGGATTATATTTTTCATTTCAATAGGTTCCACATCCTTCTTGGTGTGACAGATGACACAAATATTCTTATTCTCAAATTCAAGAGCAGGTTGTTGGAGTACTGGTATGGAGAAATAATGTATGTTCCTTTGGCAACATTGGATCTTGCTTTCAACCATGCGCAACTTGTAGAAGATAAGTTTTTAGTGCAATCAAAGGTGTTTTACCCTCCTTCTTCATCTTTTGGAGGTTCATAATAGGGGATAAGTTCATCTCAAAATAAGACTTTTTCGCCAATGAAGATTTCTTCTTTTTCTACATCTCCTTCTCCTTCTCCTTATAATGGTAAAAAATTATGTAATCATTGTAAACGAAGAGGGCATAGTGAATTTGAGTGTTTTAGAAAGAAGAAGAATTTAATTGTAAAACCTCAATAAGAGGCACCACAACATGGGCCACTTGAGGTTGTAGGTGAGGATAAGGAGTATGAATAAATTAAGGGTCAATTGGACAATATGATACTTTTGCACCATAAAAGTAGCCATGGCAATTTGTTTATCACAAAATCACACCTTCAACACAACTATTCTATGAATTGCATATTTGAAAATGGATCACAAGCAAATAACATTGCCAAATCTATAGTCGATCAACTCAAATTGGCTGTAGAACCTCATCCTTAGCTTATTCACTTAGATAGAAGAACGTTAATTATATCCTTTGCCTTGGGTCCTCAATATGTGGATTGAGTCACTTGTGATGTGACTCCCATAGACTATTGTCGATTGATTCTTGGCCAACCCTATCAATATGATGTACATCACAAAACCTATACCATGCATCATTAAAACAAGACTTTTCTTCTTTACAATCTTCCACAATTCACATCTTTGATTCCTTCACCAAATATTGCTTGTCTTTGGGTCCAAGGACATTCATGCTTCTATTGCTACATCAACTCATAAGGAGGTCATTCCTCCTCTTGCATTTTAGCGGCCTTCTTCCTTGTTGCCTTCACAAGTTCCATTTGTTCAGTAGCCTTCATAGCTTATGTAGTAGGTATTTGATCCTCGTACATTACATTCACCGATCGGCAAGCAAGTTGTACCAAATGTTGTTTCTCCACACTAATATTTTAAGGCATCATCGACTTTGTTTCAACCGACTATGAGATGGCTTCACAAGATATGTGTTCAGCATTTGGTGACTCACCCTCCTACTCCTATTGTAAAAGCATTGGATTCCAATGCTTCTTTAGTGGGGAGGTATGATGAGGGTATCACTTGATGTACCTAGAATTAGTGGTTAGATAGATTATTGTATTAGTGTCCTAGGTTTATTCATATTAGCTTTATTTTTGCTAATAAACCATGTGAGTCCATAAACTTATGTAGGTTTTATATGACTTCTAGAAAGCAAAAAGTTAGTAATTAGTTAGCTACTAGTTAGATATTATTTAAGATTTATTTTATTTTAGTTCTCCCTATTGAGCATGCAAATGACACATTATCAAGGGCATACCAATGTACTTGAAACAAAGATCTGTTCTCTCTTGAAAAGGAAATATCTTTCCACCAAGGTTCGAGTATGCTAGGTCTTGGTTAGTGCAGATAGACTCAAAGGTCATTGATAACTATTCCTTTTAAGGGGTCTTTGTTGGTTATGCTTAAAAATATAAATTTCCTGGTACAATGCTAAAAAATGAAATGCTTGATTGCATGAAAGTAATTCTACTCCTAATATAAATGATTTCAAAAAAATTCAAATATTTAAGGGTAAGAGAAAATAAAATAAAACAAGTTGATACTGCCCTGAATTCCAACTCCAATCCGATAAAGCAAAAAATCCAAATATAAATTAATCTCGACTCGACTAGTATGTACACAAATTCAGGTTCAAGAAACTCTAAAATGAACTAAAATGAACTAAGTGCAACCACCATAAACACGCGTAGATTGAAAATAGAAAATTTTGAAAGCCTTTACATTAAAAGATAGTCATTGAGTACATTGTTTCAGATTCGTCAACTTCGACGGATTACAAAGAATAGAGCTAAAAAAATAGTAGCCACTTGGTTCAGAAATGCCATCTGACTACAAAGAGAAAAATAATAAATCTAAATGGGGCCAACTAACTGATGGTTTTCGACCTTTGTAATCAGCTAGTAAGCCAATATTGATACAAATTTTGACCTTCACCTAGCATTACATTTGCAATTAATTTTAATCTACTTCTAGGATGTGCCTCTTAATTTTCCCACCATATTACGACCATACCTAATTAATTCATCATATTCATAATATTCGTGAGCTCTGTAATGACCACACTTCATTAAATTTCAATTTCATGATGCTCAAGAATGCTAGAATGGCCATGCCTCATTAACCCTTCATTACTCTGTAAAATCTTGGTTGATCATTAATTTTCTCTATTTCTGTCTTGCATGGTTGTACTTACCCAACTCACATCAAAATTCCATGTTTTCCATCATATTCGTCATACTTAATGTAGCCATCAACAATGTTTTTACAAAAAATTAAAAATCAAAGGTTAGAAATTTATTATTACTATTAATTTAATTTTTTCTAAGGTTTTGAATTTTAATTTTTTTATTTTTATAATTTGGCATTGCAGGAAATTATTCTTTTTCGATTTTAGACCATGCTTTTCCAGGATTATATCACGTTCATCGTGAGGGCATCTATGTGAGTGGTCTTCAATTGTCGAGCTCAACTTTTGAGTGCTGGATTATTACCAAATGTCGAGTTTCATTCTTTAAGATCTGGGTGCTATATTCCAATTGTTGGCCTTCATTTTCAATTATCGATTTTTTATTTCCGAAATTTATTTTCTAATTATCGAGATTTTTATGTTTTTTCATTGTTCTTGTCCTCCCCCAAAGTCTAACACTTTTAATACTTAGTAAATATTAATCTATTCAAAAACTATCGGGTGATGGGATTTTGGGATGTTACCAGCTCTAGACGGGTCCCTAAAACCTACCATGAAGGTGCTTGGTGAAAAAAGGGAAGTTGCAGGGCTCCGAATGGGTCCCAAAAACCCAACATGGTACAATATTTTCGACAATGCTCATACTTAGCTAATTTTTAATTTTTTTCAAGGTTGCCGGGTGATAGGATTTTGAGACCTCTCCACTTTTTGACATGGTATGAGATCTCCGATAATATCCATACTTAGGAAATTTTCATTTTTTTCAAGGTTGTTGGGTGACAGGATTTCAGGACCTCTCCGCTTTCCACCATGGTTCGAGATCTCCAAAAATTCCCATACTTAGCTAATTTTGGATCTTACATTGATTTTCAAAGCTTGGAACAAATTCTATTGTCTAAAAATGACTTTTAAATGCTCAAAAATAATATTCGATAGCTTGGATATGAATTCTAAATATCTGAATATAATATAAGTGCTTGAAAACAATTTCCAAATGACTTAGAATTATATTCCAAAAGCTCGAAATTAATTTTTGGTTGTCTAGAAATAAATTGCAATTGCATAGAAACGATTTTCAAAAGTCCATAAATGATTTTCACTTACCCAAAATTTCACAAGTTCGAATTTAATCTTTGATAGCTTGGAGATGGATTCCAATTGCACGGGAAATATTTTTTTAACTATTCGACAAAAAATTCAATCCTCTAGAATTGGTTTTAAATAAAATTCTTAAGGTCCCAAAATTGATGTTTTTGATTATCCAAAAATGAAAATTGATTTCATTTTATTGCCAGGGTTTTATTAATTGCATAGGATATTTTTATACATATTGTTACAAACCTTGAACTTAAATTATGGGTAGACAATCATTTTTTCAATAACTTCTCGGGTGACTTAGTTGTGACATTTTGAACAAAAGCTAAAGGTAAACAAAATCATGCACTAATTCTCCCTATAACCTACACAAAAACAAACTTTTGAAGAGCTATTTTCAAATAGCATCAATTGGAAGGAAATACAATAACAATCATGATAACAAATATCATAATAAGCTCAAGGCACAACAAAATTTAAAGACCTTAAAAAGGTTTTCAACTAACAACATAGGCTTGGGGTGATTTAAAATTGCATATAAACCCGAGAAAAAAGAAAGGTCTACCAAAATTTTTAAAAAAGTGGGTCCCTAGTCCAGACTGGGGTGTATTATGCAAGTGCAACAATAAATGACGACTATTGTAGAAAATGCTCCTGAGCATTTTGGGAATAGAAAGAACCCTCTCCAAAAATAATGAAACAACAAAACCAAAAAAACCAAAAAAAATTGGCATCCACCCAAGGCATGCATTTTTAGCAAAGGTGTGTGCATGTGAATTCATTCTTATCCCAAGATTAATTAAAATTTGCCACCATAGTTTGGAAATTAGGCTAGTTTACCCCTAAGTGAACATTGGTCTACTGATGATGAGCTTTTTCACATAGGTAGACATGTCACCAATTGTCAAACATTGCTCCATTGCTAGCTAGGCATCTATAGCCTCGATGGAGTTATATTTGACCCCACTCAAGACCTTGTTCTACTACCAGCCGAGTGTCTATAGCCCCGGTAGAGGTTGTCTAAATCACCCAAGTACTTGAACCTTTTTTTTTCTTTTTTCCTATTTGAAAATCAAAATTTCATAAGCATTGGGTTTTGCTTTATTTTGGGTTGGGGATCACTATGGAAAATTAGAGGGTAAACACTTGAACAATATTTTTCTAAACCAAACCACAATGGTTTCATTCCTCTTGATTTGAAACTTCCTTAAAGTGTTTTTAGTTGTGAAGTTGCAACATCATTTTGGTAGTACTTTCAAATTCATTTGCTTTATCCCAAACAATGGATAAACATCAAATAGTTGATCAAACTAATTTTAGCTTCATTGAGCTCAATGTGGGACTTTTCACCCCCAAATTGCATAGAAACCTTCTAGCTTAGAGCAACCACAAGTTGGTTGCACTTGACCAATTTGAGTCAAAAAGAGAAAATCACAAGACAAAGCCAAAAAAAAACAAAAATCAAAGCAAAAACAAAGCACAATAGAAATAAAATGAAGTGAGGCCAACACACCAAAAATTGAAAAAAAAAACTATGCACAAAGCTATTTACAAGGTAGGACTTGGGATTTTTATATTTGAAAGGGTCCTTGACCAAAGGGGTCAAATTTTTCATAATTAAAATTTTCAGGATCCCAAACACGATTACCATAATTTGAAAGACACCTATCATGATAGGCATACCAGTTTTTATGGGCATCATCCCATAGCAACACTAGATCTAAAATCTTAAAGGCCTTTATTTTACCTCTCTCACCCCACCAACTTAATTTAATCCCATCACTACTATCATACTTGGACTTTGATCCATTAAACTCGAGGGTCCACAACTAGTCTTGAATTATTTTTACTTATTGTGTGGGGTCTTTGATATTGAATAATTACCTTTAGTTATGGTTTCCACCACCATAGTGTAAACTCCCCATTCTGACTCAATGCACAAAACCTCATTGACATTGTTGTACTTAGTGATGAGCTTCTTCAATATTTGATATCTTTCTAAAAATTATTCTCATTTAGCCATTCAAACATTTTGACAAATCATGATTAAGCAACATCTCATAGGCATTTGAGATATTCACAACCTAAATATCGATGTATTTTAGCATCCTAGGTTTAGTAGCCAATTGAAAGTGGACTTGATTCAACACCCCAACCATGTTTAATTTTGTTTTATCCAATTGAATAACCTTATTGTTTGAGTGAGTAGGGTCAACCCTAATATTTTGTTGATAATATATGACATCACATTACCAAAAGCACTTGAATCCACAAGGCAATTATGTAAACTTTTACCAACAATTCTAGTAGTCAACAATGAAGGTAGGGATTCTACCTTTTCTTTGTATATAGCCACCTGAGCATCGATAACCTTTGTAGTTTCTTCTTTCTCAAGCAACAAATCCTTGTGGTTAGTTAACTAAACTGCCTCAATCAAAGGACTATTTTCCTTGGTTTTCTTAAGGTCTTCAATAATGTCATATCCCATATTGCTTTGTTTTGGAGTTTTCTCTATCTATGGTAATGACATATTGACTTCTAGTTATAGAGGCATTGCAGGATCCTTAGGTGGAACAAGGCTTTTAGTTTCTTGCACATCAGGTGGGATGGAAGTTTCTTTGGGAGGTGCGAAAGAAGTCAATGGTTCTTTCTCTTTGCTCTGAAGAATATAATTATTATCTCTTTGAAACTATTGGTGAGTTTGCACCTCTTCTTCCAAGCACTATTTAGGTTCATCTTCATCCACTTCTAAGGGTTCATATGTTTCTAAAACTAAGGCTATCCCTATATTTTGATTAAATTGATTCCTATAATCCTCATTGGTGGGTACTGACTCCAAAACTTTCACTTCTTTTTGGACAATATTTAAATTAGTTTTAAAGTCTAGACAATCAGATTCACCCTTTGAGCAGTGGAATAGACCTTACACCATTTGTATAGAGCAAGATCAACCAAATTTATGGAAGCTCCTAAGTTGCCATTCATTTGATTACTAGAAATATTTGGGACTCGTATATTATCTGGGCAAGTATGCCATTGGTGGTCAGTCCTTTGGAAGTCAAAGTTCCTATTTTGAATGTTATTTGTAGGTGAGTTTTGAGGAACTTGCCTTTGCAATTGAAGCATATCGTTGCTCAATTTTTGAACCATATTTTCTAAGATATCTAACTCAGGATTTATGTTATTAAGTTGACTTGGTCCCGATTGAGCTATTACATTATTTATGGATGCAGATGTGTTCAAAAGTGTAGATAAGCTTGGTTGATCATTTGCTAGAAGTGTATGATTGAGAATGTTGTTCATGGTCACCTGATTGTCCAAATGTGTTGGGATGGTCTATTGATTGTTCACATTAGGCATCATTTGATTCAAGGGTGCCAGATTGAAAGGTTGGTATTGGTTGGGATACATAACTCCTAGAAATAGGTTTAGCATGGGAAGGTGTTGTGCAAGAGCTTGATTTATTTATGGTATTTGATTGTAAGCTCCAAGTTTATCCAAGTGATGGTAATTGACCCATACCAAAACCTTGAGGAATTAATTGTTGTTCAAATGTTATTGCCTCACTATATGCTTTGGGTAAGGATGTAATTTGAGGAACTCTCCTTAAAAACATGGAAGTTAATGGGTCTAAGGATCTAAAGTACATTTGGATGGCTACTTCCTCTATAAGGATGTAAGGTGTCACCAGTCTAGTGTATAACTTATGGAACCTAGTGTTGAATAGTCTTAAGGATTCATTAGGTTCTCTATGGGCAGAGGTAAACTGATGGTATATCATAGTTGGATCAATAGGTATTCTAAAATGGTTGATAAATGTTGCTTCTAGTTGAGCCCAAGAAGTGATAGAGCCTAAAGGTAAGTTGATATACCAATCATATGCAAACTCATCCAATGTATATGGAAATATTCTATAGGCAACATCTTCATGCATAATTTGTAAATGGATTAAGGTGTCTCTATATGCTTGAATATGTTCTTTAGCTAACCTCATTCCATCATGCCTATATTGGGGAATATATCTTTTAGCATCCTTAGGCATATCATGTGTAGGCCCAGGTATGTTTAGAGGACTACTCCCTACTAACCATGGAGTAAGGGCTGTCATCGATGGACCTTAAGGATAGTGATCTTTGGTACTAAATTTGATAGTCAAGATGCATAATACAAACACTATGACAGGAAACACTTAAGTCTTAGAATTTGGACCTCATTCTAGCACCAGTCCTATTGAGTGCTAAGGGTCTAGAGGACTTAGAAAATCAACAATTCATGACACTCCTTCTAGTTCCAGTCTTGTTGAGTTTTGAGGACCTAGAGGACTTAGAAAATCAACAATTCATGATCCTCCTTCTAGTGCCAGTCTTGTTGAGAATGCAAATGACACATTTGCAAGGGCATGCCAAGGTACTTGGAACAAAGATCTGTTCCCTCTTGAAAAGAAAATATTTCCCCCAATATTTATGTATTCCAGGTCTTGGCTAGTGTGGATAGACTCAAAGGTTGTTGATAACTATTCCTTATAAGGGGATTTTTCTGGTTATGCTTAAATATATAAATTTCCTATTACAATGCTAAAAAAATAAAATGCTTGATTATTAGCTTTTGAAGCTAAATACTTAAGATAAAATAACCACAAGATATAAAATAAAGTTGTAGTATGAAATATATGATAATGGCAAAATACTAGGCATATAAAAATCATAAATAAATTAAAAAATAACTCATAAAAATGGCATTAACAAATGCTTATGAAAATTATACCTCAATTGAATAAAGATTTCAAATACACCATACTTATCCACACTCTCATTCTACAATTATCTATATCACACATACTCATAGACACATATATAATGGAATGCGACTCTTCATAAGGAGCATTCTTGGCCTTCACTCTTCTAAAGACTCTTCATCTACCTACTCTATGGACTCATGTGCAAATGGACTATTATGCACATTTGAATTACCAAAATACTTTACAAAATTTAATAATACTTGTGCATTTATTACATTGCATAAAGTAAATACTCACACTCTAATCTAGGACTCTCTTTACCAATCTAAAGATGTATCCAAGGTGGTACATTAGCATGTGCCAAATAATGTAATATATTCCAACATTGACTGCATGAAAATAATTCTACTACTAATCTAAATGATTTCCAAGAAAATTCAAAGGTTGATAATAAGAGAAAATAAAATAAAACAAGTTGTACTACCCTGAACTCCAACTCCAATTTGGTAAAGAAACAAATTAAAATTTAAAACAATATTGACTCAACCAGTATTCACACAACTTGAGGCCCGAGATGGTGTAATCTTTAGAGGAGCAATAGACTCTGAAATGAACTAAGTACAACCACCATCAACATACATAGATTGAACACAATAAATTTTGAAAGCCTTTATATTAAAAGAGCCATTGAGTACATTGTTTCAGATTTGTCAACTTCGATGGATTACAAAGAACATAGTTCAAAAAGTAGTAGCCACTTGGTTCAAAAATGTCATCCGACTACAAAGAGAAAAATAATAAAGCTAAAAGAGGCCAACTAATAGATGGTTTTTGACATTTGTAACCGGTTAGTGAGCAAATATTTATAAATTTTTGACCTTCACCTAGCATTACATTTTGCAATTAATTTCCATCTACTTATAGGATGTGCCTCTTAATTTTCCCATCATACTATGACCACACCTCATTAAGTCTTTATCTACATAATATTCGTGAGCCCTAAAGTGACCATAATTCATTAAGTTTCAATTTGCATGATGCTTAAGAATTTTAGAACAACCACACCTCATTAACCCTTTATTACTCCATAAAATCTGGGTGGATCATTAATTTTATCTATCTTCCATATTGCACGGTTGTACTTGCCTAGCTCACATCAAAATTCAATGTCCACCATCATATCCTCCATACTTAATGCAACCACCAACAAATTTTCTATAAAAAATTAAGAAAAAAACAAAGGTTAGAACTTTAATATATTTTTTTTATTGGTTGAAAGGGTTTTGAAAGGATCCCTAAACCTTGTACAAAGAGAAACTAGGGAAAAACTAAAAATATTTAACCACCATATAGATGCTTAAACAAACCAGAAAAATAAATAGACCAGGGAAAACTGGTGAGAAACCCAACCAGAAACAAGGTGATAATATATATATATATATAGCTAAACAGATTACTCGAGAGTTAAATATTTCATAATTTCCTTCTCTCTATGTTCTTCAAGGAGGATGGTCTTAAAAGTTTTCCTTTTGCTGGTAGATATTGCTTTGCAAACCCGGATAACATTTTGAAGGCTGGTCATGGATCTGCTCTGATATTGGTAGATATTATCTAGTATTTTAGTTAGGATCTCCAAAGGATCACGCATGGCCCTGGCCATGAAATTGGCATCCATGAAAGACTATTCGAGTTTTGGATCAGTTCTCTCTGTCATCATGGATTCACTGGGCTTCAGAAGCTGATCCAGGAATTTCCTTTTATCTATCGTATTTCTAAATGAGCTTCTACGATTGCAAGAACTGTGACTATTAATTACAACATCATCTGAAGACTTTCCCTCATTAATATAGATAACTGGGTTGATAGTCACCTTGGCCACCACTTTCTAGAGCATATGATTGTAGATGATCAGGAATAAGCCTTGGTGTTTGACATGTGGGGATGCTTTCTTCTTGACATTCTCGATGGACACCTCCATGGATCTTCTGAGATATTCAGGGATGTTTACCTCCTTGACATCCCTAAGGTGGTTTAGGAATGCCAAGTGGAAACTCCTCAAGGGTTCGTCAATCTTGTCCATCGTGATATACTGCATCACAAGGATTAAGGTTCTACACCATGGCTCTAGTAGTTCCTTCTTGATGATGCCTCTTTGGTTTCTAACCAACTTATTTCCCTTATCAGTGAAGTGCTTCAGCTCTTCCTGAACAGTATGATTATCTATATGCAACTTAAACCATCAATTGGGAGCTCAGTTATCTCCACTAGCAGAGTCACGAAGATTTTGATATTTAATTTTACTATTAATTTAATTTTTTTAAATTTTTCCTAAGGTTTTGAATTTTTGAATTTTTATAATTTGGCATTGCAGAAATTTTTTTTTTTAGGTTTTAGACCATGATTTCTCAGGATTATATCACGTTCATTGTGAGAGCATCAATATGGGTGGCCTTCAATTGTTGAGCATGACTTCTGAGTGTTGGATTATTACCAAATATTAGGTTTTATTCTTTAATATCTAAGTACTAGATTCTAATTGTTGGTCTTTGTTTTCAATTATCGATCTTTTTTTTATTGCCAAAATTCACTTTCTAATTGTCAAGATTTTTAGGTTTCTTCATTGATATCATCCTTCCCCAAAGTATGACACTTTTAATACTTAGAATATGTTAATATATTTAAAAACTACTCGGTGATAGGATTTCAGGATGCTACCAGCTCCGAAAAGGTCCCTAAAACCTAGCACGGAGGTGCTTGGTGGAAAAAAGGGAAGTTGCAGGGCTTCGAATGGGTCCCAAAAACCCGATGTGGTACAAGATTTTTAGCAATGCTCATACTTAACCAATTTTTCATTTTTTTCAAGGTTATAGGTGATAATATTTTGGGACCTCTCCACTTTCCACCATGGTCCGAGACCTTCGACAAAATCCATACTTAGAAAATTTCCATTTTTTTCAAGGTTGTCGAGTGACTAATGGGATTTTGGGACCTCTTCGCATTCCACCATGGTCCGAGATCTCTGACAATTCCCATACTTAGCTAATTTTGGATCTGGCATTGATTTTCAAGATTGGAATAAATTGTATTGCCTAAAAACGAATTTTAATTGCCCAAAAATAATTTTTGATAGCCCGAATATGAATTCCAAATATCTAGAAATAATCTCAAGCACCCAAAAATAATTTCTAAATGACTTGGAATTAAATTCCAAAAGCCCAAAATTAATTCTTGGTTGTCCCAGAATTAAATTGCAATTGCATAGAAACGATTTTCAAAAAGTTTGTAAATGATTGACTTGCCGAAAAACGAATTTCACAAGTACGAATTTAATATTTGATAGCTTGGAGCTGGATTCCAATTTTTCAAGAAATATTTTTATAACTAGCTGACAACAAATTCAATACTCTAGAATTGGAATTCAATAGCTTGGAATTGATTTTTTTTAAATGCTTGAAAATGAATTTACAATGCCCTAAATAAAATTCTTAAGGTCCCAAAATTGATGCTTTTGATTATCTAGAAACAAAAATTTATTTCATTTGGTTTCTAGGGTTTAAAAAATTGCATAGGAGATTTTCATATATATTATCAGAAACCCTACACTTAAATTATGGGAATACAATCATTTTTTAATAACTTCCTGATAGGGTTATGCATAGCAGCTATTTATAGCTAAATTAGCTAAAATTAGAATTTTTGAAATTTGGAATTGGCTAATATTTGGGACCCTTGTCCAGGGCCCATTAGCCAAAAAAATTTGGGTGCAAACTTTTTTTTGGGTTGGTTCGCTCCAATTTTATAATAATTTAACCATTTTAAAATTTAATTTCCAACATTACCCCTAATAACAGTGAACCTTCTACATGCATTTTGACACTATTCGCCTATATTTTCAAACTGATTCGCTAAATTTTTACAAATACATTTTTGGGCCGATCCCTTACACATAAACCTACTTCCCGAGTGACCTTAGTTGTGGTATTTCAAATAAAAGTTGAAGATAAACGAAATCAGACACTAATTCTCTCTAGAGCTTACACAAAAAATAAACTTTCAAAGAGTTGTTTTCAAATAGCGCCAACTAGAAGGACATAACATAACAATCATGGCAACAAATATCACAATAAGCTCAAGGTACAACAAAATTTAAATACCTTAAAAATATTTTCAACTGATAACATAGACTTGGGGTGATTGAGTATTGCATATAAAACCGAGAAAAAAAGAGAAGGCCTACCAAAATTTCAAAAAATGAATCCCTAGTCCAAATTGGGGTGTGTTGTGCAAGCACAACAACACTCCCAAGTTGGCTTCTTCAAGAGATTTAGGAAATATTGTGAATTATCCAACTTTGTAATTTTGGCATCCTTGATGCCTATATTTATGCTAAACAAAATGCAAGGCACTTTAGTTTGGATCCATAATATATAGTCCAATTCTTGATTTTGAGAGCATTTAGTAATTACCAATTACCAATTGAGCTGACTATGTGGGTGTTTGTGTTTCTTTGTCCCTTCCTTTCTAATTCTTCAAGGTTTTTAACCAATAATCACATCAACAACACAAACATCAAGGATTTTATTTTATTTGTGTTGGACATTTTGAGTCATTAAGTCAAGTTATCATTGATGTCAAGAAACAAAGTTGTCAAGAGTTGTTATTGATCTCCAAAAATAAGCCACTGATGGGGTCAAAGATCAAGAGGAATAAAGTACAGGTTAAAGGCAAAAGGGCTCCATAATATTTTTAATATTATGTGGAAGCATAAGTCAAAAGGTTTTTCATAAAAAACCAAGGAAGACTATTGCAAATCTAAAGGAAGGTTTAATATTTATTTAATAAAATATTTAAATTCAAAGTGAATTAAAATAATATTAATAGATATTATTTATACCAAGGTGTACAATGAAAGATGGTCTTAATAAAACCAAAGGGTTTTAAAGAATTAATTTATAAAACTTGAATTCAAATGAATTTAAATATTTTATAAATTAATAAGCTCCAAAGGAAATTTAAATGCCGACGTCTAAATTTGTTGAAGGAAATTTGAGCACCGACGTCATGCATGAAGGAGGGAAATTGATATATATACCAATGCTTGAGAGGCATTTTTATTTATCCTTTTGCTCAAAAAATAAAGCGTGCAATTGTGTTGATACTCATGCAAAAAAGAGAGTGATTTTTGTGTTTAGCACCAACGAATAGGGTTTAAAGAGGAGCAACGAACAAGACTAAGCACCAACTAGGCATCTTGGCCTAGTGGCAAGAGGATGATGGTTAAAGTGTTGGGCGCTAGGAGACCTGCGTTCGAAACTCGACGATAGCGTTTTGGTGGTTGCATTGGTAATTGAAAGTGCTAAAGAAAGGCGCACACTTTTGTTGTGCTAGGAAAGTGTGAAGACTTTTGGAGCACACGGTGCTTATTAGTTCCCAAGCAAGCATCTAGCTTGCACGACGGTTGGAGCCACGGCTAGGGCGCTGGTTGAGGCTGCGCTATGAGTTCGAATCCCATCCAAGGCAGGGAAATAATTTTTGTTTAATATTTTGTGAGTTGCCTAAAGTTTGGAGTTAAAAGGGTTGGTTAAAGGATTATTAGTCGGAAATTAATTTTTGATAAGTTGGAGGAATAAGGTGTTAGTTTATTTTAATAAAGTGGTTGTGTTACATTAAATTGTTTTAATTTTCAATAGGATAGAGGGAACTTCTAAGCAATGAGTTATTTTTAAAGAAAAGTGCATTGAATATTATTTTAGTTGGGGAGATCATAAGGTGTAAGTGGTATATTAATTTTTGTAAATGTTGATGAATGATTTCTTAAAGGTGGAATGATAAGGTGTATATTTGTCTTGATATTTACATTGTATTTTAAGGAAGAATACTATCTAATAATTTCTTTGAGCTTGGAAAAAGAGTGTTTATGGTTGTGGCAGATTTATGAGATTCCTTCATCATCAAGAAAAAGATATGAGCACATTCTTCCATAGTTAAATTGATTGGTTGTTTTTTTGTAAAATAAGTTTGGAGTGAAAAGGACTAGATTAGGGTTTCCTATTGAATGAGTTGAGTTAATGCTTCAAGGTTTTCTGGAATAAAGAGTTGTTGTTAAAACCTTGTTTTATAAGCATTGTTGTTGAAGCCATTGGTAGTGTGAAGAACTTGAACTAAGGATTGAGTAATCATTGCTATGAGAAGATTGTTTTATAAGCATTGTTGTTGAAGTCATTGGTTGTGTGAATAACTTGAACTAAGGATTGAGTATCATTGCTATGTGAAGATTTTTTTATAAGCATTGTTGTTGAAGTGAGTTTTTGAGCAAAAAACTTGAACTAGAGTTTGAAAAGAATATGCATATCATTGTTAATGAGATTTGATGTTGAGCATTGTTGGAAACATTTTGAATTGAGTGATCATATGCTTGGACTAGGGTTGTTTCATTGAGTGTTTGGTTGAGTAAAGTTGGTTGAATGTAGTCAAGTGGGTATGTGAAGTGATTGTTCAAGTTCCATTAAAAAAACTATTCTATATTATGAATTGAGTTGAGAAAGTGATTGAGCATTGAGTTGAATTTGAAGCATATTGATTCTCTAACAATTCTCCTTATGTTTCTAAGAGAGTGATTGAAATAAATTGAGCATTGTGATTATTATAGAGCATATTGAGTCTCTAACAATTCTCTTTATGTTTCTATGAGTTTGGACAAGTTTTGTGTGGACTTGTTGAACAAATTTGAGCAAGTTCTAGAGAGGACTTGTAGAGAAAATTTGGACAAGTTCTATGTGGACTTGTTGAGCAGATTTGAGCAAGTTCCAGAGAGGACTTATAGAGAATATTTGGACAAGTTATGTGTGGACTTATTGAGTAGATTTGAGAAAGTTCTAGAGAGAACTTGTTGAGAAAATTTGAACAAGTTTTGTGTGGACTTGTTGAGAAGATTTGAGTAAGTTCTAGAGAGGACTTGTAGAGCATATTTGAGCAAGTTCTGTGTGGACTTGTTGAGCAGATTTGAGCAAGTTCTAGAGAGGACTTGTAGAGTAGATTTGGATAAGTTCTATGTGGACTTGTTGAGTAGATTTGTTCTAGATCAAAGGACTATGTTTAGTATAGATTTAAAAGTATATTTTGGTGTAGATTTGAGGATAGGTTTGTGCTACACTAGAGACATAGATAGAGCAAATTTTTGCTAGATTGAAGGACTATGTTTAGTGCAAATTTGAGATAGAGCTTTGGAGGTGACAGAGCAGAGAGGATAGTAGTCTCTAGAGGATAGATATCCATTAGCCAAGGCAGTGAGGATAGGTCTTCTAAGTTGGGATAAGAGTATTTAGTGGAGAGAGACCCAAAAGCCAATGCAGTGGAGGTAGTAGTCTTCTAAAGGATCACTAGCTAGAGTAGAGGAGAAGGAGTTCTCCTGTGGATAGAGATCCACAAAATTGATTTAGGGGATTGGTGTCTCCTTTGGAAAAAGGTCCATAAACATTGTAATAGGGAAAGGATTTCCAAGAGATTGATTGAGGAAATTTTAGTGAAATATTTTCTCCGTGGAGTAGCCCACATTGGGTGAACCACGTAAATTGTGGTGTATCTATTTTGTGTGGTGATTTGTGCATTGATTTGATTACTGCTATTGAAATTGCTATCTATACATTGCATAATATTATTTGGGAAAGAAAAGTAAAAAGTGGTCTTATACTGTTCACTCCCCCTCTCAGTATAAGCTTGTGTTCTTCAATTGGTATTAGAGCAGGTTCCTTCAGAAGAGTTTAATAGCTTGAAGGAAAAGCTAACAAGAATACAATGGGTTATAAGAATGTTTCCTCAGATAATTTAGCACTAGTATTTTATGGAAGTGACTATATGTATTGGAGTATGAGAATGAAGATCTACCTAATGGCACTTGGCAATGAAATTTGGGAAGCAATTGAATTTGGATATGATCCCTTAATTAATCCTCCTAAAAATAAGGAAGGTAAGCTCCTACAACATTATAATTCAAAATCAATGAATGCACTTTTGAGAGGTTTGCATAGAAGAGAGTTTATGAAAGTTATGCATTGTCAAACTGCTAAAGACATGTGGGATAAATTGTAAAATATATATGAAGGAGATAAATGTGTCAAGAAAGCAAAGATGTGAAATCTCAAAGGACAATTTGAAGAGTTAAGAATTAAGGATGAGGAAAACATTAGTACTTATCTACTTGAATTGATGAGGTTTTTAATGCTATGCAAGGACTTGGAATGAAGATTGATGAATCAAATGTTTGTGATAAAGTTTTGAGAACTCTTCCAAACAGATTTAGTGAAAACATTTCTGATATAGAAGTGTCAATGGATGGTGATACTTTGACAAGAGATATGTTTCTTGGTATTATTATAGCACATGAGATAAGAACAAAAGATCCTATTCCCCATAAGGAAGCAACATTTAAAGCAATCAATAAGACTAAGGGTAAGAAGTCATAATCAAGCAATGAGTCATCCAGTGATGAAGAAGCAAATTATGGCAGAAGGAATAAGGATTCAAGAAGATCTAGAGATACAAGATCTGTTAATTGTTTCAATTGTGGAAAGTATGATCATTATACAAGATATGTTAAATTTTTCAATTGTGGAAATTTTTGTGTGGACTTGTTGAGCAGATTTCTTCTAGATTGAAGGACTATGTTTAGTACAAATTTGAGAGTAGATTTTAGTGTAAATTTAAGGATAGGTTTGTGCCAGACCAGAGACAGATATAGAGTAGATTTGTGCTAGACCAAAGGACTGTGTTTAGTATAGATTTGAGATAGAGCTTTGGAGGTGACAGAGCAGAGAGGACAGTAGTCTCCAGTGTATAGAGATCTATTAGCCAAAGCAGTGAGGATAGGTCTTCTGAGTGGGGACAAGATTCTTCAGTGGAGAGAGATCTACAAGCCAGTGTAGTGGAGGTATTAGTCTTCTAGAGGATCACCGACCATAGCAAAGGAGAAGGAGTTCTCCTGTGGATAGAGATCCACAAACTTGATTTAGGGTATTGGTGTATCCTTTGGACAGAGGTCCATAAACATTGTAATACGAAAAGGATTCCCAAGAGATTGATTGAGGAAATTTTAGTGAAATATTTTCTCTGTGGAGTAGTCCACATTGGGTGAACCACGTAAATTATAGTGTCTCTATTTTGTGTGGTGATTTGTGCATTGCTTTGATTACTTATATTGAAATTTCTATATATACATTGCATAATATTGTTTGGGAAAGAAAAGTAAAATGTGGTCTTATATTGTTCACCCCTTCTCAGTATAAGCTTGTGTTCTTCAAATTTTCACAGGGTTCATTGGGCTAATCCAATCCATATTTTTAAGGACTAATCCAATCCTCCATTATTTTAATGTTTTCAAAGTTTAAATTTGAATCATTTTTTATTTTTGAAATTCTCTAGACTTATCTTTTTGTCTTGATTAAACAATAA
The DNA here is from genome assembly GCA_028583015.1 of Wollemia nobilis. NCBI lineage: Eukaryota > Viridiplantae > Streptophyta > Pinopsida > Araucariales > Araucariaceae > Wollemia > Wollemia nobilis. The sequence goes on from JAQPPZ010002662.1 coordinate 1,176,804, forward strand.
TGTAAAACACCAATAAATTAAGATTATCACAAAAAAATATTTGAAGTATTTATATGATTAGTAGGTTATATGCAAATTTTATTCTAGGATAATTTAATGAAAATAAGTTTTCATGACCATAACATTGCGTTCTATGTAAAAAAGAAGAGGAAAATAAAGACCATTTCTTAGGATAGTAGTTAATAATTTGGAAACTACGACAATGAATTCTTAATATGTTTGGTAAATGCATGGTGATGAATGGTAGAGTTGAAGAATTATTGGAGCAATGGTGGCGCACTTTTAAAAGGGAGGTTGTATAGACAATCTAGGATACTTCAAAAGATAGAATACTTTGGAGAGTATGGTTGGAAAGATAAAAAATATTTGAAGGAAAGGAAAGCAATTTAGAGGTAATGAAAAATAAGATTTATTTACCCATAGAAGAGTCTAAACCAATCGTATCAACTCAACCAGTCCCTAATCTCAAAGTAGAGACCCTTGATAGATGAAGTCAAGTCATCAAATGGAATTTTGTTGTTGAGGATAGGAGAAACTAAAGGAAGGCAAAGAATATAAAGTGAAAACCATTGGAAGTGAAGTTGTTAAAATTAAATTTTGATGGAGCATCTAAAGGAAATCCAAGACCAAGAGGAGGAGGAATAATAAAAAATAATAGAGATCATATTTTATCATATTATGTTTTCACTATTGGATTTAAGACAAATAATGAAACTGAAGCTTGGGTAGCATTGGAAGGATTAAAAATATGCAGACAAGTGAAATGGATAAGATTATGGATGAAAGGTGATTCACTAATAGTAATAAATGTAATTTTAAGAAAAATAAAGGCTCCTTGAAACATATAAGAGATCATAGTGGACATATAAGACCTTGCTATAGAGTTTGAAGAAATTAGGTTTCCACATACATTAAGGGAAGGGAACTAACTTTATTGTTAACTAGTATAGGATATGAAATACTTAAATTAAAAATGTATTGTGATATCATTAAGATATTTATGATAGTACAACAAACATGTTCATTGGTCTCACATACATGAGAACATAAAATTTTATATTTATATTGACTATAACATTATAAATTATAGGACATGATCACTCTATTAATTATCACTCCTTCTAGACCTTGAAAATTTATCAACATGGATTTTTTTAGGTTTTTGCTCCACAAACTATTAGAATCATTGTATCTTTTTATTTCATATATATTTTTGAAGATGATAATCATGGTACCATGATTGTATATATATATCATATTCCTTAATATTTTTGAAGTATGTATGCATCCACTTTGGTTTAGGTAGGTAATCCAAATTTGTCATCTTGTTTTGGTAGAATTTTTAACTTCTATTTGAAAACCACCTATACTATTTGATTTCTCTCATCCTAGATTGATGGATAGCCTAAAATGATGAATAGGATATTAGTGCACCTTCTCTAAATATACAATCATTATCATCCCTATAAATAGGATGATAATTTACCATGTAGTCAACACATCTATAGTTGGACGATATATAACTCCATTGGACATAGTTCCTTCAAAACATACCTCAAGTTTTAGCATGAAATCCACTTATATAATTTCTTCCATATGCTTATCAATATATAAATACCAATCCAAGCAATTAAAGTGGGCATGGTAAAGCACTTTTTATAGCACATCTCGCATGCTCATCATCAAGTCTAGCAAGTACTAGACTTCCACTAATAAAAGTGTAAGTGGTGGGATGACCAAGATAATATTTCTTATAATCTCCGTGTTCATGATTAAGTTTGGCTTCATCTTAATAAGGAATGGTTATTCAACCAACATTAAAAAATCAAATCACTATGCAATGGTATTTGTACTGTATTACATGCAATAGGTAATAATAACCTTGTGATTGATTTATACTTGGAATGTATTCAATTTTTAATGTAGAGCTATCGAGATATATCTTTTCATTTTACTAGAACTTGTGGTAGTGCAAATCTAAAGGAAGGTTTAATATTTATTTAATAAAATATTTAAATTCAAAGTGAATTAAAATAATATTAATAGATATTATTTATACCAAGGTGTACAATGAAAGATGGTCTTAATAAAACCAAAGGGTTTTAAAGAATTAATTTATAAAACTTGAATTCAAATGAATTTAAATATTTTATAAATTAATAAGCTCCAAAGGAAATTTAAATGCCGACGTCTAAATTTGTTGAAGGAAATTTGAGCACCGACGTCATGCATGAAGGAGGGAAATCGATATATATACCAATGCTTGAGAGGCATTTTGATTTATCCTTTTGCTCAAAAAATAAAGCGTGCAATTGTGTTGATACTCATGCAAAAAAGAGAGTGATTTTTGTGTTTAGCACCAACGAATAGGGTTTAAAGAGGAGCAACGAACAAGACTAAGCACCAACTGGGCATCTTGGCCTAGTGGCAAGAGGATGATGGTTAAAGTGTTGGGCGCTAGGAGACCTGCGTTCGAAACTCGACGATAGCGTTTTGGTGGTTGCATTGGTAATTGAAAGTGCTAAAGAAAGGCACACGCTTTTGTTGTGCTAGGAAAGTGTGAAGACTTCTGGAGCACACGGTGCTTATTAGTTCCCAAGCAAGCATCTAGCTTGCATGACGGTTGGAGCCACGGCTAGGGCGCTGGTTGAGGCTGCGCTATGAGTTCGAATCCCATCCAAGGCAGGGTAATAATTTTTGTTTAATATTTTGTGAGTTGCCTAAAGTTTGGAGTTAAAAGGGTTGGTTAAAGGATTATTAGTTGGAAATTAATTTTTGATAAGTTGGAGGAATAAGGTGTTAGTTTATTTTAATAAAGTGGTTGTGTTACATTAAATTGTTTTAATTTTCAATAGGATAGAGGGAACTTCTAAGCAATGAGTTATTTTTAAAGAAAAGTGCATTGAATATTATTTTAGTTGGGGAGATCATAAGGTGTAAGTGGTATATTAATTTTTGTAAATGTTGATGAATGATTTCTTAAAGGTGGAATGATAAGGTGTATATTTGTCTTGATATTTACATTGTATTTTAAGGAAGAATACTATCTAATAATTTCTTTGAGCTTGGCAAAAGAGTGTTTATGGTTGTGGCAGATTTATGAGATTCCTTCATCATCAAGAAAAAGATATGAGCACATTCTTCCATAGTTAAATTGATTGGTTGTTTTTTTGTAAAATAAGTTTGGAGTGAAAAGGACTAGATTAGGGTTTCCTATTGAATGAGTTGAGTTAATGCTTCAAGGTTTTCCGGAATAAAGAGTTGTTGTTAAAACCTTGTTTTATAAGCATTGTTGTTGAAGCCATTGGTAGTGTGAAGAACTTGAACTAAGGATTGAGTAATCATTGCTATGAGAAGATTGTTTTATAAGCATTGTTGTTGAAGTCATTGGTTGTGTGAATAACTTGAACTAAGGATTGAGTATCATTGCTATGTGAAGATTGTTTTATAAGCATTGTTGTTGAAGTGAGTTGTTGAGCAAAAAACTTGAACTAGAGTTTGAAAAGAATATGTGTATCATTGTTAATGAGATTTGATGTTGAGCATTGTTGGAAACATTTTGAATTGAGTGATCATATGCTTGGACTAGGGTTGTTTCATTGAGTGTTTGGTTGAGTAAAGTTGGTTGAACGTAGTCAAGTGGGTATGTGAAGTGATTGTTCAAATTCCATTAAAAAAACTATTCTATATTATGAATTGAGTTGAGAAAGTGATTGAGCATTGAGTTGAATTTGAAGCATATTGATTCTCTAACAATTCTCCTTATGTTTCTAAGAGAGTGATTGAAAGAAATTGAGCATTGTGATTAGTATAGAGCATATTGAGTCTCTAAAAATTCTCTTTATGTTTCTATGAGTTTGGACAAGTTTTGTGTGGACTTGTTGAACAAATTTGAGAAAGTTCTAGAGAGGACTTGTAGAGAAAATTTGGACAAGTTCTATGTGGACTTGTTGAGCAGATTTGAGCAAGTTCCAGAGAGGACTTATAGAGAATATTTGGACAAGTTATGTGTGGACTTATTGAGTAGATTTGAGAAAGTTCTAGAGAGAACTTGTTGAGAAAATTTGAACAAGTTTTGTGTGGACTTGTTGAGAATATTTGAGTAAGTTCTAGAGAGGACTTGTAGAGCATATTTGAGCAAGTTCTGTGTGGACTTGTTGAGCAGATTTGAGCAAGTTCTAGAGAGGACTTGTAGAGTAGATTTGGATAAGTTCTATGTGGACTTGTTGAGTAGATTTGTTCTAGATCAAAGGACTATGTTTAGTATAGATTTAAAAGTAGATTTTGGTGTAGATTTGAGGATAGGTTTGTGCTACACTAGAGACATAGATAGAGCAAATTTTTGCTAGATTGAAGGACTGTGTTTAGTGCAAATTTGAGATAGATCTTTGGAGGTGATAGAGCAGAGAGGACAGTAGTCTCTAGAGGATAGATATCCATTAGCCAAGGCAGTGAGGATAGGTCTTCTAAGTGGGGATAAGAGTCTTTAGTGGAGAGAGACCCACAAGCCAATGCAGTGGAGGTAGTAGTCTTCTAAAGGATCACCAGCTAGAGCAGAGGAGAAGGAGTTCTCTTGTGGATAGAGATCCACAAACTTGATTTAGGGGATTGGTGTCTCCTTTGAAAAAAGGTCCATAAACATTGTAATAGGGAAAGGATTTCCAAGAGATTGATTAAGGAAATTTTAGTGAAATATTTTCTCCGTGGAGTAGCCCACATTGGGTGAACCACGTAAATTGTGGTGTATCCATTTTGTGTGGTGACTTGTGCATTGATTTCAGTATAAGCTTGTGTTCTTCAATTGGTATTAGAGCAGGTTCCTTCAGAAGAGTTTAAAAACTTGAAGGAAAAGCTAACAAGAATACAATGGGTTATAAGAATGTTTCCTTAGATAATTCAGCACTAGTATTTTATGGAAGTGACTATATGTATTGGAGTATGATAATGAAGATCTACCTAATGGCACTTGGCAATGAAATTTTGGAAGTAGTTGAATTTGGATATGATCCCTTAATTAATCCTCCTAAAAATAAGGAAGGTAAGCTCCTACAACATTATAATTCAAAATCAATGAATGCACTTTTGAGAGGTTTGCATAGAACAGAGTCTATGAAAGTTATGCATTGTCAAACTGCTAAAGACATGTGGGATAAATTGTAAAATATATATGAAGGAGATAAATGTGTCAAGAAAGCAAAGATGTGAAATCTCAAAGGACAATTTGAAGAGTTAAGAATGAAGGATGAGGAAAACATTAGTACTTATCTACTTCGAATTGATTAGGTTGTTAATGATATGCAAGGACTTGGAATGAAGATTGATGAATCAAATGTTTGTGATAAAGTTTTGAGAACTCTTCCAAATAGATTTAGTGAAAACGTTTCTAATATAGAAGTGTCAATGGATGGTGATACTTTGACAAGAGATATGTTTCTTGGTATTATTATAGCACATGAGATAAGAACAAAAGATCCTATTCCCCATAAGGAAGCAACATTTAAAGCAATCAATAAGACTAAGGGTAAGAAGTCATAATCAAGCAATGAGTCATCCAGTGATGAAGAAGCAAATTATGACAGAAGGAATAAGGATTCAAGAAGATCTAGAGATACAAGATCTGTTAAATGTTTCAATTGTGGAAAGTATGATCATTATACAAGATATGTTAAATGTTTCAATTGTGGAAAGTTTTGTGTGGACTTGTTGAGCAGATTTGTTCTAGATTGAAGGACTATGTTTAGTACAAATTTGAGAGTAGATTTTAGTGTAAATTTAAGGACAGGTTTGTGCCAGACCAGAGACAGATATAGAGTAGATTTGTGCTAGACCGAAGGACTGTGTTTAGTATAGATTTGAGATAGAGCTTTGGAGGTGACATAGTAGAGAGGACGGTAGTCTCCAGTGTATAGAGATCTATTAGCCAGGGCAGTGAGGATAGGTCTTCTGAGTGGGGACAAGAGTCTTCAGTGGAGAGAGATCTACAAGCCAATGTAGTGGAGGCATTAGTCTTCTAGAGGATCACTAACCATAGCAAAGGAGAAGGAGTTCTCCTGTGGATAGAGATCCATGAACTTGATTTAGGGTATTGGTGTATCCTTTGGACAGAGGTCCATAAACATTGTAATAGGGAAAGGATTCCCAAGAGATTGATTGAGGAAATTTAGTGAAATATTTTCTCTGTGGAGTAGTCCACATTGGATGAACCACGTAAATTATAGTGTCTCTATTTTGTGTGGTTATTTGTGCATTGCTTTGATTACTTATATTGAAAGTTCTATATATAAATTGCATAATATTGTTTGGGAAAGAAAAGTAAAATGTGGTCTTATATTGTTCACCCCCTCTCAGTATAAGCTTGTGTTCTTCAATTTTTCATAGGGTTCATTGGGCTAATCCAATCCATATTTTTAAGGGCTAATCCAATCCTCCATTATTTTAATGTTTTCAAAGTTTAAATTTGAATCATTTTTTATTTTTGAAATTCTCTAGACTTATCTTTTTGTCTTGATTAAACAATAATGTAAAACACCAATAAATTAAGATTATCACAAAAAAATATTTGAAGTATTTATATGATTAGTAGGTTATATGCAAATTTTATTCTAGGATAATTTAATGAAAAGAGGTTTTCATGACCATAACATTGCATTCTATGTAAAAAATAAGAGGAAAATAAAGACCATTTCTTAGGATAGTAGTTAATAATTTGGAAACTACGACAATGAATTCTTAATATGTTTGGTAAATGCATGGTGATGAATGGTAGAGTTGAAGAATGATTGGAGCAATGGTGGCGCACTTTTAAAAGGGAGGTTGTATAGACAATCTAGGATACTTCAAAAGATAGAATACTTTGGAGAGTATGGTTGGAAAGATAAAAAATATTTGAAGGAAAGGAAAGAAATTTAGAGGTAATGAAAAATAAGATTTATTTACCCATAGAAGAGTCTAAACCAATCGTATCAACTCAACCAGTCCCTAATCTCAAAGTAGAGACCCTTGATAGATGAAGTCAAGTCATCAAATGGAATTTTGTTGTTGAGGATAGGAAAAACTAAAGGAAGGCAAAGAATATAAAGTGAAAACCATTGGAAGTGAAGTTGTTAAAATTAAATTTTGATGGAGCATCTAAAGGAAATCCAAGACCAAGAGGAGGAGGAATAATAAAAAATAATAGAGATCATATTTTATCATATTATGTTTTCACTATTGGATTTAAGACAAATAATGAAACTGAAGCTTGGGTAGCATTGGAAGGATTAAAAATATGCAGACAAGTGAAATGGATAAGATTATGGATGAAAGGTGATTCACTAATAGTAATAAATGTATTTTTAAGAAAAATAAAGGCTCCTTGAAACATATAAGAGATCATAGTGGACATATAAGACCTTGCTATAGAGTTTGAAGAAATTAGGTTTCCACATACATTAAGGGAAGGGAACTAACTTTATTTTTAACTAGTATAGGATATGAAATACTTAAATTAAAAATGTATTGTGATATCATTAAGATATTTATGATAGTACAACAAACATGTTCATTGGTCTCACATACATGAGAACATAAAATTTTATATTTATATTGACTATAACATTATAAATTATAGGACATGATCACTCTATTAATTATCACTCCTTCTAGACCTTGAAAATTTATCAACATGGATTTTTTTAGGTTTTTGCTCCACAAACTATTAGAATCATTGTATCTTTTTATTTCATATATATTTTTGAAGATGATAATCATGGTACCATGATTGTATATATATATCATATTCCTTAATATTTTTGAAGTATGTATGCATCCACTTTGGTTTAGGTAGGTAATCCAAATTTGTCATCTTGTTTTGGTAGAATTTATAACTTCTATTTGAAAACCACCTATACTATTCGATTTCTCTCATCCTAGATTGATGGATAGCCTAAAATGATGAATAGGATATTAGTGCACCTTCTCTAAATATACAATCATTATCATCCCTATAAATAGGATGATAATTTACCATGTAGTCAACACATCTATAGTTGGACGATATATAACTCCATTGGACATAGTTCCTTCAAAACATACCTCAAGTTTTAGCATGAAATCCACTTATATAATTTCTTCCATATGCTTATCAATATATAAATACCAATACAAGAAATTAAAGTGGGCATAGTAAAGCACTTTTTATAGCACATCTCGCATGCTCATCATCAAGTCTAGCAAGTACTAGACTTCCACTAATAAAATTATAAGTGGTGCGATGACCAAGATAATATTTCTTATAATCTCCGTGTTCATGATTAAGTTTGGTTTCATCTTAATAAGGAATGGTTATTCAACCAACATTAAAAAATCAAATCACTATGCAATGGTATTTGTACTGTATTACATGCAATAGGTAATAATAACCTTGTGATTGATTTATACTTGGAATGTATTCAATTTTTAATGTAGAGCTATCGAGATATATCTTTTCATTTTACTAGAACTTGTGGTAGTGCAACATCCACAAAGTTATGCTAGCCAAATTGACACCATCTTCTTCATACTAAATAATAGACTTTATCACCAAATAGAGTTTCTAAAGAGTACTATGTTCTTAGAATTATGAAGGTTGCTTCTCATTCGAATTAGGCAAAGTGGTAGATCCTTGATAAACTCAGACATCACTTTCCCTAGTTGGATTTGGATATAATGGGAAATTTTTTTTCTTAGTCAAGGATGCGATAAAATTTATAATATTGAATGTGAAAAAAATGAAGACAAGAATAGTGCAAAATTATAGTTGTAAGAAAATTTAAAAAATAAAAGAAAATTCTTGCCTATATTTAGAGAGAATGTGAAACATCAATAATATGTAAACACAACCAAAATACATTCCAACATTTGTATATGAGTATAAAACATTATATTGAAGATGGATATAAAGATATTAAGATTAACACAGTGTTTTTTTTTTTAATTAGGGTGAAAGTGTGAAAATTTATTTTCTATTCATTTTTTGTTTTAACATTATGTAAATATTTTATTTGGATTACCATACCATAAAATATATTGGCATCATAGCTTATATATTGAAGGTTGGAAAAGTGGATAGCATAGGGAGTTGATTCTGTTTAACCAAATAATTTAAAATTCAAGTTTTTGGAGTTAAAATTAGTAAATTATTTTTATACCTATCATGGCTCATGGAAATGCTTCATTTTCCATCCTAGAATTTTAAGCACAAAATTATGATAATGGTGCATAAATATGAGGACTTTATAGACTGCTAAAGAAACATGGAGTACTATGGACAATGAGTATAATGAACCAATAGATTGAATCATTTTATTAGCCAAAATATAAATGAATAGAAAAAGCACTATGAAAGATGCCTTAGAATTTGTATCACATACAATTATCTCTTCATACAAGTATTTCTAAGTGTTGCATGCAACCATCAAGACTATCAAAGGAGCTTGGACCATCTTGAAGATAATATTTTGAGAATGATAAACTATTTATTACAATTCTTATGGTTACACTTATATTTTAGGAAGGAAACCAATAGTCCATAGTTGGTAAATCAAATAAAGATAATGCAAAGTTTTAGAAATATTTCTCTACTAAGACATAGTATGTAAACAATGAAGGCAATTTTTTGGTATTGTGAAGGCTGTTACAGAAAAATATCAAGAAGAAGGATGATAAATTATGGAATATTGGTATTATAAAGATAAAAAAATAATAATCCAGGCTTTTCATGAAAAAACATATAGGTATCTGGCTATATGTTAGGACCCCATCCTAACACTATGATGTAATATTTCTTGTTGAACGTGGGGTACACCCATGATAATATTTTGTAAACATAGGGAGCATTCATGATAATATTTTGTAATATTTTATAATAGTTATGGCTTTAGGAGTGCCTAGACAAGTAGTACCATTATATGTAATTGTTATCAAGAATATAACTATTTTGTAGGTAGAATATTCTAGTTTGGGTGGCATTTTGCATGTAAGCCAACCTTGAGAATTAGGTGGTATATGAAGTCTTTAAAATTATGAGGGGTAGGAATGTATGCATCTTTTGCATATTTGAATGAAAGTATTAAATGAGGTTGCCCTCTCAAAGTGGCCTGTAATTCTATGTTACTTTATGAGATTGTTCCTTTCTACATTTATATTTTGTATTGCAATAGTTTATGTTTTAAGCAATTATGTTTATCTACAATATTTGTGTGAGAGTTTATTTTTAATAGTAGGTTCTATAAAAGTGGTATCAAAGTGATTTTCAGTGTCGTGTTTTGCTATAAATACAATATTTTTTGCCATTTCGACTATTAGGTATAAGATTTCATGTTTTTGTTTTTTGTTAGTTTTCTTTTTAAAAAAATCTAGCTTTTTTTTTGTATTAGTTATTTAGATTAAAAACCATATGCTAGAGTTTTTAAAATATCATGGAGGAGTTATCATTATTGGCTAAGCTAGATTACCTATAAAGCATCTAATTAAGTGGGGTGATCAGGCTCTAATACCCAGGCCTCAAACAATACCCATCTACGAAATTGAGCTCTCACATGTCTCCAAGTTTATTGGGAGCCCCCCTAGGTATACTTCTCTAAATATTTTTTTGTTGAAAGTGATGCATTTGAAATTGGCATTGGGTGCCTTTAATATAAGAAGATATAACTTTAGCTTTCACTAGCAAGGGACTCTCAGGTTGGAGTCTGGGCAAGTCTACTTATAATAAGGAAATGTTTACCAATTTAGATATGGTCAATCATTGGCATCAATATCTCATAGGATGATATTTTTCCATCAAAACTAATCATTAGAGTCTAAAATATTTTTTGGAATAAAGGGTGGCCACCCTAGAACAACAAAAATGTGTTTCAAAATTGTTGGGTTATGACTAAAATATTACCTATAAGAAGGGTAAGGAGAATGTGGTGGTGGATGCTTTATCCTGACTCCATGAAGAATAGACCATGCTACATGCTATATCCACACCAAATCCTCAATGGATTCATCAACTTTGCAAGGAAAATCTCATTCATAAACTTCAAGAAGATCATAATTCATGTCCTAACTATACTTGGGATAGTCTATAATGCAATTCATGTAATTATTATCAAGAATGCAATTATTTTGTAGGTAGGAGATTCTAGATAGGGTGGCATTTTGCATGTAAGCCAACCTTGAGAGTTAGGTGGTAGATGAATTCTTTAAAACTATGAGGGATATGAATGTATGTATCTTTTGCATAATTGAACAAAAGTGTTGAAGGAGGTTTCCCCCTCGAAGTGGCTTGTGATTCTATGTTACTTTGTGATATTGTTCCTTTCTGCATTTATATTATGTATTGCAATAGTTTATGTTTTAAGCATTTATATTTATTTGCAATATTTGGTTGAGAAATTTTTTTTTTAATAGTATATTCCTAACACTATAGCAACTCAATTGAGATGAGAATTGAATTTGTTTGTAAAATCTCAAGCTTTAAAGGAGATATTTTATGATTTGTCAAGGGCAAAGGACTTGGGTACAACTCCTTTTATCTAGTAAAAGAAATAAAAATCATGTGCTTGTAATTATAAGTAATAAAAAATATTTAAAGGTTTAAAAATATTACTTGCCTAGAGAGTCACCCTTGATTGAATATAAAATTTAGATTAAAACACCCTTCCCTCAACTTGTTTCTAGGCTGCATCTTAGTGTGGATTAGGCATATTTTCTTTGGGTTGACTAGCATATTCCTAATGTAGGTGTGAAATACATCCATGATATCTTCATCATGGTTATAATTAGGGATCGAAAGGAATTTTAGGTTCAAGTAGTACCTTGCTACATGTAAAGGTTGATGGAGTTGCACCATCCATCTCTTGTCAATAATTTGTCAAATAGATAAAATTTGGGTCTATCTCCTCTATAATAAATTTCAATGGCTTGTTTTATCTTATTTATGGCCTTATAAAAATATCCCATTGGTAATTGATCTCCATTTATAAGGTTAAGAAGCTTGACCAATGGTTATGTCACCTAAAATTGAACAATTATCAATTAATCATCATAAATAAATTTAATTGAGAATTATAGATTTAGATTTTTATTTTTATTTTAAATTAAAAAAGTAGGTTACTTCTCCCTAAGAAATTTTCTTACAACTACACAAGCTACTACATTGTGTTTCACTACTTGAACAATGTTCTACATTCCTTGTTTGATCACTATCTCCACCAACAATGTGAATAACAAATATTTGTTCAACTCTAAAGAGGTATTGATTTATGCAAAAATGACCATTGATCCACCTAAATCCACTAAGAAATTGATGAGGGTGTAGTTACTCATGTTTGTCTATCCATCACATGAAATGTTGCACCCTTTTTTGGTCTATTTTTGTGTTTTGCTTATCTCTAAGAGAACATGTTTGTAATAAAATACTCTAATAAGGACCCATTAGAATATTTTATAGTTGGGTTTTTATCCTTCTACCAACTATACCAAGTGTCATAACCAAGAAATTTCAATAAAAAATGATTTATACATGAAATAAAATGCAATAGTAATACCAACAATCTATGGTAGCCATTTGGGCTTTGTTGATCATCTCATTTTCTTAAGAAATACTCTTAAGGGTAGCTTGAATATATATGAAAGGAAATAAAGGTCTCCTTTGCTGGTCATACTTTAAATTTTATTAGAATAATGTTATATGTAATGAATGGCCAAGGATAGACTTTGAAGTAGTGGTAGGGTATCATCAACATCAACATGAAACTTGCAACTCATATACCCTAATTTCCCTCCAATTGCAATCTTAATTCTTTTATTTTTAATCTTCTAATATTCATTGGTGGGAAGCCAAATGTTACTTTTTGTTTGATGTCTTCTTCAAAAAGTTTCCACACCTCTACATTGCGATTAAAAATGCAAACAAGATAAAATTTGTAATAATTAATACATCTTCGACACAATATTTAGAATAACCTGATCTGACAAATAAATATTTATGCCATATATCCAACATAAGTTTCTCCCTAGAATTCGAGTATTTATGTTAACCCCACCACTATTACCAATTCTTTGATCCCATTGAAGTGTCATCTATTTTATAAATTGAAAAAATAAGCTAATGTAAGTCCTAACATATGGCCTTAGAGGAATTAAAAATATAAAGGTATGAAGGCATAAAAAAAGTAAAACACTTTAAGAATAAAAATGAAAAATAACAAAAAAATTGCTAAAAATATGAGAAACCCTATCTCTAAAATATTTTTCAACCTTATAAAATATTCGAAAACAATTATATATATCAAATTCTTATTGAAATGTATTGAATTTTTATCCCTAAAAATCTATAACCAAGTGTTGGAGAGAGAAAAAAGAAACATTTAAAGCATTTATGTCATTTTTTGGACATTCTTTGTAAATCAGTTTTTGTGATTTTTTCTCATTTTTTCAATGATAGTTTCATCTATGATTTTCCAAATACCAGAGTGATTTTTTTTGGTGTTACTTGCCGTCAAGAATAATTTGCAAGATTTGTGAAAAATTGCAGTTATGGGTAATTTAAGAAATAATGGTCACAACCTCAACAAGAGGTTCTTTTGAGTTATGATCTACAAATGCATCCAACTAAAATGCAAGAAGTATAAATCTAAACAAATACTAAAGTTATTTTGTTCTAGAAATTAATAAAATTTGAATTTATAATTAATTTTGTTTGTGGTAAATGATCACTAAAATTTTGTAGTGTGATTGTCTAATTTATGTAAATTTCTACCAAGAAAGTTTTTGCATAGGCAAAATTATTCTTATTGTTGTTTTTCATAGATATTACTTCAATTAAGATTAGTCATATCTCATAACTACAATGATCATTTTTTATTAATTATTTTTCAAAATGTTTTCAATAATTTTTCATCATCCCATGGTTTGAACTTAGGTCTCCTTGATGATTACTATAATTGTAGTGTGATTGTCTAATTTATTTAATTTTTTAACATATTTTTCACATAAACAAAATTATTATTCTTAATATTTTTTTAATAAATTTTACTTTAATTAATATTAATGATAACTCATAACTAAAAAAATATATTTTCATTAAAAAAACTTTCAAAATATTTTCATTGTGACCCGGGTTCAATCCCCATAGTGAATGTGTATAAAAAGTATTACTCAAAAAAAATATTTTCATTATTTTTTCTTACATATGAAAACTTAATTATTAAAATATAAATAATTATATTTATTTATTTATTTAACCTTTAGCTTATGAAAACTTAATTATTAAAATATAAACAATTATATTTATTTTTTTAACCTTTTAAAATATGCTTATAAAACATAATACACGAAATTAATGCTAATAGTTTAAAGGTGTTTGTGTGCATTGTCCCATGTACTTTAATAATTATTCTAGTAAAATGGATCATATTTAATAACACAACTTCATTTTCCCTTCTTAAAGAAAGATTGGACATGTCTTATTGAGAAATCATGCATTGGATAGCATATCTTAAAACATCCATACCTATATTATATGTAGGTGGAGTGCTTAATGTGGTCATGGTGGTATTAATGCATGGATCTTTTAATCATGGTCATTGTTCGCAAGAATCTCAACTATTAATGAGGGAGCGTCCAGATGAAAAAAAAGCATAATAAACATACGAGGTAAAATATCGGGGATTTTAGTGAGTACCGAATACGAAGTAATAGTCTAGATGTATAAGATACATCAATATATCTTGAATATAGATAATCTTAATGTTTTTTATATATAAAATATTGGTTGACATAGACATATCAATTATAATGTCGGAAGCTTATAATGGTTAGAAGTTCTTGACCGCAATTTTTGACTTAGAAGCTTATAATGATATAAACAAAGTTCTTGACCGCAATTTTAGAAAGATGCGAAAGCACAAGCCTATGGAGTCGTTTTTGTGATTGGATCACTAGCACCCAAAACCGTCTTTACATTGGATGTGACATTCACATTCATAAGTTTGCCGAAAGGTTATATTTATCTCAAAATATTTTCAACCATCAATTACGGACTGCGAAGATGGGATGTAAGCAAACACGGGGCTTGGAACTGTAAATGGTACTGATGTGGCATGCTGTAGCTCTTTAACTAGTTAAATTCTTTCTGGAATGCTTGCAAGAGTTGTTTGGTGACGTCCAAATTTTGTTTGACCCTTCTGTTGCAAGGGTTTTGCTTGTAGGGTGATATGATGGTTGTAGATGGCATTGTAGTGGATTGGGCAAAGAAAGTCTGCAAATTCTACAAGGACTGGCTTAGTATATGAATCCAGTCTTGCAGCTTTTAACCGTAAGTAGAGCGATTTGGGATTTTTTTTTTTTTTTTTCAATAGATTTATTACATAGAGCTGTTGGTTTAAAAGCTAAGATATGTTCTTCATCTTGAGCCTTTGGGACCAAATTTATATGAGTTTTATTGATTACCTTCAAAATATCTTTGGGCAACTAAGCCGGATATCGAATAGAGTAAGTCAAGACTGATGGGCGGGTTCCCAAGCTCGCGTGAGATCCTATAATATTATTATTATTATGCTTTTGCATTCGTAATGGCGTCGTCGTTTTATTTCTAAGGTTATTTTGTTATAATTTCTTTTAAGGAAAAGGTGGAAATACATCTTAGGGACGGAAATTTTTGGATTCGTGTAGCTGAGAAGCCATTTTGCCTGTGCAGGGTTAGCTATTCGGAACAAAATTTAAAAAGTGTTACAGAGGTTAGCTGTGTGATGCAACTAAGAGTAAGTCAAGACTGATCAGCGGCTTCCCAAGCTGGGGTGCGATTCTATCATATTACTATTAGGCCTTTGGATGACGTGTGACATACAATGGAAAGCGTCTTTTTATTTCTAAGGTTCTCATTTTGTTACAATTTCTTTGAAGGAAAAGGTGGATCTGCATCTTAGTGACGGGAATTGTTTTGGATCGTGTAGCTGAGAAGCGATTTTGGCTGTGCAGGGTAATTTGGAACAAAAATAGAAGTGTTACAGAGGTTAGCTGTGTGTTGCGACTAAGGTAAGTCGGTTCTGTGTTATTATTGAGTAGGTCTAGCTCATTTCCACAACATGGGTGCTCTTCCTCCCAGCAGTATTATCCTTTGAACACCCTTTCCAAAGCATATTTCCTGTATTGATTATTTTTTATTCTTTGTGAAGATGAAGCCAATATAGGAATAAATATTCAACCATATTTCTGTGAATAGAACCTTGTCTGACAAATGCTCACTTTGTCAAAGCCACTACGAATCAAATCCTTCCCTCATTCTTATACCACGGACGTCGAATGATTATTGACGGAAACCCACGGGTCCCTGTCAACGTCCATCGCGATCTGTGATTGTTGCGGTAGTGGAACGTTTCTCTTCGTTGCTCAGCGACTGGAACGTAGCTTGTATGACCGACCTTCAAAACTGGTCCTTGGATTAACAAGGTCTCATCATGAAATGTTCTAAAAGTCCTCCATTTAGTTTTTTATTTAAAATTATTATACTTTTGCATTAAATTATACTCTTAACGGTTATGTGGTTCCGCCGGAGGCAGTGAAAATTCATTGTTCGAAACGCCTTGGAAGGTGGGAGTGGGTCTGGGTCTGCATGGCTGAATTTCAAAATTTCACCGCCTGCTTGATATGGTGCAATCTTTTTATTTTTTTGTTTAATAGTTGAGACCATATGTGCATATGAAATTATATGTGTCTTGAATTGCGGACTGTAGATAAGTCGCAAAGTATCCATTACTTTTTAAAATAGGGGTAAAGCCTTATATTCAAATATATATTTTTCTTTAACAGAGGATAACATTTTCATTTTAATTGTGTTTTATAAATGTTAATATAAATTTAATTTTAATTATAATTATTGAATAGAGAATCAATTATATGATTTAATAGTTTATCGGACTATAATTTTATTATAGTTTATTTAAAAAAAATTGATAGAAGTTGTACTTTTGGTTATATTTTTATAATTTTATTTTTAAATTTAATAGTTTAACATATTGTGATTTTATTATAGTTTATTTTTATTTTTTATATTTTTTTAAGATAAAAATTGTGATTTAAAATAATTTTTATTTTTGATTACATGTTAAAATATTAAAATAATATTTTATAAAATAATTGATTTTATATTTATCAGATCTATTACAATAATAAACTTTCAATTATTATTTTTTATTGAATAAGTGCGAAATATTTACACAATAAAAAAATAATTGAAAGTTTATTATTGTAATAGATCTCATAAATTGAAACAAAAAAATCATAATTGTTCCTTCTCAATATTTTATAATAAAATGTTTTTTTTTTTCAAAGAATTACCATTCTATGTTACTGGAATTTAATCTTTAATCTAAATTAAATAACTTTTTATATAATTTCACAATTTAACTCCTTCCTAGTTAAGCTAGTTATGATCATGTGAATAAAAAATAAAAGCCTGTTAATGATTTTTTTTTCCCTCACCATTACATTCTAATCTAATCGTATTTAGAGCATTTATAGAACTCTGAAATGATTTTGAAAAAAAAAAAAATGTTGTTTAACGGTCATTACGAGTATTAACGTGATGGGTTAATGAACGCAGGCATCATGGGAATTGCAATAACCCGTCTGTTTCGCGGGTTTGACGTATTCATAGGTTGCGACGGGAAGGAAGATGAAGCAAGCCTTCTTTATCATTATCTCCAACACAAGGGACTAAATGTCTTCGTCAACAAGTATTCCAACACTGGAGACAGAATACCTGAATCCATAAAGCATACCATACGCACAGCCTCCGTTCATATAGCCATGTTTTTACCTAATTCCGCAGAGTCTAAGTGGTGCTTAAATGAACTGGTTTGGATGTTTAAAACAGGAGCTCCCATCATACCTATCTTCTGTGGAGTTAGCCCTTCCGAAGTTCGCATGGAAGAAGAGAATGGAAAGTATGCTTTAGCTTTTCGGAAGCATAAGGAGTCTGGAAAAGTCAATCCTGAAACACTCCAGAAATGGCAGGAGGGCCTGTGCCATGCTTCAAATATAATAGGCATCATATTTACTGGGTAAAACTTTATGTACCCAATATATATACATCGATTGTAGCTGTGACCTACTCCCCTCGGTAGTTTTTCATTGATGAAATCGTTTTTCCTTTTTTTTTTTTCATTTGTTTTTTCGTGTAGGAACAAAGGAGAGCTGCTAGAGCAAATCGCGAAGTGTGTAAGTGCACGTAGAGGTAAGGCAAAAACCATGAAGTGGCCTATCCCTTGTCTGTTGCGATAAAAAATGTGAGTCAGGTGATGATAAGAAGTACTTAGATACTGTGTTTAAATGTGGAATCGAAAGATTCCGATCATCCTAAGAAGTTGAATAGGGCAAGTTCTCTGGTGATAGTACGTTAATGTCATGGACTTGGTCTGGTTACTGATGTAGGCTTCTGCGTTTGGATATTGTCTTTGTATTAAATTTTCAACTTTCTGCTATGTTTATAGATATAATGTAGACTCAGCCGTAAATAACGCAAAGGTTGTGATATGATGTTTTTAATTGCGTGTTACTTGAAGCATTGTTCTTGAGAATTTACTGAAGAGCTTTCTATGAGATGTGTATGTGGCCGGGAAAGATGGACGGAAATTTCTCTTCGATTCAGGTTTTGCTTGCATGTTTTCAATTTTTTTTTTCACCACATTTGTAAATTTTAGTTAAATTTTATTTGGTATATATATAAATTTTTTTTGGATGAAAAAAAACATTATATTAAAATGGCTTAATCATACAAAAAAATGTGGGTGGAATTAGCACACCCCGAGCACACAACCAACATAGGAATTAGCACACCCCGAGCACACAATCAACATACTAACTATGTGCGAAACAGCTAGCAAAACTACCAAAATAACTTACAGAAGTTCACAAGAAAACCAAACAGAGAACTGCATAAAAAACAACTAATAAACTATGCATCATTGTTGTGTAGGGGTTGGAGGAATAGGATTCACTGCACAAGGAGCATTACCCCAATGATCAATAAGGTCTCGTAAGTGATGAAGCTCTATATTCACTTTTTCTGCTTGCACTAAAATTTGCAGCCAACAATCATAGAAAACCTGATACTTATCAGCAAGAAAAAAAGTAGAAGAAGCCAACAATCATAGAAAACCTGATACTTATCAACAAGAGAAAAAGTAGAAGAAACCAACAATCATAGAAAACCTAATATTTATCAGCAAGAGAAAAAGTAGAAGAAGACTCCTGCTGGCTAAAAATCACTCTGTTGCGAGTTTTTCACAAATGAAAGAGAATCCCCACTCTAAATATATGCCACACAGGAACAAGCTTCTCAGAAAACTCAAGTGGATCCCCTAACAAAATATGCACCCAAGAACAAGGACCTGTCATATATGATCTGAAAAAAAGAAAATCCACTATCAAGCCCCTTGAGCTCTCACACAAGACCAAAACAGATGATGCACATCCTCCTCTGCTCCACAAGATCTATAGGAAATATCATTCACACCCAAATATCTAAGTCGCTAACCAATAGGAAGCCCTTGAAACAATAAACTCCAAGCAAAAAGGGCTTGCTTAGGTTCAAGATACTTTGCCTAGAGTGTATTAAATCTGAGACTCCATCTGGACTGAAGAGATACTACATCCACCTAGAATTAAGATTCTCAGCCATAGGCACAACAGGGGAAAGCCAAGAGTATCCCAAATGAGGTTTATACTTGGTGAGAGAAACATCTTTGGGCCAAGACCAATAAGTCCACCAAGGTTTCTAATAGTATCGAAAAACTTTACCCCAAACAGATAAAGAAGTGGAAATAATAATAGCTTCATAAGTAGTCTTATCAGCAGAAAATAAACCAAAAAAAATCCTAATATTTAGTTTTTAAAGGATTATTTTTATAAAATAATAAACTAATTTATATTTTCTATTAAATCAATTAAATTATATCTATTTTATTTTATTATTAAAAAACATTTTTTAGTTTTTTTTTATCACATATATTCTCTTTAAGTTGTTAGACAATTTTCTTTAAATTATTAGACAATGAAATATTTATAGATTAGTTTCTTTAAGAGATAGAATTTTACATGCAATTTCCTTTTAAAACTTGAATTTTATTAAGATAGAAATCAACATTTGTGTTAACTCATTTTTTTCTCTATAAATATTTTCACACTAAGATGTTGCTTTTGAACTTTGACAATAATGTTTTATTTGTATTTTTTTTAAAGCGAAAAACCCCTTGGCCGCCTTGGTCTAAGAGACCACGAACAGGGGGTTCTACACCGTCAAAGTCACCCGGGGGTCGCACCCGACCTTGCCCGCACCAACATTATCAATTGGATTTTGGGTACCCAATTCAGCTTTTTGGTAGGGTGGAGATTCGAACGTGGGACCTCCCTTGGAGGATTTCCCTCTCCTCTCCAACTCACCTAAAACACCTGGGTCCTTTGACAATAATGTTAATTATAATTAGTGAATCCTCATATATTTTAATATATTTTTATTATTTTTCAATTGTAATTTTGATTATTGTAATTTACATTTTTTTATTAAGGTAAACACGAAAATTTGAAAGGGTCTGAATCCTTTTACATCACAAAATCATCCTAGACCCTAATTAGATGCAGTCCTCCTCATGGACCACCCCTTGGGGGACCATCTCCTATCCTTTTCTTTAGTGGCACCAACCATCTCCTATCCTTTTCTTTAGTGGCACCAAAGTTTGCCAGCCAGTCTCCTAGTTTATTACCTTCTCTAAAGACATGAACAAAATGAACTTCTTCAAAATGCTTTACAATCCTTCTAATATCCTGCATAATGTAATCAATTTGTCAATTAGCTTCTCCTTCCTTTTTTAAAAGTTTGATAATACTCAAGGATTCTCTTTCAATGATAACTTTTTTAGCACCTAGATCCTTAGGTAGATCTTCACCAAGATGTAAAGCTTTAACTCCAGCTTTATGGCTAGTAGTAATTCCCAAAAACTTGAAGGCCCCCACCAATATACCCTGATTGCCCCTCAAAATAGCTCTTGCTCTTGCCTTACCTAGGTTACCTTTGGAGGCCCCATCAAAATTTAACTTAAGCCATTCATTTCGGGGTGGTTGTAATTCTACATCAATTCTAGCCTGAGCATTTGCCTCTCCATAGCTAATGAGTTCCAATTTATATGCCTTAACAATCATAGTCTAGGTACTTGATAGTTTTAGCATTCTCATTTAAAAATAGGTGATACTTACATAACTTCTCCTTATTGACATTTTTTTCTTTCTTAAAATTCCCCTACTCCTCTTTAACAATACTCCCCACATAAAATAGTCTATTATTATTTTTATATATTTTTTAGATAAAAGTTGTGGTTTAAGATAACTTTTGTGTTTGGTTACGGGGTTAAAATATCAAAATAATATTTTATAGGATTATTGAAGGCTTATTATTATAATAATTTTAATAAATTTTTAAAAGAAATTAAGTCATTGTTAAGAGATTCTAGAATAGTTTTAAATAGAGTTGTTTAACAAGGTTTATATAAACATATAAAATACTCATCTCATTATAATTTTTTCAAACTCTAAAATGAAAGTTTTTAGTTTATACTTAGTTCAAACATGTCCTTAAAATTTAAATTATTTAATTAATTGAATTCATATAATCTAATTATATTTAATTTTAGTTTAATTATGAATTATTGTTTTATTTGATTAAATATAAAAAATAAATAAAAAATATATATTTAATTTGTATTAATTAATTGACAATTATCTTTTCTTAATATTCCATATAATTTACAATTATCCCTTCCTAATTAAGTTATATCTTTT
Organism: Wollemia nobilis; assembly: GCA_028583015.1. NCBI lineage: Eukaryota > Viridiplantae > Streptophyta > Pinopsida > Araucariales > Araucariaceae > Wollemia > Wollemia nobilis. Next base: position 1,198,644 of record JAQPPZ010002662.1, read on the forward strand.
TTTTACAATAAGACTCTTCACCTTGTTTGATGTTACTGGACTTTAATGTAAATTAAATTACTCATATACTTCAACTATAACTTTTATATATAAATTCACAATTTAATCTCCTTCTTTCTAGTTAAGCTATTCACAATGCAAATACTAGAGGAAAAGGTAAAATGCAATTGTCGAGGGATGGTTATGATCATGTGAATAAAAAATAAAAGCCTGTTAATGATTTGTTTTTTCCTCACCATGACATTCTAATCGTATTTAGAGCATTTATAGGATTGTTTAACGGTCATGACGAGTATAACGTGATGGGTTAATGAACGCAGGCGTCATGGGACGGGTTATAACCCCAACAACTGGCTATAACGTATTCATCAATCACAGAGGCTGCGACGTGAAAGAAAAAGAAGCAAGCCTTATTTATCATCATCTCCAACAGGGACTAAATGTCTTCCTCGACAAGTATTCCATCCAAGTTGGAGAGAGAATACCTGAATCCATAAAGCATGCCATAAGCACATCCTCCGTGCATGTAGCCATGTTTTCACCTAATTACGCAGAGTCTAAGTGGTGCTTAAATGAGCTGGTATGGATGTTTGAAACAGAAGCTCCCATCATACCTATCTTCTGTGGAGTTAGCCCTTCCGAAGTTCGCATGGAAGAAGAGAATGGAAAGTATGCTTTAGCTTTTCGGAAGCATAAGGAGTCTGGAAAAGTCAATCCTGAAACACTCCAGAAATGGCAGGAGAGCCTGTGCCAGGCTTCAAATATAAAAGGCATCTTGTTTACTGGGTAAAACTTAATCTACCCAATATATATACATCGATTGTAGCTGTGAACTATTCCCATCATTAGTTTCCCATTGCTGAAATCGTTTTTCCTTTTCTTTCCATTTGTTGTTTCATGTAGGAACAAAGGAGAGCTGCTAGAGCAAATCGCAAAGCGTGTAAGTGCACAGAGCGGTAAGGCAAAAACCATGAAGTGGCCTATGCCTTGTCTGTTGCGATCAAAAATGTGAGCCAGGTGCCCATAAGAAGCACTTGGATACTGTGTTTAAATGCGGATTCGAAAGATTCCGACCATCTTAAGAGGCTGAATAGGGCAACTTCTCTGGTGATAGTACGTTAATGTCATGGATTTGGTCTGGTTACTGCTGTAGGCATCTGCGTTTGAATATTGTCTTTGTATTATATTGTAGGCTTCTGCGTTTGGATTATGTTTATAGATATAATGTATACTCAGCCGTAAATAAGGCAAAGGTTGTGATATGCCGTGCGTGTTACTTGAAGCATTGTTCTTGAGAATTTATTGAAGGGCTTTCTATGAGATGTGTATGTGGCCGAGAAAGATATCTTTATAGCTAGTTTGTTTATTGTAGCCGTAAATTTCTATTCGATTCAGGTTTTGATTGGTTGTTTTCAAACTTTTAAAATATTTTTTTCACCACATTTGTAAATTTTAGTTGAATTTTATTTGCTTTATGTATGTATAAAATCTTTTATTTCATTAATAAATTATATTTTAGTTTTTATTAAATTATTCTTATAAAATAATAAATTAATTTATATTTGTTATCAAATCAATTAAATTATATCTATTTTATTTTTTATTAAAAATATTTTTATTTTTTCTATGATATATATTATTTTTTAAGTTGTTAGACACTCAAATGTTTATAGATTATTTTATGTGAGAGATAAAATTTTATATACAATTTCTTTTTAAAACTTGAATTTTATTAAAATAAAAATCAACATTAATTAAAGTATCTTTTATTTAATTTTTTTTTCTTTATAAACATTTTTTGGCTTTCATAATAATGTTAACTATAATTAACGGATCTCCATAAATTCTAATATATTTATATTATTTTTCAATTGTAATTTTGATTATTGTAATTTATATTATATAAAAATGCACATTTTCAAATAATTAAAAATTTAATAGTTTATGATTTTAAATTATTATTTTTATATTAAAACTAGTAAATAAATAAAATATTGTTATCTATAATTATTAATGATATAAAGATTATGTTTATGTATTAATATTTACTCAATTAATTATCATTAATTTAATTAATTAAATACTTGAAATTTTAGGGAGAAGACCATGGTTTGAATCTTGTTAAGACATTGATGTATAATTATCAACTCTTGTAACACCACTGTATAATCACAATGTGATATATAGGTTGAACTCCATACAATTAATTAAAAAAATGAAAAAGAATATATATATATATATATATATATAATCAAATAACATGGAGATCTAAGAAATCTTGTAAGATATGTATAGTTATCAAATTATTATAACACCATTATATGATCACAATGTAATTCATGGGGCTTAAATCCATATATATATATATATATATATAAAAGACAATCTTATATATACTATGATTGGAGATCTAAGAAATCTTGTAAGATATGTATAGTTATCAAATTATTATAACACCATTATATGATCACAATGTAATTCATGGGGCTTAAATCCATAATATATATATATATATATATATATATATATATATATATATATATATATATATATATATATATATATATATATATATATATATATATATATATATATATATATATATATATATATATATAAATAAAAGACAATCTTATATATATTATGATTGTAATTTCTTTTCCTTCTATGTGTGTGGTTTTCATGGCTGTTTTTGTATAAATCAAATATTTTTAAATTATATTTAATTATTGAACAAGAAACAACATTTGTTTTAATTTTTTTAATAGCCTATATATGGCTTTTATTGGGCCACTCCTATTAAAATACCAAAATATTACATCATTTAAACTATATTGAGCATGTACTTTTGTCAAATATATTTTTCATTTATTTTTGTATCGAATATATTCTTTATCTTCCTCAAACTTTTATATTTCGATAATCAATTCTTTGACGTCATTTTCATTAAGAGATAAAATCCCTCTGAGTAAGTTGCCTTTTAAAATTTTAATTTCACCAAGATGAAGATCAACACCCCACAATTGGCTCAAAATTAAGCATGTCTTTTTGTCAAAGATATTTTTCATTTATTTTTCTATCAAATATATCCTTTATCTTCCTCACAGTTCTATATTTCGATAATCAATTCTTTGACATAATTTTCATTAAGAGATAAAATCCCTCTCAACAAGTTGCCTTTTAAAATTTTAATTTCACCAAAATGAATATCAACACCCCACAATTGGCTCAAATATATTCTACGTGATTTTATTCTCTATAAATATGTTCATATTTTTAAGAGATGGTCTCTAATAATAGATGATAAACATAAACATTACTATTTTTTTATCCAATCCACCCGTATCCATTTTTGTTGCTAGCATTAAAGATATTTTGTGAATCCCCCTTAATTTAAATATATTTCCATCCTTTTTCAATTATAAATTGAATCCCAGAAGTTCCCTAGCCTTGGTTAGTTTAAGTTCCATATGATTCTAAGTGAGAATAATTTTTATTTCATTATTTCAAAAAAATACTACCTTCATTGACTTTTTGTAAATATTTTACAAGAACCATCAAAAATTTATTTTGATAAAAAAAAAAAATTATATTTTTATTTTACCCTAGATCAAAAAAAACTATTATTTTAATGTCATTATCACAAACAACTCTTCCATGTATTTCAAAACCTAGATGACTATTCCTAAATCTTGTTAACAGTTGTTACCACCTCTTCTTTCACACTCGAGACTTTCCATAATGAGCACCATATTTGTAAACATTCTACAAGAGAGGAAATAATATATTTTCAAACTTGGGCATGTTTTTGAGATTTTTTTTTAAATTCTATTATTCCTTTAAGCCATAAATTCTAAAAAATAATTGTAGGGTCAATCCTCCATAGTATATATAATGCTTTAGCTATGAAATGATTAATCCAACATCTTTTACAATATTTTTTTTGAAAACGTAAAAAAACTTATTAAAATACCAGGATTCAAATTATAATCATAGGTCTGTGATTTTTGGTAAGCCTTAAAACTCGAATTAATATCTCCAAAAATAATAAAAAATTGAGTACCATCTAAAGAGCAAAGACTCTTAGCTTGATCACACTTCTGCTTTATGTTGATTCGAAGAATTTGAGTAGGCTTGACAATCCTGCAAACACTACCAGTGTTGTCCCCAAAGGGGCCAAAGAGTGTTATAAGAGACAAACAAAATCCAACCAATAAATATTCATCTTCCATTGTCCCACGAGTATTTCTCATATTCTTGCTGGCATCCGTGTTGGCAAGAATAATATCTTTCTTATTCATAGTAGCCTCCATAAACAATCAAAGTACTCTAGAGCCATCTAGGATGCTATGGAGTTAGTCTGAATGGGTACACCAATGATGATGCGATATTCTAGAGTACAATTAGGAAAACTCAAGATTTTAATCCTAAGGGATTATGGTGTTGGACTATATTACATTATTTGATACATGCTAATGTACCCCATGGTACCTTCACGATATAAATTATAAATATTATATTAGGGTTGAGTCATAGATTAGAGTGTGAGTATTATTTTCTGTCTCATGTAAGTGTGTATGTGCAGGAAATGCACAAGTGTCATATAAAGTTGTAATGTGTAGGAAATGTACAAGTGTCATGTGAGTGTGTGTACAAATGTAAGTTGAGTCTATGTGCACAAGTGTCTTATATGTAAGAGATCAAATATGTAATGTAAATATGTGCATAAGTGTCTTAGATTAGAGTGTGTAAAGTGAAGGTTAAGAGTCATGTCTAGGTGTACATACAATATGAAGTCATGTATTCATCAAGTACGCGAGTGTCAAGTAGAGAAACCAAGAGGCATGAGACTTGGCATATGAAAAGGAATAGTCAAGTATCCAAAAAGTCATTCTACTATGGCTATATAGTACTCCATAGTGAAGGAGATCATATCGATCATATCATATCATATATAGTATCAAGTATCAAATAACATATTTGTAAGAGAAAGTGAAGTAACAAAGATTGCATGCATTTTGAGAAATTAATATTGTAAGTTGTTCTATATGCTTTGTACATGTATGATTTAGGCTATTTACAATCATATTACTTCTTATTATTGAATGTTAATTGATATATTATTAGCCTTGATATACATGTTAATTTGCTCATATTTATCAACTTACATTATCATTGTGATCTTATTGTATTTTGGCTATATTATATTTGATCATGTGATATTTAACTTGTGATTTTTTCTACTACTAGTAAGGCTTAAAAAGGCATCAGTGGTATCAGAGCTATCAAAACTATCACCTTCATAGGTTATTGAATTTATTTAGCTACTTACAAAAATCAATTTTATCTAATTTGATAAAATTGATTTTGAGTCTATCTACTTTAGAGGTAGTAAGACTCAAACTCTATTATAAAATCATAGTAAGTAGAAAGGCTTGACTCTTTCCATGGTTGGAGAATAATTAGTTAAGCCTAGAACTAAGCTATAGTGGAATTTGAATCAACTTTAAGATAGTTGATCATTTAGGGTCATAGCCAACCCTTGACATTGAAGGTTGAAGGTAGAATAAACTTCAAGATAGTTGATCATTCAGGGTCATTGCCAACCCTTGATATTGATTAGAAGTGAAGAAGACCTTGATAAATAAAAACAATACTAAAAAGAGACAATAACAACAACAATAGAATTGAAAACCCTGAAAGACACCTTATCTCACTAAGAACCAAGTGCCTCAACAAAGTATCAGTCAAAGCACACTAAGTTCAAAATAACATGGCAAATTCTAATTTAAATATTAACACTTTATGGTATTTCTATGCAATCCAAGGTATGTCCTTACAAAGAAGGCATCCAATATTCCTAGAAAAATTAGTGTGACTAACAATGTCAGGCCCAAGAGGTTGTCATCCTAGGTCGAATGACACTGACGATGAATCAATTAGATTATTAGCAGACTTAAGCACAATAGGTAGTCCTTGCATTACTAAATTATAATAGTGTAATATTTACCAATATAGTGCTACTAAAATTACTAAATATTCTATATTTAAATATGATGCTATATATACAAATCAACAAGGTTGAACTAGATTCAAAAGGAAAGCATCTAAGGTATTGAGTTCAACACAAAATTAATTTGAAGCAAAGAAAGACACTATTATTTTGTGAAAGGGAATACCACCCTTATATTTGAAAGATAAGAGGTCAATATAATTGAATAGTACAAAAATAAAATAAAAATGTTGGGAAGATTCTTACAAGTACAACTCATAATAATAAATAGACCAGTAAGGAGAAGTAGATGGATAAAGAAAAATACATAGAAATTGAAAAGAGAAATCTAGATAAAATAGATAAGTCCAAAAAAATAAGGGGTGGTAAGGAGAAGAACTAAATTCAAAATAAGGTAGAATGGAATCTTAAATATCCTTCTCTCACTAGTGAAGGATGTGTAATAGCTACTAGGCAGTATAGAAAGTTTACTATGTGGAATGGGAGTAGTTAAATCAAGTATTAGTTTAAAATTTCTAAGGATATGAATAAAATGCCTAAAAAGGTAAGCATGCTATAAATGCTAACTCTTCTCAAGCAATGAGATCTACTTTAGGAAGCCCAAAAATAATAGAAAAAAAAATTATGCCAAGAATGGGAAACCTAAGCTAGCTCAACCTAATCTGGAAAACCAACATAACTTAATAGTAGATCATCCATATCATATTTGGGTTAATAAAATAGATATCTTGAATGCTCTAAAGTCTAAAATATTGAAGCCAACACCATATGTAAATCTAAAATTTGAAATTTTTCTATTAATAAATTGCATAGTTGATACAGAGGAAGCCTTTGACGGTGATGCTAAAACTAGTTTGCAAGGAAATGGGATTATCCTATACCTACAACTAGATATCTAATATATATGTATGACACTAGATTAAATATTATGGGGTTTTAAAATGTCTAATCATGGCCATATAAAAACATCCATAGTTGGTGGTAGTACAAGAGGTGATAGTAGTCAACCTTCCTCATATTTTAGCATGTAGTTGTTTAGAGAATGGACATGTGAGTTATTTTTGTATGGATACTTTTCAATGGATTACACCCACATGAAAGTGCCACAACATGGTAATGTGATCACAATTGGGAATGAGCCTCCATACAACTACTTGTTGCATAAATTAGATGAAAATAGTATAATAAATTGGAATGAGCTACCAAAATTTATGGATGATGAAGTGTTGGAGAATGATTAAATGTATGAAATAAACATGATAATTGGAGTGCTTCAAGATTATTAATATCCATTGGTCAATTTTGATAAAACTAAGCTTGGAAATTATCTCATATTAGAATAACTATCCAACATCCCAACTCTAGCTAGCCAATAGGAACAAGGATCAGATAAATCATGGATAATACATTTTCATGGTATAAGAACAAAGAATGGAATATATTTAACTATTGAATTTATCAATCCATAAGGTGCACAAACCAGTTTTGTATGTTTACTATTGTTCAACTGCATGAATAATGTGAATTTGAATCATTTTGCACTTGTTTGAGAAAAGTTGAAAATATTAGGATCAATAACCTAAAGGTATGTGGTGACTTTGAATTAGTCATAAAATAGATTAATTTTGCATGCACCACTAAGAATAAACATGTAAAAACATACAAGCATCAGGTTTTGGATCTATTGGAAAGCTTCAATACTTATGAAATCTGGATAGTCTCCAAGGAGTTAAATTCCAAAGTTTAAAAACTAGTAGTAGTGGCAACAAAATTTGATCCCACCACTAACATTGGGATAAACCAAATGATCTAGAAGTGGTTTCTAGGGTAGTAATCCCTGATAATTTTTAGTACTAGTAAGTCATCAATAATAATGAGAAAATCATTGAGTTCCTCATCAAAGAAGCTCAATATGCTAAAGATAAAGATGAATATAGGGATGGAATTAAATATGTAATGATTGAATTAAATACAAACTACCTACCAAAGTTAGTAATAATCCTATATAGCTATTCAATCTAGACAATAAAATGAATAAATCTATCATTAAACTAAAAGCCTCTTTCTACCACCCTATTAAAGTTGTTGAAGGGAAGAACTTCTTGTAAAAGAGTGCACCAAAGAAGAAATATGTCTATTCAAATAACTCGGTAAAAAATATCAAGATATTATTTCTTGATTCTATTAATATCTTAAGGTATATGATAGGAACATCATAGAGCATATTATCAAACAAAAACTAGAAGTAAAGTCATTTTGGTAGAAATAATGACTAGTGAATCCCAAAATTGAGGTAGTTATGAAGAAAGAGATCCTAAATATCCTACAAGCCAAAATCATATTTCTAATAAAATTTCCATATGGGTTACTAATATAGTCTCAATCTAAAGAAATAATGGTAATATTAGGTTGTGCATTGACTTAAAAATATAAACAAGGAATCATTGAAAGACCACTATCACCTGTTAGCTATAGATTATATTTTATAGAAGATGATAGGATCACAAATGTTGTTGCTCCTATATGGTTTCTCAAGGTATAACTAGATTTATATAAAGAAATATGATGAGCATAATATAACCTTCACCACCAAATGGGGAACCTTTTCCTATGAGAGAATGTTATTCGGATTATCAAATATATGAGCCACCTTTGAATAGGCTATGGATATTCCCTTCACAAGACTAGTTGGTGAGATCATTATCATAGATCATGATAATTTAGTTATGTATTATGTTGGACATTTTGAGTTCCTAAGCTAAGAGTTGTCATTGATGTCAAAAGTATCTATGTAAGCTAACACTATGTTTGTGTAGAAGCAAAGGTTCAATAAGGGATGCATGGCATTTGGTTCTAAAAGGAGCTTCAAGGGAAGCTTAGAAAAAGGTTTTTATTTAAAACCATGGATGGCAGATTTGAAATAGGTTTTTCTTAAAACCCAAGTTGGTTTTTTGTTTCATCGAAAAAGGTGCCCCGGTGATGAAGAAATTTAATTTCAAAGGTTTTATTTAAAACCATGGATGGCAGATTTGAAATGGATTTTTCTTAAAACCCAAGTTGGCTTTTTGTTTCATCGAAAAAGGTGCCCCGGTGATGGAGATATTTAATTTCAAATATTTGGTTTAAATTTTAATTTATTTAAAATTTAAATTTAAATTTTAAAATTAAAATAAAAAGAATATTCGCCGACGTCATAAAGGAAGGTTCAAAAGTGTCGACGTTTCCAAGCTAAGGGAAGGCATATATATATGCCATTAAATGTTTGAAGATTAATCATCCTTGCTCTTGTTGTTAATGCGATTGTTGGAAAGCGAATAGAGCTCGTGCAAAAAAGGTTTTAGTGGTGGAAGCAACGAATAAATCGGACGGCGTGTGAAACCCAAGTGACCTTGGGTAGTGTGGCCTATTGGAAACTTGGGCAGTGCAAAGGCATTTGGTAGCACGAGGTCGTGCGTTCGATTTTTGGCAAGGTTCATTCGTTGTGCTTTGTGGTGGAAGCACCTAGGGTGCACAAAGTTTTTGAGGCACGTGGGCCTGCAACATATAAAGGGAATTCGTGTCCCTTTTGCATTGCAAATAAGCAGATAGATCGTTTTGCTACCTCAACCACGGCTAAGGTGCTCGCGGTGAGGGCAGGTTGAGGGGTCGAAACCCATTAAGGAGGTATGCAAATTTTTTATTAAAATTTAATTAATGCTCTAAAGTTTGGAGTGATAAGGGTTAGGAAATATTTTATTTTTGTAAACCTTTATTGTGTTTAAAAGGTTAAATAATTATTTTATTTGTGAAAACCATAGATGATTATTTGAGCCTTATGATATTGATTTGAATTTTTGAGAGCATTATTTTAGGAGAAATAAGGGTTTTTAATGAAGTAGAATTTGTGGAAATTGAATAATGGATAATTGATTATTATTTTTAGAGGGTTTTTCTCTAGAAGGACTTTGGTGGATGTGATTATTGAGTTGGAGTAAAAAGGTGTAAATTGAGTTATAGTTTATCTTGTGATTATTATTTGAAGTCCACTAACCCTTGTTGATATTGGAAAAAGAAAGTGTGTTGAGTGTGGCAGATTTTGTGGACAACTTATTGGCATCAATAAGGTATGGGTAATATTCTCCATTGATTTATTTGGGTGGTTGATTTCTGAAAATATCATTGGAGTGAAAAGGATTTATTGTAGTTTCCTTTTGAGAGTTGTTGGTTGAATGCTTCAAGGATCTGGCTTGAGAGTTATGGTAAAAACCTTGTTTTATAAGCATTGTTGTTGAAGCCATTAGTTGTGTGAAAAAACTTGAGTTAGGGTTCGAGAAGAACATGAGTATCATTGTTATGTGAAGAATGTTTTATAAGCATAATTTTTGAAACCCATTGGTTGTGCAAAAAAACTTGAACTTGAGTTAGAGAAGAACATGAGTATCATTGTTATTGGAGATTTTTTGTTGCACATTGTTGGAAATATTTTGAGTTGGTTGATACATGCTTGGACTAGGATTTGTGAGAAATAGGCGTTCCTTATGGTGATTGGTTGAGTAGAGTTGTTTGATCCTAGTCAAGTGATTATGTGAAGTGGTTGTTCAAGTTCCATAAAACAAACTATTCTATATTCTGATTTGAGTTGAGTTGAGAAAGAAATTGGATTTGAGTATAGAACATATTGAGTCTCTAAAAATTCTATTTATGCTTCTATGAGATTTTTGAGTTGAGATTAGGATTTGAGTATAAAACATATTGGGTCTCTAACAATTCATTTTTATGCTTCTATGAGATTGTTGAGTTGAGATTGATTTGATTTGAGATTGGCATTTGAGTATAGAACATATTGAGTCTCTAACAATTCTCTTTATGCTTCTATGAGATTGAGTTGAGCTTTTGTTGAGCTGATTTGAGGCAAGTCTTTGAGAAGGCTTGTGGACTGATTTTGAGTAAGCTTTTGTGAAATATTGTTATGCAGATTTGAGCAAGTCCTAGACAGGACTTATTAAGCATATTTGAGTAGGTTTTGAGTGAGCCTATTAAGCATATTTGAGCAGGTTCTGAGTGAGCCTATTGAGTAGATTTGAGCAGGTTTTGAGTGAGCTTATTGAGCAGATTTGAGCAGGTTCTGAGTGAACCTATTGAGTAGATTTGAGTAGGTTCTAAGTGAGCCTATTGAGCAAATTTGAGTAGGTTTTGAGTGAGCCTATTAAGCATATTTGTTCTAAGTGAACCTATTGACAGAGCTTTAGAGGTGACAGAGTAAAGATGATAGAGTCTTAGTGGATAGAGATCCAGTAGCCAGGACAATTGAATACAGATCTAAGTGAGGAGTCTTCAAGTGGAGAGAGATCCACAAGTCAGTGCAGCAAAGAGACAAAGTCTTCTAGAAGATCACTAGATAGAGCAGAAGGGGAAAGAGTTCTCTTGTGGAATAGATCCATGAACTTGAGATTTTGGGAATCAGCATCTCCTTTGGATAGAGGTCCATAAACATTGTAATTGAGAAGGATTCCCAAGAGATTGATTGAGAAAGTTTTAGCAAAATATTTTCTCCGTGGAGTAGCCCGCGTTGGGTGAACCACATAAATTGTTGTGTCACTTTTGTGGATGGTGTTTTGTACATTGCTTTGATTATTTCTATTGATACTGCTATCTATACACTGCATAATATTGAATTGAAAATAAAAGTAAAAAGTGGTCTTATATTATTTATCCCCCCTCTCAGTATAAGCTTGTGTTCTTCGTATTCAAAAGATAAAAATAAGTATATTGAACACCTAGAATCCATATTTTAGAGGTATAGGAAATATGGTATCTCAATCCTAAAAAGTCCATCATTATGGTCCAAGAAAGTAAGTTTTTAGATCATATGGTATCAATGGACAATTTAGTAATAGATCCTGATAGGATAAAAGCCATCCAAGACATTCTTATACCCACATTAGTCAAAGGAATATTTTTAATCAAATTTAGTAAGTTTTTGCTAAGTTCATAATAATTTTTCATAATTGGTCATGCCACTCACCAAAATGCTAAAAAAATATGCAATCCTAGCCTACACTGATGAAGGATGAATGACCTTTCAAGATATAAAATATGTTATCACTGGGGCCATGTTCTAGTTAATCCTAATTTCTCCAAATATTTTAGGCTCTATGTGTTTGAAACATATGAAAGCATTACCATACTTCTAACCCAAAAATGATAAGGATGAAGAATACCCCTCTTATTCATGAGTTAATTCCTTCAAAACTACAAAGAAATATATACAAAAGCAATTTTAATATACGAAAGCAATTTTGATATACGAAAGCTAATCCAAGAATCAAAGATCGACGAAAGCAATTTTGATTTTTTTCACAAGAGGGTGTGGAAAGAGGTTGGTTTTTCTATCAGTCCTACTACGGGGACATCAGGTGGTTTGCTCTATTTTTGGAACCCCTTGAAGTTGGAAGGGAAAATGATCTCCTCAAATGATAGATGTATATCCATCTCTTTTTGTTGTAATATTACTAATAGGACTTGGATCATGACAAATGTGTACGCTCCTAACTCTATCCACAATAGGAGGTTGTTTTGGGCATATTTGCTCAACTTTAGAAGGGATTTTGATGGGGAAGGTTGGATTTTGGTTGAAGATTTCAACGTGCCACTATTCCTTTCAAAAAAAAGGGGGAATCTCTCTGAACCATAAAAGTATGGATGAATTCATTGATTTCATAATGGAAGCAGGGCTAATGGACATCGAGTTAAAATGGTTAAAATTTTCATGGATCAATCGCATGATGGGTAATCATCTAATAATTTATAGACTTGACAGAGTCTTGGTCTCTCAACAAGGTATTCCAATTTTTGGTGGAGCTTCCCTTTGCACCCTGCCCAGGGTGGGCTCCGACCATAATCCTCTTTGGATGGATATCATGGATTTGGTTGGTTCTCACCCAAAGCCCTTTCGGTTTGAAGTTATGTGGTGTAAACATCTAGACCTTGATTTTTCAATCAGTATCTGGTGGGCTGAAGACTTGGAATGGGAAGGAGTAACCAAGTTATATTGTAAGATCAAACATGTCAGATCCAAGCTGAGAATAAGGAATAAATAAACATTTGAAAATATTTTCAGATGCAAGGAATGTCTTAAATCTAATTTGAGGAACTTGGAGAACTATATTGAATCTGAAGGTTATTTTGTAGAGATTACAGGTAAAGAAAAGTCCTTCTAGCTAAGATTCATAACACTCTTGCTTGAGAAGAATCTTTTTGGAAGCAAAAATCCAAAGAATTGTGGCTCTAGGAGGGATATAGAAACTCAAAATTATTTCATTCCTAAACTCTTTGTCGTAGGGGTTTGCATCCTAGAGGCTTTGAGAGACATTCAAGAATATAAAGTGATCCCATATTTGATGAACATGATCTTCCTTGTGCTTATCCCTAAGCACTTTGAAGCCTCCTCCTTTAATGACTTCAATACAATCAGTCTTTGCAACATGATCTATATAATTCTTTTCAAATCAATGGTGAATAGACTAAAAACCCATCTTTCCTCCCTCATCGACAAAGCTTACAGTGGTTTTGTCGTAGGAAGATAGATTCTAGATGGGGCTATAGTAATGCATGAATTAATCCATTCGATATAAAACAACAGCATGGCTGGTCTCTTTCTAAATATGGACATGAATAAGGCTTATGACAAGGTTTCTTTGTCATTCCTCTTTAAAGTCCTGGAAAATTTTGAATTTGGATAGCAGTAGTTAGATCTTGTTAAAGCTTGTGTCACCTTAGCCAATTTTTTAGTGATTATTAATGGTGCTCCTGTTATTTTCTTTTACATCTCTCATGGGCTTAGGTAGGGATATCCCCTATCCCTGTATCTGTTCATACTCATGGTGGAAGTGCTCGGGAGATCTATCATGCACAGTAGAGTCATCGAAGGCCTAAAACCAATCTTGGTTAGCAATCCTATCACACACCATTATTTTATCGATGATACTTTGTTGTCCTTCCAAACATCTATTGTCCAAGATAAGGAGATAAAAATACTCCTGGTTTGCTATGAAAAAGTAGCTAGTTAGGTCATAAATTTTATAAAAAGTATTTTGCTCTTTGTGAATACTCTTGCAAAGCGTCAAAGGAAAATCACAGATATTTTAGAATGTGATATTGCTTCCTTATAGATTTATTATATGGGCCTCCCCCTATTCAATGGGTGAATGAAAAATTATCTTTGGGATTTAGTCATCAAAAGAATTCAAAAAAATTTGACTGCATGGAAAAAAATTTTGCTGAGCTAGGCTGGCCAAAAACTCTCTACAAAGCATCCCTGTATACTTCATGTCCTTATTCAGAATGCTTAGGAGAGTGGTTCAAAAAATGGAAATATTTATCAAGGCCTTCATTTGGGTTGGCCCAGAACTAAAAGATAAATTCCACCTAGCATAGTGGGAGCAATTTTGTAGAATCAAGAAAAGAGGACGCTTATGACTAAAAGATGCACGTAGGATGAATAGAGCACTGGTTGCAAAGCAAGTATGAAAATTGGTTGTAAATATGGACATGGACTAGGTTAAAATATTTAAAGTGAAATACCATTTTGAAAAAAAATTAGCTGATCCACTCCTAAGTTCTGGTTCTCACTTTTGGAAGAGCATTTCAAAGTCTCGATATTTGCTGCATTAGGGCAGAAGATGGATTCTAGGTGATGGCATTCTAATCAACTTCTATAAGGATACATAAATAGCTAATCATCCCCTAATAAATAATCCCAATGTTAAAATTCTAGAACCATTATTTAGGGTCATAAGGCGGTATAAGGTGTTAAATTTTATAGCTCCAGTAAATGGAAAGGTTTGGGATATTCCCCCTCTAATTTCTATTAATAATGATGAGGTTCTTGCTCTTGAGAAACTAGCTACAATCATCAACTACCAAATCATTCCCATATCGAGGAGGTTAGATATATGTATATGGGTTGGTGAAACCGATGGGTACTTCATAATATGATTTGCATACTTGATGTCTGAACCGGAGTTCTGCTGGTGGACGTCGAACAACTAGATTTGGATACAGAATCTTCTACCTAAGGTGAACATTTTCCTATGGTTGGCTACACAAGATAAAATCTTATCTATTGAAAACATTAGAAAGTGTGGTATGTCTATCACCAAAAAGTGTTATATGTGTGAAGCGAACGGAGAATCTACTAACCACATCTTCAGTAGTCGCCCCTTCTTCAAGCTTTCTTGTGAGGAGATTTAGAATTTTTTATCGATAATTAGGTTTTATCAGAGTTAATGTTGGATATTTTTGCCCAATGGACTTCTCCTTTTCACTCACCCAGATTAAAATATTTATGGAATTTCCTTCTCCCCCATATCCTTTGGAGCCTTTGAAAGGAGCGTAATGCCCTGGAATTCAAAAACCTTAAAAAATCAGCCTATTAGGTGGCAGTTAAAGCATTGTGGAATATGAAGGAGAATTTTTGTATTCTAAACACTGGCAAAGGGGATAGGTCTTAGAGACCCTTACTAGTGAAGATCACTCTTGAATGGGAGCTTGGATTTGCATGCGATAGACCTGTGGATCCAATCCTAAGCCCAAGAATATTTTATAAGTGAAGACCACCATCTAGGGATTGGGTGAAGCTCAACTTTGACAAAGCGTCAAGAGGGAACCCTGGGTTAGCCGAGGTAAGTGGATTCATCAGAGACCACGGTGGTAGAGCTATCACCACCTTTATAAAATACCTATCCATCCAGTCATCCTTTTACATGAAAACTAAATCAGCCTTCCTTGAAGTTTTCCTGGCTCACATGTTAGGGTTCAATAAATTTATTGTAGAAGGAGACTCTTTGAGCCTCATAAACCTGCTAAATTTGGACAAGGATCCTAACTAGCGGGTTTTCAATGAATTTATGGAGATTAAAAGGATTGCAAACCTGATGGAAGGATTTAAATTCATCCACACTTGGTGCGAAGGGAATAAGGTGGCTGACTTCCTGGTGAATTGGGCAGTAGATCATTCGGGGAGAGAGGAATGAAGAGACAATTTCTTGGGTGATATGAGACTACTGGTGAATGATGATCACTCTGACCTATAAAAGGATCTTACGATTCCTTTGGAGATTCCTACCCCCAAAACCTCTCTCTCTATGCATAAGTTCTCGAGTGGTTCAGAGTTCTATCCAAATTTTGGACCTCGGGTTAAGTGGTAAGCTAGAGAATTATTAGTATATTCCCTAGGAGTGTGTGGATGGGACTTTAACTAGTCCATAGATCCTAGGACTATCGAATATTTGTATGGAGTTGGCACTCTATTGATCTGTCTATCAATTTAATAGGGATCAGGGGTAGCAAGAAGCATCGTTCTACTAAAATTTTATAGAAATTTTCAAAGGAGGTTTCGAGTGGTAAAGCCCCCTTATCCTTGATGGATATTTTCCAAGAAGAGCGATGTCCAAGGTGATCCATCGAGAAGAATGTTGCTGACAGCGTGAAGGTGGAACCCACATGACCCAACAGATAAATACAAAAGCAAATAAGCAAGTTATAGTGTTGGGCACTCTCAAAATGGCTATCAAATTTCTAGAGGATGTAAACAATCAAATGATTGGATTATTGGACATGGTCACCTTCTGCATGAACGTACTTGATAAATCCAATATGTAGCATTTGTTTCGGGACCCTACTCTGGTGAGTAGCTGTAAGGTTTGTTCTTGGGGTGGTTTTACACCTCCCTAGTGTTGTTTTTATTTTATTATAGCCCAAATGGGCCTCTGTATTTATGTTCTTATATGGGAGTTTCTATTTTGGGTTGTGATAGCCTCTCAAAACCCTCACCTTTAATTATCAAAAACAAAAACTACAAAGAAAGATATACCTTCATTGAAAATAGGTCTTTGCTATTACAAAGGTTCATAGAAAAATTAGGTATTACCTATCCAAAGGAGAAACCAATCCCCTAATCAAGTTCATGGATTTCTATCCATAAGAGAACTCATTTCTCCTTAGCTCTGACTGGTGAACTTATAGAAGAACTGTTACCCCCACTACTCTAGCTAATGGGTCTCTATCCATTGAAGACTCCTGTCCTCACTGCCTTGTCTAATGGATCTCTATCCACTGGAGACTATCGTCCTCTATACTCTGTCACCTTCAAATATTTGTCTCAAATTTACACTAAATACAGTCCTTTAGTCTAGCACAAATCTATCCTCAATATCTATCCTCTTATCTGAACTAAACACAGTCCTTCGGTCTAGCACAAATCTTTCCTCAATATCTATCCTCTGATATGCACTAAACATAGTCCTTTGGTCTAGCACAAATCTATCCTCAATCTCTGTCCTCTAATATGTACTAAACACAGTCTTTCAGTCTAGCATAAATTTTTCCTCAATCTCTGTCCTCAAGCCTTAACACAAAGCTTGACTCAATATCAAATCAACTTTGTTGGATCTGCCCCAAACCTCAACTCAAGGTTTGAAAAAATCAATAAATCAACTCTACACTCAAGTATTCTCAAATACTTGTCTCAAATATGCCTTGTAATATTCCACAAAATCTCACACCAATTTTTCCACAAGTCTTCTCTAGAACTTGTCCAATCTTCTCAATAAGTCCTCACTATAACTTATCCAAATATGCTCTCAATCTATATTGTAAGCTTTCACAAAAGCTTACATAAATCTATCCACAAGTCTTCTCAAAGAATTATCACAAATCAGCTCAACAAATCTTCACTAAAACTTGTTCAATCTCATAGAAACATAAAGAGAATTGTTAGAGACTCAATATTCTCTACATTGATCACAATGCTCAATCACTTTCAATCACTCTCTTAGAAACATACAAAGAATTGTTAGAGACTCAATATTCTTCACATTCACCTCAATACTCAATCACTCTATTAGAAATATATAGAGAATTGTTAGAGACTCGATATGCTTCATACTCACAAGACTCTCAATCGCTTTCTCAACTCAATTTAGAATATAGAATAACTTGTTTCATAGAACTTGAAAAATCACTTCAACACATTCACTTGACTAGGCTCAAACAACTCTACTCAACCAATCACTCAATAAAATAACCCTTTCTCACAAACCCTAGTCCAATCGCATCAACAATCACTCAATGTTCCCAACAATTCTTATTAATCAATTCTCACATAACAATGATACTCATGTTCTTTCCAAACCCTATTTCAAGTTCTTCACTATACTTAATCACTTCAACAACTATTTTTATTCCAGAAAACCTTGAAGCATTAAATCAAAACACTCTTAAAAATGCTAACGAAACAATCCTTTTCACTTCAAATTTTCATACACAACTTTCAACAATCACTCACTAGGAAGAATATGCCCATACCTTTTATTGGATGTAAAAGTGCCTTTGGAAAAACCTGTCTTAATCACAATTTCCTTATTTCCAATTTCAATGGTTAAACACAACAATATCACTTCAATACTTTCTCAAAAATATTCCCTTAGACACAAAATAATCACAACTCAATTTATGCCTTATTGCTTCCTTTTAAAAATAACACTCATCATAACATACATAAAGATAATTTCTTTGATACACCTTATAAACTCCAACTTAAAATAATATCCAACACCATAAAATATCAATCAAACACCTTACAGTCCTTTCAAAATATTTGAGCAAATAACATTAAAATTTTAATTTTACCAAACCCTTATAAATCCCTTTGCAACCTTAGAACCATTAAAAATATGCAAAAAAATAATTTTTAAATGCCCAAACTATATTCCCAAAATTTTCGGTGACCAATATTAAAGTATACCTCTTTCTTCCCCAAAAAGACGATTTGAAGAGATTCAATCTGCCGTCTCCTCCAGCCTAAGTGTCGTAGTGCTTGGGAGCCCACTACGTAGGCTACTAATGCCCACATGAAGGAAGGAAGAGTCCCTTCCTCTTATGCCTCCGCTGTTGTTTGACTTTCCACAAATTTCACATGCTTTTTCTTCCTTGGACGCAACTCAAATTATAAGGCTCGCAATTTATTTCGAAGGCATGGTGATTTTTGGTAAAGTGGGATTTCCCCCTTATATACACGTTTTTAAACTTCTCCTCATGTCGGCGCTTTGTCATTCAAAATCGAATTTCAAATTTTAATTTTAATAACCCACCTTAGGGTTATTTAACCTTAGCTTAAATTAATTTATAATTAATAATTAAATTAATTAATAATTAATTTAAATAACATTATAAGTTAAGTAAATTAACTAATAAATTAATTTAAAATTAATCTATAATTAATTTTAATCTTCCTTTGTATAATATTATAAAAGAATATTAAAATATAATTCACTTGGACTTCTTTTTGCACTTTGGACCAAATTTGACTTCTTGGAAATGGGTCTTGAAACTGAAACCGAATTATCCTTTTGCATTTATTGGAGAACTGGAAAGTGATGATGCCTACTAAAACTGCCACTGATTGGTGCTAAAAGCTTGACATAAATAACCACTCACTCTTGACATCAATGACAAATTATCACTCAAAATGTCCAAAAATCTCCCCCTTTGTCATTGATGGCAACCTAAATTCTTTTTACCAAAACTTGACCTTTTTCCTATTCTGCTCCCCCTGACTCAATGCTCTCTCCTTAAACAAAATATCTTCCCCTTCCTCAAATATCTCCCCCTTTGACATCAATGGCAAAGGGTCACCTTTGGGGCTTGGGGCTAAGAATGAATCTATTATCTTAGCCCCTCCCCCACCTCCTCTTGAGGTGGTTAATTTTGGGGTTGGATTATTTCTACTCTCGGTAAGCATTGGTATTTACCTTTATCCTCTTTTCTTCTCATATAATCCTTTTGATTGTTCCTGTTCCTATCCATGTCCACATTCATGTTCCTATTTATATCCATATCCATATTCATGTTCATGTTCCTGTTCCTGTTCTTTTTCATGTTCTTGTTCATGTTCATATCTATATTCCTGTTCTTGTTCCCGTCCATACCCATATTCTTGTTCCTGTTCCTGTTCCTATTCCTATTCCTGTTCCTGTTCCCGTTCCTATTCCTTTTCATGCTTGATTCTGAAATGTCTGCTCTACACCATTTTGTTGTATGTCCATAATTATTGCACTTATAACACTTAATGTTATTATTTCTTGGAGGTGCAAATATCTTAGGATTTCTCCTATTGAAGCCATATCCTTTTCTGTCATGAACCCTGCAATCCATTGCCTTATGACCAAACTGGTTACATGAGTAGCAATACCCATGGAAAAGTTATTTGTTTCTGAAATTCCTAATTTCTTATCTTTAATGTGTCCTGCACTGTGAAGCCATGTGTCCAAACCTGTGACATAAGAAACACCTTTCATTGAAATTTCCTTGTCTTGACCTCATTGGTATCTTAGTCTCTCTTAATCTATTTTGATTATTGTTCCATATGTTTCTTCTTTGTGCATTGTTCCTTTACTTGTTGAACTTTTTGTTGTCCAAATCATCCTCAGATGTCTCACTTTCTCTTACACTATCTTCTTCTGAAGTTTCTTATTCTTCATAACTTGAGGTTGAATCTTCTTCTTGTTTCTTTTGAGCCTGTTCAAAACCTAGACCTGTTTTGTTTATTGACTTTATTTGTACCTTGATCATCTTATCCACAAATTTTGAGCTCTTTCCAAACTTGTGTAGCTTATCC
Organism: Wollemia nobilis; assembly: GCA_028583015.1. Lineage (NCBI taxonomy): Eukaryota > Viridiplantae > Streptophyta > Pinopsida > Araucariales > Araucariaceae > Wollemia > Wollemia nobilis. Next base: position 1,219,313 of record JAQPPZ010002662.1, read on the forward strand.
TTGAATTTTTCTAAATATTTCCTTAGTAGAGCTACTTCTTGTTCTAACCTTTCACATTCTAAGAACTTTGCTTCTAAATTATCCTTCAACTTCTTTGTCTTAGCCATTGACTTGTTTAGATCCTCTATAAGCTTTTCTCTTTCTTTATCACATTGTTGAAATTGAAACTCAAGTTTAGAGTTTTGCTTTCTTACCTTATTTACTGTGTCAAGAGCATAAATAAGTTTTTCCTTAAGATCAAATCCTTCTCTTTCTGATTCTTCCTCTATTTGTTTGCCTTAAGAGCATAAATAATTTAGTGGTAGTAACTGCATAGTACATAAAATCTTAGGGTTAATTAAGTGAATAGTGTTAGTAACTATAGTATAAGTCATAGAGATAAATATAGGATAGTGACAAGGTATTCAGTAGACATAATGCACAAGTTAGAGATAGTTGATCCAGTACCCAACTTTTGAACCGAATCTCCAAATCAAAAATCGACCACACCAATAGACTTGTCAAAACAAAGGATTAAAGGAAAATTCTAGAGTGTCCATAACTAGTGTTGAGATATATATCTCCTTTTGATTGTTATTCCAAGCTGATCAGTTTGATATATAACGCCCAAGAACTTTTTTGAACTCCTTACTAAAAATAGTAACTTCTATAACCACATTTCTATTTTTAGTAATTTAGTGAAAGCAGTTCAAGACTCTCCAAAATGGCTACTAGCACTCATGGACATCAAAAAGAGATAAACCAAACCACATCATTATTGGAATACCTTAGAAGCTCCATTGATAACATTACCCAAGTAAATTAAGCCATAATGGAAGAGCTTCAAGGCTTTAGAGATGATTATAATACCTTCAAAAATCGCTTGGAAGAACAACTTGTAGATGTTTAGTCCAAATTGTAAGGTGGTCCAAGAAGGTTTGAGTATCATACTAAATAATCTAACCAAGGTAAAGGAAGGGAAATGGATGACTCTCACCCTCACTATGACGATGATCCTACCTTTAAGATGCCTAAATTGGACTTTCCTAAGTTCAATGGGAAGGACATAGATGGGTGGTTGTGTCATGTTGATCAATTTTTTAAACTCTAAATTATCCCTAGATATTATCGGGTTCATATGGCTTCCTTCAACTTGGAATATGAAGCTTTATAATGGTACCAATGGTTTCAAAACACTACTCCTTATCCTTCTTGCGAAGAATTTGAGTCCCAATCACTCACTCAAATTGGTCCTAGTGAGTATGACAACTTTACAGGAGCATTGTTAAAGTTGAAACAAACTTCTATAGTTCGAGAATACCAAATACAATTCGAGAAATTGGCCAAAAAAACTAGGGTATTAAATGAAATATTCTTTATGAGTTGTTTCATTATTGGTTGAAGGATGATATTCAGGCTAAGATCAAGATGTTTAAACCATAAACCATGATGCAGGCTATCAGTTTGACTTGTTTGGCTAGATCTAAATTTTTAGCTCAAAGGTGAACATCTAAATTTCCATAAGCTAGACCTTCCTTTCCTCATAGATTCCAAAATCATAATGAACATAAAACTACTACATCCAAACTTCTAACTATCAAATAAATGGATGTGTGATGCGCCCAAGTGTTGTGCTACAATTGTGATGAAAAGTATGTTCACGAGCATAGGTGCACCCAGAAGAATGTGTTCCTCATAGATGTTGATGAGCCTGATACTAGTGACCAAAGTGATTATGACATAGAACTAGTAGAGGAACCACCCCAAACTGAGGAAGAAATCCAAGAAGAATCATAGGCCAACTTTTTTGTTCATGCTTTTGTTGGAATTACTGCTCCCCAAACCATGAAAGTTGTGAGTTTTTCAAAGGTCTACGTCTTACCATCCTGATTGATTCTGAAAGTACATATAACTTTATTGATCCCCACATTGCTAAGCAGGCTAATTATTACATACACACATGTAATTCCTTTGAGGTTATGATAGACAATGGAGGGACCTTACCTTGCAAAGGTAAATATCATAATGCTAAAGTAAAAACTAAAGAATATAAGCTCAAACAAGATATATTTTCTCTTCAATTAGGGGGATGTGATATTGTGTTGGGAACTCAATGGTTAGGCACATTGGAAACTATATCATGGAACTCTACCAAGATTTGGATGCAATTTTCATAGAATGGACAGTCCTATACTCTCCATGGGTCAAAAGAAAGGCCTTCGTAGACTATCAGTTCAAGTTGTATGGAGAAGTTGTTGAAAAAAGCTTCTCGAAGAGTTGTAGCTCATATATTTGTGATCCAACCTCACACTTCTGAGGTGGATTCTATTTTTACAAATTTACAACTTATTTTGGCCAATCATAACTCTATTTTTGTCAAACAATAAGAATTGTTGCCTCATTGCTTCCATGACCATGCTATTCCATTGTTACCTAACAATGCATAGCCCAACATCAGATTGTACTAGTATCCTCATGCTATTAAGTCAAAAATCAAGAAGTTAGTACAAAATTATTAAAAGCTTACATCATTAGGTCGAGTAACATTCCTTACTCTTCTCCAATCTTATTGTTACAAAATAAATATGGGTTCTAGTGTTTATGTATCAATTACCGTGAGCTCAAGAAGATCATCATCAAGGATAAGTTTCTAATTCTAGTGGTGGATGAATTACTGGATGAGATACATGGGACTATGTACTTCTCCAAATTAGACCTTCACTTTGGGTACCATCAGATCAAGCTCAAGGATGAGGATATTCCCAAGATTGATTTTTGTACTCATGAAGGTCACTATGAGTTTTGGTGATGCCATTTGGCTTGACTAATACTCCATCCACCTTTCAAACCCTCATGAACAAAATATTTTTCCCATTCCTTCAAAATTTTATCTTATTTTTCTTTGATGATATTGTGGTTTATAGCTTCTCATGGGAAGAGCACCTCATCCATGTGGATTCGACTTTACAGCTATTGGCACAACATCAACTGTATGCTAAGAAATCTAATTGATCCTTTGGGTTGATAGAAGTGGAGTATTTGGAACACATTATCACCAAATATGACATAAAATTTGACCCCAAAAAGATATAGGTGGTTTAGGAATGGCCAAAACCTTGTGCTCTCAAAGGTCTTTGGGTATTTTTAGGGTTTACAAGTTATTACCGTAAATTTGTTTGTAACTATGGTAAAATTGCAGCTCCCCTCACATCCATGTTAAATAATGACTCTTTTACTTGGATGGGACCTATTGAATAGCCTTCCTAGAGTTGAAGAACGGTATGACCACCACACCATTCTTAGCCATGTCAAAATTTTCCAAGCCTTTTTTCATTGAAAGCGATACTTTTGATCATGGTATTGGTGCAGTGTTGATGCAAGAAGGGCGGTCCCTAGCTTTCACTAGTAAAGCACTCTCTAGTCGTAATCTAGAAAAATATACTTATGCTAAGGAGATGCTAGCAATTCTACATGCGGTAATCCATTGGTGATCATATCTCATTGGACATCATTTGTCCATTAAAATTGACCATCAAAGTCTCAAATACTTTCTGGAGCAACGGGTTGCCACCCCTAAACAATAAAATTGGGTTTCTAAGCTCATGGGCTATGATTATGATATCACTTATAAGAAGGACAAGGACAAAATTATGGCTAATCCTCTATCACAAATTTGAGGCTCACAATATGCTATGTGCTATTTCATCACCCATTCCATAGTGGATCGATTCCTTATGACAAGAGGTACTTCTGGATTTGGACTTGCAAACTTTGGTTGCCTCCCTACACATCGAGTCTACTTCATACCTTGTATGCACTTGGGATGGCCATGATTTGCATTACCACCAACTCCTTTTTTATCCCCACACATCTTCCCTTCGTGAACTTCTCATGAAGGAACTACATGCCACCCCATTTGTAGGCCATTCAATATTTCTCAAAACATATGAACGGCTTAAGCACACTTTTTTCTAGAAGAGTATGAAAAAGGACATTCATAATTTTTTGATGGCTTGTGATGCCCATAAATGGATGAAAGGTTAAATGGTGTATTATACATAAACTCTCCAACCCTTACCCATTTCTAACTAGGTTTGGATTGATATTTCCATGGATTTTATTGAAGGGTTACCTAATTTTGGAGTTAAATCTATTATTTTCATGGTATTGGATCATCTTTCAAAGTATGCTTACTTTTTTTCCCTCTCCCATCCTTACACAACCTCCACTATTATCCTATTTTTTCTTGATTCTATATTCCACCTTCATATTATGCGCACCTCCATCGTTTCCAACTGTGACCCAACCTTTACTAGTCATTTTTGGCAAGAATTGTTTAAGTTGTAGGGAACTTAGCTCAAAATGAGTTTAGATTATCATCGGCAAATGGATGGTAGACATAGATTGTCAAAAAAAATTTAGAGATCTACCTTCGTTGCTTTGTATATAATCATCCTACTCAATGGGTGAAGTGGCTTCCTTTGGTCGAGAGGTGGTAAAACACTTCCTATCACACAACAACCAAGATTACCCCTTTCAAGGTATATTCTGAGAACACTCCACTCATACCTTCCTCTTATATTTTGGGTAGCTCTAGGGTCCATGCAGTCGATACTACTCTCAGTCAACATGTCGATGTTCTTTACCAATTTAAGATAAATTTGGATGTAGCCCAAAACTGGATGCACCAACAAGCTTACCAACACCATTTTGAGTGTATCTTTGATGTGGGGATATGGTTTTCCTTCAATTACAACCATACAAATAGTTGTCCCTATAGCTTCACATGGATTAGAAACTTGCTATAAAATATTGTGGGCCCTACCAGGTTTTATAGCAAATTGGTGCTACAACCTACAAATTGGCTCTCTCCTACATCAAAGCTCCATCCTATTTTTCATGTCTCCTCTCTCAAAAAGGTTTTTGGCACTTAGGTACAGGTTCAATCTGCACTCCTAGAATTGTATGAAGAAGGTTCTATCTCTCTCATGCCCAAATAGTTTTTGGATCGTCAAACTCGCACTCTTTGCAACCGCACCATTATTGAGGACCTTGTTTAGTGGTGTGGACTCCAACTAGAAAATGCTACATCGGAGTCTCTCCAACAACTCTAGCACCAATTTCCTCATCTTTATCTTTGAGGATAAAGATTTTCAAAGGGGAATGACATGTTAGGATCCCATCCTAACGTTATTTTGTAATTCTCATTTACTTATGTAATGACCCACTTCCAACATGGGGGATTCCATCTATAATGTTATTTTGTAATATTTTGTAATGTATGTGGCAAGTAAGGCACCTAGCCAAGTGGGGCCATTTCATGTAACCGTTATCAAGATTGTAACCGATGTTTGGTAGAAGATTCTAGCTCAAGTGGTATTTTTCATGTAAGCCAACTCTTGAGCCTTAGGATAGGGTTACATGGAGTTTCTCTTTAAAAGACATGAAGCCATGTTTGAATGTATGTTTTTGCAAGTTAATGAAATATTGAAGGAGTTTCCTCCTAGAAGAGACCTGTGATTCCGAGTTATTTGTGATATTGTTTCAATTTTGTAATTACTTTTTGCATAGTGTTATTCAGTTATTTGATGTATTTCAATTATTTTATAGTATTTTGTGTGAGTGAGCTTTGTTCCTAAAAATATGGTAGTGTTCATGTCAAATTGAAAAAAATATGAGAAGGGGATATGGGCATCAAGGGCCAACATAAGATGATCCAAGGTGTCCTTTCCCTTCTTTGATTTTGACTTCAAGATTAGAGGATATTGGTGGAGTGAGAAACCTAATGACTAGTTTGATGTATAAATTAGAGAACATCTATGTTTTCAAAACAAAACTAATGTTCCTTTTAAGATCTCATTTTATGAAGCCTAATCCCTAATGTAATTTTAAATGCAACACACACAATATGCAACACTCAAAATTTTATTAAATAATTATTTTTATTTTGTAATGAGAAAGCAAAATAAATAATTTTATATCCTTTAAACAAGGTATCAAGGAAGAGTGCATCAAACAATCTAGCCTAATGCAATTTAGATTTATTTCTAATATAAAAATCATATGATATCTTCTTTATATGATTAAACTATACAAGGTTCCATTATTTTCCTTTTATTAAATTAATAATAAATCAAAAATAGAAACGCTAACTACAATAGATAGATACTAAACTATAGAGATGGAAAACAAAGGATTTGGGGGTAGAAATACTTGATATTACCATAGAGGCATATGCACTACCCAAATTGTAATTGCAATGCCTAGAAAATGCGCTACCTAGTCTATAATTGTGCTAACAATACAAATGCCTTTACCCAACACAAATATGAATCCCTACAAAACAAATAGAAAATTACAAGGATTAGTGTAGAGGGGATTGTTTGATCTGAGGGAAGATAGTATATTTCTTTGTGCTATTTAGGCCCTTGTCTAGATAAGATAAACTTTACAAAATGCTAAAAAATTATGAAATGATATAATAAATGATAAAATATAAGATTAACAAGCTAAGCAAAGAGGATATGCTAAGATGAGAAAGTTAGATGGTAGGAAGATTATAGTAAAATAAAAAGTTGTTTAAAACTAAAATGCTATGAAAGAAAGAGTTACTTAAACTCAATTGATATGAAATAGAGTTATTTAAACTCAAATTATGTGAAATAAATATTGAGCCAAAGTAAGGAAGAGAGAAATAGGAAAGGACACAACCCAAAGTTGCAAGTTGCTTCTCTTTACTTGTTATAGGCTTTTTGAATGTGTGTTGAATAATTGCTTGCTTGGTGTTGGTCAAATATCTGCCTAATAAACAAAATTAAGTTTGTGCGCCCTAGATACAGCCAAAATTGAATGATCAAAGGAAATAAATGTCCTTCGTGTCAATCTCCAGAGAGGGCTAGCTCCCAAACTAAATCCTACACTGGTTGAAGACTAGAGTTGTAGGAAAGAAAATAGATATTATGAAAGGAAATGGTAAATATGGCCATAGGTCGATGGTGTAGGATTCGGGTAGACTAACAGTAGGAAATTAACTCAACCATAAAACAACATATGATAAAAGAGAAGCAGCACGATCTAATTATAATCTTGTAGAGACAACCTTCAGAACAAACACTCCAGCACTCACTCCCTCAACAACAATATTTAAATTCAAGTGCAAAATTTAAATTGAATAGCAAATAATGAATATGAGAATACAGTAGAAATGTATAAACAAAAGGAAACCACACACATGATCACTTGCAAAATCAGAAGTCTAGTATATTCTATTGATGTAGAGAACTTGAGAAGTTTTCTCGTAAAAATATCTAACCTCATTTTACAATGAGAATTCAGTGGTATTTATAGAGGATTCTACCTCTTTCATTAAATACACATGGAGACAAAATGATCACAGATCAAGGACCGTATTGAGGCAATTCCTCCTCAAAAATATTAAAAATTCATCATCTTGGAACAATGATCCAGCTTTCAAGGAAACATTTCCAGGAAATCAGCATCTCCAGGCATCGATGCACAAAAAATTAAGAGATATTTGATATCTTGAAGATGCGCTCCTGCTTTAGAAATCATGAAAATCCTCCCGTATTTTTAACATCACTTTCTTCTTTGCTTGGGATTCATAATTTGAATTACTCCTTGGATCCATTATTTAATTTTATCCATGATATGCTCTGAGTGCCTTTGAAAATTTAGATTCTAATGGTGAATACGTTTTTCATTAACTTCCTTTCTTCTTCATCCAAGGTGACAACAATTCCCTTTACTTCTGGAAAAAATCCTTAATATATGTGTTGCTTGCTTTTACAATTGTGTTCGCCCCCAAAAGGGGCACCAAAGAGAGTCACCCCTCCTTTGGGGTGACTGCAATGTTGAATATTCAATGTGCCTCAACCATTTCGACTCATTCGCTCAACCTTCATTCGTAGTGCATTCATGAGATTCTGCTTTTGGGAGGACGTTCGCCCATGGGAGGGATGAACAGGGTATTCACTCCTCAACCTAGGTGAACGCGATGTTGACTATTCGATCACGTGCGCACCATTGACTTTCCTTATTCCATCATACTTTATATTATGTTCGCCCCAAAGTGGAGCGAATGGAGATTTTATCCCATATTTTGGGCGAACATGATCCTTAGCCGAAATGATTGTCTTTATAATGGTGGGCATGAATTTTTTATACTTCCATAAAGACGTTCGCCCCAAAGTGGGACTAACTGAGCTTTCACTCCATCTTTGGGGTGAACGCGATTTCTCACATCTCATCATTGGGCGCTTTCATTCTCTTAAATTTTCTTTAATGTTTTCTCTTTTTTCTTTGACAATGTGTGGGCATTTTTCTAGAGTGCTTCAATTTACAGTGAGCTTTCGAATAATGCAATTTTGCATATATAGTGTAGTTCTTAACTTTTCTCCTCAAACATTCATTACCTCCAAGCTAAAAGAGAATACATATAAATATAAATATAAATATTAACTGGAACATATAAATTCGGCCCAACATATTATATTAGAATAATGTATGTCATCGTATTACAATCAAAATGATCCATTAAAATAAAATCAAAATCCCAATGTGGTAAAGTGCAAAACTACCAATATTTTTGGTGACTCACGAGGTATCCAACTCGCGTGGATGCAAGCGATCCTAGGATTTTATCCATTGGGTTGCTATGGAGTCTTCTTGCCAACTGCCTTGGTGGGTGCTTTCCTTGTAGATGTCTTTTGACATGCCTCCTCTTTGGCATTTTCTTTGGATTTGGCTTCGATTGCAATTTTGAGTACTTCGACTCGCTCTACTTCCTCGGTTGCCTTTTTTGCCACGTTGCATTCTATTGCTGCTCTTTCCTTCTGCTCTCTAAGACTCTTAGAAATTGCCTCATAGACTGTGACTGCCTCCTTCCAAGCATGAGTAGTAAATAGGCAAGGAACACTTAATGACTCATGAACGAAGCAAATATTTTGAATATCATCCAAGTTGAGGTGCTTTGCTCGTTGAGCTAGCTCATAAAAAGACTGCTCCAGGCATGTATATATCTACATTAGGAGCAATACCTGTGCTTCCATGTTGGGCTCCTCCCATGCATAAATTTTTGAGGCATCTTCCACAAACTTCTTCCAAGTTGCCTTCAATTGCTCTTACGACAGGTGTTCACCCCAATCATCCATAAAGTCTAGAAATCCCAAATCATTTGTAAAGTCTAGAAATACCAACTCGACAAGAGTATTAAAATGAGTTATGGAAATGGTATGTTCTTACTCGATGGTATTGATGATTATTCCTCCTTCTCTTACCAGGTCCATCCTTTAAAAATAACTATGTAGGGTGACCGTGGCAGTTGACCAGGCATGATCCATTTTTCTTAAAGGGCTATGTGACATGGTGATGGAAGCGTCTGTGAAATAACTTCTTGTTGTTGTTCTTTTAATTTCTCCTCAACGTTCATATTTTCCTTGACATCCACGACCTCAACCTGAGAGCTTTTTTACTGATGGTCCTCCCCTTGCTCTTGAATCATCTAAAACATTTGTGCAACCATAGTCGAAACATCTTTTGTCAATGAACGATTAATAATTGTTGTCGAAACAATAGGAACTGCAAAAATTGTAGCAACTAAAATATTAGCAGTAGCAGTGGTAATGGCACCAGTCCTTGGTCTTTTCACTACCTTGGGAAATGGTGGTGCCTTTGGTACATTTTGCCTCTCTGACGTAGGTGCCTCCTCTATTTTTTACTTTATCTGCTACGACCCTTACCTGAACACATATTGTTGTTCTTCTTCGTATGGAGTTTTCTCAACCAACGGATGTTTTCCCTCTATCTTGCCTTCACCATTGTTAAACTATTGAAAACTTTGTGGTAGAATGTTGGCAAAAGTGATAGGCTAATATGAATCAACATACTCATTGTAGATCTCTGAAAATAACTCATCCAACTTCAGCCCATAAGGAGTTGTAGGCTTCCCTCGATGAATCCGGATTATCCACCAATTCATAATTTTCTCCTCATTCCATTTAGGCTCACTTTATTTAACTTGTCTAAACAAACCCAATGGAGGAATTTGAGATTTATACCTGGATGGATTATACTCTGCCTTTTTCTCATAGCATTCGTGTCAAGGTGGAAGTGTCATCATCTTTTCAATGTGCCAATTCATATCGGGCCCATCAAAATTATTTCTATTCCTCTTAATATCAGGCCGAGGGCAACAATGAAATGATTTAGATTTTATAATTGCTAAAAACTTACCCAATGGGTCATAGCTCCAACACTGTGGCAGCTCTATTAGTCCCAAATCCTTCAATATTATTGTAAGGAGTCAATTCTGTCCCACTTGGCTTAATTCTATACTGCCGAATTTGAATGGCATATTTCATGTCATTTTTATTCTATGCCTAGCTCCATACACATCATTAACATAGTTATACTGGCGTACTACTTCCATAGCGAAAACATGCTCGGTGGCAAAATATGGCAACAAGAATGGCTTACCTGTAAAACCAAAAATTCTCACAACTATGCCCTGAGTGAGTAGAAAAATATCTCCTTTCTTTTGGGAAACCACTGCTTCTCTTAATTCCCATGGCACCCTATTGCATGGACCGCAAAGTAACTCTATTGTAGGTCCCAAAAACCAACTATTAAAATTGTAAAATGACTCCCTTCTTGACAAGACAAGAGTCCACTTATAAACTAGCAAAGGTTCATTTTTCTCATCTGTCTACGTTACTGCAATGAAAGGAAAGCACCATTGGAGTTGGAAAAAGAAATACCATACAAGAAAAGAATTCTTCCTAAATTATTTTTCCTCCATAATTTGCAACTTATCCAGCTAAAAATTCAACCTTCAAGAAATAAAATCGGCCCAATCAAAATAAAATTGGATTGGTGCCCAGTCTCATAGCTGAAGGAGTATAGAATTCCACCTGGCAAATACATTGTGCTAAGGTCTCCTGCCACTTATGAATGGTATCATCTGAAGGTAAACCTGCAACCCATGCCAACATTGAATAAATATCCAGATTTTAAAATCTACGAGCGGCTTTGGCAAGCTAGGAAGCTACCCCGTTGATGGCTCCTTAATCAGTTGGGTCTCCATAAACAAATGCATTGTTACCATGGAGACATATTTGTCCTCATTCTCGTTGGTATGTAGTTTTTTATGAACCCCATAGGAAGGAGGCTTTAAACCACAAGTGAATGTCCCCCAAACCTCATCCAAGGTGATGGTGAAGATTATTTCCCTCTTTGCATTTCTCATAGCTCTAGTAAATGGGTTGTAAAACTGAGCGATAAGCAGCACTAAATTAGGATAAGAATGAATTGGTGGGCACAAATACCAAAATAACTATGAATGATATTGCACTGTCAGCTAAATTTTTTATGTCAACCCCTGGTTCATTGCGAACTCAACATCCTATCACAATTTCTCTATACCTTTGTAGGTAATAGTATAGTCATCGATTTCTGCCATTATTTCATCATATGGATCTAAGTCAACATAGTCATTCCTTCAGGCCTTCTTAGCTCTAGATACTCCTTTTTTCTTTGAATTTTTGGGCTCTACAGCCTCTGTAATTTCTTTAGTCTCTTTACTTTGCTTTCCCATTATTTTCTTTCCCTGATAAATATTTTGAATGCTCTCTGGGAACTTCTACAGTGACAATTAAATATACACGATGGTAATAAAAATTTAAAAAATAAATTGCAAGCTTTTACCTTGTTCTTTATATAGAGTGCTTCCCCAACTACTGCAATAAATGCCAATTTACCTTGGGTGCTTTTGAGAGAACGTGAGCATTGATTCGCTCGCCTGAAACCACTCCCGATGCTTTAACGGTATCACCTTTGATTCGCTGCCAAATCATCCTGGGAAAGGGTACCCTCCTTTACTACGTAAATTCATTGTAAATCATGCCCTGGTTGTCGAAGCTTGCTTGGAAAAAATAAATCAACCACCTGAAAACCAAGGGTATGTATTCTTTGCTCCTCAAGAACATAAATATTTTGCAAGGCGCACGTTTGAATAAATTGCCTTTAAAACACTCTTCCATCTGCATTCATGCTATTCAATATTTTTTGTGTGTTCAAGGGCACAATCCTTCCGTGTGTGCTAAAGAGGTTTTTAGGAGTTTAAGGAGAGAAAATTTTATAGGATTTTTTTGAGTTGTTGACAAAGATCAAAAGCACCATTATCTTTGATTTGTGATTGTATGATTAGTGGTGGTCCCCTAGGAGAAGAAGCCTTTACTGGATGAAGTACTAAAGGGTTTCAAGGATGTTAATTAGTGTGAATACAAGGCCATGACACTTAAACAATAAATAAAGAAAATAACCCAAAGAAACACAATATTTCACAAAAAGATAATTTTATTTAAAAGACGGGTGGAGCCAATAAACTTCTTTTGATACAATCTGTACTCAATGAGTATTTGATACGAAGATGTATGAGATTCTAGGGTTCTCCAAAACCCTAGCTACAGTAATGAAGTGTCTTCAAATGGTGTGTCTTTCTCCTAACAGGTTGAGTGGGCTTCTTGATATCCATAACCAGGTCACTCCAACTTCAAAATTCGTTTAATGCTTTTGATGTATTATCAAATCCTACCCACAAATAAAAAAATGAAATTAGTAATAACAAATGAGGGCTCCATAGTGTGAGCCCTCAGAAATCACCACTTACAAAACCCTAGTTATGGCAATGAAATATGAACAAAATGAGATAATATGAAATATAACAACCAATAAGTGATTTACCTTGTTGTTTGTTGATGTTTTGTTGCAGATTCATTGGTGTGATGCCCTAACAGCAGTAGCATATGTGGCACAGTACGTCCTTGGGGTGTTTGATGTTGACGAAAGGCTCTAGCGGGTACTTGGGAAGCTCTGGTGTGAGCTTCGTAGGCTAAGGTGCGCACCTACGAGATATATCAAGCTCTGGCGAATGCCTAGCAAGATTATACAATGAGCTTTGCAGGCTCTAGTGTGCACCTGCTAAATGGCAGCCTCTAGTGAGCACCTGGTAAGCTTCTGCAATGAGCTTTGCAAGCTCGAGAGGGTACCTACGGGTAAGGGTGGATCTGCAAAAGTAGATCATGGGGATGTGATGAATGTGGTATATGGGCGAAAGTGGCAACGACGGAAATTCAGGAGGGTGAGGTGGAAAGGATGGATATGGGGGATGGCTGGAATGATGGAGGTCCTATGATCAGCTAGGGTTTGGGGATCTTCAGAGTTTTGCAACCTTTAGCTTCACCAGGATCTCTCAAGGGCACAACTATTTTAGGGTTTGAACATTCCAAGGTATTCCAAGGTTTGAGCATTTGCAAATGCCCTTACTTATAATCCAACTTAGGTTTTCTTAGGGTTTTAGCCCTACACTTTTAATCGTGTGGCTAAGATTAAATCATATCCTAAGTTTGAGATTACTTTTTAAATGTGGCATGGATTAATGAATATGGACGGTGGAGATTAGATTATATCGGATGGCTGTGGTTAATTGGGTTTATAAATACATAGTTTATAATAAATATATTATAATATAATATAAAATATTATATTAAATATAAAATAATATTAAAATAAGCCCAACTGGGTTAGGAAATGGCGGGAAAGGGCTAAAGTGGGCCTTTTGAAGGTGGTAAAGGTGTATGGTGGATAAGTGGGTGGTGGGATGGTTAGGATGGAGGATTAATGACTATAATTTAGTGTCTACAAATGCCCCTTTCTGTACCAAGTTGCGTGAAACACAATATGGTGCAAAAATACGAGACGCCTACTTGGGCTATGGGCATAGAAGAAACTTCTCTCTGTTGTTGTATTTGAGCACTTATGTTGAAGATAAAATATTTTTAGAGTTTTGCATAGCTTACCCCCTCAATTGGCAAATGAGAAGATTCTCACGAGCCAATTGAAAATGAATTTGTGCAAGTGATGATAGATGTGCAAGTGATGCATGAATGATGTAACATACGATGTGATTGTAGATGATATAAATGATGTAAAATGTGAGATCGTTTTGCCCCAACGGTGAAAAAGGGGTTGGTGTGAAGTACCATGATGCTTGTGGATTACATGGATGGTGAATGATGTGGTACCAATTTTACCCCGATGGTGGAAAAAGGGTCTTTGTCAAGTGTAGATGTCATGATCATGTAATATGTATCCCATTGTGGGAGGATCAAGATCAAATTGTGGTTGTCCCAAATTTGGGGGTGATTCGATGTTGTTGAATAGTGTGCTCTCTAATGCCATTGATATGCAAGTATGATGATGCAGATAAAAAGAAAAAAGGAACAATGGATAGCCTTCTGGTGACTGTTCTCACAATTGGAACTAATCCTCCTAGTTAGTGTCTATCATTAGGTTTTTTGAAGGAAAATGATGAGATTTGAGTTTTTGTTCATGTGTTAGGCCTCACAAACTAGGCCATCAATGACAATAGTTATGCAAATTATTCTTGGTAAGGTTTCACTCCAAAATATGAAGTGCCCAATGTGATTGTGATCTTGGACAATGAGATAATTGATGATGATCATGGTCAAGTGTCCTTATTGTAGGCTATTCATCTTATTGAATTGCATGGATTCCCATCGCTGCAATTATCGAGTTTGTAGAATAACCCACTAGATACAAGGTTCAATTGCATGCTACCTGAAGTTTGATAAATTTTATGATTGATGAAAGATGGTGATGGAAGAATTTTGGATGAAGAAATGCGGATGTTTCGCTCAATGTAGAGTTCACCTGTGAATGGATGATGTTGAATGTAAATGTGATCTATTTTTGCCCCAACATATGAGGGGAGTTTGCAATTTGGAATATGTGATGAGTGTATCTATTTTTGCCCTAACAGATGAAGGGGTTTTTGAAATGTGTGTTTGTTTTTGCCCTAACAGATGAAGGGGATTTTTGATGAGAAAAATAAGATGATCTATTATTTTCCCTTAACAGATAAAGGGATTTGTGATGATGTAAGTGTCCTTATGGTAATCTATCCATCCTACCGGATTGCATGGATAACCAGTCACTGCAAATGCCAAGTTACTAGGATAAACCACTAAATACAAGGCTCACTTATGAATGTTGTATAATGATAAATGAATAGATGATGTTAAATGTAAGTGTTATCTATTTTTGCCCCAACATATGAAGGGATTTTTGTAATTTGGATGATGTGAATGCAAGGCAAAGGGCGCAACCTTTGACAAAAGAACATAGTCTTTTGAACCTAGCAAGTGATGTGGATTATTTGAATGTAAGGTAAAGGGTGCAACCTTTGACAAAAGAACACAATCTTTTGAACCTAGCAATTGACTTGTTGATGATGTGATTTACAAGGCAAAGGGTGCAACCTTTAACAAAAGCACGCAGTCTTTTGAACCTGGAAATTGACTTGTCGATGATGTGATGTGATTGCATGATTGACTTGTTTATTGCATTGGTGGGGTAGGTGTGAAACCTTGAACACCCCCAAGTTGTGTTGAGGTTTGTTTGATTGGGGGAAAGGTGTGAAACCTTGAGTACCCCCTAGTTGTGATGATGTTTGACTAGGGGAAAGGTGTAACCTTGAACACCCCCAAGTGATGATGATGTTTGAACTTTCTAGTTATCTTTGCATAGGCGAGTTTGATATATATACGTACATGGCTTTTACTTTGTCTTATTGTTCATGTGAATGTTTTATGTAAATGCAATGCATGTTTCATGAAAGTGTTTTAATGCATGCTAATCATGATATGTATGCATAATGCTTATATGGATGATTAATGCAGGCGAAATGACATGTATATGAATGGTGTTTATATGGATGATTAATGCAAGCTAAATGACATGTATTATGTATGATTAATGCAAGTAAATGCATAATGAATATAAACTATATAAGAGGAATGCATGGTGTTTGAATGATCTTTTTATAGTTCAGAAATTTTATTGGGCATTTTTGTTGTCCATTGTTTGGCAATCGGGGGTATCGAATTTGTTGGCGTTTGTGCAACTTGACTTTTAATGAAGACATGGATGTTGACATGGAAGCAAATATGGATGTTGATATTGAAGAGTGAAAGGTTTTCAAAGACTCAAACATACTAGTGTCATCAACCAAACTCACTAAGGTTGTCTAACTTTCTTTAGGACTAAATATGTGTGCGAGCGAGGTTCAATTACCAAGTCTTGAGTATGAAAATGACCCTATCCAATCAAGTACCAATGTGTGTGCACGTGAAGTTCATTAACCCATTATGATTATATTAGGCATGACCTATTATGGAGATGACCCAGAGGCTAGTCTATTCTTATGTGTGGTCAGAGGTCTCTCTTTTTGGAGGAGAGACATGTTGTGTCACATGAGCTTACTCCACTACCAGTCAAGCGTCTATAGCCCCGATGGAGATTCACTCCATAGTCCAATGAGATTGATCTTTCAGGTCTTTGGGATGACTACCCATCCTTCTCAGGGATGTGTATTATGATCCTTACAACTTTAGGGATCAAGGGTGTTTTGGATGAATGAAACAATGCATGAATGCAAAAATGAAAATGCATGTCAAATGCCTAAATGTAAATGCAAATGGAATGTATGCAATGTAGGAATGCCTACATGAATATACACATATATCAATCACATTAAGCATGGAATGCTTTTCAAGTATATGATGCTTAGTGGCTCAGGGTGTTTTACTCCCCCTAGCCTGATAAGTTGATGACCAAAGGGGTTAAATGCCTTTGGAGATTTTTGGAAATGAAATGTGGCCAAAGGGATTAGGTACCTTTGGAACTTTTTGAAATTGGAATGTGACCAAAGGGATTGAGTACCTTTGGAGATTTTTTATTTTGAATTTTGATGTGACCAAAGGGATTGAGTACCTTTGGGGCTTTTTGATTTTGGAATTTTATGTGACCAAAGGGATTGAGTGCCTTTGGAGCTTTTTGATTTTGAATTTTGATGTGACCAAAGGGATTGAGTACCTTTGGGGCTTTTTTATTTTGGAATTTGATGTGACCAAAGGGATTGAGTACCTTTGGGGCTTTTTGAAAATTGAATGTGACCAAAGGGATTAGGAGCCTTTGGAAATTTTTGAACATTGAATGTGACCAAAGGGGTTAGGACCTTTGGGGCTTTTTGAAAATTGAATGTGACCAAAGGGATTGAGTACCTTTGGAGCTATTTGATTTTGAATTTTGATGTGACCAAAGAGATTGAGTTTCTTTGGGGCTTTTTTAAAATTGAATGTGACCAAAGGGGTTAAGACCTTTGGGGCTTTTTTGAAATTGAATATGACCAAAGGGGCTAAGAACCTTTGGGGATTTTTGAATATTGAATGTGACCAAAGGGGTTAAGACCTTTGAGGCTTTTTGAAATTAAATGTGACCAAATGGGTTAAGACCTTTGGGGCTTTTTGAAACTGAATGTGACCAAAGGGTTTAAGACCTTTGGGAATTTTTGAAACTGAATGTGACCAAAGGGGTTAAGACCTTTGGGGCTTTTTGAAATTTGAATGTGACCAAAGGGGTTAAAACCTTTGGGGATTTTTGAAAATTGAATGTGACCAAAGGGGTTAAGACCTTTGGGGCTTTTTGAAAATTAAATGTGACCAAAGGGTTTAATTCCTTTGGGGCTTTTTGAAATTGAATGTGACCAAAGGGGTTAAGACCTTTGGGGCTTTTTGAAAATTGAATGTGACCAAAGGGGTTAAGACCTTTGGGGATTTTTGAAATTTGAATGTGACCAAAGGGGTTAAGACCTTTGGGGATTTTTGAAATTGAATGTGACCAAAGGGGTTAAGACCTTTGGGGTTTTTTGAAATTGAATGTGACCAAAGGGGTTAATACCTTTGGGGATTTTTGAAATTGAATGTGACCAAAGGGGTTAAGACCTTTAGGGATTTTGAAATTGAATGTGACAAAAGGGGTTAATACCTTGGGGGTTTTTTGAAAATTGAATGTGACCAAAGGGGTTAAGACCTTTGGGGCTTTTGAAATTGAATGTGACCAAAGGGGTTAAGATGTTTGGGGATTTTTAAAATTGAATGTGACCAAAGGGGTTAAGACCTTTGGGGCTTTTTTGAAATTGAATATGACCAAAGGGGCTAAGAACCTTTGGGGATTTTTGAATATTGAATGTGACCAAAGGGGTTAAGACCTTTGAGGCTTTTTGAAATTAAATGTGACCAAATGGGTTAAGACCTTTGGGGCTTTTTGAAACTGAATGTGACCAAAGGGTTTAAGACCTTTGGGAATTTTTGAAACTGAATGTGACCAAAGGGGTTAAGACCTTTGGGGCTTTTTGAAATTTGAATGTGACCAAAGGGGTTAAAACCTTTGGGGATTTTTGAAAATTGAATGTGACCAAAGGGGTTAAGACCTTTGGGGCTTTTTGAAAATTAAATGTGACCAAAGGGTTTAAGACCTTTGGGGCTTTTTGAAATTGAATGTGACCAAAGGGGTTAAGACCTTTGGGGCTTTTTGAAAATTGAATGTGACCAAAGGGGTTAAGACCTTTGGGGTTTTTTGAAATTTGAATGTGACCAAAGGGGTTAAGACCTTTGGGGATTTTTGAAATTGAATGTGACCAAAGGGGTTAAGACCTTTGGGGTTTTTTGAAATTGAATGTGACCAAAGGGGTTAATACCTTTGGGGCTTTTTGAAATTGAATGTGACCAAAGGGGTTAAGACCTTTAGGGATTTTGAAATTGAATGTGACAAAAGGGGTTAATACCTTGGGGGTTTTTTGAAAATTGAATGTGACCAAAGGGGTTAAGACATTTGGGGCTTTTGAAATTGAATGTGACCAAAGGGGTTACGATGTTTGGGGATTTTTAAAATTGAATGTGACCAAAGGGGTTAAGACCTTTGGGGCTTTTTGAAATTGTATGTGACCAAAGGGGTTAAGACATTTGGGGCTTTTGAAATTGAATGTGACCAAAGGGGTTAAGACCTTTGGGGCTTTTTGAAAATTGAATGTGACCAAAGGGGTTAAGACCTTTGGGGATTTTGAATTTGAATGTGACCAAAGGGGTTAAGACCTTTGGGGCTTTTTGAAATGGAATGTGACCAAAGGGGTTAAGACCTTTGGGGCTTTTTGAAATTGAATGTGACCAAAGGGGTTAAGACCTTTGGGGCTTTTTGAAATTGAATGTGACCATAGGGGTTAAGACCTTTGGGGCATTTTTAAATTGAATGTGACCAAAGGGGTTAAGACCTTTGGGGCCTTTTGAAATTGAATATGACCAAAGGGGTTAAGACCTTTGGGGATTTTTTTAAATTGAATGTGACCAAAGGGGTTAAGACCTTTGGGGATTTTTGAAATTGAATGTGACCAAAAGGGTTAAAACCTTTGGGGCTTTTGAAATTGAATGTGACCAAAGGGGTTAAGACCTTTGGGGCTTTTGAAATTGAATGTAACAAAAGGGGTTAAGACTTTTGGTTGGCATGTTGAGTGATTTGATATGTGGTGAATGGATGAAATTGAATGTGTTGTTGGAGGTGTGATGAATTGGGGTTCATGGAATGAATTTGATGATGATGGGGTTGGTGAGGAAATTATTGTGAATAAAGAAAAGAATATGATGTATGAGGACTATGGATGGGTGGACTCATAGGAATGGAATGAGTTTATGGAGGTATGGATCAAGTTGCATTTGATGTGACAACTTGGGGGTTGGGTACTTGTGAGGAAGCATTGACATACTTCTCATACAAGGGGTTAGAATAGGTAGATGAAGGGTTTGGATTTTGATATGATGGGATTGGGGAAGAAGGTATACCATATTCATAAGTAGAATTATGATGTCCTTGGGTGGGGCAGGAGGTAGCCAGTTCGGGTTCTTCAAAACCCTCTTGGCTAAGGGGCTCTAAGACATAGTTGGAAGACTTGTAGATGGCCTTCACTTTGTCCATGTCTATGTGGGTGATGGCTATTTCCACATTATGTGGAAGGAATCCTACTTGAGGTAGGGATGGATATGGAGATCCAAATGAAGTAGTCTGAACCATACTGGATAGGCTGGCTACCGAAGTAGCGGGAGAATAGAAAATTGTTTCCATTAAAAAAAATTGGTTTATTACTTTCTTTTGTTGTCTCGTTAGTACCATAAATTATTTAAACCATAAATTTAAAGCTTATCAAAATTACACAAACTGAAAAACTCTTACAGAATTTAAAGTAAAATAAAACAATCAATCCTAGGTTTTACCATGTGCGGCTTACCTCGTTCATTAATTATTTTCTTTTGTTAATGTGAGATTCTTTTTAGAATTGTTGGCTTGTGTGTTTTGATGTAACTTAATTCTTGTTTAAATAAAACAAAGGTAAAAACTAAGGTTGGCTGGGGTAACGAGATTCTTGTTGGTAATGACCTCCAAAAAGTTTGCTCGGGAGTAGTCCTATGGTTTCTAGGGCAGATATTGGTGGATGGAAATAACTACCACCGTTACCAAATCTCAAGCAATGGTTAGTGATGAAATCCAACCACTACTGTTAAAAATTGAATCGTGCAAGTGTGTGTGATTAATTTTATATTTCTTGTTGTTTATTGTGTTCCAAGCAATATTAAAAGCAACAAGATTCCTAAGTTTAAACTAGAAGCTAACATAAAGATACAAATTTCATCAACAAAAGTGAAGTACACAGCTTGAAACCACTTCTACAAATGATACCAAATGATATCAAAAGAGCACCGAAGGGTTCGTCCAATTCCCTGCTAAAGGTGCCACCCTAGAGCAGGACTACTTTTCATATGTTCATGTTATTCCAGCTTAAACAAAGAAAGCAAGCAGATTTTAACCCTAAGAATGCAACTAGGTATGATCTTTTTGATTTCAATGCAAACAAATATGCAAATAGTCACACCATTAAACAAGAAACCTAAAACTAAATGTTTTAACATGCAATATGTAACTTGAAAATGCAACTTATGATGATTATTTTTTTCTAGATTTCTTTAATGTGGTTAATTTTTAGCCCAAAATTGGAAATTACACATAGAAAAATAAATAAGTAAATAAATAAATAAATAACACCAAAATTTTAGTTGAATGGATGTAGGGCTTACCAGGAAAGCCTATGTTTTGGTGAAGTTAATATGAGATATCGACTGCTCCAATTAAGCTAAAAATTTGTGGAGACATGCTATGGCTTGTCAAGAACCTACCCTCAAACTTCTAGCTGAATAATACTCTAGATGAGTGAGATATGGCCAAAACTATGAGGGTAGTTTGTACAGGAAAATGCAGTCGAATGCCTCTAATCAACACCAGGCGCAGCAGGGCACCTACCAGGTGCAATAGGGTGCCTATGTAGGTGAAATAGAGCACCTATGTAGGCATAGCAAAGTGCCTATGTAAATTTTGAAAAGTGCAATAGAATGCTATAGAAACCCTAGCGGCAAAATTGGTGACTTCTGCGCTTCTAAAAATCCCTGCAACAGACAGAAAAATCAAGTTAGCAAAGTAAATCAATTTAAATAATGAAACCCTTGTGGGGTCCCACCATGATCACCATTTGTAAATACAAGGACACAACACTTAAACAATAAAGAAAGCAAATAACCCAAAGAAACACAAGATTGCACAAAAAGATAATTTTATTTAAAAGACATGTGGAGATAATAAACTCCTTTTGATACAATCTGTACTCAATGAGTATTTGATACGAATATGTATGAGATTCTAGGATTCTACAAAACCCTAGCTATAGTAATTAAGTGTCTTCAAATGGTGTGTCTTGCTCCCAATAGGTTGAGTGGGCTTCCTGATATCCGTAATCGGGCCACTCCAACTTCAACAGTCGTTCAATGCTTTTGATGTATTATCAAATCCTGCACATAAATGAACAAAGGAAATTAGTAATAACAAATGAGGGCTCCACAGTGTGAGCCCTCAAAAATCACCACTTACAAAACCCTAGTTATGGCAATGAAATGTGAACAGAATGAGATAATATGAAATATAACAACTAATAAGTGATTTACCTTGTTGTTTGTTGATGTTTTGTTGAAGATTTGTTGGTGTGATACCCTAGCAGCAACAATAGATGTGGTGCAGCAGGTCCGTGGGGTGTTTTATGATGACGACAGGCTCTAGCAAGCACTTGGCAAGCTCTGGTGTGAGCTTCGTAGGCTCTGGTGTGAACCTGTAGGATATAGCAGGCTTTGGCAAGTGCCTGGTAAGCTTCTACAGTGAGCTTTGTAGGCTCTAGTGTGCACCTGCTGAATGGCAGGCTCTGGTGAGCTCCTGGAAAGATTCTATAGCGAGCTTTGCAAGCTCGGGAGGGAACCTACGAGTAAGGGTGGATCTGCAAAAGCAGATCGTGGAGGGTGTGATGAATGCGGTGGATGGGTAGAAGTGGTGACGACGACAATGGAGGAGGGCAAGGTGGAAAGTATGGATATGGGGGATGGCTGGAATGATGGAGGTCCTATGATCAACTAGGATTTGGGGATCTTCAGAGTTCTGCAACCTTCAGCTTTATCAGGATCTCTCATGGGCACAATTGTTTTTAGGGTTTGAACATTCTAGGGTATTCCAAGGTTTGAGCATTTGCAAATTCCCTTCCTTATAATCTAACCTAGGATTTTCTTAGGATTTTAGCCCTACACTTTTAATCGTGTGGCTAAGATTAAATCAGATCCTAAGGTTGAGATTACTTTTTAGATGTGGCATGGATTAATGAAGATGGACGGTGGAGATTAGATTGTATCGGACGGTTGTGGTTAATTGGGTTTATAAATACATATTTTATAATAAATATATTATAATATAATATAAAATATTATATTAAATATAATATAATATTAAAATAAGCCCAATTGGGTTAGGAAATGGCGGGAAAGGGCTAAAGTGGGCCTTTTGAATGTGGGAAAGGTGTATGGTGGATAAGTGGGTGGTGGGATGGTTAGAATGGAGGATTAATGGTTGTAATTTGGTATCTGCAATTAGATGATTGGTTCTTGTTCTATTGCCTTTCCATATCACAAGCAAGGGAGGATTGGATTGTGTCGATCATGCCTTGATAATAGACATAGTTGACATATATTTTATCATGATTTTACAAGGGGTCTTGGAAAATCTCAATATTTTGATTGGCAGATGGTTCGAAATTAGAGTTGTCAAAGACAATTTGGTTTCCCTCTATGAGGTCTTGTGTAATTTTTCTAAGGGTATTACATATTTTGGTTAAGTGACCATTGACACGATGGAAAGTGAATTTTTCTTTGGGATGAAACCAAGATTTTTCCTTTTTGGGATCTATAGGATTCATAGGTGGAAGCTCTATCATTTTGGCTTTAAGAATATGTTTTAGGATAGTGGAGTAAGGATATATTAACTTGGTGAAGTTTCTTTTAGGCATGATTTGTTGATTTTTTCCTATAACAAGCTTTTAAAGGGTTGCTTAGTACTCACTTTATTAGTCTAATGAGAATTAGTGATGCCATCCCTTACAATGTGTTTATTTTTATACTACCCCTTTGGGTTGGAGTATGGATTATCCTCCTTATTAGACTTAAGTTGTACTCATTTAAGGATATTAATATCTACATGCTTGGCCATGTCAACCACATCTTCAAAGAAAGAGACATTGGTTATTTTTTGATAGAAATCCAATTGTGCATGGAGGTTTCCTATGAATATGTCTAGGAGGTCCTTTTGTGGGGTAGCATATTGAAGCCTCCCTACTAAATCTTACCACCTTGTTAAGAAATTATTGAAGGCCTTGTCCTTGGATTATTTAAGTTTATATAGGTCACTCATATTAATTTTTTTCTTGATGTAGATAGAGAACTATTGGACAAATATTTCAACAAGACCTTTGAAATATCTTTAGAAAATGCCTTGGTATCTAGTAATACCACTCTAAAGTAGGGTCGATAATGCTCTTAGGGAAGATCTTGAGCAGCAATGTATCATAATATATGATTTTACTCTAGGTATTCCTAAAGAGTCTAAGGTGATTGATGGGTTCCTCCTTTCCCTTGTACATTTGGAACTTAGGTGTTTCAAAATTAGGATAAAAGGGGTGACTAGATACAAAAGGATCTAGGGTTGATTTCACAAGTCCTTATAAGAGTACTTATAATTTGAAAAGGACCCTTGGATTGAGGTTAGTTATCTTTTTAGCTATTCCAATTGTGAAGTTAAGGTTTTTATCTAAAAAAAAAAAGGATTGGATGGCACATGAGGTATCTACGATGGGAAGAGGAGACCTTGATAGTTGATGTAAGAAAAACATTGATATAATGGGGGATGCGACATTGAAGATGACATCATATGACTCATCCCCAAATTATTTGGAAAACAAGGATCAATAGATATAGAATTCAACATTGTGGGCATAAAGGTTGGAGAAAAAATCACATGTGCACTAAAAGGATTAGAAGAAATAATGTTGACAAAAGATTAAGATAGTGGAATACTAGGAGGTACATTCAAGTTAAGAATGTAAATTTTGCGTATTTGTTGTGATGGAGGACAACTTTTATCGACCCTTAATAATTCTTTGAGAGAAGGAATATATGAGTGATTTATCCCAAGGACTATGGTATGACCTATACTCCAATGTTCATGGAAGTGGTGACAAAAGGAGTAGAATCCACAATATTAGCAATGGATGCATCAATATTTAAATTTATTTAATTAAGATTTAAATTTAATTGATTAAGAAATGAAGGATTGGAATTGGTTGTTGGGAAAATCTAGGAGCAAATCCCCTCTCACAAAAATATTTTGATTAATATTATTGTGTTTAAGAATGATGAACACAACAACTCTATATTCTTATAAGAAATAAAGCATATGATCATAACATTAGAAGACTAGTATGTCTAAATTGTCATAAATTGGGGTTAGAGAACCTAATGATTTGGCTCCCTCATCCTCTACCTCAAATTTAAGGCTTTAAAAAACAATCAGATCTCTAGGGTCCCCCACCAATGGGTTAGGGTGAATGGTGAATTGTTGTGCTATACTATGAATGTGATATTGTCCTTCATCTATAAGGTAGAGACAAGGAGTTAAATTAATTAAGCTTTGTTTTGAGATATTATTAAAGAATAATAAGAAGACGATGTTTTGATACTCTTATATCTCCTCTCAATATACCAATATGATCAATATACCTTACGGGCACCCCTATATATTGAAGGTCCCTATATACCTAATCACTCCATATATACCCATTGATACATGAGATATAGTTGGTAGGTGGGATGAAAATGGTATGTGGAAGTGACCCTCTAGGTACATGACCCAAGATGGTATATGAGAGGTAATAAAAATCCTCCTTATGACTCCCACTAGTCCATCACATTATCCTCCTTAATAGGATTAAAGTATACATGAGATGTGGGCAACTGGCAGCCTAGGATCATAGTATATCCAAAGTAGCCTCAAGACTCATATTGTAGTTACTCAAAGGATCATATACAATTCTTACCAGGACTAGTCATTAATTATGTTCTTCTTAATCTTAATTAATGTGTGATATACTAAGAAAATGAGAATCTAATGGTATTTATTAATAAGTAGTTAATTTTAATCTTGATTAGGGTTCAAAGCAAGTCAAAAACATCTTGGAAACTATGTGTTAGGATCCCATTCTAACGTTTTTTTTTAATTCTCATTTGCTTATGTAATGATCCACTTCCAATGTGGGGGATTCCATCTATAATATTATTTTGTAATATTTTGTAAGGTATGTGGCAAGTAAGGAAACTAGCCAAGTGGGACCATTTCATGTAATCATTATCAAGATTGTAACCAATTTTTGGTAGAATATTCTAGCTCGAGTGACATTTTGCATGTAAGCCAACTCTTGAGCCTTAGGGTAGGGTTGCATGGAGTTTCTCTTTAAAAGACATGGAGCCATGTACGAATGTATCTTTTTGCAAGTTAATGAAATATTGAAGGAGGTTTCCCCCTCGAAGAGGCCCACGATTCTGAGTTATTTGTGAGATTGTTTCAATTTTACAATTACTTTTTGCATAGTGTTATTCTATTATTTGATGTATTTTAGTTATTTTATAGTATTTTGTGTGAGTGAACTTTATTTTAATAGTAGGTTTCTAACAAGTGGTATCAAATTTCTTTCGAGGGTTGAGTTTTGTTGCAACTATGATAATTCTTTCCCATACATTTTTCGCATGTTAGATATAATTTTCCTATGTTTTTCATTTTTGTTTTCCATTCTAAAAAAATTAGCAAAAACTAGAAAAAGCATAAAAATACAGTTCTTTTTTATAGTAGTTGAGTTGGCTAGAAACCTTGTGTCGAGGGTTTTAAATATTACGAAGGAGCTATCATTATTAGCTAAGCTAGATAGCCCATAAAGCATCTAGTGAAGTGAGGGGCAATCAAGCTCTAATACCCAGGCCTTAGACAACACTCGCACATATAATTGAGCTCCCATGCATCTTAGGATGTATCGGGAGGTCATTTAGGCTTAAAAATATTTATCTAATAGGAATTTTTTCAACCTTGTATTATCCATAGACCATGAGACACATCATCTCGGATGATTATCCTCTCATACTATCAAAGGTGCAGATAGTGTGCTCAAGGGTATGTGTGGAATCCTCCTTGGGTAGTGGTCTAAAATATTGGTTCGAGCACTATCGTTCATCACTGTAGTATAATAGATAGCCTAAGGGTATTCCATACTCCTTTCCCTAGCATACCCTTGTTCTATCAAAAACTATAACCTAAAAAAATAAAACATTCCTGTTCTGCTAAACCTGCGTTTACAATCCACAAAAGTGAACATACGAAGGACTTCCCTATCACAGAATAATAAACTTTTGCATGCACCAAATAGTCAAGATAGATTTTGTAAGTGTCTATGATAATAAAAAATATTCTATTTTTATTTGAGTTAGTGGTAGTAATTGCATAGTACATAAAATCTTAGGGTTAATGAAGTGAATAGTGTTAGTAACTATAGTATAAGTCATAGAGATAAATATAGGATAGTGACAAGGTGGTCAGTAGACATAATGCACAAGTTAGAGATAATTGATCCAGTACCCAACTTTTGAACCGAATCTCCAAATCAAAAATTGACCACACCAATAGACTTGTCAAAACAGAGGATTAAAGGAAAATTCTAGAGTGTCCATAACTAGTGTTGAGATATATATCTCCTTTTGATTGTTATTCCAAGCTGATCAGTTTGATATATAACACCCAAGAACTTTTTTGAACTCCTTACTAAAAATAGTAACTCCTATAACCACATTTCTATTTTTAGTAATTTAGTGAAAGCAGTTCAAGACTCTCCAAAATGGCTACTAGCACCCATGGACATAAAAAAGAGATAAACCAAACCACCTCATTATTGGAATACCTTAGAAGCTCCATTGATAACATTACCCAAGTAAATTAAGCCATAAGGGAAGAGCTTCAAGGCTTTAGAGATGATTACAATACCTTCAAAAACTGCTTGGAAGAACAACTTGTAGATGTTGAGTCCAAATTGTAAGGTGTTCCAAGAAGGTTTGAGTATCATACTAAATAATCTGACCAAGGTAAAGGAAGGGAAATGAATGAATCTCACCCTCACTATTACCATGATCCTACCTTTAAGATGCCTAAATTAGAATTTCCTAAGTTCAATGGGAAGGACATAGATGGGTGGTTGTGTCGTGTTGATCAATTTTTTAAACTCCAAATTATCCCTAGATATTATTGGGTTCATATGGCTTCCTTAAAGTTGGAATATGAAGCTTTACAGTGGTACCAATGGTTTCAAAACACTGCTCCAGATCCTTCTTGGGAAGAATTTGAGTCTCAATTACTCACTTGATTTGGCCCTAGTGTGTATGACAACTTACAGGAGCATTTTTAAAGTTGAAACAGACTTCTATTGTTTGAGAATACCAAATGCAATTTGAGAAATTGGCCAACAAAACTAGGGGATTGAATGAAATGTTATTTATGAGTTGTTTCATTAGTGGTTGAAGGATGATATCCAAGCTAATATAAATATGTTTAAACCATAAACCCTGATGCAGGCTATCAGTTTGGCCCATTTGGCTGAATCTAAATTTTTATCTCAAAGGTGAACATCTAAATTTCCATAAGCTAGACCGTCCTTTCCTCATAGATTCCAAAATCATAATGAACATAAAACTACTATACCCAAAATTCTAACTATCAAATAAATGGATGTGTGATGCGCCCAAGGGTTGTGCTACAATTATGATGAAAAGTATGTTCACAAGAATAGGTGCACCCAAAATAATTTGTTCCTCATAGATGTTGATGAGCCTGATACTAGTGACCAAAGTGATTATGACAAAAAACCAATAGAGGAACCACCCCAAACTAAGGAATAAATCCAATAAGAACCACGAGCCAAAAAAAAAATCATGCTCTTGCTGGAATTACTACTCCCAAAACCATGAAAGTTGTGGGTTTTTTCAAAGACCTACATCTTACCATCCTGATTGATTTTGGAAGTACACATGACTTTATTGATCCCCACATTGCTAAGCAGGATAATTGTTATGTACACACATGTAATTCCTTTGAGGTTATAATAGCCAATGGAGGGACCTTACCTTGCAAAGGTAACTATCATAATGCTAAAGTAAAATTGAAGAATATAATCTCAAACAAGATATGTTTTATCTTCAATTAGAGAGATGTGATATCGTGTTGGGAGCTCAATATTTAGGCACATTGGAAACCATTTCATGGAACTCTATCGAGATCTAGATACAATTTTCATAGAATGGATAGTCCTATACTCTCCATGGGTCAAAATTAAGGCCTTCGTACTATCAGTTCAAGTCGTATGGAGAAGTTATTGGAAAAAGCTTCTCAAAGAGTTGTAGCTCATATATTTGTGATCCAACCTCACACTTCTGAGGTGGATTTTATTTTTAAAATTTTACAACTTATTTTGGCCAAGCATAATTCTATTTTTATCGAACAATAAGAATTGTTGCCTCGTTGCTTCCATGACCATGCTATTCCATTGTTACCTTGCAATGCATAGCCTAACATCATATTGTACCGGTATCCTCATGCTCTTAAATAAAAAATCAAGAAGTTAGTACAGGAATTGTTAAAATCTTACATCATTGGTCGAGTAACAGTCCTTACTCTTCTCCAGTATTATTGGTACAAAATAAATATGGGTCCTAGCGGTTATGTATCAATTACCGTAAGCTCAAGAAGATCACCATCAAGGATAAGTTTCTAATTCTAGTGGTGGATGAATTACTGTACGAGCTACATGGGACTATGTACTTCTCCAAATTAGACCTTCACTTTGGGTACCATTAGATTAGGCTCAAGGATGAGGATATTCCCAAGATTGATTTTGGTACTCATGAAGGTCACTATGATTTTTTGGTATTGCCATTTGGCTTGACTAATACTCCTTCCATATTTCAAACCCTCATGAACAACATCTTTTTCCCATTCCTTCAAAAATTCATCTTAGTTTTCTTTGATGTTATTTTGGTTTATAGCTGCTCATGGGAAGAGCACCTCATCCATGTGGATTAGACTTTACAACTGTTGGTACAACATCAACTGTATGCTAAGCAATCCAAGTGTTCCTTTGGGTTGATAGAAGTGGAGTATTTGGGACACATTATCACAAAATATGACATCAAAGTTAACCTAAAAAATATCTAGGTGGTTTAGGAATGGTCAAAACCTTACACTCTCAAAGGTCTTTGGGTATTTTTAGGGCTTACAAGTTATTACCATAAATTTTTTTGTAACTATGGTAAAATTGTAGCTCCCCTCACATCCATGTTAAAGAATGACTCTTTTACTTGGATGGGACATACTGAATAGGACTTCCTAGAGTTGAAGAATGCTATGACCACCACACCATTCTTAGCCATGTCAAACTTTTCCAAGAATTTTTTCATTAGAAGCGACACTTTTGGTCATGGTATTGGTGCAGTGTTGATGCAAGAAGGGTGATCCCTAGCTTTCACTAGTAAAGCACTCTCTAGTCGTAATATGGGAAAATCTACTTATGCTAAGGAGATGCTAGCAATTATACATGCGGTAATCCATTGGTGATCGTATCTCATTGGACATTATTTCTCCATTAAAATTGACCATCAAAGTCTCAAATACTTTCTAGAGAAATGGGTTGCCACCCCTAAACAATAAAATTGGGTTTCTAAGCTCATGGGCTATGATTATGATATCACTTATAATAAGGGCAAGGAGAACATTGTGGCTAATTATCTCTCACCAATTTGAGGCTCACAATATGTTATGTGCTATTTCATCACCCATTCCATAGTGGATCGATTCCTTATGACAAGAGGTACTTCAAGATTTGGACTTGCAAACTTTGGTTTCCTCCCCACACATCGAGTCTACTTCATGCCCTGGATGCACTTGGGATGGCCATGATTTGCATTACCACCAACTCATTTTTTATTCCCACACATCTCTCCTTCGAGAACTTCTCATGAAGGAACTACATGCCACCCCATTTGTAGGCCATTCAAGATCTCTCAAAACATATGAACGGCTTAAGCACACTTTTTTCTAGAAGGGTATGAAAAATAACATTCATAATTTTGTGGTGGCTTGTGATGCCCATCAACGGATGAAAGGTGAAACAGTGTATTCTCCATAAACTCTCCAACCCTTGCCCATTCCTAACAAGGTTTGGACTGATATTTCCATGGATTTTATTGAAGGGTTACCTAATTTTGGAGATAAATCTGTTATTTTCATGGTAGTGGATCGTCTTTCAAAGTATGCTCATTTTTGTTCCCTCTCCCATCCTTACACAACATCCACTATTACCCTAATTTTTCTTGATTCTATCTTCTGCCTTCATGGTATGCCCACCTCCATCATGTCCAACCATAACCCAACATTTACTAGTCATTTTTGGCAAGAATTGTTTAAGTTGTAGGCAACTTAGCTCAAAATTAGTTTATCTTATCATCCGCAAATGGATGGTAGACATAGAATGTCAACAAATGTTTAGATATCTACCTTCTTTGCTTTATATATAATCATCCTACTCAATGGGTGAAGTTTCTTCCTTTGGTCAAGAGGTGGTAAAACACTTCCTATCACACAACAACCAAGATTACTCCTTTCAATGTATTTTATGAGCACCCTCCACTCATATCTTCCTCTTATATTTTGGGTAGCTCTAGGGTCCATGCAGTTGAAACTACTCTCATTCAACATGTCGATTTTTTTTACCAATTGAAGATGAATTTGGATGTAGCCCAAAACTAGATGCACCAACAAGATGACCAACACCATTTTGAGTGTAGCTTTGATGTGGGTGATATGGTTTTCCTTAACTCGCAACCATACAAATAGTTGTCCCTATAGCTTCATAGGTACTAGAAACTTGTTGTAAATTATTATGGTCCCTACCAGGTTTTATAGCAGATTGGTGCTACAACCTACAAACTGGTGGGATTTCCTCAACATCCACAACTTTGACCTAGGAGCTTTTCGACTGATGGTTCTCTTCTTGCTCTTGAATCATCAAAAATATTTGTGCAACCATGGTCGGAGCCTCTGTTGTCGGTGAAGGATTAATAACTATTGTCGAAACAATAGGAACTATAGGAACTGTAGAAAATAAAATCTTAGTAGTAGAAGTAGTAATGGCACCAGTCCTTGGTCTTTTCACCACTTTGGGAAACGGTGGCGCCTTTGGCATATTTTGCTTCTCCGACGTAGGTGCCTCCTCAACTTTTTGTCTTGTCCACTGCGATCTTCGTCTAAACACATATTGTTGTTCTTCTTCCTCTGGAGTCTCCTCCTCAACTAACAGATGTTTTCCCTCTGTCTTGCCTTCACCACTATCGGAGTGTTGAAAAATTTGAGGTAGAATATTGGTGAAAGCGACGGGCTGATATGAATCAACATACTCATCATAAATCTCTGAAAACGACTCATCCAACTTCAGCCCGTAAGGAGTTGTCGGCTTCCCTCGGTGAACCCGCATTATCCACCAATTCATAATTTTCTCCTCAGTCCATTCAGGTTCACTTTCTTTAACTTGGCTAAACAAACCTGATGGAGGGATTTGAGATTTATACCTGGTCGGATTATACTCTGCCTCTTGCTCATAGCAGTCGTGCCAAGGTGGAAGTGTCGTCATCTTTTCAATGTGCCAATTCATATCGGGCCCATCAAAATTATTTTGATTCCTCTCAATATCAGGCCGAGGCCAACAATGAAATGATTTGGATTTTATAATTGCTAAAAACTTGCCCAACGGGTCATACCTCCAATGCTGTGGTAGCTCTATGAGTCCCAAATCTTGCAACGTTACTGTAAGGAGTCGATTCTGTCCCACTTGGCTTACTTCTATGCTGCCAAATTTAAATGGCATATTACATGTCATTTTATTTCCGCACCCAGCTCCATACACATCATTCACATAGTCTGATTGGCGCACTACTTCCATAGCAAAAACATGCTCGATGGCAAAATAGGGCAACAAGAATGGCTTACCCGTAAAACCAAAAATCCTCACAACTACGCCCTGAGTGAGTAGAAAAATATCTCCTTTCTCTTGGGCAACCACTACTTCTCTTAATTCTCATGGCACCCTCTCGCATGTACCACAAAGTAACTCTATTGCAGGCCCCAAAAACCAACTGTTAAAACTGTAGAATGACTCCCTTCTTGACAAGACGGAAGTCCACATATAAACTAGCAGAGGTTCATTTTTCTCATCTGTCTGCATTACTGCAATGAAAGGAAAGCACCATTGGAGTTGGAAAAAGAAATACCATACCAGAAAAGAAGTGTGCCTGAATGATTTTTCCTCCCTAATTTGCAACTTCTCCAGCTGAAAATTCAACCTCCAGGAAATAAAATCGGCCCAATCAAAGAAAATCGGATTGGTGCCTTGTCTCATAGCTGAAGGAGAATAGAATTCCACCTAGAAAATACATTGTGCTAAGGCCACTTGCCACTTATGAATGGTATCATCTGAAGGTAAACCTATGACCCACGCCAACATTGAATAAATATCCAAGCTTTTAAAATCTATGAGCGGCTTTGGCAAGCTAGGAAGCTGCCCCATC
Organism: Wollemia nobilis; assembly: GCA_028583015.1. Taxonomy (NCBI): domain Eukaryota; kingdom Viridiplantae; phylum Streptophyta; class Pinopsida; order Araucariales; family Araucariaceae; genus Wollemia; species Wollemia nobilis. The sequence goes on from JAQPPZ010002662.1 coordinate 1,252,339, forward strand.
GATGGCTCCTTAATCAGTTGGGTCTCCATAAACTGATGCATTGTTACCGTGGAGACATATATGTCCTCCTGTTCATCGGTATGCAGTTTTTTATGAACCCCATAGGAAGGAGGCTTTAAACCACAAGTGAATGCCTCCCGAACCTCATCTGGGGTGATGGTGAAGAGTATTTCCCTCTTTGCATTTCTCACAGCTCTAGTAAATGGGTCATAAAATTGAGCGATAAGCAACACTAACTCAGGACAAGGATGAACTGGTGGGCACAGGTACCAAAACAACTATGAATGATAGGGCACTATCAGCCAACTTTCTGATGTCAACCCCTGGTTCACTATGAACTCAACATCGTGCCACAATTTCTCCACACCTTTGTGGGTAATAGTATAGTCATCGATTTCTGCCATTGTGTCATCATATGGATCTAAGTCAACATAGTCATTCCTTCGGGCCTTCTTAGCTCTAGACCCTCCTTCTCTTTTCTTTGAATTTTTGGGCTCTACAGCCTTTGTAATTTCTTTAGTCTCTTTACTTCACTTTCCCATTGTTTCTTTTCCCTGACAAATATTCTGAATGCTCTCTGGGAACTTTTGCAATGATAGTTTGAAATACACGGTGGTAATAAAAATTTGAAAAATGAACTGTAGGCTTTTACCTTGTCCTTTATATAGAGCGCTCTCCCAACCACCGTAATAAATGTCGAGTTACCCTGGGCGCTTTTGGGAGAACGTGAGCATTGATTCGCTCGCCTAGCACCACTCTCGATGCTTTAATGGTATCACCTTTGATTCACTGCCAAATCATCCTAGGAAAGAGTGCCCTCCTTTGTTGCATAAATTCGTTGTAAATCGTGCCCTGGTTGTCGAAGCTTGCTTGGAAAAATAAATCAACCACCTGAAAACCAATGGTATGTATTCTTTGCTCCTCGAGAACACAAATCTTTCGTAGGGCGCACATTTGAATTAATTGCTTTTAAAACATTCTTCTACCTGCATTCCTGCTCTCCAATATTTGCCACGTGTTCAAGGGCGCAATCCTTCCGCAACATGCTTCCGAAATCATGTGCTTCCCCTTTTCCTTCAGCGAAGTCATTTTGTGGGCGCCCAATAATCCCTTTTTTTACTACGCCTTCAAAAATAAGAGCAAACTATTTCCTTTTTCCTCATTCCAGGGCGCCTTCGATTTGCTTGGTAATTCTATGGCGAATAGCCTTCTTTAATGCCTTCCTCACTTCCTTTTTCACCCAGATTTAGCAAAACTGATTTTTTAGAAAAGCACCGCCGCTTTTAGAGCTCTTATTCCTTTTTCAGATTTTTCTCTCTTTTTATTTCTTTTTAAAGAGGCGCCTTGCATTAATATGAAAAACATGTTTACTTTAAAAAACAAAGCGTATGAGCTCCCCTTTTTTTAGATATTAAATCCTTATCGCTCCAAATAAAAATGATTCCCCGTAGTTTCTTTCAACATGGCAACGCGCACGCTTTAATCAATGCGTTCACCCAAACTAGGGGTGAAAGGTCGTTTCGCCCTTTTTTGGGGTGAACATGATTTTGACCTTCAATGTCACGTTGACCAAGCGCTTGCATATATTTTATGTGCTTGTTTGCACCCGAAAGGGCGCCTAAGGCTATGCATGCCACCAACACGTTCGCCCCAACCTTGGGCGAACGAACATGTCGCCCCATATTTGGGGTGAACATGATTTCAACCTTTTCTTCGGTGCTTGTGTTTTTGAAATAGCTTTTAATCTCCTTGCGACTTTTGAATTCGACGACGCTTTTACCAACACGTTCACCCAAACTAGGGCGAACGTGACTTTGTTGTTTCAATAGCAAGTCGATCGGGTGTTTTTACTCACTTGCTTTACATATCCATTTTCAAAGGGTGCCCAAAGCTTTGCGCTCCTCCCTTGGGCGAAAATGCCCCATAGATATTTCAATCACGAACACACTTCTTAGAAGGGGCAAAAACACCTTTTTTTTATTTTTAAATATATATCATCACCATATAAAGCAAATAAAATACTAACAAGATGATATGTACATATTTACAAGATGGTACCTCTTAAAATCCAATCATTGAATATAGGCCTTCAAATGAAGACCATTCACCGGGATAGGAAGATCACAACCCTCCATGTCATGAAGATGATAGGCATTTGCCGAATTTACTATGAAAATCTGAAAAGGGCCTTCCCAGATAGCATCAAACTTATGGTGTTTCCCCGGCTTAGCCTTCTTCTCATTCCATTTAAGAACTAAGTCTCCCACCTAAAAACTATGCTCTGTTGTCTTTTTCCTGAACCACTTTTGCATCATTTTAGTGTGCTCGATGAATGTTTGATACACCTTTTCCCTATCTTCTTCCAACTGCAATAATTGTGCCAATCTTGCACTCATAGGATCGTACTCCTCATCTTCATCTTGAAATAACTGCAATGTTTGAAGGACTGGAAGCTCAATGTGGGTAGGCAGGACAACTTCTTTTCCATACACCAGAGAATAAGGGGAGGCTTTAATGGACTTTTTCATGGAGATGCAGTCCACCCAAAGAGCTTGGTTCAATAACAAGTGCCAACTTCTTTTATTATTTCCTAGTGTCCTTTTTAAAATTCGCAGCAAATTTTTATTGGTAGATTCGGCCAAACCATTCCCTTGCGGGTAATAATTGGATGATATTTTAAGATAAATTCCATATTTTCTAGCGAATTCTGTAATCTTGGCCCCAATGAATGGAGTTCCATTATCAGTTACAATTGAATCTGGGATGCCAAAACGAGTAATGATTCCTTCCAAAAAAGAGATGATGGTCGCTTGATCAACCTTCTTGGTAGGAATAGCCTCCGCCCATCTGGTGAAATAATCGATCATCATTAAGATGTATTTGTGTTCTATGGAAGAATGTGGATCAATGACTCCAATGAAGTCAAGACCCCACTGCTGAAAAGGTGCTTCCACTTGAATTGGGCGTAGAGGCAATGCTCCTTTCCTGATTCTGCCAATGTATCACTGACAACTATCGTAGTGTTGACTTACTTTATGAGCATCGACGAATAGAGTAGGCCAAAAGTAACCAGCTCGGATAATTTTCAAGGCCATAGGCCTTCCTGCATAATGGCCACCAGATAGACCAAAATGAAACTCTTCTAATATTTTCTCCTTTTTAGACTCCTTCACACATCTAAGGAGAACTCCATCAATATTCTTGTGAAATAGCCCATTAGGCAACAGAACATATTTGAGGGCTTGTAACCTAAACCTTCGATGCTGTGAAGCATCAAGGTGTGGTGGACACTTCCTAGAAGTAAAGAAATCAATAAGCTCCTCTGTCCAGTCATGATTTCTTGGAGTATGGTTTGCGCAAATACTTTCACCAACTTCTTCTTCTTGCATTACAATCAATGATTCTGATGCTGCACTTCTAGCCAATTCTTGACAAAGAGCTCATCCACGAACTAACTTTGTCGATCGGATCTCCACGTCATATTCTTGAATTTTTGAGACCCAGCCTACTCTTTTGTCGCCTAGTTCTCCTTGGAGTATGAAGTTTCGAACATCGGGATGTATAACATAAATGATAGTTTTACTCTGGGAAACAAAGTGTCGAAACTTCTTCAATGATTTCATCACCACGTACACCTATTTCTCAATAAAATTGTACTTCTCTTGGTGAGGTGCAATGACTTGGCTCAAGAAGGCAATTGGCTTCTCATCTCCATCTTCTTGCTTCTATGTCAAAACTACAACATAGCTCTCTTGCTCACCTACTACATAGAGAATGAAGTCCTTTGAATAATCAGGATTAATCAACACTAGAGCTTGGGTGATTCTTTCCTTGATCTCCCAAAAAGCTCATCTTCTAGCTTCTATCCATTTAAACTTGGTATTCTTCTTTAAGAGCTCAGTCATGGGTTTCACAACCTGAGCAAAGTCGATAATGAACTTGCGAATGAAATTTATTTGGTCGAAGAAATATTGTAGGTCTTTTTTGTTAGCAGGCAATGGTAGCTTCAAGAGTGCTTCAGCTCTTGTAGGATCAATTGCCAATCCTTCTTGTGAAATCACATGACCCAATAATTTTCCTTCTTTAACAGCAAATATTGACTTCTTCGAATTAATAGAAATCCCGAACTCACGATACTTCTCGAACACCTACCTCAAATGAGAAACATGGTCTTCTCTACGATGTGAAAACATAGTCATGTCATCAAGATAGATTACAATAATCCTATTCAATAACTCATCGAAAGTGATGTCCATAGCCCTCTGAAAAGTAGTGCCAACATTTGAGAGTCCAAATGGCATCCTTTGGTAGGCGAATGTGCCCCACTTTGTAGTGAATGTCATTTTATGTTGGTCTTCATCCTTCACCCATATCTGATTATAACCAGAGAAGCCATCTAATAATGAAAATATTTGTGCTCCAGCGACCACATGAAGGATCTGATCAATCTGCGATAGAGGATAATGATCTTTTAATGACGCCTGGTTCAAATTCCTAAAAATCGACACACAATCGAATGTCTCCATTCTTATTTCGTACTGGCACTAGATTCGCCACCCATGTTGAGTGCTTAATTGGGTAAATTATCTTTGCCTCTAGCATCTTCAACAATTCCACCTTCATGAGTACTTCTATCTTAGGATTGACGGGCCACTATTTTTGTCGAAAAGGTTTTACCTCCTCCTGTAGCTCAATGGTATGTTGGATCACGTTCTTGTCATATCCCTTCAAATCTTGATAGCTCCATGCAATGATGTCGGGGTACTCATAGCACAAGTTCTTAATGTCTTCCAACTCTTTCGACATGCAATCAATTCCAATTTTGATGATCTTCTCAGGTTCTAGCTGTAATTCCTTATACTCCTTGGCATCCACCTTGATCCTGTGCTTTTTAGCCCTGTCATTTTGATCAAACAAACTTTCCAGCGAAATCAGTCCCCTAGGAATGTGATTGTTCTTCAATTGTATCATCCCCTCCATCTCTTCTTCAACGAGCTTTCTATCATCTACACTTGCAACTTCCTTGATCAAAAAATTGACTATTTTCTCGTCATTATCGAATACTTGCCAATAGATGTTCTTGTTAGGGACTGAGGGTCTATAGATCACCCTGATAGTCTTGGGATTTCTGACTATTTTCTCCGTGGGAGAATAATTTATGCCAAGAGAGGCTAAAATATCCGTGTGTTTGTTTTGCTCGTGGGAAATCACCTGAATGTTCAAGGCTGTGAAGGACTCAAACAAATCCCACACTTTGTTGCGATAGGCTTTCAGGTAATGTTTCTTAGACACACATTTATTTGTGGTTTGATTGACAATAAGTTCAGAGTCACCAAAAATTTGTAACTGTTTAATGCCCAACTTTTTAGCCTTCTTCAATCCGAGGCACAATGCTTCATATTCGGATGCATTATTTGTGCAACTCCAAGTCAGTCTATAAGAATAAGTCTTTTGTAACCCTATGGGAGAGATCAAAATAATACCAGCTCCTACACCATTCTTACACCTGGCACCATCAAAATATAGCTTCCATAACTGATCTATGATAGGATCCGGGGAATCAGGGACTTTTTCTTCAATTTGCTCAGGCTTGGTTATCGTATAACAACCAATATCTGTTCCAATCATTGCATTAAAATCCATGAGTGAGAATTCATCTTCAAGGTGAAGTTCACCAAGCGCTTCTTCCATCAAGTCAACCTCTCCTAATTCTTCAGTCATCATGTTAACTGTGCCTGGAGATTTTTCTTCCTCCTCCAACTTCTCAATATGAAAAGTTGATGGCTTTTCATTATATATGTGAATTCTCTTTCCTTTAAATGGAATCTCCAAATGCGAGTAGTCCAAGGAAAGGTATCCTCCTAGTTTCATTGTGAACTCCCTTGAGAGGCACATGCTAAAGTATGGCTCCAGGTCAACCACTACTACTTCCTGGATGACAGTAATTTGTGGCATGCTATGTAGAATGATGGGAATATCTTTGATTACTCCCACAATTTTGATCGGAGTCCCATCCAACTGCAACACTCTTGGGCTACTTCTTGTGTATTCCATCCCCATCACTTCACATACTACCTTTGGCATGACAAGTAGTCGCAAAACCGAAATCAATCATACAATTGTGTACAATCCACCCCTCCATTCTGAGTGACAAATAGAACGAGGGTGGCCTATTCTTTCCAGTGGTTGAAGTCGGTAGTGCTTGCGCCAACACTATTTGAGAAGGACTTTTATTTTGATCTTTAGCAGTCTTAAGAGATTCTTGCAGTAGGTCAACTTGTCCAAGCAACTATAGTGCATCATATAGGCTCACTTTTTCAGGTATCTTCTTCATTTCTTCCACAATATTATAATTTGAGATGGTCGGAGCTTTTTCTTCTGTAACTCGCTCATACTTATCCCGATACTGCTGAGTAGCTTCTACCCTTTGTCGCTTGGTCAACGATGGGTATTTGAGGTGCTTCCTTGGCCTGTTCTTTCGTTTCATTTTGCGTTTGGGCAGCTGCTATAGGTTGTGAAGTCGATGCCTTTGTTTGTGTCTTTTCTTGAGCTTGCTTAGGTAGTAAATATTTCAACATGATAGAATCATGCTGCTTAGCCATTGCACCAGGCACTTTTGCTGGAGGTTACCCTTTTTCATTTTGCACCTTTGGTTCTGCAGGCACCTTCAAGGGTTCAAGCTCAAGTTGGATCTACGATTATTGGCTTTTTTTTGGACCTTGTAAGAACCAAAACTTGCTCCAAGGATGGCATCATAAAATTATGATCAGCCTCCCTGATCATGTTGACTTGTCCACCAGCTAAACTTTCTGCAAGCGTCTGCACATAGTTCATATGCACCATGCAGGTTTCTTCTCCATGAGGATCATTGCATGTTGAACACCAATACACCTTTTTTATTGTGCTAGGTTCTTCATTTGCTAGCATCGTTGTGTTCCTCTTAGGGCCTTTACTAGCAAATGCTTGCTCTCGAGTAATCGATGGAGTTTGAAATCTCCGTGACCAAAATTCAGCCTCGACTTGCTTCTTCCTTACTATCGTAAGCTCATTTGATATCGTCCTTAAGGCTGAGTTATTAGATTTCACCTCTTGCAACAATGTCGTGAAAGGATCAGGATTGGAAGGTGTAGGGGGCACTGGAAAAGGTAGAGGTGTTGGTGGCATGGGCAATGGCAATGGGACCGGTGGCACCGAAAATGCTGGAAAAGGAACGAATGATGGCAATTGTGGTACTAACTGAGCGGATAACTATAGAAAGCTTGGAGCCAGGTGTTGTGGGACAGGGATCGAAGTGATTTGAGGTGGGCCTGAGCTCCATGAGGGAACTGGGTACATGGAAGGCATGGGTTGTGAAAATGCACTTGAATACAAATGCTGTGGTAGGTCAGGAATAATAGGCATCATCATTTTTGGAGGAAGCTTGCCTATGGCAATCAAGTTGGATTTAGCTTTTTGGGCTTGCGTATACATATCAGGGAAGGTGTTCACATTGGTTTGTCGAACAGCCATGCCAATGTCAGTGTTGAATGCCCTAAGGTAATAGAATGCAACTTGTTCGTGCATGGGCTGCAAGCCATCAAGAACTCTTTGCCAGCTTTGAGCAAACCTGATGTTGAAATCAACTATTTCCTCTTGCGGATGTCTTTGGATCATTGTAAACTGATGCAACAAGGAGTATGGGTCAGCTTGTTCATGGAAATTTTTTATCAACAACTCCACCAACTGATCCCATGAGGTAATAGTACCAGGTTGCAACGATCGGTACCAATACAACAACTTTCCTCTCAACGACAATACCAGCAACTTTACCATTACGTCTTCATCCATTATTCCATGGATCGTAGCCAAAGAAGCTACATCCTGAATATGTTCATAGGTCATTTTACCAGTACCATCATAGGTCGGCAAAGCCTTCAAAGTTGCTTGAGGCATTGGATTTTGTGCTTGTAAATTCAAGGCCCCTGAGCTATTCCATGCTGGGAACTGCCTTGGTGGTTGTAGGTGGTGGGTTCTGGGCCATGTGGACTGGTGTGTGGGGTGGAGCTTGAGGAATGCTAGTGGCAGTACTAACTGGACTTGTAGGAGCAGAAAATACACCGACTAGTCATGAGGATGTGGTGGATGATATATGGGATGTATGAGGTAATGAAGATGTACGATGTAAAGTGGCTAATTGAGGATGCTCTCCTAACCTTTGGATATCAAGCTCGTAGAACTCAATGGGATTTTTAGGATTTTTGGCCTTCGATATTGTATTCATGAGACACAACTTTCGTTGCTCTCACGTTTGGAGATTTTTGGGTATAATCGAGTCGCCAGATGTTCTAACTATACAACACGAAGGCGAACATCAAACCTTAATACTGTTGGAAGTGGAACTTTTGGGGTCCCACCGGGTGTGCCAAAAATTGTTGGTCAAATATCTGCCTAATCAACAAAACTACGTTTGTGCACCCTAGATATGGCCAACATTGAATGACCGAAGGAAAGGAATGTCCTTCGTGTCAATCTCCAGAGAGGGCTGGCTCCCAAACTAAATCCTACACTGGTTGAAGACTAGAGTTGCAGGAAAGAAATTAGAAATTGCGAAAAGAAATGGGAAATATGGCCACAGGTCGAAGGTGTAGGATTCGAGGTAGACTAACAACAGGAAATTCACCCAAGCATGAAATAGCATATAACAAAAGAGAAGCAGCAGAATTTACTTATAAACTTGCAATAACAACCTTCAAAGTAACACTCCAACACTCACTCCCTCATTAGCAATATTTAAATTCAGATGCAAAATTCAAATCTAACAACAAATAAGGAACATGAATGTAAAATAGAAGTGCATAAATATAGAAGGAAATTGCACACAATATCACTTGCAAATTTAGAAGCCTTGTGTCTTCTATTGATGTAGAGAACTTGAGAAGTTTTCTTGCAAAGTGTCTAACCTCCTTTTACAATGAGAATTCAGTAGTATTTATAGAGGATTTCGCCTCTTTCATTAAATGCACATGGAGACAAAATGATCGTAGATCAGGAACCATAGTGAGGCAATTCCTCCTCGAAAATATTAAAAATTCATCCTCTTGGAACAACGATCCATATTTCAAGGAAACATTTCCAGGAAATCAACATCTCTAGGCGTCGATGCACAAAAAATTAAGAGATATTTGATGTCTTGAAAATGCGCTCCCGCTTTGGAAATCATGAAAATCCTCCTATATTTTTAACACGGCTTTCTTCTTTGCTTGGGATTCACAATTTGAATTACTCCTTGCCTCCATTATTTAATGTTATCCATGATCTGCTCTAGGCGCCTTTAAAAATCTGGATTCTAGTGGCGAATACGCCTTTCATTAGCTACCTTTCTTCTTCGACCAAGGCGACAACAATTCCCTTTACTTTTGGCAAAAATTCTCAAGAGACGCACCACTTGCTTTTACAATCACGTTCACCCCCAAAAGGGGTGCCAAAGATAGTCACCCTCCCTTTGGGGTGAACGCGACGTTGAATATTCAACGCGCCTCAACCATCTCGATGCATTCACCCAACCTTCATTCGCTAGTGCATTCATGCGATCCTACTTTTGGGAGGACGTTCACCCATGGGAGGGGCGAACGGGATGTTCGCCCCTCAACCCGGGTGAACGCGATGTTGACTATTCGGTCACGCATGCATCATTGACTTCCCTTCTTCCATCGTGCTTTATATTACGTTCACCCCAAAGTGGGGCAAATGGAGCTTTCGCCCCATATTTGGGGTGAACACGATCCTTAGCCAAAACGATTTCCTTTATAATGGCAGGCGCATATTTTTTAGACTTTTGTAAAGACGTTCGCCCCAAAGTGGGGCGAATGGAGCTTTCACCCCATCTTTGGGGTGAACGCGATTTCTCACATCTCATCATCGGGCATTTTCATTCTTCTTAAATGCTCTTTAATGTTTTCTTTTTTTCTTTGACAGTGTGCGGGCCTTTTCCCAGAGTGCTTCAATTTGCAGTGAGCTTTTGAATGATGCAAATTTGCATTTATAGTGCAGTTCTCAACTTTTCTCCTCAAACATTCATTACCTCCAAGCTAAAAGAGAATACATATAAATAAAAATAGAAATATTAACTGCAACATATAAATTCGGCCCAACATATTATATTAGAATAATGTATGTCGTCGTATTACAATCAAAATGCTCCATTAAAATAAAACCAAAATCCCAATGTGGCAAAGTGCAAAACTACCAACAGAGAGATGAGAGCTAGATTACTAGGATGGGGGTCAATGTTGTGCTAAAATGTTAGCAACACCTTTGCAAGAGAATGTCATGATCACTAATATTCTAAAGCAAATTTGGAAGCGTGTGGCTACGAAAAATTTCTTGATGAAATACCCTCCCCGAGGACTAAATTCAAAATAAATTCTTGGCCTCTTAGAGAGAAGAAATGGAAGACATGGTCAATTTTTTGTAAGAATCAACAATTAAGGGTCCAGAGCTATAGATCAATAGGTATGATCATGTCTGATAATGATGGTCAGGATGGAGTGTGAGAGGAAGGTATGCCTCTGATATTCCACTGCATTGCCTAGCATTTACACTACTAGCACAAATGAGGTGGCAATATTTGATGATAATTGGAGGTCAAATTTAGGTGGAAAAAGGTCAAATAGTTAAATATGGCATTTGCACTGCTAGCAAATGCATTACCTAGGTGGAAAATGTGTTGTTGTCATTGCCAGGCACTATTTTTCATAGTTAGAGGTATTTCTTATTATAGGAGTATAGGCTTATATATACTCATTAGAAAACTCTTTTCAATTTTGTTCTAGTAGAAAAAATATTTATAGATTTGTGAAGATTTATAATGGAAATTAATATCCCAAAGACGTCATTGCTTTTTGGAGCAATAAATGCTCTAAGTTTGGGCATGAGAAAAATAGATAAGTTTGGTTGACTAAAAGGCTAGTGGATGATAGTTATGATAGATTAAAGTATGTAAAATTGTGTCTTTTGATGAAAGCATTGCTTAATGAATGCATAAAAAACTAACATCAATTCCTTAATTTTATGTTAGTGTTTAAGGTTGATGAGGGATGCAAATATAATTCACTTAAGTGTATGTTAAGGATCATATTCTAAGTAGCATAAAATATTGCCCTACCCTAGTGTGCCCCCTCAACTTTTGGAGGAAAAAAGAAGTTGAATTAAGGAAACTCAAATTGGTTATGGTCCACACAAAGGCATTGATGAAAAGTTGATTAAGATGATATGAAAGATTAAGAGGTGATTTGATCAAATATTGAAAAATGGTTTGGTTTGATTAGATGAGAGAATTTTTATTGATATGATGATTTATTAGGGATTAAAGTTTGGATGACTAATGTTCAACTAAAAATAGCATGAACAAAAATTGTTTAAGATAAAAGGAGTAGCCAACGAGAGATGAAATACGGAAGATGAAAAGATATGATGGTAAATGACAAGAAAATTTATAAAGGAAAAGGAGTAAATATGCAATAATGATATACACAAAATCTACCAAAAAATATTTTTAAAGAAAAATATATACAAATAGATTCACCCTTAAGCAGTGGCTTGTGTGCTTGATTGTTGGATAAATACTTAAGTAGCAATAGATTTCCTAGAAACCTCACGTTTGAATTACTTTATATTTTTATGATTTTAGATTTCCTAGGAACCTCATGCCTAAAGGAATTTATGCTTTTATGAGATCAATGTTTTGATTCAACCTTAAGTAGTGGCATTTGTGCCTGATCTTTAGACAAATGCTTAAAAACAATTTACGATAGCTTGCATGGACACCTTATGTCTGAAGGACTTTTGCTTTTAGATTGCCTAGACACCTTGTGCCTAAAGGACTTTAGCTACAAGAGATCAATGTTTTTATTCACCCTTAAGTATGGACCTTTTAACCTAATTGTTGAAAAAATGCTTAAGCAGTGATAGTTTTGAGATATGCACAAAGGGACTTTACTTTTGGATTATCCATTGGAAAATCTTGTTAGCTTGGTTATGATATAATATATAGAGAGCAATAGTCATGTCAATTGATTCATCCTTAGACATAACCTTATGCTTAAAGGACTTATAACTTTTGATTGCCCAAGGGGACTTTGTGCATTGAATCATCCTAGATACATCATGTCTAAAGGGCTTGTAAATTTTAATCACCCAAGGGAAATTTCAACATTGATTCATCTTTAGACATATTATTCCTAAAGGACTTGTAAATTTTGATTGCCCAAGGGGACTTTATGCAGAGATTCATCCCTAGACACCTTGTGTCTAAAGAACTTGTAATTTGATCACTCAAGAGGACTTTATAAAATGATTCATCCCTAGAAACCTCATGCCTAAAGAACTTGTAAATTTTGATTTCCCAAGGGGACTTTATGTAGATTTTCATCCCTAGACACCTTGTGCCTAAAGGACTTATAATATGATCAATCCATTTAAGGACACACAATTCAATTCATCCTTCTTGCTTGAAGGACTTTTCATTTGAGATTGGTCCAATTAAGGACACATTTGATTGGTCTAATTAAAGACACACTTGATTTGATGCGTCTATTTAAAGACACATTTTATTGGATCAATATATTTAAAGATAAAATTGATTTGATTAATCTATTTAAAGATACACTTTGTTGGTTTATTTAAATATATATTTGGTTGGTCTATTTAAAGACACATTTTATTAGATTGGTCTAGTTAAATACGCTTGATTTTATCAACTTATTTAAATACACATTTGATTTGATTGGTCTATTTAAAGACATACTCGATTTTGTTTATCCATTTTTTATTTGAGGTATCCATTGAAGGACTTATGATAGGATTCATCCATTTAAGGACTAATGATTTGATTGATCATATTAAGGACTGATGATTTGATTCATCCATTTAAGGACTAATGATTTGATTGATCATATTAAGGACTGATGATTTGATTCATCCATTTAAGGACTAATGATGAGGTTTGTCCATTCAAATACTAATGATTTGATTCATCTATTTAAGGACTAATAATGAAATTCATCCATGTAAGGACTATTTGCATGATTCATCCGTTTAAGAACTAATGTTTTAATGTATTCATTAAAATAATAGCGACAAGATTTTTCCATTTAGGACTAATGATAATATTTGATTTGATTACCTTTAAGTGCTTAAAGGACACTTTTTTATTTTGATTCATTTGTTAGCCATAGGACATCATAATTAAATAGCCTTTTAGTTCTAAGACATTTTTGATTGATTTTTTCCATTAGTATTAGGATGTTTTTAAGTGATTTTGATCTAATTTATCTCATAAAGGAGTGCCATAGAAGACTTATGCTTGATTGGTGTGACAACAAATGATTATCGAATTGGGAAAACATTTCACTATTGACCAATTATCCCCACACAAGATGTGAGGTAGGAAATAAATAGAGGATAAGATTGTGTTATCAATACCTACAAAACCTACAAAATCTAGAGGTATTTTAGAAAAATTTTATTGTGTAAAACTTTGAGGATATTGATGTGCAATGTACTATGGTGGTGAAAAAGAAGGGTTTGGATTTCAAAAAGGTAGAAAATTTGGATAGACCAACTATTGATTGGGAGGGACTTATAAATTTTAGAAAGGAGGAGGGTATTGCTAGCCATGTTAAGGGACTTATTATTTTTGAGATGGTAAGAATGTTGTAGATTTTGTGGTGGGTTATTGTCTAGAGGTAGCATTTAGCTCATGAGGTTTCCTTGTGCTCGTTCCATCCCCATTTGAGTAGCCAACATTTGCATGTTTTTTATAATACCCTGGCTTTAGGAAAAAATATAAATTTATCGTAAAGTATTTACATTGGGTGGCACAAATTGTCCTAATAGAAAGGTTGCTATATTAGACATACTATTTTATTGACTAGACCCAAGTAGACTTTGAGATGAAGCCATACATGTGGGAGGATTGGTGTGGCTATTGGGCACTAGAGGTTGAATCACATTGTTTTGGTTATTGAAGTACACTAGGAATAGGCTATTTGGAGTATTATTTACTTTAATTAATGACACCCCAAATAAAGTATTCATGTGATTCACAATGGGTCTTGTATTGGTCTAGGCTTGATTGGAAGCAAGAAAGGTGTAATTGTAAAGAAGCTATAAAAGACAAACTCTTGGGACACAAGATTTTGACTTGTTTGATCATCAATTAGATATTTTCCTTTCAACAAATTCGAATTTGGTATAGGATTCTCTTTGATCTCGTCATCTTAGTGAATCCATGTAATAGTTTGGTCTTTTATTTTATCTTTTGCATTTCTTGATTGGTTAGTTATTAATTCCATCGATTGAAAATCTTTGCTTGACCATTTCATTTTTTAGTGTATATTTTTAAACTTGAGTTCCCTCATGTACGTATCTCCATAGATAGAGTTTCAGGGTTAGTTTTAAAAATTTTGATAGATAGAGTAAATCACTTCCATAAATACAACCTAGAAAAATAAAAATAAAAAGAGGCCAAGCAAATCACCCCGAGTGAATCACTTCAACTATGGGGAAATAACTCCCTTGGAGGATTTTGGAAGATTCTTGACCTTCTAAACGATGAAGCAAATTGCTCCTTAGAATTGAGGTAAATTACTCTTTGGATTATACTTGAAGAAAATTTACTCTTTTAGAGCAAATCACTAGCTAAGCAGAGCGAAACACTCTCTAAATTAGACTTTGAATTTTTTATTTTTTAGGTGATTGACCTCAAACAAAGTGAATCACTGTAATTTTGAAATAAATCACTTCTTGAATGGGGATTTGGTCCAATTGATTTTGGCCTATGGCAAATACATATTTGGAGCCAAAAATAAAATATATTTGCCTTGCAAAATTTTATATTTATGAGGTTTGTAATAGATTATCCCCTCATAAAGTACCTATAAAATTATATGCAAAGAAATATGTGATATTAAAGTTATGGGACTTGCTCAATATCATCATGGAGATCATTTCTTGGTCCCATCGTGAATGCTAGAAATGATGTTGAATTATGTAAATGTCCAAATTCTTACACGCCCACAATTTCATTTCAATAATATTGGAAGGAAGGGACAATGCCTCTTTCAAACTCCAAATTTAGGACTATCCTTGTTAAAATCTAATTGTATAAAATTAAATTAAAGCATAAAATGTAACTACAAAAATAAAATATACAAAAAGTAATTTTAGAACTTTAGGGTGCAACAAATTAAAATTAAAATGACCATAACCATAGCAAAGAGAGTGTGTCCAATTAACTCATAAAAAAATAGAAAAATAATAATACAATCTCATATGTATGAAAATAAATTAACAAAGAATGATAACAAGACAAAAGGACAATGCCACAATTATCGCGCATTCCAAAATCCAACAAGGTAGTGCCTCTAATGAAAAGTAAAAGTATCTTTAGGAAGGAGAAAGTACAATGTGGATCTCACAAAGTGTAGATCTGACTTCCTCAAGACCAAAATATGTTTACAATGGATCCCATGGATCCTATTTATATGAAGAATTCACCCTTGAGTTACCTTACTAGAAGTAAATATTTGGGGGTATCATTGCAAAATGATACACCTCCAAATGTTACATACAAAATCTCTTAAAAGGATTCTAACATACTTAATGGTGACACTACATGCCAAAATGTTGCTTTCTAAAAATATTCATTGAATCCAAGCATATCCCCTTTACCCCTTTGTCTATCCACGAGTAATGGGCTCTAGAAGGTGGGCAAATCACTCCACTCTATAAGTGTTGCACTCCAGTTTGCTAGCACTTTACTTTGGTGAATTATTCACTTCTATCTTACTAGTATTTTGCTCCTATGAGCCAATCACACCATTTTCAATAAATCAGGTTTTTAATATTCACTTTGTAAGATTTAAATTTTAGAGGCTCAAATTGATTGATCTAGAAGGTCTTGAACTTCTCCCAAAGGTGGAATCTCAAGGTAATAACTTATTACAACACGAGTATATCAAAACATTTTTATAATCTATAAATATAAACATGATTTATATTAATAAAATAATAGTAAAACTATAATTAGCATTAATTTTAATATATTATTATTATGATGTATTCATACCCCCGAACATTCTATGAGAGTATCTTCCTTCTTTCTTCTTCATTATTGAAACCTTAAGAGTCTAATTCTGCAAAACAATTATCATTTATTTTTTACTTCAATCCTCTAGAGTTCTTTTAATCTCCATTTTTCTTATTTATTTTTTGATAGGTGTCGCAAGCAATTTTTGTAAGCTTACATAAACTTTTTATTTTTCTCTTATCTAATTCTTATGCTTACTGTTTTAGAAAATACACATACTTTTAAAATACATAGAGTTGGAAATTTTGAAAGGATAAATACTACATCGTTTTTGATGAGTTCTTATAATTTGAATACACGCATTAAAAAACTATATTACATTTATTAAATTAAAGGTAAAATTGTGTCCTTGTGATATACATACAACTATAGCACTTGGGGTGCAGCGCAACGGTTTGGGCTTTAGTTTTTCTTCTGGAGATCCACGGTTCAAACCGTGGCATGGGTGAGTGTGTGAGGGGGTGGGTGTGGCTTTGTGTTAAATTCTCTATTGATAAGTATAACTCTCGACTTCACGAAGGATCATGGTTGGGAGGAGACTATTCAACTCTATGCGTCAGTCATATAAAAGTTTCTCACATTAACCAAATCAAAAAAATATATACATACAACTATATGCATACCATTTAAGTATTTGAAAAAAGAAAGACACTCGTTAAATGTAAGTTAAAACCCTCCTTTATTATAGAAGTTTAAGGAATACCAAATTTTAAAGGAGACTACTCAACCCTATGCGTCGGTCATAGAGGCTTCTCACAATAACCAAATCGATATATATATATATACAACTATATGCATACCATTTAAGTATTTGAAAAAAAAAAAAAGTTAAAACCCCTGAATACCAAATTCTAAATGATGTATATATTTATAAAGATAATAGAGTGATGTAGTTCTTACACCTTTAGATTATGCATGAAAAATTATAAATAATTAACCATCCATTTTGAAAGCTTCACGAAGGATCAGGATCATGGTTAGGAGGAATAGAGGTTTCTCACAATAACCAAATCAAAAATATATATATAACTATCTTGTGTACCATTTAAGTATTTGAAAAAAGAAAGGCACTTATTAAATGTAAGTTAAAATCCTCTTTTACTATAGAAGTTTAAGGAATACCAAATTCTAAATGATGTATATACTTATAAAGATAATAGAGTGATGTAGTTCTGACACCTTTAGATTATGCATGAAAAATTATAAATTATTTTTCATCCATTTTTTTCAATATTTGTAGTAAACTTTTAAAAAATCACCTTACCTTTCAACAGAAAAAAAAAAAAATTTAGTGAAATAAAAAAGTATCCTTATGATTCATATATGTTTCATTTATGGATTTAAAATAGAAAAATATATTAATATTAGATGTTTTGTCAAAAAAAACAAGATTTTATATACATTTTTAAATGTCATATATAAGAAAACAAAGTTGTTTTGTAAAGGTATTATATTGATGGGACTCTTATATCTTTAGATTATTGACTAGTAATCATTGAAGGAAACTTGAATAACTATGATATATAATTTTAAATATATTGCATTTAAAAAGATTTATTTTTTTGTAAAAATATCAAACTTTTGTGATTCTTGCACCCATTAGATTATGAATAAAAAACTATTTTTTAAATAAGCTATGTGTAGCTTCTATTCGAGGTCACTTCCATTACAAAAACAAAACATTACATTACTTTCATTACATTTCTAACAAGTTAATTAAACCATATCCAGCTTGCCTTTCTATCAAAGATATTCTTCATCTTTCTCAAACCGCTAAGCTTCCACAATCGACTCATTTATATTAGATACCTTTTGAAATTTAAATTTTATCAAGATGAAATTCAACACCATGAATGGCTAAAATATTTGTTGCCTAATTTCCATATCTATAATTATCTTGTTCTTAGTTATCAAATTTATCGAATTTTCTATATGAAGTTCGAAAATCGTCAAATTTAAAACCCTAGCACATAAATTTGATGAGTAAACCCTAAATTCAGTAAAAAAAAAATTGGGTGGAAAACATGCATCAAAAACCCTAAAATCAATGGTTAGCAGTTGAAAAATAAATAAAGAGGGAGATCTATAAACACAATAACTATGAGCAAGTCCTCCTATAACATCTCCCTCCTTATGATTCATATGTGTTTCATTTATGGATTTAAAATAGAAAAATATATTAATATTAAATGTTTTGTCAAAAATTAGATTTTATATACATTTTTAAATGTCATATATAAGAAAACAAAGTTGTTTTGTAAAAGTATTATATTGATGGGACTCTTATATCTTCAGATTATTGACTAGTAATCATTGAAGGAAACTTGAACAACTAGGATATATAATTTTAAATATATTGCATTTAACAAAATATTACATTACTTATTACATTTTTAACAAGTTAATTAAACCATATCCAATTTGCCTTCCTATCAAAGATATTCTTCGTCTTTCTCAAACTCCTAAGCTTCCACAATCGACTCCTTTATATTAGATACCTTTTGAAATTTAGATTTTATCAAGATGAAATTCAACACCATGAATGGCTAAAATATTTGTTGCCTAATATCCATAACTATAATTATCTTGTTCTTAGTTATCAAATTTATCGAATTTTTTATATGAAGTTTGAAAATCGTCGAATTTAAAACCCTAGCACATAAATTCGATGAGTAAACCCTAAATTCAGTAAAAAAAAATTAGGTGGAAAACATGCATCAAAAACCCTAAAATCAATGGTTAGCAGTTGAAAAATAAATACAGAGGAAAATCTATAAACACAATAACTATGAACAAGCCCTCCTGCAACATCTCCCTCCTTTTATTTGTAGGTTATAATTTAGATAGTTAAACTTAACACCTCGTAGGGACGTTTTTTTCTTTAGTTCTTTATCATCATTTGAGATAATGGATAGCTCTAAACGTTGCAGTTGACAAACAAATCTTCCATTTTGAGGATTTATTATTTCTGCATCTACTATTTGAAATGCTCCTCGTCTCAAATCAAAATAAAAGGAAATAAAACATTGCTCAACCAAAGCCATCTTGTGCGATTTTTAATATTTACATTTGCAAGTTGAAGGAAAAGAATATAATGATCCAATTTTAACCATTGTTTTCTAAGGAGACATAAAATTAAAGTTTTCTAATTTTTAAACTTGAATAATATAAGATATTTCAAGTGTTTTCTTTTTTTTTTGCCCAGTTAATATGCATGATTTTCTTTTAGAATGAATTTATCATGAGTTTTGAAAAAAATTATATGATTTTTTTATTATAATTGGTAGAAAACTTATAATTTATATTTCAAAAAAATATTGATTTAAACCTTTAAAAATCTTCTCATGTGTTAAAAATTTACTATATTTAGATAAAGTTATAAAAATGTTTATATTTTAAAAAATATTTTAATATATTTTAAAGTATATTATTTTTAAAAAATGTTAAAAATATTATAAAAACAAATATTATAATTTTGAATATTTTATTTTTAATTTTTATATAAAGATAAAAAATCAAACATCTTAAAATATATATATAAATTTATAATATATCGAATTTTATTACGAATTTTTAAACATGTCAAATTTCTTTCGAACTTTAAGAGTATCGAACTCGAATACAAACTCGAACTTGATAACTAAGATCTTGAATGTTGCAAATCATAAAAAGTCTAACTTCGAGGGTCACAAGTTTCAGTAACAAAAGTTTCAAAGCAGAATCCCTTAAAGGCCCCTTTTCTGTCAGCGCTAGAGCTTCCAAAAGCTCCTCTCCAGGTGCAGATTTCCTTTCACATGGGTCCAAAGTAGTAATGCAAGACCAACACACAATTAACAGTATAGATTTAGTGGACATAAAAATGTGGGGAGCTCCTTATTTTCACCACATGCCCAATTTTTTTTGGTTCCTTGATTGCAAAGCCAACGGAATGCACGTTAGTAAAGCTTTTTTGTTTCACATAAGTAGATCTCCCACCATACCCTAAGTGACTTGTCCAGGCATTGGGAATTGGCCATACATCTTTGTCTTTCCTTAGTAAATCAAGCTGAGGATTACCACCATAACAATCAGCTTTTCCAACTTGTCGATTGCTCCTCCCAACGACCCCCGATATTCCAAGAAATGATTTTTTTGGCTTTACACTAGGTAATCTGCTCGGGCTCCAATCATATCAATATCAAGCGGGAGGCGTGGCATCTCAACGTTCATTATATGCATTGGGTTGATGACTTGTATCTCCCTGAGCGATCTTGATCTCCTATCATTGCTTTATACCAATGCACCATTATTATTTCTGTCACCACGCTTCTGCTCCTTTTGGCCCGCTCCAAACCTTTTTAATTAGCAATACACTAGCTCCTTTAGTCCATGCCCTCTTAGTTGTCAAGCCTGGTGCGACTATTGTGAATTTCACCTCTAGTATTCACCAGCTCTCGACCCAGTATTTTGCTACCTGCCTAAACCCCTGCTCCCTAACCCATGCCATGGCTTATGTCGAGCTGGCCCAGCTCAACCTAAACCCCATTGCCCAAATATTCATGGATGTGAAAGGATTCACACCCTTTTTACAAAAATATTTTGGGGCTAAGGACCAGATCATTAAGGAATTTGTTAAAACCTGGAATCAGAGTGAGGTCAAAGTGCAAGGAGTTATTTTTAAAGTTACCATTGAGATGCTCATAGATATTACTGGTATTCTACTCATGGGTTGCTTTATTTGTTGTGATAAATATAATTGAGAGGAGGAAACTGACCAATTTCCAAATAAAGATAAAATTTTAGGCTGGGATAATTCAACTCTCCACTGCTCTTCTCTCCCAGCTCCTTGGAATATTGTTATCATTCATATCATGCAATTCATCACCTATTACGATCCTAAAAAGCCCTTGAGAAGTTTTTACCTTGCATTCATAAACCATATTTGGGATGGTAAAGTTGTCTGCATCTCTGATTACCTGCTTTATTCCCTTACCCTATCCATTGAAAAGTGCCATAAGTCTAATGCCAAGCCCCTTCATCAAGACCTCCTGCCCATCATTCTCAAGCAAGCCATTGTCATCCATCCCCCCATCCACAACGTCAAGCCCATGTCCTCCAATCCTTTCCCTGATCCCCTCTCCCATTCCACCAATATTGGTACCAACCCTAATGACTCCCCTATTGTCCCTAGTATAGCTAGTGCTTGCAAGAAACCTTCACCTCTCAAAAGTGCTCATCGGAGTGACCAAAGAAAGCGTACAACTACAGAGAGCACTCCTTCGATACCCAGATCCTCTGCAAGGCTCAAAAAGCCAAAGATAGAGGAATCCTCCTCTTCTGCTCATGTGATATCTAATTTTGAAAATGAAAAATATGACCCTTGTTCCTATATGTTGTTGGAGCTCATGATTATGACTATGACTATTGTCATAAATTCACTGGAGGAAGCAAGTAAGATGTTGTCTCACTATGCCCAGAATATCACAGGTTCCACAATAAAGAAGGTGGATGACACCAAGATGTGACTAGCATGGGTCCCTCCGTCGAGGCCCTCTAGCACCCCAGGAAGCCCTTGATTCTATCTTTTTTGTCTGGTTTAGCCTAGTCCTTTTTGTCCATTTTTATCTGGTCAATGTGTTTGAGGCTGATGTAATTTACTTTTGGTCATGTCTTTATGTATTTATGGTTTATGCTCATTTTAAGTTTTTTTATGTTTATGGTTTTCTTTATGGTTTTCAAAGGTCCCTAGAACCTCCTTGTAACTTCTTGGTTTTGCATCTGGCATATCGACCACTATTGTAATAAGGTTTTGGGTCCCTTTCAAAACCCGTGATGTAAATATACTTTAACTTACTAAAAATAAAATATTTTTTCTATAACAACCTAATAGTTTCTTAATACATTTTATTAGGGTTCTTATTCATGACCCTAATATTTCAAGATATTATTTTATTTGTTATTTTTTGTTTTATATGTGGGTTTAGCCCCACTTCTTGTTAACACATGTGATATTTGTTTTTGTTTTCCTATATCAATATCCCTATGGTTTTATTTTTATCTTTGTTTTTGCTTCTTGGGTCTTCCTCTTTTTTTCATTCCCACTAATACTTCAATCTTGATCAATCTCTTCAATATTCTCACACTGCTCATACTAAGACTTATCATCTTTAATTTTGTCTTACTATGAAGGATTTGAAGTGCAAGAAATAACCTCAAAAGCACATTCTTCTTTATGTTGCCCTAGAAACCCTAAAGTGCAAGGATGCTCTTTTATAGCAATTACCTTCTTATTCTACCCTAAAAACCCTAAGTTATTATGGGTTTCCTCCATCCTCATTTCTTTATTATGCTACTCTTGAAACCTTAAAGTGAAAGGGATAACATCTTTATCACTTTCACTTTTATTACTAGGAGAGGATTATATACTACTTGACTAAAATGAAGATGATTTACCTAGAATTAACTTGACCTCTTCTATTGTCATTGTTTTAGGATTTTCCTCCACATATTCCTTTGCACCTTTAATTCCTTCTAAACTTACCAAACGATGTTGTAGATAGGTTTTTTTTATCTTTTCTTTTGGAGTGGAATGCCCTTGATCTAATCTAGCTTCTATTACTATATGATTTTATTGCTTTGTCTTGAAGCTTATCTCATGACCAAAAAAATTTACCCCTTTCTTCATAGCTTTCACTTTGTAAACTCTTACCTTGTGTTCAATCTCATAATAATTGTGGCATCGAAATACAATATTTTTATAATCCACTTGTTGATCTCATTCTCTTGATTCAAATTTGATCTTGATGGATTGTGGTAAAGGTTTTGAAATATCCATTGCAACATATATTTAGGTCTATATAGCATATTTTTGCTTCTTAGTAGTTAGTCCTTCTTTTGATGGTTTTTGAAGCCTTAATATTAATGCAAATATCACAAGGTCAAAGATATGATAGCTAGAATATAATAAGATCAAGATAATAATGTAATAGAATAATATGAGCCAATTAATATGTAAATCAATAATATAAATGATATTATAGCCATCCAATAGATGCGAGGGGAGGGGGAGGGTCATGCTCCCCCAACCCTGGTTCTTGCCCAATCCCTGGCTCATCCTGGGTCATCCTACTCTAGGAATGCTTTGTAGCAGGTGATCTCCTTGGGGGGGATCCTTCTCCACTTTTTGCTCCTTTCCTAGAAGTTTCAGGGTTTCCCTGCCCGAGCTCGAGGTCTGGTGCATCCCAGGGGACTCCTAGGGTTCCCTGCATGCTTCAGGGATCCCTTCCCCGATCTCCCTCAAGATTCCCCCTAGGGTTTTTATAGGTTTTTGCTTGGATCCTGTTCCCAAGGCTTCCTTAGTCGGTGGTGGTGGCAATTTGGGTTTTCAACTTCTTCTTGGTGCATCCCGTGAGGTCCTCTCTACTTCGGTGTTGGTCTGGAGGGGCCAGTTTCCTCTTCTGCTAGTGACTCCTCTCTAGGATGCCCGTGGTTGCTGCTGGTCCCGTCCATTTGGATAGGGCCCTTTTCGGTTTCTTGACCTGCTTTTTTGTGGACATCCAGGGCATTGGTTGGCCATCGGGGTGGGACTCTTCCTCTGCCTGGGTTGTCCCCAGCCCCGGTCCCAGTTCCCTAAAGCTTCCATGAGCAAGGATGGGGGGCTCTTGGTCCCTTCTTTTGGGGTTCCTAGGGTTTTTGTTGCATGTCTGGATCTTGGGGGGGCCATGATCAGTGCATGCAGACCCTAGTTCCCCTAGGTTAGGCTTTCGAGGATCCCATCTTTGTGCCTGTTGTCGCTCCTCACCTGGGATCCTCAGGTTGTTCATTTTAGTTCCTGCTCAGGTGCTTTTGGTCCTAGTTCCCTAGATTTGTTCATGAGCAAGGACGGTGGTTCCTGGGCCTTTCTGCTAGAGTGGTTGGGGATTCCTTATGTATTATCTGGTCTGGGGGGGAGATTAGTGAGTTTGCAGCTATGGTCGCTCCTTCCTCCTTTAGTTTTGGCTTCTGAGATCTTGTCTTTGCACCTATTGCTATTTTACCTGGATCCTTTCGGATTCCTCATATTTCTCCTTGCTATGCATAAGGATATCTTGGCCTGTCGATATCCCCAATAGTGTTGTTCATATTTTTAGGCTCAAGTAGAGGCATCCCATTTTTTCTTTGAGGACCTTGATGTCATTTCCTAGTTTGTCCCACTGCTGATCCTTGGCCTGTATCCCGATGCTGCTTGTTGCTTTGCTCGCGCGACTGCTTGTTGCCCCGCTGCACCCCGAATTGCATCTCATGGCATCCCTAGGCGAGGATCCTCTCCAATTTTCTAAATTTCCCTGCTTCAGGTTTTTGGGCAGGATTTTTGGTTGCAGACTATCCTTGGCCTTCTCGCTCTCCCTACGTAGGTCTGGGCAGATGTTTTGTTACCACCCCTAGGAGGATCCTGGTCTATTGTATCCACCCCTGGGTGGATCCCAGACTGATTGTATCCACCCCTAGTAGGATCCCAGTCTTCTAGCAATGGGAGGATGATACCTTTAGTGAAGCGGGTCTCACTAATGGTTCCTAGAATCTAGTCTTTATGTTGGATCAAGGGTTTTTTTTGGCCCTTTCCCTTTCAGTTTGTGTTTATTTTTATGTACTTAGGAATTGCTTTAAATATCGATGCTACGACCCTTTTTGTTATAAGGTTTTTGGATCCTCTTAAAAAACCCAATTTGTATATAAAATTCTAGTTACTTATCAAAAACTAATTAATATGTAAATCAAGGCTAATTATATGTCAAATAACATTCACTAATAAGCAAAAATATGAATGTATAAATAGCCTGCATCATACATGTAAAAGCATGTAGCAAAACTTACAATATTATTTCCTCAAATATATGCAATCTTTATTACTCCTCTTTCTATTACAAATGTATCATGAAAACTCTCATATAATGATAATGCTCTTTATACTCACTATGTAGACAATGTAGGTTATGTAGACAATGTAGGTGGTGATATTGGTTATGATGATCTATGGAGTAATATATAGCCATTGTAAGATGACTCTTTGGTTACTTGACTCTTCCTTTTCCTTATGCCAAGTCTCATGACTCTTGGATTCTCTACTTGAAACTTGCATACACATGACTCTATCTTGTATGCATACTTGTACATGACTCTTCACATAACTATTCCTAATGTAAGAGTACTTGTGCACACTTACATATGAGACACTTGTGCACATTTACACACATAACACTTGCACACTCATTTACATGACATGTGTGCATTTCTTACACATTATTACATTACATAAAATATTTTCTCACACTCTAATATAGGATACAACCTTAATCTAGTATTTAGAAGGATATACCAAGGAGGTACATTAGCATGTACCAAATAATGTAATATTCTCTAGCATCCCCCCATATTACATTATTTGGTTATTGAAGACTTTAGTCTTCAATCATATTCTTTGTCTTCATATGATCCTAGGACATGTGCTTTCTCTGCTCTCTTTTTACTTTCTTGAGTATGTTGTCTTTCTGTATTTTGATCAAATGAATAATTAGTATCTTTCAAACTTTGTAAGAAAAATTCATCTTCATTGATTATCAATTTTGCTGAAAGAGCCTTGACTTCATTCTCTTTAGAAGTTTCTTCTAACTCTTGAATTTCTTGAGCTAGATGACCCTTTTGATTTCCCTCTCTATATTGCAACTAAGGTTGATTATATTGATACTGAGGAGGATACTAATGTTGAAATTATTATCATTGTGGATTGTATTGAGTTTGATATTGTCTTTGTTGTACTGACCTATTTGTTTGACCACTTTGATTCATCTAATTTCCTTAATATTGATTTATTGGATTATATCTACAAAAATTTGTACTATGACCCATTTTCTTACATATTTGAAAATATATATTATTCCATTTGGACCTATCTCTTGAAGTTGAAGCAAGATTCCCTTGCAATTTATCTTTTGATACTAAGACATTGTTAGTCATTTCATCTTTGGTTGAATTCTCCACTTCATCCTCTTGTAGGATATTGACTAACTCATGAAATGAAGTATCTTTGCTTAGGATTTATAAAGATGTAACTAGATGCTTGTAATTTTTCTACCATCAAAATTGATTTCACTTTATTTTTCCATGAAGCGTAATTTGGTCCTCTCAAGAGTTAATATTTAGAGGGAGAATTTGTTGTTTGACATAGTAGCACTCATATGACCTTTGATGTAATCTACCTTGTCCCCCTAAGTTTTTAAAATAATTTTAAAGTTTCTAAATTTCAAAAACAATGAAGTAGAATTCCTTATACATCCCTAATGTTTAGAAACTAGAAAATATAAACTTTGCAAAATTAACTTCCTAAGTTTGAGTTTGAATACCTTTTGACTCCCAAATTATTTAATTTGTAAAAGTTCAATAATCAAATTATTTCAAATAAAGTAAATAACTCTAAATTTAATAATTCTTTAATCTCTACTTATCTCTCCACTATATAAAAATAATCGAAAATATTAATCCTTCTAAGAAACTACTTATCACTCCACAACTTAATTAAATATAAGTTTCTAAATTTATGACTTTCAAGTATTAAAAACTTACACCTCAAAATTAAACTTAACGGTTTCTATTTGTCACTCCATAATCTAATCAAGCATTAAATTTTAAAAACCTTAATTAAATATCTAACCTTATCTCTCCTTAACAAATAATAAAGAATATTAAAGCTTTAAATTCTTTTTCAACCTTATCTCTCCTAAATAGTCAATGTTTGAAACCCTAAATGAATTTACCTTTGAAATATGTGCACTTTTTCTTCCAACTCTATAGATGTTGTCTATTCTTCCTTCTGCCTTTATTCCTCGAGCATGCGAACAGGCTTTATTTATCCTCTTGAATGTAACATTCTCGATGGACATTCCAAAAATGAGTAGGTCAAACATTTGTTCTTCCAAAGCTCGTTTGTAAAGCTTCTGACGATTTTAATCCAGGTAGAATGAGCGTTGAGTATTTCAATGTTCTTTAATATTCCTTGCCAAGTGGATTAGCAAAGATGTTTATGTCGTGTAGCAACTTATGTTCTTGGGGTTACAAAGGATGTTTGAACAACATTGAATGATTTTGGCACTATGCACTTGAGTTTCCCTTTCCTTGGTTGCATCTTTTGAATTTACCAAGGTTGTAGCTCTCTTCCTTGGCATTTGGCACTTCTCTCTTCCTTGTTGCTTGAGATTCTCTATGACTTAGAATGATGCTTCTCTTCTCATTGTACCTTTGGTGCTAGGTAGTTCACTGACCATTGGATCTTCACTTCCTTGTGTGCTACACACTCTTTGTCTATGCATTATTTTACGTTGTTGTACGTAATTTTCTCTTAGAATGCAATGGGCTCTTCTTATTTTATAAAAAAATTATTATATTGACCATGTTGTGTTTTCTCTTTCAGTTGTAGGTTTGACCATTCTATGTCTTCTCTTTTATTTGCAGGTTCAAGTGTTCCTCGACCCTCGATATTTGTTGCTTAGAGATTCTTTGCACCTCAAATTTAATAACAATGCCTTAACAAATAATTTACTGCCTTTTTCTTACTACCACAAACATAGACATCTATCTTTATTCAATGTAGATGCATTCATATTGTTTCATTCTTTCATGATGGCTATGATTCCTTCTACTATCCACTGTATTTTTTTTAGGTAGATTCCACCTAATATTCTGCCATCTACTTGTTGAATATTGTCTTGCTTTGCTGACTGATTTTGCTAACTACAATGATGCTTTAACATAGGTAGAATGGTTGCAATCTACTTGTTGCACCTTAAGAATTGTACTTTGTAAATGCACCTCGAAACTTTAGCTACACCTTGCAACTTTTGTCGTCAAGAATGGTTGCTTATCTTTCTCTATTCACTATCCAAATAGAGGTTTCTTTATTTTACATACTTGTTGAATAGATTTCCACTTGCTAGAATATTTAGATCTTCCATCTTTCACAATACAAGCTTCTTTACTTTTGCTTTGCATAGACAAAGAACCTCGATCTCTTTCCTCCTTTTGTAGTTGGTCATGAAGTATCTAATGTGCATATTTATTCTACATCATGGCCTCTTTCTAATGGCCTTTCTTTCCTTGAATATGAGCACTTGTATGTTGTCCTCAACTTTAAGCCTATTACTCTTCTTCTCTGGATTCTATTTTATCCCTTCTTTAGATAGATGTCTTCAATGCTACAAAATTTCTTAAGCCTTCATTCTTTGTTTCTATGAGCCTTTCTTCTCTAGTTACATTTTCTTATCTCAAACTTTTCATAAACCTTTATTCAAGCTTCATTAAGGAGTTTATAAATAATCCTCTTCTCTTTTTCCCTAATAAGGGCCTCAAATGTTTTTAATGGATCTTTTTCTTTAAAGTTCTTAATCCTTGTCTTCTTGAACCAATGTCAAGATCAATATGACCTGAATCTTCAATATCACTGAAATGTTTATCAAGGCCTTTTTATTTAAGCCTTGAATCAACAATATATCAAGGTCTATCTTCAAAACCTCAATTTTTTTCTTATCAAGGTTTACCTTCAAGACCTAAAACTATGTATGTCAAGGTCTGCCTTCAAGACCTAAAACTTTTTATGTCAAGGTCTACCTTCAAGACCTGAAACTGTCTATGTGAAGTTCTATCTTCAAGACCTAAAAAACTTCAACAACCTTCAACTCAAATCAATCCCTTCTCAATGAAAGCTTTCTTCTTTCACTTGCACTTGAAGATGAAATACTTATCTATCTATTGTAGGAAGCTTCTCACACTTTTGGAAATCAATCTCTACTGTAGCAATTTCTTAGGTTGCTTTCTGGGATGTGATCTAATAATCGAATATGATTCTCCTTCTTACTAGAGAATCCAATATTAATTTCAAGGTGATAATAAACTTCCCTGATGCTCCAAACAAGATAGCTTGATTGTACCAAATTATTCAACTTTCTTTAAAGTGTTGATAGAACTCAGTTGTCAAGAATTTGTCTATCCTCAAAATCCTTTATCAATGTTAGGGTTGGATATTTTCCTAAATAGTAAACTATCTTCAAGTTTATTTACCTCCAATGTGAATCATAGTTTTCATTGGTTATTCTTCAACCTAGTGGAAAGACCCTAGCTGAGTCCTAGTCTTCACTAGTTATTTTGCAACTGTGGAAAGACCTAGCTTTTTGGTTTCTTCAAATTTTCAAATTCTACAATTGAGTCCTAATCTTCACTAGTTGTTCCTGCAGTTGTGGAAATACTCTAGCCTATCTTGTCACATTGGATAAAACTCAATTTATTATGCAACTAGTAAAAAATAACCTATGCAAGAAACTTCTTGCTTGTAGCTCTGATACCATTGATGACTTTTGAAGCCTTAATATTAATGTAAATCTCATAAGATAAATATCACGGGATCAAATATATGATAGCCACAATATAATAAGATCAAGATAATAATGTAATAGAATAATATGAGCCAATTAATATATAAATCAAGGCTAATAATATGTAAAATAAAATCCACTAATAAGCAACAATATGGACATATAAATAGCCTAAATCATACATGTAAAATCATGTAATAATACTTACAATATTAATTGCTCAAATGTATGCAATATTTATTACTCCTCTTTATCTTATAAATGTATCATGAAAGCTCTCATACAATGATAATGCTCTATATACTCACTATGTAGACAATGTAGGTGATGTGGGTAATGTAGATGGTGATTGTCTATAGAGTAATATATATTCATTGTAGGATGAATATTTGGTTAATTGACTCTTCCTTTTTCTTATGCAAAGTCTCATGAATCTTGGCTTTTCTACTTGACATTTGCATACACATGACTCTGTCTTGTATGCACACTTGGACATGACTCTTCACATAACACTTCCTAATCTAAAAAAACTTGTGCACACTCACATATGAGACATTTGTGCACATTTACGCACATAACACTTGCACACCCATTTACATGACACTTGTGCATTTCTTGTAGATTATTACATTACATAAAATAATTACTCACACTCTAATATAGTACACAACCCTAATCTAATATTTACAAGGATGTACCAAAGAGGTACATTAGCATGTACAAAATAATGTAATATTCTCTAACATCCTTGGGGAATTCCCCTAGGGTATTTCAAATATTCTTCAAGACATCCTTATTAATAAGATAATAAGGAAGTGTAAAAATTCTAACCCACATTGGAAGCTTCTTAATTATTTATGTTTCAACAAAACAAATTGTATTTCATGGTCTCAAATAAAGTGCATATCTTTCCCTAAACCATGGACCACCACCCGATACTTAATTTATAAAATGGAAAGATGATGAGGAAAAAACATTTAGGAAGAAAAGTCATAGAGTAGGGTGAATTCAATCCTCACTTCCACTTGATTCAATTTTGAATCTCCAAAAACCTTGGCCATGATCTATGGAACTTATATAGTAACCCTCTACTTTTAAGGACCATCATATCATGCTCAATCATCTCATCCTTGATACTCACTTCTGGTGTAACATATGCTACCTAGATTGAATTTTTCATTTATTTACTCTTCTAGTTACTCCAACTTGGGCCTTCATACTTCTAGCTAGGACATCCTTATTTCTAGCCAGGGCATCCTGACTTCCCATTAGGGCTTTCAAATAGGACTTTCCTTCCATACTAGCTAGTGGGGCTTGCTCCTAACTTGCATTTCCTCTTGTATCATACTCCCTCCTAGCTTGCACTCACTCTCCACTTGTACTCCCTTTCGCATTGCACTCACTCCTATCTTGCACTCCCTCTTGGCTTACATGTGATCCTATCTCTTCTTTCTCCTGGTGTTCCTTCACTTCAATGATTTTCTATAAATAATATTCCATACATTTGTGGTAAGGATTTGAAGCATTGATGAACTTTGGATGAACCCACTGCTCTTTCACCATGACTGAATCCCAACTTGCACTCTTGCATGAAAAAATATTACTATTAAATAAAATTTAATTAAAATGGCAATATATCCATTGAAATTTTGAATATATAATTATTTGCAGTTCTCTAAAATATATTTAAATATATAAGAAAATAAAATTATGGTTTTGAGATCCACATATGCTTTATTTGTTGATTTAAAAGAAGAAATAAAATATATATATATATATATAGATTTTTTCCAAACACTATCAATTAGTAAAATATTATTAGTTTTACCTTTAGAAAACCTTTATTTTTTTATGAGTAAGGAATGAGTGAGCAATAAGAAACCTAACCTTTATATTCCACACTTAATATCCTTGGATAAGTTCAAAGAATAAGGATTCTCATGGGAAAATGTTAGATAGGAATGAAGTACAGGTAGTTGCAGAGTAGTGGAAGAATTTAGTATTTCGATCTCCCTTTCGCAACCATGGTATCCTTGTCCTTTGTTTCCAATAAGCTTTTTCCTTTTGGTCTATTTCCTCCTCTTTCTTTAAAATGGCTTCCTCTTGAGAAATAAGCTCTTCGGATACTACCCGTTCCCTAATTTTGATGACCACCTCTTGCATTTCTATTGTGATCTCTGCTTGTTGCTTTTTAAAGTCAGTGTGTTGGAGCTAGCTCTAATATTTCAAGTTTTATCTTATGTGCTTGAGTTGTAATTCGAGTTGAAGTTGGGTCGTCCCATGGGACGGTTTATCTTGTTGTCACTATTGAAAAATTAAATCTAAAAGGTCTTCATTTTGAAGCAAAAAGTCTCAAATTTGAAAGATCTTTTAGGGTTATACTTTATTTTGTCTATGGATAGACTAACCAGGAAGTGATTGGAGGCTAGTTGGTTAATAATCTTTGGTGGACACTGCCATTTGCAAAATACTTCCTCTCCTACTAAGAATATATCTAGCCTATATTTTATTGTGTCCCCTTCTTTTCTCTTGTCTATCCAAATATTGTTACAACTTGGAAGAGGAATGCTAATAAGCTCCAATTGATCTACTTGGGTGATGAGGATTTTTTCCTTGTCATTCAACTATGCTCTTTCCCCTTCCTGATTATTTATCGATATTTTGATATTCATATCTCCACCCATTATCCAAAGGTGCTCTAGGTAGCCTTATCTAATAGCTTGAACTTCTTTCCATTTGATTTTCTGATCTTTGGCATCCTTCATCCCATATATGTTGACAAGCATCCATATTTCTTTTGTATTCCTATTCTTGAGTCTTATCATAATAACTCCTTTGACGGCTTCCAAATTAATTTCCTTGAAAGTATGTTGGTGCTACAAGATTAGAGATCCCCTTGGAAAGCCCTAGGAGGCTTGGGTTGTGTAGTCATATTGCTTACAATTTCTACTTGATATGATTCTTATTGATTCGAGAGAGGTTCTAATTTCCTCCAATACCATAACATCTAGCTTAGTTTCTAATAGAATTCTTGTGATGGCCAATTGTTTAGGACAATCATTGAGTCCCCTCAAATTCCATGTATGTACTAATAATTGGAATCAGGGTTGTAAAAAGTTGCTATTGACTTTACCAATCCTATTTCTCTTGGTTGTTCTCCTTGTTGATTTTTT
The DNA here is from genome assembly GCA_028583015.1 of Wollemia nobilis. Classification (NCBI taxonomy): domain Eukaryota; kingdom Viridiplantae; phylum Streptophyta; class Pinopsida; order Araucariales; family Araucariaceae; genus Wollemia; species Wollemia nobilis. Next base: position 1,285,017 of record JAQPPZ010002662.1, read on the forward strand.
TCTTTGTTTGATTTTCTTTGTGCTCCTTGTGAAGTTACATTCTTCTATCTCTTCTCAATTTGGCTGATCCTAAGAGTTGGTTTTTCTCTATTTTTCTTGGCAAGTCCCATAATCACATCCTTTGGTTGGAGATGTTAATATGTTGCATAGGATGGGAGGGTTTGCTTGATAAATATGGGAATGAATCGATAAATGTAGGTTATTGGGAGGCGGACAAAGGAATTGGCTAGGGTCAGCTGAATTTGCTTGATTGGAATCCTTAGATTTTGGAGGGGAGAGAGGGTTTGAAGATGGCTCAAATCTATGACTGTTGGATTTGGATTGGGAGGTGGGGGGAGCTCTATCAAATCTTCTTTTTCCATTGGATCATTGAGCCTAAGGAGCTCATATTTTTTTGATGGTGCTCTTCCACTTAAGCGATTGTTTGGGTTACTTATTTTCTATTGGCTTATTCCTCATGCTTGGGTACTAGATTTGGTATTTCTCCTCAATATGGTTTGGAATCCTTTCTCATTTTTCTTTTGTGTTTATTGGGTTGTAATTCCTGGGTTTGGTTAACTTTATTCCTCGGCCAATATCGTTATTTTTTGGTATTGTCTCACTAGGTGACCATATTCATGGTATGCTTTGCATCTAAAGGGGATTGATTCATAGTCCACTTGTTGCCTCCAAGAAATCCTCCCCACCCTTAGCTCAATTTTAGCCAAAAGCGGTTTACCCAGATCCACCTCAACACAAATTCTATAGTACGCTACCGATCCCCCTTCTATTGTTTCTCTAGACTACCCTATGTAGGTTCCTAGAAGATCACCTATCATCTTGAGGATGTCATCCCTCCAAAATTATGGAGGTAGGGCAAAAATTTTGAGCCAAATGGACACTGCAAATGGCTCAATGCATGGGTCACTGTATTCTAGGGTTGCATGAAAAGGCCTACTAGACCAATATTATAAAGGTCCCCCTCAAAAGCCTTGTCTCTATCTACAGGTATAATGAATTCCACCACAAAATAACCATTGGGTAGGAGAATTATTTCAAATTCCCCTTGAGGGTCCTAGTGTTTTCGAGCCTAATTATAAAGGAACTTGTTTGAGGGTCTTAGACCTACGAATTTGCAAATAAGTGTATGGTTAGATCTATAGATAATGTCCTTAGCAATTAGTTCCTTAGCTATCTCCAAAACAAGGGTAGAGTCTATTTGGGGTAAACATGCATTTTTCCTCACTTGTTCTAGTTCCTCCTCTTTTCTTTATTCAGTTTCTTGCATAATCTTATGGGCTTGTGCTTTAGTATTAATAATTTTGTTGTTGGTGTCTTTAGCAACCACTGTGAAAGTTTACTTCTTGGTTGTAGCAAGGAATATGGATTTTAGGGCATCATTGCTTAAAGATTCATCCTCTACTTCTTGTCTCTCCCTCACTGTGACTACAAAATATCGCTTGGGAGAAGTGGGTAGAGGGAGGGCCCTTGACGGACCCTCACCAACAGCCATGGATAGGTAGCAATTTTTAATATGTGTTCTTTATGTGACAAGATACAAAATTAAAAATTACCTGCAATTTTTTTAATAGGGTTGGATACGAAGAAAGCCAAACCTAAGCCCTGCATTCCATATCTATTCCACCTTACTGAGGCTTCTACATGCAATGGCAACGATATTGTGCGCAAACCCTAGCAAGGCTCCCATCCTGTCAATTCTCTCTTCCAAGCATCTTAAAGGTGGAAAATTCATTAAGCATGAAATTTTGATAAATATTAATATTAATTTTTTGTTTGTTTGTTCTATATTGATACTATTATATGGTCATATAGTGATGTGATTATAATTAGTTGTAAAGTTTTTCACCTTTTTAGGTTAGAATGGATTTATACTCTGAATGTCAAGTTAAATAAATATTGTGAGTAAAGTTTTTAAATGACAATTTAATAATTGTTGAAGGTTTAGTGATTTAGGTGGATGTAAATATTCTTATATGGTAATAGATTAAGTATGTATACTTTATTACCTTAATGTTTTCAATTAAAAGCATGATCCATGGTCATATATTATTGGTTAATTATTCTTGCATATTGGTGTATTTACGGTGTAAGTTAAAATATTGTTAAATGATGAAAAATTGGATGCTTTGAAAAACACATAAAAGGTATTGGTTCCAAACTAATAAAAAGAATAAGATATGATGGCAAAGGATTGGGAAAGAATGGGCAAGGAATGAAAAATCCCATAGAACCAAGCATGAGGTCCAAAAATGAAGGCCTCAATTGTGTTTGCTAGTTAGAAAATGGAGACACCAAATTTATAAAAGGAGAAACCTATGTGGTAGATGGGATATCTACATGTGTACAAAATAAAAAAAAATATTGTAGTGTTAGCTTTTGATAACGTATGATATGGGAGAAAGCAATCACAAGATGTAAAATATGCACAAAAGTAAGATAATGGAATTCTGCAAGAATGTTGAAATATACTACTAATGGAAAGTTGCGAAAATAGTACAATGCAATGTAATGAAGGAAATAAACACTCCATAACTCTAATGGAAACTACATTGTACCTATTCACTATGGGACCTATATATAAGAAGATAAGTTACTTGGCCCTTAATTTTCCTAATTATATTTCCTATGACTCATGTACAAGTGAACTCCTTGTACATGTACATCATTGCACATTGACACTTGTGCATTTATTACTTCTTCCTCAAGTAACTACTTAACTTTTACTCTAAAGTAAAATCATACTCTAGTAATGTACCAAAGGTGGTACATTGACATGTACCTAAATAATGTAATATACTCTAACACCCCTCTGCATTACATTATTTAGGTATTGAAGACTTTAGTCTTCAATATGGATCTTCAATCTGGTACTGGAATTTGTAGTCTCCTTCTCTACTTACTGTAATTTGTTCAAGTAGTTAGCATCTTCATAAAAGGTAGAGAAAGTTGTTGATGAGGGTTCTTCTATTTCTCCAATTTGAATATGTCCATTTGGTCCAGTCTTTGTGGTTTCTTTTATATTTATATTTTCTTTGCCATGTTCTCTCCTAGCATGCCTTTTCTTCCTTTTCTTACTTCTCATGTGATTCTACATTGATACTAGTGGAATATATATTTCATGATGAGTTAGTCTATCATCACAATAATATTGATTTGTATTGCTAGTTTGCTTCATGTGTTGAGCAAGTAAAAACAATTAATGATAGATAAATTATCAAACATTCCTCTGACATATATATAACTATTTTTGGTGTATTCCACCATGCTCTGAAGAGAACTTCATGAAGATAACCTATTAATGCTACAAAGGTGTCTTATTTTGCCTCTTTAAGGAATAAGGAAAATCTTGTATCCTTCAAGGGTATCAATTAAGTTTTGGGAGTAAAATTCCACTTCATGAAATAGTTCCTCATTGTTAAAAGCATTTCTTAATATTTCATCCATATTTCTTCTTGATTTCCTTTGAGGTAGTATTCCTTAGAGTTTTGGATATGGATCCTTTGATGTAGTCTAACTTATGACTCCCTAGTTAAAGGTATACTATGAATTTGATGAAACCTTTCAAGCTTGGGTTTTTTAGAGACCTTTAACTCTCCTAAAAGGATTGAATATATGATCAAACTTGATAAATCCTATTATTATAAAGTTTTGTAGAATTCCTTGTCTCCCTAGTGGAGTATATTATAGACTTGATAAATAGTTTTGATAGTAGTCTTTGAGTTGAATTTGTAATAATAATCGATTTATATTTTACCTTATTTCTCCTAATGAACTACGCACTTATCAATTTTGAAGAAGTTCTTTATGATTCGATTTTTATCTTTTTAATGTGAGTATGAGAAAAATGTGATCAATTAATTCCAACTCTATAAGTAAGCAATAGATTTGCTTCTCTATTCAATAATTTAATTTTCTAAATTTCAAGTATCTATAGTTTGGTGTAGTATGTCTTATAACTTGCTACTTTAGAATATTAGAAAATAATGATAATAGTATATTTGCAAATTGATATTTGAGTTTACTAAGGTTGACAACCTTATATCTCCTATTTGGTTATTTGCAAATAATATAATTTGAGAATGTACTTTAATTATAATACCTTAAAATATTACTTGAAGATATGGACTTGCTTTATAACTTACTAATGCTTGGTTGATTTGTATTACTCCAATGCAATAGTAAACTTAACTTTATATGGTTCACCTTATAACTCCTTTTAAACCTTAATAAAAAGAAAGTAATCAGTTTGATATTACCTTTATAATGCTATACACGATATTCTTTGATCGTTGCTCCTCCAATGAATCTTTTGAACATTGTATTTGTTGGACAACGTTAAGCATTCAATGCTCCTCCTTTAATGGACATCTCATCAAATTTTTCAACCTCCTTGAATAGAATTTGACCTCACTACGTATCAATGATTTGGTGTTGTAATTGCATGCTTCTTTCTTCACATCTACATATATTGAATCGTATCTGGAGTGCCTTGCAATGTTGCCTATTAATAGTTTTATCCCTACATGGAATGTTGGGTGCATTACTATTTCTCCTTGATGCTTTCGATACTTGGTGCAATCATTACTTAGGCGTGTAGGTGGAAAATAACCGTTGTGATCTCCTTGTGAGTGTTAATTTGTAACACTTCTCCTTTGAAATAATTATAATCCCTTCATCCTTCGAATGGTTCTTCTTAATGCTTCCAAGGTGAGCATTATTTCATCTTGAGCGTTACCTTACAGGACAAGTGTTAGAGAGAAAAATAGACACCTTAGTGTGACAAGTGGCGCATCTTCTTTTGCATGTAGAGTTATCTCCAACGTCCTTATAACCCTTATCTTGCTAACGAGTGCAAGTTGTTTCCAGTTTTTTCCAACGCTTTCGAATGCTTCTTCCTTATTGCCAACGAGTGCAAGTTGTTCTATCCAAACTCTGTCTCTAGTTGTGATGATTCTAGGCATTGCAATGGTGGTTCTATGGGACTCCAAGGGTAGATTTGGATGCTCCTTCTTGAAAAATTATTCATCTAAGCTAGGTCTTGGGTATTGCACTTTTAACTCTACCTTATACATTACCCTTTATGCTTTTAATATGCTATATTGAGTGTTGCCTTTGCAATGTGTAGTACATGATAGCTAACATAGATAAACAATAGCTTCTTTGTGATATCTTTCTTGTGTTATGTCATAGATAATAGCTTCCTTACATGGCTACCTTGTGCTTTAGGTTACTTGTTGTGGATGCCTGATTTCATGACCGATGGGGGTGTCTTTAGACACTGTAATGTGAGCCTTTTATTAGCTCTTCTATCTTGCTTAGATAGTGCCCTTCTACTGGTTGCTTTGAGATGAGTCTTGTTAGTGTTGATGTGTCCTTGAGACACTCAAAATTTGTCCTCTTTTGCTATGTAGGACAAGAGATTATGGTGCAAGGAACTAATGTAAATAGATTTACAATAGTTAAAATAGAATACCTTGGATTTGCACCTTTGTCTGAGATCTCCAAATCTCTTCTTGCAAGCTTTCTTTCTACTAGTGTTGATGGTGACTTATTTGTACTATTATTTTGTAGGTAAGGGATGATTTGATGTTGTCTTCTTTACTAGACAACGCTTTCCTTTGCTTAGTTAATCTAACAATGAATCCAAGCTAATAACCATGCAACTACTATACCCTTAGAGTGGTTGAATCTTGCACTAGCTTTCTGTAGGAAGCTTCCCAACTTTCTTCGAATCTCCTTTGTCCTGCAACAAAGTATTAGGACTGTAATGGAAGAAATTTTAAGTGACGAATCTTCACTAGTTGATTTGTCAATCTAGTGGAATGAATTTTGAGTCCTAGACTTCACGGGTATTTCTACAACTCTCTAGAAAGACACTAGTCAAATGCAATCTCAGAAATTCTGGAACTGAGATTTGTTTTTCTCCTCTCAATCTCTCTTGTGGCTCTCCCTATTCCTATCTAATCTACTATGGCTCTGATACCACTGTTAGCTTTTGATAATGTATAATATGGGAGAAAACAATCACAATATGTAAAATATGCAAAAAAGTAAGATAATGGAATTTTGCAAGAATGTTGAAATATGCTATTAATGGAAAGTTATAAAAATAGTACAATGCAATGTAATGGAGGAAATGAACACTTTAGAACTCTAATGGAAACTACATTGTACCTACTCACTACTCCATAGTAATCTCTCCTATGCTTCTCTCTATCTATTTACTATGGGGCTTATATATTAGAAGATAAGTTACTTGGCCCTTACTCTTCCTTACTACCTTTCCTATGACTCATGTATAATTGAATTCCTTGTACATTTACATCATTGCACATTGACACTTGTGCATTTATTACTTCTTTTCCAAGTAACTACTTAACCTTACTCTAAAGAAAACTCCTACTCTAGTAATGTACCAAAGGTGGTACATTGACATGTACCTAAATAATGTAATATAACATGTAGCCATTATGGTTGAGCAAGAGATGGAAAAATGAGGTGTTGGAATATTCATCCATGTGTTATTTGTGGAAAGTAAAAACATCGTGAGAAATATTGTTCGCACAAAATTGATAAGGCCAACAAAATACATGTTGATTGTGGATGGATAAATATGTTTGGATGGGACAAAATGTAAGCCATGTTGACAATATTCTATAGGAGAATGTTTTCTTCTCAAAGAAGTATGATAAAATATAAAATATGACATCTTATTGTTGATGGCTATTAATACTTCATGTGGGCACTAGGTTAGATGGTTGAGAAGAACCACGTGGTTTGGAGGTGGTCAAGGGAGACCATGATAAACTTTGGTGATGGTTATGGGTTGACCACATAAAAATCCTTGTGTGATATGGTTATGGATTATCCTATTGATAAGTCTTGATAAAAGCACATCGATCAATGAGGATGGAGAGACATCTAAGGAGAATTGTAAAGAGATGCAATTGTAAGAGATACTTCAAGTATAGGATGGAGAGGCATCCAACATTTCACTTGTTGCACAAAGATACAAAATGATAATGGTGAAAGTACCATTATAGAGATCATGATAAAGTGGAAGACTTGATGAAGACCCATGTTGTAAATGGGTATTGAATCAACCATAAGATCCAAAGAGGCAAGCATAACTCATACTTCCATATTGTGTTTGTAGGGAGATCTTCAAGTCTTAAACAAAACTAATTTGCAATTTTGTTTTCAATGGATAATAGGATTTATCCGGATAATAAGGTGTATTGTGGAAATGTCGAGATAATGGGATGAATGGTAGCATTGTCCGGTTAATAGTGAGCAATGACTAGATAATTAGATGTGACAAGCCCCAAAAAATGTGCTATAAATACAGGTGCTTTAATGAATAAAAGGCAAGCAATACTCTATGTTGTATCTTATGTTCTTGCTCAGTCCTTTGTGTCTTGTGTTCATTTGGGCATAAGCCAACAACTTTGTTATACATAATCTAGTTCAGAGACCATGATACATGCAAGAATCTTATGCAAAAAGTGGTAATAGAAGATTTCTTAGCTAGTGAAACTTTGGAGACGAGTCATATTGGCCAGGACATGCCAACTTGCAATGAACTTATTCTTTATATTTGCATGGATGTGACAATGGTCAATGACGTAGCCTAGATAATAGATTTCTACGACGTCATACATACACTTGGCCATCTTGGCTTATAACTTGCATTACCATAAAGTATCCACAACTTGCTTCCTTTAGTTGAGAATGACACCTAAGTAGACTAAGATAAAGAAATTGCTAAATTATATATATATATGTCAATCATAAAGTCCATGAAGTTCGGTAGCATATTAGTTAGGTCAAAAGGAATAACCAACCATTCGTACAATCTGCGTTTCATGGAAACAAATATTAGATACGTATATGGTAATGTTTGAAGAACCCTTAATATTGATATGGTTGTAGATATCATTATAAAAAGCATATATATTTTATATATTAAAATGAAGATAAAACACAAGTGTTAAAAGAAATATGAGTTATAAATAAGATGTTTTTATGAATTATGATGAAGAATTTCATTGTTTCTTAATTTAAAATTTACTTTTAAAATGTGTATTTCTCTTTTAATGTCATGTAATGGTTATAACTCTATGCAAAACTCTTCCTTTATTTGAGATTTATCTTTCAAATGACTTCAGGGTTAATTGGCACCTAATGGTAATGTAACAAGAGGTTAAGTTTTTGAAGTACGTACACCTTGCAACTGGTCTAAAAGATCATCTATGAGAGCTAGCATATGTCTATCCTTCAAAATATCACATTTAGAGAATGATAGTTGATGCAAATATGTCAAGTATCATCATTTTGTAATGCCACAATAATGAAATTGTTGCATGTTGGACATTTTGAGTCAAAGTTGTCTTGATGTCAAGGAACAAGTTGTCATTGATGTCAAGGAATAAGCTACCATTGATGTAAAAAGGTCAAAAGAAACAATGCAAAGGTTAATAGCAAAAGAGCTTCATAATATTTTTAATATTATGTGGAAGCATAAGTAGGAGGGTTTTTATTAAAACCATGGGTGAGCAAAAATAAAAGGTTTTTCATAAAATCCCAAGGAGGTTTTAATATTTATTTTATAAAATATTTAAATTCAAATTGAATTTAAATTTTATAAATAAATATTATTTATACAAAGTGGTAAAATCAAAGAAGGCTTTAATAAAGGCAAAAGGATTTAAAAATTTTGTTTATAATATTTAAATTCTAATTTATAAATTAATTATTCAAATTTCGAAGGCGTCGACGTTCAAATTTAAAGGAGGTAATTGGTATATAAACTATATGCCTTAGTGATATTTAAATCATCCTTCAATCGAAAAAAAATAAAAAAGGCATTGGTGTGTTGTGAGAATTCGTGCGAGGAAGAAGACAAGCTTCTTGTCTTAAGCACCAACGAAAGGGATAAGATAGTCGAGGGCTAAACCTTCATATCCACCGAGGCAGTGTGGCCTAGTGGCAAGTGGCAAGTGGTCCGCATTCGATTCGCGGCAAGAGTGTTTTTGTAGTGTTAAGGGTGAAGCGTCAAAGGACGCGTGTTTTATATTTTATTGGGTGTCAGCAAAGAGGATATAGAGCATGTGGTGATCTTTAGGTTTCAAACGAGTGCCTAGCACTCTCGGCAGCCGAGGCTGCGGCTAGGACGCACGAGGAGGCGACGTCGAGGGTTCGAGTCTCACCTAGGCGAAGGTAGTAAATTTTGCCTTAATTTTAATTGCCTAAGGTGTAAGCATAAGGTTTAGGGAGCTATAAGAGGTTATGAAAAGGTGCTTATTTTAATTATTAATTTTTGACTAAATGAAGATATAAGGTGTTGAACTTTATTTTAAATAAAGTTATTGTGACATTTTTTCCTTATCAAAAGGTGAATTGAAGAGTGATTAAATTTGAGAGGACTTCTTATTTGAAGGTGACATTGTTGACATTATTTTTAGTGGTGAATATTATTTTTAATTGGGAGTTCATAAGTTGTAAATGGTCAATTGATTTTTGTATATGTTGATGGATGCTTTCTTCAAGATGGAGTAATAAGGTGTATGTATGTTTTGATATTTGCATTGTAATCTTGAGAGAGAATTTTATCATCTTATAACTCCTTTGAGCTTGGCAAAGAAGTGTTTGTGGTTGTGGTAGATGTTTGAGGTTCCTTCATTAACAAGAAAAATGTATGAGCACATTCTTCCATAGTTGAGTTGATTGGTTGGTTTTCTGAAAAATAAGTTTGGAGTGAAAAATACTTGATTAGGGTTTCCTTATTGAGTGTGTTGTGTTAATGCTTTAAGTTTTTTTGGAATAAAGAATTGTTAAAACCTTGTTTTATAAGCATTGTTGTTGAAGCCATTGGTTGTGTGAAGAACTTGAACTAGGGTTTGCAAAGAACATGAGTATTATTGTTATGAGCATTGTTGGAAACATTTTGAGTGAAGGTTTATATGCTTGGACTAGGGTTTGTAAGCAAAGATTGTTTCATTGAGTGATTGGTTGAGTAGAGTTGGTTGAGCCTAGTCAAGTGAATGTGTGAAGTGGTTGTTCAAGTTCTATAAAACAAACTATTCTATATTCTAAATTGATTTGAGAAGAATATTGAGTATTGATGAGTGTGAAATATATTGAGTCTCTAACAATTCTCTTTATGTTTCTATGAGATTGGACAAGTTTTAGTGTTGACTTGTTGAACAGATTTGAGGCAAGTTTTGAGAAGACTTGTGGACAGATTTATGTGAGCTTTTGTGGAAGCTTACAATACAAATTAAGGACATATTTGAGAACAGATATGAGGATAGATCAAAGGATAGAGTTTGGTGCAAATTTGAGGAAAGGTTTGTGCCAGACCAGAGACAGAGGTTGAGGACAAATTTGTGCTAGACCGAAGGATTGTGTTTAGTATAGATTTGAGACAAAGCCTTTGGAGGTGATAGAGTTGAGGACAGAGATCTCTAGTCATATCAGGGAGGACAGGTGTCTTCTGTGGATATAGTTCCATTTTCTAAGGGCAGTGGAGGTAGAGGTCTTTTAGAGGATCACCAGCCAGAGTAGAGATAGGAGATTGGTGTCTCCTGTGGATAGAGATCCACTAACTTGATAAAGGGGATTGGTGTTTCGTTTGGACAAAGGTCCATAAACATTGTAGGAAAAATATTCCCAAGAGAATTTATTTGAGAAAAAATTATAAGAAATATTTTCTCCGTGGAGTAGCCCACATTGGGTGAACCACATAAAATCATGTCTCTCATGTGTGTGATGTTTTGTGTGATGTTTACTACTTTAATATTGTTTATTATTTGGATTAAAAAGAAAAAAGTTTTATCTAATACTGTTCACCTCCCCTGTCAGTATAAGCACATGTTCTTCATTGCATGTGAAGAAACTCCAACAAATCATCCCTTAGTTGATTAGTTCTTAGAACTAGCACTTGATCTCATCATTCTCACAAATTGATCACTTGTCGAGAAGATTCTTCAACACAAGGGATCCTAGAACTAAGTCAATCCAATGCTTTACAACACAATGGGGAGGGACTTACCATGGATTCTAGTCCTCAAAAACATCATTGTATGAAAGAAGCAAAAGAATCCATCTAACCGAATTGTTTAGAAGTGATGGAGTTGGATGCTACCAAGGTGTGCTTCTTGGGAGTGTGTAGGTGCTTTTGTGCAAATAATGAGGAGCATGTACTCTTCAACACGAGAAATGAGCTTTGCACGTCTCATAGACAAAATGAGTTTCACCTTGACCTTGGTTAGACACTTAAGAATATGATGTCTCGTTGTTGACTCTCATGGACTATTGCTTAGGATATACTTTTTTTTATTGATTGAAAGAAGCGGTATTGAAAGGGTCCTCGAACCATTTACAACTGAAATAGAGCCTCAGAAAGAGGACTGCAAGAGAACCTCTAAAATACTATAGAGAAAGGAACAATCAGGATCCAACTGCAAGAGGAGGATTCTAAAAGCATAAAAGAAAGAAAGAAGACATCAAAAGAGGGAGAGAGAGATCCTCCAAGGATCAGAACTAGATACATTTGGTTGTAGGGATGCCAACAAGTCCTTGTTCCCAAATCAACAATATTTTTTATAGTCTTCTAGGAGGAGGGCTACTTCTTCATCATAGGTAAAAGTCACTACCAACCTTGTGTAGAGAGTTGAAGAGGTCTTCCATTAAATTCTCTCCCCTCTACCATGGAGTAACATTAACTAAGGATTTAAATCATTTCTCAAAGTATTCTAAGAATAGCTTGGCCATTGAGGTCCCTTACAATCCAGGAAAGAAACATCATTTATGTTTGGCATGATGTTTCTTTCCTCTGCCTAGGGCTGCGAAAAATTGGGGTTTGAGGGTTGATGCAGAAGCATAAACTAATTGACGTTCTCTTTTCCCCCTAAGGCAAGGACCAACTATGAGTCATTGGCTATATCCATTTATGTTTATCTTTTCCATATTTTCTGGTTCAAGGGTTTGCTCACCTTCCAGTCATTTCCAACATTTGCTCCTTTCTTTTGGTTTCTAGTGATAGAGCCTGGGGTAATGACCATTTTTCCTTCTTTTGAGTCCTTGACCAAAGGATTTAAAACCTTGTTTCCTTTTGAGGATCAAGCCTATTTTATTTCTTCTAAAGAAGAATCCATATGGGTTTCCAAAATAGAGACCACATCTTGAGTCAAAGGCTCTAGTTCTTCTCTCACTTGAAGGACTTCTAGATCTGGCAAAGCTTCTTGGATCTCATGAGGGATGGAATTCTTTGGAGAGCTTGCTTTGTTCCCTTAATAGACAAAGGGTTCAATTGTTTCCATCTAAGGCACGACTTTCTTGGGGACAAGGGGATTTTTCTTTTATGGGTACTAGGTAGTAGGTTGACCTTGCCTATAGCATGAGGCATAGTAACAAGGCCTATTTTCATATTCTATTTTTTAGACCCAAGTGAAATCTTTCACAACCAGCTCTATGGATTTGGGAAGTTTTGCTTCCATATTTATGCTAATACACATTCTGGCGAACACCATTCTCGATTTAGCCTTAGTGATAGGGTCAATCAAAACTAGCTCACTTGTGGCTCTCACTATTCCAAGAAAGATATCCTCATGCCAAAACTAGATAGGAAGGTCAGGGAGTCTTACCCACAACGGTGTTGAATTTATACTTTGAGATTTTGGGTTGAAGTCTAGGCACATTTTCGTAGGAAGAGGGTATGTCTGCCAAAGAACCAGGGACCTCCTTCTAGGATTTGGATCAAGTCTTCGACACAATTCAACTTGATGAGAAAGAAGTCCTTGGGGAGTAGAATGATCTATGTATGACCTTGCGGTTTCCATTTGGAGAAGGCTCATCTATGGATGGAGTCAATGTCAGGGCGAGAGCCCAAGAACATCCCCACCAAATTATTGACTTCCTGGGCTATTGCCATCTTCAAAAGCTCAATAGAGACCCAAAGTATCTCTTGAGCAGGATGTAGGTCAATGTCATTCTAACCATTCCAAAAGCCCAAATCCTTCTGAACGACCTCTACAAAGGACTAAGATCCCAAAATGAAAGGTAAGGAAGGGTTAGCCTGCAAGAGCTTCCAAGAGACCATGCTTCCTAGGGGTATTGCAGACCCACCCAAAATATGGTTGTCTCCTTCCCCCGAACAGATAATCTCCAAGGTCGTTCTTGCTTCTAGAGTTTTGCATGCTTTCTTCTGATTTCCCACTCACTTTCAATTCAAAATTTAAAAAAATAAATAAAAATCAATCTCAAGCCAAAAGCCAAGGAAGGGGTTTCTTCCAAGAGCTTCCTCGGGCCCACGTTTCTAGGGAGGACTGAACCCACACCTATTCTTTTTGGCTCCATTCCACTAGATAACACCATCTTCAATCCCATGACTAGTCATTCCCGCTTTTTACCTTTTCAAAATAAACTTTTCAATAACCCACCTTGCTTACCCCCAACTGCTTAAGATAGACTTAATAAGTCACTTTCCAGTGAAAATGTATGATCTTCTGAGCAGGACATCACAAAAATTCACAAGGCATCAACATGGGAAGCATAACTGCACATGTGTGTTATCCTCTACTTGAAATTGCATTGGCACTTGGCCTTAATTGTCTTTCATTGTCACAAACATCTCAAGGAATAGGCAAAGATGTTCTTGTATTGAAACTTAATTGCTTGATGGTGTCATGGGCAATGATGTTCTTTTGGCTTCATGAATAAATAATTGGATAGGCTTTCATTGACTCAACAAATGTGGAACAAACACTCTCATTCCTTAGTGGTGTCTAATGTGTAGGTTTTGTTTATCGGTTGAAAACTAGCACTTAATTTTTGACTTCTCATCACTATCTTGCACCTATTTTGGTCACAACCATCCCAACCAATAGGACCAACAATGAAATTTTGGAATGAAACTTAATCACTTGACAATGTTGTGAACAATGATGTTCTAATATTTCTATAAAAGGATGAGTTAGTTCGATAATGTATCACAAGATGGTGGATACTCTATCAAGTTGGGGCATAAGGCTTTAGAGCAACCATAATTTACTACTCCCAAGGATTTCCCTTGGAAGATTGTCTTGTCATTCAAGGCCCTCCCTAAGGCCTCAATATTCCGTTGGTTAATGGTCCATAACAAAATTCTTACATGTCACAATTTGCAAAGAAGATGTCATCATGGACCCTTTAGATATGTGTTATGTAAGAAGAAGATAGGATCTTCAAATCATCTACTTCTTCATTGTTCCTTTGTTTCCTCCATTTGTTAATACTTTTTTAAAAACATGAGTATACATTGGGTTGCTCCATCAACATTTGAACAATTGATGAAACGATGTATAATTAGTTTCAAAGCTAAAGTGTTAAGCATTATCTAGAGGATTGATCCTACCATTATTTGGTGAAATTTGTGGCTTGAAAGGAATAATAGAATTTTTAAACAATATCTCAAAATCACACCCAAATTTGGATTGGTATTGTTGCCTCTCTTGCAAAATGTGTTATAGTAAATGTGAAACAAATATATACTAGTTGTGTGGTTATAAAATTTGAAGATACATGGAAGGATGGCCTACAATGATGGAGTTAATGCAAAAGACTTGCATGGATTCATGGTAAAATGAAAATATCCAAAAGTTGTTGGATTCATCAAACATAATTTTGATGGTACTTCCAAAGAAAGCCTTGAAAAAGCTCATAGAATTATGTTTTCCAAGATAAATAAGATAAAATTATCCTCACCTATTTAGAATCCTATGGAACTTCAACAAACAACTATTCAGAGGTTAGGACACTTGTTACAAGGATGGAGACATAATTCAATTAAGGGTGATTCACAAATTATATGTCATAAAAAAATATGTAGGTATTGGATCAACAATAGCATTATTTTAGCAAATGACATGAGCTCAACTAGTTAAACACCTCAACTTTAAGGATATCTTGGTTCAGATTTTGCCAAACAATACATGCATAGTTGTAAAATTGTTTGTTGTAATACCATTTTGTGTTATAATGTAATGAGGTGGGACCTGTTTCAATCCCATATAAGAAATTAAAAAAAAAAACATTATTTTAGATGTTCATCACTTATTGATGGAAGCAAATATCTTGGAAATGTCAATATACCCATAGAGAAGGAAACAGGGTGACATGTATCTCAGCCAATTGTAAAGTAGATCTTTGTCTTACCCAAATTCAAATTTTAAAGTAAAATGGCCAAGGAAAATTCTACCTCTTAATGAATTGTGAAGTTGATTTTTGACAAATTTGGTTTATGGTCTACCTAAGATCAAATCAAATTCAAGCATTTGTGAGGCTTGTCTGTATGGAAAGCAACACAAGAATAACTTTGAGAAAGGAGTAACACAAAGAGTAAAGGCACAACTAAAGTTGGTGTATAGTAATATTATGGGTACATTTCGCACTCCATCTTTTGCGGGTACAAGATATGATCTAACTTCGTTGATTTTTCAATACATTACGAGTTTATTTTCTTAAACAGATAAGTAAAGTCTTTAAGAAATTTAAGATATTTAAAGCCTTATGGAAAATTAAAGTGGGAGGAAAAACAAAGTACTTAAAACCAACAATGGAAAGGAATATACTTTAGTGAATTTAAAAGCTTTTGTGATAAAACTAGAATTAAAAGGTAATTAACAATTATATATACACCTAAAAATGAGATTGTTGAAAGAAAAAATAAAACATTAGAAAAATGATGACATGCATGGTAAAGAATAAAAAATATGTCAATTCTTTTTGGGTTGAAGAAATGAGCATTGTAGCATATATTCTAAATAGCTGTCCCACAAAAGCGATAAGGAAGTTAATACCTTATGAATCCTGTTGTAGTCATAAACCATATGTTAAATATTTTAGACTGTTTGGATGTGATGCTTATGTGCATGTTCCTAATGAGCTAAGAAATAAACTTGATAATAAAAACACGAAATGCATTTTCATTCGCTATAGTGAATAATCCAAGGGCTATATGTTATATGATCTTAAGATTAGAAAGGTCACCAATAGTAGAAATATGTTCGATGAAAGACACTATAAAAAGCCTATGCCACATGTACATGAAATTGTTTCCTAAATTGAAGAGAAATAAAAAGATGGTAGTAATAATGATTAAAGTGGGATCTCGCACCAAGTACCTTACTAGCAAGTTCCCTCAATCCTCGGAAGGAGGTTCGGGGTTCAAGCCTGGCGGCCTACGTCGGATACAAAAAATCCTTCGGCTAGCCTAAGGGGTATACCCGGATGGGACAAGCCCCGTGGAACGAAAAGTCCTGGCCCCCAAGGGATACGGGGAACGATTTTCCTTAACATAAGGTTTTATCCGCACCAAGTACCTTACTAGCAAGTTTCCTCAATCCTCGAAAGGAGGTCCAAGGTTCAAGCCTGACGGCTTGCACCGGATACAAAAAACACTACCAGTTAGCCTGAGAGGTATACTCAAATGGGACCTGCCTCGTGGAACAAAAAGTCCTCGTCCCCAAAGGATACGAGGAACGGTTTTCCTTAACATAAGGTGTGCACCCAAAGGCTAGGTGGATTGGTAAGTGCTTGTCTGGTCAAGCATTTACCAAGAAAACACCCAAGTTCAAACCTCGAGGGCAGCCTGTTTGCAAAGGTAGTAGTCTGATCTGAATCCTTTGAATACACGCTAGACAAACAATGACTGTACAAATCTCGAGCGAACGGTGGTCCCCTTCACGTCGGATCAACAATAACAAAACGAAATAGGTTTGGTGGAAGCAACCCCTATGGTTTGAACCCTGCACTTGTCAACTACTAAAAATAGTGTGGTTGTAACCAACTCTCTTATGTAATCAAAAAAATAATGATTAAAATGGGCAAATGTATCTGAGAGAGTGGGGATGTGTATCCCTTATTGATAATTTTAGCTCTCGACCTTACGAGGGGTCATGATTGAGATGGGAATGCTCGGCCTTAAACGTTGGTCGTGGGGCTTCTCACACTACCCGAAACAAAAAAAATTATTGAAGTTTACAAAAGAAAACAAAAATTCTTCAATAAATTTATTAAAAAAGCAAAGAAATAACCTAACCAATGAAAGTTAACAAAAATAAAATAGTATTGAAAAATTGATGAAGTTCAGGTATTGAGTCAATGTATTGAAATTCCAATTCATTTAGTTGTATAGAGATTCAAATATTTGAGCTAATTGGCAATGAGATCCTTAAACTTTACATCTGACCTTACATACGACCTTAAATAACTTACGTCTTGATTATAAATATTGAAAAATTAAGAGTTATAATACTTAATGTAAAAGATTACCTTGAAGAAATATATATTTATTCATCATCCAAATGACTAACATTGTTATTCCTTCATACCTAGGCTCTAAATTTGCAGCCTAAAATGCCTTTTAAAGGCTCTTAATCTCGTAAGAGAAGGGAATCTTAAATTATCTGTCATATGAAAATTGATTATAAAACTTGTCCTGGAGTGGAAGATCAATTTTTTTAAGTTGAATGACAAAGAATATAATTTGAAAATTAAATTGTCTTAGTGCATCATTCATGCGTTATTTCATAAGTGATAATCTTGTACACGACACAATTTAACTTCCAATTATATTAAATTTATCTTTGACCAACTGAACATAAAAACAAAACCAAAACTACATAAAGGCCACACCTCTAGTATTATTATAATATTTAAACATAATTTTTTATTTTATTAGAAAAACATTATCTGTTTATGTAGGAAGCAAGCCGTAGTTAAAACTTTTAAGTTAAAAAAGAATGACATACTGCGAATATGTGAGACTGAGTGTGTTTAAAAAAAAAAAAGCATTTATCTTATTAAATTTATGACTTTCAAGTTTTATATATTTAATCTTTTAAACTTATTTTATTTATTAAATATTAATATATTATTATATTTAAATTTATTTTTAATTCATATAAATTATTATATTAATTTTCTAATTAAAAATTAGCATTAAAAGTAGAGTGGTAAAATTTTTAGATTTTTATTTAAGCCGGTTTAATTTATTTATTAAATATTAATATATTATTATATTTAAATTTATTTTTAATTCATATAAATTATTATATTAATTTTCTAATTAAAAATTAGCATTAAAAGTAGAGTGGTAAAATTTTTAGATTTTTATTTAAGCCGGTTTAAATTCAAATCCTACTAACTATGATCCTTCCTAAAAACATGTTTTACTTTAACATTTTATCCAACAAGGACAGCGCAGTAAGACAGTTACTGTTTTACCTTAACATTTTATTCCACAAGAACAACGCAATGGTTACAAATTTAGCCTCTTTCTTGGGCAAGTGGATCAAATTTTGAATTGGGCAATATTTTTGTTGGATGCCTGGGTGATGACACACCCTTGGAGGAATTGATCTCTCCCATTGAGGACAGGGTGGTAGGCGAACAAGAAGAGGATCCAAGCTTTGACTGCGCTGAAAAAGGAATTTGACCTGGATATGCAGAAGTTCAGGGATAATTTCATGTTCGACATTAACAAGACGAAAGAGAGCTTCCAGAGATCTTCAAATCAAATCTTAACTCTTGATATACAGCAAGAGAGGCCACCACCAAAGACAGATCCACAGAATCCCCAACATCAACAAAAGTACAAGCATTAAAAATCCCAAAATCCCACCACCCAAGATAGCTCCCGGGAATCCTCATACAAGCATAGAAAATATATGCAATAAATCTATGATGTTGTTGACCAACTATATGTTTTTTTTGGTCGGTAATATTATTATTATATATTTCGACAAGATACTCCAACTTGTTGGCTGTAATTTTATAGCTCTTATTGTTGTTGTCATATATGGAGGCTAAGGCATGTATTAGCAAACATTGCTCTTAATGGATTGAGTTTGTGGTGTTTCTTTGGCTTTGTTAATGAGTTTTGAATTTTTTTCCAGCTCAGTTAGTTGCGGAGAGAATTTATAATCTATATTTTAGCTACTTCACGAGTAGAAAGTTTCACATCCATAGTTTTCGAGTTACCGTGTATTAATTGCTCTTGATTGCTCTTGATTGAGTTATCATATGGCTTGATGAGATTCTTTTCATTCAATAGTCTTTGCCACTGTATCAAACTTTGTTTAAATTATAAATATTAAAATATTATTACTGCCTCTGTACATATGTTTGCTGCAAAGATTTCCTCAAGCACAATCCCTTTAAACAAAACCTTAGCCACCCCTCTGCACATATGGCTTTGTATAGGAACACACACCCTAACGAAAATATATCTCATGATTTAATGTAGATAAACATAACCAAAGTATAATTTGAGTGGATTTAATTGTAATATTTTATAATTCTGAATAGAAGGTTCAAGGTACAAAACCAATGGGATAAAGTTATATACCATACTTTGGTAACAGTCATATGACCTATGGTTTCTTCAACATTAAAAACCACTTTACCTTTTACCTTTATAATCAATACAATATTGTACAAGCTGCTTTCCTCTAGTTTGGTGCTTTTTCTTTGTTGTATAGCATTTTCCGAGTGTGAAGATGAATTGCAGGTTTAGGACAGATCTGCATTACGGTTGTTGAGACACAATGTTTTGGCTTAAATGTAAATAATTTATGCTTCTAATCTAAATATAAGTAATTATAATACATGGATGAATGAGCTTTTAGGCTTGTGGTAATAAATTACAGACTATGTTTACATGTGCACCTGAGTATCCAGTGTACGGATTTGTGTTTAGTTTTTACTTTTGAATGTGTTTTTGATATATTTATTAAATACACAAATAAATCATAAAATTGCCCTGTCCGTGACATTTCTAAATAATGGGAGACACTTGACCAAGAGGTAGCTATTTGCCTGATACAAGAACTGTTTTTCATAAGTTATTTTGAAGCACTTTCTATAGATAATATGTTTTTGTATGCCTTTGATAATTTTGATATCATCGAAGGATGATTGTTTAATCAAGTTCATTGCATTAATATACTGGAAGTTTGGTTTCCTCTGGTCAGCTAAAGATTCATATTACTGCCGTGAATCAACTATTTATTTATTATTAATTTTTATTTTTAATTTACTGACCAACTCTTCTTCTCGTTTGACATTATTTTGCGAAAGAAGGGTTGATTCTTCTTGATTAAATCCTCAAGGACATTAACATTCAAGAGTTGCATGCCTCTCCTTTACTTGGTCATTCTGAGTTTCTCAAACCTCATCAGAGGGTAAAGCACTACTGTTTCTGGAAGCGAATGAAAACTGATATCAAACAATTCATTGCATAATGCAAACTATGCCAGTGCAATACGGATGAAACAGTCAAGATTCTAAGGTTGTTGCATTCACTCCCTATTCCTGACATCCAGTGAGAGCACATCTCTATGGGTTTCATTGGAGGACTTTACAAATCTAAGGGCAAAACAAAGATTTTTGTGGTGAGAGCATCTCTATGGGTTTCGTTGGAGAACTTCGCAATTCTAAGGGCAAAACTAAGATTTTTGTAGTGGTGGATCACCTCTCCAAGTAGGAACATTTCTCTGCCTCCAGCATACATTCATAACTAGCAAAATTGCCAACGTTTTCGTCTACTTTATTTTCAAATTACATGGTATGCAAAAGTTTATTGTTGGTGATCGTGATCCCATCTTCACAATCATTTTCTGAAAGGATTTGTTACACTCAATGACATTCACCTTAATATGAGCTCTTCTGACCATCCCAACACAGACAGTTAAACATAAACTGTGAGTAAATACTTTGGTGCATATTTAAAATGTTTTGCCCAAGACAAGCAATATCAAGGGGTCAAATGGCATGGTATGCCAAAGTTTATTGTTGGTGATCGTGATCCCATCTTCACAATCATTTTCTGAAAGGATTTGTTACACTCAATGACACCCTTAATATGAGCTCTTCCCACCATCCCTTGACAGATAGTCAAACTGTGAACAAATACTTGGGTGCATATTTAAGATGTTTTGCCCAAGACAAGCAATATCAAGGGGTCAAATGGCTTCCCTTAGCAGAGTGGTAGTGCAACTCTTCTCATCATCTTTCCACTAAGATGTCCCCACTTGCAACATTATATATTCAAAAGCCCGTTTTCGACATATGGACCTTCTTGGCTCTTCTCAAGTTGCTCAACTTAATAGATTCCCGCAACAAACGCAATCGGTTCTCAAGATCCTGATGAATTTTTTTGTGAGACTCAATATTGTGTGAAGCAACCACATGATATGCATTGCTCAGTTGCAACACCTTAAAGTTGGTGATAAGTTTTCGTAAGGCTCTAAGAATATAAGCAACTCTCACAAGAATAAGACCAACCAAAAGCTAACACCCAGATTTCATGGCTCCTATTTGCCAAAGGTTGCATCTACACCTAAAATCCACCCTGTTTTTCATGATTCTTGTTTTAAGCAGATTCTTGGTCAAAAGGTGCAGTCCTATATAGAGCTTCCGGAATTGGATGAAGAGGATCAATTTGATTTGAAGCTTGAGTGATCCTTTAGAAGAAGACATGACTTGGGAACCAGGGTACTTTCTCCTAAAATTTCAAACTTTGAGCAAAAAGCTTTCTGAAGGAGTAGACCATATAATAGCTTCAACATAGCCACAACAACTATCGTTATTCGTTTGACTCACACATATGTAGTAGTTGGATCATCATTACATTAATCTTCCCTTTATTGCTTCAATGCACAATTAAGTCACCAACATCTGAGTTGCTGAGATTTGCTTTTGGATCTGGATCTATTGGAATCATTTTGGATTTACTATTTCTCATTTTTCTATTCCGTTCTTACAAATTCTTGGTAATTATTCCAAAATTATCATTTTAGAAGTTATAACAAAGCCGAAAAGAAGCCACACACCAAAATAAGAATAGAAGAATCAACACCACAACAAGCCAAAAAAGCAACATGAGTGGCTGGGATTTTCTTTTGGATCTGGATCTACTGGAATCATTTAGGATTTACTATTGCTAATTTTCCTATTCCGTTTTTTTTGCAAATTCTTGATAACTATTGCAAAATTATCGTTTTAGAAGTTGTAACAAAGCTAAAATAGAAACAATCTACACCACAAGCAGCCAGACAAGCTAAATTATTTAGCTGATACAGCTTGTAAATAAGGCAACTCGTAAAAATCAATTTCACCCATAATTTTCATGATGTCTCACAATCAAATTAGAAGAATAAATAATAGTAAATACAACAAGATTTTAATAGATTCAGATCCAGATTAATAAAATAAAAGCCATCTACTGAAAGAAGTCTTATAGGCCACTTAAAAAAGGCAAGTCTCATATTCACACATTATAGATTTTTTTAGTTGGGTAGTGTGATAAATCCTTGTAATCCATGCATAAGGTCGAGCAATCTCCTCCCAATAATAAAGAATTTAACACACAACCATCTCACGCGCAACCCAACCTCCTAACAAAAAAACAAAACCAAAACCCAAGTCTGTCGCGCTGTTTCCTCTGAAACTAAAGAAGACAACATATTATTACAATGATACTTTTCCTATCTCAAATCTCTTCACATATGAACTTTTAAAATAACAAACCTTTAAACCCAATGTTTTAAAGGTCAAGTCATCTTAACATACAAAACCAGCAAAGAAAAAATATAGTTGACTTGGTCATACTGGTTTTGTTACATCTAAAAAGTAGAACGAGAGATACAAATTTAAAGGAAGCTTGGTTGTAATCAAAAATACAAATTTAGAGGAAGCTTGGTTGTTTACTTTTGAAAACATTTCTTATGTACTTTTGCCCCTCTGAAACTAGAGACCCTCTGGAACTAAAAACAATATATTATTACAATAATACTTTTCCCTACCTCAAATCTCTTCACATATGAACTTTTAAAATAACAAATCTTTAAACCCAATGTTTTAAAGGTCAAGTCATCTTAACATACAAAACCAGCAAAGAATAAATATAGTTTAACAAATCTTTAAACCCAATGTTTGCCTTGGGTTGTTACATCTAAAAAGTAGAACGAGAGATACAAATTTAGAGGAAGCTTGGTTGTTTTAGAGGAAGCTTGGTTGTTTACTTTTGGAAAACATTTCTTTATATACTTTTGATACCGTTTGAATTTTGAACCAAAAAAACCAAAACAAAACTAAAGACATGACACTTTTCATTATCTCAAATCTCTTGAGATATAAACTTTTAAAATAACAAACCTTTAAACCCAATGTTTTAAAGGTCAAGTCATCTTAACATTACAAAACCAGCTTTAAAAAAAAATAGTTGACTTGGTGGGGTTGTTACATCTAAAAAGTAGAATGAGAGATACAAATTTTGAGGAAGCTGGGTTGTTTACTTTTGGAAAACACTCCCCATGTACCTTTGATATGCATAGCGAATGTGTTTTTGATGTGTTTCCCTGTTTGGTTGATCCATAACCGAGGGTTGCTAAGTCTATATCACTACGGACTAATTCTGATTCTCTAGTTTTCTCCTGTGATAGTTTAGAAATTGTGAATAGTGACTGTCACTTGAGTTTGGTAACATAACGTAAAATGTGCTAATTATATATGTCTATCTGTTACTAGTGGTCGAATGGTGCAAGTTTCAAGCTTCAGCCAAAATCTATAATATATCTCTTCTATTTCATTTGTTAATTTTAATGGTTGAAAGATGCTAATTTTGAGAAACACAAAAATAAGTCAACAGTATAGAAAGGATATAAAGCTTAAAGGCATACATCATTTTGAAGTAGAAATATTATACATCATATTGGACTTTTTATTTTCAAATCTAAAATTTAATATTTATTTTAGTATTTAGAATAAAATAAAATAAAAAACTTCAGCATTATTTGATATTCAATTTTATATGAAATAATAAATTTTGAACCTAAACCCTTTCATTCAAATTTCATATTTGTCACAACTCACAAGTTCTGGTTTGGACCCCACTTCTTGTTCTACAACCCCATATCAAAACCCCATACATAAAAAGTTACAATAAAATTGAAACCTTTGCCTTCAATATGAACTGATTTTCAATATAAAACACTGGGCCCTTTAACTCTGATTTAATACTCCTTGTTGTTCGTTACTATACCCTGCAACCCCATATCAAAACCCCATACATAAAAAGTTACAATAAAATTGAAACCTTTGCCTTCAATATGAACTGATTTTCAATATAAAACACTGGGCCCTTTAACTCTGATTTAATACTCCTTGTTGTTCGTTACTATACCCTGCACCTTTCTTTATAAAGTTAAAAATTCGACCATAAAATTAGAAACACAAAGTTCTGATTAATAATATTTTTCTACAGTAATTAATCGCCACTTTTTATCTAATGAGATTAGACAACAAAAAGTAAAAGTAAAGACGTGCACCAAGATTCCCGCAAGTTTTGGACACCGTACTGCCTTTGACTCGACATCATTCGGAACAACCTGCTGAAAACAGATATAATTACAGAGATCTAACTTAAACTTCTACACATTTATCCTTGAAAATACAGTAGAAAACATCTCCAGTATAAACATAGAAAAAGTGAAACAAAAAACAGCTCGTCCACGAAAACTTTAGAGATTATCGCAGAATATGCCACATATTATTCCCCGTACTTGAAGCCATAACCTCCCTCGATCTTTACCACGATCGTTTTTCCAATGTTTCAACTTTTGTTAATACGAAAGAGGACGAAAAGAAAAATTTTATGAAAATCAAGCCTGAAATCAAAAGGTCTAAATAAACGAAACCCTTTACCTTTCCACAAGTAGGAAATCTTGTGCAGGCTCCTCAGATGGAGTAAGATATTTTTCAGAATGTTCTGAGAATATTTGTTTCCCATGCTCGCATAGCCGAATCTTGCTAAGACCTAAGTCTTTTCACCTTCGAGCACAGATAGATGTGCGAAATAGATTCAGCAACGCGTACCGAAGTCATTTAAATAAACTCTGTCCTGTTCTATTACGATGTATTCATCAGTCTCGTCTAAATAAACTCTGTCCCGTTCTATTAAGATGTATTCATCAGTCTCCGAGGAAAGGATGTGAAGAACATAAATGTGGTCGGTCAATGTGTTCTTCACATTATTTCCTCGGAGGCCGATCAATAAACATACACAATAGCCGGCGGAATTTTAAGGAAACAGCAGTAAGAAAAGATAAGTACAGCAGTACGAAGAGATAAACGAAATTCCATTGTAGTAGAGAGCTATCTACAGCCTTTCTGAAAAGCCTCGGCAATGGATTACAAGTGAACTTAGTTTTCGAAGTTATAAATAGACTCCAGAGCCTTCTAAAGATGAAGGCCACGTCACAGTTAGGGTTAGAACTAATTTAGGGTTAGGGTTCGAAAAAAAGTTGAGAATGAAGAACATGGAAAAGGGTAGGCTCTTTAAAAAGATAGTTTGGTTGGTTGGGTTGTATTTTTTACTTTATTTTACTTAACAAATTAAAAATTATAAAAAAGAAAAAGTTAAAAATAAAGAAAATATTTTTATTGTGAAGGTTTTTAGAGGAAAACAGGTAGAAATAAGTTATTTTAGAATATTTGTATTTGTAAAAAAATTGAATAAAATCTAGAAAATGAAAATAAAGAATTTAAAATTTTTTTATGAAAAAAATGTAGATATTTAACTATATCAATTAAACTGAGATAAAAATTGACTTTGTTTGTAGAAAGTTGTGATAAAGGTAGGAGACCCAAGCACAACCTTCTTTCTTTTCTAGAAAAAGAAAAAAAAAAATAAGATATATGCTTAATGAGTTATTAAAGTTTGGGAGGGCTAGGTTGATTGGTAAGAAGTTGGGCACTTACCAGGAGGAGACCTAGGTTCAAACCTCGCGGACATGCCTAATCTAAGGCAAAGGTTGTTGTAGTCTGACTTGAGTTTGTTGAGTGTGTGTTAGTTTGATGATGATGGTACGAAGCAATGCAACTTGACCTTATGACTAGTTGTTCAAACAAGAAAGGTAGTTGTTGATTCCTCTGTATTAAAAATAAATAAAAATTAAAAAAACCTTATAAAACTTTTAAAAAATCTATACAAAACATATAAAATTGTTATTTTCAACCCATCACTTAAAACAATTTTATATTATTAAGTTATCTTTTGCATGGGCGAGTGTGTGAGGGGGTGGATGTGTGATGGCTTTGTGTTAAATTCTCTATTGATAAGTATAACTCACCATGTACTCTCGATCATAGAAGTTTCTCACAATAACCAAACCAAAAATATATATATTAATTTTTTAAGTTTTTTTAATTAGTTTTTTTAGTACTAATAAACCAAATTAAGGTATTAATTTGATTTTTATTAATACATTTTGCCAAGATTCAAATATTTATTTAATTATTTTTTTAAATGGTCTATAAGAACATATAAAATTACTATTTTATCTTAGGCTTAACAAGTTCTATAATCTCTTTCATGTAACATTTTGTTATAATTACACACTTACCTAATGTTTAAAGGAAAATTACACAATACCAAAACTTCACCTCTATTATCTATGCCTTGCATCTTATTAGAGTAATAGGAAAATTACACAATGCCAAAACTTCACCTCTACTATCTATGCCTTGCATCTTACTAGAGTAATATTTTCAAAACACCGCACTATCATAGTCTGCTTTACCAAATCTGGATTGCTAGTTTCCTTCCTAAAACACAAGTGCAACCATATTGTAGTCTGACTTGAGTCTGTTGAGTGTGCGTCAGTTTGATGACAGTGGTAACAGGCAATGCAACTTGACCCTGTGACCAGTTGTTCAAACAGGAAAGTAGTTGTTGATTCCTCTATGTATTAAAAATAAATAAACATTTAAAAACCTTATAAAACTTTAAAAATAATTATTTAAAAAATTCTACAAAACATATGAATTTGTTAATTTCAACCCAACGCTTAATAATTTTTTATTAATTTTTTAGGCTTTTTTAATTAGTTTTTTTTAGTACTAATAAACCAAGATACTAATTTGATTTTTAATAATACATCTTGCCCAGATTCAAATATTTATTTAATTATTTTTTTAAATGGCCTATAAAAACATATAAAATTACTATTTTATCTTAGGCTTAATAGGTTCTATAATCTCTTTCATGTAACATTTTGCTATAACTACACAGTTACCTAATATTTAAAAGAAAATTACACAATGCCAAAACTTCACCTCTATTATCTATGCCTTGCATCTTAGTAGAGTAATATTTCGAAAACATCGCACTATCATAGTTTGCTTTACCAAATCTGGATTGTTAGTTTCCTTCCTAAAACACAAGTGCAACCAAGTTGTAGTCTGACTTGAGTCTGTTGAATGTAGGTCAGTTTGATGACAGTGGTACCACGCAATTCAACTTGACCCTGTGACTAGTTGTTCAAATAGGAAAGGTAGTTGTTGATTCCTCTATTATTAAAAATAAAAAAAAATTAAAAACCTTATAAAACTTTAAAAATAATTATTTAAAACAGTCTATACAAAATATATAAAATTGTTATTTTCAACCCATCACTTAAAATAATTTTATATTAATTTTTTAAGCTTTTTTAATTAGTTTTTTTAGTACTAATAAACCAAATTAGGATATTAATTTGATTTTTAATTATACATTTTGCTAAGATTCAAATATTTATTTAATTGTTTTTTTAAATGGTCTATAAGAACATATAAAATTAATATTTTATATTAGGCTTAATAAGTTCTATAATCTCTTTCATGTAACATTTTGTTATAATTACACAATTACCTAATATCTAAAGAAAAATTACACAATGTCAAAACTTCACCTCTACTATCTATGCCTTGCATCTTACTAGAGTAATATTTTCAAGACATTGCACTATCATACTCTGCTTTACCAAATTGGATTGCTAGTTTCCTTCCTAAAACACAAGTGCAACCAGTCAGTGCAACCAGGTTGTGCTCTGACTTGAGTCTGTTGAATAGTGGTACCAGGAAATGCAACTTGACCCTGTGAGTAGTTGTTCAAACATGAAAGGTAGTTGTTGATTCCTCTATGTATTAAAAATAAATAAAAATTTAAAAACCTTATAAAACTTTAAAAATAATTATTTAAAAAAGTTTATCCAAAATATATAAAATTGTTATTTTCAACCCATCACTTAAAATAATTTTATATTAATTTTTTAAGCTTTTTTAATTAGTTTTTTTAGTACTAATAAACCAAATTAAGATATTAATTTGATTTTTAATAATACATTTTGCCAAGATTCAAATATTTATTTAATTATTTTTTTAAATGGTCTAGAAGAACATATAAAATTACTATTTTATCTTAGGCTTAATAAGTTCTATAATCTCTTTCATATAAAATTTTGCTATAATTACACAATTACCTAATGTCTAAAGGAAAATTACAGAATGCCAAAATTTCACCTCTATTATCTATGCCTTGCATCTTAGTAGAGTAATATTTCCAAAACATCGTACTATCATAGTCTACTTTACCAAATATGGATTGCTAGTTTCCTTCCTAAAACACAAGTGCAACCACAAAAATTATAATAAATAGTTTAAATGAGAACACGTTATTGTTGCAAAATAAAAGAGACATTACCACTCGAAAACATTAAAGTAAAACTTAATCATTAATTGATTTAGGCAATCAATATTTTTTGTCATCTTCAACTAAAATTTTTACTTCCTCTAACCATGGAAAGGAGAATTTAACTTCACGATCCTCAATCAAAACCCCTTTATTGGCTAGCTTATCTGCACATTTGTTTCCTTCCCTTAATATATGTGTAAACTTGATTTCTTCAAACTCTTTAGCAAGATCTTGAATTTCCACAATTATCTCTGGTATGTTCCATGGAGCCTTTGCTTTCCTCAAAATTGCATTTATTACTATGAGAGAATCATTATCCATCCATACTCTATTTCATTTTATTTGTTTACATATTTTTAACCCTTCTAAATCTGCACAAGCTTCAACTTCATTATTTGTCTTAAATCCACTATTGAAAGCATAATGAGACAAAATCTCTCCTCTATTATTAATTTATTTCTAATTATTCATCCTCCTCTTGGTTCTGTATTTCCTTTAGATGCTCCATAAAAATTCAATTTAACCCACTCTATATCTGGTGGTTTCCACTTTATACTCTTTACCTTATTTTTGCTTCTCTTGTACCCAACATCATAATTCCATTTAATGACTTGACTCCATCTATCAAGACTCTCTGCTTCCAAATTAGGAATTGGGTAAGTTGATAGAATTGGTTTAGACTCCTCTATGGCTAAACATATATTCTTTTTCATTACCTCTAAACTATTTTCCTTTTATTTAAATATTATTCTATTCCTTTCTAGCCATATAGTTCAAAGTAGTGTATCTTTTGATATATTCCATATTGTCTATAAAGTCTCACTTTTATAAGTTCTCTACCATTGCTTTAACCAATCTTCAATTCTGCTATTCATCACCATGCAGTTACCAAACATATTAATAATCAATTGCCATATATTCCAAACTATTGAGCAGTGTCCCAAGAGATGGTCAATACTCTCCTCCTCCTTAGTATAGAAAACATGTTGAGAGGGGCCATGAAACCCCCTTTTCATAAGGTTATCCCAAGATAAAATTCTTCTATGACCTATTAGTCAAACAAACACTTTAACTTTAGGAATGCTTGGGCTATCCCAAATATATGTCCATATTATAGTGACATTATTATTATGTTGGTGTTGAACATTATATCCACTTCTTGTTGTGTATTCTCCTGAGCTATTCAAATCCAAATTCAATTTATCTTTGGCATCCTTGGAATAATCACAGTTGTTATCTTTCTACTCAATTGCCTCCTAGAATCAATGTCTTGTATACTTATAAAAAATATTCTTTCCATTTGTATCTTCCTTCTCGATCCTTGTGTAAAATGTTTGAAACCCTATCACCGTATTTATCTTGAAGAAATCTCATCCAAGGTTTCAATACTGGATCTAAATTGAGTGGTTTTTTATCACACCAAGTATCCATCCAAACAGAATTTTTTTCTCCAATTCCCACCACCAATCTTAAACCTTTAATCATAAGATCAATAGATTTGTTTAAACCATTCCAAATAGCAGAACCATTTGGGAGAGAGACTGCAGTAAATATTAAACTTGGGTCATTGGGATCAACATACTTAGAAGAATTCTTGCCCATTTTATTTGACTCTCTTTGTACAATCTCCAGATAATTTTTCCCCTAAGAGCTAAGTTTGCATCTATAAGAGCTCTTAAACCAAGACCTCTCCTAGTTTTATCATCACACAACTTGCTCCATTTCACCAAAGGAAATTTCCTTTTATCATGTAAACCTGACCATAAAAAGTATCACATAATATAGATTAAACTTTTTTCAACTGGTTTTGGCATAGAAAAAAATGGCATATAATATGTTGAAATGGCTTGTAAGACTGGCTTAATTAACTACATTCTTCTTGCTAAAGATAACCATCTTTTCCAAGCTGGAAGTTTATTTTGAACTTTACTAATAACTGGATTCCATAAATCTATTCTCATTCCCCCTAAAATAAAGGCATCCCTAGATAAGTTGTTGGTAAATTTACCTCCTACATTTGAAGCTACCTACAAATTCTTGCTTTGATATTAGGAGTGTTAAGGAAGTAAAATTTGGATTTAGTCCTATTATGTTTTTGTCATGAAGCTCTTTTGTACTCTTTTACAAATTTATTCAAAGCCCTAGCCTTATTTATCCTTGCCCTTCCAAAAAATTTTGTATAATCTACAAACTATTGATGGGTGATGTTATCGATATTATTACTAACCTTAAGTCCATTAATAAACCTATATTTGTAAGCCTTATTTAAGTTCCTACTCATAACTTCTGCCATAATAATGAACAAATAAGGAGATAGAGGATATTTTTCTAAGGCCTCTCTTGGCTTTAAAATATTCTGTAACTAACCGAATGACCAACACTGAATAAGAAACTGTAGAGACACAAGCTTTAATCCATCTAACTCATTTCTTCCCAAAACCAAACTTATCTAAAACTACAAAAATAAAATCTCATTTAACCCTATCATAGGCTTTACTCATATCAAGTTTTAAGATCATAGCTTTCTCTTTTCTTGAAGCTATTGAATGTATAACTTCATGAGCTACTATGATCCCATCTAGAATTTGTCTCTCTTTCACAAATCCTCCTTGCTCTTCTGAAATGATTTTTTATAACAATGGCCTTAATCTATTTGCCATCACTTTGGAAATAATCTTATGTCATATTACATAGGCTTATGGGTCTAAAAGAATAAAACAGTTCAACATCCTTCTTTTTTGGAATTAGGGTAAGATAAGTTGCATTTATTTTATTAGGTAGACAGTTCACCATCCTTTTTCCCAAAAATTGTTTGTTTTAGGTTTTGCAAGCTTTTTTGGTAAACTGTGAATACACCACGCCATCGGATGCAATTTATGTTCTGTTTATCGTTAGATCTTTCCAAAATCATCAATTTTACATACCTCTACAATTTCATATTATTTGGAGTTGTTTTAGATAGGTGCATTGCATATTTACACTTTCTAGATTATAGTTGAATGCATGGCTTTTGTATGTTTCACATTCTACGCATTGCTATTTGATAAATCTGGTTTTCTTGTGTGTAGATGCAGGTTTTACAACACAAGAGGGAGGAATACAAGATCAGAATAGTGAATAATAAAGTGGCAACATCATAGGTTCGCCCACCTCAATTGTAGGTACGAGGAAGAACATTGGAAGTGCACACGAGCTTGTTTGAAAGGACTTGATCCTTGGGCATCCCATCATTTTGTAAACAATTGTATCATGCTAAGAGCCCTCAAGGGGAAATTTAATGTAACCATTGTTCTGATTTACCAAATGAAATAAAGAGAAACACCTTTTCTTGCACTTATTTGGCTTATATGGTTGCTTAAATTTATCCTTTTGTAATGCTTCATTAATACCGGATATAGATGCATATTGTTTAACACTATTAGGTGCATCATTTTTCCCCTACTTTAGTGGTGATCACGGTGGGACCCTATCCCTATTGCTTTGATTAAAGGTTTAACCTTGTTTTTGCTTTCTTTCTATTGTAGCTATTGGTCGTTCTAGCCTGAAACAACCTCTAGACTACTGACCGTCCCACCCTGGGATGGCCATCAAACTGGCCACCGTACCACCCTAGGATGGTCACAAAATAGGAGCTTTTATGCTCTAAAATCCAACAAAAGCAGGCTTATAGGCCATCAAGGTAAGTATAAAAACCCTCTGTTTTCATTTTTGTTGTTCAAAACTGCTAAAATCTAGTTTTTCTTGCCTCTTTTGGATTGCTTGAAAGGTAGAAGTTATATTTGCTTTTCTATAGCTAAAAAAACAACAAAAACAATAAGAAAAATTGGAAAGGAACTAAGTAGAAATGCATCTCTGTGGTTTTCTTGCTTGTAGCCTACCCAATGGGTAGGTTCTCATTTAGGATTTGCATCTTCTAGGTTACTTTTTGTCTAGTCTTTTCTAAAAGTAAAACGTCATTTCTTTGCATTTAGTAAATGATCATCGAATGCTTCATTGTTTACTTTATTTGGATTTAAAAGGAACCACACACACCACATTCCACTTGAATGCTAGTGAGTTGGATTTCATCACCAACCACTAGTATAGGTCAGCAACGGTGGCTTTCATCTCCACTCGTTGCCTCAACTCCCACGAACCCTTGTTCTTTGTCAAGGTCGGCTCCAAGATCTAACGTAGCTTGGAAAATTTGCATGTACTTCTCTTTAGAGGGTATAACACTGACCAAGTGAGTATGAGGTGAGGACTGGAAAGACCTATGCTCCCTGACTGGGTATGGATTTCATATTCATACTTTGGTGGGTTTATGTGACTGTGACTTTCATTGTTGGTTTTTGAGATGCGAGCATACAGGTGAAATCTAATTAAACACAATATTATCATTCAACGAAAATCAAACACATGACACAAGGTCGTATTTACAAACAACACATCTGAAACACACAAAACAATTTAGGGATTCACATCTAAAACTTAAAAGAGATAATCACTTATTTTATTGAGTGTTTTCCTTTCTTGTGTGTTGTTTCATTAAGAATTTGTAAAAGATATATTTATCTAGGGTTGGTAGAGAGTAACAATGGCATGCACCTAAAACCAGGTCCAATCACAAGCGAAAGCTACGAAGAGTGGACTAGGAGACATGAGTCGTCTTCGCTTTAGCCCCAAGGATCTAGTCATACCTCCATGGTGGTCCTCTACTCACTTGAGTCCCAGAACAATGGGACCTAAACAACACCTACAAGGGAGCCCTATGCAAGACACCCCTATGGATGGTGGACCTTATTCGGGAGAGTGTTCCCGATATGTAGACATATCACACGCATTCCTTGATGGAAGGCAACAATGCACTAAGGCACAAGTATACAGAGCAATGCCACTCATTTGCATTCTTGATAGGTCTAACACGTCCGTTTATGGGCTAGAGAATGAATTCACACATTGGGCAGAGCAGATTGATCATAATTTGCCTCTACATCACTCTAATAGGTTCCAACAACCTAGACAATAGGATGAGTATGATACTCATCGCTCAGGGTGAGCAAAATTCGCCCTTCCCTTCCTCATCCATAAGGGAAGGCATGAGGAAATCCTTGATTATACTCAAGAGCAATATATCATGCAAGAACGATGTGCCTCTGCATCCACTGAGTATAACGAGCATATGCCCAAGCTTGAACCTCAAGTAAATGTGGCTACTCTCGATCAAGGTAAGCGTGCTATGGATATGACTGATTATATTGAATGAGATTGACCTCAAGGTGAGAGTCCTAGGTCTCCTAGGCACCACATAATAGAACATATCAATCAAGAGGTTGCAAGATATGTGGAACACCAAGTGCAGTTCAAGCAGCTTCAACGAGACAAAGAGCAACTAGACTGCTTGCATCAACTTGAGAAAGAAAGAATTGAATGGCAGAACAACGAGGTATTCTAGAAAACTTTACGTGATAGGGTCCCTACCCCTAGAACTCATAGATAGGAATTCCATCCGATGCAACCCACTCTCATTCAAGATAGATCTCCTAGAACTTATCCAATGTTGCCTCTGCAACCTCCTAGGCCAGATCGAGACTTGCCTCCCAGGTCAAACATAGGACACCCACAGTAAGTAGTTATCCCTCTTTATAGACTGACTTAAGAGATACCCTATGGGGCTTACACTGAGTGT
Organism: Wollemia nobilis; assembly: GCA_028583015.1. Taxonomy (NCBI): domain Eukaryota; kingdom Viridiplantae; phylum Streptophyta; class Pinopsida; order Araucariales; family Araucariaceae; genus Wollemia; species Wollemia nobilis. Next base: position 1,319,240 of record JAQPPZ010002662.1, read on the forward strand.
GAGTTGGAGATGGAATTTGGAAACACCTTATCAAGGCAAGGGGGTGACATGCCACCACCCTGAAATAGGCCTAAGGACCCTCACCCTCCATCGTAGGATAAGAGCAAAGAAGATGATATCAAATCCTTTGATGCATATAGGGTACTACTAGAGCACTTAGAGTCATTAGATAACAAGACCTTTAGATCTGGATATCAAAAGCTCACTTTGCACCAGTTACATAGTTAGCCCCTTCATCCTTCGGTGCTTACCCCTTCCTATCCAGAGCAATTTAAGATGCTTCAGTTGGCTACCTTTAAGGGAAAAGAAGATGTGCATGAGCATGTTACCAAATTCCTAAGCCAATGCTTTGGCATCAAAGATAATGGTACTTTGATTTTGCAAATATTTGACTACCCTCTCTGGCCCAGCCATAGAGTGGTTTACCCAACTCCCAAATCATAGCATCCATAATTTGGATCAATTCGTAGACACGTTTCTAGAATGCTTTACCTTCAATACCAAGAGGAAGGCGATGCTGGTAGATCTTGTTGGATTAAAATAATATGATGATGAGTCAATAGCAAATTACAATAATAGGTGGCGAGCATTGCTTGCCAAGCTGCCATATCTACTTTCCATGTTGGAGTTGTCTCAGATGTTTGCCAAGAGCTACCTAAAGCTGATATCCTTGTTACAATTGTAATAATATTCAACTCTTGAATATGCCCTAGCGCAAGCTAGAAAAATTGAAGACATCAAGATTCAAGAGAGAGAAATTATGAAGCCTCGCAATAAGGATTGGAACAAGAATGCTAAGAATGGCCCAGCACAACCTAAGCCAACAGTAGTTAATCAGGTTGCTATTAGCATCCCAAATCTAGCGTAACTCGTGCCACCTCAAAAGCCTAACTATCAGGCCACACTTGGGAATTATAATAAGGACAACCAAAATAATCAAGGGAAAAATCAACGTCACCCCAAATGACAGTTCACACCCATTGCAGAGTCTATGGACTCTTTTTTTTAGTGCCTCTTAGTGGCTAATTCGATCAATCTACCTGAGAGTTGACCTATCGACCCCAATGCACCAAAGCCCAAAGGATACCGAGAAGACCTATATTGTAAGTTTCATAGGCAAAACAGACATGACATACAAATGTGCTCTAAATTCAAGCATCTAGTGCAAGACATGATCAATAGGAATGCCCTTTAGGTAGACAACCCTATCATGTCAAACAACCAACATATGGGTGTTTTTAAATATCCATTTCCTGCCCACGTGGAGCAGGCCAAGCTAGTACCCCAGGTTAATGAGGTTCATCATGCACCCCCTAAGCAAGGGTATGTCAGCATAATCAACATTATCATAAGGAATAGGCGGTATCCAAGTCCAGTCGCACCACCTGCGGCTCAAAGCGATGTTCCTTCAATGTCACAGACTCTATCACCTCCAGTGTTGAGCCTTCCACCTCAACCTATGGTCATAATTAAGAGCAAGCTTACTCAAAGCTTGAGAATGACATCAGCCCAACTCTCCACATATGAGCTCATTCAACAATCTCTACCTCATAGAGAAGTTCTAATGGAGATCCTTAAGGCAATCGAGCTATAGCCCCAGGAGTTTAACTCCAATAATTTTGTGGGGCACATTCGACAATGCACAGAATCGATGATTACCTTTCGAGAATACGAGCTTAAATCAATTCCAAAGGATATGGTGGATCCTCTCTTGCACATCGTCGCATGTGTAAATGAAACACCCTACAAGAGAGTGTTGATAGACATTGGGTCTTCTAGCAACATCATCACTACAACAACTCTCAAGCACTTGAAACTCCTAGCATCTCACATTGTTGCATCTACCTACACCCTTCGAGCATTTAATGGTGCCATATGCTCAACAGTTGGTATGATAGTCTTACCCATTCAAGTAGGACAAAATACCATACCAACACTATGCCACATCTTGGAGATTGAGATGGCATACAATATCTTGCTGGGAAGACCTTGGATCAGGAACATGAAGTGTGTCCCTTCCATTGCTCACCAATGCCTAAAATACACCTATGAAGGGCAATTTCTTGTCATCTCTACAAACCTAGAACCCTTCAAGTACCACAACATGATGCAATAGATCCCTAAGTCTACCTTGTCGTCCATCCATATGGATTTTCAACCGAATTAATCCAACCAAGGTCTGACTCCATCAACATCACCTTAATTCAATCTATCATCGTATCATGCCATACCATCCTCATATTTAGCACCCCCATATGTGCCTTCATCATCAGCAAATCCTCCATCGAGGGACATGAGGAAGAGTCCTGTTGATGAGATCCCACTGACCATATCTACCATCTCTACCAGCGAGATTCCTATCCTAGTATACGAGAAGCTACCTCATGAGATGAACGTTGAATCAATTCAAGTCTCACTCTTGTCTCCCCCTTATCTGTATCCATAGGTCATAGTTCACCTAGCTTCTATTGGGTTAGGAGAGAACATGGTTAGGAATGTCACAACCACCCCTGCCATCGAGTCAATGCAAGATATGGGTCAAACTTGTCTGCTCATAGGCACTATCATGCCTCTTGGCCTTCCCCTAATCAGACAAATTTTATCTATGAGGATCTCGATTATGGCATTGAGCCTTATCAACAACAAGAAGAGGATGAAGAGCCCTTTTTGAGGACATCAATTACATGTCCAACCCGGACTTTGCCATGAAGTATCTTCATCTTTGTAACTAGCATGGTTACGGGTTGGGCTTGTATGAGCAAGGCACCCGAGTTCCTTACCAACCATAGTATCAAATACCTTATGACAAGTCTAGTTTGGGACGCAACAAGCATGTGCCCCTTGATGTCCTCACAAATAGTCTAGAGTGCATGACCCTGGACTTTAGAGATGAGCTTGTGCACGATCCTTGCACCAAATCTAGCAGAATCTACTCATTGGAAGAATATTTCCTTGCACCCGTGGGTAATCAAGAGACACCTTGTGATATCCTCCAATCCTACGAGTGGGATGAAAGTTCACATATCATTCTACATGACAGTGAGGAAGAAGATCAAGGGTCTCCCTATAAGTGGACATCAGATGATGAGTCAGATTATGAAGTAGCATCCATAGGCTCTTCTAGTCCGCATGTCAAGTATGCATGGATTGTTCCATTAGATGATGAGCATGAGGGATATCTACATATGTTCCCCTTGAATGACCCTATCTAGCACCAATTCATCCCTGTAGAAGGCCCAATCCACCCATAGCCACATCGACCACCTTTGATCATTTTGTCTCCACCGCAATCACCTACATAGGTCTTGCGACATCTCGACATTGATAGATGCCACCAGCCACCTAGGGGAAATCATCCATCCATAAACATGATTTCCATAGATCTCTTCAAGCCCTTACAAGATATAAATAACTTGTTGAAGCCACTACACCTTGACTGGAGGGTAATTGACTTTGATCGGGGAGATTCTCCCTCATCACCCTCTGAGTACTGGTCTTGCGATGAGATGCTACAACCATTTTATTTCTCTCCAAGGCCTATTCATGATGTCTTCCATGCTGAGGAGGAACCTGAAGTTCCAATTATTGATATAAAACTAGCATATGACATTCACCTGATCCCTAAATAGGCCTGAGGACCCTCGCCCTCCACTGTAGGATAAGAGCAAAGAAGAGGAGATCAAATCTTCTAATGCATATAAGGTACTGCTAGAGCACTTAGAGTCATTAGATAACAAGACCTATGGGTCTGGATATCAAAAGCCCACTTTGCACTAGTTACGTAGTTAGCCCCTTCATCCTTCAGTGCTTGCCCCTTCCTATCCAGAGCAGTTTAAGATACCTCAGTTGGCTAACTTTAAGTGAGAAGAAGATGCACAGGAGCATGTTACCAAGTTCTTGAGCCAATGTTTTGGCATCCAGGATAATGATGTTTTGCTTTTATGGACATTTGTGACTACCCTCTCTTACCCAACCATGGAGTGGTTTACCCAACTCTTGAAGCATAGCATCTATAATTTGGATAAACTCATAGACGTGTTCCTACAACGCTTCACCTTCAATACCAAGAGGAAGGTGATGCTGGCAGATCTCGTTGGATTGAAATAATATGATGATAATTCAATAGCAAATTATGACAATAGGTGGTGAGCGTTGCTCGCTAAGTTGCCATATCTACTCCCCATGTTGGAGTTGACTCGTATGTTTGCCAAGAGCTACCTAAAGCTGATCTCCTTATTGTTGCAATTGCAATAATATTCAACTCTTGAATATGCCCTAGCACAAGCTAGAAAAATTGAAGACATCAAGATTCAACAAGGAGAAATTACGAACCCTCACAAGAAGGAGTGGAACAAGAATGCTAAGAATGATCTAGCGTAACCTAAGCCAGTAGTAGTCAATCAGATTGCCATTAGCATCCTAGGGCCAATGCAACCTGTGTCACCTTAAAAGACTAACTATCAGGCCACACCTGGGAACTATAACAAGGACAACCAGAATAATCAAGGGTAAAATCAACAACTTTGCTCCAAGTGATAGTTCACGCCCATTACAGAGTCTATGGATTCTTTGTTTGAGCACCTCTTAGCAGCTAATTCGAGCAATCTGCCTGAGAGTCGACCTATCGACCCGAATGCACCAAATCTTAAAGGGTATCAAGAAGACCTATATTGAAAGTTTCATAGGCAAAGTGGGCATGACATGCAGATGTGCTATAAGTTCAAGCACTTGGTGCAAGACATGATTGATAAGAATGCCCTTAAGGTAGACAACCCTATCACACCAAATAACCAATAGATGGGTGTTTTTAAAGACCCATTGCCTACCCACGTGGAGTAGGCCAAGCCATTGCCCTAGGTGAACGAGGTTCATCATGCACCCCCTAAGCAAGGGTATTTCAATATGATCAACATTGTAATGAGGAATAGGCAGTACCCAAGTCCAGTCGCATCACCTGTGACTCAGAGCAATGTTCCTTCAACGTTGCAGCCTCTACCGCCTCCAGTGTCAAGCCTTCCACCTCGACCTATAGTCACAATTAAGAGCAAGCTCGCTCAAAGCTTGAGAATGACATTTGCCTGGCTAAACCATCTATGAGATCATTTAGCAATCTCCACCTCATAGAGAATATCTAATGGATATCCTTAAGGCGATAGAGCTACAGCCCTAGAAGTCTAACTTCTTAATAATTTTGTGGGGCATGTGTGGTAATGCACTAAACTGGTGATTACATTCCAATAATATGAGCTCAAATCGATTCCAAATGATATGGTGGATCCTCCCTTGCACATAATTGTATGTGTAAATGGAACACCCTATAAGAGATTGTTGATAGACACTGGGTCTTCTAGCAACATCATCACTAGAACAACTCTCAAGCACCTGAAGCTCCCAGCATCTCACATTATCGTGTCTACCTACACCCTTTGAGCATTTAATGATGCCATATGCTCAACAATTGGTATGATAGTCTTACCCATTCAGGTAGGACAAAATACCATACCAACACTATGCCACATCTTAGAGGGTGATATGGCATACAATATCTTGTTGGGAAGACCTTGGATCAAGGACATGAAGTGTGTCCCTTCCATCGCTTACCAGTGCCTAAAATACACCTATGAAGGGAGTGTTCATGTTGTCTCTACAAACCTAGAACCCTTCAAGTACTACAACATGGTGTAGCAGATCCCTGAGTCTACCTTGCCATCCACCCATCTATATTTTCAACCGAATGAATCTAGCCAAGGTTTGACTCTATCACCATCATATTCATTCAATCCATCATCATCTCATGCCATACCATCCTCATATTCAACACCCCTAGACATGCCTTTATTATCGGTGAATCCTCTATCGAGGGACATGGGAAAGAGGCTTGTTGATGAGAGCCCTCCGACCATATCCACCATCTACACTAGTGATATTACTAGCCCAGTGGATGAGGAGCTACCTCATGAGGTGAATGTTGAATCAATTCAAGTATCGCTCTCGTATCCATCTTCTCCGTAGCCACAGGTCATAATGCACCTAGCTTCTACTAGATTAGGAGATTACATGGTTAATAATGTCACAACTACCCCTACCATCAAGGCAGTGCAAGATTTGGGTTGACCTCATATACCCATAGGTACTATCGTACCTCTTGGCCTTCTCCCTAATTAGATAAATTTATTCTATAGGGGTCTCGACTATGGCATTGAACCTTATCAATAGTAGGAAGAGGATGAAGAGCCATTTTTCGAGGACATCAACTACATGTCCAACCTTGAATTTACCATGAAGTATCTTCATCTCTGTAATTGGCACGATTATGGGTTGGGCTTGTATGAGCAAGGCACCCGAGTTCCTTACCAGTCATAGTATCAAATGCCTTATGACAAGTCTAGTTTAGGACACAACAATCATGTGCCCCTCGATGTCCTCACGATGCATGACCCTGGAATTTAGAGATGAGCTTGCGCACGATCCTTGCACCAAATCTAGCAGAATCTACTCACTGGGAGACTATTTCCCCACACCTGTAGGTAATCAACAAACACCTTGTGATATCCACCTGTTTTCACATTTTGCATAGGGGTACCAATTTTGAAAGTTTGCAAAATATTGCTGCTATCTTCCTCCTCTCTTCCCTCCCATTCTTCTTCATGCTTTTTATACCTTCCAGTTGTCTATATTTATGTTCTATATATGTGTTGTTTTCAACAGTTTCAGCTTTTGGGCAGGATGCCCCAAAAAATTCTAAGTGTTGAGCCTGCCCGAAGTCGCAGCGATGTTGAGCGACGCTCCTTGTTTCATGCGACATCGAACAAGCAATGATAAAATTATCCAAAATATTTCTAAGTGTTGAAACTAGCACCATCCGACTTCACCAGTTTTCGCTGTGCTGCACGTCTATTCTTGTGCGCTATTGGACGAAAGAAGAAAAGTTCAAGAATTTGGCTAAGTGTTGGTTGCCTGGCACCGTCTGACTTCGCCCATTTTTGCTGTGCCGTCCGACGTCACGCCCCTTTTTCAGTGCCATTGGGTGGACCATATGAAAGAAGTCAAGTAAAAGTTTCTAAGGCAAAAGCCTCCCGTCGTCACTGGATGTTGCTTGCATCGTCCGACTTCACGCCAATTTTGAGCGAAGTTGGGCGAAAGAGGAGGAAAGAAAAGGAGATAATTGTCTAAGTGTAGAGCCTCCCGATGTCGTGCCCTTTATTTTTCCTGCCCGTTGTCGCTGGTTTCTACAATGCCCATGGTCGCCTCCCCTCTTCATCAGTAGACTTCAGATCAAGTCAAGTGTGCAATTTTTGGGATGAGTGTCAAGATGTGACAGAAGTTGCGCCACCAAGGTACGGGTAGATGAACATCAAAGGATCAGATTATACTGTGCCTACCACCTTTAACTAGACCAGACTGCTCACCTACCAGATCCACATAGTAGTTACCCCATTTCCAGGTAGACTTTGCTGCAAGTACACTCACGACCTACAGGGGTCAAATCTCAACAGCTTTTACATCTTTTGTCAGGTCTAGGATTCTATGCCTAAATATAATTTGGGGGGAAATTCTTGCTATAAATAGCAGATGATCTTCATTGTAAAAAGGGGGGAAAGAGGGACATATTACTAGAGAGCTTTTGCTGTATCAAACACTTGCTTCTAATTCAAAGGCATCCTTGGCTCTATTACTTGTCTTATTATTTTATGCTACCTTATGATAATATTTCTACTTTATGTTCATTTATTTTTCTGATTACTGTAATTCTGAATTCTGAATTAGAGCATTGGCAATTAGATGAATCTAGAATATGAAACTTAAGGATACATAGGGATAGGTAATGGTGATAGTTTTTGCTACATGCTTTTGCTTTTATTGTTGTTGGTTTGTGTACTAGCTAGTAATCGTGTTGCTTGTTCTCTTCAACCGAACCACATGATATTTAAATCTCTTTCTACATTTTTATAATCCCTTTATAGCACTCTCAACTAAAAAACCAAGTTAGATAGTATAGGAAGTCGGACTTCTTTGGAGATTGGCACAGAAGGCATTCCTTCCTTCCGGTCTTTCAATCTGCTAGGCGAATCTAGGGCGCAATAGATTAAAATCTTTTCCTTAGTGGTAGATTTGTAACCAACAGTTTCTCTAGCACACCCAGTGGGACCTAAAATTTTTCCACCCCATAAGCGGTATTGAAGCATCGGTGTTCGCTTCATTGTTGTCAAAGGAGAATGCCTGACGACTCTATTGAACCTGAATATCCTTTAAGTCTCAAAGACTAGTCCAATATCAAAGTATCCTTCATGCATACGATATGGAGAGTTTGAAATGTGGGATAGGAGCATCCTAAGTTTTATGAGCTTGACATCAATGCTGTCGAAGAGCACCCGAGGCTGGTCGATTATCACGTTGATCAAGACGAAACCAAAGATACGACTTCAGATAGCAGTGATACCGACTACACTACCAATCAACTCAAAGAAGATGATGCAGATATGGTAAATGCTCAGCAGAATGCTCCTAATCTATTCCCAACTGTTGACTCTAGTGGACCCCTCAATCTACCTGGGTAGGGTGCTATTTTGCCTGCTGCTTTGAAGGATATCCCCATGTACGATGGAACTAGGAAAATTGCCTATGAACATATTCAAGATATATTGGCCTTGGCTGCGCTTCATTCCATCACCAATGAAAGTGTCAAGACCCGGATTTTGGCACTCTCTTTATGAGGAAAGCTTCTGTACTGGTATAGAACCTTACCAGAAGGTGTTATCATCGGATGGGATCAACTGGTCGGACGGTTGTGCAAAGGATTCAATGAGTCCGCATATCCCTCCTCGTTGCTGCACCAATTTAAAACCATTCAGCGGCACCCGTAAGAGGAGATATCAAACTTTAATTTAAGATTTATGCGGTCTTGGAAAATAGTGCCCTGTGAGCTACATCTCTTTTATGGACAAGCATCTCATTACTACGTCAGAGCGTTCGGCTCGAACATCAGTCTGGTCATCAAGTTAGCCTGCATGAATACTTTTCATAACTTGTATGAGGTAGCCTAGAAGGCAGAACTAGATATGATCTCCATAGGTAGACTCCCACAGAAGATGTAGCCTCCCATCTACCTGGATTTTTCTCAAACACAATACCCATCGATGTCTACTCAAACATCTTCTTCATCTCTCGCATATCACAATCCAACGTAGAATCTTGCACCGGTAGTCACTCAATATCCTCCCCAAGTGCATTACCCTACTCCATTGGCATCTCAAACTCCATTTACCCCGTAATATCCATAACTTCCCACTCCTCTACAATACCTAGCATTGCCTCCAACCCTACCATAGGCACCATTGCCCTCATCGACCCAGCCGACACATGTCATTGATGTGCAGTCCAAAATTCTACAAAAGGTAGAGTCGCTTGCTTCTTTTTGTCAAACGATGTCCAATGACATGGCTATGATGAAGAAGAAGTAGGCCCAGTAAGAGTTTCTTCCTAGGAGATCATACCCTCCTCCAGAATTGACAAAAGATTAAGCAGCCTAGACCCATAGGCCTCCGATAAGGAATGCTACGAGCAACGCCTAGCCAAGCACTTCAGGTCGTGTGCACTAGTGTTCCACCTGCAATGATCATCATGGAGAGGATAGCTACTCTATACATTAGTATTATATCCAAACCTTGTCAGGTAGCATCCCAGAGGAGCAATTTAACATGATCCGAGAAGAAGAGCACAATTTTGTGGTCTCAAAAGAAGACCAAGTGTCAATTCTGACCAAGAGTAAAAAGAAGCCCATTGAGGTGGACACAACCTAGATGCAACCTTTAAAGGTGTACACTAAAAGAGAAAGGGTGCAACCTACTATAGAAGCTCCTAATAAAGCACCCATACCTCCACTGACTAAATAAAAGGTACCACTAGTCAAAGCTCCTGCAAATCAACCTCCAACCGAAACAAAGGAGCAAGCTCGAGAAAAGCTCAAGTACCCATCACTCATGAAGTGACAAAGGGTTGAGGCAATGCAGCAGTACCGCACCAAGTATGAGCCAACGAAGGAAGTAGAAGGGTCCAATGCTTTGGCATACAACATCGTAGATGAGCTCAAGAAGACCTCGAAAAAGATCAACATGTATGATGCCCTTCAACTCCTAGGCCAGGTAGATTTACTGCAAGAATCTCTAAAGACTGTTAAAGCTGGAAAGTTACCATAACCCGTGCTAGCTCAGTCCTTGTCAACATCTATCATTAGAAAGAATAAACCTCTGCCCTTATACTTGTCTCTACGGATGGAAGGTCATGTGGTGCATAACTGAATGATTGATTTTGGTGCATCAACTATCGTTATGTCGAGGGCTGTCTGTGAAGAGATTGATATGGAATACACATAGAGCAGTCAAGGCATCTTGTAGTTGGATGGAACTCCTATGAAAATAGTGGGTATCATCAAAGATATTCTGATCTAGTTGCACAAAGCACCTAATATTGTGGTCATTCAAGAGGTGTGGTTGTCAATCTAGAGCCCTACTTTGGCATGTGCCTCTCGAGGGAGTTTATTGCAAATCTAGGTGGATACCTATCGCTCGATTACTCACACATGGAATTCCCTTTCAAAGGGGGGAAAGTAAAGATATACAATGAAAAACCATCCACTTTCCTAGCCGAAAAGATGCCTGAGGAGGGGCAACAAAGTGAAATGGTCCATCTGATGATCGAGGAGTTAAAAGAAGTGGACTTGGTGGAAGAAGCCATGGAGCAGCTGCAAGCAGAAGATGAGTTCTCCTTGTTGGACTTCAATGCCATGATTGAATCGGACATAGGCTGCTACTCCATCACCCAACCCGAGAAGCTAAAGGAGACGACGAAGGAGGAGATAGATCTTGACCTCAATGAGCTATGGAAGCTATTTTTTGATGGCACCAGATGCAAGAACGACGTTAGAGTGGGGTTTCTTCTAGTCCCACCTTCAGGAATACAAAGGTACAACTACTATAGGTTATCTTGGAGCTGCACAAACAATGCGACTGAGTATGAAGCCTTGTGCCTAGGCTTAAATAAGGTAGAGAGGTTGGGTATCAAAAAATTATAGATTTTTGTCGATTCAAAGCTTGTGTGCAACCAGATAACCAATAAATGCTTCACCAAGAAGCATTATCTGAAGGTGTACTGCAACCGTGTCTTGAATCTGATGGAGTCATTTGACTCCCTGAATGTCAAAGCCATCTCTCATGAAAAGAACAAACATGCTGATATTTTGGTGTTTGTTGGAGCTAGGTACATCCCAACTGATGACACAATGCAGAAGCCGAAGCTGGTTCGTACTATTTATAGGCCTTCTATGCCTGATAAGGACACCCACTTGTAGGTGTTCGATTGTGATGAGGATATCATAAATTTCTTGATACATGAAGCAAGTTCAATTTAAGGTAGAGACCCTGATGACAAGTAGTACGAGGGGTTGATACAGCTAAAAACTAATCATGTCCCAAAAGGAATGATTACATTGGAGAGCCTATTTGATCATAATGATAGAGCCATATCCCACATGATCAAAGTAGACTCTAAGCAATATAAGGACCCGGAATTGGAGCTTGGGAAGGTGATCAAGGTCAGAACAGAATGCACCATAGAGGAACTAGAGAAGATCCGGGCCTTGTACGAAGAGTACCTAGACATTATTGCTTGGTGTTACCAGGAATTAAAGGGGTACGACAGAGAGATCATCCAACACACCATTGAGTTGGAAGAGGGATTCAAAACTTTTAGGCAAAAACAAAGAGCAGTCAATCCGAAGATCGAAGTGTTGATGAGATCCAAACTTCTGAAGATGCTGGAGGTAAAAATAATCTATCCTATCAAGCATTCTTCTAAAAAGAAAGAAAATTGGAGATTTTTGCCTTTGTGTGGATTTATGCAATTTGAACCAGGCTTCGCTGAAAGATCATTATTCACTCCCACAAATTGATCAAATCCTTCACGTGGTTGTAAGATCTCAAAGGTTCTCTATCTTGGATGGATTCTCGGGTTATAACCAGATTTGGGTGAAGTACGAGGACCAGCACAAGACAACATTCACTACAAAATGAGGAACATTCACCTATCAGTGCATGCTCTTCGACATCTCTAATACGAGGGCTACATTCTAGAGAGCTATGGACTTGGAATTTCGTGAGCTACTCAAAAAAATTATTATCATCTATCTAGATGACATGACTATGTTTTCACACAAGAGAGAATAACACACATCCCACCTATAGTAAGTATTTGAAAGGTGTCGTGAATTCGATATATCCATTAATCCTAAGAAGTCAATCTTCACGATAAAGGAGGGAAAATTGTTAGGCCATGTCATTTCCAAGAAGGGCCTTGCAGTTGACCCTGATAGAGCAGAGGTTCTTCTCCGTTTGTCAATCCCATTTGATAAAAAGAGGCTACAGTCATTTTTTGGCTAGATCAACTTCGTAAGGAAATTTGTGCTTGAATTTTCCCAAGTAATCAAGCCTATGGCTAAGCTCTTAAAAAAGGATGTTGATTTTGTCTGGACTGAAGAGAGGAATAAAGCCTTCAAAGAGATCAAGGCCCTGAATGCTCAAGCACCTGTGCTGATAAATCTCAATTACTCTAAGGATTTCATCCTTTACGTGGTGGGATAACCTAAAAGTGCTGCAGTTCTAACTCAAAAAGGAGATGACAGTGAAGAGCGACCAATAGCCTTCTTGAGCCAAGTAATCCAGTCACACGAAGAAAGGTATAATTTTATTGAGCGATAAGTGCATGCAGTCATGAGGTCCTTGAGAAAGTTCAAGCACTTTGTCTCTTAGAGTCGGGTTACATTTTTTGTGATTCACCCCGATGTTAGAAATTTCATCATTCAAGGTGAGCCCGATCACAAGAGGGCAGGTTGGATTGCCAAAATCCAATAGTTTGACATAGAGGTGCAACCCACCATGCTAATACATGATCGGGATCTATGTCAAGAATTGGCTAGAAGTGTCGTAGCTAAAGTCTCTGCTTTCCAATGGGATGACCTAGTGATAGAAGGTAATTTTGCCAACTCCTTATCAAAGGAGAATGATTGGACAAATGATTTAGTGTGGTACTTCAGCATAGGGAGATGTCCATATCAGCTCAATGCCTCACAAAGAAGGAGGTTTAGGATCAATACCTTAAAATATGTACTGCACCCCAAGGGGCTGTATTTTAAAAACATTGACGACATCCTTTTGTAATGCATTAAGAAATCAGATAAGCCAAAGGTCCTAGGCAAGTTCATTTTTGGGATACCGGGAAGACACCATTCAGGAAGGCCAATGACCTTAAATATAATTAGAGCAGGCTATTATTGTCCCACCCTCTTCGTAGATGCACATGCAGTCTACCAAAAATACGAGAAATTCCAAAGGTTCACTGACAGAAATTGGAATGCACCTATGCCTCTCCAACCAATTCAAGCTGAGGCTCCCTTTCAGCAGTGGGGCCTAGATTTTATCGAGATAATAATACCAAATTCTTTGACAGGATATAAGTTCATTCTTACAACTACAAATTACTTCACCAGGTGGGCTAAGGCTATACCTACCAAACATGTTGACCAGGAGACGGTCATCAGTTTCCTTGAAACTCTGATCACCTGCTTTGGGATCCTAGAAGCTATAGTGACGCATAACGGTCTAGGGTTGACGAGGGCTACACTCACAAAGTTCACCTATAAGTACGATATCTATCAAAATATGTTGTTAAACTACTACCCACAAGGAAACAACCTAGCTGAGTCCACCAATAAAAACCTCATGAAGATCATCAAGAAAACTATGGAAAGAAACAAAAGGACTTGGCACCTACTTTTGGACCAAGCGCTATGGGAAAACCGTATCTCCTTCAAAAAATCCATCAAGATGTCACTATATGTGCTTGTGTACGGGAAAGAGGCTATACTACCTACCCACATCGAGATGACTGTGCTCTGGCTGCTAGAAGATGAGAAAGGTGATATAGATCTTGCTATTGCTCGACTAGCTCAATTGCTGCAACTCGAAGAGGAAAGAGAAAAAACTTATCAAGATTTTGCCAAGCACACCGAGACTACTCAAAACTAGTTTTCAAAAGGAACAACCGCCCGAGTCTTCAATATTGGGGACTTAGTGTTGAAGTGGGATTCATACAAAGCAAAATCAAGCAATCACAATAAGTTTAACGCCTTTTGGGAAGGCCCCTTCCAAGTTGTCTGGGTGAACCAGTTCAACTTGTTCATGCTGTGGGACATGGAGGGTCAAGTCCTTCTGATACCTATTAATGGCTTTCATCTAAAAGCCTATCATCATTGAAAGTCTTTAGAGGTCTTCCCTTGTACATATTTCATTTTATGTAGTTTAAATTTGTTTTATTTTCGGATGTAAATATTGCTTTCAGTAGAAGTAATTTCCTGCTTTAAACCCAAGAAAAAGAGCCGAGTGTTTTGTAGAATAAGTGCCTGGTAGCGAGGGAGAATGATGGGATGTAAAAAGGGTGAAAATATTTCCAAGTTCCCAAAAGGCCAAAACAACCACTGTCACGTATTTTTTTCAACGACTCCTGGAGGCGTGCCTAAATTCAACGACTTTGGGACAAAGGTGAAAATTTGAAAACTTGACTAAGGCAAAATCGTCGTCTGAAGGCGCTCCATAAGCTTGTGAAGTTGGGTGTCATCCTCAAATTTTCATGACCCTAGGAGGTGCATAGGTCAGGCTAAAGCAAGAAAAAAAGTGAAAAATATGTCTAAGTCTGGATGCGCCTCCCGAAGTCGCAGTGACGCCGGGAGGCACTCCCAATTTCGTACAATGGTCGACAAAGTTTAGGCAAAAGGGAAGAAAATTTTTCTAAGTAGTGGTGCCCATCGTCGCACAATTTCTTAGCGACTCCCGACAATGCGCACCAAAACCCATGAACTTTGGTGGGAGCATTCCAAAGGCGTGAGAAAGGGATGAAAAATTCCTAAGTGTCAGCCTCCCAAGGGCGCACATTTTCTTGAGCGATGTCTGACGACGCGCACTTTTTTAGCGAAGTTGGAAGAAGTGATAACAAATAATTTTTTTTGTTAAGTCCCCAACACAGTTTTCAAAATAAAGAGCCTCGTAATGTGTGCCCAGTTGGCGACGAATGACGTCATCAACGACACATATTTTAAAAGAAAAAAAATGATTGTGCAGCTTTCAAGATAGATTTCATTAAAAGGAAAAGCACAACCTTGGCCAATAAAGTACAAGTTACGCTCTCCAAGGGCGATCTCACGCATGACTACCGGAGAATAACGACGCCACTCACCCACTTTGCTTTAACTCCATCATCCACCATTAATAAAATTTTTCATCCATCTCTATAAAAGGGCTCATTCACTCAGCTTTCTATCAGAATTAACTGGAGAAGTTCGAGTTGCGCCAGAAGGGTAAAATTCAAATTGCACCAAAGTGTAACTGTAATTTTTGATTTCTTTCATTGCCATGGGTAATAAAGTGAGCGTAG
Organism: Wollemia nobilis; assembly: GCA_028583015.1. Classification (NCBI taxonomy): domain Eukaryota; kingdom Viridiplantae; phylum Streptophyta; class Pinopsida; order Araucariales; family Araucariaceae; genus Wollemia; species Wollemia nobilis. The sequence goes on from JAQPPZ010002662.1 coordinate 1,334,720, forward strand.
TAAAGGGAAAAATGCTTATGTGGGCAACATCCAGCACATCTCAATAGTCAACTAGTGTGGCAAAAAAGAGCACGAAGCCAAGGTCAAATCCAAAGTTTAAATTTACAATTGGCACCAAATATCACGACACATCAATAACCACCATTGCACTAGAAAAGATGGATGCACCCAAGGAAAGAAAGAGGAAAAGGTTAGAGAAGACCAAGGAGAAGCACCCAACCCTCGTGAAAGAAGCTGTGCAGCAGACAAGGGAGACTCCATAAAAATGGGTTGTTGTAAGTGAGATCATGGACATCCTAGAGGATAGCCCACAAAAGGAGACAAACACGTGGGTTGCTGGGGTCATTCGAACACCATCTCAGGTGGAGCTCGTAGGTATGCATTCTCTACCCTTTGAATAAATCCCTACAATCCTACCTATTGCACCTCCCTCCTCCACATGACCCGTCACAGCTGCCTCATCTCAATCCCCCTTCATGTAGCCCCAACTTGGCCTACAAACATTTGGAAATTTCACCTAGGATCCCAACGTCTTTCAAACCCTAGGCTAAACCCTAGGTCTATGGAATATAGACAACACCAAAGAAAGCCCTTCATCCCCTCATAGTTCTTGTCTAACGACCACATCACAAGAAAACCCATCTCCCCCTCCACAGGTGCCGCTCACTTCTTCCAAAGCTCAGTCGCCTTCAAAAGCGGTTTGATATTGTGGCGTTCTCCCTACTCTCCTATTCATAGGACAAAATGTCATAGTAGGATTTAGCCTTAATGTACCCTCTATTCGGAGAGTTGTAACTAGTAGAAAAGCAATTGCAGGTCACAACTGACCAGCCCCTAGCTGCCAAGGCAGCCTAGGGCTCTTGCTTTTTTCCAGGGAGTCAGGAAGTAGTGGGGAGAGGAGATCGTCATTGTGGAGAAGCACACCAAGTTTGACCTAGAAAAAAGGGTGATCCATATGGAGAAAAGGGTGCCCAAGGTCAAGAAGCCTCTCAAGGATATGATCGACGAAGACTATGAGTATCGTTCCATAGAAATTTTTTTTGATGATATAGTTGAGGAGAATGAGATAGGCGGGATTCGAAGGAGGGCCGATACACTGATGGTTAAGTATCTGGAAATAAAGCAACATCTATACCAACTCCAAGATGATAAAATATAGCTAGAGGAAAATCTGGCCAAGACCCAAACGCAGTTGGAGGTTGCTCAAGAGGAGATTGAAAATCTAAAAGATCAACTTGCAGCCGTTAAAAAAGAAATAGTAGATCAAAAGGCGGTCGCAGACCAATTGGCCCAAGAGAAGAAGGAGCTCTAGAGCATATTGCTGAATTGTAGAATTAGCTTCAACATACTCAGAAGCTACTAGAAAAGAAAGCTTCATAGGCGGCCACCTTTTCCAAAGAAAGAATCAAAGAATTAAGGGTTGGCCTACTGAAGGGTTTTAGGACCCATGTCTCCAGGTCTCTATCGGTCCTTACCTTTGTTTCAAGGATCCGAGATGTATCTACCGAGGGAAAGCCTACGGTAGAGGAAGTCGAGCGCCAAGCACAATAGTGGTTGGACTTGGCAATCAAACTTGAGGAGTATGAGCGCAAAGGCTTCCAATTTCCCCCATGTCATAGATTACCTTAAACTGGGCCGATGCAAGGGTAATCTTGCAAACTTATTTTGAAAAGCTGAACAGATCAAAAGGGCCAGAAGAATGCTGGATGCATTGCTCAAGGAGAAGGACATCTATCTGGCTCCCTTCCACACCCTCTCTTTGTTCAGATTTTTAAGATTTATAAAATATGGAGACTGTCTACCCAGAGAGCAATTGAAGCAGATCTGGGAAGCCTTTGAGGCAGACACTTCTGAAATTGACTACTGGACAAACCTAGTTTAGGAAGAATAGGTTACTCAGTTGGTATCTAAATTTTACAAAATCAGCACCTGTCTTCACGAACTGGGGGAGAGGTATAACATAGTTGACGTGCACCAAGTTGCGGCATTCAAGAAAGCACTGAGGGACATCAACGATCTAGATATCTTCTAGGAAGCAGTGTGGGCTTAGGCTCAAAGCACATATGAGCACATTCATGATCATGTCGAGCCCTCTGAATAGAAAGAAGAAAAAAGTGCAAAGCAATTTGGTTCAGAGGGAGGAGAAGAAGAAGATTCCAAAGGAGAGACCGCTGAGAGCGAAGTAGAAGAAGAACAACTACCATAGTGAGAGGCCCAGCAGCAGCAGCAGCAGTAGCAGAAGGATGCAGGGACCAAGAAGGAGTCTATGACCAAAGGATAAAGGCTAGGTTCCTCGCATCAAGGAGAGGTCGATACCTCACGAGCCACTAGGAATGTTGTCACATTTTGCATAGGGGTACCAATTTTGAAAGTCTGCAAAATCTTGTTGCTATCTTCCTCCTCTCTTCCTTCCCATTCTTCTTCATGCTTTTTATACCTTCCAATTGTCTATATTTATGTTCTACATCTGTGTTGTTTTCAACAGTTTCAGCTTTTGGGTAGGATGCCCCAAAAAATTCTAAGTGTTGAGCCTGCCCGAAGTCGCAGCGATGTTGGGCAACACTCCTTGTTTTGTACGACATCAAATGAACAATGCTAAAATTGTCCAAAACATTTCTAAGTGTTGAAACTGGCACCGTTCGACTTCGCCAATTTTCACTACACCTCCCGACTGCACGTCTATTCTTGTGCGCTATTGGGCAGAAGAAGAAAAGTTCAAGAATTTGGCTAAGTGTTGGCTGCCTGGCACCGTCCAACTTTGCAAATTTTCACTGCACCTCCCGACTGCGCATCTATTCTTGTGCGCTATTGGGCAAAAGAAGAAAAGTTTAAGAATTTGGCTAAGTGTTGGCTGCCTAGCACCGTCCAACTTTGCCAATTTTCACTGCATATCCCAACTGTGTGTCTATTCTTGTGCACTATTGGGAAGAAGAAGAAAATTTCAAGAATTTGGCTAAGTGTTGGCTGCCTGGCACCGTCCAACTTCGCAAATTTTCACTGCACCTCCCAACTGCGCATCTATTCTTGTGCGCTATTGGGCAGAAGAAGAAAAGTTCAAGAATTTGGCTAAGTGTTGGTTGCATGGCACCGTCCAACTTCACCAATTTTCACTACACCTCCTGACTGCACGTCTATTCTTGTGCGCTATTGGGCGGAAGAAGAAAATTTCAAGAATTTGGCTAAGTGTTGGCTGCCTCGCATCGTCCAAATTTGCCCATTTTTGTTGCGTCGTCCGAAGTCGCACCCATTTTTCAGCGCCATTGGGTGGACCATATGGAAGAAGTCAAGCAAAAGTTTCTAAGGCAAAAGCCTCCCACCGTCGTTAGATGTTGCTTGCGTCGAAAGAGGAGGAAAGAAAAGGAGATAATTATCTCAGTGTAGATCCTCTTGACGTCGTGTCCTTTCTTTGTTCCACCCATTATCACTAGTTTCTACAGTGCCCATGGTCGCCTCCCCCCTTCATTAGCATACTTCAGATCAAGTCAAGTGTGCAGTTTTTGGGATGAGTGTTAGGATGTGATAGGAGTTGCACCACTAGGGTACGGGTAAATAAACATCGAAGGATCATATTATACCATGAATACTGCATTTAACTAGACCAGGTTGCTCACCTACTAGATCCGCACAGGAGTTACCCCATTTCCAAGTAGACCTTACTGCAAGTACACTCATGGCCTGTAGGGGTCAAATCTCAACAACTTTCAATAGCTTTTGCAACTTTTGTCAGGTCTAGGATGCTGTGCCTAAATGTAATTTGGGGGGAAATTCCTACTATAAATAGTAGATGATATTCATTGTAAAAAGGCAGGAAAGAGGGACATATTGCTAGAGATATTTTGTTGTATCAAACACTTACTTCTAATTCAAAGGCATCCTTGGCTCTATTACTTGTCTTGTTCTTTTATGCTACCTTATGCTAATATTTCTACTTTATGTTTATTTATTTTTTTGATTGATGTAATTCTGAATTCTAAATTAGAACATTGGCAATTAGATGAATCTAGAATATGAAACTTAAAGATACATAGGGATAGGTAATGGTGATAGTTTCTGCTACATGATTTTTCTTTGATTGTTGTTGGTTTGTGTACTAGCTAGTAATTGTGTTGCTTGTTCTCTTCACCCGAATCACATGATATTTAAATCTCTTTCTGCATTTTTATAATCCCTTTACAACACTCTCAGCTAAAAAACCAAGTTAGATAATATAGTAAGTCGACCTTCTTCGAAGATTGGCACGAAAGGCATTCCTTCCTTCCGGTCTTTCAATCTACTAGGCGAATCTAGGGCACAATAGATTAAAATCCTTTCCTTAGTGGCATATTCGTAACCAACACCTCCTATCCTATGATTGGGGTGAAATTTCACATACCCTTCCACACAATAGTGAGGAAGAAGATCAGGGGTCTCCCTATGAGTGGATATCTGACAACAAGTCAAATTATGAAGTAGCATCCATAGGCTCTTCTAGTATACATGTTGAGTTTGCGTAGATTGTTCCATAATATGATGAGCATGAGGGTTATCTACATATGTTCCCCTTGAATGACCCTATCTATCACTAGTTCCTCCCTATAGAAGGGCCAGTCTACCTTGCAACCACACCGATCACCTCCAGTCATTCTGCCTTTGTTGCAACCATCTCCACAGGTCTTGTGACATCTCGATGTTGATAGATGCAACCAACCACCTAGGGAAAATCATCCATCCATAAACATGATTTCCATAGACCTCTTCAAGCCCCTATGAGATCTGAATAACCCATTGAAGCCACTACACATCGACTTGGGGGAAATTGACTTCAATCGGGGAGATTCTCCTCCATCGCCCTCTGAGTATTGGTCTTGCAATGAGATGCTACAACAATTTCATTTATCTCCAAGGCCTATTCATGATGTCTTCCATGCTAAGGAGGAACCTAAAGTTCCAATTGTTGATCTAAACCTAGCATATGACATTCACCTAATCCCTACTCCCCACTACTTGGAGGAGGGGTCACATATGTCAATTGAGCCAATGATTGACAAAGATATCAACTTCGATTCCAAGAATCTGCAATATATCAAGTTAGGGGAAAGCCTATCCCCCAAAGATCAAGATGATTACATAGCCCTTCTCATAGAGAAGAAGGAGGCTTTTGGATGGTCCTACAAAGACATGCCAGGCTTGGATCCAAATCTAGTCATGCACAATATGACGCTTGACCCCAAGGGCAAGTCAGTTAAGCAAAAATTGAGAAATATGCATCCGATAGTAACCTTAATGGTCAAATATGAGCTACAAAAGTTTTTGGATTCCAAGTTTATCATTTCTATAGATTATCCGACATGGTTGTCCAACATGGTTCCCATCAAGAAGCCCGATGGGAGGATTTGCATTTGCACCGACTTTCGAGACTTGAACAAAGTGAGTCCTAAGGATGAAATTCCTTTGTCAAGCATCGACATCCTGGTAGATGCCACAGTGGGCCAAAAAATATTATCACTCATGGATGATTTATCTGGGTATAATCAGATTCGTATCAATCCAGAAGACCAACTCAAAATGGCATTCAAAATGGTGTTCAAAATGCCTTGGAGAACATTTTGCTATAATATCATGCCTTTTGGCCTTAAAAATGCCGATGCTACCTACTAGCATACCATGACATATATCTTCCACGATTACATGCATAAGATTTTAAAATATTACATGGATGAGTTACTGGCAAAATCCTTATTACACCATGAGCATCTCGATGTCTTGCACAAAGTCCTCAATTGCCTTATTGAGCATAATGTGAGACTGAACCCCAAGAAGTGTGTCTTCGGTGTCACATATGGAAAGCTCTTGGGATTTATAGTCTCTAAGCAAGGCATCAAAGTGGACCCCAACAAGGTCAAGGTAATCCTTGAGATGCTTCCCCCAACTACCATAAAGTAACTTCAAAGCCTACAGGGTAACGTTGCATCCATCAAGCGCTTCATAGCACAATTGTCGGATAAAGGTCGACCCATGAACAAGTTATTGCATAATGGGGTCACATTCCATTAGGATGACGAGTGTTAAGCTACCTTCGATGCAATAAAACAATATTTGGCTTCATCACCAATATTGGCTCCACCTAGACTAGGAGTGTCATTCCACTTACACATCTCAGCCACTGAGATTGCATTGGGTACCATGTTAGCCCAAAACAACGAATTACATAGGGAACATGCTACTTAATATCTTAGCCGCACCTTGGTCAGCTATGAAATCAAGTGCGCATACATTGAGAAGCTATGCCTAGCAGCGATTTTCACCACCAAGAAGCTATGACATTACATGCTTAGTCATACCATGTATGTTTTATCAAAGGAAAATCCATTGTGATACATGATGAGTCGTACTTATCACAATAGTCACACAGTGAAATGGATCATGTTGTTGATGGAGTTTGATGTAGACTTTATCAAACAAAAATCAATTAAGGGTCAGGTCATCACCAATCAACTCACAAAGGCTCCTCTCCAGGATGAGCAGCCTCTTAGCATGGAGCTTCCCAATTATGGAGTCTTCCAAATATTAGAATCACTTGATTCTGATGATCCTGAGTCACAGGTTGATATGACTCTATTCTTTGATGGCTCCAAATGTGAGCAAGGGGGTGGCGTAGGAATCATGTTTTTCACACCTTAAGGGGATCCTATATCCCTATCTTTTAAACTTAATTTTTTGTGCACTAACAACAATGTTGAGTATGAAGCCTTGCTCATAGGCCTTCAAACTACTATCGCTATGAAAATAACCAAGCTCAACATTTTCGATGACTCCTTGCTCATCGTAAACTAGGTCAAAGGGATTTTCCAATGCAAAGTACCCAATTTTGCAAGTCTATAAAGCCCTTTTGGATAAAATCCTAGCAAATTTTGAATGGTATGACATCAAGGCGCTCCCTCGATCATCTAATCATTTTGTGGATACAATGGCCTCCCTAGGATCCTTGATCCCGTAGAACCCTGATGATGAGATGACAACCATTCAGGTCAAAATGGTATTGCAATCTGTGGTTGAGCATGGGAGCACTCAATCCACACCAAAATTCCACTTGATTCATATTGAACCTCATCAAGAAAGGTTCTCATAAATTCACGAGCTCCTAAATCATGCTGCTTGGGGGACTTTGTTCCCTCAAACCCCTTTTGATAACAACACCACTATTCTTACAAGTTTTTTTCCAAACAACATTTGCTCGAGATGAACTTCAAAAGGGACAGGTAGTTCATGAAATCGAGGCTTCCTCTCATCCTAACTGGTCTACCTAAATCAAGGAGTACCTAAATCTTGGTAATTTCCCTCCTGGGTTGTCACATGCTGCAAAAAGGACATTTAAACAAAAAGTGGTAAAGTATGTCTTGCTAGGAGATATTTTGTATCGTCAAAGCTACGAAGGCATCCTCCTTCGTTTCTTAGAGCATCAAGAGTCATTTTGGGAAATCACCCAAGCACATGACAGTACATGTGGTGGCAATTTCAGTGGTATGGCTATTGCTAAGCGCATTCTTCACATGGGATATTATTGGCCAACTTTAAAGCAATATTATTGCGCTTATGTTAAGAAGTGCATGAAGTGTCAACACCATGCTAACTTGACACACGTACCTTCTTAGGACTTACAACCGATTTAATTGGCTTGTTTGTTCTCACAATGGGGGTTTGATTTAATTGAAAAAATATCACCAGACTCCTCGGGCCATCATACGTTCATCATTACAACTATCGAGTATTTTACAAAATGGGTGGATGCAATTCCCCTTACCACTATGACTGGACCCCATATAGCGGAGTTCATATTGCACAATATCATTTGTCATTTTGGTATTCCATCCAAGATCATTTTCGATAATGGGATATTGTTCAAGAATAAATATGTGCGTGCTTTGACAATAAAGTATAATATCCAGCATAGCTTTTTGATGCCCTATTATCCACAAGTGAATAGGCAAGTAGAGGAACCAAAAAAGTGTTGATTACCATTCTGAAGAAAATAGTTAAAGAAAATCACACCAATTGGCACACGCAAATGCCCCTTTCTCTATGGGCCTACCACACTAGCATTCGAACGCCCACTAGGGCAACTCCATTTTCACTAGTGTATGGCACTGAGGTAGTCATACCTCTAGAGATAGAAATACCATCATTGCACATATCCATGCAGGAGTTCATTGATGATGATACCACGCTGTAGGCTTGCTTAGACCAACTTACGCTGCTTGATGAATGACACATCAATGCTCTTGAGCACCTACGCATTTATCAAGAGTGACTTAAGAGAGCTTACAATATGAAAGTCCATAATTGAGATTTTCAAGTTGGTGACCTCATTCTAAAAGAGAACCAACAAAATTCTAATTTTTTGCCTCATCTATGGGATAAGTTTGCAGTAAATTGGTTAGGTCCTTTTGTCATCACTAGTCAAATCGAACCCAAAAATTACCGCCTAGCCTCCCTTGAAGGAATAGAGGATCTTGAACCCTTGAACATCCTTCATCTATGGTCTTTCTATGCCTAGAGTGCTATGGCCCACCCCAAAATGATCCAAGGGTATCTATGTACCGCTTGGTAAACCCAAAACCCTCCTAGGCGGTCTACAACCATATAGGTCACCCTCAAATGCTCCAAGGGTATCTACGTACCACTTGGTCAACCCAAAATGCTCCTAGACGGTCTATGACCGTCTAGGTCATCCCAAAATGATCCAAGGTTATATACATACCGTTTGGTCAACTTAAAACCCTCCTAGATGGTCTACAATCATCTAGGTCACCTCCAAATGCTCCAAGGGTATCTACGTATCACTTGATCAACCCAAAATTCTCCTAGGTAGTCTACGACCGTCTAGGTCACTCCCAAATGCTCCAAGGGTAGAGATTTTAAGGGAAAAATGGCACAAAAGGTAGAGATTTCTGTAGACTTTCTATCTTGAATGAGAGTGGGTTGACTCAAATGGACTTCCTATCTATAAGTTCTAGGGGTAGGGACCCTCTCATGTAAAGTTTTCTGGAACATCTCGTTGGTCTACCATTCGATTATTTCTTTGTCAAGTTGATGCAAGCAATCTAGTTGCTCTTTGTCTCATCGAAGTTGATTGAAATACACTTGGCATTATGCATATCTTGCAACCACTTGATTTATCTATTTCATTGTGTGAGGCCTAGGAGGTCTAGGATTCTTGCCCTGAGGTCGACCTCATTCAAGATAATCTGTAGCACTTCTAGGTAAAATCACTAGGTAGACATTTTGAGGGAAAAGGGCACAGAAGATGAGGGGAAATCTTGGCAACACTTCATTGTTATGTCTCAAAACTCCTCTCTATCATTTGGATGGAAAATGGATCCACTTTATAGCAAAAGGGGGCCTTTGGGCAAATGGGCATGCAAGACAAGAGGTGCCACTTGTCAAAAACTGAGCATGCATTGGAAGGGGAAGAGAATATCCTATTTTGGCCTCTATTTTGTAGCATACCATAAGGATTATGTGCCCTCAGGTCTTGCATGGTTGAATAGGCAAGATAAATGGTAGTTTATGGGTGCCATTTGTCCAAATTTAATTTATTGGGAGTCAAACCTTGTGGTCGTCCCACCCAAGGACGACTGCTTTGCCACCATCCCTAGGTGGGATGGCCATGAAATGTGACCATCCCAGGGTGGGACGGTCATGCCTATGTGGCCCAAAACATCTCAAAAGTGGGGTAGAGCCTTCCTATAGTGGTTAGGACCACTATTAAACCTTTGAGTGTTGTCCAAGGAGGCCATATGATGTCAATTAACTAATGTTTTCGATCGCCTAATCAAACTGACATGATTTTAGTATCTACGGATGCCCTTTTTTATATGCATTATGTGCAACACAACATTGAGTAAAAATAGATGACTAAAATGTTGAATGATTAGGGTTATTCAATAACCTAACCAACTTTAGATGCCCCAATCATGGAAAGAGCATGCATTCTTGAATCCTTGCTTCTAACGAGCTAAGGAACTTGCTTCAAGTATAATATTTCAAGTAATGTTAGCTTGACCTTGGATATTGTTCAATCATGAAGAGACGAGGCCTCTTATTCCTTCATGCTTCTCGAATGCCAAGCATTTGTTTGATTTAAATTTTTGCTTGTTTGCAATCCCAATTAGGAGCATGATTGTCTTTGTCAATGATTCGTTGAACGAACGCAATTTGCATGATTGAGTGTTTAATTGTTGATTTTGATTATGAAATAATTAGGTGATTATGGGTTTGAGTCCCATCGATATCGCCACTGAAGTAGGGGAAAAATGGTGCACCTAAGAGTGTTAAACAATAAGCATCTATATCTGGTGTATTAATCAAGCATTACAAAAGGACAAATTCAAGCAACCATGGAAGCCAAATAAGTGCAAGAAAAAGGGTGTTTCTCTTTATTTCATTTGGTAAATCAGAACAATGGTTACATAGATGTCCCCTTGAGGGCTCTTAGTGTGATACAATTGTTTACAAAATGATGGGTGCCCAAGGATCAAGTCCTTTCAAACAAGCTCGTGTGCACTTCCAATGTTCTTCCTCGTACCCACAATTGAGGTGGGTGAACCTATGATGCCGCCACTTTGTTCTTCACTGTTATGATCTTGTATTCCTTCCTCTATGCACTGTAAAACCTGCACCTGCACACAAGGAAACCAGATTTGTTAAATAGCAAGTGCGTAGAATGTGAAACATGCAAAAGCCATACATGCAACTATAAGCTAGAAAGTGTAAATATGCAATGCGCCTATCTAAAACAACTCCAAATGATCTGAAATTGTAGAGATATGTAAAATAGATGATTTTGGGAAGATCTAATTAAAAATAGAATAGAAATTGCATCCGATGGCGTGGCGCATTCGCAGTTTACCTACAAAGCCTGCAAAACCCAAAACAAGCAATTTCTGGACCAAAACACCTCCAAATCAAACGAAACTTGGAAAGTATGCATAAAATGATGATTTTAAGAGGACCCATATCGGTGGATTTGCAAAATCAGTCACAGTTTCATGTGCATCTTCAGATGGTCCCCGAAAGCCTACAAAAACTTAAAAATGCAATATCTCACTCAATATAACTCCAAATTGCATGAAATTTGGACAGGATGTTCATATACTACCCTAGAATATGCCTAAAAAAAAATAGTAAAAAAATAATGCACAGATCTATCACCATCCCTTGTAGGGATGGTGGTGACTGTCATAGATTGGGGACCATCCTGGGGTGGGACGACCACCAATTTTGCTCTTATTTTACCACCAATTCCTCTATGAATTGGTCAGGAACCCTCTCAATAGTGTTGTCATCAAATTTGGTGGTGAAATTCACTCAGATGATTCAGTTTTGCAAATAAATTGTACCTCCTAGATCACTCGCAAACCTCCTTCGCTAGGTAGAGATTTCGAGGGGAAAAGGGCACAAAAGGGTGAGGGGAAATCTTGGCAGCACTTCATTGCTATGTCTCAAAACTCCTCTCTATATTTTGTGTGGAAAATGGATCCACTTTATAGCCAAAGGGGGCCTTTGGGAAAATGGGCATGCAAGGGCATGCAGGGCAAGAGGTGCCACTTGTCAAAAATTGAGCATGCATTGGAGGGGGAAGAGAATCTCCCATTTTGGCCTCCATTCTGTAGCATGTCATAAGGATTCTGTGCCCTCAGGTCTTGCATGCTCTCATAGGTGGGATAAATGGTAGTTTTTGGGTGCCATTTGTCCAAATTTGACTTTTTGGGAGTCAAACCTTGTGGTCATCCCACCCAGGGATGATCGCTTTGCCACCATCCCTAGGTGGGATGACCATGAACTGTGACCATCCTAGGGTGGGATGGTCATGCCTATGTGGCCCAAAACCTCCCAAAAGTGGGGTAGAGCCTTCCAAGAGTGGTTAGGACCACTATTAAACCTTTGAGGGTTGCCCAAGGGGGCCATATGATGTCAATTAGCCAATGCTTTTGATCACCTAATCGGATTGACATGATTTTAGTGTCTACAGATACCCCTTTTTGAGATGCATTATGTGCAACACAATACTGAGAAAAAATAGATGACTAAAATGTTAAATTATTAGGGTTATTCAATAACCTAACCAACTTTAGATGCCCCAATCATGGAAAGAGCATGCATTCTTGAATCCTTGCTTCTGATGAGCTAAGGAACTTGCTTCAAGTACAACCTTTCAAGTAAGGTTGACTTGATCTTGGACATTATTCAGTCATGAAGAGAGCCTAATTCTTCATGATTCTATAATTCCAAGCATTTATTTAATTTAAATTTATGCTTGTTTGCTACCCCAAGTAGGAGCGTGATTGTCTTTGTCAAAGATTCATTGAACGAACGCAATTTGCATGATTGAGTGTTTGATTATTGATTTTGATTATGAATTTGTTAAGTATGACTACCCCCTCAAGAGATGAGTCAATGAGGGAATGACCAATGATAAAAGTGATGAGTCACTTGACACATATGACTTTGTTAGGGTTTCCTCCAATTTTACTCATTGAAAAATGGAGCATTTTTGAGAGGATTTTGATGATTTTGTTGATGCTTCATGGAAGAAAGGAGTCAAAAACTTCATTCCCGTGGGGAGGTCCACCCAAATGGGCTTTTTGGGTTTAAGTAAATTTTCCATTTCTCCATGAGCAATTTAGGTTCATCTGGATGCCTATTGAATTTTGACCAAATTTGAGCTATTTTTGGTGGGTTTTGGACCCTTTTTGGTGCATTTTTGAGCTATTTTGATGAAATTTTTTGGTGGCCATCCTAGGGTGGGATGGTGGCATATTTTATGACCATCCTAAGGTGGTAAAGTCAGCCAATTAGCCGCTCATCCCACCCAGGGATGGTCAGGGCCCTAGGAGGGTTATTTAAGCCAAAAATGGGTCATTTGGGCTCATTTGTGCATTTCCAACTTTGCAGTTTGAGAGGTGAGGAGGAGGAGAAGGATTATACATAGTGGAGTACTACTAAAATCATCCTATAGTCACCATGATCCAGCATGCAGACTCATCCAACGATGGAGCCAATGCAAGATGGGTAAGAGTTGAATTTCTTACTACACTATGCTAGTGTTAAAAGTGGAATTATTGCTTGTTTTTGCTTTTTGGTAGAGCACACTAAATCCTTAATAATTGAACCTAATTAGGGATGCCCTATAATTTTTTATACTTATTTTTGTATTTTTATGCAATTTTATTACTTTTTAGGGCTTTTTATTGCTTAATTTTTGCTATTTTTGGTGGCCTAAAAGGCCCATTTTGGCCCAATTTGGGGGTCATCCCTAGGTGGGATGGCCAACCTAGGCTATTTAGTGGCCATCCCTAGGTGGGACGGTCACAAAATGGCCTAAAAAAGAGGCCATTTTTGGTCTTTTTTGGGTCATTTTGAAGCCTGTTTGATGCTTATTATTGATCGACCTATCTCTGCCAGGTGGTTAAGAGTCGGTATCAAGTTCTGAATCTCTTTGAGACCATGAGAGACTTATTGATGGAGGTATACTAGGAATGGCTTGATGCCATTGGCCTCAAGCATGTGACATGGTTAGAGCCCATGGTGGGCGACCATGCTTACTTGACTACTCTTATTGACTTGTGGGATCCATGCACCAACACCTTCCACCTAACATAGGGAGATGATAGTGATGCTAGAGGATATCTATCAGATATTACACATTCTGATAGAGGGGGTCGATCGAGTCTACTCACCATGATCAGAGAGAGGCAGTGATGGAGAGGTACTTTGGTAGGGCCATAGAGGAGGCGATAGGGGACTCTCTCAATGGAGGCATACTGGTGGGGTATTGGTATGAGGCCAGGGTATTGGGTGTGAGGCATATTTTATTGATGATATTGATCTCTAATATGCTACTACCAGACTCATCGGTGCCAAGTTTCCCTGGAACCTTCTAGAGTTAGTGTTTACTCTAGTAGGGTGCACTATGGAGCAGCCACTAGTGATGGCATGGGGGATGACACTACTAGCACATTTGTATGATGATATATCTCCTAAGGGTGGAAGGGCTTGGGATGCAAATTTCTACTATAGGTGTGGGGGTGGTAGCACATAGTTATGGATCGACCATAGGGATTGCCTTGGATATCATGGGCATAGTAGTGGACCAGAGATTGGCTATGGGATCCTATGGTAGTGAGCCCAGGAGGTAGGGTAGAGTCAATATTGGGTGGAGATGTGGACCATTATACCTAGTATTTTATAGGACTCAGAGTAGTGGATGTACTCTAGAGACCTTACAAGGATTGCCCAACATGGTCTGATGTTGAGGTGTAGCTCCACTAGGTGAGGTGAGGTAGATGGTTGGTTGGCTAACATGGGATGGAGTGGGAGTTCTTCCCTTATGCTTAAGTTATATGATAGTTTGGGCTATGATAGGGGTTACCCAGTGAGCTAGTGGTCTACCGATACCATAGGGATGAGAGGACACTGAGGTGGCTATAGTGGAGGCGGTAGTAGGGGAGGTAGATCCTGTAGTAGACATTCCAGACTTGGATGATGTCGAGACTACAGAGGAGTATGACTCATAGTGGGTGATGCACTAGTGGTAGGGAGAGGGACCACTAGGGGGAGATGTAGTAGGGGTAGTAGTAGAGGCTCAAAAAGATGCTCCTAAGGAGGGCAAGGAGAGGTAGGTGAGTGACATGGGTTTCATCACATGGTAGATGAGTAGGTAGACCTCCTAGACTTAGGAGATCAGGGTGACTTTGGGGATGATGACACTAGGGATCAGGGGGTGTAGGTATAATAGGTCACACGGGGTGACACAGATATAGAGCTATAGGATGAGCTGATTAGGGTCAGGTAGGAGAGAGATCTCCTTTAAACATAGGTACAGGATGCCCAGGCAGAGATAGCAGCTCTATAGGCATAATTGAGATCTCAAAGCCCTAGTCAGGAGGGACCTAGAAGTGGGGAGATGGCCAAGCTATGAGAGGAGGTGGTACAGCTCCAAGGCTTAGTGGATACCTACCAGGTGAGATGCTGACAAGAGTGGACCTATACTGATGAGTTGGAGGATGAGATAGTGCACCTTAGGGGGTGCATACCAATCCATCCATCTGCTAGTGGGTCACACCAGAGTCGATGGAGTGGTACAAGATAGTCTTCGGCTAGGATGGGGGTGCCTAGATCTACATAGAGGGTAGACAGGGTAGGTGGTGGTAGGTCAGAGAGTTCTTGGTGGACTCGACCCGAGGGTAGGGGTGAGAGTCATAGTACCGGTCCTACATGACCATGGTTATTGAGACTCTGATGGCTCTTTTTATTTTAGATTTTTGGTAGTGTGAGGTCGGAGGACCCACTTTATTGTAGCCTACAGGTAGCTCAAGGATTATGATGTATCTTTTTACCCCATACATATACATATATATATATGAGCTTTTATGTTTTATCATCATGTGTTTCCTACTACTTTATGAGATGTATGCAATGTATTTATTTGCTTTATGATATGATGATGGATGTTTATCATGTATGCATATGTTGTGATTTGATTTGATGATATGTATATGCATGGATGCATAATGAGATGGATGATTTATTGATCTAGATGATGAAATGTGTATACTATATGACATACTATGTTAGCACCATAGACTATATAGAATTCATCAATTCATGTGTAATGTTGTCATGAGACTATGTAATGGATTTGTGATAAATGTAATGAAATATGATAAAATGGAATGAATAATAGAATGTTATAGAATATCTATGAGGTTTTCATGAGACTCAAACACTCTAGTCAACTGATCAAAAGTTATATACTAACCATGCAAGACTTTTTGACAAGGTATGAATCTGCTAGGATGACCCAGATACTCAATATCCCTGTGTGTGCAAGTGAGTTCATTTTGTGATACGCATAAGATTACCCCAGTGCCAAATATGATTGATGCAACCCATCTATACTAAAGATCACCCTATGAGTATCATGATCCTAGGTTTTGTACGTAGTTGGATTAGACCACTAGGTAGTATAGGCTACCAAAAGCTAGCTCATCCACATGCAAACATTGGTCTGTACACACGCAAGAAGCTAATGTGATAGACATATCATCATGCGTAAGGATACCACCATTTCCAGGTAGGCTTGATGCCACCTAACCTGTAATGAGGATCACCTAATGGTTTGTCAAATGCTGAGAATTCCAAGGATTCAAGTTCAATACTCCCTTATTTTATTTTATTTGATTTCAGGGATACTTGCTCATACTTAGTGATGAAAATCATTATTTATTTTGTATTTTGTTTTCTTTGAGCAAGGGATTTGTGTAGTGATGAAAATCACTATTTATTTTGCTTTTGATTTTTGCTTTTTGGGATTTTGCTTATTGATAGTGGTGAAAACCACTATTTATTTTGGGGAATTGGGTAAGGAGGAGCTTGTCCTTTTGTCAATTCTTAGCATTCTTGAACCATTCACACAGGGGGATGAGCAAGATAAAATTTTCACTTAAGGTAACCTAGACCACTTCGTAGGTTTCATATTTCCTTGTGCAAAACTTGGATTTATTAGTGTAAAAATGTGTTGGGATTTTGATGTATACAAGGTACAATCTAAGCAAGACTCTACCTCCTAAAAATCAGGATAGCTTTCTACAAAATCTGAAAAGAAAACTAGAGATGGTTGAGTGATCAAAAACCCTAATGACATTCTAGAACAAATGGCTAGGTGAAGGGAATGGACACAAATATGAAAAGTGGGAAATGTAGGTGGAAATGATAAGTGAAATATGAAATGATGTGAATGATGACTTTAACAACATTGATTTTGAATGATGACTAGTGTACAGTCTTAGTGCTAGACATGTATGAGCAACTCTAAAATGCAAAGTGCAATGATGAGTATGCCTAATGCAAGTGATTATATAATGCAATGGTATGCAATGTGATGTAATGCAATATTTTTGTATTTTTGATGTTTTGATGATGTTTTTGAGTTTTGATTGATATATGTATATACAGGTTGACCAATGGGCTTAGTAGATGCCATTGGGGCTTTTTGGGTGACCAAAGGGCTTATAGATGCCTTTGGGATTTTGTACTTCCTAGGAGCATTTTGGGTTGACCAAGCAGTACGTAGATACCCTTGGAGCATTTTGGGTGACCTAGAGTAGACCACCTAGGAGCATTTTGGTGTTGACCAAAGCGATATGTAGATACCCTTGGAGCATTTTGGGTGACCTAGATGGTCATAGACCTACCTAGGAGCATTTTGGGTTGACCTAGCGATACATAGATACCCTTGGAGCATTTTGGGTGACCTAGATGGTCATAGACCACCTAGGGCATTTTTTGGTATGACCAAGAAGTACCTAGATAGCATTAGAGGTACCTATAGGATGAAGATACTAGGAGCATTTTGGGTTGACCAAGTGGTATGTAGATACCCTTGGAGCAGTATTATTTGGGGTGACCTAGATGGTCATAGACCACCTAGGAGCATTTTAGGTTGACCAAGCAATATGTAGATACCCTTGGAGCATTTTGGGGTGACCTAGATGGTCATAGACCACCTAGGAGCATTTTGGGTTGACCAAGCGGTATGTAGATACCCTTGGAGCATTTTGGGTGACCTAGATGTCAATAGACCAAGGACATTTGGGTTGACCAAGCGGTATGTAGATACCCTTGGAGCATTTTGGGTGGGCCACAACACTCTAGGCATGGAAAGGCCATAGATGAAGGATGTTCAAGGGTTTAAGATCCTTGATTCCTTCAAGGGAGGCTAGGCGGTAAGTTTTAGGTCCGATATGACTAGTGATGATGAAAGGACCTAACCAGTTTACCATAAACTTGTCCCGTAGATGGGGCAGCAAATTAGAATTTTGTTGGTTCTCTTTTAGAATGAGGTCACCAACTTGAAAGTCTCTATGATGGAATTTCATATTATAAGCTCTCTTAAGTCACTCTTGATAAACATGCAAGTGCTCAAGGGCATTGATGCATCGTTCATCAAGCAACGTAAGTTGGTCTAAGTGAGCCTACCATGCGGTATCATCATCGATGAACTCTTGCATGGATATGCATAATGATGGGATTTCTAGCTCTAGAGGTATGACTACCTCGATGCCATACACTAGTGAAAATAGAGTGGCCCTAGTGGGCATCCGAATGCTAGTGTGGTAGGCCCATAGAGCAAGGGGTATTTGCATGTGCCAATCGGTGTGATTTTCTTTAACTATTTTCTTCAGAATGGCAATCAATATTTTGTTTGATGCCTCTACTTACCCATTTTCTTATGGATAATAGGGCATCAAAAAGTTATGCTAGATATTATACTTTGTTATCAAAGCATACACATATTTGTTCTTGAATGATGTCCCATTATCAAAAATGATCTTGGATGGAATACCAAAATGACAAATGATATTGTGCAATATGAACTCCGCTATATGAGGTCCTATCATAGTGGTAAGGGGAATTGCTTCCACCCATTTTGTGAAATACTCGATAGCCATAATGATGAACATGTGATGGCCCAAGGAGGTAGGTGAGATTTTCTTGATTAAATCAAACCCCCATTGCGAGAATGGCCAAGCCGATTGAATCGATTGTAAGGCCTGAGAAGGTACGTGTGTCAAGTTAGCATGGTGTTGACACTTTATGCACTTCTTAACATAAGCACAACAATATTACTCTAAGGTTGGCCAATAATAGCCCATGTGAAGAATGCGCTTAGTGATAGCCATACCACTGAAATGGCCACCACAAGTACCATCGTGTGCTTGGGTGATTGCCCAAACTGACTCTTGATGCTCTAAGCAATGAAGGAGGATACCTTCATAGCTTCGATGATACAAAATATCTCCTAGCAAGACATACTTTGCCACTTTTTGTTTAAATGTCCTTTTGGTGGCATGTGACAACCTAGGAGGGAGATTACCAAGCTTTAGGTAATCCTTGATTTGGGTAGACCAGTCCTATTGTGAGGAAGCCTCGATTGCATGAATTGCCTATCCCTTTTGAAGTTCATCCCGAGTGAATGTTGATTGGGAAAGAACTTGTAAGAATAGTATTGTGCTGCTATCAAAAGGGGTTTGAGGGAATAGAGTCCCCCAAGCGGCATGATTCAAGTGCTCATGAATTTGTGAGAACCTATCTTGATGAGGTTCAATCTGAATCAAGTGGACTTATAGCATGGACTGAGTGTTCTCATGCTCAACCATAGATTGTGATAGCATTTTGACCTGAATGGTTGTCATATCATCCATAGGGTTCTATGGGATCAAGGACCCTAGGGAGGCCATTGTATCCATAAAATGATTAGATGATCGAGGGAGTGCCTCGATATCATACCATTCAAACTTTGCTAGGAGTTTATCCACAAGGGCTTTATAGGCTTGTAGAACTGGACACTTGCATTGGTAAATCCCTTTGACCTAGTTTACGATGAGCAAGGAGTCACCAAAAATGTTGAGCTTGGTTATTTTCATAGCGATAACTATTTTAAGACCTATGAGCAAGGCTTCATACTCAACATTGTTGTTAGTGCATAGAAAATTAAGTTTGAAAGATAGGGGTATAGGAGCCCCTTGAGGTGTGAAAAACATAATTCCTATGCCACCCCCTTGCTCACACTTGGAGCCATCAAAGAATAGAGTCATATCAGCCTATGACTCAAGCTCATCAGAATCAAGTGATTCTGATATTTGGAAGACTCCATCATCAGGAAGCTCCATGCTAAGAGGTTGCTCATCCTAGAGGGGAGCCTCTACGAGTTGATCGATGATGACCTAACCCTTAATTGATTTTTATCCAATAAATTCTAGGTCAAACTCCATCAACAACATGATCCATTTTATCATGCGACTATTGTGATAAGTACGACTCATCATGTATCACAATGGATTCTCTTTTGATACAACATACATGGTATGACTAAGCATGTAATGGCATAGCTTCTTGGTGGTGAAAACCATCGCTAGGCATAGCTTCTCAATGTATGCATACTTGATTTCATAACTAACCAAGGTGCGGCTAAGATAGTAAGTAGCATGTTCCTTATGCAATTCATTATTCTGGGCTAACATGATGCCCAATGCAATCTCAATGGCTGAGATGTATAAGCGGAATGACACTCCTAGTCTAGGTGGAGCCAATACTGGTGATGAAGCTAGATATTATTTGATTGCATCAAAGGTAGCTTGACACTCATCATCCCAATGGAATGTGACCCCTTATGTAATAGCTTGTTCATGGGTCAATATTTGTCCGACAATTGTGCTATGAAGCGCTTGATGGATGTGACCTTACCCTATAGGCTTCGAAGCTGCTTAATGGTAGTTGGGGGAGGCATCTCGAGGATTACCTTGACCTTGTTGGGGTCCACTTTGATGCCTCTTTTAGAGACTATAAATCCCAAGAGCTTTCTAGATGTGATACCGAAGATGCACTTCTTGGGGTTCAATCTCACATTATGCTCAATAAGGTGATCGAGGACTTTGTGCAAGACATCAAGATGCTCATGGCATAATAATGATTTGGCCAATAAGTCATCCATGTAATATTCCAAAATATTATGCATGTAATCATGGAAGATGTATGTCATGGCACGCTGGTAGGTAGCACCAACATTTTTAAGGCCAAAAGGCATGACCTTATAGCAAAATATTCCCCAAGGCATTGTGAACACCATTTTGAGTTGGTCTTCTAGATTGATACGAATCTGGTTGTATCCAGAAAAACCATCCATGAGGGATAACATTTCATGGCCCATTATGGCATCTACTAGGGCATCGATGCTCGAAAAAGGAAAATCATCCTTAGGACTCACTTTGTTTAGGTCTCAAAAGTCGATGCAAATGTGAATCCTCCCATCGAGCTTCTTGATGGGAACCATGTTGGACAACCATGGTGGATAGTCTATAGAAATGATGAACTTGGCATCCAACAACTTTTGTAGCTCATATTTAACCATTAAGGCTACTATTGGATGCATCTTTCTCAGCTTTTGCTTAACCGGCTTGGCCTTGGGGTCAAGCATCAGATTATGCATGACTAGATTTGGATCCAGTCCTGACATGTCTTTGTAGGACCATGCAAAAGCCTCCTTCTTCTCTATGAGAAGGGCTATGTAATCAGCTTGCTCTTTAGGGGATAAGCTTTCCCCTAACTTGATATATTGAGGATTCTCAAGATCTGAGCTGATATCTTTGTCAATCATTGGCTCGATTGACATATGTGACCCCTCCTCCAATTGGTGGGGAGTAGGGATCAGGTGAATGTCATCTGCTAGGTTTAGATCATCAATTGGAACCTCAGGTTCCTCCTCAGCATGGAAGACATCATGAGTAGGCCTTGGAGAGAAATGAAATGGTTGTAGCATCTCATCACAAGGCCAGTACTCAAGATAGGCAATGGGGGAGAATCCTTGATCAAAGTCAATTACCCCCAAGTCGAGGTGTAGTGGCTTCAATGGGTTATTCAGATCTCGCATGGGCTCAAAAAGGTCTATGGAAATCATGTTTATGGATGGATGATTTCCCCTAGGTGGATGGTGGTATCTATCGACATCGAGATGTCACAAGACCTAAGGAGGTGGTTGTGAGAAGGTGGAATGACCGAAGGTGATCGATGTGGCTATGGGTGGACTTGCCCTTCTACAAGGAGGAACTAGCACCAGATAGGGTCATTCAAGGGGAACATACATAGATAACCCTCATACTCATCATCCAATGGGACAATCCATGCATACTCGACATGCGAACTAGAAGAGTCAATGGATGCCACTTCATAATCTGACTCATCATCAGATGTCCACTCATAGGGAGACCCTTGATCTTCTTCCTCACTATCATGTGGAAGGGTATGTGAAATTTCACCTCTCTCATAAGATCGATTGACATCACAAGGTATCTCTTGATTACCCATGGGTGTGGGGAAATAGTCTCCCAATGAATAGACTCTGCTAGGTTTGGTAAGGATCACATGCAAGCTCATCCCTAAAGTCTAGAGTCATGCACTCTAGACTATCCATGAGGACGTCGAGGGGCACAGGCTTGTTGTGTCCCAAACTAGACTTATCATAAGGCATTTGATACTATGGCTAGTAAGGAACATAAGTGCCTTGCTCATACAAGCCCAACCCATAACCATGCCAATTACAGAGGTGAAGATACCTCATGGTAAAGTTAGGGTTGGACATGTAGTTGATGTCCTCAAAAAAGGGCTCTTCATCCTCTTCCTACTATTGATAAGGCTCGATGCCATAGTCGAGACCCCCATAAATGAAATTTATCTGATTAGGGGGAAGGCCAAGAGGTACGATAGTGCCTATGGGAAGATGAGGTCGACCCATATCTTGCACTGACTCGATAGTAGGGGTGGTTGTGACATTCCTAACCATGTACTCTCCTAAACTAGTGGAAGCTAGGTGCACTATGACCTATGGCTATGAAGAAGGAGGAGATGAGAGTGAGGCTTGAATTGATTCAATATTTACCTCATGAGGTAGCTCCTCATCCACTAGGCTAGGAATCTCACTTGTGGAGATGGTGGATATGGTCGGAGGGCTCTCATCAATAGGCCTCTTCCCCATGTCCCTCGATGGAGGATTCATCGATGATGAAGGTATATTTGGGGTGCTAAATATGAGGATGGTATGGCATGAGATGATGATGGATTGAATGAAGGTGATGGTGATGGAGTCAGACCTTGGCTGGATTCATTCGGTTGAAAATCTAGATGGGTGGATGACAAGGTTGACTCAAGGATCTACTGCACCATGTTGTAGTACTTGAAGGGTTCTAGGTCTATAGAGATGACATGAACTTGCCCTTCATAGGTGTATTTTAGGCACTGGTGAGCGATGGAAGGGACACACTTCATGTCCCTGATCCAAGGTCTACCTAACAAGATATTGTATGCCATCTCACCCTCCAAGATGTGGCATAGTGTCGGTATGGTCTTTTGTCCTACCTGAATGGGTAGGACTATCATACCAACTATTGAGCATATGGCATCATTAAATGCTCGAAGGGTGTAGGTAGATGTGACAATATGGGATGTTGGGAGCTTCAGATGCTTGAGAGCTATTGTAGTGATTATGTTGCTAGAAGAGCCAGTGTCTATCAACACTCTCTTATAGGGTGTTCCATTTACACATGCGATGATGTGCAAGGGAGGATCCACCATATCATTTGGAACTGGTTTAAGCTCATCTTCTCGAAAGGTAATCATCGGTTCCATGCATTGTCGAACATGCCCCACAAAATTATTGAAGGAGTTAGACTCCTAGGGTTGTAGCTCGATTGCCTTAAGGATATCCATTAGAGCTTCTCTATGAGGTGGAGATTGTTGAATGAGCTCATAGATGGAGAGTTAGGTAGATGTCATTCTCAAGCTCTGAGTGAGCTTGCTCTTAATTGTGACCATAGGTCGAGGTGGGAGGCTCGACACTAGAGGTGGTAGAGGCTACGATATTGAAGGAACATCACTCTGAGTCATAGGTGGTGTGACTAGACTTGGGTACCACCTATTCCTTATTACAATGTTGATCATGCTAACATACCCTTGCTTAGGGGGTGCATGATGAACCTCATTCACCTAGGGCACTAGCTTGGCCTACTCCACATGGGCAGGCAATGGGTCTTTAAAAACACCCATCTATTGGTTGTTTGGCATGATAGGGTTGTCTACCTGAAGGGCATTCCTATCGATCATGTCTTGCACCAAATGCTTGAACTTATAGCACATTTGCATATCATGCCCATTTTGCCTATGAAACTTACAATATAGGTCTTCTCGATACCCTTTGGGCTTCGATGCATTTGGGTCGATAGGTCGACTCTCAAGAAGATTGATCGAATTAGCCACTAAGAGGTGCTCAAACAATGAGTCCATAGACTCTGCAATGGGTGTGAACTATCACTTGGGGTGATGTTGATTTTTCCCTTGATTATTCTAGTTTTCCTTGTTATAGTTCCTAGGTGTGGCCTGATAATTAGGCTTTTGAGGTGGCATGGGTTGTGTTGGCCCTGGGATGCTAATGGCAACCTGATTGACTATTGCTAGCTTAGGCTGCACTGGGCTATTCTTAGAATTCTTGTTCCACTCCTTCTTATGAGGCTTCACAATTTCTCCCTCTTGAATCTTGATGTCTTCAATTATTCTAGCTTGTGCTAGGGCATCTTCAAGAGTCGGATATTGTTGCAGTTGCAACAACAAGGAGATCAGCTTTAGGTAGCTCTTGGCAAACATCTGAGTCAAATCCAACATGGGGAGTAGATATGGTAGCTTGGTGAGCAATGCTCACCACCTATTGCCATAATTTACTATTGACTCATCATCATATTATTTCAACCTAACGAGATCAACCAACATCACCTTCCTCTTGGTATTGAAGGTGAAGCATTCTAGGAACACGTCTACAAGTTGATCCAAATTGTGGATGCTATGCTTTAGGAGTTGGGTAAACCACTCCATGGTTGGGCTAGAGAGGGTAGTCATGAATATCTACAAAATCAAAGCATCATTATCCTAGATGCCAAAGCATTGGCTCAAGAACTTGGTAACATGCTCCTACGCATCTTCTTCTCCCTTAAAGGTAGCCAACTGAGGCATCTTAAACTACTCTAGATAGGAAGGGGTAGGCACCGAAGGATGAAGGGGCTGACTATATAACTGGTGCAAAGTGGGCTTTTGAGATCCAGACCCAGAGGTCTTGTTCTCTACTAACTCTAAGTACTCTAGAAGTACCCTATATGCATCAGAGGATTTGATCTCCTCTTCTTTGCTCTTATCCTACGATGGAGGGTGAGGATCCTCAAGCCTATTTTGGGGTGGTGGCATGTCACCCCCTACCTTGATAAGGTATTTCCAAATATTCTACCTCTAGCTCATGCTCGGTGTAAGCCCCATAGGGCATCTCTTGAGCTAGCCTATAGAGAGGGGTAGCTGCCTACTATGGGCACCCTATGTTTGGCCTGGGAGGCAAGTCCCGATCTAGCCTAGGAGGTCATGGAGGTAACATTGGATAAGGCCTAGGAGACCTATCTCGAATGAGAGTGGGTTGCCTCAGATGGACTTCCTATCTATATGTTCTAGGGGTAGGGACCCTCTCATGTAAAGTTTTTTAGAATAGCTCATTGGTCTACCATTCGATTATTTCTTTCTCAAGTTGATGCAAGTGGTCTAGTTGCTCTTTGTCTCACCGAAGCTGCTTGAACTACGCTTGGCATTCCGCATATCTTACAACCACTTGATTGATCTATTCCACTATGTGAGGCCTAGGAGGCCTAGGAGTCTCACCCTAAGGCCTACCTCATTCAAGATAATCTATCATATCCATCATATACTTCCCTCGATCAAGGGTAGTCACATTTACTTGAGGTTTAAGCCTAGGCATATGCTCATTATACTCAATGAGCATAGAGGCACATCATGCTTGCATAATATACTACTCTTGAGTATAATCAAGGATTTCCTCATGCCTTCCTTCATGGATGAGGAAGGGAAGGGTAGAGTTTGCTCGCCTTGAGTGATGAGTATCATACTCATCCTATTGTCTAGGTTATTGGAACCTATCAAGGTGATGTAGAGGTAAAGTATGATCAATCTGCTCTACCCAATATGTGAAGTCATGCTCTAGCCCATAAATAGGTGTGTTAGACCTATTAGACATGGATGCATGGCACCACTCTATCTACTTGCACCTCAGTGCATTGTTGCCTTTCATCAAAGAAGGCATGTGATGTGTCTACATACCGAGAACACTCTCCCAGATAAGGTCCATCACCCATAGGGGTGTCCCACATAGGGCTCCCTTGTAGGTGTTGTTCATGTCCCATTATTCTAGGACTTGGGTGAGTAGAGGCTCACCAAGGAGGTATGACCAAATCCTTGGGGCTAAAGCGGAGATGACTCATATCTCCTAGTCCACTCTCCATAACTTCCACCCATGATTGGGCTTGGCTATGGGTGCACACCATTGTTACTCTCTACCAAACCCTAGATGATTATCTCCTTTACAAATTCTTAATGAAACAACACACAAGAAAGGAAACACTCAATAAAACAAGTGATTATCTCTTTTAAGTTTTAGATGTGAATCCCTAAACTATTTTGTGTGTTTCAGATGTGTTGTTTGTAAATATGACCTTGTGTCACATGTTTGAATTTCATTGGATGATAATCTTGTGTTTAATTGGATTTCACCTATATGCTCGTAGCTCGACAACCGAAAATGAAAGTCACGATCACGTAAACCCACCAAAGTATGGAGATGAAACCCATACCCGATAAGGGAGCACAAGTCCTACCAATCCTCACCCAATACTCACTTGGTCAATGTTATACCCTCCAAAGAGAAGTACATGCAAATTTTCCAAGCTACATTAGATCTTGGAGCCGACCTTGGCAAAGAACAAGGGTTCATGGGATTTGAGGCAATGGGTGGAGATGAAAGCCACCATCGTTGACCTCTACTAGTGGTTGGTGATGAAATCCAACTCACTAGCATTCAAGTGGAACATGGTGTGTGTGGTTCTTTTTAAGCCCAAATAAAGTAAACAATGAAGCATTCAATGATCTTTCACTAAATGCAAAGAAATGACATTTTACTTTCAGAAAAAGCTAGATAAAAAGTAACCTAGAAGATGCAAACCCTAAATGATAACCTACCCATTAGGTAGGCTACAAGCAAGCAAACCATAGAGATGCATTTCTACTTAGTTCCTTTCTAGTTTTTCTTATTATTTTTGTTTTTTTCAGTTATAGAAAAGCAAATCTAACTTCTACTTTTCAAGCAATCAAAAGAGGCAAGAAAAACCAGATTTCAGCAGTTTTGAACAACAGAAATGAAAACAGAGGGTTTTTATACCTACCTCAATGGCCTATAAGCCTATTGTTTCTAGAATTTGGAGTAGAAAAGCTCCTATTTTGTGACCATCCCAGGGTGGGATGGTGGCCAGTTTTATGGCCATCCCAGGGTGGGATGGTTGTGTGGTCATCCCAGGGTGGGACGATCAGCAGTCCAGAGGTCATTTTAGGCCAGAACGACCAGTACCTACAATAGAAAGCAAGAAAAAATAGGGTTAAACCTTCAATAAAAGCAATAGGGATAGGGTCCCACCATGATCACCACTAAAGTAGGGGAAAAATGGTGCACCTAAGAATGCTAAACAATATGCATCTATATCTGTATTAATTAAGCATTACAAAAGGACAAATTCAAGCAACCATGGAAGCCAAATAAGTGCAAGAAAAGGTGTTTCTCTTTATTTAATTTGATAAATAAGAACCATGGTTACATAAATGTCCCCTTGAGGGCTCTTAGATTGATACAATTGTTTACAAAAATGGGTGCCCAAGGATCAAGTCCTTTCAAACAAGCTCGTGTGCACTTCCAATGTTCTTCCTCATACCCACAATTGAGGTGGGTGAACCTATGATGCCGCCACTTTATTATTCACTATTATGATATTGTATTCCTTCCTCATACACTATAAAACCTGCACCTACACACAAGGAAACCATATTTGTTAAATAGCAAGTGCGTAGAATGTGAAACATGCAAAAGCCATACATGCAACTATAAGCTAGAAAGTGTAAATATGCAATGTGCCTATCTAAAACAACTCCAAATGATCTGAAATTGTAGATATATGTAAAATATATTATTTTGGGAAGATATAATTAAAAATAGAATAGAAATTGCATCCAATGGCATGGCGCATTCGTAGTTTACCTACAAAGCCTACAAAACCCAAAACAAGCAATTTATGGACCAAAACACATCCAAATAAAATGAAACTTGGAAAGTATGCATAAAATATGATTTTAAGAGGACCCATATGGTCATATTTGCAAAATAAGTCATATTTTCATGTGCATATTCAGATGGTCCCTGAAGCCTACAAAACACTAAAAATGCAATATCTCACTCAATATAACTCCAAATTGCATGAAATTTGGACAGGAGATTCATATACTACCCTAGAATATGCCTAAAAAAAAATAGTAAAAAAATCATGCATATATATACCACCATACCTTGGAAGGATGGTGGTGACTATCATAGAATAGGGACCATCCTAGGGTGGGATGACCACCAATTCTACACTTAATTTATCACCAATTCCTCTATGAATTGGTCAGAAACCTTCTCAATAGTGTTGTCATCAAATTTTGTGGTGAAATTCACTCAGATGATTCAATTTTGCAAATAAATTGTGCCTCTTAGATCACTCGCAAACCTCCTTCGCTAGGTAGAGATTTTGAAGGAAAAAGGCACAAAAAGGTGAGGGGAAATCTTGGTAGCACTTCATTGCTATGTCTCAAAACTCCTCTCTATATTTTGTGTGGAAAATGGATCCACTTTATAGCCAAAGGAGGCCTTTGGGAAAATGGGCATGCAAGGGCATGCAGGGCAAGAGGTGCCACTTGTCTAAAATTGAGCATGCATTGGAGGGGGAAGAGAATCTCCCATTTTGGCCTCCATTCTATAGCATGTCATAAGGATTCTATGCCCTTAGGTCATGCATGCTTGAATAGGTGGGATAAATGGTAGTTTTTGGGTGCCATTTATCCAAATTTGACTTTTTGGGAGTCAAACCTTGTGGCCATCCCACCCAGGGATGGCCACTTTGCCACCATCCCTGGGTGGGACGACCATGAACTGTGACCATCCCAGGGTGGGACGGTCATGCCTATGTGGCCCAAAACCTCCCAAAAGTGGGGTAGAGCCTTCCAAGAGTGGTTAGGACCACTATTAAACCTCTGAGGGTTGCCCAAGGGGGCCATATGATGTCAATTAGCCAATGCTTTTGGTCGCCTAATCGGATTGACATGATTTTAGTGTCTACAAATGCCCCTTTTGAGATGTGTTGTGTGAAACATATCATTGAGCAAAAATAGATGACTAAAATATTTAATGATTAGGGTTATTCAATAACCTAACCAAATTTAGATACCCCAATCATGGAAAGAGCATGCATTCTTGAATCCTTGCTTTTGATGAGCTAAGGAACTTGCTTCAAGTACAACCTTTCGGGTAAGGTTGGATTGACCTTGGACATTGTTCAGTCATGAAGAGGTGAGGCCTCTAATTCCTTCATGCTTCCAGAATGCCAAGAATTTGTTTGATTTAAATTTTTGCTTGTTTGTTGCCCCAAGCAGGGGCGTGATTATCTTTGTCAATGATTCATTGAACAAACATAATTTACATGATTGAGTGTTTAATTGTTGATTTTGATTATGAAATCATTAGGTATGACTACCCCCTCAAGCGATGAGTCGATGAGGGATTGACCAATTATAAAAGCGATGATTCACTTGACACATATGTCTTTGTTAGGGTTTCCTTTGATTTTACTCATTGAAAAATGGAGCATTTGTGAGAGGATTTTGGTGTTTTTGCTGATGCTTCGTGGAAGAAAGGAGTCAAAAAATTCATTCCCATGGGGCTATGTGGCCACAATGGCCATCTTAGAGAGTAAAGTAAGGAATTTTCCATTCATCCATGAGCAATTTGAGTTTAATATTGATCTTGAGTGAATTCTATCAAATTTGACTTGTTGACGCTTCATGAAAGAAAGGGGTCAAAAACTTCATTCTCATGGGGTGCTCTAGCCACAATGGCCTTCTTAAGGAGTAAAGTAAGAACTTTTACATTTATCCATGGGTAATTTAGGTTCATCTAGATTTTTATTGGATTTTGACCAAATTTAAGCTATTTTTGGTGGTTTTTGAACCCTTTTTGGTGCATTTTAAGTTATTTTGATGAAATTTTTGGATGGTCGTCCTAGGGTGGGAAAGTGGCACATTTTATGACCATCCAAGGTTGATACGGCCAGAAAATTAGTTGTTCATCCCACCCAATGATGATCAGGGCCCTGGGAGGGTTATTTAAGCCAAAAATAGGTCATTTGGGCTCATTTGTGCATTTGCAACTTTGCAGCTTGAGAGGTGAGGAGGAGGAGAAGGATTCTAAGTAGTAGAGTGCTAATGAAATCATCCTACAGTCACCATGAGCCAGCATGTAGACTCGTCTAGTGGTAGAGACGGTACGATATGGGTACGAATTGAATTTCTTATTGCACTATGCTAGTGTTAAAAGTTGAATTATTGCTTGTATTTGCTTTTTGACAGAGCACACTAAATCCTTAGTAATTGAATCTAATTAGGGATACCTGGTAATTTTTTATGCTTATTTTTGTGTTTTTATGCAATTTTATTTCTTTTTAGAGCTTTTAGATTGCTTAATTTTGCTATTTTTGGTGGCCTGAAAGACCCGTTTTGGCCCAACTTGGGGGTCATCCTTAGGTGGGACGGTCACAAACTGGCCTAAAAAAGGGGCCATTTTTGGTGTTTTTTGGTATTTGTAGGTCATTTTGAAGCCTGTTCGGTGCTTATTATTTACTGACCTATCTTTGTCAGGTGGTTAAGAGTCGGTATCGATTTTTGGCTTTCTTTGAGACCATGAGAGACTTATTGATTGAGGTAGACTAGGAATGGCTTGATGCCATTGGACTCAAGCATGTGACGCGGTTAGAGCTCATGGTGGGTGACCATGACTACTTTATTGTGCTTATTGACTTGTGGGATCCATGCACCAACACCTTCCACCTATTGATGGGGGAGATGGCAGTGATGCTGGAGGACGTCTATAAGATATTATGCATTTTGATAGAGGGGTGATCAATCAAGTCTACTTGTCGAGATCAGAGAGATGCAGTTATGAAGAGGTACTTTGGTAGGGTCATGGAGGAGGCGATAGGTGACTCTATCAATGGAGGTATACTAGTGGGTTATTGGTATGTGGCCAAGGTATTGGATGTGAGGTATGTTTTTTTGATGATGCTGATCTCGAATATGCTACTACAAGACTCGTCGGGTGTCAGGTTTTCTTGGAACCTTTTGGAGTTACTATTTACTCTGGTAGGGTGCACTATGGAGCAGTCACTTGTGATGGTGTGGGGAACGACACTACTGGAACAACTGTACGACGAGTTGTACGAGATTTTCTCTTGGAGGTAGAAGGGCTTGGGATGTAGCTTCCTATTGTAGGTGTGGGTGTGGTAGCACATAGTTGTGGATAGACCACAAGGATTGCCTTGGATGTCACGGGCACAACTAGTTGACAAGGATATTGGCTACGGGATCCTATGGTAGCGAGCCTAGGAGGTAGGGCAGAGTCAATGTTGGGTGGGTGACTTGGGCCATTATGCCCAATATTTTATAGGACTCAAAGCAACTCATGTGTTCTGGAGGTCTTACAGGGATTGACCAGTGTGGTTCGATGTTGAGGTGTAGCTCTGTCGGGTAAGGTGAGGGAGATGGTTGGTTGGCTGACATGGGATAGAGTGAGAATTATTCCCTTATGCTCAGGTTATGCAGCATTTTGGGTTACGACAAGGGTTACCTAGTGAGCCAGTGGTCTACCGACATTGCAAGGATTAGAGGATATTGAGGTGGCTGATAGTGGAGGTGGTAGGAGGGAAGGCGAATCCTGTAGTAGATGTTCTAGACTGGGATGATACCAAGACTACAGAGGAGTATGACTCATGGTGGATGATGTGCTAGTGGTGGGGAGAGAGACCACCAGGGGGAGATGCAGCAAGGACAGTAGTGAGGGCTTAGTAGGATGCTCTAAAGGAGGGCCAAAGAGAGACGGGTGAGCGACATGGATTTGGTTATATGGCAGATGAGCAGGAAGACCCCCTAGACTTAGGAGATTAAGGTGACTTTGGGAATGATGACACTAGGTATCAAGGGGTGTAGGTACAACAGGTTGCATGAAGTGACATAGATATAGAGTTACAGGAGGAGTTGATCAGGGTCAGACAGGAGAGAGATCTCCTTTGAACACAAGTACATGATGCCCAGGCAGAGATAGTGGCTCTACGATCATAACTGAGATATTGGAGCCCTAGTCAGAAGGGACCTAGTAGTGGGAATATGACTAGGCTACGGGAGGAAGTGGCACAGCTCCAGGGCTTAGTGGATACCTACTAGGTGAGATGCTAATAGGAGTGGACCTAAATTAATGAGCTAGAGGATGAGGTAGTGCGCTTAAGGGGCATATACTAGTCCGTCCATCTGCTAGTGGATCACACCAAAGTCGATGGAGTGGTACCAGATAGTATTTGGTTAGGATAGGGGCACCTAGCTCTATACAGAGGGTAGATAGGGCAGGTGGTGGTAAGTCAGAGTTCTTGGCAGACTCGACCTGAGGATCGAGGTGAGAGTCATAGTACCGATCCTGCATGACCATGGTCATTGAGACTCTAATGGCTCTTTTTGGTATTTTGGATTTTTGGTATTGTGAGGTCGGAGGACCCACTTTATTGTAGCCTATGAGTAACTCGAGGATTATGATGTATCTTTTTACCCCATACATATATATATATATATATATATATATATATATATATATATATATATATATATATATATATATATGAGCTTTTATGTTTTATCATCATGTGTTTCCTATTGCTTTATGAGATGTATGCAATGTATTGATTTGCTTTATGATGTATTTATGGATGCTTATAATGTATGCATATGTTGTGATTTGATTTGATTCTATGTATTTGTGTGATGCAGAATGATATGGATGATTGATTGATCTAGATGATGAAATGTGTAGACTATATGACATACTATGTTAGCACCATAGACTGTATAGAATTCATCAATTCATGTATAATGTTGTCATGAGACTATGTGATGGATTTGTGATAAAATTAATGAAATGTGAAAAAAATGAAATGAATGTTATAGAATTTCTATGAGGTTTTCATGAGACTCAAACACTCTAGCCGACTGGTCAAAAGATATATACTAACCATTAAAGACTTTTGACAAGGTATGAATCAGCTAGGATGACCCAAATACTCAATATCCTGGTGTGTGCAAGTGAGTTCATTTTGTGATAAACATAAGGTTACCCCAGTGCCAAACATGATTGAATCAACCCATCTGTACTAAAGATCACCCTATGAGGATCACGATCCTAGGTTTTGTACTTAGTTGGATTAGACCACTAGGTAGTATAGGCTACCAAAATCTAGCTCATCCACATGCAAAAATTGGTTTGTACACACACAAAAAGCTAATGTGACAGACATATCATCATGCGTAAGGATACCACCATTGCCAGGCAGGCTTGATGCCACCTAACCTGTAATGAGGATCACCTAATGGTTTGTCAAATGCTGAGAATTTTAGGGATTCAAGTTCAATACTCCATTCTTTTCTTTTATTTGATTTTAGGGATACTTGCTCATGCTTAGTGATGAAAATCACTATTTATTTTGTATTTTTTTTTCTTTGAGCAAGGGATTTGGAGAGTGGTGATAACCACTGTTTATTTTGCTTTTGATTTTTACCTTTGTGGGATTTTTATTATTGATAGGGGTGAAAACCACTATTTATTTTGGGGAATTGGGTAAGGAGGAGCTTGTTCTTTTGTCAATTCTCAGCATTTGTGAACCATTCACACAGGGGGATGAGCCAGATGGACTTTGCAAGGGAATAAGTATCCTTGACTCCTTGGCTCTCCAAGATAATAATAACATACACATAAATATATTTTCACCAAAAATTGAATAAATCACTACAATTGAATCAAATGGAAACGAAGAGCACAAATAAGAATTGGTAATAAATCAATACCTCTTAAGGAGGGCAGTTTCCCATCACGAATGACCAAATAAATATGAATATGCAGAATGAATGTATCGATGAAAAGATAATTCTAAAATACTTGGATAGCTAACTATAAATAAGAATTAAACTAAATTTGTGTAGCATAGTCGATGACTATGATATTTGGTATGTAACATGGCTCCCCTCCTCAAAAAGCTTTGTCATCAAAGCTGGAAATATCTGGATAATACTTTCAGGTTCCAATGTAGTGTCTTCTTCTGATAGGTCCTACCATTTGATGAGAAATTCTTGGATGTGATGAGATCTCAATATGCATGTTCTACTTTGTAGAATTGCTTTCGGCTGGAGATATATATGCCCTTCTTCATATAGTATTGGTAATTCTGACTGAGATTGCACTTTTTGGTCGATCACCCTCTTGATACAGGAAACATGAAATACTGGATGTATACGTGATGAGGGAGGCAACTCTAGTTGATATGCCACTTCTCCAATACGACGCATAATTTTTTAAGGACCATAAAATTGTGGAGCCAACTTCTGATTGGACTTGATCTTCAATGACAATTGTTTGTAGGGTTGCAAATGCAGGAGCACCATATCACCAATATTGAATTATCTTTTCAAACGATGTGTGTGTCTTTTTGCTGCTTTATTTGATTTTATGCTTGGACAAAATTGTCTTTGATAATGGTGAGCATTGATTGTCATTGCTGAAACCAATCATCTACTTGGGCCACTTTAGAGGATCATGGTACATAATTTGCTAGTGTTGGTGGCTTAGTTCCATATAATGCATCAAAAGGAGACATCTTGATGGAGTAATGGTAAGAAGTATTGTACCACCATTCGACCAATGATAGCCAATGACTCCATTGATATTGTTTATCCTGAACAAAATATCTTAGGTAGTTTTGAGTGAATATTTTGCCCTATTGCAAAATGATCACCATAAATAGAGTATTGAATGGAAAACTCTCTCTTGCAAAGAAATTAAATGAGACTTATTCATTTCTCCAAGGTTCTGGTAAGCAAACATTCATATAAAATAAAACATGTATACCAGAATAACTCAAAACTTGCAAGTGGTAGTTAACAAGGGGCCTTTACGGTTCCTTTCAAACATTGCTTAGTAATCACGACCTTCAAAACTTCCAAGGTGCAAAATATTGATTCCTTTTAGTGCTCTTGATATTAAAATAGTCTACCCTGAACCCCAATTAGTAGACTCTTTTATCTTCAAATTAGAAAGGTTCCAAATGCAAAAGTGCATGGAATAGTCCACTTCATTTTAGAATCCGTGTCTTTAATGTGTGGTTCATTTTGAAGTTAGTGGATTCATTTTATCTTCATTGTAAATGTTCCACTATCCCTATGTCAGAATTTGGTGTTAGTAGAAGTTAGTAAGTTAGCATGTTAGTGTTCATTTGATTTATCTGTCTTAGTGTAAATTTGGCATTAGTAACCCTCCTAAACCAGTATTTTATCTGAAGATTAAATGGATGTATTTGGAGGTGCAAATTTTTTGGAGGACCAGAATAGAAGCAAATGAATAAAAAATATAACAAGAAATTATGAAAAGTGGACCAGAATGAAAATGAAAACTGAACACAAACAGAAATTCTGGAAAGACCAAAATGCAAAACAGAAATTCTGGAAGGACCATAATGAAAAAAAAAAAAAAAACATAAATTCTAGAAGGACCAGAAATGAAAATAATATTTTGAAATGGAAAGTAAATTAATCTAACATGCTGAAAATAAACACAGAAAGAAGTTATCTACATGGTTAGCTAGAAAATAACATAAAAAAATGACATCCAATTTTGGTTAGAAAATCCCTCCCTGCAAAACCCCAAGTTAAGAGATAGATTCTAAGACAACCTGACCTAATAGACCTGCAAAACAAGCACAATCCGATTAGACCAAGTGCGAGACTCAAAGGATAAATGTATTTGCAATATATTTGACATTCACCTATTGTAACCCATTTAATGGCATAAACAAATAGATACAAGTCAAAAAAAATTACAGAAAAGATACTCAATGAAAGTAGTAGTCTTAGATGTATTCTCCTTGTAGTTTTGCTCACAAAGATTTCTTTTGCCAAAATGAAAGCCTTCTATTCCGAAAAAAAATCCCTTTGGTTACAAAATTTCTAGCCCCCTTGAAACAATGGCTTCATTCAACCTTTAAAGGATGTAAAAGTCTATTCATTTCGACTTTCCTCTTTAATTATATTAAAATAGGTGTGAATAAAACAAAAAACGAATTTCCTCATTTTATGTTTGCCTATTATTTTTATTTTAACATCGTTAAAAAAAACTTCTCTTGAACCCTTATATTTCTCTTGTAGCATATATTTTAATTACATAAATACGATCCATAACATCCACTATATGCCACAAAGTAAAATATTTTAAAGGCCCCTTAACCCCTTATAACTCCCATAGGGCCCTATAATATAAAGGTTAGAAGACTTTTATTAAAATATAATAAAGGGTCTTTAATATTTATATTATATAAGACAAAGTTTAAAGATATTTATTAATATCTAATAAAGAGCCTTTAATATCTATATATATATATATATAATATATAAAATTTACAAACCTTTATTAAAATATTAAAAAAAAACCTTTAAAATTTGACGTAGGCCTTACAATATTTTGCATGAAATCTTAGCTTCACACCAATGAAGCCTATACCTGCCTTTTGAAAAACTGCAACTGTGGCCTTTGGAAGCCTTTATGCTTGCCATCAAAGGCAGAACGACCATCTCCTCTCACGTTCGGCAGCAGCAACATGGACAGCCACGTCGAATGCTTACAACTGCAACTTCGATGACCTCGATCTACAATATGCGAACCTCCCTGACCTTCGAGGACTTTTTCGGGACAGCGGCTATTCTCGATGCTCCAGTTTGATGATAATACAAACAAATCGTAGTCCGCCTTTGTGCACCACTTATACTGCTAGCCCAGGTTAATTTTAGGGTTTTTCGATAGTTTTAATGCTCTGTCGTGAAATCTGTCATGTCTGTGGATGAAATGCCTCTGATGCAATCGTAACTATGATTTTCTGTCAAATGCTCCTGTATTTTTTTCTATCTTAAGTTACGCTTTCGGTCACCATTTGCTACTCTGACAACTCTATAACCGTTTTTCGAGATGTGCCACGTCTGAGCTCTCCACCGTGGATAAATTCTGTTCTACCTAGCATATTTGTTCAAATGACTAAACTTCTCCCGCTCGTCGGTGTTAAATTTGTCCGGCGCTTCTTATTGGACGTCTGTCGTATGTTTCAGTTTCAATATCAGTGGCTAAGAAAATTGCCCCGACACTGCTGTTACACTGCACCTTTGAGTCACCTTCAATCTACAATACGTCGGCGCTCCTTTCGATCCCGGTAATGTCGATAACTGTCGTGCATGTCGATCCATCCGCCTCGACTAGCGTTTGTCGAGAAATCCACCAATGTAGACCTGGATTTGGTCATTTCTATCCTCGTCTAAGCTGCTCTTATCATCAAACATGTCAGACATAAACATCCTTATATCGTCGATGGAACTAATCGCCTCTACTCTTCGAAAACTGTCACTCGCTATTGGGGTATTCTATCACGGCGTCGACGTCTTCGTTGGTCTCCAAACCATCCAACTTGCCTGTCACTGCTGTCGAATTTCGTGCTTCTCCGGTAAATCCCCCATTCTCCGACGCCTTGCACCCGAGGCCCTCGCTATTGCTGGCATGATGAAATCACCACTGTTTGTAACGTTACATGGCTATCGATCACCTGACTCCATGCTATTATTCATCCGGCTGCCCTATAATCGACACCGATAAATTTCCATTAACGTCGACCGTTACATCCGCATGTGCCTACTCCCCGCGACTATGCTCCAACATCTTCGTTGGACTCGTCCTTCCTAACACTCCACCGTCGTCCATGCTTAGACGTCATACTGAGCCCAATATCGAACTTCGCCGATGCACCCTCGTAGTCCAGCGACGTCGCCGCGTTGGAAGGGACGTGTCGAGCCACGTGGGGTCCACTATTCTTCACGCGACGTCGAATCTCGTTAACCGACAGATCCCACTCGCCATGTCATGTCTGCGTTTAGCCTCTGTGGGTCCCGTTCCCACTTGATGTCCATGGTGTCTTGGTTTACTTAGCAAATTTTCTCCACGTAGGCGTAGTCGTGGCGTCGAAGGTAGCCTGCACGAACCATAAACATGACATTAAGACCAAAGCATCCCCTAATTTAACATAAAATAACCTAAAGTTTCTTAAGGCTTATTTATGTCTCATCTCATCTTAAGGTTAATATTTGTTTGATTATAATCATATATTGATATGATTATATAAGTATTGTCTTATAATCAATGAAATCAAAATGAGACAAACTTTTATTGTTTTCATTTTTTAATTTTTATTTATTTTACTTTTTATTTAGTCTTTTATTTATATTAAAGAACCAATTAAAGAATCGGTCCTTGTATTATTATTTTTTCATTTTCTTATTTAGAACATATGTAAATTATTATTATTATACATATAATAATCTGCATATATGCTATTTTTTTATTTGAATTTTTTATTATTATTATACACACATAATAAAATATATGTGCATAATAATATTTTATTTTCTTTTTATATTTTATTTTATTTTTGAATGCTATTTACTTAGTTTAAAAGTTTTGATCAATTTGAATTAAGAGCAACACTTTTAAAACTTATTTCAACCTCATGCGCAATAATGACTCTACCCAAAGCTATAAAGTACTAAGACTTTACCAAGCCTACTAAAACAAGGAAGCAAAAGGAGACTCCAAATCAGATCCCCATGAAACTCTACTGCAAATTCAATGGGTAGAGGCCCATGACATCATCACTCAAAGAAGATCAACCCTCAAACAAACACACTAAAGATTTGAATGACCCATGTGACCTTATCCACAACCCTCATCGCAAAACAATAATGTGAGAAGATCAATCCAATACTAAGGCTTGCATGCAAAGGAGGTCAATCAAACCAAAATTTTCCAATCAAACTCAAAATAAAAGGTGGGTCCCCAAATTTTGGGGCTAGTTGTGGAGCAACCACAACAAATGGCGACTCTGCTGGGAAATGCTCCTGAGCATTTCGGTGAGAACCCAACCTGAAAACACACAAAACCTCAAAAATTAAAAAAAATACAAGCGTCAGCAAATATCCAGAGAATGAAAGTAGATCAAGAGATATGAACCATCAGAATCATTCAACATCAACTCGGTGTGTGCAAAGTGATTCATTCCTTATCGTTTGAAACCATTCAACATTCCATCGTCAGTTTCACCTAGATATTTATGATTTATGCATATGATATGTTATGGATGATTATTGAAGGATTGGACGTATTGAAAAGATGCTATAATATGAGAGGCTTACTTTGAAAATATTCAAAACTTCTAGTACCATAAGCAAAAACACTAAAACTGTCTAACCCTCTTAGGACCAAATGTGTGTGCAATGAATTCATTTACCTAATCAAGAGCTCGGTTATGAACTGCTACAATCCTGAACAAGTGGATTCAGAGTTTTGGGGAATCGGATTCTCAACCTAGGTATGATGAGAATTTGACCCTATCCTTACTACTTTGATCTGAGTTTATTACCTCATCTTGACCAAAATGATTAAACCTAT
Source organism: Wollemia nobilis (assembly GCA_028583015.1). Lineage (NCBI taxonomy): Eukaryota > Viridiplantae > Streptophyta > Pinopsida > Araucariales > Araucariaceae > Wollemia > Wollemia nobilis. Next base: position 1,374,054 of record JAQPPZ010002662.1, read on the forward strand.
TATGGATGAAACCGCAAGGCTAGCCTATCCGTGTGAGCGGTCAGAGGTCTCACTTTTAAAAGAGACATGTCACCACGCATGAGCATACTCCACTACCAATCAAGCATCTATAGCCCCGGTGGAGGTTAGCCCCATAGTCCATGATTTGGATTTTGATTTCTTGAATCTTGGGGATGACTACCCATCCTTCTGAGGGGACATGTAGTACGATCCTTACAACTCAATAACTGGTGGTGTGATGGAAGTGAAATGGTGAAAGTTTTGCTTTAAATTTCTTGAATCTTGGGGATGACTACCCATCCTTCTGAGGGGACATGTAGTATGATCCTTACGACCCAATAGTCCATGGTGTGATGGAGGCAGAATTAGAGCTTTGGGGAATCGGATTCTCAACCTAAGTACGATGAGAATTTGACCCTATCCTTACTACTCTGATTTTGGGTTTTCAAGTATTGTGGAAGTGGTGAAAACCACTATTTTATGGACTATGTCGCATGATAGGACCAACAAGAATGACTCTTTTCACCTCGCACTTTCTCCCAAGTATGGTTTTGACCATTTTACCCAAGATGCTTTTAACATGTGCAAATTGTGTTTGGTTCAAGATGGTTTTGGTATCAATTCCCAATCTCAAGATCTTCTTAGTGTATATTGTGCAATGATCCTAAGAGAATTTGACATGTTTTCGGTGATTGCCTTTGAAATGTAGATGCAAGTGAGATGCAATGCAAGGTGGAAGGTACCATGAAATGAAGCTGAATGAGATGGAGCACGTAAAATATTTTACCCTAATTTACAAAATTGACAACTTCCTGCATCACAAGTTTCAAACGATATACTTTAATATGTTTGTGATAATTGTGGAGCCTTCTGCAATACAATTCTGATGTTTCACATTCTCTTGGTCTTAGTGAACATTCATAAGGACATAAACTGACATCTTCACAAGAACACACCGTAAACCCAAAACTAAAATAAATGACAACAAAACACCACACATCCAAAACCCAAAACCAATCAAAACCAACACATTCAAACTATGTACAAAATACTGGAAATCAACACAAAATCAGAAGTGAATGAATACAAACATACAACTAAACTCAACATTCTTAAAACACGAGCATATTTACATATAATACAAGACTCTACCCCTTTCAGGCCTGGAAGTAGTGCTTTAGATGCAGCCCATTAACAGGCAAAGCCAAATCGTTCCCATCCAAGGTTTTTAGTCAAAAACTATTCTCACCTAGGACTTCAAAAATTTGATACGGACCCAACCATAAACAATCAAAATTTTCATGATCTCCTTTCTTTTCGTGTCTTTTATCCCACAACAAAACTAGGTCTAAAATTTTAAACGTTTTTATTTTAGACCTCTTATCAAACCATATTTTTACTACATCTTGATGTTTGCTGAAATGAAGCATAGCCTCATCTCTTTTCTCATCAAGATGCATTAACTGCGTCAACCTAGCTTCAAGTTTATCATTAGTTCCAACATACTCTTTCATGAAATGCAATGTTTGTAACCTTAAATTTGTGGGAAATATGGGATCCTGCCCATAGACTAAATGATACGGAGATGTTCCTATTGATTCTTTGGTTCTGATCCTATCAGCCCAAAGGGTAAATTTCAACTTGCTATGCCAATCCCTAGGGTTCTTTTCAAGTAATTTTTTTATTACACACAACAAGTTCTTATTGGAGGATTCCACTAAACCATTACCTTGTGGGTAATAATTTGAGGAGAATTTCAAGCTTACCATATTATCATATGCCCAATTTGCAAACTCCAAAGAAGAAAAGGTAGAGCCATTATCACTTACAATTGCGTTGGGCATTCCAAAACGAGTAACAATGTTATCCTCTAAAAACTTAATGACAACCTCTGAAGTGGCATGCTTAGTGGGAATAGCTTCGGTCCACCTTGTGCAATAATCTATGGCAGTAAGGATATATTTATGAGAATCGGATGAGTTGGGATTGATGATCCCAACAAAATCCAATCCCCATTGTGCAAAAGGTCTTGCCTCTACCACAGATTGTAATGGCATTGCAACATTTCTTTCTCTATTGGCTGCCACTTGGCATATGTGGCATGATCTCACATGAGCATGTGCATCCTTGAACAAATGGGGCCAATAGTATCCAGCCCTAAGGATTTGATGTGTCGTTGCATTAGTTGACCCGTGTCTAGTTCCATACTTACCATGGAAATCCTTAAGTACTTGGGTCACCTCTTCTCGATTAACACAACGAAGGTAAATCCCTTCGTGGTTCTTCCTATACAAAACACTAGATTTAATCAAAAAATTTATAGATTTCAAATGCAAAGCTCTACGTTGAGTGGAATTTAAATGTAATGGACACTTACCATGCAACAAGAAATATGCAATATCAACATACCATTCATCTTTGGTTATGTCATCTACCTCATAATGCTGGCATGATATCAATGGATATATTTTTGCAATTGCCTTGACCAAACCTTGTCCACGAACTATTTTCATGGGTCGGATTTCCAAATCAAATTCTTGAAGGGTCGAAATCCATTTTCCCCATCTTTCACCTAGTTCATTTTGCAAAAACATAGACTTAACGGTCGGGTCAGGAACTACCGCAAAAACTTTACTGTGAACTAGATAATGCCTGAATTTCTTGATGGTCTTGAATAGGGCATACATTTGTTTATCCAAGATAGAATATCTCAGCTTTGCATCCTTCAATGGAGCACTCAAGAAGGCTATGGGATTTTCAATGCTACCCTCGCTCTTTTGGGTTAAGACACTCGCAAAAGAATGATCTGAAGCAAAAGTATAGACATAGAACGGCTTAGAATAATCTGGACTAATTAAAATAGGGGCTTTAGAGATAGCATCCTTGATGCTTTTGAAAGCTTCCCTATTTTCATTTGTCCATTTGATCTGAACATCCTTCTTTAACATGTCATTCAAAGGCTTGGCAATCTCGGCAAAACCTGAAATAAATTTTCTCACAAAGTTAATCTTACCAAAAAAGGATCTTAACTCTTTCTTGCTATTAGGTGGAGGAATGGCTAGTATAGCTGAGATTATTTTTGGATCAATAGCAATCCCATCCTTGGAAATGACATGACCTAATAGCTTACCTTCTGTTACCCCAAAGATGCATTTTTTTGGATTAAGGGAGATCCCATGTTCCCTACATCTCTGAAGTACTTTTCTCAAGTCCCTAACATGATCTTCCATTTTCTTAGAGAAGACAAGAATGTCATCAACGTAAACAATGATACACTTACCAATGAGCCCTTTGAATGCAAAATCCATGGCTTGTTGGAAAGTTGCACCTGCATTCAATAACCCAAACGACATCCTCCTCTATGTGAATGTTCCCCACTTCGTTGTGAAGGTTGTCTTCATTCTGTCATTTGGATGAATTAGAATTTGATTATATCCTGAATAACCATCCAAGAATGACATCATTTCTGACCCATTCACCTTTTGAAGAATCTCATCGATAGTAGGCAATGGGTAATTATCCTTTTGGCAAGCCTTATTCAGATTCCTGAAATCTATGCACAACCTTATCTCTTCATTCTTCTTTCTTACTAGGACAAGATTGGCCACCCATGTGGAATGTCTAATAGGAAAGATGATTTTTGCTTCTAGCAATCTCTTCACCTCTTTCTCTATTAGTGGCTCTAAAATCGGGTTGACCATTCTTTGTCTCTGTCTGAAAGGCTTGGAGTCGGGTTTTAATGGAATTGTATGCATTATCACATTTTGATCATAAGTTTTCAAATCCTTATAGCTCCATGCTATGCAATCGATGTATTCCTTTAATGCGTGAGCGATAGACTCCCTTTCTTGCCTTGTACATGCCTTAGCAATAAATACCTCTCGTGGATTTTCTGCACTCCCTAAATTGATTAAATCACAAGATTCTTTAGGGGGTGGTACCTTTCTTCCTCTTTTCGCTTGGTATCCAATGTCAAATATTTTCTCTAACGAAGCCATACCATTCGGCATATCATTCCACACTCGGTTGCTTCGCATTGCAATTCCATTTCTTCTTGCCCTCTCTTGTCTTCATCTATTACCTGATTTTCAAAAATGCCATAATTAGTGACAAAATTGAACACATGTCTGTCACTATCGAATACTTGAAAATTAGTAACATTATCTGGTATCGAAGGGCAAGGCACTAATTCGATTGAGAATTTCTTACACTTTTTATGGTCCACAAGTTTAAGCATACTTACGGCTACAACTAAAGAATATGCCATGTGATTATTTTTCCTAGAGATAAGGGATATATTGAACGCATCAAACTCATCTATCAAATCCTTAACTCTGGTTCTATAAAGGCTTAATATTTTATCCCGACAAGTATATTGCCCTTTAACTTGTTTAACCACCAACTCTGAATCTCCCAACACTTTGAGGCATTTAACTTTCTTCCTTAGGGCCAATTGAAGTCCAAAAACAAGTGCCTCATATTCTACCACGTTGTTGGTGGCTGGAAACTGTAATCTATAGGCAGCAAGCATAGGTTTGCTACCTGGACATGTAAGTTTGATACCAGCTCCAACACCTTGTTTTGACTTAGATCCATCAAATATTAGAGTCCAAACCAAATTATCCTCTTCCAAAGTGTTACAAGAAAAATTCTCTTTTTGAGGTTCTTCGGTAGCTTCTTCTATGTCCAAGTTGTAGGCCTCTAACTCAGTTTTGATATATTGGATTTCGTTGGGTTTGTTGTATTCAGTTATCATTTCCTTGAGTATAGGTTCACTATCCAACCGAATTTGATTTGCCACTCCTCTTCAAGGCAACCACATATGGGAAGAATCTGTTACAATATACCCATTCAGATTTTTACTCCAATCTCTTCCCAATACCACTTCATACTTGGTAGGAATATTAAGCACCAATATATCTATGTGATGTTGAACTCTAGGTTCTGAGTTAATATGAATAAGGACATCGTTTAGACTTCCAACCACGTCCATAACAGATCTATCCAATTGCACCACCTTACTCTTAGAAGGGATTGGTGTGAGTCCTAACTTTTGGCAAACTTCTAGGGACATGATGTTGGTCGAAGCACTTGAATCTATCAGGCAATTGTGTAAATTTTTGCCTACGATTCTAATGGTTATGAGAAAGGGAGGTTGTATCGCTCAAAATTTTTTACACCCTTACCTTCAGGCTATAGGATCCATGCCCGGAATGGGGATGTGAAAAGGATGGGACAATACCTCAGACTGAGAGGCCTTTTGAAGGTCCCACCTCTCGAGGGAGGTGTATAAAGGTGAATTTTCGACGGATGGTGGGTTCACCAGGAAACTTTTGAATGGCAGTTTCCACGCCTAGGTTGATAGTGTGTTTGATGTGTTCATTTTTATGCTTGATCATTCAACTCGTAGGTTTGGCCAATATGAATCTAAGCTATTCTATATGCCAATGCATATTTAAATGAATATAGAAAACAGAAATGGATGCAAATAATAGAGAATATACTAACTAGAAGAAGTCATACCTGGTTTCGGATGTCTGATGGAGATTCTGAGTCTTGTAGCAGTTTAGATCGTCTTAGTTTGTACGTAATCGTCTGATATTTCTCGGGATCATCTCAAATCACAATAGGTCGTCTGAAATAAAAAAAAATCGTCTGAAATCTGACGAATTCGTCAGAAACCTGCAATCACAAAATTAGGTACAAAATACCAAATACATAAATGCAGAAGCAAGGGATAATGGTAGAAATGATAGCAAACATGCCTAAATAATAGTGTCTAATAACAAATGAGGAAATGCAGTAAATTTAATGATTGATTTTACCTTTATCATGAAATTATGTTAGATGAGGTGAACTCCAAGATGCATAAAACATAATAACTTAAAACAATGCAGAGATATATTATGAAAAATACAAAAAATCTTAAGAGAATGCAAAATCTAAACTCGGACAGCCTTCAATCTGGACTATATTCAGGATCACCTCCAATCATACGAAATCATCCGCAATCGTTCGAGATCGTCTGGGTCGATCCAAGCTAGCTTCGATTGAAAAACAGTAGATTTCCTTCAAATAAAAATGCAAAAATACCAAATGCAAGCAATAATACAAAGGAATAAAGAGCTAACTCTACAATGAAATCCTGTCAACAAAGGAGTTGGGATTTCAGGGAGAATCAACAAGAATTAGGCAGGGAGGCAAGGGGATAAACTAGAAAAATCCGAGTTTATATAGGATTAGGAAGAGGTTTGGGAGGTTGGGGATCATCCCAATCTAGGAGATCTCCAACAGGGAAATCTCCAACTGCGCAGACATGCTTCTGCCTGAGTTGGAGAGGCTATTGAAACAGAAGCTAATTATGAAAATTCAGTGTTGGGACGAAATCATCTGGACGTTCTGTTCCAGACGAATTCGTCAGATCGGGGACGATTTGTCTAATCTGAGACGATATCGTCCAACGGTCAAAACAAATCCTAAATATGGCATGAAAAATGGGGAAAGCGGGTAAAAGGCGGTTTAACGGGCAGTTTAGGTTTGAAATTTAAATTTTAATATTTTATTTTTTTACTAAGGTTTTAACCGTGCCAATTTTAGGGTGCTACATTTTGCCCCCTCTTTAGTGAATTTTTCGAAGAAAATACGTTAAAGACGAGTTCTTCCCGTTTTACGAGAAAGCAAAAATATACTCAATTTTTTAGACGATGATTCTTTGTCGAATCGTACGAATGCTGACTATGGTGCCCCCTCCGTGTTTTTACCCAAATTGAACGTTTGAGGTCAAAACGCGAAAAAGCAAAGATTTAAAATGCTAATTTTTTAAATAAATTAAAGAAAATAGGGAAAACCCTAATTCATTTTTTAATATTCATTTTTACTGTTCCAGAGCTCTAAAGAGAAGAAAAATGGTGGAGACAGTGCACAAAGCGACAGAGGTCCGGCGTGGGCTACGGGTAAGGATCTAATCCTAGTAGATTAGGTTTAATTTAACTTTGTGCAATTTTTTGTGATTTAAATTTGATTGTTTGGGGCATCACGACCGTTTTTAGGCCGTCGACGCCGTCGAGACGAAATCATCTTGATTTCGTCGAAATCGTCCCTATATCATCGATTTCGTCTGAGGACAAAATCGACGAATTAGGGGTGATTTCGTCCAACAAGGGGCGATCCCCAAGTTGTGAAATCGGAGACAATTTTGTCCTCACAAAGGACGATTTTGTCGAATGTGGGACGATATCATCCTATGGTGGACGATATCATTTAAAACTTGATTTTAAGTTGTTTAATTTGAATGATTAAGTTATTAATGATTTTGTTGTTTTATTGTTTGTTTTGCAGAAGGGATTACTAAAGAGCCGAGAGTGGAAATATGGCGGGCTAAGAGATGACATAGCCGCACTTGACCAGGCAGAGCGTGACCGACTTGGACAGGTCGGTCTGCAGCATGTGGCAGAGATGTCACAAGTACCGACTGACATGGGGCTACTGACAGCCCTAGCAGAGAGGTGGTATCCGGGGTCATCCTGTTTTTGGTTATCGACAGGGGAGATGGCTCCCACTCTAGAGGACGTATGGAGGATCATGAGGATCCCCATACAAGGACGACTAATGACACTTGCGACCAATCAGGGCCAGGCGATGATGAGGCTCATGGGAGACCCGAGCTTCGCCCTGGAGAAGGGCGAAGTGAACATCGAGTTACTACGACAGATGCCTGGGGCATCTAGGTTGACACGGGTTTTGGCAGGAGTTGTCAGTGGCTTACTGCTGTGCCACCAGAGCGGATGTAGACTACCGTGGGTGCTCTCAGACATAGTCTGCGACATGAGAGACCACGGGCATAGATTTGCATGGGGCAGCTTTATTTTGTGCCGCTTGTATAGGATCCTGTATGGGGTCGTATACAAGGGAGGTCGATGTCTGGTTTTGACATCGCTACTACAAGTTTGGTGCTGGGAGCACATTACGGTGCGGAGGCCGGTAGGGCTCCCATTGACAGGGGTTGACCGAGAGAGGCCTTGGGTTTTCTATTGGTGGTTGTAGTGAGGGTCACAACAGCGGATAGATCTGTCAATGTCACGAAGGTTTCTAGACGACCTAATCCTAGACCAGATCACTTGGATACCGTGGCGAGAGCACCCCGGGTGGGTAGAGGATGGGCAAGAGCTAGCTTGCATCAGGCGAGTCTGCTGGTTGAGGATGGAGCGGGGAGAGGTAGAGCTCCACCGCTACGATCGAGTACTATGATAGTTCAGTCTAAAGCAGGGGATCCCTTCTCTCAGGGATTACGAGTACTCCCAGACTGTTCGAGATAGTACTACACTGAGTGAGGCTCCAGATATGCAATGATTCTAGAGTCAAGACGCGGACGATGCCCCCATCTAGCCAGTGGATGGTGACGATGTTGGGGTTGCGGATGGGTACGATGCTTGGTATGCAGGCATTCGCCCTCCTCGGATGACGAGGGTGCAGGGTCCAGTGCACGCTATGGTGCGCCAGATGGGGAGACGACGACAGGCTACTATGGAGGCAACGTGGGGTCACGGGGGAAGAGAGCAGCGGTGGATCCCACAGGAGAGACGCTAGAGGATGGCACGGGCTCCATAGAGGCCGCGGGAGACAAGGCAGAGGGAGGAGGGACTCCCTTCATAGCAGGAGGAGAGACCACCATCGCCTGATAAGGGCAAGGGTGTCGACATAGGGGAGAGCAATGAGACGATGGCTCTCCGGGCTAAGGTTGCCCGCCTTCGAACTTAGGTGCAGACATTGCAGGATGAGGCTACACAGCTCAGAGCTTGGGGCAGAGGAGCGAGCAGGGATGATCTAGCGCGGTCTATTGCTCAAACCATATTCTACCAGGGGCTATACTATCACATGGTTCCAGAGAACTAGAGGGTACCACTGCCAGCCCCTATTGCAGGGCCGATCATGATGGGATCGTCGAGGACATCCTCACAATCGATGACGAGGACCCGAGATACAGCCCGGACCTCTATGGGACCACCTCCTCCATGTCAGGGTGGGGGAGGAGATGAGGCTGAGAGCTTGAGGGCTTCTCGAGGCTAGGTGTCTATGGACTGAAAATTTTGGTAGAGATTGTTGAGAGGATTGAGTATGCCAGGGTATAGATTGTGGCATACCAATCCTGTTTTGATATGATGTATATAATTTTTTGATATATATGATCTTATTTCTGATGATATGACTTGTTCATATGTTTTGATGATGCTTTAATGGTTGAATTGTTTGCTTATTTGAGGATTCATGTAATTATGTCGTGTTGAAATATGATAATTTGATGTCATGCTATAATATTTTAAATGAAATAATCTGATGTAAACAATTAGTTGTGGTGGTGTGATTTTGATAAAAAAAAGACTTCTAACAATAATTTCAAAGGACATTGTCGTTGTTATAGACCATTTCATGGAGTCGCCACTCACTCGGTCGTCAAGCTAATCCCAGTATAGAAATATTGTTTAAAAGTAAAAGAGTGCTTAAGAAATTGTCTTAAGACTTTGTGTCGTGATGATGGAGATAATGATGGTTTGATGATTTGTTTTCATATTTTCATAAATATAGTATGCATGAGATACTAAAATATGATTTTGCTAGGCATAAATTCCTAAGTGTGATAAAATTTTTGAACAATTCTTTAGAATTTACACCATGGTTGCAAAACTAAATTTGAACATAATGACATGAAATAGAATAAGTGTTCGTTTGTTTGTAAAGCATAATTGTGTAACATAATGATGCAAGTCATATGTTTTGATGAACTTATTTTTAAAATAAATGGAAAACAAAATTAGAACAATGGTTTGCGCTAGGCATAGGATTATAGGTATAAACTTATACCATCATCGCGAAATCCAAAGAAGAAAATAGATTGTTGGTTTTTGCAAGATGAATTTTTGACTTTTGATAAACAAAAAAAAAATAATATGAAAATTTTGTTTGAAATCATTTTTGAGATTTTGTGAGAAGATGTATGTAATTGCTTTTATAGAAAACAAGAATTCTGAAATAAAAGGGTAAAATTATTCCGAAAAGAATTACAGAAATATTTTAAATTATCTCAAAGAGAAATGTAGATTTATAAGGAATCCTCATGTGCAAATGTGAATTCATTACCGATCTTGATTTATCATAATGATACAAAATCTCTCAAATACAAATGTGTGTGTGATTGTCTTGTTCATTCACCAATTTTGAGCAAGATAATTTGATACAAGTAATTTGCCTTGACCAAATGAACGTTCGTTGACCATGATTTATATGCATGTAATCGTACCAGACTACTATGTAAGTTAGGTTATCAAGAGATAGCTAATCCATAAGCTGACAGAGGTCTGTACAAAATAAGGTCGCTAATGTGACATACATATTGCCACGCTAGGGATTACCCAAGGCCAAGCGGGTTGGGCACAAACCACCTGTTATGGGGCTTACCTCACAGTTTTTGAATAGTTGAGAATTCTAGGGATTCAAGCTCATTCACCCTTATTTTCTTTTCAAGAGGTAGGGAAAGGATTTTATTGCATTTTGCTTTTGCGTTTTTTTTTTTTTTTTTTTTTGTACTTGATATTTGAGAAAATACTGAAATATTGTTGTGATGATACAAAATAACCTTTTCTTTTTTTTTCTATTTTTCTTGAACTTTTCTTTTTCTTCCTATGCTAGGGATACTTGCTCGGATTGGCTGTAGAGCAAGGGATTTTTATTCTGGGTAGGGGTGAGCTTGTACTTTTGTCAATTCTCAAAGATTCTAGACCATGTGCATGATAGGATAGCAGGGGAAACTTTTCGCTCAGGAAACTATTTCTACTATGTAACATCATATCGAATTTGCAATGAAATCATTTTAATGTGAAAAGGCATACTTAGTTCAAGTAAATAACAAGATCAGTTCTCTATGCTCAAAAATTTATTTAATTCAATTGTGGACTTTGATTTAAGAGAGATGAAAAATCATACCAAATAAATCAAGATATTTATTCATATGAATGTGAAAGTGCGGGATTCCAAATAAATGCTAATTTATCCAAAATAACTAAAAATATAACTGTAATACTTCACAGTTTGACAGGTACAAAATAAAAGATGTTTTTGAAGATTTTGATGATTTGGATGTTTTTAATTTTAAGTTATGAATTGAAAGAAATACAAGATAATTGTTTTTTGAAATGTTTTAAATAAGTAAAAAAGGAAATAATATGCAAAACAAATATATACAATGATGAATTGACCAATTTTATGCATAGTAACGTTTAAGATGCATAATGTTCATAGGTTATTTAAGCTCTTTACCATCTAAGGTAGATAATTTGTATGCTCCTGATCCAAATTTAGCAGTGATGACATATGGTCCAAGCCAGTTGGGCTCAAATTTACCTTTAAGGTTTTTAGTTGCATTAGTATTTTTTTATTTTATTTTAAGACAAGGTCACCGATCTCGAAAGATCGAGGATAAATTTTCTTAAGATATGCTCTCTTAAGCTTGTTTTGGTAGGTGCGAAGATGCTCCAAAGCATTGATGCATTTTTCATCGAGAAGTTATAGCTGACTAAATCTGCCAGCATGATATTCATCTCCTACTTCAGTATCTTGAAGTAGTAGAGCTAAAGAAGGAACTTCTAATTCAAAGGAAAAAATGACTTCAGCACCATAAACCAAGACAAAATGTGAAGTTCTAGTGGGGGTTCGAACACTCGTTCGATAGGCCCACAAAGCAGGATATAACTGAATGTGCCAATCTCGACCGAATTTATTAACCAATTTTTTGAGAATTTTGATTAAAGTTTTATTAGATGCTTATGCTTGACCATTACCCTGAGGATAGGCTTCGGCAATCATTTCAGGGTAGGCTATGGATAGCATATTGCAAGTAAAATAATTATTCTTTGGACACAAAGAATCTTGTTTATCTAGATAATCTATATAACATACGAGATGGTCATCATCCTCAAATGGAAAGGGTTGACCTTTACTAGAAAATAGGCCCACACCATAGCGGGCAAGCCACGGTTCTACCTCAAAAGGTTCTTTCATACCGTTTTGGAAATGTCCCAAACCTTTCCCTTTATATCCCAATTTAAGCATTATGGGTTTAGCTTTAAGATAATCATTAGCAAAATAGCATCTAGCATATCCATCACAATGTGTCTTAATATTTCTAGGTATTCTTCCCCAATCATATCCTTTATAAATAAAAGCGCAACTCCCGACTTGGTAGATACTTCCCATAGGCTATGGGAGGCCCAAGGTACGAGGAGAGGGTGGGAGTTTATTTAAAAGGAGGGAAGTCTGCATGGCAGTGTTGGCTTCCTCAGATATAAGAATTGTAGATAAATCAGGTAAGATTTCATCAGTAAGAGCATAAGAGGTAGAAGGAACATTTCCTACATCGTCGAGTGTAGAAAGTATGCCTGTAGCGGATGTAGATGTCATAGGAATATTGATGGATGAGTCTATAGGTATGGAAGACATAGGAGTAAGACATGAAGCATTGGTTGTAGGTTTAGGATCTTTTCGAGGTCCTAATGTGGTTTGTTCAGAAGATGGTCGAGCTATATGTATAGGTGTAGTTGAAAGAGTATATGATGTTATGGGTGTATGTTTCACACGTTTGGACGGATGATAAGAATTAGGATGTGTGGATGACAGGGCGGGCAAAATTGCACTCCAACAGGTTCTGCCAAAGCGCACATATCAAAGGGTCTAGGATCACCATGAATGGTAACCAACTAGTTTTTAAATTCGAATTTAACACACTGATGTAAAGTGGAGGGAACCGCTTGCATCGCATTGATCCAAGGGCGACCCAAAAGTATATTGTACGATGTAGGGCAATGTACAATAAACACGGTCATATCTAGGGTTCTAGGACCAACTTGCAAGGGTATAGTAATGACTCCACACGTTTCTTGTGTCTCGTCATTAAAGGCTTTTATAATCATATTAGTTCTTTTCATTTTGTCACTTTTAAACCCAAATCATTGGTAGAAGTCAAAAGTGCAGATGTTTAAAGATGAACCATTATCAATCAAGACTCATTTAACAGCTACATCTCCAATTAAGGCAGTAATATATAAGGGGTTATCCTTATGTAAACTATGTTGCGGGATATCTTTATCTCGAAAGTCAATACAATCGACTTTTCGAGTGATGATAGTATTGGTCATGGCTTCAAAGTTGAATATTTTGTGGTACCATCATTTGGCTTAATGTAAGCATTAATTCATCCCTATGGGTAGGAGAAGATCTTAACAGGTCCAAAAGGGAAATTCTAGCTGTAGTATTGGATAATTGTTCATTAATATTGTAAGGAGGTTTAGGTTAGACATTAGGCGCATAATTCCCTTTATTGGGATTTTTCAAAACAAATGGTGTTGATCCATCGTTCTGAGTTTGATCCTGTTGAGAGGTTTGAGCCTGTTGTCTGTTAACGGCTCCAATGGTTCCTACAATGTTATTTTGCAAGTGATGAATAGGTCTTGGTCTAGCATTTATGGCTTGTTCATTAGAAACTATTTGGTGAGAAGATGGTCTAGTAGTGACTCTTCGAGGAAATGGTTCTTCTGGAACCATAAAATTGGTAATAGGTTGAATAGGATCTGATTCATCTTCAGAACTATTCGATTGATTCGAAGTGATTTCCATGTCACTTTCAGTCTCATATTCAGTGTCACTAAGATCAAGTGTCTGAATATTATGTAGAGGTCTGGTCGTAACTATGGATAAAGTTGTGTCAAATATTTGAGGATCATGATCAGATAATTGTCTGCTAATAGTCCCTACATATCGGGTAGGAGGAGGAACATTGTGATGCTCAATTTGATTAGCCACCTCTTTACCATGTTTTGGTAAAGGATGCTGAAATATGTCCAATGATTGATTGGCATTCTGATTCTGATTTTGGGGAATGCTCTTTTGAGTGTTATTAGAAGGATTTTGTTTAGGTTGGAAGGCTTGCACCTCCATCTCATTATTATCAATCAAATCTTGTATTTTATGTTTTAATCTTTTACAAGAGTTGGTGGTGTGTCCAGGTCCTCTATGAAAATCACAATGTAAGTCAACTCTATATCCAGGTATGGTTGGGTCAGGTTCCTGGATAGCTGGTAATTGGATCAAGCCTCGTGCTAGTAATTGTGGGAGAATGGTTGATAATGGTTGGATCAAATGCTAGTAATTGTAGGTAATTGATAATACCTTTCCAATGCCACCCCTCCTAAAATTTTCGGGAACATTTTTAGTAATAGCAAATCATCATGTGATAAGTCATGACATGCTATCCTAAACATACAAAGATGCTCTATGGGATCTTTAGTTCCTTTATATATAGGTAGGATAGGCATAGGGAAGTGTTTGGGATATGGTTGTGCTACAACTATAGGATCTAGAGGTTGACTACACATCTCTCGATAATTGTACGAGGGATAGTAGGGATCTATTTGGTCCATGCGAGAGACTAACTATTTCACCATGGCTTCCAAATTACCAGTTTGTCCACCATATTGGTTTGGTGGTACATGCGTATGAGATTTGTGACCGTAGGAAGGCGAGACATAAGGATTGGATGCTATATTGCTGTTATGCAAATTGTTGGTAGGAAGAGTATTATGAAGAAGATTTGATGCAGGAGCATCTAGCGGCAGCCGAACAACCTTGCATCTACAAGAAAATTTCTCAGTATTTGCCTTGGTGTCGCGAAATCGTGACAGAAAAAGTGTCACGAAATCACGACATGTCGCAAAATCGTGACCGAAAGCAGGAGAGAGAAAGTGCCATTGAGAATGTCGCGAAATTACGACTGTCACGAAATCGTGACACAGAGCAGCAGGGAGAAGCTGTCGCGATATCGTGACAGCAAATGTGTCGCAATATCGCGACACAAGTGGCGTAGAAGATACGACAGACGGAGGATCACGAAATCACGATGTCACGAAATCATGACCCAGACAAGAAGTAGAAGGCGCTGAGGACGGAACGTCGTGAAATCGCGATGTCACAAAATCGTGACCCAGACAAGAAGCAGAAGGCATTGAGGATGGAACGTCGTGAAATCGTGACGTCGCAAAATTGCGACATCGACAGGGAGCAGAAGGCACGAAGGACGGAATGTTGCAAAATCGTGACGTTGCAAAATCACGACCAAAACCAAAGAATGGGGTAGCGACGGAGGAACATCGCAATTTTACGACATGTCACGAAATCGCGATCGCAGCTAAAGAACGAAGGCATGATAGAGAGACGTCGCGATATCGTGACATGTCGCGATATCGTGATGAAAGCAGAAGAACGAGGATGCGATGGAAATACGTCACGATATCGTGACACGTCGTGATATCGCGACTAAGGCAGAAGCAAGAAGGCGTGAAGGAAAGAATGTCGCGATATCATGACATGTCGCGATATCGTGACCCGAAGGCGAGGAAGGCAACGATGAAGGGAAAAGTCGTGATATCACGACATGTCGTGATATCATGACGAAAAGGGAGGAGTGCAGGGAAGCCAAAATGTCACGATATCACGACAGGAAGAGAAGAAGATGAGGAAGAGAGAGGAGATGTCGCGATATCGCGACATGCTACATTTTTGGAAGGCCGTTACAGAATGAGGCCAGTAAGTGACACATGGCAACATAGAAGTCATAACGACAGACAGTGAACGGGAGTTGGACGCCAGTTATAGAGGACGTTATGGATTGCAGTTATGGAGCTGAACAGTCATGGCGCAAGGTGCAGACGAAAATGAACAGTCATGGCAGAAAGGAATCGAAGGGCCACCGAATGGAAGATGAAGAGGCATGCCAGAAGTTATAAAAGGGCAAGCCGAGCCATGCACAAGGGGTTGGAAAATAGTTGCAGGCAGAGGTTGCAGTTGCGAGGCCAGAGGGCCATCCTGGCCCTACTTGCGTTGTTTTTCTTCCAGACGACTTCAGAGTTCCTGGGTGGTGTAGGCAGACACGCCGAGTGTGAGGCAGTCTACACCAGGATCGCGCATTTCGGAGGGCTATGGAGAGAGTGGCAATATGTTTCTTCCAAATGGGAAGTTAATGGCTGCGGCCATTGTGCTGTAATTTGATTGCAGACTTCAGAGGGTCGGGGCCTCTATAAAAACCCAAGTGTTGTAATGAGAGAGCATGGGGGGTTAGAAATTGCATAGTGATTGAAAAACTATGCCTGCAGGCTAGTTCTTTGTAAAAATATTATGAAAATTAATGAATGAAATTTACAGATCTGAGTGTGCAATTTTCAGTCCCCATCAAGTGGTATCAGAGCCAAAATATTCTGAGCATGTAAGCAGAGCGTCAAACATGAGGCAGCTTACACCAGGATCTGTGGAAAGGCTTGTGAGAGAGTGAGCAGAATGCCTCTAAGAAGAAACCCTGTTGGTGGGAGAGGCATGGCGATAGCAGAAGATGTCCGAGTTTTGTAGAGGCAAATGCAAGCCCTACAAGAGGAGTGGCTCAGAAGAGATTTGTAGAGGCAAGTGAAAGCCCTGCAAAAGAAGCTGCTCATAATGGATTTGCAGAAGCAAGAGGAGCTACGCAAAAAGCATGAAGATAAACTGAGAAGTAGAGGCCAGGAAACGAAGTTGAATCAGACTGCAAAGGTAGGTGCACGTTTGGAGATGTTGTAGGAGGCGGCAACCAAACAACATAGAAGTGAAGATCACTTCTCCATCAACCTCGGGTGTCTGATGCAGGAGCATCCAGTGGTGGCCGAACAACCTTGCATCTACAAGAAAATTTCTTAGTATTTGCCTTGGTGTCACGAAATCGTGACAAAAAAAGTGTCGTAAAATCGCGACCAAAAGTAGGAGAGAGAGAGAGTGCCATTGAGAATGTCACGATTTTACGACATGCGACTGTAGCGAAATCGCGACACGGAGCAACAGGGAGAAGTTGTCGTGATATCGCGACACAAGTGGCGCAGAAGATACGACAGACGAAGGGTCGCGAAATCGCGACGTCGTGAAATCGTGACCCAGACAAGAAGTAGAAGGCGCTGAGGACGAAACATCGTGAAATCATAACGTCGCAAAATCGTGACCCAGACAAGAAGTAGAAGGCGTCGAGGACAGAACGTCGCGAAATCGTGATGTCATGAAATCGCAACATCAACAAGGAGCAAAAGTCGCAAAGGACGGAACATCGTGAAATCATAACCGAAACCAAAGAACCGGGTAGCGACGGAGGAACGTTGCGATTTTGTGACCGTAGCTAAAGAACGAAGGCATGGTAGAGAGACGTCACGATATCACGACATGTCATGATATCGTGACCAAAGTAGAAGAACGGGGACACGATGGAAATAAGTCATGATATCGCGACACGTCGCGATATCGTGACTAAGGCAGAAGAAAGAAAGCGTGAAGAAAATAATGTCGCGATATCGCGACATGTCACGATATCGCGACCCTAAGGCGAGGAAGGCAGCAATGATGGGAAACATCGCGATATCACGACGAAAAGGGAGAAGGAGCACAGGGAAGCCAAAATGTCACGATATCGCGACATGTCGCGATATCACGACATGTTGCGATATCGCGACAAGAAGAGAAGAAGATGAGGAAGAGAGAGATGTCACGATATCACGACATGCTACATTTTTGGAAGGCCATTACAGAATGAGGCCAGTGAGCGACACATGGCAGCATAGAAGTCGTAACGACAGACAGTGAACGGGAGTTGGACACCAGTTATAGAGGACGTTACGGATTGCAGTTATGGAGCTGAACAGTCGTGGTGCAAGGTGCAGACAAAAATGAACAGTCATGGCAGAAAGGAATCGAAGGGCCACCGAATGGAAGACGAAGAGGCACGCCAAAAGTTATAAAAGGGCAAGCCGAGCCATGCACAAGGGGTTGGAAAATAGTTGTAGGCAGAGGTTGCAGTTGCGAGGCCAGAGGGCCATCCTGGCCCTGCTTGCGTTGTTTTTCTTCTAGACGACTTCAGAGTTCCTAGGTAGTGTAGGCAGATGCGTCGAGTGTGAGGCAGTCTACACCAGGATCATGCATGTCGAAGGGCTACGGAGAGAGCAGCAATGTGTTTCTTCCAAATGGGAAGTTAATGGCTATGACCATTGTGCTGTAATTTGATTGTAGACTTCAGAGGGTTAGGGCCTCTATAAAAACCCAAGTGTTGTAATGAGAGAGCATGGGGGGTTAGAAATTGCATAGTGATTGAAAAACTACGCCTGCGGGCTAGTTCTTTGTAAAAATATTATGAAAATTAATGAATGAAATTTATAGATCTGAGTGTGCAATTTTCAGTCCCCATCAAGATTTGTTGTAGCATTATGTTGTATCCCAGATTGTTGGAAATTGGTATTTGGTTTTGTTTTAGGCTTTTGTTGATTTGAGGTATATTGATCAATAGCTTGGCGAAATAGATTAGTGAATGAAGGTTTCTTTTGTGTGGGGATAACCTTTGGATTGGTAACAGGCACTCTAGGTGGTTGGGTAGCCTGTTGTTGTTGCATGTTCTGGATCATAGCAGCCATGTCCAAATTGGACGGTCCAGCTTGATCACTATCTTGATCAACGAAGGACAAAGGATTAGTGCGTGTGTGATATATGTCTTCTAGGGTTGCTTGAGTATCACTAATTTGATATTTATCCATATGAAATGCTCTATTAAGGGTGCCAATATTATTATTGAGAAATTTCCAAAAATGGTCCATGTTCTCAAAAGTAACAACTCCGTCTGGAGTTATTTTAGGAGATGAGGATCCTTCCTCTCTATCATTTTCTTTTTGTTCATTTGCACCCACAAACTCTTCTTCTTGTTGGTTTAAGGTTCCTTCTTCCTGAATTGGGTCTTCAGGAAGAACATCTAGGGTTATTTTCTCGGTTTTCTTAACCAATCTTCTACTTCAATTTGTTTTCCATTCCCGAGTCTAGTCATTGTGTCTAAATTTAGGTTTTAGCAAATATATATTAATATATTTGCAACAGATCTTGGGAGGTATATATTTTAATTATATACCTACTATAATACTTAAAAGAAAATGTTTTGATTTGTATTATGATTTTGTTTTTGTTTTTGTTTTTAGGCTTATAAAGACAATAAACAACACACTAAATACAAGAAATGACAATAATAAAATAATAACTTAGTTTTCTATAAATAGTTTATAGATGTCATTGATAGGATCAAGTTCATCAGGAGTCATAAAGTGCTCCTCTTCAAATTGGAAATTGTTTTTCAAGAAGTCAACAAAGTGTGCTATGGTGATATTATCTGTTTTAGATTCTGTTTTGTAAAAATAAATCTCATGGCAATATTCTCGATATAACACAACTCTGGGAACTCTATTCCATCTTTGTCTATCTGTAAGAACGACCTCTTGGTCCTCTATACGAGACAAAAATTTATGTACTACAACTGCATTCTCAAGGTATTCCTCAAAAGTATACAACTCAAAAGACACAAGGGCTCTTTTATCTTCTAACCATCTATGGCAAGCTCTCTGAAGTTCATGATACAAAATCACTTGATCGGGATCTAGGATTCTATCTAGGACAAACCTCTTGATTTACCTAAGTTCGGTTGCTCTAGATGAAATGAGATCTAATCTCCTATTAAGTTCGTCCTACAAAGGTTGAACCCTATTTGTCTAAGGTACTCTAAGCACAGAAGTAATCTCTATAGCTGCTAGTTGATTTTCAACATTAATGGTGACAGCTCGTCTTTTATTATAGTCTACCATCTAAATGTGACATGCAAATTTTCTTAAGTCTAAATGCATTTATGTTTTGGTTTTTATTATTTTTATTTTTAAAAATGTTTTTGTTTTCAAAAGGTTTCTGTTTCACGTCGGGTTCGGGTTCACCAAAATGTATCGCTCCAAATTTTTCGCACCCTTATCTTCAGGCTATAGGATCCATGCCCGAAAGGGGGATGTGAAAAGGATGGGACAATACCTCGGACTAAGAGGCCTTTTGAAGGTCCCGCCTCTCGGGGGAGGTGTATAAGGGTGAATTTTCGACGGATGGTGGGTTCACCAGGAAACTTTTGAATGGCAATTTCCACGCCTAGGTTGATAGTGTGTTTGATGTGTTCATTTTTATGCTTGATCATTCAACTCGTAGGTTTGGCCGATATGAATCTAAGCTATTCTATATGCCAATGCAGATTTAAATGAATACAGAAAACAAAAATGGATGCAAATAACAGAGAATATGCTAACTAGAAGAAGTCATACCTGGTTTCGGATGTTTGATGGAGATTTTGAGTCTTGTAGCAGTTCAGATTGTCTTAGTTTGTACGTAATCATCGAATATTTCTCGGGATCATCTCAAATCATAGTAGGTCATTTGAAATCATACAGAATCGTCTAAAATCTGACAAATTCGTAAGACGAATTCGTCAGAAACCTGCAATCACAAAAACAGGCACAAAATACCAAATACACAAATGCAGAAGCAAGGGATAATGGTAGAAATGACAGCAAACATGCCTAAATAATAGTGTCTAATAACAAATCAAGAAAAGCAATAAATTTAATGATTGATTTTACCTTTGTCATGCAATTATGTTAGATGAGGTGAACTCCAAGATACATAAAACATAATAACTTAAAATAGTGCAGAGATATATTATGAAAAATACATAAAAGCTTAAGAGAATGCAAACTCTAAACTCGGACAACCTTCAATCTGGACTACAGTCAGGATCGCCTCCAATCGTACGAAATCGTCCGCAATCGTCCGAGATCGTCTGGGTCGATCCAAGCTAGCTTCGACTGAAAAACAGTAGAGTTCCTACAAATAAAAATGCAAAAATACCAAATACAAGCAATAATACGAAGGAATAAAGAGCTAACTCTGCAATGAAATCCTGTCAACAAAGGGGTTGGGAGTTCGGGGAGAATCAGCAAGAATTAGGCAGGGAGGCAGGGGGATAAACTAGAAAAATCCTAGTTTATATAGGATTAGAAAGAGGTTTGGGAGGTTGAGGATCATCCCAATCTGGGAGATCTCCAACAGGGAAATCTCCAACCGCGCAGACACGCTTCTGCCCGAGTTGGAGAGGTTGTTGAAACATAAGCTAATTATGAAAATTTGGTTTTGGGACGAAATCATCTGGACGTTCTGTTCTAGACGAATTCGTCAAATCGGGGACGATTTCGTCTAATCTGAGACAATATCGTCCAACGGTCAAAACAAATCCTAAATATGGCACAAAAATTTGGGAAAGCGGGTAAAAAGCGGTTTAACGAGCAGTTTGAGGTTGAAATTCAAATTTTAATATTTTATCTTTTTACTAAGGTTTTAACCGTGCCAATTTTAGGGTGCTACAGAGGTATTTCTTGTCTTTCCCTTTTCAGAACCAGTTGAGACTCGACACCATTGGCTTCATGGGCTTGACTAGGTGGGTTTTCGGTGAACCTATCTCGTGACCCAAAAGTTTAGCTACTTCGAACAACGAGATATTAGCCTTATTTTTCTTCATGTCTTCTTCTAAGTCATAAGTGAGTTTTTTCGAATTCATTATCTTTTTCCCTGGCTTGGACTTCTCTACAATTAGTGGAGGAGGTGGATTAACCTCACCTTTTGTATCTAGAGGAAGTAATGGGTTGTTTGGAGGAGTAGAGGAAGTTTTGGGATCCTTAGAGCTTCTTGTATAATATCGATGATTTCCTTTCCCAAAACGTTTGGTAGCTTGGACTTCCAAAGTCTCTTCCTCTTCTTCTCCTAAGACCTCAACATCCTCCTCTTCCTCACTTTCTTGAATGTGGACAACTTCGGTTAACAAAGTCTCTTGTTTTCCTTGGTAACAATGGGGCAATTCATCATCACAGGGTTATAACTCGTCGTAATCTTCTGAAACATCTGCCTGATTGGCTATTGGGTTGGGTACGTGCCCGTTATTGGGATGAGTGTTGTATGGACCCTTTCCTCTGTGGTTGTGAGGTCAGTTATGTTCGAAGGATTGTGCCAGAATTTTATTCATGTTTCCCACATTGATTGTCAACTTGGCCATTTGTTATTCCAACTTATCCATCCTAGCTTCAGGCCCTTGCGGTTGGGGCACTATGATTTCGGGTCCAAATGCCTTTTCTGCATTAGCCACCTCTAGAACAGGCACAATGGCTTGACTCTGAGTATTTTGGTTCCATGTAGGATTCACACTTTGAAGCAGTGTGATCGTAGGATAAGTCGTAGGGTTTTGGGTATTAATCGCATTGAATCCGAACATGGTCAATTGATTATTAAGCATGTTGAACCCTGGTATGGTCATCTGGTTGTTTGGCGACATGGATGGTGGCAGAATGGATGTGTTAGACAACGCAGGAATTGGTGAATATGCTTGCGTCAAAGTACCCAGTTGTTGGAAGTTGTTCATTGTTGGGACTTGTGGTGCCATTACCTGATTCATCATGGCGAATTGACTGTATGGACCATATTGTCCTATCCGAGGCCATTGAGATAAATCCCCTCCTAGTGAGTTTATTTGTTGCTCAAGGTTCATGGTTTCAGCATAATCCAAGGCAAGGGTTATGACCTGAGCGTTTCTTCGGGAAAACAAGGATGTTACCGGATCTAAAGCTCCAAAATATAATTGAAGGGCCACAACGGCATCTACCATGAAGTTGCGAGTTACATTCGTGTATAACTTTTGTAACCTAGCATTGAACGTCCTAATAGGCTCGTTGGGTAACCGTTTACAGGACACAAATAGATTATAGATGATGGAAGGATCTAGCAACAATTGAAATTGGCTAATGAAGGTGGCTTCCAATTGGGCCCACGAAGTAATGGACCCTGCAGGTAGATTTTTGTACCACCCATTAGCCACATGGTCAAGACTATTAGGAAATACTCGACATGCAACGTCTTTGTGAGTGACCCCATGTCTAAACATGTAGTCCTTGTAGATTTGGACATGCTCTTCAGCGGTAACGGGACCATCATGTATGAACTTGGGTAGCGATATTTCAATATGCCTAGGCAAGTCATGGACATCCCCAGGTATATTCAAGGGAGAGCTTTGCACACTGCACCAAAGAGCGGGTTGTTGTTGTTGTTGGGCCATGTTATGCAATGGTAGTGGCCCTATGAGAATAGTAGAAACTGTTGAAGTGATGGGGACAGATACACTTGGTGTGGTTGTCGCAATGGAAACAATGGGTGGAGACCCACTAGGTGTACGTGGACCTAAAAGTGACTCTAGCTCAAGTATGCTAGGTGGGATTTTGATCTCTTGAGTTTTGTTTTTCGGTTTCCTATAATTGGGAGTAAGACTTTGAAAGATAGTTTCCTCGGTAGTTTTAGATCTAGTAGCAATATGCCCAGATGGGTCCAGCTTGGGAAACTTAACTATCCTAACAAGGCTTCTCACAAACAACTCAAAATAAATCGAAACAATGTTATACCTACAAGCTCCTTTTGCTTCCTTGTTTTAGTAGGCTTGGTAAAGTCTTAGTACTTTATAGCTTTGGGTAGAGTCATTATTGCGAGGAGCTTGCAATGTTTTGAATGAGGTTGAAATTAGTTTTAAAAGTGTTGCTCTTAATTCAAATTGATCAAAACTTTTAAACTAAGTAAATGGTATTCAAAAATAAAACAAAATATAAAATATATATATTATTATGCACATATATTATTATGTGTATAATAATAAAAAAAAATTCAAAAAAATAGCATATATGTAGATTATTATTATTATACATTATATGTATAATAATAATAATTTACATATGTTTTAAATAAGAAAATGAAAAAAAATAATAAAAAAGGACCGATTCTTTAATTGAATATAATTGTTGGTTCTTTAATATAAAAAAAGACTAAATAAAAACAAAAATAAATAAAAATGAAAAAGTGAAAACAATAAAAGTTTGTCTCATTTTGATTTCATTGATTACAAGACAATACTTATATACCTATAATCATATCAATATATGATTATAATCAAACAAAGATTAACCTTAATATGAGATGAGACATAAATAAGCCTCGAGAAAATTTAGGTTATTTTATGTTAAATTAGGGGATGCTTTGGTCTTAATATCATGTTTATGGTGCGTGCAGGATACCTTCGACGCCACGACGACTCCTATGTGGAGAAAATTTGCTAAGTAAACCAAGACACCATGGACATCGAGCGGGAACGGGACCCACAAAGGCTAAACGCAGACATGACGTGGCGAGTGTGATCTGTCGGTTAACGAGATTCGACATCGCGTGAAGAACAGTGGACCCCACGTGGCTCGACACATCCCTTCCAACGTGGCGACGTCCCTAGACTGCGAGGGCGCATCGACGAAGTTCGATATTAGGCTCAGTATGACGTCTAAGCATGCAGTGGAGTGTTAGAAAGGACGAGTCCAATGAAGATATCGAAGCATAGCCGCGGGGAGTAGGCACATGCGGATGTAACGGTCGACGCTAATGGAAATTCGCCGGTGTCGATTATGGGGCAGTCGGATGAATAATAGCATGGAGTCAGGTGACCGATAGCCATGTAACGTTACAAACAGTGGCGATTTCATCATGCCAGCAACAACGAGGGCCTCCAATGCAAGGCATCGGAGAATGGGGGATATGCCGGAGAAGCACGAAATTCGACAGCAACGGTAGGCAAGTTGGATGGTTTGGAGGTCAACGAAGATGCCAACACCGCGACAGAATACCCCAGCAGCGAGTGACAGTTTTCATCGACGATATAAGGATGTTTATGTCTGCCATGTTTGATGATAAAAGCAGCTCAGATGAGGATAGAAATGACCAAATCCAGGTCTACATCGGCGGAGTTCTCAGAAAACGCTAGTCAAAGCAGATGGATCGACATGCACGGCAGTTATCGACATTACCGGGATCGAAAGGAGCGCCGACATATGGCAGATTGAAGGTGACTCGAAGGTGCAGTGTAACGGCAGTGTCGGGGCAATTTTATTAGCCACTGATATTGAAACTGAAACATACGACAGACGTCCAATAAGCAGTGTCGGACAAATTTAACAGCAATGAGCGGGAGAAGTTTAGTCATTTGAACAAATACGCCAGGTAGAACAGAATTTATCCATGGTGGAGAGCTCGGACGTGCCGCATGTTGAAAAACGGTTACAGAGTTGTCAGAGTAGCAAACGGTGACCGGAAGCATAACTTAAGATAGAAAAAAATACAAGAGCATTTGACAAAAAATCATAGTTACGACCGCATCAGAGGCATTTCATCCACGGAGACGACAGATTTCACGACAAAGCATTAAAACTATCGAAAAACCCTAAAATTAACCTGGGCTAGCAGTATCAGTGATGCACAAAGGCGGACTATGTTTTGTTTGTATTGTCATCAAACTGGAGCATCGAGAATAGCCGCTATCCCAAAAAAGTCCCCGAAGGTCAGGGAGGTTCGCATATTGTAGATCAAGGTCATCGAAGTTGCAGTTGTAAGCGTTCGACGTGGTTGTCCATGGTGCTGCTACCGAACGTGAGAGGAGATGGTTGTTCTGCCTTTGATGGCAAGCATCGAGGCTTCCAAAGGCCACAATTGTAGTTTCTCAAAAGGCAGGTATAGGCTTCATTGGTGCGAAGCTAAGATTTCATGCAAAATATTTTAAGGTCTACATCAAATTTAATTTAATTTTTTTTTTAAGATTTTAATAAATGTTTGTAAATTTTATATTATATAATATCTTTATTAGATATTAATAAAGATCTTTAAACTTTGTCTTATATAATATAAATATTAAAGACCCTTTATTATATTTTAATAAAAGGCTTATGACCTTTATGTTATAGGGGCCTAAGGGAGTTATAAGGGGTTAAGGGGCCGTTTAAAATATTTTATTTTGTGGCATATAGCGGATGGTCTGGTTCGTGTTTATATAATCAAAATATATGCTACAGGTACAAGGGAGATATAAGGGTTCAAGGGAGTTTTTTTTTTTTATTATTTGTGGAAAACATCCCAAAAGGGATGCCACTTTCGGGTAAGACCCAAGGAGGCAAGGGTATCCATTCCGCCAAAAACGCCCAGGACTCGGACCTGGCCTACCACCTTTGACATACTCAAGGAGCAAACAAACACACAAAACCAAATTAAAAAAAGTAAATAACAACAAAAATAATAAAATAAAATAAAAAACATGCTCCTTGAGTGTGTCAAAACCAAAAGCACAACCAAACACGCACAATAAGATAAAAGAAACCACAACACAAACCACATAGAAAAACACAAGAACCACATAACAAAACACAAACAAGACAAAAACAACATAACACTACAAAGACATAACCCAAAAAAAACATGAAAAATAAACACAACCAAAACCTAAAAAATAAAATAAATAAAATAAAAATAAAAACAACCAACAACAGACAATAAACAAAAACAAAAAACATAGAAAACACTCACACATAAAAAAATGAAATAACACAAACAAAGAGAAACCCAAGAACAAGAACGAAAAAAACACAAGAACAATAACAAAAAACATAAAAAAAAAAAACAACAAAAACACAAGAACAACAAAAAACAACACAAAGAACACAAAAACAAAACAAAACAAAAGAACCCACCCACCTTAAAAAAACTAAACAAAAAAACAAAGAAGACAAAAGAAAAAAAATGAACAAAACAATGACCTATCTAGACCAGAAGACTATTAATGCAAGAATCAACAGAGGAAACAAAATAAAGAATAGAATGAGCTAGGGAACTAAAAAACTGAATGAACCAAAGAGAAACAAAAAAAAACAAGAAGAAACTAGGTACCTTCATAACTCGGAGCCATCCAAAGAAATGATAGAAAGAAGAGCTTCCCTAATTTGAGAAGCCCACCATATAGGAGGGTGGCCATAACAAGTAAGATCACCTTTGTCCAAAGCCCAATTAGCTAAAGCATCAACACTCTTGTTTTGATCTCTCGACCACATGATTGTAATCAACTTTCAAAAATCCCATCCGGATTAACCGAATCTTCTCAATAATTCTTTTTATTCTCTAATCCACCTTATGATTCTTAGAAGGAGTCTTCAAGAGATTAATCATAAGTTGAGAGTCGACTCAACTAACACCTTTTCCCATCCAACCTTAGTAGCCTCCTGAAGGCCTCTAAGGATACCATACCCCTCAGCAAGGTTATTGGAAAGAATACCCAAATTCTCAAAGAAAAGTAAAAACCAGGGAGCCATCTCGAAAGTCTACCAATTCCTCCCACACTCGGCTTTTCCAGGGTTCCCTCTAGAGGCTCCATCAGCATTGACTTTTCCAAAATCCTTAGGAGGAGGTTGCCAATTTCTAGTCCTATCCATCTTACTAATACTCACATTCCCTTTAAGTTGGTTGCCCTTAGAAGGTTTAATCTTCAATCTTTGCATCACTTGATCCCATCTTTGGTGGGAGTTTTGGGGGTGATTAAGGAGTTGATGGACTCGATTCAACTAAGTTGGCTATGGTCTTTTGCCAAATATAGTGAATATCCTTCCTATCTTGATTAAAAATTTGGTTGTTCCTTTCATTCCAAATATTCCAAAGAAGAATGGTAGAACCCATCCAAACTAACTCGCCTAATAAAATGATCAACACCCTCTTGATTAGGCCAATCCCTCCAAAGCTGTTCAAAAGTGAAAAAATTGGACCACTCGTAAGCCAAGTAAAGTTGCCATTCTCCTCCATAGCTCATAGGCTAAAGTACACTCAATAAAAATATGGTTGATATTTTCTACATTCTCTTCACACATTTCACATCTAAAAGGGCCATGAAAACCACGCTTCATAAGTTGCTCACCAGTAAGCACCCTACGATGCAATAAAAGCCAATTAAAGAACCTCACCTTAGGCCGTAGCTTTTGAGCCCACAATTGAGAAAATATGTCGAAGAATGGTTGGGATTATTATGGCATAAGGTCAAATAACCTTGAGCAACCGAATACTCACCCTTAGTAGTGTTGTTCCATCCAAAACAATCTTTTTCATGGGACCAAGAGAGGGATCTCATATGAAGGATGCCTTGGATATCTTGTCTTTGCCTTTCTGGGATTTGAATAGGCCACTCCTCAATAGGGATCCAATATCTACCAACCTTTGAATTACCAATATGGTACCGATAGTAATTAGCCACCTTTATCCAATTAGCTCGGTGAAGCTCCTCCATCCAAGGCTCCAATCGGGAAACCGAGTTATCAAAGGCTTGTGACCATCCCAAGAATCTGTCCAAAAATTTGCATGTTGACCATTATGAATGATCCAAAATAATTTTTTCTTTATCAAATCCTCACCAGCCTTAAGAACTCGCTAAAATGGGAGAACCTTTGGTAGGAAGTTGATAGCGAACAAGGTCTTCAGGACTTTTGTTCTCAGAATATTTAGCACGGAGATTATTGGCCCAAAGAGCATTGGGGTTATGCAACATCCTCCAATATAATTTAGCAGCTAAAGCTTTGTTGTTATTAATTGAAGACCGGAATCCTAACCCCCCTTCACTCTTAGGAAGACATAAAGTATCCCATTTCACCAAGGCCCATTTTCTTTTCTCCTTAGTACCACTCCAAAGGAAACGATGACTCGATTTGATCCAATTCTCGAAGAACAACCTTTGGGATATTCAAAATGGAAGAAACATAAATAGGAATAGCTTGAAGGACTGATTTTACCAAGGTGATTCTACCCCCATAAGAAAGCCACTTGTTGGTCCACTTTCCAATTTTCTTCTTGACTTTGTCCAACAACCAATTCCAATATTTATTTTTCTGCCTTTGAATATTTATGGGAATACCTAAATAAGTGATTGGAAGAGAGGTCTTCTTATATCTTAATTTATCCAAGACCATGGATTCCTCGTCTAGCAGAGCAGATGAAAGAAAATAACTTTAGATTTGTCTTCATTGATCAACTGCCCAAGAGCCTTAGAAAAATAGCTAATGATTTGCTTAATATTAGAAGCTTCCTTAATCGTAGCTTTACCTAAAAGGGTAGAGTCATCCACAAATTGAAGATGAGAGATAGGTCTAGCTCCATGAGCAATGGTAACTCCCTCAAGGGTTTTGTTTTCCCTCTTTTTGGTTATAGTCCTACCCAAGCATTCAAGCAAGAATGATGAATAAATAAGGGGATAGCGGGTCACCTTGCCTAATACCTCTGGAAGCCGGGAAAGACCGAGAAGGCCTGCCATTGATAAGAACTAAGTAGGAAACCGAAGAGATACATCCCATAATCCAATCCATCCAATCCTTAGAGAAACCAAATTGCCTCAAAACTTTGATAAGGAAGTGCCAATCCACTCGTCATAAGCTTTGGATAAGTCTAACCGGATGAACATAGAAGGAGAATTTTGCATATCCATGGAATGGATGGCTTCCCGAGCAAGAACTATCTCATCTACTATTTGACGTCCTTCCACATATCCCCCTTGCTCTGGGGAAATAATCTTATGCAAAAGAGGCTTCAACCTTTCTCGCCATGATTTTAGTAATAATTTTGAGAAGAACATTACATAAAGCAATAGGTCTAAAAGCTGAGATATGATCAACCTCTTGAGCTTTTGGAACAAGAGTAATATAAGTTTTATTGATAACCTTCAAAATTTCTTTGGATTTCCCGGCTTCTTCCACCACCTCTAATAAATCAACATGAAGGATATCCCAGAACTCTTGGTAGAACTCAATAGGAAAACCATCAGACCTCGGGGTTTTCCCCTTTTTGCATTTTAAAAACTACTTGTTGAAGCTCATTGATAGTAATCAGAGCAGTCAAAATAGAGTTCTCCTCGTAAGTGATAAGAGTAGGGATTGCTTGAAGAACATTTTGTTGAGAAGTCGAGTCAAGAGGAGTAGCAGCAAAAATATTGGAAAAGTAATCAACAACAATAGAGTTCATGCCATCCCAAGTATAAACAACATCTCCAGAATCTGATTTTAAGGAAGAAATAAAGTTGTGAGATCTTCGAGCTAGAAGAGATTTGTGGAAGAAATTTGTGTTTCGATCTCCTTCTTTGAGCCATTGAATTCTAGATTTTTGCTTCCATAAGATTTCTTCTCTTTTTTCCCATTCCTCTAACCGAGTTGTGAGTTTAATTTCATCTCGCACTTCTCTTCTCCGTGAGGCCATCTAAACGGATTTTCTTATTCAAATTTTCAAGATGAGCAATAACTTCATGTTTTTTTTTATGAACATCCCCAAACTCTTTCCAGCTCCAAGTCTTGATTTTGGATTTAATGTATTGCAGCCTTTTGGCAAAACAGAACATCTTAGTCCCATGCCTAGGTTTACCTTCCTTCCACCATTGTTGCACATGAGGTCTCGAAGGAAATGTCTCTAAGCCACATTAATTGAAAACAAAAAGGAGAGAAACTCACATTGGTTTTCCACATTTCCACCATGACCGGCCAATGATCCGAACCAAGCATTATTAAGAGTCTTCACTTTAGGAATGTGACCATGGATTAAGAAATTTTCAGAGAGCAAAAACCTATCCAATCTCTCCATTATACAAGCTAAGCCTTGCCTTCCGTTAGACCAAGTCATAAGGCCATTATCTCAAGTTGGATATCCACAAGATGGAGGTTTGCAATATATTCGTTCATGAGGTCAATGCGTTTGTCCAAATTTCTATTTCCCCCTTTTTCTCATCCAGAGAGAGGATGGTATTGAAATCTCCTCCGATCAAGATCCAAGCTTTAGGAAAATGAGAGATAATATGAGTAATATCCTTCCACCGTCTTCTTTTTTCCTCCAAAGAAGTCGGGGCATAAATAGTAATGCAGAGCATAATCTGGTTGGAATGTCTACTTTGAATAGCTATAGCCAACAAACCCCAACTGCCAACCATATGGTGAATAACTACCTCTTTTGGGTCCCAAAGACAAGCAATGCCACCCGAAGTCCCTTGGGAACTGAGGGAAACCACTTTTCCAACTCGGCCAAATTTTACCGGCAATTAAGTCCATATCCTCCATTGACATCTTTGTTTCTTGAAGGAAAACAAGATGTGGATGATTTATCCGAATCATTCTTCTAATTTCATTTTGTTTTGAAAGACTCCCTTTGAGTCCTCTAATATTCCAAGTGATGATCTTCATTAATACCAGGGCTAAAAATGTTGGGAAGGGCATTAATCTTACCTTCCTCTACAAGCTTTTCACCTTCTTTTACCATATGATATTGATTGGTCTTGCGACCTACTTTTTGATTAGAATCCATCTTCAATTTTTTTTCCCTCGTTTCTTGACTTATTCCAATTGAATCTGAGATGGCTTCTAACCTTGAAGAATGCTCATACACAGCCAAAATTTTACTAGATGGTTCAATGGAGTCTATATTGGGACCTGCATTATTTGAAGTTTTGACATTTGAAATATTGTTTTTCTTGTGTAAATTTTCTCCTTTTTTTTCTTGTTGAAAACCTTTGATTTGTTGGTTTGTCTCTCGAGTTCTTTCCTTCATATTTAAATTGTGTTTCTAAGATTTCAGTTTCCATTATTTCCTCTTCCTCACTTGGGACATCATTTGTGGAAAGGATTTCAAACATATTAGCAAATGACTTTGATTGATCCTTCATTACCGGTTTTTTCTCGAGTGTTCTTCTTCTTAGGTATTTGGAAACCTCGCCGAGTTTATATCTTCTTTCTTTTCATCAGAATTTGTATTTGGGAAAGCACTGGCCAAATGACCATATTCATGGCAAATTCTACAATGAAAAGGAATGTTCTCATAGTCCACTACTTGCTCCCAAGTGTCTTCCCCAAATTGTAATGTGATCTTTTTAGGTAGGGGTTTGTCAAAATCCATTAAAACACAAATTCGAGCATAAATAATATGTTCAAAATTTTGAGTACAATCAACAATCATCATAAAAGTTCCTAAAGAGTTTCCAATTGAAGAAAAAATAGTAGGATTCCAAAATTCAATAGGGAGGCCAAAGAGTCTAACCCACACGGGAGCTATAGAAGGCATCTCTTCTTCGGCTTTAAATTTAGTATGCCAAGGCTTCATGAAAAGCCCTCGCCCTTCCAAAAAACCAAGGACCCCCTTGAAAAGTTTTCTCTCTATCTTCATTATTAGCAAATAAAACAAGAAAATAACCATTTGGATAAATAGAGATTTGTAACTCACCTTTAGTTTTCCAGCTTTTTGTAGCCCAGACTTTGAAAGCGGATAGACTCGGATGAAAACCCACGAACCGACAAATTAGTCCTCTTTTTTCCAAATCTTCAATGCCAGTCTGAATGTTACCCATATCAAGCTTAACAATAGGAGTTCCATTTTCCTGGGATCAATCTTAGGCATTCTTAGAGGTTTATGAGAAGCCCTAATATTGATATTAGCATTGGGCTGAGGCTGTCCACCATGAAGGGCATCCCTAAAATTCATTTTTGGGACCGAGTCTTCAAAATTCTTACCCTTGACAGGGGTTTTCACAATAGAATTATTTTGTGGGTGCACCTTAGCACCAGATTCACTTGAGATATGAGCCATTTTTTGATCAACTCGCTTGAAACTTATTTCGTGGTCTCTTTAATCCTTGCCCTAGACGCCGTGGAAAGGTATGGTTTTCACTTTTCTTTTGTGCAAGCAAATTGGAAGCCGTTGTCACTCAAGTTCACAATATGATCTCTTGAAAGACAAATTTCTAACCCATCTTGTATCCCCCGCAACATTTCTTGCTAAAATATTGAGCATAAACCACAAAAATATTGGCCGCTAGGGCCCGAAGGCCCTAAAACCAACCTCTGGAGCCGCTTGCACTCAACCCGTATGAAACCCTCGCATAGCCGCTTGCCAAATATATCATTCACACATAGGGATGCGCTAGGATCTGTGTTGCTCCAAATGATATGAAAATTGGTGGAGATGTTCTAGGGTTTTTCAGGCATCTACCCTCAAAATTTTAGCTCAATCCGAGTTCGGATGAGTGAGATATGGCCGAAACGAGTTCGGTAGTTTGGGCAGTCCTGCGAAAAACGTCTCTACCATTCACTCTGAAATTTCTAGTTCAAATTCTTTTTTGTTTTATTTACACCTATTTTAATATCATTGTTTCAAGGGGGCTAGAAAGTTTGTAACCAAAGGGATTTTTACATCCTTTAAAGGTTGAATGAACTTACGTCCTTTAATGGGAAGTCAAAATGAATAGAGTCCATAAATACCTTAGCCACTTTGCTTGCTGAAAATGGATGTTGTAGGGCTTGTAAGTGAGCATATTTGGAGAGGCGATCAACTACTACGAAAATTACTATTTTGTCTTCTGACTTAGGAAGACCTTCAATAAAATCCATGGAAATGTGTTCCCACTAATGATCTGGAATGGGTAATGGTTGAAGCAACCCTGGTGATTTGACTGTTTCGCCCTTATTGTGTTGGCATACTTCACATTCAACTACCCATTGTTTGACCTCTACTTTTAATCCTTTCCAAAGCAAACAGATTTTTTAACCTACATATAAGTTTTCAAAAAACCTGAATGTCCTACTGATGGAGAAGCATGTGACTCATCTAGAATCCTTGATTTGATTGTCGAAGTGTGTGGAATGTAAATGTGATTCTTCCTTCTTAATAACTTATCTTTATAGGAGAAAAGAGGGTGCTTGGATGAACCTAATGATAATTCCTAGATTATTTGAGCAGTTTCACTATTGGACAACCATTCTTCCTGTAACTGAGATACCCATTGAGAAAAAAGACCTGAAATAGCATTAATAACCACTTCATATTCATATTTTCTAGATAATGCATATGCTGCCACGTTTTCTTTTCCTTTCTTGTACTCGACCAACAATTTAGGTAACCACTTGTTTTGTTCTAGATAAGAAAATCGTTGTTCTAAAAAATGCTTGAGACTATTATGATCTATTTTTATAATGAAACGACTACTGATTAATTAGTGTCTCCATTTCTCCACTACATGTAGAATAGCCAACATTTCTTTTTCATATGTAGATCTTCCCAGATTTTTTTCCCAAAATTTATTTACTTTTGAATGCTAAGGGATGACCTTCCTGCATTAACACTACCCCAATACTTGTTCCTGAAGCATCACATTCAATTATGAATGGTTTGTGAAAATTTGGAGTTGCCAAAACTGGAGTAGTACACATTGCTTCTTTGAGGGCCTCGAAGGCTTGAGTGGTTGCTTCCAACCAATGAAAATCATCCTTTTTTGTAAGGATTGTGAGAGGAGCTGCAATTTTTCCATAGTTACGTATAAACTTGCGATAATAGCTAGTGAGACCCAAAAAACCATGAAGTTTCTTGATAGTTTTAGGTAAGGGCCAATCCTGAATTACCTTTATCTTATTAAGATCCACTTTAACACCTTCCTAAGAAACTATATGACCTAGGTACTCAACTTTTTGAAGACCAAAAGAGCATTTAGAGCGTTTGAGAAACAAATTTTCCTTGTGTAGGATATGAAGAACCCTTACCACATGCAACAAATGATCCTTCTATGATTTACTATATATGAGTATGTCATCGAAGAAGACTAGGATAAATTTATGGAGGAATGGACAAAATACATGGTTCATGAGACTTTAGAATGTAGATGGGGCATTAGTAAGACCAAAAGGCATGACCAAGAATTAATAATAACCTTCATGAGTGCGAGAAGCTGTTTTGGGAATATCCTCTTCCCTAACTCTGATGTGGTGAAACCCCGAACGTAAGTCCAATTTGGTAAAAAAAATTGCACCATGTAGTTCATCTAATAAATCATCAATGATAGGTATAGGGAATTTATATTTGATGGTGATTTTGTTAAGAGGACGAAAATCCAAACACATATGCCAAGAATTGTCTTTACGATGAACCAAAACTACTGGTGAAGAATAGAGGCTAGTGATGTGATGGATGACACCATATTTTAATAGCTCTTGGACAATCATATCAATTTCTATTTTTTGAGGTTGGGGATATCGATAAGGATGACCATTAGGTGAAAGACTTCCTAGAACAAGATTTATGGCATGGTCATGGGATATTTTGGGAGGTAGTCCCTTTGGTTCTTGGAAGACCTCATCATAGTTGACCACAATGTTTTGTAGATCTTCTGATTGGATTTTTGGTGTATCTTGTGCTTGCATTTCCATACAATTAATTTGAGCAATGAATCCGTAACTACCTTTTCGTAATATTTGTTCCACTCTGTGTGAGCATACTATCTTTGATGGATGTGTTGGAATTCCTTGGAGGCAAATGGTCTTCCCATTTTCTTTCCATTCAACAAAGCGCTACTTGTAATTAAAATAGATCGTGGTTTCCATTTGTTCTAACCATGCGACTCCCAATATAACTTTTGAATTCCCTAAATTCATAACAAAATGAGGACCATGCCAAGTATAACTTCCTATTTGTAATTAAATTGAAGATGTTTTACCAATACATTGAGCTCCCGCTTGCAGTTCTAACTTGAAATTTATATTGATTGGAGGAGTATATATGCAAGTTT
Organism: Wollemia nobilis; assembly: GCA_028583015.1. NCBI lineage: Eukaryota > Viridiplantae > Streptophyta > Pinopsida > Araucariales > Araucariaceae > Wollemia > Wollemia nobilis. The sequence goes on from JAQPPZ010002662.1 coordinate 1,409,458, forward strand.
AATGCCTTGGCAAGCCTTGTGTCAATAAAGTTGTGAGTACTTCCTGAATCAATTAATATAGTTACCTTACTTTGTCAAATGAATCCCGCTACTTTAATTGTATGGTGAGTTGATAACCCCATAAGAGCATGTACTAAAATTGCCATAGTATCTTCCTCAGCTACAACCTCCTTGTGTTCAATTTGGTCTTCATCTATGGGATAATTAGGTGAGATGTTATCCTCTATTTCTTCATCTTCCTTGTCAGCATATTCAATTTGAAATTTTTGTCGTCGTACACATGCCTGATCTTTTGGATGGTGATTGTGACGTTTATAGCAAAAATAACCTAATGGTTGATCATTTCTACGAAAAGAGTTGTTGCGGTATTGAGGTCGACCATATGAATCACGTCGTGTGGATATCCCCATTTGCACCTTATTCTTAGCCAACTTGGCAATCCTTATACAGGCATCTAAAGAGGATGGATCTTGTAGATCCACTTCGACTTTAATATTCTCTTTCAACCCATTTCTAAAAGCAACTATCACCACATCAGTTTGTAGTTTTCTGGCATAGGAAATTAGGCTAGTGAATTCTAAGATATAATCCATTACCGATCCTATTTGCTTAAGTGATAACAATCACACCATGTAAGAAGATGAAGATCCTTCATCCATTATGTTAAGAAAATATTTGGTGAAATCATCCCAATAGATGGTATTTTCCTTCTCATGTTTGAGCCATACAAACCATTGATAAGCTTTCGTACCTAATTTAGAGGTAGCAAAAGGAACTTTCTCTGAATCTCGAATTTAGTATAAGTCCAAAATGCCTTCCATTTTGGCTATCCACCCATGTGGATCGTGGCCCTCAAAGGTAGGAATATCAATGCGTGGAAAATTGACCCCATTAGGACCTCTTGGTTGTTGGTAATCTTCATTTCTATCTTGGTATGTATTATGCCCATGTCTATGGAAGCGATTTGGGGAAGCTCGAGTATGACCTCTTTGTTGTTCATAAACTTCTTCATTGTCAATATCCTCCTCATTCCTTTGTCCATTAAAGCGATTTTGAGTACTATCATTATGACCTCTTTGTTGTGCATAAAATTATTCTTCATCTTGATCCTCAGTGTTCCAGTGTCTTTGGGAGTGATTTAGGATATGAGGGTTTGGTTGGCTTTGTCTTTCAATTAGTTGGGTCACCTTGACATTCAAGTTGTTCATACTGTCTAATAGTGTTTGTATGGCCTTGGCAGTGATATTGGGGCTCCCTATTTCCTCGTGTGTGAGGTTCTCATGGGAAGAATTTGGGGAATTATTGGATGCCATATTGTTAAGCAATGGATGATTGGGATCAAAACTATTAATTCGTAAAGGAGAAGAATTATGTGTACCTTTGTTTCTAGGAGGTCTTCTTGGTGACTTTAGGCACCCTTCGTTTGAATTCTCTGAGCTTGTTAATCGCCCGTTTGGTCCTTTGGTCCACCTTCCGCTCATGCACTTGTTAATACGTCTTGCTTACTAGTTTCACCTTTGATTTTTGCAAAATATTTAGGTTACCTTGGCAAAAAATTGGTTGTTTTACCACTTCACTATCGCTCCAACTACGACGCAGATTGAATTTTTGAATTTCCCACTTGAGGCTTCACGGCTACTTGGCTGCTTTCGAATTTGAATCAGTAACTCTTCTTACACAACACCACCAATTAGACACCAATTTTGACACACCAATTTGACACCAATTTGACAATATCTGGCACCTCAATCATATGCTAGATGACAAGGGACCGAGAAACCAACACACGACACAAGACACGATGCCAAATGCTACAAGACAAAGGATCGAGGGACAAGCACACGATTGAGATACGACATCAGATGCAACATGACAAGGGACACGACTTATGACATGAGACGATGACAAGGATCACCGAACATGAAACCCTGGACCGAATGGGATAGGACACGATAGAGCCAAGGCCTACTATGGATAAGACAAACTAACGACAAGGACCATAAGACAAGCGAACCAGGAGACACACGACTATGACAAGGATGACACTTGAACCAACGAAGGACAAGGACAAGTGAACCAAGGATGCACAAAGGACAAACAACAAATGATGATTGGACCAATGGGAGATGACCAACAAGAACACACAATAATGAGACCCAAGAGGACAATGCGCATGAGAACTCAATGGGCATGTGACCTAAGTCACACTTTAGAAGGTACAACTCGTGCCTTATGAACTCCTCCGCTCGCGACACACTCAATATGGGATATTGATCCCAAAACCCTAAAATAATAATAAAAATTGTGATTTTATACCTTAGTTTATGCGTGATAATTAGATTTTTTGTGTGCTCTGATTGGTTCCTAGTTGCAGATGGCAAGGATGATGATTTTGGTGATTTTTTGTGATCATTTTGCGTGGGAAGTGAAGTGTTTCTGCTTCCTTTGTCCTTCTAGTTCTTGGATGCTATCACAAATAATAGAATTCTAGCGTGTAAAATAAAATAACACTACTTACTCATTGTAACAGCCTTTTAATCACGTCTGCCTCACGACACGATTGTACTGGGAAGTAAAACGTTGAAGCTGAAATCGTCTGAGAGTCGCCAAAACCACAAACCACCGATAATAAATTTTCTTGGAAACCACAAACTGGCAGTATTAGGTCATCATATTCTTACAGAAAAAAATATTTCTATTAATTATTTTTATACATCGCCTATGTGTTACTGCCCGAATTGTCGTTCTACTAGCTTTAGGTCAATTATCAATCTACAAAGGTGACGTTATTTTCAATGATGAAGTGAGATGACATAACATAAATTCTGCTAATTTCTATGATGATATTTTCCTTCCTTCATGAACGAACACATGTATTCAGCAACCTACAGACGGTGAGGGCGCTTCACTGACCAGTGGAAGACGATTTGTTAGAATCACTAGGATGATACCACTTGCAAGGGAATAAGTATCCTTGACTCCTTGGCTCTCCAAGATAATAATAACATACACATAAATATATTTTCACCAACAACTAAATAAATTACTGCAATTGAATCAAATGGAAATGAAGAGCACAAATAAGAATTGGTAATAAATCAATGTCTCTTAAGGAGGGCAGTTCCCCGCCACAAATGGGTAAATCAATGCAAATACGCAGAATGAATGTATCGATGAAAAGATAATTCTAAAACACCTAGATAGCTAACTATAAATAAGAATTAAATTAAATTTGTGTAGCATAGCCAATGGTTATAATATTTGGTATGTAATAGACTTTTCACTTAAGGTAACCTAGACCACTTTGTAGGTTTCATATTTCCTTAGGCAAAACTTGGATTTATTAGTGTGAAAAATGTGTTGGGATTGTGATGTATACAAGGTACAATCTAAGCGAGACTCTACTTCCTAAAAATCAGGATAGCTTTCTACAAAATCTAAAAAGAAAACTAGATACAATTGAGTGACCGAAAACCCTAACGACATTCTAGAACATATGGCTAGGTGAAGGGAATGGACACAAATATGAAAAGTGGGAAATGTATATGGAAATGATAAGTGGAATATAAAATGATGTGAGTGATGACTTTAACACAATTGATTTTGATTGATGACTCGTTTAGAGTCTCAGTGCTAGACAGGTATGATCAACTCTAAAGTGAAAAGTGAAATGGTGAGTATGTCTAATGCAATTGATGATATAATGCAATGGTATGCAATGTGATGTGATGCAATATTTTTGTAATTTTGATGTTTTGATAATGTTTTTAGATTTTTATTGATATATATGTATATACAGGTTGACCAATGGGCTTACTGGATGCCATTGGGGCTTTTTGGGTGACCATAGAGCTTATAGATGCCTTTGGGGCATTTTAAGTTCACCAAGCAGTTTGTAGAAACCCTTGGAGTATTTATGGGTGACCTAGATGATCATAGACCACTATGGTACACCAATTTGACAATACTTGGCACCTCAATCAGACGCTAGATGAAAATGGACCGAGGGACCAACACACGACATGAGACACAATGCCAAATGCTACACGACAAAGTATCGAGGGACAAGTGCATGATTTAGATACGATGCCAGATGCAACGTGACAAGGGACACAACTTATGATGTGAGATGATGATGAGGGCCATCGAACGTGAAATCCTGGACCAAATGGGATAGGACATGACAGAGCCAAGACCCACTATGGACAAGACAAACCGACGATGAGGACCATAAGACAAGCGGATAAGGAGACACACGACTATGACAAGGATGACACTTGGACCAACGAAGGACAAGGAAAAGTGAACCAAGGACGTACAAAGGACGAACAACAAGCAACGACTAGACCAATGAGAGACGATCAACAAGGACACATGACAATGGGATCCGAGAGGACAATGCACGTGAGAACTCAACGAGTATGTGACCTAAGTCACTTTAGAAGGTATGACCCATGCATTATGAACTCCTCCACTTGCGACACAGTCAACGTGGGATATTGATCCAAAAACCCTAAAACAAATAATAAAATTCATGATTTTGTACCTTAGTTTTGCGTGATAATTGGATTTTTTTGCATGCTCTGATTGGTTCCCGGTTGTGAACGGCAAGGGCGATGATTTTGGTAGTTTTCTGCGATCGTTCAACATGGGAAGTGAAGCGTTTATGCTTCCTTGTTCCTTCCAATTCTTTGTTGCTATCACAAATAATAGAATTCTAGCACATAAAATAAAATGACACTACTTGCTTGTTGTAACAGCCTTTTAATCATGTTTGCCATATGACACGATCGTGTTAGGAAGTAAAACATTGATGAGGCTAAAATCGCCTAGGAGTCGACAAAACCACAAACCACTGATAATAAATTTTCCTGGAAACCATGAACTAGCAGTATTAGGTCATCAGATTCTTACAAAAAAAAGATTTTTGTTAATTATTTTTATACATCGCTTATGTGTTACTGCCCGAATTGTCGTTCTACTAGCTTTAGGTCAATTATCAATCTCCAGAGATGATGTTATTTTCAATGATGAAGTGAGGTGACATAACATAAATTTTGCTAATTTCTATGATGATATATTTCTACGATGATATATTCCTTCCTTCGTGAACAAACACATGTATTCGAAATCCTACAGACTATGAGGGCACTTCACTGACCAGCGGAAGCTGATTTGTCAAAATCACTGGGATGATACCACTTGGAAGGGAATAAGTATCCTTGACTCCTTGGCTCTACAAGATAATAATAACATACACTTAAATATATTTTCACCAACAACTGAATAAATCATTGCAATTTAATCAAATGGAAACGAATAGCACAAATAAGAATTGGTAATAAATCAATTCCTCTTAAGGAGGGCAGTTTCCCGCCACGAATGGGCAAATCAATACAAATATGCAGAATGAATGTATCGATGAAAAGATAATTCTAAAACACTTGGATAGCTAACTATAAATAAGAATTAAATTAAATTTGTGTAGCATAGCCGATGGCTATGATATTTGGTATGTAACAGACTTTTCACTTAAGGTAACCTAGACCACTTTGTAGGTTTCATATTTCCTTGTGCAAAACTTAGATTTATTAGTGTGAAAATGTGTTGGGATTTTGATGTATACAAGGTACAATCTAAGCAAGACTCTACCTCCTAAAAATCAGGATAGCTTTCTACAAAATCTAAAAAGAAAACTAGAGACAACTGAGTGACCGAAAAGCCTAACGACATTTTACAACATATGGCTAGGTGAAGGGAATGGACACAAATATGAAAAGTGGGAAATATAGGTGGAAATGATAAGTGGAATATGAAATTATGTGAATTATGACTTTGACACAATTGATTTTTATTTATGACTCATTTACAGTCTCAGTGATAGACAGGTATGAGCAACTCTAAAGTGGAAAGCACAATGGTGAGTATGCCTAATGCAATTGATGATATAATGCAATGGTATGCAACGTGATGTGATGCAATATTGTTGTAATTTTGATGTTTTGATAATGTTTTTGGGTTTTTATTGGTACATATGTATATACAGGTTGACCAATGGGCTTACTGGATGCCATTAGGGCTTTTTGGGTGACCGTAGAGCTTATTGTTAGGGTAAAATAAAGTAGTGTATTGCATTACACTACATGGGGTTATTACATTTACTTTTCTATGTAATTATGTAATTACCATGAGATATTTTCTTCATGGTTAAACTAGGTAAGTACCTAAATATCCTATGTTAGATATTTAGGTTAGTGTTATGGTTATAACTCTCTACCTATGTTAGTAGTTAGCTACACGTCTCTCCTACCATGTTGGTTAGTGAGATAGACTAGATTAGTTAATTATTTTGTTATATATATTTTGTAACACCTATTTCCTAAGCTAATGTTCAATTTATCATTTTGGACTTACCTTGGACCTACATTGGTATCATTCGCCTATGAGCTCTCTCTCATTCCCCATCACTACGGACTCCCACAGAGCAGCTGAGGTGCTCAACGTGGTCACTTCCTCACCGGGAAGGCCCGTAAACTTGGGCCCGCGTGTTAGGCCGCAGATCTGGCCATTGCAGCCCATAGGCCCGGAGCACTGGCTGTCGCAAAAGCCACCCAAATGGTATACAAGCACAGTGAAAGACTCTAAAATCACTTCCCCACCTAATCTTACTCTCAATCATCCAAAGACAAGAAGCATGACACAAAAAGAAAAGAATGAAGCATCCACTTCAGTTGATGATCTTTGTGTAGATTTTCAAGATCTTTCAGTTGATAGAGAGTTACCAAGGGAAGATGAGATGGAAATAGATGAGGAGAGGGTTTACTTATCAGCATGTGATGAGAATGAACCTTCTACAGTTGATGAAGCACTTAGATCGCCTCGGTGGAAGGCAGCTATGGATGCAGAATATAACTCCCTCATAAAGAATAAAACATGGAAGCTAGTGGATTTGCCTAAAGGAAAGAAACCCATAGGTTGCAAATGGGTTTACAAAATAAAATATAAGGCAGATGGCACTATAGATAAGCATAAAGCCCATCTTGTGGCAAAGGGCTATGCTCAAAAGGAAAGACTTGACTATGAGGAAACCTTTGCTCCTACAACAAGGATGACCACCATTCGAGTACTTTGTGCTATGGCAGCACAGTTCGGATGGAAATTACATCAAATGGATGTAAAAAGCGCCTTTCTTAATGGTGACTTAAAAGAAGTATACATGACTCAACCTCCTAGATTTGCAAAGGTAGGCCATGAGCAACATGTTTGCAAATTGGTTAAATCATTATACGGGATAAAACAAGCCCCAAGAGCATGGTACATAAAAATGGATAGTCACCTACTACAACATGGATTTAAGAGAAGTCCATCTGACGCAAATCTCTATATCAAGAACACAGGTTCTGAGATAGTGATTCTTGTGTTATATGGAGATGATCTGATCATCACTGGCAATTCAGAGAACTTTATTAAAGCCGTGAAAGATGACTTGAAAGAGTCATTTGATATGACAGACCTAGGACTTCTCCACTACTATCTTGGCCTTGAGATAGAACAGAAAAAGCATCATCTAAGGGTGACTCAGACAAAGTATGCTAAGAATTTAGTAGAAAAATATTGTATGACTGATTGTAAACCCAAAGCAACACCGATGGAATCAGGGCTACAGTTATCACGATATGAAGACTCATCACAGGTAGATGGAACACTTTATAGACAGATGATTGGAAGCCTCATCTATCTGACTAATACTAGACCACATATTACTTATGTCAGTAAACTATCTCTCATGGTTCATGCAAGAACCAAAGGTCTCCCATTGGAAAGCAACTAAGAGAGTCTTACACTACATTCAGGGGTAGTGTCGATTATGGTCTAGAGTATAAGAAGAATAACTCATTCTTCTTATAGAGTTACACCGACTACGATTATCGTTGGATCCATAGATGACAAAAAATCAACCTCAGGCTATGTTTTTCATCTTGGATTTGGTCTTGTCTCATGGCATAGTAAAAAGCAACAGGTGGTTGCTTTATCTTCAACTGAGGCAGAATATCGTGCTGCACGTGGAGCTGTGTGTGAATCGATATGGCTAAGTCGCATCTTGGCTACCATGGGCCTACCAAAGAAACTTCCCATTCACATGTTTTATGACAACTCAGGTGTTTTGAACTTGGCCAAGAATCCAATGCATCATGAACGAACTAAGCATATTGATACAGATTGTCATTTCATTCGTGATGAAGTTCCTAAGCACGTAATCAAGCTCCAACACATTCCCACCGACGAACAGGTTACATAAATTTTTACAAAGGCACTTGGATGTGTCAAATTTCAACTGTTTCGGAGCAAACTTTGTATATCAAAGTAATGTAATAAAGGGGGGATGTTAGGGTAAAATAAGGTAGTGTATTACATTACACTACATGGGTTTATTACATTTACTTTTCTATGTAATTATGTAATTACCATGAGATATTTTCTTCATGGTTAAACTAGGTAAGTACCTAAATATCCTATGTTAGATATTTAGGTTAGTGTTATGGTTAGAACTCTCTACCTAGGTTAGTAGTTAGCTACACGTCTCTCCTACCATGTTGGTTAGCGAGATAGACTATATTAGCGAGATAGAGTAGATGCCTTTAGGGCATTTTGGATTGACCAAGTGGTTTATAGAAACCTTTGGATCATTTATAGGTGATCTAGACGATCGTAGACTGCCTAGGAGCATTTTGGGTTGACCAAGCGATACATAGATACCCTTGGCACATTTTGGGGTGACCTAGATGGTCATAGACTACCTAGGAACATTTTGGGTTGACCAAGTGATACGTAGATACCCTTGGAGCATTTTAGGGTGATCTAGATTATTGTAGACCACCTAGGAGCATTTTAGGGTGACCTAGACGATTGTAGACTGCCTAGGAGCATTTTGGGTTGACCAAGCGGTTTGGAGATACCCTTGGAGCCTTTTGGGGTGACCTAGACAGTTGTATACCATCTAGGAGCGTTTTGGGTTGACCAAGCGATACGTAGATACCCTTGGAGCATTTTGGGGTGACCTAGACAGTCATAGATCACCTAGGAGCATTTTGGATTGACCAAGTCGTACATAGATACCCTTCGAGCATTTTAGGGTGACCTAGATAGTCATAGACCACCTAGGAGCATTTTGGGTTGACCAAGCGGTACGTAGATACCCTTGGAGAATTTTGGGATGACCTAGACGGTCATAGACTGCCTAGGAGTGTTTTGGGTTGACCAAGCAGTTTGTAGATACCCTTGGAGCCTTTTGGAGTAAGCCACAACACTCTAGGCATGGAAATGTCGTAAATGAAGGATTTTCAAGGGTTCAGGATCCTCTATTCCTTCAAGAGAGGCTAGGTCGTAAGTTTCGGGTCCGATTTGACTAGTGATGATAAAAGGACCTAACTAGTTTACCGTAAACTTGTCCCGTAGATGGGGCAACAAATTAGAATTTTATTGGTTCTCTTTCAGAATGAGGTCATAAACTTGAAAGCCTCTAGGATGGACTTTTATATTTTAGGCTCTCTTAAGTCACTCATGATAAATGCGCAGGTGCTCAAGAGCATTGACGCGTCGTTCATCAAGCAACATAAGTTGGTCTAAGTGAGCCTACAACATGGTATCATGATCAATGAACTCTTGCATGGATATGCGCAGCAATGGGATTTCTAGATCTAGAGGTATAATTGCCTCGACACCATACACTGGTGAAAACGAAGTTGCCCCAGTGGGCATCTGAATGCTAGTGCAGTAGGCCCATAGAGCAAGGGGTATTTGCATGTGCCAATCGGTGTGATTTTCTTTAACTATTTTATTTAGAATGGCAATCAATATTTTGTTCAATACCTCTGCTTGCCCATTCACTTGTGGATAATAGGGCATTGAAAATTTGTGCTGGATATTATACTTTGCTATCAAAGCACATACATATTTTTTCTTGAATTATGTCCCATTATCGAAAATGATCTTGGATGGAATACCAAAACGATAAATGATATTGTGCAATATGAACTCCGCTATACGGGGTCTAGTCGTAGTGGTAAGGGGAATTACTTCCACCCATTTTGTGAAATACTTGGTGGCCATAATCATGAACATGTGATGGCCCGAGGAGGTAGGTGATATTTTATCGATTAAATAAAACCCCCATTGTGAGAATGACCAAGCCGATTGAATCGGTTGTAAGGCCTAAGAAGGTACGTGTGTCAAGTTAGCATGGTGTTGACACTTCACACACTTCTTAACATAAGCGCAAAAATCTTGCTCTAAGGTTGGCCAATAATAGCCCATGTGAAGAATGCACTTAGCGATAGCTATGCTACTGAAATGGCCACCACATGTACCATCATGTGTTTGGGCGACGATACCTTCATATCTCCAACAATACAAAATGTCTCCTAGCAAGACATTATTTACCGCTTTTTGTTTAAATGTCCTTTTGGCGGTATGCGACAACCCAAGCGGGAGACTACCAATCTTTAAGTACTCCTTGATTTGGGTAGACCAGTCCTGATGAGAGGAAGCCTCGATTGCATGAACTGCCTATCCCTTTGAAGTTCATACCTAGAAAATGCTTATTGGAAAATAACTTGTAAGAATAGTGTTGTGTTGCTATCAAAAGGGGTTTCAGGGAACAGAGTCCCCCAAGCGGCATGATTCAGGTGCTCATGAATTTGTGAGAACCTATCTTGATGACGTTCAATCTGAATCAAGTGGACTTCTGGTGTGTACTCTGAGTGCTCTCATGCTCAACCACAGATTACGATATCATTTTGACCTGAATGGTTGTCATCTCATCATCAAGGTTCTGTGGGATCAAGGACCGTAGGGAGGCTATTGTATCCATAAAATGATTAGATGATCGAGGGAGCACCTTGATGTCATACCATTCAAAATTTTCAAAAATTTTATCCACAAGGGCTTTATAGGCTTGCAAAACTGGGTACTTGCATTGGAAAATCCCTTTGACCTAGTTTATGATGAGCAAGGAGTCATTAAAAATGTTGAGCTTGGTTATTTTCATAGCGACAGCCATTTGAAGGCCTATGAGCAAGACTTCGTACTTGGCATTGTTGTTAGTGCATGGAAAATCGAGTTTAAAACATAGGGGTATAGGAGCCCTTTGAGGTGTGAAAAACACAATTTCTATGCCATCCCCTTGCTCACACTTGGAGCCATCAAATAATAGAGTCGTATCGGTCTATGACTCAGGCTCGTCAGAATCAGGTGATTCTGATATTTGGAAGACTCCATCATCGAGAAGCTCCATGCTAAGAGGTTGCTCATCTTAGAGGGAAGCCTCTGCGAGTTGATCGACAATGACCTAACCCTTAATTGATTTTTGTTCGATAAACTCTAGGTCAAACTCCGTCAACAACATGATCCATTTTGTTGTGCGATTATTGTGATAAGTATGACTCATCATGTATCGCAATGGATTCTCCTTTGATACAACATACATGGTATGACTAAGCATGTAATGTCGTAGCTTCTTGGAGGTGAAAACCATCACTAGGCATAGCTTCTCAATGTATGCATACTTGATTTCACAGTTGATCAAGGTACGACTAAGATAGTAAGTAGCCTGTTCCTTATGCAATTCGTTGTTATGGGCTAACATGGCACCCAATGCAATCTCAGTAGCTAAGATGTATAAGCGGAACACCACTCTTGGTCTAGGTGGAGCCAATACTAGCGGCAAAGCCAGATATTGTTTGATTGCATCAAAGGCAACTTGACACTCGTCATCCCAACGGAATGCGACCCCCTTATACAAGAGCTTGTTCATGGATCATCATTTTTTCGACAATTGTGCTATGAAGCGCTTGATGAACGCAACCTTACCATGTAGGCTTCAGAGCTACTTTATGGTAGTTGGGGGTGGCATCTCAAGGATTGCCTTGACCTTTTGGGGGTCCACTTCGATGCCTCACTTGGAGACTATAAATCCCAAGATCTTTCCAGATGTCACACCGAAGATGCAATTCTTGGGATTCAGTCTTACATTATGCTCAATAAGGTGATCGAGGACTTTGTGCAAGACATCGATATGCTCATGGCATAATAAGGATTTGGTCATTAAGTCATCCATGTAATCTTCCAAAATCTTATGCATGTAATCGTGGAAGATATATGTCATAGCATGGTGGTGAGTAGCACTAACATTTTTAAGGCCAAAAGGCATGACCTTATAGCAAAATGTTCCCCAAGGCATTGTGAATACCGTTTTGAGTTGGTCTTCTAGATTGATACAAATCTGATTGTACCCAGAGAAATCATCCATGAGGGATAACATTTCGTGGCCCGTTGTGGCATCTACTAAGGCGTCGATGCTCAAAAAAGGAAAATCATCCTTAGGACTCGCTTTGTTTAGGTCTCGAAAGTTGGTGCAAATGTGAATCCTTTCGTTAGACTTCTTGACGGGAACCATGTTGGACAACCATGGCGAATAATCTACAGAAATGACAAACTTGGCATCCAATAACTTCTGTAGCTCATCTTTGACCATTAAGGCTACTGTCGGATGCATCTTTCTCAGCTTTTACTTAATCGGCTTGGCCTTGGGGTCAAGCATCAGATTATGTGTGACTAGATTTGGATCCAGTCTCAGTATGTCTTTGTAGGACCATGCAAAAGCCTCCTCTGTGAGAATGGCTATGTAATCGGCTTACTCTTTGGGGGATAGGATTTCCCCTAACTTGATATATTGCAGATTCTCGAGATCTAAGTTGATATCTTTGTCAATCGTTGGCTTGATTGACATATGCGACCCCTCCTCCAACATGTGGGGAGTAGGGATCAGGTGAATGTCATCTACTAGGTTTAGATCAGCAATTAGAACTTCAGGTTCCTCCTTAGCATGGAAGACATCATGAGTAGGGCTTAAAGAGAAATGAAATTGCTATTGCATCTCATCATAAGACCAGTACTCAAAGGGCAATAGGGGATAATCTTCCTGATCGAAGTCAATTACCCCCAAGTCAAGGTGCAGTGGCTTCAATGGATTATTCGGATCTCGCAGGGGCTTGAAGAGGTCTATGGAAATCATGTTTATGGATGGATAATTTCCCCTAGGTTGTTGGTGGCGTTTATCGATATCAGTATGTCACAAGACCTATGGAGGTGGTTGCGATGGAGGCATAATGACCAGAGGTGGTGGTGTGGTTGCGGGTGGAATGGCCCTTCTGCATGGAGGAACTAGCACCAGATAGGGTCGTTCAAGGGGAACATACGTAGATAACCCTCACGCTCATCATCTAATGGAACAATACGTGTATACTCTACATGCGAACTAGAAGAGCCTATGGATGCTACTTCATAATCTGACTCATTGTCAGATGACCACTCATATGAAGGATATGTGAACTTTCACCCCACTCGTAGGATCGAGGGATATGACAAGGTGTCTCTTGATTACCCACAGGTACGAGGAAATAGTCTCCCAATGAGTATATTCTGCTAGGTTTGATGCAAGGATCATGCGGAAGCTCATCTATAAAGTCTAGGGTTATGTGCTCTAGACTATCCGTGAGGACGTTGAGGGGCACAGGCTTGTATCTCAAACCAGACTTGCCATAAGGTATTTGATACTGTGGCTGGTAAGGAACTCGGGTGCTTTGCTCATACAAGCCCAACCCGTAACCATTCCAATTACAAATATGAAGATACTTCATGGCAAAGTTAGGGTTGGACATGTAGTTGATGTCCTCAAAAAAGGGTTCATCCTCTTCTTGTTGTTGATAAGGCTCAATGTCATAGTCGAGACCCCCATAGATGAAATTTGTCTGATTAGGGGGAAGACCAAGAGGCATGATAGTGCCTATGGGAATACGAGGTCCCATATCTTACACCAACTCAATGGCAGGGGTGGTTGTGACATTTCTAACCATGTATTCTCCTAATACGGTGGTAGCTAGGTGCACTGTAACCTATGATTGTAGAGAAGGGGGAGACAAGAGCAAGACTTGAATTGATTCAACATTCACCTCATGAGGTAGCTCCTCGTCCACTGGGCTAGGAATCTCGTTGGTGGATATGGCTGATATGGTCGGAGGGCTCTCATAAATAGGCCTCTTCCCCATGTCCCTCAATAGATGATTCATCGGCGATTAAGGCACATCTGGGGGTGCTGAATATGAAGATGGTATGGCATGAAACGATGATGGATTGAATGAAGGTGATGGTGATAGAGTCAGACCTTGGCTAGATTCATTTAGTTGAAAATCCAGATGGGTGGATGGTAAGGTAGGCTTAGGGATCTTTTGCATCATATTGTAGTACTTGAAGGGTTCTAGGTCTGCAGAGATGACATGAACTTACCCTTCATAGGTGTATTTTAGGCACTGGTGAGCAATGGAAGGGACACACTTCATGTCCCTAATCCAAGGTCTGCCCAACAAGATATTGTATGCCATCTCACCCTCCAAGATGTGGCACAGTGTTGGTATGGTCTTTTGTCCTACCTGAATGGGTAAGACTATTGTACAAACTGTTGAGCATATGACATCATTAAATGCTCGAAGGGTGTATGTCGATGCGACAATATGAGATGCTAGGAGCTTCAAGTGCTTGAGAGCTGTTGTAGTGATGATGTTGCTAGAAGACCTAGTGTCTATCAACACTCTCTTGTAGGGTGTTCCATTTATACATGCGACGATGTGCAAGGGAGGATCCACCATGTTATTTGGAACCGGTTTGAGCTCATCTTCTCGAAAGGTAATCACTAGTTCTATGCACTACCACACATGCCCCACAAAATTATTGGAGTTAGATTCCTGGGGCTGTAGCTCTATCGTGTTAAGGATCTCCATTAGAGCTTCTCTATGAGGTGGAGATTTTTGAATGAGCTCATAGATGGAGAGTTAGACATATGTCATTCTCAATATTTGAGCGAGCTTGCTCTTAATTTTGACCACAGGTTGAGGTGGAAGGCTTGGCACTGGAGGTGGTAGAGGCTGCGACATTGAACGAACATCGCTCTGAGCCATAGGTGGTGCGACTAGACTTGGGTATTGCCTATTCCGCGTTACAATATTGATCATGTTGACATACCCTTGCTTAGGGGGTGCATGATGAACCTCATTCACTTGGGGCACTAGCTTGGCCTGCTCCATGTGGGCAAGCAATGGGTCTTTAAAAACACCCATCTGTTGGTTGTTTGGTGCAATAGGGTTCTCTACCTAAAGGGCATTCCTATCGATCATATCTTCCACCAGGTTATTTATAGCACATTTGTACATCATGCCCGTTTTGCCTATGAAACTTACAATATAGGTCTTATCGGTATCCTTTGGGCTTTAGTGCATTCAGGTTGATAGGTCGACTCTCAGGCAGATTGATCAAATTAGCTGCTAAGAGGCACTCAAACAAAGAGTCCATAGACTCTGCAATGGGCGTGAACTATCGCTTGGGGCAATGTTGATTTTTCCCTTGATTATTTTGGTTGTCCTTGTTATAGTTCCCAGGTGTGGCCTAATAGTTAGACTTTTGAGGTGGCATGGGTTGCGTTGGTCCTGGGACGCTAATGACAACCTGATTGACTAATGTTGGCTTAGGTTGCAATGGGCCATTCTTAGCATTCTTGTTCCACTCTTTGTGAGGCTTCATAATTTCTCCCTCTTGAATCTTGATGTATTCAATTGTTCTAACTTGTGATAGGGCATCTTCAAGAGTCGAAAATTGTTGCAATTGCAACAACAAGGAGATCGGCTTTAGGTAGCTCTTGAAAACATCTAAGTCAACTCCGATATGAGGAGTAGATATGGCAGCTTGGTGAGCAATGCATGCCACCTATTGCTATAATTCACTATTGACTCATCATAATATTGTTTCAATCCAGCAAGATCTTCCAGCATCGCCTTCCTCTTGGTATTGAAGACGAAGCATTCTAGGAATGCGTCTATGAGTTGATCCAAATTATGTATGCTATGCTTTGGGTGTTGGGTAAACCACTCTATGGTTGGCCCAAAGAGGGTAGTCGCGAATGTTCACAAAATAAAAGCATCGTTATCCTGGATGCCAAAGTATTGTCTTAGAAACTTGGTAACATGCTCCTGCACATATTCTTCTCCCTTAAAGGTAGCCAACTAAGACATCTTAAAGTGCTCTGGATAGGAAGGGGGTAGGCATCGAAGGATGAAGGGGTTGACTACATAACTGGTGCAAAGTGGGATTTTGAGATCCAGACCTAGAGGACTTGTTCTCTACTGACTCTAAGCGCTCTAGCAGTACCCTATATGCATTAGAGGATTTGATCTCCTCTTCTTTGCTCTTATCTTACAATGGAGGGCAAGGGTCCTCATGCCTATTTCGGGGTGGTGGCATGTCACCCCCTTGCATTTATAAGGCGTTTCCAAATATTCCACCTCTAATGCGTGCTCAGTATAAGCTCCATAGGGTATCTCTTGAGCCAGTCTATAGAGAGGGGTAGTTGCCTGCTATGGGTGCCCTATGTTTGGTCTAAGAGGAAACTCCTGATCTAGCCTAGGAGTTCGTGGAGGAAAATTTGGATAAGGCCTAGGAGACCTATCTTGAATGAGAGTGGGTTGCCTTGGATGGACTTCCTATCTATGAGTTCTAGGGGTAGGGACCCTCTCACATAAAGTTTTTTGGAACAGCTCGTTGGTCTGTCGTTCTATTCTTTA
Source organism: Wollemia nobilis (assembly GCA_028583015.1). Classification (NCBI taxonomy): domain Eukaryota; kingdom Viridiplantae; phylum Streptophyta; class Pinopsida; order Araucariales; family Araucariaceae; genus Wollemia; species Wollemia nobilis. Next base: position 1,426,125 of record JAQPPZ010002662.1, read on the forward strand.
TTTCTCAAGTTGATGCAAGTGGTCTAGTTGCTCTTTGTCTCATCGAAGCTCCTTGAACTGCACTTGGCATTTTGCATATCTTGTAACCGCTTGATTGATTTGTTCCACTATGTGAGGCCTAGGAGGCCTAGGAGTCTCATCTTAAGGTTGACCTCATTCAAGATACTCTGCAATATTCATCACGTGCTTCCCTTAATCGAGAGTAGCCATATTTACTTGAGGTTCAGGCCTGGGCATATGCTCATTATACTCAACGGGCGTAGAGGCACATCGTGCTTGCACAGTATACTGCTCTTAAGGATAATCAAGGATTTTCTCATGCCTTCCCTTATGTATGAGGAAGGGAAGGGTGAAGTTTGCTCATCCTGAGTGACAAGTATCATACTCATCCTATTGTCTAGGTTGCTGGAACCTATCAGGGTGATGTAGAGGCAAAGTATGATCAACCTGCTCTGCCCAATGTGTGAAGTCGTGCTCTAGCCCATAAATGGGTGTGTTAGACCTATCAGGTACGCAGATGCATGGCATCGCTCTATCTACTTGTGCCTCAGTGCGTTGTCTTTTTTCAAGGAAGACATGTGTTGTGTCTACATACCGAGAACACTCTCTTGGATATGGTCCACCACCCATAGGGGTGTCCCGCATAGGACTCCCTTGTGGGTGTTGTTCATGTCCCATTTTTTTGGGACTTGGGTGAGTAAAGGCTCACTAGGGAGGTATGACCAGATCCCTGGGGCTAAAGTAGAGATGACTTGTGTCTCCTAGTCCACCTTCTACAAATTTCACCCATGATTAGGCTTGGCTGCAAGTACACACCATTGTTACTCTCTACCAAACCTTATATGATTATCTCATTTACAAATTCTTAATGAAATAGCACACAAGAAAAGAAAACACTCAACAAAACAAGTGATTATCTCTTTTAAGTTTTAGATGTGAATCCCTAAACTGTTTTGTGTATTTCAGATGTGTTGTTTGTAAATAAGACCTTGTATCGCGCGTTTAAATTTTGTTGGATAATAATATTGTGTTTAATTGGATTTCACCTATATGCTTGCAACTTGACAACCGACAATAAAAGTCACGGTCACATAAACCCACCAAAGTATGGAGATGAAACTCATACCCAGTCAAGGAGCACAGGTCCTGCCAGTCCTCACCCAGTACTCACTTGGTTAGCGTTATACCCTCTGAAGAGAAATACATGCAACTTTTCCACGCTACGTCAGATCTTGGAGCCAACCTTGGCAAAGAACAAGGGTTCATGGGAGTTGAGGCAACAAGTGGAGATGAAATCCACCATCGCTGACCTCTACTAGTGGTTGGTGATGAAATCCAACTCACTAGCGTTCAAGTGGAACGTGGTGTGTGTGGTTATTTTTAAGCCCAAAGAAAGTAAACAATGAAGCATTCGATGATCATTCACTAAATGCAAAGAAATGACGTTTTACTTTTAGAAAAGGCTAGATAAAAAGTAACCTAGAAGATGCAAATCCTAAATGAGAACCTACCCATTGGGTAGGCTACAAGCAAGCAAACCATAGAGATGCATTTCTACTTAGTTCCTTTCCAATTTTTCTTATTATTTTTGTTGTTTTTACAGCTATAGAAAAGCAAATCTAGCTTCTACCTTTCAATCAATCCAAAAGAGGCAAGAAAAGCCAGATTTCAACAGTTTTGAACAACATAAATAAAAATATAGAGTTTTTATACCTACCTCGATGGCCTATAAGCTTGCTGTTGCTAGATTTTTGAGCAAAAAACTCCTATTTTGTGACTGTCCCAATGTGGGATGGTGGCCAATTTTATGGCCATCCCAAGGTGGGACGGTTGTGTGGTCGTCCCAGGGTGGGATGGTTAGCAGTCTAGAGGTCATTTCAGGCCAGAACGACCAGTACCTATAACAAAAAGCAAGCAAAAATAGGGTTAAACCTTTAATCAAAGCAATAGGGACAGGGTCCCACTATGATTGCCACTAAAGTAGGGGTAAAATGATGCACCTAATAGTTTTTAAACAATATGCATCTATATTCAGTATTAACGAAGCATTACAAAATAGATTTAAGCAACCATAAAAGCCAAATAAGTGCAAGAAAAGGTGTTTCTCTTTATTTCATTTGGTAAATCAGAAAAATGGTTACAATAAATGTTCCCTTGAGGGCTCTTAGCATGATCCAATTATTTACAAAATGATGGGGTGCCCAAGTATCAAGTCCTTTCAAACAAGCTCATGTGCACTTCTAATGTTCTTCCTCGTACCCACAGTTGAGGTGGGCGAACCTATGATGTTGTTGCTTCTTTCTTCACTGTTCTGATCTTGTATTACTTCCTCCTGCACTGTAAAACCTGCATCTGCACACAAGGAAACCAGATTTGTCAAATAACAAGTGTGTAGAATGTGAAACAAGCAAAAGCCATGCATGCAACTATAAGCTAGAAAGTGTAAATATGCAATGCGCCTATCTAAAACAACTCCAAATGATTTAAAATTGTAGAGTTGTGTAAAATAGATGATTTTGGAAAGATCTAATCACAAACATAATAGAAATTGCATTCGATGGCGTGGTGCATTCGCAATTTACGTATAAAGCTTGCAAAACCCAAAACAAGCAATTTGTGGACCAAAAATGTCTAAATAAAATGAAACTTGGACAATATGGATAAAACATGATTTTAAGAGAACCCATATTAGTGGATTAGCAAAATCAATGACATATCCATGTGCATCTTTAGATGGTCTCCAGAAGCCTACAAAAAATTTGAAATGCAATATCTCCCTCAATATAACTCCAAATTGCATGAAATTTGGACAGGAGGTTCATATGCTACTCTAGAATATACCTAAAAAAGAACAGTAAAGAAATCATGCATAGATCTACCACCGTGCATGGGTAGGATGGTGGTGACTGTCACAAATTGGGGACCATCCTAGGGTGGGATGACCACCAATTTTGCACTTATTTTACCACTAATTCCTCTATGAATTGGTTAGGAACCCTCTCAATAGTATTGTCATCAAATTTTGTGGTGAAATTCACTCAGATGGTTTGGTTTTGCAAACAAATTGCGCCTTCTAGATCACTCGCAAACCTCCTTCTCTAGGTAGAGATTTCGAGGGGAAAAGGGCACAAAAGGTGAGGGGAAATCTTGGTAGCACTTTGTTGCTATGTCTCAAAACTCCTCTCTATATTTTGGGTCAAAAATAGATCGACTTTATAGCCAAAGGGGGCCTTTGGGCAAATGGGCATGTAAGGGCATGCAGGGCAAGAGATACCACTTGTCAAAAACTGAGCATGTATTGGAGGGAGAAGAGAATCTCCCATTTTGGTGTCCATTCTACAACATGCCATAAGGATTATGCATTCTCAAGCCTTGCATGCTCTCATAGGTGGGATAAATAGTAGTTTTTGGGTGCCATTTGTCCAAATTTGACTTTTTGGGAGTTAAAACTTGTGGTCGTCCCACCTAGGGATGGTCGCTTTGCCATTGTCCTTGGGTAGGATGGTCATGCCTATGTGGCCCAAAAGCTCCCAAAAGTGGTGTAGAACCTTCCAAGAGTGGTTAGGACCACTACTAAACCTTTGAGGGTTGCCCAAGGGGGCCATATGATGCCAATTAACCAATGCTTTCAATCGCCTAATCGTATTGACATGATTTTAGTGTCTACACATATCAAGTTTTAGATCGTAGCTTTCTCTTTTTTTGAAGCTATTGAATGTATAACTTCATGAGCTACTATGATCCCATCTAGAATTTGTCTTCCTTTCACAAATCCTCCTTGATCTTCTGAAATGATTTTGTCTAACAATGGCCTTAATCTATTTGCCATCACTTTGGAAATAATATTATATGCCATATTACATAGGCTTATGGGTCTAAAAGAATAAAACAATTCAACATCCTTCTTTTTTGAAATTAGGGTAAGATAAGTTGCATTTATTTTATAAGGAATGTATTGTTTTACCCTAGACTGTTCGACATCCACCAATAAATAATCCTTCACTATATCCCAATTATGTCAATAAAAAGTTGCAGAGAGCCCATCTGGACCTGGGGATTTATCCTTATTACAAGAGAAAAAATCTAAATGAACTTCTTCTAGAGTAATAGGCTCCATCAGTTTTCTATTGTCTTCATTTGTTATAACTGAAGGAACATCTTGAAGAAGTTTATCATTAAGAACTTTGGTCTCCTTTGGACCTCGAATATTTTGATAAAATGACTTTGCCTCTTTTCTAATTTCACTCTGATCTTCAATTCAAACCCCTCGTATTGATTTGATTGTATCAATTCTAGAATATGATCTCTGTACTATAGCCATCCTATGAAAAAAATTGTATTCTTATCTCCTTCTTTTAACCAAGTATGTCTTGATTTTAATCTCCAAAATTTCTCTTCCTTACTCAAAATATTATGATTCTCACTTAGCAACTCCCTTTCCTCCGAGCTTGTATTATTTTCATCACCTTTTTGGAATTTTGAAAGTTTATCTTCTAGTTCTTCTTTCTTCTCAAAAATGTTTCCAAAGGTGTTCTTGTTCCATTATTTTAATCTAGATTTCATAGCTTTAATTTGGTTTGGAAGAGCATACAACCCACCATTACCTAAAGAATTCCATGTTTGAGCTATCATATCAACAAATTGAGGATGGTCTTTCCACGTCTACTCATATTTAAAATATGCTATTTTTTTGAATTCACTTACCACCATTTTAACTCTTATTGGCCAATGATCTGAACCAATCCTTGTTAAGGTATTGAAGATGCAAAAACGAAACACCAAATATAAATACTATGAAATATTTAAGCAATGATACAAAAGATTGCACAAAGAAATAGATTTTTATTAATGCATGTGGATCTTAATACAATCAAATATACCTCAAATAGGGGGTTTACAATGCTTAATATTTGATACAAGGCACTAGGGTTCTCTAAAACCCTAGTTAGAAATGTTGGTGGTGTCTTCAATCTCGTTTTTTATCCCAATAAAGTGAGTGGGCTTTTTGATATTCTATGCAGGACCACTCCAGCTTCAATAGCTTCCAATGATATGATTCTTGTACCTACAAACAATAGACAACATACAAATAGTTAGTAATACATGTGAGGGCTCCACTGCGTGAGACCCTCTAAAAATATGATTACTAACCCTAGATGTTGTAGAATAATATTGAAAAACAGTAATGCAGGGATGAAATAAAATGCAGATGAACTTTACCTTATCTTTTATTGACTTGTGGCTTCTGTCTTCATTTTCATTATAGCAGATGATGATGCAGATGTGCCCTAGCGACGCCCGAGGGTCGTAGGGCTGTAAATCAAGGATGGGAAATGCCTGCGAGCACTCGACAAAATGATAAATGCACACAGGCACTCAGTAGATGCCCACGGTTACTTGATAGAAAGGGAAACGCCCACGAGCACTCGGCAGACTTGGGAGGGCACTTGATAGAACGGGAAATTCCCGTGGGCACTCGACAGACTCAGGAGGGTGTTTGATGGCTGAGGGACAAGTAGCACAAAACTAGATCTGGTTCACACGAGGTGTGTGGCAGCGGATGTAGAATATGTGAATGGTGACGATGGAGGAATATGGCAATGAGTGGGTTAGGGCACGAGGAGAACTTAGGGAGTATTCAAGCTTATGAAAAACTTAGGGGTTGAGTCATCAAAAATACTCCTCTTTTTAATATTCCCTAGGTCATGTTAGGGTTTCGATGACACAAGTTGTGTGGCCAAGATTAAAACATGACGGAGGGTGGAGATTAAATCTGTGCAAATGGCATGGACTAAGGTAGATGGATGGCTAGGATTAAAACATGACGGATGGATGGGATTAATTCATACATATATATATATATATATATAATATTATTATTTAAATATATATTAAACAAATATATATATATATATATATATATATATATATATATATATATTGGGTAATTGTGGCGGGAAGTTATGAATGGATGATAAGTGGCTAGATTTTGGTGTCTACATGTACCACGTTGCGTGAAACACAATGTGGTGCAAAAATACGAGACACCTGGTTTTGGCCTGATGAAGAAGCAACTTTCTCCTGTTGGAATGCGAAGATGAACTTGGAAGACAAAAGAATTTTGCGTGTAGCTTACCCCCTCAATTGGAAAATAGGTGAAAAATGAATCTCACGAGCCAATTGACAGAGTTGTGTGGTGAAAAATGTAATTGAATTGTGCAAGTGCAAATGTAAGATGTAAATGCGGATGATATGAATGATGTAAATTTGATGTTGTTTTTGCCCCAACGGTGAAAGGGGGTTATTGTAAAATGCATGTGATTGAATATGTTTTTACCCTAACAAATAAAAGGGGTTTTTACCAAGTGTAGATGCCATGATCATGTAAGATGTATCCCATTGTGGAAAATCAAAATCAAATGTGGTTGCCCCAAGTTTGGGGTGATTCGATGTTGTTGAAGAAAATGCCTTTTGGCGTCATTGAAATGCAAAGATGAAAATGCAAAAAGAAAAGAAAATAGTCTTGCTCTCGGGGCCACTCATGATTGCAGCCAATTCCCGCACGAAATTCCTAAACGGTTGCTCAATCACTTTACTTGGCATGCATCCTCGGAGACTGGTGTAATTGCAATCAAAAGATGAGGTGCCAAAATTGATTTTGTTTTTGAACAATGAAATACGCGATGATGAAGATGGCCAAGTGTCCCTATGGTGATTTACTCATCTTATCAAATTACATGGATGCAAATCATTGCAATCACCAAGGAGATATAATAGACCACTAGATACGAGGTTCACTTGAAATTGTATTTTGTGCAAATGTAATGATTGATAGATGAAAATGATGTTGAAATGAATGTTTGATGATGAGAAATGCCTTTTGGTCGTAAACAAAAATTAAGCGTCCAAATCGGTTTTTTTTCACAAAACATGATATTATGATGGAATGGATGTATGAATGCAATGTGGAGTGATTTTGTGGAGGTAAGCTACATTTTTGAATGTATGGATGCAAGTGATTGAGTCTGTTTTTGCCCCAACAGATGAAGGATTTTTGAAAATGTAAGGAATTGAGTCTATTTTTGCCCCAACAGATGAAGGGTTTGTTATAATGCAAGTGTCCTTATGGTGATCTATCCATCTTGTCGGATTGCATGGATAACCAGTCGCTGCAACTCGCTAGGTGACTAGGATAAACCACTAAATACAAGGTTCACTTGTACTTGCAAATGTATTTGACAAATGTTGAATGAAGTTGATGATGTGGAATGCGAATGTAAATGAATAATGCAATGAATGATTCTGTTTTTGCCCCAACAAATGAAGGGGTTTTTGATATGGGAAAATGCAATGATTGTGAAAAGTGTAATGATTGATTCTATTTTTGCTCTAATAGATGAAAGGTTTGTGAAGTTGTAAGTGTCCTTATGGTAATCTATCCATCCTAGGATAAACTACTAAATACAAGGTTCACTTGTACTTGTAAATGTACTTGAAAAATGTTGAATGAAGGTGTAATGATGAATAAAATTGATGGTGTTATATACAAATGTATGAATTAAGCAATGAATGATTCTATTTTTGCCCTAACAGATGAAGGGGTTTTTGACATGGGAAAATGCAATGATTATGAAAAGTGCAATGATGAATTATATTTTTGCCCTAACAGATGAAGGGTTTTTGACAATGTAAATGATTGATTCTATTTTTCCCCAACAGATAAAGGGTTTTTGATAATGTAAGTGTCCTTATGGTAATATATCCATCCTCTCATATTACATGGATAACCAGTCGCTGCAACAGCCAGGTGACTAGGATAAACCACTAAATACAAGGTTCACTTGTACTTGCAAATGTATTTGACAAATATTGAATGAATATGATGATGTGGAATGCGAATGTAAATGAATAATGTAATAAATTATTTTGTTTTTGCCCCAACAGATGAAGGGGTTTTTGACATGGGAAAATGCAATGATTGTGAAAAGTTCCCTAACAGATGAAGGGTTTGTGAAGATGTAAGTATACTTATGGTGATATATCCATCCTACCGAATTGCATGGATAACCAGTTGCTGCAACCACTAGGTGGCTAGGATAAACCACTAAATACAAGGTTCACTTGTACTTGTAAATGTACTTGATAAATGTTGAATGAAGGTGTAATGATGAATGAAATTGATGGTGTTAAATACAAATGTATGAATGAAGCAATGAATGATTATGTTTTTGCCCTAACAGATGAAGGGGTTTTTGACATGGGAAAATGCAATGATTATGAAAAGTGCAATGATGAATTCTATTTTTGCCCTAACAGATGAAGGGTTTTTGATAATGTAAATGATTGATTTTGTTTTTGCCCCAACAGATGAAGGGTTTTTTATAATGTAAGTGTCCTTATGGTAATCTATCCATCCTACCGGATTGCATGGATAACCAGTCGCTGCAACCGCCAGGTGACTAGGATAAATCACTAAATACAAGGTTCACTTGAAATTGTAAATGAATTTTGTTAAATTTTGAATGTAAATGTGAATGTGATCTGATTTTACCCCAAAGATGATAGGTTTTTGACAATGTAAATGATTGATTATGTTTTTTCCCTAACATAAAAGGGATTTTTGTATGATATACATGATTGGTTCTATTTTTGCCCTAATAGAAAAGGGGTTTTTGAAAATGTAAGTGTCCTTATGGTGATTTGTCCATCCTACCGGAGTGCATGGATAACCAGTCTCTGCAACCGCCAGGTGACTAGGATAAACCACTAAATACAAGGTTCACTTGGAAAGTGTCAAGGAATTTGATAAATGTAATGATGAGTAAAATTGATGATGTTGAATGCAAGGAATGTGGATGATGTGAATGCAAGGCAAAGGGTGCAACCTTTGACAAAAGAACGCAATATTTTGAACCTAGCAATTGATGTATTGATGATGTGAATGCAAGGCAAAGGATGCAACCTTTGACAAAAGAACATAATATTTTGAACCTAGAAATTGACTTATTGATGATGTAAATGAAAGGCAAAGGGCGCAACCTTTGAACCTAGCAATTGACTTATTGATGATGTAATGTGTATGTGACCAAAGAAGTTTGGTTTCTTTGGATTCTATTGAATTGAAATGTGACCAAAGGGGTTAGGCCCTTTGGAGATTTTTGAATGCGATGAGTGTATGCGAGGCAAAGGGCTCAACATTTGACAAAAGGATGCGACCTTTTGAACCTAGCAATGGATGTGGATGATGTGAATGCAATTGTGTGATTGAATTGTTTGTTGAATTGGTGGGGAAGGTGTGATACCTTGAACACCCCCAAGTTGTGTGTTTGTTTGTTTGATTGGGGGAAAGGTGTGATACCTTGAACACCCCCAAGTTGTGTTGTTGTTTGTTTGATTGGGGGAAGGTGTGATACCTTGAACACCCCCAAGTTGTGTTGTTGTTTGTTTGATTGGAGGAAGGTGTGATACCTTGAACACCCCCAAGTTGTGATGTTGTTTGAACTTTCTAGCGATCTTTGCATATGTGAATTATATATATACATGGATTTTACTTTTGTGTTATGCTTTTATGTGAATGCTTGTTGTGGATGCATGTGTATATGGATGATTAATGCATATGATAATGTGTTATGGATGCAAATGAACTAATGCTCTAATGATAATTTATAGTTTAGAATTTTTCTTGACCATGTTTAGCATTGTTGTTTAATCAGGGGCACCAAACTGGTGGCATGTGAAATGGAAGACTCATGAAATGACATGGATGTTGATATGGAAGAAGATATGGATGTTGATATGGAAAACTGACTATTTTGCAGAGACTCAAACATACTAGTGGTATCAAACAAACTCACTAAATACTACCTAATTTCTCTAAGACCAAATGTGTGTGCAATGAATTCATTTACCAAATCATGAGCATGGTAATGACTCGAGGCAATCAAGAACCAATGTGTGTGCAAGTGAGTTCATTAACCCATCTTGAGTAAATTGAGGTGAAACCTATTATGGAGGAGACCAAGAAGCTAGCTTGTCCTTATGTGTGGTTAGAGGTCTCTTTAAAAGATACGTGTCGCCACGCATGAGTGTACTCCACTGAAGCATCTATAGCCCCGGTGGAGATTAGCTCCATAGTCCAAGAATTTTGATCTCTAAGTTTTTGGGATGACTACCTAATCGTCTGACTAGAAATGTAGTACTATCCTTACAACTTGAGGATCTATGGTATGTGATGTGTAAAATATTTAGAGTTTTTAGGGATTTTACCCTACTCTTTCTTTTATTTTGATATTGTGATAGTGGTGAAAACCACTATTTTTTTGGACTATGTTGCATAATGGGACAAGCAAGGAATACCCTTTTCACTTTGAGGTACAACCCAAGGATGGTGTTATCCCTCTTTGACACAAGATGTTTTTAATATGTGAAATTGTGTTTGGTTCAAGAATGTTTTAGAGTCAATTTCCATAACTCAAGATTTTCTTAGTGAAAATATGTCTTGGTCCTAAAGAAAACTCGACATGTATTTGTGGTTTGCTTAAAACACTAGGAGTGGTTGAGTGACCAAAAACACCTAGGAATTGTAGACATGTGACTTTGCTAATGACAATTTGGCTTTATGGAATGGTGCAATGAAATGAATTTGAAGGTGCCCTTGATTAAGGCAACATGACTTTATTTGACCAATTTATATCTGAACTGAATAAATGATCCCTAATATGAAATGTGAAATGTGGTTGTGAATGCAATGAATGAAATGTGAGTTGTGAAATGAAATGCAATTTTATGAAATGAAATGAAATGTGTGTAATGCAATGTGTGTAATGTATGAAATGCAATGTTTTTTTGTGTAATAGCCATGTATATATACATATATATAAATCACATTAAGCATAGAATGCTCTCAAGTGTATGATGTTCAATGGCTCGGGTTCTTTTACTCCCCCTAGCCTAGTAAGCTGATGTGCTCCTTGAATCTTGTGAACTCAGATAGCAACAAGCAACATGTATAGATGCAAATGACTTTGGTGTGACCAAAGGTGTTAAGTGCCTTTGGAGCCTTTTGAAATTGAAATGTGACCAAAGGGATTAGGTACCTTTGGAGCTTTTTGGAATTGAGATGTGACCAAAGGGATTAGGTACCTTTGGAGCTTTTTGAAATTGAAATGTGACCAAAGGTGTTAGGTGCCTTTGGAGCCTTTTGAAATTGAGATGTGACCAAAGGGATTAGGTACCTTTGGAGCTTTTTGAAATTGAGATGTGACCAAAGGGATTAGGTACCTTTGGAGCTTTTTGGAATTGAGATGTGACCAAAGGGATTAGGTACCTTTGGAGCCTTTTGAAATTGAGATGTGACCAAAGGGATTAGGTACCTTTGGGACTTTTTGAAATTGAGATGTGACCAAAGGGATTAGGTACCTTTGGAGCTTTTTGGAATTGAGATGTGACCAAAGGGATTAAGTACCTTTGGAGCCTTTTGAAATTGAGATGTGACCAAAGGGATTAGGTACCTTTGGAGTTTTTTTGCATGGGGAAGGTGCAATACCTTAAGCATCCTCAATTTTCTTGATGATTGATGGTGTGAGTGACTAGGAGGATGCAATATCTTAAGAATCCCCAATATGCTTGATGATTGAGTTGGTACCAATGTCCTGATCAGATGGGTTGGACGGACCGTTTGTGGGAAAGACTTTCATATCAATAAGATCTTGGACAATGTTTTTAAATGCATAGCAATTGTTGATGTCATGGCCCGCTTGTTGATGATAGGGACAATACAAGTGCTTCTTATAACCTTTTCCATGTGGCTTGTTAGGATCACTTGATTTGATTTCTGGAAGTGAAATCTCTTGTGCTTCATAAAGCCTTCAAAAAATGGTTGAATAAGATTCTGAAAGCACCGTGTAGTCTCGACGGGGCTTTGTAGGATGCTTGGTGTGTTTGTCCAATTGTGTTGGATGTTGAAATTGTGGTACATGTATCATAACCTGAGATGTGGATTGTGGAACTAGATGTTGCAACTACTGTGATTGTTGACATGAATGATGATGAAATTGATGATGACTCAATTGTAACTCAATGTTAGTGAGTCGAGTTAAAATCTATTGCAAAATTAAAGTGTGTTGACAATCTGATTGTAAGCCCTGGTTTGCTTGTTGAGTGTATTGAGATGTGGTGAATGGATTGATGAATGGATGAGATTGAGTGTGTTGTTGGTGGTGTGATGAATTGGGGGGCATGGATTGAAATTGATGATGATGAGGTTGGGAATGAAGAAAAGGAGATGATGTATGAGGGCTATGGATGGATTGAACCATGGGGATGGAATGGGTTTGGGTTGATGGAGGTGTTGGAATGGAAACCACGGAAGATTGTGGTACCCAAGATGGACTTTGGGTGACAAAGATTGGTTGAGTGGAAACAGGTTGAGGCTTAGGGTTGACCACCTGAACTTGCTGTTGAGCATTCTGTTGCTTCTTAAGCAATTTGTTGAGATGTTCCCAAGTTTCATGTATTTCCATATCAGTGGTTGATGGAGTGGATGTGGATGGGATTGATGAGGTAGTTTGGGGATAAGTTGCAATGGGAATTGCAACTTGATGGGAGACACTAGATGGGATGGACACTGGCACTTGTGAAGCAACATTAACATGTGCTTCATACAAGGGGTTACCATAGATTGAGGTGTATGAGGATGGGATGGATGTACTTTGAGCACATGATGATTGTGGTATGGACAAATGTTGGGAAGGTGCAGTAGATACCTCAAAAAGAGGATTATTGTACACTTGGGTAAGGCTTGAAGGCTGGGAGAAGATAAGTTCCTACTAGAAAGAAGGATCATGCCTAGGTGGACTATTAATTGACTCTAAGACATAGTTAGTGGATTTTAAAAGAGCTTCCACTTGTGCCATGTCTATATGGGTGATGTGGTGATCAATGGTAGGTGAAGATGATTCTATTTGTGGAATGGCCATGTGAAATGATTGTGTGGGTGACATAGTGTGTGATGGACCCGCAGACAAATCTGAATGACTTACATGTATCACACTAGGGGGATTGATCATGGAAGTGGTGGTGGAAGGTGATGATGAACACTCCATTGCTAAAGTGGTTTGATTGGTGGATATTTGATTCATTATTTTAGCTTGATTTCTTGTTAATACCATAAACTAATGAACCAAATATAAAATGTGCTGGAAAGTAAAATGCAGAATGAAAAACTCACAAAATCAAACAGGCAATCCAATCCTATGTTTATACAACAAATGTGTCTTACCTTTGTTCTTTTTTTTATCTCGTTTTAATGTTTTTTTTTTTGGTTTTGTGTGTTTTGATGAACTAATATGAATTAAAATAGGTAAAAACTATGGCTTGGATGGGCAATGAGATTCTTACTGGTGATGAAATCCAACAAGTTTGCTCAGGGGTGTCCTAAAGTGTCTAAGGGCAGAGATTGGTGGATGGAGATGAAACCCACCATCACCAGATCTCAAGCAATGGTTGGTGATGAAATCCAACACATTACTGTTAAAAATGAAATGTGCAGTGTGTGATTCCTTTTAAGATTTCCAATTTTTTATGGTGTACACACAATGTCAGGAATAACTAATTTCACAAGTCTAAATTAGAAGCCAACACCAAAAATATTAATTTCCCCAAAAGAAGTAGAGTACACCGCTTAAGACCGCTCTCTAAACAGAGGAGGGTTCATCTACTCTTTCGCCTTGAATCACCAAATGTGGGGGTACTTTTAATATACTAATGTTGTTCCTACTTAGACAAGAAAAAGGAGAGATTCCTAACCCTAAAATGCAAACTAATTCATGCTCTTAATGTTTCATATGCAAACAGAAAGTGCAACACACCAGAAAATCATGAAATATTTAAATGGAAATGTGTAATATGTAAATGCAAATGCATGCAAAGACTATTCTGATGCCTAAATACACATTAAAATAATTGTTTTAACAGATATATTATGGTGTTCATTTTAATCTAATATCTGCAAAAACATAAAAAGAAAGTAAAACAGAAAGACTAGGGTTTACAACAGACTTATAGGTAAGCCTATGTATTCACTTGATCTCTTTGTAAAACACCTCCCAACGCTTCTGAAACATTCCTGGGCACTTTTGGAATACTGGAGAGTGTTTCCCGAGCACCACCGAGCATCTACGCACCTTTGCAACTTCTATGGTTTTCCAAAAACCTTGATTCTGCAAAATTCGTGTGATCCATCCTTATGAAAAACCTACGAGATGAGACAAAAAGCAACAAGTCAGTTAACAAGATAAATCAAAATAAGAAACCCTTAGGGGGTCCCACCGTGATCGCCATTTGAAGATGCAAAAATAAAACACCAGATATATATACTATGAAATAATTAAGCAATGACACAAAATATTGCACAAAGAAATAAATTTTTATTATTATCACTAGTGGATCTTAATACAATCAGATGTACCCCAAATAGGGGGTTTACAATGCTTAATATTTGATACAATTTGATACAAGGCACTAGGGTTCTCCGAAACCCTAGTTAGAAATGTTGGTGGTGTCTTCAATCTCATCTTTGATCCCAATAGAGTGAGTGGGCTTTTTGGTATCCTATGCAGGACCACTCTAACTTCAACAGCTTCCAATGATATGATTCATGTACCTGCAAACAATAGACAACATACAAATAATTAGTAATACCTGTGAGGGCTCCACTGCGTGAGACCCTCTAAAAATATGATTACTAACCCTAGATGTTGCAAAATAATATTGAAAAATAGTAATACATGAATGAAATAAAATGTAGATGAACTTTACCTTATATTTTGCTGACTTGTGGCTTCTGTATTCATTGTCGTTGTAGCATATGATGATGTAGATATGCCCTAGCAGCGCCCGAGAGCCATAGGGCTACATATTAGGGATGGGAAATGCCCGTGAGCATTCGATAGATACTCGTGGGCACTCGACATAACGACAAACACATGCGAGCACTCGGTAGATGCTCGTGGGCACTTCATAGAACAGGAAACGCCCGTGGGCACTCGGTAGACTTGGGAGGGCACTTTACAAAATGGGAAACGCCTGCAAGCACTCGATAGACTCGGGAGGGTGTTTGGCAACTGAGGGAGAATTAGCGCAGAACCGGATTTGGTTTGCACAAGGTGTGTGGAGGTGGATGCAAAAGATGTGAATGACGACGATGGAGGAATATGGCAGTGAGTGGGCTAGGGCACAAGGAGAACTTAGAGAGTATTCAGGCTTAGAAAAAAATTAGGGGTTGAGTCATCAAAATGACTCCTCTTTATAGTCTTCCCTACGTCATGTCAAGGTTTTGACGACACAATTTGTGTGGCCAAGATTAAAACATGACGAAGGGTGGAGATTAAATTTGGGCAAATGGCATGGATTAAGGCGGATGGATGGCTAGGATTAATTCATACATATATATATATATATATATAATATAATATAAAAATATTATTATTTAAATATATATTAAACAAAAATATATATAAATAATGGGTAATTGTGGTAAGAAGTTATGAATGGATGATATGTGGCTAGATTTTGGTGTCTACAGGTATTAATTTTAGCAAAAGTTCCTTCATCAAGCCAATGATCTTAGAGAATGCATTTATCTAATTTTTTTGCTATTAGGTTCTGGCCTCTCATGTTGGTGGTCCAAGTATAGTTGTCTTGTTTAAACCCAACTTCCCATAGATTGTTATTTTGAATAAAAGCTGAGAAATCTTTCATACTTTGGGTCAATTTCCTAATTCCTCCAAATTTTTCGTTCAACTTGGTTATGGAATTAAAATCTCCAATGATCATGAATCGGGTTACTTGGTCTTTACTTCTCATAAAGGCTTCAATCCCACTCCAAACTTCTAATCTACCTGATTGAGTTGTAGGTCCATAGACATTGATAAGGATGAAGTGAATATCTGCAAAGTAGCAAGTGACTAAAGAGGCTATCCAATGCCTAGTTTTATGAATGGTTACACAAGAGGTTCTAGAAGGATTCCAACAAGTTAGAATTCCCTCTGCTTCTCCTTCAGAATCCATAGCATCCCATTCACATATTGCCCAAACTACTTTCATAGTTTTTGAAACTTCTTCTTTTGTCATTTTAGTTTCCTGGATACAGAGAATAGCAGGTTTATTACTTAAACATAGGTCCCTAATACACCTATGCTTTGAGAGGGCATTAGCACCCCTTATATTCCATGAGATGATAATCATGTCTCATTAAGGGCTTTTGGCCCCTCTTGCATATCACCAATATCATTTTTTTGTTTGGTAAAGAGAAGTTCAACCAACTTAGTTTGTGTTCCTTTCTCTATGTTAGCTCTTGCTTCCCTGGATCTTGCTTGATAATTTGAGGGTTTTCCTCTTTTTGCCTTGCCTATATCAGGAGTACGTATTATTATTTTATTCCTCAATATTCTTTCACATTTTTGTTTTTCAACATATTTATCCTCTCTTAGCTCTATTATAGAAGCTTTTGACTTGTCCTACTCATTTTCTAGTATTTTTTTATTAATGGTAGAGATATTAACTTCTAAAACTGCATTTTCTTTACCACTTATTTTCTCCTAAATGGTGCATGGCACTTTAAGAGAGTCTTCAAAATCTGATGAGACACGTTCCTTAGATTCATCGAGAATGCTCTTCCTTAAATTAGGATAAATACTGAATAGATGGTTCCTTGCTAATATGTTGAAATTGTTGTACTGTGTCCTCTAAGTTTTGATCTACATTTTCTTCATCGACTAAAGCCTCAAAAGAATTGGAATTTCTTCTAGTATCCTTCCTTATTGGTCTCCATTGTTCATTTTCTTTTTTTTTTCTAGATCTATTTTTGGAAGTTGAAAACCATCTTTATCCATAACCATTTGTAAATTTCTCTTACGATTTTCTACAAATGATTCTATTGGGCTCTTCTTAGGGCATGATCTTTCAATATGCCCCACCTTATGACATCTTCTACATCTAAAAGATATGTTTTCATAATCTATAGTTTGGGTCCACATCTTATCCCCGTACATAAGAATGATTGATTTTGATAAAGGTTTACTTATATCAATCATGACTAGTATTCGAGCATAAATAGCCAAAATCCATCTTTTGTTGTATCTGAAATCTCAAGAAATTCTCGTAGAGTGTTGCCTATTGCTTTGAAGGTATTTATCTCCCAAAATTCAATGGGCAACCCAAGCATCCTAACCCAGACTAGTACTAAGTATAGATTAACATTTTTAGGTGAGAAGCCTTCATACCAGCGGGTAAGGAAGAGCCATGCTCTTTCCATAAACCAAGGACCCCCTTCTATGATTCTTTCTCTTTCTTCCCTAAAACAAAAAATGGCTAGGAAGAAACATTTGAGAAGAAATGATAGAATCACTCCTGGAGATTTCCAACTTGTATCAATCAATTTTCTCAAGGTCGAAGCCCCTGGCCAATACCCATTAAATTTACCAAAAACTGCCCTATCTTGGAGCAATGAGGATCTCTCTGGAGGTGCGCTCCCTAACCTCTACCACTAGGGATGATTCTAAGGATTTAACTATAAATCAATCCATGGAAAGGAAACTCAAAATCTATTATTTAAAAGTCCTATAGCAAATATAATATTTGATAAGAACTTTATAAATTTTTCATGCACAATTTCTACGATAAAGAAAGGGAAAAATAACTTAGCTGAAATTCTTTGTCCAGATAGAATCTCTTGCCTCGTTGAAGTCCTAGCCCTTCATTGTTATTCCCATCACCCGAACTCTAGTTGGCAAATATTTGCAATTTTGTTTTTCGTGACTTGAAAAATTGTCACTGCCCTTGTTCCGAATGGTTGAATTCACAGGGTCATATCTCCCTCAATATTGCTCGAATTTTTGCATATGACCACTCATTTTAAATCTATTCAAATTCTGCACAAATTGGTCAAAGAATCGGTTGAATCGGATAACTCTTCGCGAAGATATGGCTCTTAAAATATGAGACATTTTTTTAGGAAAAACCCTAATCCTTCGTACTTTGCAAATTCGTTTTTCGCAACTTGAAAAATCGTCACTGCCCTTGTTACCAATTTAATTAAATTATTTTTCTATTAGTATATAATTTATTATATAAAATAACTTTCGATTAAATTATAAGGTTATGAAAATAATTTTACTACTAATATATGAGTTATTATATGCCAAACGGGGTCTTGGTTCAATGGTTGAGACCTTGGTTCAATGGTTGAGACAAATAGATAATCTAGCCCACCCCAAGGCACCAAATAGGCTATATGGCACAATGTAACTAAGTCCATGTAAAAGGGCTAGATTAAATTAAGGATTATGGTTAGATTTAAATTTATTAACGTTGCATCTTTAAGCATCTCTTAAAGGGACACATGATTGAAGTATAACTTACGGGAATAAATTCCATGAAAATTTCACCATATCAACAATATTAAATTATATTAAGTATTATATATAAAAGTTTTATTTTTATTTTTAAAGTAAGGTTTTGAAAGGGTTGTTTTTTATTATTATTTTAAAATAGGGTTATTATTTTAGAGCTTATGTCTTTAGAGATAGAGTAAGGCTTGAATTTGAAGCCTCTACAAATGCATTTATAGGCTAATTTAAAACAAAATTATAAACCAAATTATTATTTTATAACCTAAAATTCTTAGAAAATAGAAAGCAAGGCTTAGGCTTATGTCTTTAGAGATAGAGTAAGGCTTGAATTTGAAGCCCCTATAAATGCACTTATAGGCTAATATATGAGGTGAAAATGTTTGATATTGTGTTTTGTATGTGTTATAAATGGTACTTGTTAAGGTTATAATTTAATCAAACATTATAGAAAAAATTAGAATTCTAGATTGACGATATGATCACAACACAAAAAAATTCTTACATACGTTGAGATTAAATAAACAAGACACATAAAATATAAACTTCTAGGCAAAAGATATATATTTTGCATGCAACCTTAAAACAAAATTTTGCCCAATAGCTCCCAAGTAAGCTACTCCATATTCAAGAGGACAACCAATCTTCTTAACTATCTATGCAAATGCCAATTTTTTATTTGCAAAAAAAAACCCTTCTTTATCAAGTGCCTCATACTTATAAATAAGGGAGTCCTTTATTCTATTATTGCATGATTCCCTAGTTGTATTTTTTTTTAACCTTCCAACAACACTAATATATTTTTTTCAATTGCTCTTGCTTTATATTTTCCAACTATACGTTATTATATTAGTTCGCTTACATTATCCTATCATAGTTGTACTTAATTCTATGGATAGAAACTAGTTCTTATTCCCCTAATTAATATTTGAGTTTATTACAAACCTGCCACAACGAGTTTGATTGGTCCCCAAGCATGTATTGTAATGAGCACATAACAAATATCCCTTTTCTGATTTGTGCTTTCATTTTATGCATTGAAATCATGTTTTTGGAGGTTTAAATCTTGCATTTAGTGTTCTTTTGAATCTTGCATGAACTTCATTGATAGCTCCTAAAAGTTCATATTAATACCACCAAGTAGTCTCAACTATTGGATTCCTAGAACTACATCAACACCACCTAAGGGCACAATATAAAAATCATAATTTAGAAAATCCCATGTGAATATAAGTATCAATAATACTAATGTCAAAGGGATGACATTACGTATTTGATAATCCCAAAGCAAGATATAGTTTTGAGAAATTTATGACTATTTCCAAAATCAATCAAAACCATGACCTTTCTTCCTTTGATAAAACCTTCTCCACACATGATAGAACAAACAAATATATGACTATAGCTACTAAATGATGCAATGTGTTGCTTGGTATTGTTGTTGGAACCATGGCTCCTTACATTAAAAGCAATATGCTTGCTTACAAAGCTCTTCTAGAGTTTCCTTATTTGGGATAGGGCTACTCCTTATGGAATTATTCACCTCTCTTGAGATAGCTTCTTTGGAAGGATTAATTTTAACTCTTTTAGAAGCGAAAAAGGATTCCCCTTTCATTCGGCTTTTGACCATCTTTCATAAGCTTTTACCTATGCTCTATTGATATTTATTGGTTGAAGAGCTTCCACATAACAACAGGTAGCCTTGACAATAGCTAGACATACCTCAAAATCGCATACATAGTCTTCTAAACTTTGTGCTATATTCTTCCATCAACTCTTATTGTCTTTAATATGGACTACAAAGTTAAAAAAACATATCATCGATTGCCTTTTTGCTCAAAAAAATTGACATGTAAATAAACTATCATGTTGACCATCCTACATGTCTAGGTCATAATGGTACTATCATTCATGGGCATCTCTTCATAATGAAGTGAAGCAAACTCAATTTTGTCCTTAACATTCATGGGATGGATGCAAAAATACATCTCCAACTTATGCAACCATACTTTTGGACAAATAATCAATGTACCATCACATTGTGGAACTTCAACCTTTGGCATGCCTTATCCTATTATAATTTTGTCCAACATTATCATTGCTCATTGCCCTACAACGAAGGGTTGCGCCTTGGCTTGGGTGCAACCGGGAGGAGTGCACCCGGGTTTGGGTGCACGACGAGAGTGCGCCTCACTTGGGGCGCACGGGGAAAGTGTGCCTCACTTGGGGTGAACGGGCGACAAACGCACCGATCTGGTGCAAACAAAATACTGAGACAAACTTGCACAAAATAGAGATTTTATTCACTCATGATAAACAGACTGCCAATGCAGTATTACAATGCAAGATTGAACTTTACACAGACATCTGCAACACAGTTGCAGGATTAACACCGAAGGAGTTTCCGGGAGACTGCTGCTCCGACTCCTCTGCTCTGCTCAACTATCCCTCGCTCTCTGATCTACCCCGATTCCTCGATATGTTTTTTGAAAGACCACTCCGCCTTTTATAGCCGGGCGGAAGGGAGGATAAGGCTTATCCTCTGACATGCTTATCCTCTGACATGCACCGCATTAGGGTTTCTGCCCACTCGTCGAACTGCAGCTACCAACTGCGCACATTTTAGAATACGAAGATGATTTCGGTTATCCGATCTATCAGGGCATCAAATCTGGTTTAATTTTCTAACACCCTCCTTTAAACCAGATTTCACAAAGACTTTGATGCCCAACATTTCTCGGAGCCTGTTGAAGTCTTCCTCCTTCAAAGGTTTTGTAAAAATATCAGCTACCTATTCTTTTGACCTGCAAAACAGTAACACAATTTCGTCAGCTTTCACCAACTCTCTGATGAAGTGGTAGCGGATATCGATATGCTTCGTCCTGCCATGAAACACTGGATCCTTCGATAGTGCTATGGCGGAATTGTTATCACAGGAAATGGTTGTCGCCCTTTTCGGTGGATGATTCAGCTCACCCAAGATTCTTCGCAGCCATACTGCCTGGCATGCGGCTGATGTGGCGGCAACATACTCTGCCTCTGCAGTGGACAACGCAACTATCGGTTGCTTCTTGGATGACCATGAAACTGCTCCCGATCCAAGATGGAAAGCATAGCCGAAAGTGCTCTTTCGATCATCAGTGTTGCCAGCCCAATCGCTATCTGTGTAGCCAACCAGTTCCAGCTGGTCTTTTCTGGCATAGAAAATTCCATGGTTTCGCGTCCCATTGACATAGCGCAAAATCCTTTTGCCTGCTTGCCAGTGCGTGTCCTTCGGAGTCTCCATAAATCTACTGATCAGGCTCACTCCAAACATCAGATCGGGTCTAGTTGCAGTCAAGTACATGAGACTGCCAACTAACCTCTTAAACAAGGTTGGATCAACATTTCTGCTGGAATCCATCTTGCTCAGCTTCAGACCTGTGGCAACAGGTGTGATGGCAGGTTTGTTGTCCTCCATCTTAAACCGCTTCAGGACATCCTTCGCATACTTGCCCTGAGAAATGAAGATGCCATCTGCAGATTGGACAACTTCAATACCTAGAAAGTATTTCATCAGCCCTAAGTCCGTCATCTCGAACTCCTTCTTCATGGTTGTTCTGAACTGGTCAAACAACACGTTGTTGTTTCCAGTGTAAATCAGATCGTCTACATACAAGCAAACGATTATCATCTCACCTTCTGGGTTTTGCTTCAGGTACAGGGTGTGCTCATATGGGTATTTCATGAACCCATTCTCCTGAAAGTAAGCATCAATCCGACTGTACCAAGCCCTGGGTGCTTGCTTCAACCCATACAGGGCCTTCTTCAGCTTTAGGACTTTACCTTCTTGTCCTTCCAACTCATAGCCTGGTGGCTGGTCTATATAGACCTCTTCTTCCAACACTCCGTTCAGGAATGCAGACTTGACATCCATCTGGTACACATTCCAGCCTTTCTGGGCTGCCAATGCCAGGATCATTCTAACTATGTCAAGTCGAGCTACAAGTGCGTACACCTCATGATAGTCAATGCCTGACTTCTGTTTGTAGCCTTTTGCCACCAATCTGGCCTTGTGCCGATCAACTTCACCTTGGGCATTAAACTTAGTTTTGTATACCCACTTGACCCCAATGGTCTTCTTCCC
This sequence comes from Wollemia nobilis, assembly GCA_028583015.1. Taxonomy (NCBI): domain Eukaryota; kingdom Viridiplantae; phylum Streptophyta; class Pinopsida; order Araucariales; family Araucariaceae; genus Wollemia; species Wollemia nobilis. The sequence continues at coordinate 1,448,658 of JAQPPZ010002662.1, forward strand.
TGTTGGGAGATAACTCAACTGCCATGTCTTGTTTTTCTCTATGGCCTCAATTTCCTCATCCATCGCCTTCACCCATTTTTGATTTTGAATTGCTTCTTCAAATGAAATTGGATCACACTCAAAAAATAAAGCAAAGTCAGAATGTTCTTCTTCTTGAAGTCGGGTTACCTCATAGATGTCTTGCAAGCTCCTCGTCTTCGCGGGTGTCCTCAAGTTGGAGATTTTGCTTGCAATTTGAGGCGTTTGTGATGATGAGGTGGTGCTGTTGCTAGCTCCAGAGTTGCTACTTGAAGCTGCAGGTTGATGCACTCGTTCTTCTTCTACGTCCTCAGACTCAATGACTGCTGGTTCTGGCTGACCAGTCTTTGATTTCCAGTTCCAGGATTCATCCTCCAGGAACTTCACATCTCGGCTGATAATCATTTTCTTCGTCATAGGATTATACAACCTATATGCCTTCGACTCTTCACTATACCCAGTGAAGATGCATTTCTCTACTTTGTCGTCCAACTTCTTCCTCTTCTCATCTGGGACATGTGCATATGCTATGCACCCAAAAACTCTGAAATGAGCAACGCTTGGCTTCTGGTTGCTCCATGCCTCTTGAGGAATTTTGTCCTTCACACTCTTTGTGGGACACCGATTTAGCAGATAGACTGCACAACTTACAACTTCTGCCCAGAACTCATGAGGCAAGTTCTTTGCCTTCAGCATACTTCGTGCCATCTCCATAATGGTTCTGTTCTTCCTCTCAGCTACACCATTTTGTTGTGGTGTGTATCGCAGTAAGCTGCCTACGAATTCCAGTTTGCTTGCAAAAGTTTTGGAATTCATTGGAGATATACTCACCTCCTCCATCTGTCCTGAGAGTCTTCACTTGGTAGCCGCTCTATTTTTCAACCAGAGCCTTGAACTCCTTGAATTTTTTGAATGCCTCTGACTTTTGTTTGATGGGATATACCCATGTCCTCCGACTGAAGTCATCAATGAAAGTCAAAAAATATTTGTTACCGGCAAATGTGTTGGTCTGCATTGGACCGCAAATGTCGGAATGCACCAGCTCCAATGGCTGTGAAGCTCTCCAAGACTGTCCTATAGGGAATGCATCCCTGTGTTGCTTGTCGACTAAGCAACCCTCACAAACTTGATTTGGTTGCTCAATAAGGGGTAAACCCTTCACCATCTGCTTCTTGTGCAGCAAGTTCAGGCCACTGAAGCTCAGGTGACCGAATCTGAGATGCCACAACCAGGTAGCATCCTTCTCAACTGCACTAAAAGACATCAGAGATTCATTCTGAATCTACAGTGGAAACATCTTATTTTTAGTCATGGACACAGTTGCAATCTGCCCATGCTCCTTGTCTTTGATGGTGCAAAGTCCATCCTTGAATTGAATAGTGTACCCCTTCTGCACAAGTTGTCCAACGCTCAACAAATTATGCTTCAAACCAGGCACATAATAGACATCGATGATCTGCTTCCTTTTACCTTGCCTAGTATGAATGAGGATTTTTCCTTTCCCCATCACAGGAACTTTGTTGTTGTTCCCCATTTTCACCTCAGACTGGACTGTTTCATCTAGTTGTGAGAACATCTCTTTGTTCCCCGTCATGTGGTTGCTGCAACCACTATCGAGATACCAGATATTCTTCTGGCTCTCCTCCTCAATACTGCAAGTTAACAACACATTTCCACCAACATCTCTACACTCTCCATTATCAGGCTCATCTGTGTAGTGCGCTTGTTGTTGGTTATCTTTGGCCATCTTCTTTCTGCACTCAAAAATATAGTGACCAAACTTCTTGCAGTAATAACATTGGATCTTTGATTTATCCTTTCTCTGATAAGATCCTCCTTGCTGGTTTTTGTTGTTGCCTCTTCCTCCTTGCTGATGGAAGTTGCAACCGGTCTCTCCATCATTGGAGTTTGACCTTCCTCCTTGCTTGTTGCCTTTCCCACGCTTGCCTCTACCTCTTCCTCCTTGAGAACCTGAGGCTCCTTGGTGGGAGTTTTCTCTGCTACTGTCTCAAAATGAGACCTGCGCTTTGAATGCTTGTTCCAGTGAGGACTGAGTTGAGCGACTCAGCCTCTGCTCATGTGTTTGCAGAGAACCCATGAGCTCATCCACAGAGAGGGTTGTCAAATCCCTCGATTCTTCGATTGCTATCACCACTGAGTCGAACCTTGTTGGTAGGCTCCTCAACATCTTCTCCATAATCCTTTGATTCACCATGTTCTCCCCATTCAACCGCATCTGGTTGATGACATCCATTATCCGGGTGAGGAAGTCGCTTATGGACTCCGACTCGCTCATCTGCAAGTTCTCAAACTCCCTCCTCAACATCTGCAACCGCACCAACTTCACCTTGTCGGTGCCCTGGTAGGAGCTGGCCAAGATTTCCCAAGCCTCCTTCGATTTGGTTGCTACTGCGATTCGTGGGAAGATTGTCTCCTCAACCGCCTGCATTATGTAAAATAATGCCTTCTGGTCCTTCTTTCGGTTCTCCTTCAACAAATCTGAATCTTCTTGGGAGAGTGCGCTCAACGTTGCTGCGTCTGCTGGCTCTGCATAGCCATTCTGGACCAGGTCCCATAGCTCCTACGACCCGAACAGGATCCTCATCTGGATGCTCCAGTAATCATAATTTTTGTCATTGAACCGTGGGATCTGCAACTGCAACGAGTTGCCACTAGAAGCCATTGCTTCTTATCATCCACGGGCAGGCTCTAGCTCTGATACCAATTTGAAAGAGTCCGGCGCAATATTTGCTTGCGCCAAGGGTGTGGCGCAAGGGTCGGATGCGCCAAGGGTGTGGCGCAATATGGGACTGTGCCAAAGATGAGTGCAGGGGGGAAGTGCGCCAGATGGGGCGCACTTGGAACGTGCGCCCGAGATGGGGCGCAAGGAGTGCGCCACGGGTTGGGCGCACGGCAATTGCGCCGAGATGGGCGCAAAGGGGAGTGTGCCCGACCTTGGGCGCAAGGGAAGTTGCGCCTTGTCTTGGGCGCAACGAAGGGTTGTGCCTTGGCTTGGGCGCAACCAAGGAGTGCGCCTAGGCTTGGGCGCACGACGAGAGTGCGCCTCACTTGGGGCGCACGGGGAAAGTGTGCCTCACTTGGGGTGAACGGGTGACAAACGCACCGATCTGGTGCAAACAGAATCTGAGACAAACTTGCACAAAATAGAGATTTTATTCACTCATGATAAACAGACTGCAAATGCAGTATTACAATGCAAGATTGAACTTTACACAGACATCTGCAACACAGTTGCAGGATTAACACCGGAGGAGTTTCCGGAGACTGCTGCTCCGACTCCTCTGCTCTGCTCAGCTATCCCTCGCTCTCTGATCTACCCCGATTCCTCGATATGTTTTCTGAAAGACCACTCCGCCTTTTATAGTCGGGCGGAAGGGAGGATAAGGCTTATCCTCTGACATGCTTATCCTCTGACATGCACCGCATTAGGGTTTTTGCCCACTCGCCGAACTGCAGCTACCGGCATTAACTGCGCACACTTGTAGAATACGATGATCGAATTTACGGTTATCCGATCTGTCAGGGCGTCAAATCTGGTTTAATTTTCTAACACTATAGGCATTGAAATAATGCACTATAGGAAAAGTTGCATTGCTAGCCATGTAAGCCCTCCAAATCCTTCTAAGAAGGTCATCATTAAAGTCTTAGGCTTCTTGTCAAGGATTCCAATGTGGAAGAGGAAATGCATTAAAGGTTGGATTACATAGGTTCTAACGGGGAGATGGAGATGGTAAGGGTTAAATCCTATGATGTGATTCAAATCCACAAAAAGAAAGGTTGTGCATTGTAATATAATCTTGAATCACTTACTAAGATGTCTCCCGTATACTATCCACCATTGGTATATCTTCATGTACACTCTAAATGAACAAATGTTGAGCATTAGTTTCCTCTCTATCATTCCTAATGGACATGATGGCAGTGTTGATGGCTTAAATATCACTATTATGAACCTCTAATATTTGAAATGAAACTAGGTCCGAGGTGTAGACCAATTGGTTCATCCAAACCCCATAAGGGGGGCGGAGGTCCAAGGTTCAAATCTCGGGCCTCGCCAGACTGAACGCTTGTCCCTTTCCTGGTGCTTTCAGCGGCGTAAAAGGTTTAAAATGATTGTAGCATGGTGGTTATAGGGGCGGACTGCGCAAAGATCTGTGTGGCGGCCATAAAAGCTGGACAGCCTGCCCGGATTCATGGCGGCTACCGATTCCACCATGTAAATTCAAAAAAAAAAAAAACAAAACAAAACAAAAAATATATATATATTTGAAATGAAACTCACTTAAGCTAATAGAAAAGCAAAAGAACGTTTTTTTGCTTACAACTTATAAACAAAATATAAAACCAATCTTCTTTCCTCTCCTCTACAATTTCAGTTTTTTGTTTGCAAAAAGACCCTTTATTCAAGTGCTTTATACTTACAGATGAGGAAGTCCTTTATTATATTCTTGCTTGATTTCCCAACTCTCCAACAAATTTCTATGTTTTTCGCCACTGTTCTTGCTTTATTCTCTTATCTAAACTTGCTATATTTTCCAACTATATTTGCTTTATTCTATTAACTTGTTTGTTTTATAGCATCTTAGCTATACTTTCTCAATTCCCTATCCAAAAACTAGTTCTTATTCCCCTATGCAATGTTTATGTTCATTACAGAAATTTTATTCAAAGTCCTAATCCATAATGATGTTTCTCTATGAAGCACAAGGTAAATTTGATCTCCACTAATGACTTTTTTAGGCATACATAGGTTTATTTTCTGTAGAGAAGAAGTGATATTCAAGCAGTGTTCAAAGAATTTAAAGCAATAGTAGAAAACCAATGTGATAAAAATATCAAAATTGAGGACATGTAATGGCATCAAATATGATAATAATGCTTTTAAGTCTATTTGGAGTTTTAATCCATAAATATGATAATAATGCTTTTAAGTCTATTTGGAGTTTTAATCCATAATGATTTTTCTCCATTTAAGCACCAAGCACCAAGTAATTTTTGATCTCCACTAATGACTTTTCTAGGCATTAATGGGTTTATTTTCTGCAAAGAAAAAGTGATACTCTATCGAAGTTCAAAGAATTTAAAGCACTAGAAAAAAAACCAATGTGGTAAAATTATCAAAATTGAGGACACATAACGATGGCAAATATAGTAATAACACTTTTCAATCTATTTACACCCAAAGGTTGGCTAGGCTGAACCTATAATGGGATGGTGTTGGAGATGTCATCAATCCACTCTCAACAACCCAACAATAAACATTAACCCAACGTTGAAGCATTAACCCAACAATGAAGATCTTCTCATTTCCGAAACCCTTGAGATATTTCATCTTGGGAAGAACTCCCATTCTTTCTTTGATAGGTGGGTTGTGTTTTAGGTGCCGGTCAAAGTAGATAGTGCTCTTTTTTGAGTTGCAAGACTGATTGGTCTTCTTTTACTGCCTCACTTCCACCTTAAGAACAAGTTGGTAGGCATACTTTAAGAAAGTATATCCACCTTCGGAAGAACTCCCATCTTTAGATAGGTGGGTAGGATTTGAGGTTTTGGTTAAGGTAGATGTTCTCTTTTTATAGATGCAAGGGACTGATTGGTATTCTTTTGCAGTCTCACTTCCATCTTTAGAAAAAATGGATTAGAAATGCTCTAAAGAAGTAATGGTGATAAGCTTTATCTTCTCTTGAAGATGAGAAAACAATCCAAACACAAATTTAATGCAAAAAGACATCACCAGCTTCAGCCACATCCAAATTGATAGCCTCAATATGCTGCTTGAGTGACTGGTCACAATGCTTACAAAGATGAAGCCAAACAACTAATATTTCTTCTGCATATCCAAAGGGATAAAAGCACATCATCAATTTCTGGCTGCTTTGTTCCTTGAAGTCTGACATTTGATTGCCATCAAGTGAGGCTTTGATTGTCCATATGGACCTCGGCCATCACAATTTTTTACAACTCTGTGAGCCTTGGTTGGAACCATTCAAGACTACAAATTGAAGTATCTAATCTATCCCATTGATTGGGCCATTAAAATGAGGAATGGATATCTTGATCTCTAATTTCAATCGCAAGCTAGGGAATCAAAATGACCAAAGAGACTGAGCAAATTGTTGTCTCATGAAAACTTGGAACATATTTCTCGTTTGATCCATGAGTTTTCACCTGAAACTCATTTTGTTGGTGTCACTGAACATTCAGCTCTTAGATAAAAACTGGACAAGAGAGAGATTGGCATAGAAACGCCTGTACTAGCAATCCTCCAAAAAAAGCAGAGACTCCTCAAAATAGTAATTTCTAGACTAAAATTTTCTACACTTGGTTACCTCCTTTGAGTGGAAGGGAAACGTTGTTGCTGTTTCAGGTGCCAAACCTAGAACAGCAAAGAATAACTGTTCTAGAATGCTTGCAAAGGAAAAATCCAGCAAAAAGGAGAATGTTGGTTTGCAACTATGAGGTTAAAAAATAATACTAAACAAAGATGGATACCAAACGAGCAAGGAAGCGTATTGGAGACCTCAACTCGTCTCTAATATTAAATAATGTGAACCTGTAGTAAAATTATAACAGCAGAACACACAAATCAGAATTAAAATAGCAGAAAACAAAGAAAGAGAGAAAACAGCTGTCAAGCAGTAATACATACTCCTCGTTAGGAAGGTATGAATAGATTTATTTATAAAGGTGAGCTTGAATGGTTGTTAACTGCCCTTGAACTGGGTATGAATTGGGCATGCATAGACACCTAAATTAATATATAACTTGCATGCAGTTAATGATCTATACAGGTGGTCTGTACACCTCATTCAGTCCAACCGAGATAATCTGAACATAAAAACTAAGATTATAGCTGGTAGTTGACATGAACCAGGTGTGCAAACTAGGACATCTAGTTTCTATCTGATACAGATACTATGATACAGATACTAGGTCTCCAATACGCTTCCTTGCTCGTTTGGTATCCATCTTTGTTTAGTATTATTTTTTAACCTCATAGTTGCAAACCAACATTCTCCTTTTTGCTGGATTTTTCCTTTGCAAGCATTCTAGAACAGTTATTCTTTGTTGTTCTAGGTTTGGCACCTGAAACAGCAACAATGTTTCCCTTCCACTCAAAGGAGGTAACCAAGTGTAGAAAATTTTAGTCTAGAAATTACTATTTTGAGGAGTCTCTGCTTTTTTTGGAGGATTGCTAGTACAGGCGTTTCTATGCCAATCTCTCTCTTGTCCAGTTTTTATCTAAGAGCTGAATGTTCAGTGACACCAACAAAATGAGTTTCAGGTGAAAACTCATGGATCAAACGAGAAATATGTTCCAATTTTTCATGAGACAACAATTTGCTCAGTCTCTTTGGTCATTTTGATTCCCTAGCTTGCGATTGAAATTAGAGATCAAGATATCCATTCCTCATTTTAATGGCCCAATCAATGGGATAGATTAGATACTTCAATTTGTAGTCTTGAATGGTTCCAACCAAGGCTCACAGAGTTGTAAAAAATTGTGATGGCCGAGGTCCATATGGACAATCAAAGCCTCACTTGATGGCAATCACATGTCAGACTTCTGCAAGGAACAAAGCAGACTGAAATTGATGTTGTGATTTTATCCCTTTGGATATGCTGAAGAAATATTAGTTGTTTGGCTTCATCTTTGTAAGCATTGTGACCAGTCACTCAAGCAGCATATTGAGGCTATCAATTTGGATGTGGCTGAAGCTGGTGATGTCTTTTTGCATTAAATTTGTGTTTGGATTGTTTTCTCATCTTCAAGAGAAGATAAAGCTATCACCATTACTTCTTTAGAGCATTTCTAATCCATTTTTTCTAAAGATGGAAGTGAGACTGCAAAAGAATACCAATCAGTCCCTTGCATCTAAAAAAAGAGAACATCTACCTTAACCAAAACCTCAAATCCTACCCACCTATCTAAAGATGGGAGTTCTTCCGAAGGTGGATATACTTTCTTAAAGTATGCCTACCAACTTGTTCTTAAGGTGGAAGTGAGGCAGTAAAAGAAGACCAATCAGTCTTGCAACTCAAAAAAGAGCACTATCTACTTTGACCGGCACCTAAAACACAACCCACCTATCAAAGAAAGAATAGGAGTTCTTCCCAAGATGAAATATCTCAAGGGTTTCGGAAATGAGAAGATCTTCATTGTTGGGTTAATGCTTCAACGTTGGGTTAATGTTTATTGTTGGGTTGTTGAGAGTGGATTGATGACATCTCCAACACCATCCCATTATAGGTTCAGCCTAGCCAACCTTTGGGTGTAAATAGATTGAAAAGTGTTATTACTATATTTGCCATCGTTATGTGTCCTCAATTTTGATAATTTTACCACATTGGTTTTTTTTCTAGTGCTTTAAATTCTTTGAACTTCGATAGAGTATCACTTTTTCTTTGCAGAAAATAAACCCATTAATGCCTAGAAAAGTCATTAGTGTAGATCAAAAATTACTTGGTGCTTGGTGCTTAAATGGAGAAAAATCATTATGGATTAAAACTCCAAATAGACTTAAAAGCATTATTATCATATTTATGGATTAAAACTCCAAATGGACTTAAAAGCATTATTATCATATTTGATGCCATTACATGTCCTCAATTTTGATATTTTTATCACATTGGTTTTCTACTATTGCTTTAAATTCTTTGAACACTGCTTGAATATCACTTCTTCTCTACAAAAAATAAACCTATGTATGCCTAAAAAAGTCATTAGTGGAGATTAAATTTACCTGGTGCTTGAATGGAGAAACATCGTTATGGATTAAAATTTGAATTAAGATTTCAGTTATGAACACAAATATTGAATAGGGGAATAAGATCTAGTTTTTAGATAGAGAATTGAGAAAGTATAGCTAAGACATGATAAGACAAACAAGTTAATAGAATAAAGCAAATCTAGCTGGAAAATATAGCAAGTTTAGATAAGAGAATAAAGCAAGAACAGTGGCGAAAAACATAGAAATTTGTTGGAGAGTTGGGAAATCAAGCAAGAATATAATAAAGGACTTCCTCATCTGTAAGTATAAAGCACTTGAATAAAGGGTCTTTTTGCAAACAAAAAACTGAAATTGTAGAGGAGAGGAAAGAAGATTGGTTTTATATTTTGTTTATAAGTTGTAAGCAAAAAAACGTTTTCTTTTGGAGAGTACGCTTAACGTTTGTTTTTCATTAATGCTAAAACAAGATTTCATATAAGTCAAATTTGACATGCAATACAACCACATCAACCTAAAATGAACCACTTTACCACAAAAAAATTTAAAATATCTGCTATGCCACTTACCATAACTTTTCCTGCTCCTATGATATCCTTTCTTTTTCAATATTTACATTCTGCATAAAGATAAAATAGAGTAAATTTTGTACAAAAAATAATCGTGCAATTATTACCAAGAAAGACCATATATCATCAGCCACCCTTAATTTGCATTATTTTTTTAAAGAAAATGCATATTGTGTTGTATCAAAGAACCAACATGTTCACACCAGGTGAGTAACTACAAAGAAAAATTATACCAATAAAATTGAGAAAAACAGGCACCCAAGCCTTAATCCAATAAGAGCAGTGTCAAAATCTTAATAAAACCAATCAAAAACTTAGCTTTGACAAACAAGGCAACTCCAGCTCGAAAAACTTCACTGAAACAAAATGTCTACACCTGACAAGCAATTACAAGGAAAATGTATTAAACAGGCATCCAAGCATAAACACCAATAAGAGTGGTTTCAACATCTTTATGAAGCCAAGCAAACTCAGCTTTGACAAGCAAGGCCAGCTCCTGCTTGGCAAACTTCAATATCCCTGGGTTAACCGGGAAGCTTCCTCCTGAAAAGTTGTGTTACTTCTTGTCTTTCAAAAAGAAACCAACTGCTAATAGCCCTTGTTCAATGTCATAAAGTTTTGCATCTGCGACTCTCCTGAAAGAGAACCTCTCCAAGAAAGGGGAATAAGTAAGAAATTGAATTCAGCTTGCAGCCAGGTCCGAGACTCCTCAGCTGCAGATCTGCTAAAAATGTGATCGAGTGAACATAAAATGTAAATTAAAAATAAAATAAAAAAACTGAAATGTCAATTTTATGCAAGCTCAAGTTCAGTGCTAATATTTGTTGAAACACAAAGAAGAGCTCACTTTTCAAATGATTCGACAATGCTTTTGCTGTTTCACACTTCACGGTGATCAACCTCCTGCTTGTTGAAGGGTGGAAAAATTATCAATGTCTGTCTCACGCATAAAAATATTCATCAGATACTTGTAAAATGCATTTCCATTAGTCTAATTCCAATCCTTCCAATAAGTAGTGACCTTTACAAATGAATATGCTCTAAAGAGGTTCTATTCATGCTGACTCTTTGATATGCTTGTGAAAATAAAGCTATGGAAAAATGAACCAAATCTAAGCTAATCAAACTTATACCAAATGAAATCTTAATCTATTTGGCCAAAAGGCATTTTTGGTTTGTATTTGACCTTACAAAATGTACAATTGCCTTAGCATTGGACTCCAGTACAAATATTATGCCTCTGAATATTGTTAAAGTCGGACCACAAAATGTACAATTGCCTTAAGTTTGGACTCCAGTCCAAATATTATGCCTTGGACTATTGTTGAAGCTGGACCTTCTTAAAGGACACTAACAACTTGTTAGTGCTTCCAATACAAAACTTCAATCCCATTAAATAATTAAACAAGAGGGATTTCTCTAAATAGTTAACTTTAAACCTCCTGTAAAGTGCATAAACTTGACCTTGATGTTCAATCCATCACATAAGTATTTCAAGGACATTGAAATAACATTCAGCCAATTCCTGAAAGTTCAAACAAATTCTTGTGCTTATGTGATCCCAGGTTCTTCTAAGATGCACCATTGTAAGGTTATTCAATGCTCCCTTAAAAAAAACCAAATTCATTCTATTCACCCTTTTCTTCAAATACACCCTGCAGGACCAAGTGGGGAGAACGAAGTAAAAGATAATGAAGCAACAAATCAAGTAAAAGAGGATGAAGCAACAACTGGCCACTGAAGTACACTACTTTACATGCACAGCCAGTAGTCTATCAGAGGGCGGACATCCCAAGGCCAAGCCAAAGTATGTTTAATATAACCTAATTTTACCAAAATATGCAAAAAATAATGTAAGGCTTAGGGGAATTCCCAACATCTACTATGAAAAATAATATATAAAATAGGAAAACCGGAGCTACCTATTGTTTTTTCCTTTCCCTTTTTTCCTACAAGAAAAAATAATAAGAAAATATTTGAGAATGCATCTTAATTCCTAAATGTTATGCACCCATATGCAAAAACCGTAGGTGCAAACTAAATTTTTGTAACACTTGAGTGATTCCCCTCAATCTATGAGCAAAAATTAAGTAGGAACTTGGTGTGTGGCTCGACACAACATAGTTTTTAATGAGATCTAATGAGCTAATTTGACACACAGCCACTATTTTTGTTATAAATAAATTATGGTGCTAAGCTCATTGTATCTGATTCCAGTAGAAAACAGAGTCTTCCAAACTTGTGCTTGTTAGTGGTGGTCACTAGAAACCACAATGTAATCAAATACTATGGGTAAAATACCACTATAGTTTTAGGCTATTTTCAGCTTTATATAGGGATCTATTCCCCATTTTGTAATAAATACCATAGAGAGAAACCCAGACTCAAGGAAGGCTTAACAAGGCCAATGTTTTACTCAGACTTCGGCAAGAGGACTTGGCAAAATCTCAACCAGAAAAAAACCAAAAAAAAATGCAAATTTTCATTGAAAAAATGTTTTTTTAACGCATATCACAATTAACTAACATTACACAAATCCAAAATTAATTTTGTAAGGAACACAACCTGTTAAATGATATTACATTATTCTAACTTTAGAACTCTTAAGAGATCTGTTGGATAGGAGGTTAAGTTTCAATTTGAACTAACACTCCAATTTTATATTTGATAATAACAACTATAATCACATGTATGTATTTATCTCTCGCAGAATGAATGAATGTTTAATTTTTGGAGATTAATAGTGGTATCAGAGAAGAAGAAGGCCATTGTGCAAGCTACGACCACAGTCGATAGCCACCATATGCCAAAAGCGTAAACTTCATACCGCATTTCCATCACTAAAAAGCCAAAGGGATTGCTGTGATCTAGCAAAAGCAGTACACTCCGGTGTGGCTCCATCTGTGCCAAAGCTCTAGGCGAGAATGTAGTGGCACTAAACAAGCCATCTTCCCATGGATGCAGCAACACCAACGTACATTTCTTCTTCAAAAAATTCAGAGAGATTAAACTTTTTCACAGAGACAAGAGGTTTTTCTGAGTGAGGCAAATTGGCCCGCACGACAGTAACATCGAGCTGCTCTTGAAGGTTAACGAGCTGCTCTTGAAGGTTAACGACAAAGATAGATAAATAGATATTAACGTGAATTTTAATCATGAAATATGTTATTAAACTTGTGGAACGCTTGTATGAAATATGGTGACAGTTGTCGGATATCCACGATATCCATATCCCTTTATAACCATGGATGTTGAGAAGGCGGCTAAAGGAGCATACGATTACATTATCGTGGGAGGAGGTACAGTCGGGTGTCCCCTCAGTGCAACGTTGTCTACCAACATAGAAGGAAGGTTTCAGACGAGCTTGGCAACCTCAGGTACTCACAATCTTAGGCCACTCAAGCGGCATCAGAAAAGAAATAAGGCCTTTTAACAAGGGAGCCATGGTACTCACAACCCCTTGCGGCAGCCCCTCCACCAACTCGACTGACGTTGGTCAAAAGCTCGAGAACAATGTTTTTGCAGTGAATTTCTTGCGATGAATACGATACAGAGTAGTAAAATAAAACTCTACCCGTCGACATCGATGTACGAGAAAAAGGTGAAGCCATTCGACATTGGTGGCGTCACGACGTAAACCATGCAGTAAACCGAGAGATAAATTGCGCTTTCTACCGAGCAACACCTCCGCGAAGGCTTGAAAGCCCAACGATACGAAGCTTTGGGAAGGATGATACCAAGACCAGGTGAAGGTAAGCCGATAAAGGAAATGAACTACACATTGGTAGATAGACGAGGTGGCATTTCGGTAAAATTCGTTGACGTCCAACGCGAAAATCTCAAGTTCCAGCCTCGGCCTCCATTTATTTTCTTTACAATTGCTTCTTCTTTTTTTTAAGGGTTAAAACATATATTTTCCTTTTTCATCCACACAAATTTGAGTAAGACAATTGGAACTTCTACGGACAAGAGAGTTGGAACTTCTACAGAATGCACGAAATTTTAAAGTAGAGGTCAAGAGGTCAAAACCCATCAAGACCAATTTTTTTTAATTATTTTAGATTAAATTTTCTTACAATTTTAAATTTATATGAAATATTTTGTAAAATTAAACAAGGTCGTAAAACTTTGTAAAGAAGGTGCATTTATACTTCAAAAAAAAATCATGCTTTATATCTCTCTTTAGAAATGTGTTTAAGCACAAAAGTAAAGTTGAGTATCATCAAGTGGCATTAACTTAACTGGTTAGATTCTTCAATATTTAAAAGAGGAGATCAAGGTTCAAATCTTACTAAGCAATACATGGATAATATCCAAGCTTTGTTATAATACCACTACGTGGTGATGATGTAATATGAGCGGGGCTCATTTCAATTCCATATAACCAATTGAAAAAAAAACTGCAAGTATCAATGATACCTCTAGCCTAAAGTTCTTGCATTGAGCAACTGTGTGTAACACATAATATAGTTGCCATAATGACATCTAGACATCAAGCCTATATATAGTCAAGGAGAAATAAGGTCTTCTTCTTTTGCTAACTATGTGGTGATGATGTAATATGAGCGGGGCTCATTTCAATTCCATATAACCAATTGAAAAAAAAAACGGTAAGTATCAATGATACCTCTAGCCTAAAGTTCTTGCATTGAGCAACTGTGTGTAACACATAATATAGTTGCCATAATGACATCTAGACATCAAGCCTATATATAGTCAAGGAGAAATAAGGTCTTCTTCTTTTGCTAATTTTACTTGATCATTAACCCTATTCATAACTGTCACCAATCCAAGTATATAAGAAAATTAAATCCATTAGATGTCATATATACTTCTTGCATTGAGCAACTGTGTCTAACACATAATATAGTTGTCATAATGACATCTAGACATCAAGCCTATAAATAGTCAAGGAGAAATAAGGTCTTCTTCTTTTGTTAATTTTACTTCATCATTAACCCTATTCATAACTGTCACCAGACATAAACCTTGAAATTGAGAAATCTAAGTATATAAGGAAATTAAATCCATTAGATATCATAAATACCGATTTGGACCAATGCCAACTAGTTGTGATGGACATATTTTTAATATACCAAATAATGTAATAAGAGGAGATGTTAACTTTATAACTCAAGAAAGATATGCTAGATGGAAGGTTAAGTTTTAATTTAAATTAACACTCCAATTTTATATTTGATTATAATAACTATAACTAGATGTATGTATTTATCTTTGTAAAATGAATGTTTAATCTTTTAAAGACTAACACAACCTTAAACTACACATAAAAGTGACAAAACACATAAATTAAAGAAATTTTAATGCCAAGTACTATTGATTATCATATAAAAAGGTGCAAAATGTGTCAAAATGCCTCATAGTCCCACTAACAATCAACTAATCTTTCTAGTATCTAGAAATGCCTTTTTCCTCTGCCTTAGTTAAAGATAAAATGAGGCCAATTTTGGAGAAAAATTTATGTTGTTTCTTTCTTTTTGCCACCGCCTGTATCCGTCAAAACAAAAAATTAATGCATGTTTAAGAATGTACTGCTCTTGTGGAAAAGAAGTGCACTGAAATACCAACGAATAAAACAAAATTATGACATTATGCATCTTAGGCATTTTTTCTAGATCAGCATAATAAGTTTATTAAGGGTCTTCCATGCTCTGGAGCAGGTTACCATAGCCAAATTCTTTTGTCAGACTGGCAAGTTTTAAAAAAATTAAAAATGAAATAAAAACTTGCCAAAAAAAAAAAACTCGTCGAGCCAGTTCAAAATAACCTAGGAAGAACAACTCAGATGCAAACTCAGCCAGTTTTTGAGAAACTCGCCGAGTTTCATAACCATGATAAAGGCCATATATTTTTACACTACTCTTAGGAGGGTGATTTCTCTTCCCTAGGGCTTGTGGATGCACATGCAGTCCACTTCTTTGGTGTGCAGGTGCCCTCATTGTTCCTATTTCAATCTTTTTTTGCCTCGTTATATGCCTCACTATAAGGGTGAGGGCACCCTTCAAGGCTCTGATACCACTTTATAACATATTATGGAAAAAAATTGTTTGTCCACACACCCATCCCCTCAACATTGCAGTTTGGTTCCTCAGTCACATTTAGAAGCCTCATCTGACTTTATTCTCACACAATTCCTAGAAGAGGTATTCCAAAATATAGGCATGACCTTTTTTTTGTACCTTATGATTAAGGGCACCAGTAAAGTAAGAATTTCCTAAAAATGTGCATAACATGCCAAATAAAGTATAGCACATTGAATTTACATCCCAATCAAAGTGTACTATAAGATATATTGTAAAACAAGGAAATTCTTTCTACTTGCTTTGTAAGGCTGTGAGATCCCTAAAAACTGGTAGAAACTCGTGTCCCAGATATGAACACAACTAACAGGTAGATAACTCGTGTCCCAGAGATGTAGATAACTCGTGTCCCAGAGATGAACACAACTAACAGGTAGATAACTCATGTCCCAGAGATGAACACAACTAAAAGGCCAAAAGGCATAACAGGATGGAATTCGGATTTAGTGATTTTTCATACACACAGGTAATACCAAAGCTATATTTGACTTTACGTATTAGAGAAGCAATCATAAAAGCAGCCTAAAAAATATACTCCGCCCAAAACAAAATAGTCCAAAAAAATTGCTAAATAGAATGTGCAAACAACTTGCTAAAGATTTAGTGTTTGCATTGATCCATATAATTTCTAGAAAAATAGTACTCAAAAGTCTAGTCCTATAAAGGATGAACATATCTCCAGCATGAGGTCCAGGATTAAATCGTCGCTTCTTAGCCGTTTTTGAGAGTATGATTTCAGCAATTTTTTGGCACCATACTCTTTTCAGCTTGACCTCATTCAACAAAAAGACACAAACATATAATAAACCACTCTAATACAACTGATCTGAATCCTAGGGAAAATACAAAAGTAAAAAATCCTTTGCACAATGCATTTTTTTAATTGCAGTAAAGTAAAATATATCTTAATGTTTACTTAGCTACTGGCCATATGAGATGATGTGGTTATCCAAAATTTTATCCAGTATGATGTATACCCTACGCCTTTCGGATTTGAACATTAAACATCCAACTCAGAATTCCAAAGTCTTAAACAAAGACATCTTTAAACTTATATAACTCATCTGCAACTCTCCCAATAGATAATGCATCCACCCACAAATCATTCACAATAACTATTTAAAACACAATAAAAATGAAAAATAACAAGGGCTATGAATATCAAGAGGCCATTGCAGAATATGCCAGATATTATTTCCCTTACCTTTATGAAATAACTGAAAAAATCCTAGTTACACGATATCCTAGAGTGGCTTTCCGCTTATGAAGCCGAGTGACTATGATAAAGAGCAATGGATTTTAGGTAATGCTTTGAAAATTTACGACCTGCAGGTAAGCCATGAAAATAAAGTAGTATATTGCGCATTCGATTAGCTTATTATGATGTATTCATAAACCATAGGGGAGGGTATGTCCACTCCAAATAGATGACTCAAAACTGATCAACATCTTCATGATATCCTTTCCTCTATGGTCAATGAATACTTCCCAATAATGCAAATCGTTCCAAGCTCTTCAGGATCTGAGAGAAGTTGAGCCCTTTGCATAGGATTGAGATGCGAAGGCAGTTCGGCTGTAGAAGATGCAAATAGGCTTCGACCCTTCGAAGACAAGGATGCCCTAGCGATTAGGGTTAAGGTTTCGTTGTCATTTCAATTTAAGTTAACGAATAAAAGATGGTTTAATAATTGAACCTGGGTGTTCTTAAAAGACAAAGGTATTTAATTAGTTTAGCTCGTATTATTAATTAAATATATTTATTTTTGTCTTCAATATATATATTTGTATTGGATTTAGATAATGTGAGAGGATATGCAACAGTTTGAACCATAGACCTCTCAAAGAAGAGTCGCACATCTCTCGAAGAAGATCTAAAACTCGAACCATTGTATTGTCCCCCCTCAAACCCCTCGTATAAAATGATTAATTGTTTTTTTTTAACACAGTTTTAACCTTGGACCTCCCAGAAACCTCTAGAGTTGCTCTTAGGTGACCGACAAGATTAAACATAGTTTGAACTTTGGACCTCCCAGGTGACCGAAAATATTAAACATAATTTGAACCTTAGACCTCCCAAAGAGACGCCAAAGCCCTAATCTTTGTGTTGTCTCCATTGTGACTAAAACTCTTGGATAGAGAAACCTCCAAAGCCACTCTTAGGTGGATAGAGAAACCTCTCGAAGAAGAGTCGCGGTTTGAACCTTAGACCTCTTGAAGAAGAACCAAAGCTCGAAACCATTGCATTGTCCCTCCTCGGACCCCTCAGATAAAATGATTAATTTTTTTTTTAACAAGAGAAACTTTTAAAGCTGCTCTTAGGTGGCTGACAATGTCGATCCATCCAAGTAGTTGTCCCCCCTCAAACCCCTTAGATAAAATGATTAATTTTTTTTTAACGTAGTTTGAACCTTGGACCTCCCAAAGAAAGGCCAAAGCACTAATATTTTCATTGTCTTCATTTGGGACTAAAACTTTTGGACAGAGAAACCTCTAGAGCTGCTCTTAGGTGGCCGACAATGTCAATCCATCCAAGTATATCACTACGTAGAGGGAAGCTACACCACTATCTAGAGTGAAACTACATCCATATAGGTATAGAGAGAAGTTACACCACTATGTAAAGGGAAGCTACAAAAGATTTTTTTGACACCTGCTCGAATGTGACGTTTGAATAGAGATTTGAACTTGGAACCTTTTAAACAAGGGAGTTGTTCGCAATCACCAACGCACCACCCTTGTGGGTAAAACTCTTGGTCAGAGAGAAACCTCTAGAGCCACTCTTAGGTGGCGGGCAGTGTTGGGTAAAACTCTTGGTCAGAAAGAAACCTCTATAGACGCTTTTAGGTGGTGGGCAGTGTTGTCGTTCCATCCAGGTATTACCACTATCTAAAGGGAAGCCGCGAGAATTTTTTTGTATGTGCCCGCAAATTTTGGACCTCTCGTTTATTTCAGAGCCATGTCCTAGAAACCAACTGCACTTCGAAGACGCATATGGGTGGTTTGAACATTGGAGCTCCCATTTATTAATTTTGAGGCCATGTCTAAGGGGTCCCCCTCAGACCCCTTAGATAAAATGATTAAATTTTTTTAACATAGTTTGAACCTTGGACCTCCCAAAGAGAGGCCAAAGCCCTAATATTTCCATTGTCTCCATTTGGGACTAAAACTCTTGGATAGAGAAACCTCTAAAGCTGCTCTTAGGTGACCGACAATGTCGATCCATCCAAGTATATCACTACGTAGAGGGAAGCTAAACCACTATATAGAGTGAAACTATATCCATCTAGGTATAGAGAGAAGTTACACCACTATGTAAAGGGAAGCTACAAAATATTTTTTTGATACCTACTTGGATGTCACGTTTGAATAGAGATTTGAACTTGGAACCTTTTAAATGAGGGAGTTGTTCGCAATCACCAACGTGCCACCCTTGTGGGTAAAACTCTTGGTCAGAGAGAAACCTCTAAAGCCGCTCTTAGGTGGCGAGCAGTGTTGGGTAAAACTCTTGGTCAAAAAGAAACTTCTAGAGCCACTTTTAGGTGGTGGGCAATCTTGTCGTTCCATCCAGGTATTACCACTATCTAGAGGGAAGCCATGAGAAATTTTTTGTATGTGCCCGTAAATTTTGGACCTCTCGTTTATCTTAGAGCCATGTCCTAGAAACCAACTGCACTTCGCAGACGCATATGGGTGGTTTGAACATTGGAGCTCCCATTTATTAATTTTGAGGCCATGTCTTGAAAACTAATTGCCCTACAACAACGCATATGGGTGGTTTGATCATTGGAGCTCCCATTTATTAATTTTGAGGCCATGTCTTGAAAACTAATTGCCCTACAACAACTAACTATTATATATATTTTAATTTTATGAGGTAAATAATTCTATGATTTTATAAATATATATTTTAATTATATGGAATTGAAACCTGCCTCACCTATTTTGCATTACAATTGTGTTATTTTTTAAATTTTTACAAGGTAAATAATTTTATGATTTTATAAATATATATTTTAATTATATGGAATTAAAACCTATCTCACCTATTTTGCATTACAATCTTGTTATTATAATATTTTACACAAGGGATATTATAACTAAGAGGTATGCATATATTGTATGATAAGATTGAAAATGGTATTATAACTAACTTTTGCATTACAATCTCGTTATTAAAATATTTTTACATAAGGGGTATTATAACTAGGAAGTATGCATGTATTGTATGATAAGATTGAAAATTATAAGTTATGCATATATTGTATGATAAGATTGAAAATTATAAGTTATGCATATATTGTATGATAAGATTGGAACCTAGGTTTGTGCACATATTGAATGATAAGATTGGAATCTACGTCTCCACTTGTTTCTTTTGATCTTTTATAGATGTTTAAATTAAATTTATTATAATTTATTCTTGTAGGGACAATCCAACAATATGTGGATTGACATTTCAATGGCTTGAGTTTGAATCATGAGGAGGGATGCTTTTTGTTTCTATGCCCCTGGGAAGTGTGTCCCCAATTATGCCACCCGTTGTACTTTGCATTACTTCAAAAAAACAAATATATATATATATATATATATATATATATATATATATATATATATATATATATATATATATATATTATAATTTGTTATATGTAATTATTTAGATTTTTTTTAAGTATAGGGATGATGATACATATGACAATTAAGAGTTGTGAAAAAAAGTGACTCAAATTTAAAAACAAAAATAGACATATCCTAGATTGGAGGGTAGTATTGTAAATGTTTTTAGAAAGACATAAGAGTTGTGAAAAAATGTGACTCATAAATTAAAAAATAAAAAATGGACAAAATCATATCTTAGATTGGAGGGTAACATTAGGCAAATGTTTTTAGAAAGACGTTTCATCTTTCAAGAGTCATATCTTTGTGAAGGGTTGTCTGATTCATATGATCCTTGGATTAATTTATGCAGAATGAAGAGCTTTAAAATGAGTGGTTATATGAAGGAATTCAAGCAGTATTGAGGGAGATACGATCTTGTGAGGTTATTTGTCTAGGACAAGGACAGTGAGGATTTTTTCAAATAGTAAAGAATAAAGTTATAGATATCTCTGCTAGTTAGGGTAAGCAAATCAGTTGTAGTTTATTTTATTTTTGAAGAAAATCTACAAAAATATTTGTTGATAGTAAGGAATATAGGAGATTTGAATTTTTTTTTAAAAACCCTAGTTTTTTTCCCAAAATTATGGTTGCTTTAGGAATTGTTTTTGGGTTGAGATCATAGAGTTACCAATTTTCACTGGAAAGGATGACATTGATGCTCGAGAATGATGGATGAAGTTTAGATCTCTATATTTTAATGATCATTTTTTGTCATGCCAACTTATCATAATTTTGAGAGGAAGCTTATGATTGGTGGGCAATTTTTGATAAGGAAAGAAATTATAATTACTCTTGGGATGAAATGGAGCATGCATTC